>JAUIMM010000470.1:2032500-3335000 GCA_031769625.1 Taudactylus pleione
GGGGGTTGACAGGGGTGGTTGTACATGGGCCCCCACACACGGAGGGGCCTACACTAGCGGCCCCTCTCTTCACCTGCCGCTAGTGTCCACTCTGCTTGTGTAATGTAGAGCGCAGGGGGCGAGGCCACACTACACAGTGACATACACACAGCCACCAGCTGCCCCGCATTCTGGCTCCGACGCAGCGGGTAATGGGAGAAATGTCATGACGTCTCACCCATACTGTAGTGCAGGAGAAGAGCTGGGTCTCGGAGCGGTCAGCGGCGTTTGCGTCAGGAGCGGGGATTCAGGTAATTTTTTTTAAAACAGCTTTTTGGGTGATAAGTAGGCACTGTCACTGCATAGGGGGGGGAGTGCAAACAGGCGTCACTGTATAGGGTGCCTGCTACAGGGCTGACTGTATAGGGGGGCCACTTCATGGGGGCACTGTATAGGGGGGGTGTGCTACTAGGGGCTATGCATAGGGTGGGAACACTACTGGGGGCACTGCATAGGGGGGACTACTACTGGGGGCACTGCATAGGGGGGGGGACTACTACTGGTTGCACTGTATAGGGGGGGAACTACTGTGGGCACTACATAGGGGGGACCACTACTGGGGGCACTGCATAAGGGGCACTACTACAGGGGGCACTGCATAGGGGGACTACTACAGGAGGCACTATATAGGGTGGACCATTACTGATGAAATTGCATAAGGGGCACTTCTACAGTGGTCATTACTACTGGAGGCATTGAGGTGAATAGAAATAACACATATTTCCTTTTGGAGACTGTCCTAAGGCTGCACGGGGGTTCCCAAAGTTTTCAAACCCCCAAACACAAAATCGGCACTTTTTTCATAACTCCGTTCAGACGCAAATCTATTGGGTCAAGTAAATTGCAATGATTTACCTCACAACAAATACTCTTCAGATTTTAATACGGGGATACATTTTGCCAGCGACAAATAACGTCACCGGCTAAAGTTTACCACAAAAAAAATTATTTCTGCAATTGATTGAAAATATGCCCCACAGTGCATCAATGCATGCATTTATCTGAGAGCATAATGTGCAAATTTAACTTACCTTTAAAGACTTGAGGGCCTTGTATATGGCCTTACACGTCTCGGGTATGATGACGCCCAAAGCCTGCGGTGAAATGAGGGAACCAAACTTAAGGTCAGCCAATGATCTTCCGGTAGCTAAAAAGCGTAAGGTAACCACCAGCCTCTCCTCAGCCGATATCGCCCTCCTCATATTGGTATCCTGTCGCTGGACAACAGGGGTTACAAGCCGCAACAAACCCTGAAAGACCACCTCGTCCATCCGCAAAATATTCCGGTAGTCATCTGGATTATTCTCACGGATTTCCATCAACAAAGGCATATGGGACAGGGTATCCCTACGCAGCAGCCATTCCTTTGTCCAGCAAGAGCGAGGCCTCCTCCTCCTCTCGGCCCTCTCCCTTTCAGACAAGATTGCGACTCCTGCGTATGCCAACATGATTCGCTGATGAATGGGTTCCATGTCAGAATAGCACAATACACACACTTTGTAAAAGGCAAGCCAAAAACAAAGCGGAGCAAATTGGCAATGCAACGACGTTTAGCTGGTATAAACCAAACCAAACTAGCCACAGAGTAAGAAATGCAACGTTTTAAAATGGCCCCCACCTTTTTATTCCCTCATGGTAGCCCCACCCACCATATAACACACACACCCCTCAATAATTGTTTGGACCAATCATTGTCATTGGATCTTTTTGTCATTTAAATACTGTCAGATTTGTCCAATGTCGTTCATCGTTCATGAAAAATCGTTCAAATCGTTTACAAAATCGTTGACAAAATTGTTTGAATCGTTCATCATTCATCTGACATCTGACCGTGTGTATGCACCATTACTCAGATTCCCCTCCAGCGTATCCCGATCACTACTGGCCACAGTGATCGGGCACCCAGCCGGACCCCCTCCAAAGCAGCTGCTGCTGCTCCTGATAGCCAAGGCTGCTACCTGCGTGAACTCCCTCCCAGCACGGCTGCACTGTTGTCTTACCGACCCGGGCAGCCGGCGGGATCACCACCTCCTTCTCCACTGGCGTGGCTGTGATCCGCACCAGCTGCTCCTCGGCTGCTCCCACCCCTTTCTTCCCCGGCGCTGCCGTAAGATGACAGAAGCAGCAGCTGGCTCTGTCCCCGGCCGCTCCCACCCAGGGCTGGCGCATCCATTAGGCAGCTGCCTAGGGTGCCAGCCACGAGAGGGCGCTATATAGTCCTCTCAGGGAAAAAAAACAATGAAATAAATAAAATAATAATGTCGTTCTTTTATAAGGTATAAGCGGTGGCTGCAGGTCTTAACAGTCACAGCCGCCGCTATGCCTGGCCCCACTGTAACCCCATCACCCCACACTGGCCTGTCCTTAGCTGTTAGCAGCACCGCCCAGGCTGTCCAGTACTAGCATTCACTGTGAAAGCAGCATGGGTGCCGGTGCTCTTCCCCACGGCTCTCCTCCCCTCTACCCTGGGGAAGACAATATGACTGACAACAAGGAGGCGGGCTGAGAATGATCAGGGCTACAATGTGCTCGTACACTTGGTATGTACTAATGCAAATGTACAAGTGAAACTATGTACAATATATGAGTGTATGTGTGTGTTTATCTGTGTGTCTGTCTATGTAGTTAACCATACACAAACAAGCAGCAGAATGTTTTACTAGATATATATATATATATATATCTATATATGTGTGTGTGTATATGTACAGGTAGAGAGTTTCCCATATCCAAAATGCTTGGGACCAGGAGCATTCGGATATGGGATTTTTCTCAGTATTTAGAATACCAGGGGGTCCGGCGGCGTAGGATGGCGTGCATGGGAGTCCGGCTTTGTTCGCAAGGGTTCCGGCTTGCGTTGCAGGGGTTCTTTGGCGTCCATGGCTGGGTGCGGGGGTCCAGCGTTGTTCGCGGCGGGGTGGTCCGCCAGGGGTGTAGGAGGGTCCAGTGGCATCTGCAGGGGGCTCTGGTGTTGTGGAAGAGAAGTAGCCGGTGAGAGAATGACTGCAAAGCCACTCCAACCTCTGCAGTCATTGGACAGTGACGTCATCACACCAGGTCACGTCACATCCAAAATATTTCAGTTTTATTTATTTTTAACATTGATGTAATAGGTCATTTTATTTTTATTATGGCGGTGACTCGATACAGGACCTCCGATTAGGGATGGTATACTATACAGTATACTAGGGATGGCCACTGATGGTTTGCAAACCGATGTTAAGGAAACATCAGTTTCTATTGATGTTTGAACCCATCGGCCATAGATGGTACAGCTGCCAATGGCCATCATTACAGTATACCATAAAATTACTATTTTTATGGTGTACGGTGTTTAAAAACAATTTTTTTTATAAAGTCGTGTTGGATAAGTTTTAAAAATATATTCTTGATCTAATTCAGTCAGAAAAAAACCCGACAATTTCGGAGCAGGTTTTGGAAAAAAATGGTCAGTTAAGTGGTTAAAGCTTTCCAGCATTAAAATAATCTCTACAAAGAGGACCCTGTTATATTGAATAATAGGCAAAATTGGAGGTAAATGAAGTGATGGAAACTATTATAACAGTGTGTTCTGATCTGTTTTGGTTTTTCATTATTACAAGGTCGGGGTCAATTTTCTATTATTAAGGGAAAGCATATGATCCAAAAACTGAGACAATATCTACCACCCATGGTTTAGACTTAAGGTTGCAGCAATGCTATTAATGTAGTTAAATATTTCTAAATTATGCTATAATTAACCATGCCATAATAACTCAGTCATTTTAATATCAATATATTATTTTATATTACATTTTAAAAACAAAAAATTATTTCAGTTTGATATTAATCAGTAATATACAATAAAACAGCACTACTTGTAGGAGATATTCATTTAAATTGACGTGCAAGTAAAATGTTAACATGTTAAATATCATCACAAGCTACAATATAAACAAATATTATACCTCACTAGAATATGTACCAAAAATCACTATAATTATTGTACATATCTGTCAGATGCTGGTGAAATATCATCACCAGTAACCTTACATTAGTACAGCCAGAAAAAAAATATATTCAAAAATTATAATGATTAAAAAAAATATTATGCTAAACTTTCATTTGGATCAATTCAATATATTTTGCAGACTGGTAGAATTACCTGGACTTTGTGGGTAAAATATTCTCTCTGTGACCTCTCTTACACCCCTTTTACACCAGAGCTAAAACAGTGGGTTATTGTAGGATTAACCCGGGTAGCTCCTTGGTTTAAAAGGGGAAAGGGTTGGACTGCCAGGTCGAGTGACCCGGCAATCCAACCCAGGTAACTAGCAGGGTTTAACATGGGAATAACCCATGAAACCCTGCAGTGTAAACGGCACAATCCGGGTCACGGTGACTTGGATCGTGCCGCATGCCTGCCGATTGGCCGGCTTTAGTGGCGCTTGGAGGTGACGTCATCTCCAAGCGTCCACTTCAATGCCAGAAAAGCCTGGTCTATGCAGACCCGGCTCCGGTGTGAACAGCGCCGGCTAAATTCTGTGCCTGATCCGGATTGGAACCCTGTTCCAACCTCCGGGTCAGACCCGGAATTTTGGTGTAAAAGTGGTATTAGAAACATTGCAGAGTCCCAATTTTCCTATGAGGTAGTGAGCTTGCAGCACATTAAGTTTACAGTATATTAATAGCTTCTGCACAAGCAGTGTGTCACCGCACAACCCCGTCTCAATTAGAGAAGCATGTATCTGGTACTGTAGCCTGATTGTCTAGCATTAATAGACAGAAGCAACTAAAATATGTAGTAAATGTATCAAATTGATGTCTCACCATTCCAATATAGGGCCTGATTCAGAGGCTTGTCCTGGTTGATAATCTAGTAGCGCACCTGTGAAATTTATAGCTGCTTCTGTTGTCACTACTCGAAATAGTGTAAAAAGTGGTTAATGCAAGAAGCGCTTATTTTGGGGGGGGATTTGTATGTACTAATTACTATTGATACCTGCTGGTCCACAGAAAAATGAATAAATGAATAAATAATCAAACTGCAAACCAAACGAACAAATAAAAAGGAGGTATGTAAATACTTAAATAAAATAAAAAAGAAGAAGAGGATGAGTTACTTTGAATAGAAATTAAGATAAAATAAAATAAAAATAAAATCAAACAACAAAAACGAAATGTGGCTAGTGCAAAATTAAATTAAATTGATAAAGTACCAGTGATATTTAAGCATAAATGTTTACACCCCTTTTGTGGGAATGATAGGTGCCCGCTGCTTTGGTGCAGTGCAAACGGGTAACTGTCCCTATCTTACCCTAAAAGTGGCGTTGTCCTTTGTTGCTGGTGAACATGTGCCGCTTGATGCTGTACTCGCTCCCACTCTGCTGTCAGCGGACTGTACCCAGTCTGTTAGCGGGAGTTGCAGCTCAGCATGCAGCGATCTCCGCTGTGCCTCCTGCAATCTTTCTGGCCTCTGGCTCTATTGATGAAAGGTGGCTGGTGGCTTGTGTAGTGGTCTGGGCTCCAACATGTTTCGTCCACAACGGACTTTTTCAAGGCGCTCGCTCTGAATCAGGGCATTTTTTTTTGTTTGTTTCGGCCTCCAGGCCACTTGCAGAGCTGTGGGTGACCACCCACAGCTAGGGCGAGAGGCCTGGCGATGGCCGCGATTATCGCGACCATCGGGATTGCGTCGAGACCCTGCGGGAGGGTCTCGGCTCTCGCTAGCCCGAGTGGACTTCCTGCTCTGATAGAGCAGGAAGTCCACTACTGACATCACGAGTGATGTCAGTAGGGCCGCCAACAAACGGCAGGCGTTCCAAAGGGATATCGTTACAAAGAGCTTTCCCTCTAAAAAGTCGAGGAATAAGTGGATGAAAATGTAAAACACAATAAAAGAACAAATAATGAAACAGCCAGGCATCAGAGACCACAAAATTCTATGTGAAAATTGGAAGTTCCAGAATGACTGATGAAATTGCTAATATTTCTGGCACCAGAACATTAGATGAACATTGATTACATCTCTGGTACGCAGTTCTATTTACATATTTGCACATTTTTTTCCACGTTATGTAGCACTGATATATAATTCTTTCATCACGGAGTTGAGATTTGTTTGCAGTTTTGAAGTGCTGTGTTTTTATATACTTTACACGGTATGCGATTGGGAAGCCGTCGGACCTAATCCCGACAACGGGCTTCCCGACTGCTTAATCCCGGCAGGGGCTAAATGACGCCTGTCATTTTTACCGACGCCGGGAGACCAGCGCCCGGCATCCCGATTGTAGGGACACCGGGCGCGGATAGCTGCGGGGGTTTAGGGTTCCCGGGGTGGACTTAAGGTTAGGCACCCCCCCTGGGAGATTAGGGTTAGGCTAGGGGGAGGGAGGGTTAGGCACCCCCGTGGGGGACTTAGGGTTAGGCATCCCCCCAGGGGGCTTAGGTTTAGGTGGCGGAGAAGGGTAGGTTAGGTTTAGGCACTTAGAGGGGGGGATTAGGGTTAGGCACTGGGGGGGAAGGTTAGGGGGTAGAATATGTTAGTGAATACTTACCTGGGGACGATCGGAATTTTCATTCTTGTCGGGCTGCCACTGGCGGTAAATCCTACAGATTCCACTTCACACTATTGTCCATGTTTAGATTATACAGATAAGCCTAATTACTTTATATATATGGTATGCACATTATAATGTTCATGAAATTGTCAACACTAAAGACACTTTTTCTTACACCTTGTTACAAAATGTTATAAACGACTGGAATAGCAGTTTTATTAGAAGAATTAGCGGCCACCTGAAATTAATGGAGTACGCTTTTCAGAAGAGACATTTATGGAAATACCTTGTGTAATATTTATCTGTTATTTATAGAAGTATAGCACTTACTACCAAAATTTGTTCACAAATATATCTATACATTTGCAACTATTACAGGATACCTTTTTAAATTAGATCATTTTGTATTTTTGGTGAGTGGCCCTGGATGTGGAATGGAGTAATACGATTGAATTTAGTAGATAGAACTGTGAAATAATGCAACAACAGACCCTCAATTACATGCCAAAATCCCCAATTTAATATCAGGCATCTAACAAGATCTTGTACTATTGTGCTGTGTTGGACAGTTATGTTGCTCATTTGAAGCATGCTTCAAATGTCATCGTTCTCTCTATTCAACAGCAAAACTGGGGGTAGAGAAAGAATTATTTGTCTTATTGTGAAATTCCACTTGCTTGACATACAGTAGATGAAAGCAAATGCCAGAAAACATGCTTAAGAGGGAGACTAATCCATTTAGAAAAAAAAGAGTTCATACAGTATGATTAAACCTAAAGGTGGATTAAGGGAGACCATGGTGTGATATTATTGAGGAACAAAGCCTTGTGAGCTGCATTCCAGGCACAAGCAAGCACACATACATTATTCAAAATTGGCAGAAATATGTATTAAAGGGGTTCTTCACAGATGATCATTTGTAAATGACTTTCCTTTAAGTAGTGTGTGCGGTGTAATTAAGTTCCAACTGAAAGGCTTCCAGATTCCAGACACTGTGGTTATTATGCTGGAACACCTAAAAAAAAATTAGAAATCACTTGGAGAATGTCCTGGCAGGCTTGCAAGAATAGCTGGGACAGTCAGAAGGAAAGTCCTAACGCTTGTAACTGGCAGGTCATGCTTTCATGGACAGAAAACGTTTTTATATGCAACAATTTTTTTTTTAATCATATTTGCAAAAGCTGCGGTGGCAGGGTAAAGCTGAAAATGAAATCCTCTAGCACAGGGGTGGCCAACCAGTCGCAGGCAAAGAGCCCAAAAATATATAGTCAAGCGAAAAAGCAGTTAGCATGCGCGTGCCTGCGGCGCGCAGGCAAAAAATGGGGCGTGGTCTAGCTGTCACATGTGAGGAGACACACTGTCTCCTCACATCGCGGGTGACGTCACCTGCGCACTGCATTACTGGGAACGCTGGCCTCTGAAGCTATCAGAGGCTTCTTTAGTCTCTGATGGCTTCAGAGATCAGTATTTTCAGTAATAATGGGGTTCTACCGAGCCATGAGTCGCATTAGAAGCTCAAAAGAGCCTCACGCGGCTCAAGAGCCGTGGGTTGGCCACCCCTGCTCTAGCGGCTCATCTATAAAAGTGATGTGTACAATAGCATTACAGCTAGTAGGTCACTGCACAGCAGCTTCAGAAGTCCCTTTTACAGAGTTTGGTTGTAGAAACAGTTCATCTGCAGTTGGTTGTGCTTTCTGCTGCCAAGTGAAAACTTAATCAGAGATGTGCCTTCCTCTGCATTGTTTTTGGCAAACTTTACTTAAAAGTAGAATATTCTGCCATTATATCTTGTATTTGTTAGAAATATATATTTTTTGGCAATTAAACGGTTTTTTTAATGTAGTCACATCCTATGGGATCAATTAAATTAGGAGCGAGTTTGCGAAAGTTTGTTTCATGTATACTCGCAGATATTGCGTGAATGCGCGCACCTGAGAAATGTGAGATTCAATTAGGAATGGCAATTTGCGGTGATGTTGCGCAATTTTTCTACAAAAAAGCAACCTGGGAAAATTCCCTGAAAATGTGGAGAAACCATACTTGACCCCCAAAAAGTGGCAACTGAGAGAGAAGAACCATATAGAAGGCTGTTAGTGGCCATTAGGAGAGTACAGGATGTCCCTTGAAAGGTGTCAAATGGCTGATTTTTGCACTTTTTATTAATGCTTGAAATATAACATCAAGCGTTTTTCAGAGTACAGAAAACACCTCCACATACCTATCCATCATCATGTACACCTCCACATACCGGTCCCACATCATTTACACCTCCATATACCTGTCCATCATCATTTACACCTCCACATACCTGTCCATCATCATTTACACCTCCACATACCTGTCCATCATCATGTACACCTCCTCATACCGGTCCCACATCATTTACACCTCCACATACCGGTCCCACATCATTTACACCTCCACATACCGGTCCCACATCATGTACACCTCCACATACCTGTCCCACATCATTTACACCTCCACATACCTGTCCCACATCATTTACACCTCCACATACCTGTCCCACATCATTTACACCTCCACATACCTGTCCCACATCATTTACACCTCCACATACCTGTCCCACATCATTTACACCTCCACATACCTGTCCCACATCATGTACACCTCCACATACTGGTCCCATATCATTTACACCTCCACATACTGGTCCCACATCATTTACACCTCTACATACCTGTTCCACATCATTTACACCTCTACATATCTGTCCCACATCATTTACACCTCACCATACCTCTCACATCATTTACACTTCACCATACCTGTCCCACATCATTTACACCTCCACATACCTGTCCCACAGGCTCAGCTCCTCCTCTTCCTGGAGAAAGCTTCACTCCTCCAGCCACTGGCAGACTCTACAGGCAGCAGCGCTCCAGCTGTGACTCATTGATTCACCAATCGTGGAGCCCGTCCTTGAAGGAGAAGGCACACATCTCCCGCAGCAGCCACAGCCTCCTTGCTTTCCAGACTTCTGTTTATTTGCAAAATCAGATACTGCTGCATCTAGTCCAATCGCAGATAGGGTGGAGCGCGCTCGGAATGGCAGCCAGAACGGGAGCAAGTTCATCAAGAGGCGTTGTGCCACAGACACGTTGAAGCCAGCGGGGCACTGTGGTGCATCCATAAGGGCAGGGCGCATTTTAAATTCAGGCAGAACGCTGCACCCTGCTAAAAAGCCTAGCAAGAATGCTAACCATATACACCATATACAGTATCACATATACATAAATCAGTCACAAACACATATTGACATTGGACTAAGGCTGCGGAGGTGGTAAGCCAAACCTTCGAGCTGACTCCTTCATGCATGGCAAATGTGTATTATACAACGCATTCTCATCATCACCACGTAAATTATCAGGTTACTTAGATTGACTGAACATAAAAGATTTTTATTTTATAAAAATTTCTCAACAAGAAAACTGTAAATTCCAATGAAAATAAATATGCAACAAAGGCTGAAACAGAAAATGTTGCATATTAACCTCTAAAGAGCAAAAGCAAGCAATTTATGCCTATTGAAATACCTGGCTTACACGAGCATTAGGACAGAACTTTTAACTCCAACCTGAAGTGACACAGGTAACGTGGCCACAAAAGCTAGTTTAAATAATGTCCTGTCGAAACCGAATAATTGGGTAGGACAGAATCTGTTTGCCAATCAGGAAAACCTGCACGACGCCATCTTGTGAATGGCAGCAAGACTCCATTTTAGAAAGGAAAGCTTACACAAGCGCCATTTTGTCAAAAATGCATAGTACACAATCCACAGTGCAAAATTGATAAAAGTAGCAATTTTGCTACTCACAACGCAAAGTTGCTAAAAAGTAGCACGAACAGCTTTTTAACAATCTTCCCCTAACACCTACCGACGGTGTTTAGCAGACATAAAATAACTTCCCAACACATTAAAATCACCACAGACTTATATTTGAGCAGTAGCAAAGTAGTGGTGTTTTCCCCTGCATTCACATTAACACATACGCGATGTAGCAAAAAGTAGCAAATTAGTGGTGTTTTCCCTGCACTTCATGTTAAACATAGGACAACGCAAAGTAGCTATTTAGAGGCACAGCCAGCTTTTTAGTGACCTTTCCCAAACCCATACTGGCATGCTCACACACATACACAGAAGCCTTTCCAACTTAGTGCTGGTCGCTAAGTGCCCCACAGACCCTCAAACACACAACACAAGTTAGTGTCATTTCTCCCCGCATACACATTTAAAAGCAATGGTCCCGAGCGCGAAAGGAATGATTATTACTTGGTTTAATCGCAATGTCAGCATATAAAGAAATTAATGTTTTCTGTAACTATGGCTTAGTAAATGACAATTGGACCGTGTTTGGTGCCGTACTGATCTACTCTGTTCCCACAGCATTCCAGTGGCATCGGTGAGGAGATCAGAACATATGGCTATGAAATATGAATGTTAGAGAGAATAACTCCTTGAAATGTTGTATGCCATAGTTAGATTAGATTTATTATGCAGCGGGAAGGTGAACACAATCAGGCTGTTAGAGGCTGGGTTGAGTCTTTGCACTGACCTATGAATTGTACCGTAACGGAAGAAGCAAGAAGAGGAACCAATGAGAACCTGCCAACGTATTCTATTGTTTTGCTTATCCCAGTAGGGGTATATATGTAAGTGCTCTGAAACAAGATGCCAGTCTGCGGTGTTCCTGTTATGCTGTTCGACGAAGGTCTCATTATTGATGCCGGTATCTGGTCCCAGAGCGCACACGTATGTATTGACTGTACCTTATGACCTAATGTTTGTACAATTTAGTTTGCGCTCATTGTTAGATCATAGCGTGGTAACATCTGTACTTTTACCTGAATAATAATCTTTAGCGCGTTGGACCGCTATTCAACTGTCTTAGAGTTTTATTAATGGTATAATTAAACACAACGCTAATTAGCGACATCTTGTGGTCTTAGAGGTTTATAGGCAGGAATGTACTAAAGGTTTATTTACGATTCAACAGTCCTAATAACAGATACATTCTTTCCCTGGTTCTGAATCAGAATTGGTCATAAAAACAAGCCAATGAAGAACCACACCATATGTTTTCCAGAATAAATATTTATTATAAATGAACCTTAACAAAGAAAATAAATCTTTGCATTACAGTCTGAAGTGACACACTGCAGCAGGAAATAAACCACAGAAGGAACAATAAAGTGACTTTTTTTTTAACTTCACTATAGAATAGGTATATATATTTTTTTAATCCAAATCAGAAAAGTACAATTAATTAATGGAATTTGTTGGTATTTACTAATACAAATACTAAAGCAGAGTGCATAGATATGTTAAACTGCTGTCCTGAATGGGAACAAAGACCCCCTAAAAATGTAACCGGAATGTACTAATGAACCCAACCAATTACGAATTTCCCAGTTGTTGGTTTGCCCAGGAAAGTTATACTGCAGCAAAAACATCTGTGTGATACGAATGACAAAATTTGTTTAGTGGCATGTCTACAGCACACTAACATAGTGCCCGAAAGAGGACAGTGCTAACTGCCTCAGGAAGCCAAAACAATGCACTATACGGATTTGTTTTATTAGAGTAAATTATTTACAGACCCATTGCAAATACATATATCAATTTAACAATGGCCACATTGTAACTGTATTTCTAATGTTATAGCTGTAAAGGGCATATTGATGGAGCATATATTGCTTGGACAATTGATGAAATCAGGAGTGTACCAAGGAGATCAAAGTAAACTAGCTTAAATACCCTGTATAGTCCATTGTAAGGCAATAAGTGCAGCATGGATAGAGGCCAGTGCTGGATTGATACTATCGCACGGTTTATCTAAGTTAAATGTACTCCTGATGTAAGTTTTTATTTATTTATCCTGTTACTATTTGTGTTTTCTTGGTTATATTTTTCCCAGTTCTGCTCGGGGAAACCCTGAACCAAATTAATCTTCAGACCCAACACAAAACTAATATTTTATCTCTACTTCTCCCTGCAGTGTTTGCAGTCAAAACACTAAGATCTGTACACTAGAAACTATGGACTATAAATATATATAAACTAACAAATACCTTTGTATAGAATAGTAACTCTGAGTGCTATCTATGGAACATTAAATATTCAGCTTAATTGTTCCTTCATGATTTTTTTCTCATTGTTCTGGGAGGAGCAGTGATCAAACCCAATACACAACTCATAACTGATATATAAACATGCAGTCTTGTCTCCTAAGTCAGTGGCTGTGATAGAGGTTTTCCTTCTTGGGTGGTATTATATGATTTACAACTTTCACATTTCATTCCCAAAATGTGGAATGGTGCAGTAGATCTTGCACTGCAGTCATTGCAGAGAATCTGTGTGAATTGAAGAAAATAAGAAAAGCAAGTTACAACATATTAACTTAATTCTACAAATGTACACACTAATATTGTTTTGTTTTTTATTATGCAGAGGAAAAACAAAAACGATTTTAGAGGCCATAGAGTACAAAGTTACTGATCAGCAATAATACACTGATTTTATCTCTTGGACTAATGCTGTGAGGTGTGTTCATGAGGTAAATGGACTATATGCTATAAATAACTGCTGCTAAAGGGTTTCGTGTTCTATTGCCCTTAGGCAATCTAGGAACAACATAGCAGCTAGGACAAACAGATGTCAGCCTGCATGCCATGTATTGTACTGTACATTCATGTGTTCATTTCATTTAATCTACTATTTTTATTAACCAGCTAGTATTGTAGCTATGGATTCATCATAGAGCATATACTGTACTTCATAAAGCGGGTGGAGCTTATTTGCAGAGTAATTGATAACAGGCAGGTGGATTGGGAAAACACAATACTTATTTATTACATTTGAAAAAACTCACCTAAAATAGAGTTTTAATAAAATGTTGTAATGAATATATGTGTAAACTATATATTTGTGCTGTATATGAAATATGATTTTTTTTAAAATAAACTACAACATACAGTCTATAGGACTTATAACACGGTTATATATTTGAAATGTATATACTACAGTATATAATTAGATTAATAATCAGTGCTTTCAGTTCCTTTGTACATCTCTTCCCATAATCATCAGCCTCTGTCCTACCACATTTTCACCTAATAATGATCTCTTCCACCTACAGTATCATCATTATTCTTTCCCTCCTCTCTCATGCCTCCCTCATCAACTCACTTCTATCTTGTATCCCTTTATCAGCAACCTCTTATATTATCATCTTCATTCTTCATCTACCTTTCTATCATTATTGTGTCCTGTGTTTACTGCAGAAGAGGCTGATGATGACACCTTTGTGTGCAGAGCTCCATGCAGCGGAGTGGGAACTGCAAGACAGTGATCAGAGAGAAACTTCAATTCCCCTCTGAGCAGTTCTGTGTTTGCAGCATTCTGGGGAACGAAACGAGTGTTACTTAAATAATCAGTTGTGTGCATGTGCTGAGAAAGGAACAGCAGGTGCCTTTCATGACATCTTAAGTAATGCTAAAGCTTTACTTAAGGGTAGTAATGGACATTACTTTCTGTAGCCCATTTTCATTCAGCATAGCTGGTCTGGTGTGCGATGTGGCTGATGTTGCCTTATCAGATTGCTGATGCTTTCCCCAGTCACAAAACTGTTTATGGGATTCTTATCATTTGAATTTACGTAACCTCTTGTGCTGTAGTGTCACTGGAGAACGCCACAATATCTGCTTGGTTTAGAGATAAATAACAGACTCTGCAGTACACTATAGATATGTCCTGATACACTATTAGGGGTATTCAATATGGAGCGAAAACGCTGTTTCTGCGATGTTTTAACTCGGATGATGTCATTTTCGCCGCTTTTACTTTTACATCCGAATTCAATTTGAAAACTTTTCGCCGGTGCAAAAAGTATATTGCATTCAATCCTGCAAAAAAGTATCACCAAGGAATGGGTGGCGAAAAAAAGTGCAGAATTGGGGTTTTGGCGTGCAACATTTCGAAAACCACCCTGCAACCTTCAGACAGTCCCCCAAAGGTAAACTGTGTCAAAAAATAAAAAAAAAATACCTCAGAAGACCCCAAAAAAAGCACTTTCATTTTGGGTGCAAAAAAAAATTGGGAGGTACAAAGTTAAAAACTAGCAAACTACAATCTAGGGGGGGGGGAGGCCAAGTATGCCCCAAGTGTTTTTTTCATTGCAGGTGTTTGCGGCAGGTGGATTTTTCACGTTTTTTTAAAACTTCACTTTAGCAACTTTTAAATATGCTCACCCCCATTTTAAAGTACCCCAAATTTGCTGGGACTACTTATTTTCTGCAAAAAAACCTTCTAAATGCTATTCTTCACCACCTTCCCAAATCCCCAAAATAGCAGCTATTGAGCCCGTTTAAAGACCCCAAAAACCTTCAGCAGGGCTAATCGGGGGTATCCAGAGTGATCCCCCATGTCAGGGCATCTTTTTGGGGGGTGTTAGGGTGATTTCAACAAAAATCAGCGAAGTTTTCGCTGATTTCACTTTCGCCGGGTGCCGTTTTTGACAATTTCATATTGAATACGGGTATAATTGGGGGCGCGCGCGATATTTTTTCGCCAGCAAAAGCTCCGATGTGCGGCGAAAACTTCGACACGCATAGATGGCAAAGTTTACGTTTAATATTGAATACCCCTCTATGTCTTCAATTGCTCCAAACAGCCCCTCTCAGTGTGCCAGTCCCTGAATGACTTTTTAGCTGAAAATGTGCATCTTATTTACACAAATAAAACAACTGGAAGCAACAAAACTACTTTGCTAGATTGCAATGACCAATTTCATGTGAGACTTGATATCTGTGTGTGAATGATTCTAAAACTGTATACCAAGTGCTATAATGCAGCAGCTGCTGCTTTTTATCACACCAAGTTCCGATGTGCTTCATCTGCGACTTCGTACAGGTTTAAAACTAATTCCTGTGTGGTTAAAGCTATGATGTTTCACATTTGCCATGTAAAAATGAATGTAGGGGCGGCGCCAACTGGTACCCAATCTCTGAGACCTAAGGAGAACAAGTGAGTTTCCCAACTTAACCCAAAAGAGAATATAAAACAAGAGACTATTTCCAGCACTGAGAAGGGTACTTTATAGATGAAAACTTCACTGTGACACTTCCGCTCTGCAACACTAGTCCCTTACTCGCCATAAATGGGAGCCTAGTAATAGGCAGTGCTGAATAATTCATTCAAAACTGTCTGGGGAAGCGGCCAGGTGCTGTGCTTTAATTATTTGTATTTTTAATTATTTTTCTAACCATTGTTAGTAATACATCATGTGAGTATTGATTATCCGGTTTTTGTTGGGTCATCCCTTACTTGCCATTTGCAGCCCATATTTCATGTTAGGGTAAGAGGGTGTTTGACCACTTACATCTTAAGTACTGACACTTTATCTTAAGTGCTGACATTCCCTTTATCAGTCCTATAATGCTCAGCTCCCATTTATGGAGAGTAAGGGACTAGCTTTGCATAGCGGAAGTGTCAAATGAAGTTTTGATCTTTGAAGTACCCTTCTCAGCGCTGGAGTTACTCTCCATGTTGTCAATGTGAATGGCGGCTTCAGCTTGAACACATTGCAGTGTGCAGTCAGAGTACACGAGCTGTAGAAATCTGCCGCTAATTCATTTGTCAAGAACATTTCCTCTCTTATTATTCATATGCACTGCTACAAACACTAGCACAGGACGTGGTCGGTCTGTTGCCATTCTGGTACTTTCATAGTAAGGATTTTTTTCTCCTAATACAAACACGTCATGGAGTGACACTGGATTGGAGTGTGGACATATTCCTTGCTATAATTACTCCTTTGAAGTCCAGCATCTGTCTAGTGTGTAAAGCTGGGTGTACACTATGTAGTTATCAGCTACTTATATAGCACCAGCATATTCCGTTGCGTTTTACAATTGGGAACAAACAGTACAGGATTTGTCGTGTAATCATGGTACCTGCTGACCATCATATAGTGTGTACTCCCAAATCTGTGCTTTCTGCACATTGCTCATCTCATCCTTCCATCTGATGTGACAATGTGATGTATGATGTGGAATACACACAGGCCTCATTCACGATGGCTGCACTTTGTGTTCATACACACGATCGCACTGTCAAAAGGAGCATTGGATAATGGGCGCGTTGTTCACGTGTTCCTTTTCTGGATAATGGACTGCTACATATATATGTTCCAGATTGAGATTACAGATTTATGCCTGTCTGGTGACACACTAAACATTGCTAGCGAAGTATTGTCTAATGAGTTTCCTACTATTTGTGATTGGGATATGTCATTTTTTATGTTGGTTCAAGATTATAACATTTATCAACAAATATAAAAGTGTGTGATAGTACTATGGTTAGTCTCCACCATTCTACATTAGACATATTGTCCTTACTTCTTTCCAGCAGTCTGACTGCAGTTACTCACTGAACTGCTGCAGTAGTTGCTTTATAACATAGCCTTACATCCTGGACACGTGTGGTAACACACTTTATACACTCTACGGTCATCTGGGGGCTTGTCTTATGATGCATGCTGATTGAGGTTAGCTGCTTTAAATAGCTGCGACAGTGGGAGATTATTGCCAGTCATACAGAAAAACAGAGGTAGGCGGGAGCCTTATATGGCAATGAGCAAACAGAGTATACATGAGTATAAAACTAGGCGTTACTCACATAAACAGTCATATTTTGATATTCAGAGGGCATCGGAGTCTGAGCGACTTCTTCATCTAGTTGGCGCCAGTACCGTGACATATCCAGTGCAGAACGCATGCATAGTGGACACCTGTATCCTCTGCAATTGATGAAAACAGACATTACCTGACCAGGGGAAACATTGACTTAGTACAAAGTACGATGATTATCAACATTATCAAATTCATTTAGATATATATCCTTTTTCCCACAAACTACTTGCATAATCGTTTTAAGGAAGGAATGGTATTGTTTTTAAAGGTTCCTCTAGAATTAATAACAATGTTTTTTGAAAAACAAGATGGTAGTTTTTCAGTTACTGGTGAAGTTCCAAAAATAGTTTTCCATTTTTAAGAGGTGAAACAATACAATACCAACCTTGTTCCCTTCCATGCCAAACCTATGACTGTTTAGGACAATGGGGGAGGAATTCAATTAGCCGTGATAAGCCGCTTTTCTCACGAAAAACAAATTTGTACTTTTTGCACAATCCTATTAGACGCGACTTTTTTCGCGGTTGCGAATTCTTCATACCATTTACAGGTTTAGAATTTTATGGAGACCCTTCCTTTATAGCGCAAAAAGGAGAGCTGCACTTTCTATAACTTTAGTCTACCCAGGACTTAGAACAATGAGATAAAAAGTGACTGTCTAGTAAGATCGCTACCTTATACAATGGTATTCAAAAATTGGTGAAAGTGTGATATGGTCTATATGGTATCTAATATACATACATAAACTCTGTATGGTTTAAATATACTTATTTAATGGACACATAACTTATAGACAAAATTCATATAATTTTTGAATACCATCGTATAAGGTAGCGGGGTTGGGGTGAAAAAGTGCAGAAAAATGGGTTAATTGATGTGGGACATGTATAATTACGATTGAAGATGGCTGTTAGAGGCATACTTTCAAGGTTTTTTTTTTAAAAGCGTCTTTAAATTACACAAATATATACGTACTTGCTTTCTATCATTATTTAACTTTTTAAAAACATGCATATAATAGCCATCTGACACATTTTAAGAACCTGAAATTCTTCTATTACGGACACTAAGAAACTTTTATATTGTTATCTTATATCAGTTTGGCTTTCTCGGGGTACACGCAGATTTCCTCATTGTTACCAATACTGAACGAGGCAAAATACATAAATAATCACGCGAATGCCACTTTGCGACTTTTGTAATGGGATTGTGCGGAAACCGCAGTAAGCAGTATAACCAGGCAATGGGTCTGAAAACTTAGCACACAATAACTTATTATCGCGGCTAATTGAATTCCCTTCAGTGTTGGAAAGTAATATGAATTGATGTCAAGAAGTATAAATTAAATAGATTTCAGTGAAACAAAAATTAATAATAAGAGTTAGGTATAACATACCTTTGTTAACTCTTTTTCTTCGAGGTCCTTAGGGTCCACAGGAATAACCTTGGAGGTATGTGGTTGGAGTGATCCAGGCACCAAACAGTTACAAGCTTTAGCTCCCAGGATGCACTGGGTCCTCCTCCATATAAACCCCGCCCCTGGATACAGGCACTTAGTTTGTTACCAAGCCCAAGGCAGGAGAAGGAAAGAGGAGAAGGAAGGACCACTGTACACCAGAAACACTGTAAGAAGAGGGAATCATTGAAATACAAAAGAAACAAAGATTACTCAAGAACACCAGGTGTGTTAGGGTGAGTGCCCTGTGGACCCGAAGAAAAAAAAGAGTTAACAAAGGTATGTTATACCATAACTCTTATTTTCTTCTTCGGGTTCCATACAGTCCACAAGAATTACCTTGGGGATGACCCAAAGCAGTTCCCCTACGGGTGGGCTCCTGTTTAGCAGAAAGGAAAATCCGGTGCCCAAAGGAAGCAATCTGAGAGGCAAAAGCATCAAAGGCAAAAAATTTGAGAAAAGTGTGGACGGAAGACCATGTGGCTGCCTTGCACAATTGTTCAGCAGAGGCACTACGACAAAACGCCCACAATGGTCCCACAGATCGAGTAGAATGTGTTGTCACCATGTTTGGAACAGGGAGATCAGCCTGTGAATACCTGAGAGATAGGCATACGTAACCATCTAGCTAGAGTCTATTTGTTAACTGGACATCCTCGTTTGTGAAAACCATATAACACAAAGAGTATCTGATTTTCTAAAGGAGTTGGTACGATCCACATGGATACGTAGGGCATGCACCACATCCAGAGAAGCTTCACCTAGAGAGAGGTCTGAAGACTGGAAGGCTGGAACCAATATTTCTTCATTTACATGAAACCGGGATACTACCTTAGGAAGGTAACCCGCCCTGGTACGAAGAACGGCTCTATCCTGGTGAAAAATCAGAGGGAGAGCGACAAAAAAGAGCTGCCAAATCAGAGACACTGCAGGCAGAAGAGATAAGAATAAAAATTGTCTTCGCTGTCAACCACTTGAGGTCTACTGATTTCAGGGGTTCAAATGGGGGGAGCCTGTAGAGCCCTGAGAACCAAAGACAAATCCCCTTGAGCTACTGGAGGGACAAAGGGTGGCTGAACCCTCAGAACATCCTGAAAAAACGTCCTAACATCAGTCAGAGGGGCGATCCTTCGCTGAAACCAAACTGAGAGCGCAGACACCTGAACTCTCAGGGTAGCCAGGCGGAGACCCAGGTATAACCCAGCCTGGAAAAAAGCAAGCACTCGTGAGACCCTAAAACTTCAGAATCATATTTTCTATGTCTACACCATTGAAAATACGAGTGCCAAATTCTGTAATAGATGTGGGCAGAGGAAGGCTTTTGTGCCCTAAGCATCGTCTGAATTACAGAGGCAGTAAAACCCTTGGCTCTTAAAATGGAAGATTCAAGAGCCATGCCGTCAAAGACAGACAGTTAAGGTCCGAATGAAGGCAGGGACCCTGTGTTAACAGGTCCGACCTTAGAGGAAGAGGCCATGTAGTGTTTATGGAGAGATTCTGAAGGTAGGTGAACCAATGGCGGCTGGGCCAAGCAGGGGCTATCAGTATTACTGTGCCACCCTCCTGCTTGAATCTCCTGATGACCCTTGGGAGGAGGGAGGTTGGAGGAAAGAGATACACTAGCTTGAAGTCCCACTTCACTGCTAGATCGTCCACAAAATCGGCTTGAAGGATCCCTGGTTCTGGACCAGTACCTGAGGACTTTGGGACTAGCAGAGGTAGGCCTCAGGCCACAACCCAATTTGTCCACTAGGATCTGAAAGACATCCGGATGAAGAGCCCATTCCCCGGCATGTATATCCTGATGACTTAGGAAGTCTGCTTCCCAGTTGAGGACTTCTGGTATGAATACTGCCGAGATTTCTGGAAAATTACATTCTGCCCAGACCAGGATATTTGTCACTTCCGCCATGGCTCCCAGACTTCAAGTGCTTTCCTGATGGTTGAGGGAGGCTACTGCGGTCGCATTGTCGGACTGTATCTGGACAGGCTTGCCCTTCAGTATATCTTGTGCCTGAACGAGTGCCCTGAATACTGCACAAAGTTCCAGGATGTTTATGGATAGGTGACTCTCCTTGGTCATCTATCTTCCGTGAAAAGTGTGACAACCCGTCATTGCGCCCCATCCGCGGAGGCTGGCATGCGTAGTGAGGAGGACCCAATCTGGAATCTAGAAGAGGCAACCAATGTTCAGACAAAACGTCTGCAGCCACCATGACAGGGAAAGCCGAACCTCTGGAGAAAGTCTGTGACTTTATTAACTGATACTCCCCGCTCCACCAGGAGAGGATCAGCTGTTGCAGTGGTCTGGAATGGAACTGATCATATTCCACCATGTCGAAGGTGGACACCATGGACCCCAGAACCTGCATCACTGAGTGGATAGACACCCACTGATTGTGGAAAAATCTGCGAACCCGTAATTGAAGGGCCAAAATCTTGTCTCCTGGCAGAAATATCCTCTGTGCCAGAGTATCCAGGAGTGCACCTAAATGCACCATCTGCTGTACTGGAGAAAGAGACAACTTTTTCCAATTTATGATCCAGCCGTGCCTGTGTAGGCAGGCAATCGTCAGTCTGAGATGATGTTGTAATACAACTGGAGACTTTGTCGGTATCAGTAGGTCATCCAAGTATGGCAGTATTCTGACTCCCTGACGCCTCGGGTAGGCCGTCATTACTGCCATTATTTTGGCAAAGGCCCGCGGGGCCATTGACAAACCAAAAGGCAGTGCCTGAATTTGGAAATGTCGCTGCAGAACAACAAACCCCAGAAACCTTTGGTGGGAAGGCGTAATTGGCACATGCAGATACGCATCCTGAATGTCCAAGGACACCATAAAATCCCCCGGTTCCTTTGCCAGAACAATTGACCGAAGAGTTTCCATACAGATCTTGGGCACCCGGATAAATCTGATGAGGCCTTCCAGATTCAGAATAGGCCGGTGGGACCCATTGGGCTTCTGGATCAAAATTAGATTTGAATAATAACTCTTTCTTTGCTGATCCAACGGAACTGGTATTATCACCTCTGAACCGAGCATGGAACGAATGGCCTACTGGAGGGCTAAGGCCTTGGTAGGCTCCCTACGGAGGAGCTGTGCAAAAAAACATTTGCGGGGGACCCTTCCAGAAAGTCAGGGTGTACCCTTGAGAGACCACTGCTCGGACCCAGGCATCTGTTGTTGTCTGATGCCAGGTATCCAAAAATTGAAGGAGTCGGCCTCCCACCCTGGGATTCCCCAGAAGGAGGCCCGCCTCATCAGGCCGAGGGTTTGTCGTCTGACTTGGAAGCCAAATGTCTGATTGCCCAAGATCTCTTAGTTTGTGGTCTCCTACAAGAACTGGATTGTCTAAAGAAAGACTGTCCTTTTGCTTTTCCTTGCGGGTAAAATGCTTGAAAAGATGACTGCCTAGGCCTAGGGGTAGTCATCGAAGGCAGACCGGCCGTTTAGAAGCTGCCAGAGTAGCCACAATCTTATGCAATCCTGTGCCAAACAGTATGCCTTCAGCAAACGACAAGGATTCCAGAGCCTTCTTGGAACCTGCATCTGCTTTCAAGGCCCTTTGCCACAGGGCTCTGTGAGCAACAACTGAGGTATCTGATGCCTTAGAAGCTAAAATGCCGGTGTCTAGCATCCACCAAATAGGAGGCTGCCTCCTTGATATAGGAGATAAATGTCAGCTGCTCCCTAAAGGCCTCTGGAAGAGTATTTTCCAGTGCCCCTGTCCATTCTTCAAAGGCCTTGGACAGCCAGGCCGTAGCCATGGCCGGATGGGTAACAGCTCCTGATAGAGAAAGAAACACCTTGAGATAGGCCTCAAGTCTTCTGTCTGTAGGATCCTTAAGGGAGGATGCAGATGGTATGGGCAATGTGGAGCTCTTAACCAGATGTGCCACATAAGCATCCACAGTAGGCGGAACTTCCCATTTAACACATTCGCCAGGTGAGGGGGGTATAAAGCTGTAACCTTCCTTGTAACATGGAATCGTCTATCAGGAGAACTCCATGCTTCCCCGATAAGTTCAGACAGTTGCTGAGATTAGGGAAACTCAGCCTTAACGACCTTGTGGCGCTTGAACACTGGAGCCTTCCTAGGTGTTGACTC
This sequence comes from Taudactylus pleione, assembly GCA_031769625.1. Lineage (NCBI taxonomy): Eukaryota > Metazoa > Chordata > Amphibia > Anura > Myobatrachidae > Taudactylus > Taudactylus pleione. Next base: position 2,055,355 of record JAUIMM010000470.1, read on the forward strand.
TTCACTATCTATGTTTAAAATAGTTTTGACCGCCCTAACCAAGGAGGTAACATCCACTGCTGCCAGCTGGTCCTCCTCTCCTGAGAGAGACTCCCGAGAGGAGCCCTGTACCTCTTCAACATATCAGAATCTACAGGCTGGACGACCGCCTTTTGCTTTATGTACTACCGGCCTGCCTCCTTGCAGCCTTTGCTGAAATGCAATAGGAGACGGAGCCATACTCTGGCTTGAGTGGACATAAATATCCATCCAGGACGATTGCATAGGAGGCATAAACATAGCAGGTTGTAGCTGCTGAGGATACACCATAGTAGGGGTCAGCGTGGGTGTAGATAAATGGTTCACAACCTGCGCCATAACCGGAGAAAAAGTAGCCCAGGATGGTTCCTGCCACTGGTAGGCTGGAATGATGCTGGTGGCTGGAATGGAGCTGGTAGGCTGGAATGATGTGGTGGCTCCTTATAACAGCAACCACACAATCCATCCTGTATGAAATCCTGAGGTGACAAGCCCGCCTGACAGGCCACACATGAAACCAGCACATGGGCTTTAGCCTCCTGTTTCTCCTTATCTTTAGACATAAAAGTAATGTTATGCAATGCAATACAATGTGACAGTGTTCAACCCCAAAATACCCACCACACCTGTTGCAGAGGGTTATGAGGAGAATAGTGATAGTTATAACTGACAGTTATTCAAGAATAAAAAAGGCAGAACTTACATAAGTCACATACAATGCAATTATTTATACATATATATATATATATATATATATATATATATATATATATATACACACACACACACACACACACACACACATATATCTATATATGAATGCAATAGGCTCTTAGTCAACTACATAAAGCACAAAAGCTTAGTAGGATATTGTGCTCCGTATAACCTAGCCACCAAGGAAGAGGTATACAGGGACATTGACCAAACCTCATGAGATCCACAGCTACAGTAGTGCACCTGAAAGTGTCTCTGGGCGTCTCATATACCAGGAAGCAACCCAGACAAGAGAAACCTCGTCTCTGGATCGGCGTCGAAACCTTGTCTCTGGATCGGCGTCTGGGCTGGGGCCGGGGAGCTACCTCCCCTAGGCTGTATCAATCCACCGCGTGCACTGGCTTTTTAGATGGCCGCCGCCACTGTCCCCGGCACCAGAATTATATGCCCCGGTGGTCTAGTGGGAGAAGCAGTCGTCCCTAGGTCCCCATTACAGCGACCTCCAGCAGGTCTCCACTGCCGGAGGTACAGACTGCCACATGGTTCCCCGCAAGCTGGGAACCACCTTACCTGCATCCCAGTGTCTTCCAGCTGCAGCCCCAGGCCCAGCGTCTAGTGAAACTCCACTGGCGCCCGCCAAAATCACCAGTTCCCTGAATGGTGTTGCGGCGCCGGTCGGGGTGGAGCAGCAGCACGGGCGTACCTGGATGCCTAGCGCTGCTTACTCATTTAAAAAACAAACAAAGCTTGGGTGCACTGATCCTGCGCACCAAACAAAAAACTAAGTGCCTGTAGCCAGGGGTGCGGTATATATGGAGGAGGACCCAGTGTATCCTGAGAGGTAAAGCTTGTAAATGTTTGGTGGCTGGATCACTCCAACCACATACTTCCAAGGTAGTTTTTGTGGACACTATGGAACCCGAAGAAGAAAGAATGTACTGTATAACTATAAATGTTTGAATTAAGGGAGTTCTGGAAAAAATTGAACCATGTTTTCTGAAAATCAAAAAGATTAATTTTTTTTAAGCACATCAAACAGCAATATGAATCCAGCATCCTAATGTGGAAATTCAATTGTGCAGACCAGGCAAGCCAAATGAAGGTCAAGCCCAAATCAAAACCGAGGTCAGCAGAAATGATCATCTGAAATCAGATTATAAAAATGTATGTCATGGCTTTGGTATGCAGAAACAGCCCAATTTAAAACAAAGACACAAATGACAGTGTGCATTTGCTTGGACGCTGCTTACTGTATGCAGTGTACAATACTATGATTTACTTTTAAACATTCTGTCAGGAAGCACAAATGTAATTTAGAGTAATGCGTAATACACTTACTGTTTTAGCATATCCTCATAACATGTACTGGTGGGAAGCAAAAAAGACAAGAAATTAGGTTTCACAATGCTCAAAGTATAATAATAAACATCTGCACAAAAGCTGAAAACACACAAAAATAGTGCAGTAAATACGATGTATTTCCTAGCTCCGAAAGTGCTGGAAATGACTGCTTGGGGCTGTATTACAGTCACAGATACTAGAAATTGTACATGCTTTAAGTATGCAAAATGTGTCTTCTGAATTGTCAAAGGCAATATTCTGCAGTTACGGAATTAAGGGGCTGATTCAACAAGGAACGCACGGATGCAGACGCACGTAATCGGTCGATTATTTTGCATTGCGCATGCATCGTAGTGCGCGTGCGTGAACTAGCTATTGCGATGGGAATGGTTTGCAGAGGCTACGCAGACCCAGAGCACAGTGATTGACAGGAAGTGCCGGTTGTGGGTAGTGACGGCACTGGCCATTAGTAGTTAACCATCGATGTTTGTTAACTATCGATGGTTGATGGCCATCCCTACCCCCACCTTGTCCAGTCTCTCCCCTCTCTTCTATTCTGACACTCCCCACTGCTCCTTCCTGCAAACTTCACAATATGCAATTTTGAGCCAAATTAAGCTACTATAAGCCAAGCAGTTCCTTCCACCAATGTAGCCTTACAAAAGTCAGGATTATCTAATACATGAATTCTTACTTTCATCGTTATATTACTCTGTATTTTTTCCTCCATGATTCTTATATGTATCACATTTATTTAACTTATTGTCATTAGTGAATTTGAGGGATTTATTTTAAAGATTAATTTGTGGTTGTCAGTGCTTTGTTGAACTTAGGTTAAATGACTCCTATTGGTTTTATCCATTTATTTTGTGTTAATCCATTCTCTTTTTCCTTGCTTGGTCTTAATTTTCTGTGTGTCTCATTGGGCTCTCAATGCTTTCAGTTTGTTTTCCAGGGGTACTGTGATTGTTTTGGCCACTGATGCTCCAAGCATGAATAAGCATTCTCTTCAGACATCTCATGTTGTTTTGGTCATGTTTGCAAATTTTTCTAATTATGATGCTTTTGTAGCTGCACTCACCTTCTTTGCTTCTTAAAAACCTTTGAAATAATTTGTAGTTATATTTTCTTTAAATCCATGGTTGAAGGTGCTAAGTCTCCTTTATTCAAATCTTCCTTTTTTTGCACAATTTTTTTCGTTTCCATACTTATTCTTTATTTTGAGTTCTATTTAATCTCCATTTGTTCAGATTTACATTCTTTCTTGCTCTTCTATCAAATAAATATGGGTTTCCAACTTTCCATTCAGAATTGTTGATTACAGTAGGTGTTGTAGTTTCTCTTGTTCATATCTTTGTGTTTTTGTTGTGAGTATTGAACTGTCTATCTTTGTCTCTGCCGAGTCCATGGCTTTTCTTTTCCTCTGACTGATATAATGTAAGGATTTTTTATATGACTGATCTTATGGTTTTGTGTTCCTCTTTGGGTTTTCATTTATCTTATTTCCTTTTTGCACTGATGTTTTAGGCTCTGTAGTTATCCTTGTAATCTTTAAGGTGTCTGATATACTTTATTTCGTATTGATGACTTAATCTTCATTAATTTTCGTTAAATGTATTTGGGTTATTTCCTCTAATGTCTTGTAATCCTCCATATATTGGATTGGAGTTTGCCCTAGACAAGCGCGATTTCCTTCTCCATCTCCTTCCAGGAATTTTGCCTGTATTTTACAAGTAATGCCATTAATTTGGCTGAGCATTTATCCAGGATGTTATTCCATTGCTTTAGAAAATTCTGATCTTTTGAGATATATGTTTATACTCGTATATATTCTTTAATAATTCTAAGAACTTTTGGGATGAGATTGTGCTCTATATATTTAGTAAGAGTGGTAGTGTCCCACCATTGTTTTATTTCAGCAATGAATAGGTCGACACCAAAAGGTCGACATGTTCAAATGGTCAACACATCAGTAGCCGACACAAAACTGGTTGACATTACTTTAAAAAAAATTCTACATTTTTGAGGTTAGGGAGAGAGTTGGGCACTTGGGGGAGGGTTAGGTTGCCAGAGGGGATGGTTAGGCACTAGGGAAAGGGTTAGGTTGCAGTTAGGTTTAGGCAACCTAACCTTGTGTCAACCCTTGGTGTCGATCATGCGAGCATGTCGACCTTTTAACCCTGTCGACCTATTTGCCTCCACTGCTCAAACTTGTTTTTCCAGCACATCCCACAGATGCTTGATCGGATTGAGATCTGCTGAATTTGGAGGCCAAGTCATCACCTTGATCTCTTTGTCATGTTCCTTAAACCATTCCTGAGCATTTTTTGCAGTGCAGCAGGGTGCATTTTCCTGCTGAATCAGGAAATACCGTTGTCATGACGGAGTGTACTTAGTCTGCAACAATATTTAGGTAGGTGGTAAAATTATGCACACGAATGCCAGGCCCCAAGGTTTCTCAGCAGAACATTGCTAATCACAATTTGTGCTGCAGTAGCTCTTCTGTGGGATAGGACCAGATGGGGCTAGCCTTCGCTCCCCACACACATCATTGAGTCTTAGGCGCCCATGATCCCATCACTGGTTAACCAGTTGTCCGTCCTTGGACCACTTTTTGTAGGTGCTATCCACTGCATGGCGGGAACATCCGACAAGACCTGCCGTTTTGGAGATGTGCTGACCTAGTCGTCTATCCCACCTTGAATATGCACCCCCTGTCTTCTTGAGCCACATGACCTGAAGAGAGGGCTTCCAGAATCCACTAGAAGCCTCTTCTCAGCACAATTAACTAATCCCTCTATATAAATATAATCATACATTTGCCTAACACAAAATAAATTCACTGAACCACATTGAGAAAGGGGGTTACATAAAAAACGGTGTGTGTGTGTGTCTATATATATATATATATATATATATATATATATAAAAAATGAGGGGCACTCACCAGTATTGCACATATAATAAAATCAAACTTTATTCCTCACATAGTCCATAAGTGAATAATTCTCCTCAACGTTTCGGTCCCATCCGGACAATCTTCAAGAGATACATCAATGCAGCCTCTACAGCAAAATCCAACCAATCCTTATGGATCCCAAGTTACTATATATATATATATATATATATATATATATATACATATACACACACACACACACATACATATATAAACACTATCGTTCAAAAGTTTGGGGTCACTTAGAAATTTCCATATTTTTTTCAATGAAGATAACATTAAATTAATCAGAGATACTCTTTATACATTGTTAATGTGGTAAATGACTCTACTAGCTGCAAACGTCCGGTTTTTAAAGGAATATCTACATAGGTGTATAGAGGCCCATTTCCAGCAACCATCACTCCAGTGTTCTAATGGTACATTGTGTTTGCTAAGCGCGTTAGAAGACTAATGGATAATTAGAAAACCCTTGTGCAATTATGTTAGTACAGCTGAAAATGGGTTTGCTCATTAGAGAAGCTATAAAACTGGCCTTCCTTTTAGCTAGTTGAGTATCTGGAGCATCACATTTGTGGGTTCGATTATACTCTCCAAATGGCCAGAAAAAGAGAACTTTCATGTGAAACTCGACAGTCTATTTTTGTTCTTAGAAATGAAAGCTATTCCATGCGAGAAATTGCCAAGAAACTGAACATTTCCTACAACGGTGTGTACTACTCCCTTCAGAGAACAGCACAAACAGGCTCTAATCAGAGCAGAAAGAGAAGTGGGAGGCCCCGGTGAACAACTGTGCAAGAAGACAAGTACATTAGAGTCTCTAGTTTGAGAAATAGATGCTTCACAAGTCCTCAACTGACAGCTTCATTAAATGGTACCCGCAAAACGCCAGTGTCAATGTCTATGGTGAAGAGGCGACTCCGGGATGCTGGTCCTCTAGGCAGAGTGGCCAAGAAAAAGCCATATATGAGACTGGCCTATAAAAGGAAAAAAATTAATATGGGCAAAAAAACACAGACATTGGACAGAGGAAGACTGGAAAAAAGTGTTATGGACAGACGAATCGAAGTTTGAGGTGTTTGGATCACACAAAAGAACATTTGTGAGATGCAGAACAAGCGAAAAGATGCTGGAAGAGTGCCTGACGCCATCTGTCAAGCATGGTGGAAGTAATGTGATGGTCTGGGGCTGCTTTGGTGCTGGTAAAGCCATGCCATACCCTGTGGACTGCGCTTGATTGGAGCCAATTTCCTCCTCCAACAGGACAATGACCCAAAGCACACCTTCAAATTATGCAAGAACTATTTAGGGAAGAAGAAGGTAGCTGGTATTCTGTCTGCAATGGAATGGCCAGCGCAGTCACCAGATCTCAACCCCATTGAGCTGTTGTGGGAGCAGCTTGACCGTATGGTACATAAGAACTGCCCATCAAGCCAATCCAACTTGTGGGAGGTGCTTCAGGAAGCGTGGTGTGAAATTTCTTCAGATTACCTCAACAAATTACCGTATATATTCGAGTATAAGCCGAGTTTTTCAGCACATTTTTTGTGCTGAAAAAGCACCCCCTCGGCTTATACTCGAGTCATGCCCGCATGGTACGCTGCTGAGCAGCGTACCATGCGGGCCGCGGTGCAGACTGTGTCACTGTGACACAGCCTGCACCGTGTGTGTAGCGCTGACCGGACGGAGTTCGGTCAGCACTACACACTGCTAAACACACAGCCGCCGGAGCCGGCAGCTATGTGTTTGGTGTAATCAGCAGCCGCTGAGAGTGTGTCAGACTCTCAGCGGCTACTGCTGCTCCCACTGCGGGAGCCATCTTCCGGCTCCCGCAGTGGGTAATGGGAGAGACGTCGTCATGACGACGTCTCTCCCATTATTCAAAGCGGCGGAGGAGCCTGTAGCAGCGTCGGGACCAGGAGCGGGGTTACAGGTAAGTGTTTTTTTTTTTTACATTTCTTTCTACTGGGGGGCTACTACCGGGGGGTACTACCAGGGGGGATATCGCTACTGGGGGCACTACCAGAGGGGGGATTAATAATGGGGGAACTACCAGGGGGGGGATGTTGCTACTGGGGGCACTACCAGGGAGAGGGGGAATACTGGGGGCACTACAAGGGGGGATGTTGCTACTGGGGGCACTACCAGGGGGGGTTAATACTGGGGGCACTACCAGGGGGGGATATTGCTACTGTGGGCACTACCAGGGTGGGGGATTAATACTGGGGGCACTACCAGGGGGGGGATGTTGCTACTGGGGGCACTACCAGGGGGGGATATTGCTACTGGGGGCACTACCAGGGGGGGGATTAATATTGGGGGCACTACCAGGGGGGATGTGCTACTGGGGGCACTACCGGGGGGGTGGATTAATACTGGGGGCACTACCAGGGGGGGATATTGCTACTGGGGGCACTACCAGGGGGGGTATTACTACTGGGGGCACTACCAGGGGGGGATTACTACTGGGGACAGTACCAGAGGGGGGATTACTACCAGTAGCTGCTGCATTTCCCACCCTAGGCTTATACTCGAGTCAATAAGTTTTCCCAGTTTTTTGTGGTAAAATTAGGTACCTCGGCTTATATTCGGGTCGACTTATACTCGATACAGCTAGAATGCCAAAAGTCTGGAATGCTGTAATTGCTGCAAAAGGAGCATTCTTTGACGAAAGCAAAGTTTGAAGGACAAAATTATTATATCAAATAAAAATCATTATTTCTAACTTTGCCAATGTCTTCACTATATGCTCTACTCATTTTGCAACTGATTTGATAAATAAAAGTCAGATTTCATGTAACACACGAAATTGTCTGGGTGATATATATATAAACATACATATACAGTGTGTGTGTATATATATATATATATATATATATGCACACACACACCGTTCGTACATATAAACACACACACTATATATATATATATATATATATATATATATATATACACATACATACACACACACGCAGCAGTGGTGCTTAGCTAGTGAAATGTCTAATATTTTAAACAGTGCAACACCCTCCAAATTATGAGAGTGGCAGCCCCAACTTGAAATGCCTTGCCATAACATTGTGAATCTAAAAATAAACAAAAAGAGAGGCGCCTCCTTGTGCAATAATGTTGTCATCACACCCAGTGATGGAATTAAAAATATGTGCTGGCTCTATACCAATAATAAATTAAGGTAAAATTATATTTTTTGCTTACAAAAATCAACATGGGATGTCAAAGTGGAGAGTTTACCTTCAAGAGTGGAGATACAATGTTCTGCCTAACACAGTCTCTGCTTCATTTTTTGAAGGCCAGTTGCAGATGCAGGGGGTGACTTCCACTGTGTAGATGTTAGCTCTGGATTTGCCCATCATGACATATAGAAACTAATAGGAAGGTGTCAGAGACAGAGCTCAGTGGTAGTAGAAATAGTACAGAGGGCAGTTTATGGATATAAACTTTCATACTACACATGAGTAGGGCCAGGAGGCGCTCATAATAATAAAATGACAGGCATAACGATGCAGACAGGGCTACATCTCATAGCAGACCCAAAGCAAAGCTGGCTATCTAGATAAAGGTATCTACACTCCTTTCCGTTGGTTTTCAGATATGCAGCGCTTAGAATAGAATCACCGGATCATAAACAGGAGGGGCAATCAGCACGCTGCAGTGGAGACAGACGTCCTATTCAAAAGCCGAGACCTCAGCATTTGTTAAGGGATGTATTTACAAAATGTAGGCTCCAGCTGCAAACGTGCCATTGCCTAAAGTGGGATATCAGCTGCACAGTCCATCTGAATGATATATCCTCCATCGATCCAGGGTCCAGACTGGAAGGCCAAGGGGAAAAAAAAAGACACAGGCTGCTGAAAGCAGAGGGAGCTGGTTTGCAGGTCAGGGCTAGAAAGAGCAGGCCAGTTTATACCAACAGAGCGAAGGGTAAGGAGCGGTACCCCAGGTTCAGCACATTGGAGCAGCAGAGTCCATAACAGGTAAGCAAGCAACGTCCACAATCTGGACCAAGTGCGCAGCACTAAATACCATGCAGGCAGCAGACTAGGGACTACTTTCACACACTAAGTCCTTGGAGTCTTCAAAGGCCATAATGAAGGGCAAGAGTATTTGTTTACACAGGTGATTAGCTTCCCAAAACAAAAGGTGAGACATTCTACCTGAAAACAGATGATAGGTCAGATTATTGCAGGGGATCATTGTCCATGTTATTTATTCCATACTAAACCAGGCCTTAGCCCCTGCCACTAGATGTATTTAAGGTGATTATTGTGAGAAATAACAGTTTTTCAGATAGCCCCTGAAAAGGTGCAGGGCACCGAAAAGGCAGCCGGGCACTGCTTACCACATTGATTTGACTTTTTGTATGTTATTTTTTGGCAATTCTGTTAATATATCATGGAGTGCTAGGTTCATAGTTATTTCTGACTGGTGACTTTGCTAGACAGACAGACATATACACATTGTATTTTCCTACATAAATACATTCATACATGGAAGCATAAACACTCAAGAATGGACATTAATTATTATTCAAAAGTTTAACAGTTCCAAATACCAGAAAGAAAAAGAAAATAATTGCTGCTCAGTTATATCATACAAACAGCTAAGCTCACTGAGCATTTTCTCCTACAGTCACTGAGGAGCACTACTAAACAATTTAATGACAAGAGAAACATTGTTGGCAGTGTATAGAAATATAGGTCACATTTCAGTGTAATATATATATAATGCATGTGTGAGCAAGTGGATCAATGGAGACCCGTGTTCCACTTCAGGCATAAGCAAATTCAGATAAAACACTTGTCTAAATGAGTCCTAAACGGAAGTACAAGGACACTAGAACAAATAAATTGATTTTAAACAAGTCTCTCACCTGTGCAAGAGATGTCCACAAGGGAGAACACGTGCTCCGACCCGGGAAGTATGTATATCCTGTAACGTAAATGCACATTTCGGAGGATTATTTGTTTATTCTCCTATTTGTCAAACAAATACAATAATGAATACATAACACACATTTCGGAGGATTATTTGTTTATTCTCCTATTTGTCAAACAAATACAATAATGAATACATAACAATCAACAGATGCTAAAGTTAAAGCATGTTACGCTGGCCACACACAACACAATATTCACATGATCAGAATTCAATATGGCCACACATGGTTGAGCAGCTAAAGCTCTTTGCTAATCAGACTGATATTACTGGACATAGGGGTCATCGTCAGCATTTATGTCTTCTAGTAAACTGAACATTTTCACCAGAAGATAAAATAATTACATATATAAGCTGGGCTTGTTTTATTAAATATAAAACCTAGATATCCAAATCATATATATCCATCCATTAAAAACCATCCTACAGTATATCGTTGTGGATAATAAAATAAACCTCACGCACTGTACCGCCATCTTTGTCTATTAGACTTCTTAGAATATTTAAAAATGTTTTCAGTGAAAACGAAAATAAGGATAAAATGTAACAAGAATGTTAAAGGACATTGTATATTATACTAACAGTATATATATATATATATATATATATATAGTCTTTCCAAAAAAATAAATACAAAAAGATGATATTCTGTTGCCAGGTTGCAGACAAATCTGCAAATTACTGCCTTATAGACAGTCAGAGGGTCCTTATTAAGCTTCCTAAAAGGAATGGGCATATCTATAATCACTACTACAGTGATACACAGTAATGAATGCAGATTCAAACGTATCGTTCATGCTATAGACTTTGCTTGGACAAGTGCTAGTTATTATATTATTATGATATTTCTTGTCAAAGTAAGTGTGGTGTTTCTAAATGAAGCTGGGTACACACTACTAGACAATAAATTGGATGAGTTGTCGTTGTGGACAATTTGTCATTCCAATTCGGCTTAAATCATTTATGTAAATGCACTATTGCGTTCTCCAGTAGGTCGTTCATCGCATCTTCTGATCTGCCTGCAGTGCAGACAGATCTGAATATATTGCATGCGGTGCAGTGCATATTAATAAAGGACAGAACGACACATCGTTCCCTCGTTCATTAAATCTTCTAGTGTGTACCGGCATTCTTGCATGGTCCAGGGCAAAGGTAAATTGCCCCGACAATCGACAAGCTTGCCGGGTCGTCTAGGGTGTACCCAGCTTTAATGCAGGTATCACCATGCCTGACAGGTTATGATTTATGGGCGGCACCAGAAGACACCCAGAAAGCGGCCTAAGGCGAATGGGGTGATCCCAACTCACCCCACAACTTGAGACTGGAAAATTTGTATTATAAATCAGTCTATCCATGACAGTAGTTGATGTTTGTTTTACTAGTAAAAGAATACATTTTATTTATATACTCTTGTCATTTTTTTATTAAAATGTTAGCTCACATCCTAAGTGAGTACAAAGGCTCAGACCTTGGTGAGTTGGAAGGCGGTGATAACTTACTGCACTGATCCATTATAAATGTTGCTCTACCCTTTGGTAAGGTACGGTCTATGGGCCTGATTCAGAGATGGATGGATTTGCACAACCGAACACAAGTGGCTGTGCATATCTGTCCACCTCCGATGTAAATGCAGAAGGTGTCAGACACCTCCTTGATGCATTAGCAATCCCAGCACGTTAGGCTGCTGGAGCTGAAGCTTCCCACAGCCTTACCGGGTGCTGGCCACGTAAGAGGCCAGGAATCTGTCTGTCAATGCAGACTCTGGCCTCCCGTTTCCGGAAACGGTGACTAGGCATGCCCCATTCCATCCCTCAAATGGGGGGTCTGCGAGCGAGATCGCAGGACCTGTTCTGCACATGAACAGAATGGGTCTTGCGCAGACACCTAACAATCGGAAGGGATCGGTATGAAATACCGGCGCTCAATAGCTGCCTGTTCAAATCCCAACGCCGAATCCCTGAAGACTGAATATCCCGACAGGGGTGGTAAGTATACTATTCCTACCCTTCTTCCCCCCTAACCCTATCCTCCCCCCCTTGTGCCTAACTCTAACCTTCCCCCGGGGGGTGCCTATACCTAACCCCCCTCCCTGCACCCTAAAGCTAACCCTTCCCTGGGGGGTGCCTAACCCTGATCTCCACCCGGGGGTGCCTAAAGCTTACCCCCTATCCCCGGGGACAGTGCGCTACTTACTTGACACTAGACGTTCGGGATGCCGATGCCGGTATCCTGATCTCCTTCAAGATGACGGCATTATGCCAGGCGGCACAATTCCGGCGTCGTTATATCGACGTCCGGGATCCTGTCCACCGGCAAATTAACTACATTTTGGACGAACATACATCTCTGAATTAGGCCCCATACACAGTACTTCTATTGCAAGCATATAGACCACTATCTAGGGTCTAAACAGACATTTAAGCGCTGGAGATATATTACTTTTCTTCAGGTTCTGATATTGGCATTACATGAGAACAGGCATTTCAGAACATTATTGCAATCACTTAGATCAGAGAGAGAACAGAGAAAAAAATAGGACATTAAATCGATAGAAGAAGATACTTTCTGACAAGAACTTCGTGAGTTTGGAAAAGCAATCCTGTGTAAATTGTGGGTTTGCTGCTATTGGCATTTTCCAATCTTTCCATTCAGGCAGTCTGGCCAATTGTTTTTGTCTTCTACACTTACCAAAGACAATAATCTTGCTAAATTTCTCTAAATGAAAGTTCAGAGGTAGTTGAATAGGGAACATATCTGCTGCACAGGGAATACTATAAAGCTCTTCTTATTTCTCATTTCCAGTTATTGTTCCCTTGTCTATGCAGAAGTCGTACTAAATAACATGTTTGTTCCAGAGCACAACACAAGAATATTAAAAAGCCATTCGAGGATAATGTTATTTATGGTCTATTTCACCAGAATAGTCCCTAGATGAATTTAAAGTCAGGACACTTTAATTATAAAGTCAGTAATGGGGTCAGACTTTTTTTGGGGGGGGTTCAAATTTATCTTTATATTCAGCTGCTTTTATTCCCCCGGGGTGTTCATTATTTTGAAGTTTCTTGTTCCTGTGTGGCGTCATCAGTTAAATAAAGTTACTTTTGCAACAACTGTAATGTTTTTCTTTACAGTAGGGATCATTTCCTAATTTTATACACAGATAACCAAATTGGTCAACTTTGACTGCAATGACTAAGGCCGGTATCCAATTAGCGCAGTAATTTACCGCGGCTAATTATCTCGCCCCGGGCTAGGCTATCCAATTAGCCCCGATGCCGGCACCTATCAGGGATTTTGTTTTGCCTGCCTCAGTCAGGTGAAACCAAATCCATGATAAGAAGCCATTTATCTCCCGATCGCAGCAGTGAAAATACATAAGTCAGTGAGATTTCATGATCCTATATGTTTTCGTGAGAAAGAGAGTTATGGTATACTTACCTTCGTTAACTCTTTTTCTTCGAGTTCCATAGGAACTACCTTGGGGTATGTGGTTGGAGAGATCCAGGCACCAAACAGACAAAGCTTTAGCTCCCAGAATGCACTGGTCCTCCTCCATATATACCCCGCCCCGCCCCCAGCCACAGGCATTCAGTTTGTAAACAAGCCTAAAGTGGAGAAGGAAGTACAAATTACACTAGAAACACTCTCACAAAGATGAGGGAATCAGTGACAAGACGGAACATATCCCAACTGAGGCCAGGTGCGTCAGGGTGGGCACCCTGTGGATCCTATGGACCTCGAAAAAAAGAGAGTTAACAAAGGTAAGTCTACCATAACTCTTATTGTTTTCTTCAGGTTCCATAGTGTCCACAGGAACTACCTTGGGGATGTACTAAGCAGTTCCCTTAAGGGTGGGGACGCTCCTGAGCAGAGATGAGAATCCACCGCCCAAAGGAAGCATCCTGGAAGGCAAAAGTGTCAAATGCATAAAATTTGATGAAAGTGTGGTCAGAAGACCAGGTGGCCGCCTTGCACAACTGTTCCACAAGAGGCTCCATGCCCCTGATGGTCCCACAGACCAAGTCGAATATGCCGTCACCGTGTTAGGGACAGGGAGATCAGCATGTGTATAAACCTGAGAAATAGTCATACGCAGCCAGCAATGCAAAGAAAAAAGTCTATTTGCGCTGATAAGACACCATTAATTTATAAAGTAGAATAGAATAATCAGGGGGTCTGATGTTCAATAACAAAATATACAGTATATATTTAATGATATGTAACCCAATTAGAATTATAAAGGAGTATTGTGTTGAAGTTACACAATATGGAATATGTGCCTTCACCCAAGCTATTAGAGGTTAGCCTGGGAAACCTACAACTAAATTATATAAAGTATTGTTTTCAGTAGGCTGTTCTTCAATGTACGTGTACAGATGTTCAATATGCAAATTTATTTTATAGCAATAACTTTATTTTAAATTTACCACCTGCATCCTTTCTTCCTTGTTCAGGAAATCTTTGTCCTGGTACTCCCCCGAATATCTGCTTAAGTATTACTCAATGACAGTTATACTGTAAGTTATTTCCTTTTATAGCAGATAATGACAACAAGTATACACAGGGTATTCATGCATTACAATAGTTGCATATATCATACAAACAGTATACATTTACTATAGAATACCACGTAGGGTGTAGAAATATAGTATAAGTTCATAGGATGTCAATATCGTCTTTATATGTTATTAAGTTATCCTCGTTTTAACTCGGTTGTGGAGTTCCTGTATATAACTTTACAGTCACTATTGAACTCCAATCTCCTATAAATGCAACTTTTAGTGTGTCCTGAAAGTTCAATTCCTGCAAAGGAACTAAGTTGCTATTTCTGCTAAATACTTTGCCTCACACTTTAATAATATGTCTCCTGTGAGGTTAGGCAATACCGGGGCATAAGACGGTGTGCAGTATATTATCCTGACTCACATAGGCTGCTGGGGAATTTACTGTAGATAAGAATTTTATAGCCAGAAAGTCTAATAATATCCCTCTTCTGATCTTCCCTATTCACTTTGAATTATGGCAATACACTGCGTCGTCCCTCAGATGACACTGCTTGCTATTCAGTTACTTGACAGTTCTTTAGGACAAGATAAGTAACTTCCCTTCCTAGAGAATGTCCCTGAATTCTCCTCTCTCTAAATAAACTTAAGTCCTTCTGATACCAGTCTATTGTGCTATGGCAACTCAGTATATAATATGAATATCTTACATATCCCCACTGCTTATCAATTTGTTACTCTGCTAGGGTGAGGTAAGGACTTATATTCCGGTAATGTATTTTTACAATCCTCCAGGGACCCCCTTTATGTTGACTGAGTGGGTCTGTGTGAGTGCCGAATAGTGGTTACTAACTGTAGTCTTACTACTGCGGCATTACTCAGCGCTGCTCCTGCCGTTCCTGTACCTCAGCGCTGCTTTGATTACCAGCGCTGCTGTGTCCAGCCTCTCAGGCACTAAGCCAGCTCCGCCTCCTTTTTCGATCCTCTCCCCCAATGAGGGAAGTGGCTTATGGATGATTGCTTCTGCTGCCAAAAACCAGGAAGCGTCTTCTTCAATGGTCGGGACCAACCAGGCACTACCTACATCCGGAGCCCGCTCACCAGGCACTAACAGCCGGAATGTCCCTTAAGACAGTGCCCAGCTCCGGCGCCCACACTGGCCTCACTATCGCTGATCGGGCACACCGCTCCGGGCAGGTCAGTACGATGTGGGCTCTGGAGGGGGGAACAGCAGTCTGCTGCCAAGCGCTAGCGCAGCCTATTTATACTACCTACCGCTGCGTGACCTCCCTCCTTCCCGCTCACAGCTCGAGCTCTCCTACTTACTGACAGCTCGCGCTGCTTCTGGCACCTTCTACTCCTACAGTCCCCTATTGCAGTCACTAGTATGTGCTAAAAAAAAAAAGTCATGCTGTGGCCTTGCCCACTCCCTCACATTCTACACAATAAGTATATACATTACAATAAATACATATATATATATATCATTTATATTCTACCACATATTATTAGGTATATATACACTAAGGTGCCACACAGCACTCTCAATGTAATTTTAGTACCTCCTCCTAAAATATGCCTACTCTGATGTTATCCTTATGTTAATATGGCTACAGATATATTCTATATGCAATATATATTTATTTATTCAGACTAGGACATGCCTAGCCAAATTGAAAACATTTATATTTGAACATGTAACACATATGTAACATTATATGTACCAACAAATACTACATATAAAAATACATAAAACTAATTGAACAACAATAGTGATCACAATGACCCCATGGAGATCTCCAAGTCTAATCTATAAATGTTAGTGGTCAGCACTCAGTATGCTGTGCAGGATTAGACAGTCCTGAATGTCTCCCATGCTGTAAAGAGTGGTGCAGCGGCTGCGCTTGCACGCCGCCCGTATATCCACCTGCGGGTGTCTGCCTGGGCCACAAATGCTGATGACAGAATTGAACGTCAGTAACCTCTATATTTCAGATGGTATGGAGGATTCCCCAAGTGGACAATGGAAAGTGTATGGCAACCAGTGCCAGCGATGGCGAAGGGGTGAATGCACTAAGATAACGATTGTCCTGACGTGCATTCGCATAGGGCTTTGGATCTCCAGAGCATCCAAAGCCCTATGCGAATGCACGTCTGGACATTTTTATATGTAGTATTTGTTGGTACATATGTATGTGTTACATGTTCAAATATAAATGTTTGCAATTTGGCTAGTCATATCCTAGTCTGAATAAATAAATATATATTGCATATAGAATATATAATTAAATATATATATATATATATTTTTATTGAACATCAGACCCGCTGATTATTCTATTCTACTTTATAAATTAATGGTGTCTTATCAGCGCAAATAGACTTTTTTCTGTGCATGTCTTTGTTACACCATAGTATGTGATAGTGTAGGTGTGTATTCACAAGCACACATGTCATTTTGCTGCTATTAACAAAAAATATTTTGGTCATTTGACTGCAAGATTATAGAGATATATATGTATATATTTTTATTCATTAGTGCCAAATCTCTTGTTTTTATAATAAATGCCAGCGAGCCAGTCTGCTTGTTAGCTGGCCACCCTC
Source organism: Taudactylus pleione (assembly GCA_031769625.1). Taxonomy (NCBI): domain Eukaryota; kingdom Metazoa; phylum Chordata; class Amphibia; order Anura; family Myobatrachidae; genus Taudactylus; species Taudactylus pleione. The sequence goes on from JAUIMM010000470.1 coordinate 2,072,446, forward strand.
ACTTGTGAAATCCATATAACACAAAAAGCGCATTTGATTTCCTGATGGAGTTGGTTTTATTCTGATGAACAATAAAATATGGGAAGCGACATGAAAGTGCTGCCAAATCAGAAACTCTGCGAGCTGAGGAGATAGCAAGGAGAAAAAGTGTCTTTGCTGTCAACCATTTCAGGACCACTGTGTCCAAGGGCTCAAAGGGAGGAGCCTGCAGCGCCCTGAGAACCAAGGATAAATCCCATGGTGCCACTGGTGGGACAAACGGAGGTTGAATACGGAGAACACCCTGCAATTCTGCGCTGGAACCAAACTGACAATGCGGAAACCTGAACTCTCAAGGTAGCCAGGCAAAAGACCTAAATCTAGTCCAGCCTGGAGAAAATCAAGAACTCGGGAGACCCTGAAAACCTCAGTCATACTTTCTGTGGGAACACCACTGAAAAAAGGAATGCCATATCCTGTAATAGATGCGGGCAGAGGAAGGTTTTCTTGCCCTGAGCATCGTCTGAATGACATAAGTAGAAAAACTCTTGGCTTTTAAGACAGAAAACTCAAGAGCCACGCCGTCAAAGCCAGACGAGATAGGTCCGGATGTAGGCAGGCACCCCGCCCTAACAAATCTGGCCGTGGATTGTCTATGGATATACATGTCAGATCGGTGAACCAATGTCGCCTGGGCCAAGCCGGGGCTATTAGTATCACCCTGCTGTCTTCTTGCTTGAACTTTCTGAGAACCCTTGGTAGGAGGGTGATTGGAGGAAACCGGTATGGCAACCTGAAATTCCACCTCACCGCCAGAGCGTCCACAAAGGCGGCTGAGAGGTCTCTTGTCCTGGACCCGTACCTGGGGACCTTGTGGTTGTGATGTAATGCCATGAGGTCTACATCCGGTAGTCCCCACTTGTCCACCAGGAGCTGAAAGAAGTCGGGGTGGAGAGCCCATTCTCCGGCATGTATGTCCTGACGACTTAGGAAATCCGCTTCCTAGTTGAGGACTCCTGAGATGAATATTGCAGAGATTGTTGGAAGATGGCGTACTGCCCAAACCAGAATGTTCGCCACTTCCCTCATGGCTGCCTGACTTCATATGCCTCCCTGATGGTTGATGTAGGCCAATGTGGACTGAATCTGGACTGGCCTGCCCTGAAGGAGGTCCTTTGCCAGAATGAGTGCCTTGTGCACTGCACGAAGCTACAAAATGTTTATGGGCAGGTGACCTTCCTGAGCCATCCATCTTCCCTGAAGGGTGTGATGACCTGTCACCGCGCCGAATCCTCTTTTTCCAATTGACTATCCAGCCTCGGTCCTGTAGACAGGCAATGGTCAGCTGGAGATGACGTTGTAACTTCTCCGGAGACTGCGTCAATATCAGGAGGTCGTCCAAGTATGGCAGTATCCTGACTCCGTGGTAAACACTCGAGGGGCTGTGGACAGACCAAAGGGCAGAGCCTGAAACTGGTAATTTTGCTGATGAACAGCAGACCTCAGAAACCTTTAATGAAATACACATCCTGTATGTCCAGGGAAACCATGAAACTTGGGCACATGGATAAACCAGTTGAGAGATTTCTGATTCAGAATAGGGCGATGAGACCCATTTGGCTTCTTAATCCAAAATAAATTTGAATAACCACCACCTTCTTTGTTAGGCCAGAGGAGTGGGGATTATTACCCCTGAAACCAGCAGGGCACATACAGCCTCTTGAAGGGCCAGGGCCTTCACCGAGTCTGATGGGGGAGTTGTACAAAAAAACTTCTGAGGGGGATGCCTCTGAAACGTAAGGGCATGTCCTTGAGAGACCACTTCTCAAACCCAAGCATCCAGTGTTGTCTGATGCCAGGCGTAGGAAAACTGGAGAAGTAGGCCTCCCACCCGAGAGTCCCCAGCGGGAGCTGCACCATCAGGCAGATGGCTTATCGTCTGTCTTGGAAGCTGGACGTCTGGCCGACCATGATTTCTTGGTCTGCGGTCTGACCTTCCTACGGGAATTATCTTGTCTGGAAAAAGACTGTCCCTTTCCCCTTCCATGCGGGCGAAAGGTCTGAAACGAAGACTGCATATATTTAGAGGTAGTCGCAGATGGCAATCCGGCAGATTTTGCTGCTGCCAAGGTAGCCACTATGTTATCCAATTCTGGACCAAACAACATTTAAAAGGCAGAGATTGAAAGGCTCTCTTAGATCCAGTATCTGCCTTCCAGGACCTTAACCAAAGAGTTCTGCGAGCCACAACCGAAGTTGCCGATACTCTAGAAGTCCTGCGTCAATAACCGGTTCTCCCACATATGCAGCTGCTTCTTGCATCTGGGACAGATAGGACAGTTGTTCTCTGGTAGCCTGTGGCATACTGTTTTCCAGAGCTTTTGCCCATTCCTCAATCGCCTTGGCTACCCAGACTACGGCCATAGCCGGCTGGGTAATAGCTCCAGACAATGAGAAAACTGATTTCAAACATTTCAAGTTTTCTATCTGTAACATCCTTGAGTGAGGATGCAGATGAAATAGGTAATGTAGAGCTCCTGATCAATCGTGTCACTTGAGCATCTACAGCCGGAGGGACTTCGCACTTAGGCCCTCATTCAGAGCCGTACGCTCTGAGCAGAGCGCACGCTCTGAATGAGGGCCGCCCTCCATAAAAATGGAGCGTCCTCCTGGACGCTCGTATAGCTGTGGGTCACCACCCACAGCCTATACGAGCGTGCAGTTTGATGGTCGCGATGGTCGTGACCATCGCGACCATCGAAACTGCGAGCCGGAGCCTGCGGTTGAGGTTTTCAACCGCAAGCCCCGGAGTGATTTTGGCTCTATCCGAGCCAAAATCACTCCCACTGACATCACTAGTGATGTCAGTGGGCCGGCTTCTGACGGGAGGCGTTCCCGTGGGAACGCCCCCGTCAGGGAGGCCCGCCCCTGGCCCGCCCACCAAAGGGGGCGTGCTGTCAATCAACATCGACAGCACGCCCCCTTTGATCAGACACAACGAGCGAAGGACTTTCCTTCGCTCGTCGCGTCTGGCGCATGCGCACGACGGAGCTCCCGCCGTCGTGCGCATGCGCAGAGCACAACATCGACCCACTTGCGAGCGGACAGCCGCTTGTGAGTGGGTCTGAATCAGGCCCTTAGTACATTCACCAGGTGACAACTGGTACAGAGATGTTAACTCCCTTGTAGCATGAAAACGTCTATCACGAGTGCTCCATGCTTCAGCCATGAGGCCTGTAAGCTGTTCAGACTTAGGAAAGTAATCTTTACCACATTCTGATGCCTAAAGACCGGAGTCTTAGATTTAGGCAAAACCTCCTCTTCCTCTATACTAAGGAGGATATAACCGCTCTCATCAGAGAGGGGACATCCACAGAGGATTGGTGGTCTTCCCCAGTTGAGAGAGACTCGGAAGAGGAACCATGTGTATCATAATCTGAAGTGTTAGAATCCCCAGGCTGCACCTGATGGGATCCTCTCTTATGCCCATGCTTAACAGTAACTCGTCTATTCGTTTGCACCACTTGCTGAGCAGCGGTAGATTGTTGAACCATACTCTGATTTGAGTGAGCATAGGCATCCAGAAAGGATGCATGGGGGCCATATACATAGCAGGTTGTAACTGCTACGGAAAACCCACAGTGGGAGGAAGTACTAGAGCTGCTGTACGGTCCACTAAATGCGACATAATCTGATACCAAGAGGACGCCCAGGATGGCTCTTGTACAGGAACTGGTGTACTAGATTGGTGAGGTAGCTGTCTCCTATAACAGGCAGCACACAAACCATCCTGTATGAAACCCTGAGCCGACGGACCTGCTAGACAGGATATACATGATACGAGCACAGGAGCTTCAACCTCCTGATTATCCTTAACCTTTGACATATCAATGTATAAAAGGTACAAGGTATACATGCAATGCAACAGTCTTCACAATTGCCAGTATTTGTGAAGTACATAGAAAACGCCACACACCATGTACAGAGGGGTGAGGAGAAAAACAGTGATAGTTATAATAACTGACAGTCAGAAATAAACAGCAGTATCAAACAGCAGCTAGCACAAGTCACAAACAATGCACATGCAATTAAATTGCAATGAGCTCTGAATCAATTGACCAACACCCAAGGCTTGGTAGGATGTAGAGCACTATATACCTGACCCAGGGGAAAGGTATACAGGGAGACAAACCCAAACCTTCTGAGAACAAACACCGATGGTGGACTGTGGGCGTCTAATATACATGAGGCGGGTTGGAGGAGCAACCCAGACGCGGGAATACTTTCATAGGGTCTGCATCTGGGTCTAGGGAGAGCCTACCTTCCCTAAGCTGCATCAACCTGCCGGGTACACTGGGCTCATGGCAGTAGATGAGTCTACTGCCGATCCTCGATGTCATACGATAGGGCCCCAGTGGTCTAGTGAGGACGCGGGGGAGCGGCCAAGCCTTCACTGCAGCGGCTTCCGGTGTGTCTCCAGCTCCAGAAGCAAGGACTGCCTTGCGCAATTCCCCGTAAATGAGGAATCATCTTACCCAACAACTCCTTGCAGTCCGGGCCCCCAGCGTCTCTGCTAGCTAAGCTCCGCTGTGACCCGCCAAAATCACCATAGAAGTTACATGTGTTGCGGCATCGGCGGCGGTAGAAGGAGTCGCAGTGCATGCGTCTTATTAGGATGCTCAGAACTGCTAACCTAGTAAAATAGTAAGCTAAAACAAATCATAAAATTAAAGCTTGGGACTGCCAGAGCAGTCCCCTGTTCAAAAGGTGTGTCTGAACTCCTGCTGAGCAACATACAAAAAACTGAATGCCTGTGGCTGGGGGCGGGGTATATATGGAGGAGGAACAGTACATGCTGGGAGCTAAAGCTTTGACTGTTTGGTGCCTAGATCTCTCCAACCACATACCACAAGGTAGTTCCTGTGGACCCTGAAGAAGAAAATAAAGAGTTATGTTAGGCTTACCATTGATAACTCTTTTTCTTCAAGGTCCATAGTGTCAGGGCCAGGGGTTCTCAGCATGGTAGTCACCGGGTATTACCTGTGAGGTCGTTATGGCGGGGGGTCTCTGGCAGCGGTGCTGGTGTTTGGCGAGGGGCATTGGCTGCACGTGGTTCTGTGCGGGCACATTGTCACTAGGCCTGGTGAGGTCTGGCTGTGTTTCTTTTCCGTTGGCATGGGCGCCGCCTTCTTGCCTGCGGCCATGTGATCCCAGCTGTCCAATTCTGGTCATGGTAGGTCATGTGCTCATTCCAGCCAGTCACAGTGTGGCACTGAGTATTTAGGAAGGTCCAGGGCTTTCCTTCCTTTGCCAGTGCAACGTTTCTCAGCTGCGGCTGAGAGAGTACCTGTGCCTTACCTGCCTGCTTGTAATACGCTCTTAGCCTGAACCTTGCCTGCTCCAACCTGCTGGACTTACCCTGCACCCTCCTTATACCTTCTAACCTGCTTGGTTACCTGAACCGACTGTTTCCCTGCACCTTGCCTCATTTCACTCCCAGCTGGACTTCACTACCTCTGCCTGCATCAGTTACAGCTCACCTTACCTGCATTCAGTTACAGCTCATCATACCTGCATTCTGTTTCAGCTCACCATACTTGTATACTGGACTGTTCCTGGCTGTCACTATCTGGACATTTTCTCATTAACCCCCACTACAGTTATCAAGTGCACTTTAGTGCTATACCTGGACTTTTCATTTGCCATTCCCATGTCTTTTAAGTCTCCTATTAAAACCCCCACTTTTTCATTTAAGTCTGCTTCTGTGTCTGCTCCTATCACCACCCCGGGTCCACAACAAATTCAGAACCTCACACATAGGGTCCACAGGGATACCATGTGGATAATGTGGTTGGAGTGATCAAGGTACCAGTTAAAGCTTTTAGCTCCCAGGATGCCTCTGGTCCTCCTCCACATATATCCAGTCCATGGCCACAGGCATTCAGTTTTGTAAACAAGTCCAAGGCAGGAGAAGGAAAGAGGAGAAGGAAGAACAATCGTACACCAGAAACACTCTCATACAAGATGAGGGGATCCGTGACCGATAGAAAAATGACCCAACGCAGCCAGGTGCATCAAGGTGGGTGCCCTGTGGACCCTATGGACCTCGAAGAAAAAGAGTTATCAATGGTAAGTCTACAATAACTCTCATTTTCTTCTTCAGGTTCCATAGGGATCCACAGGGATACCATGGGGATGTCCTAAAGCAGTTCCCCTAAAGGTGAGGGCACTCTTGAGCAGAAAGGAGAACTCGTCACCCAAAGGAAGCATCCTGAGAGGCAAAAGTATCAAAGGCGTAGAACCTGAGAAAAGTGTGGACAGAAGACTATGTTGCTGCCTTGCACAATTGCTCAACAGAGGCACCACGACTAAACACCCATGATGGCCCTACAGACCGAGTAGAATGTGCTGTCACCATGTTTGGAACAGGGAGATCAGCCTGTGTATACCTGAGAGATAGGCATACGTAACCATCTAGCTAGAGTCTATTTGTTAACTGGACATCCTCGTTTGTGAAAACCATATAACACAAAAAGAGTATCTGAATTTCTAAAAGAGTTTGTACGAACTACATCCAGGGAGGCTTCATCTACAGAAAGGTCTGAAGACTGAAAAACTGGAACCACAATCTCTTCATTGACATGAAAATGGGACACTACCTTAGGAAGGTAACCCTCCCCTGTGTGGAGAACAGCTCTATCCTGGTGAAAAATCAAAAATGGGGAGCTTCAAGAGAGCGCTGTCAAGTCATAGACTCTGTGTGCAGAATAGATAGCAAGGAGAAAAAGTGTCTTCGCTGTCAGCCATTTAAAATCTACAGAGTCCAGAAGTTCAAATGGGGGAGCTTGTAGCCCCTTGAGAAACAAAGACAAATCCCAAGGTGCTACCGGAGGGACAAAATAAGGCTGAACTCGGAGAATCCCCAGAAAACAAATTCTAACATCTGGTAAAGAAGCAATCTTTCTCTGGAACCAAAAAGACAGTGCAGAAACCTACACTCTCAAAGTGGCCAAGTGGAGACCAAGATCCAATCCAGCCTGGAGAAAAGCCAGTACCCGGGAAACCCTAAACACCTTAGGGTCATATTTTCTTTGGGAACACCATTGACCAAAAGAATGCCAAACTCTGTAATAGATGCGGGCAGAGGAAGGCTTTCGTGCCCTAAGCATCGTTTCAAACACAGAGCTGGAGAAACCCTTGGCTCTTAGGATGGAAGACTAAAGAGCCACACCATCAAAGACAGACGAGGTAAGTCCGGATGCAGGCAGGGACCCTGCGCTAACAGATCCGGCCATAGAGGAAGAGGATACGGACTGTCTATGGATAGATTGCGTACGTTGGTGAACCAATTACGTCTGGGCCAAGCAGGATCCACTAGTATTACTGTTCTGCCTTCCTGCTTTAATTTCCTGAGAACCCTTGGGAGAAGGGAAATTGGAGGAAAGTGATACACCAGCTTTAAGTCCCATCTTACCACTAGTGCATCCATGAAGGCTGCTGAGGGAGCTCTGGTCCTGGACCCATATCTTGTGGTTGTGACATGATGCCATGAGGTCTATGTCTGGTAGGCCCCATTTGTTCACCAGGAGTTGAAAAACCCCTGCTTCTCAATTGAGGACTCCCAGGATGAATATTGCCTAGATCACCGAAAGATGATGTTTTGCCCAAATCAGAATGTTTGTCACTTCCCTCATGGCTGCATGACTTTGCGTGCCTCCCTGATGATTGAGATAGGCAACTGTGGTCACGTTGTCGGACTGGATCTGGACCGGCCTGCCCTGGAGCAAGTCCTGTGCCACGATGAGTGCTTTGTATACTGCTCGAAGCTCCAGAATGTTTTTAGGCAGATGACTTTCCTGATTTGTCCATCTTCCCTGAAAGGTGTGATGACCTGTCACTGCCCCCCATCCGCTAAGACTGGCGTCCGTGGTGAGATGCACCCAATTTGGAATCCAGAATGGACACTCTTTGTCCAAATTATCCTTTTGTAGCCAACACGAGACAGAGAGACGAACCTCTGGAGTGGGAAGGATCCTATGGGACCTTATTAGATGATACTGTCCTTTCCACCTGGAAAGAATCAAGTTTTGCAGAAGCCTGGTATGGAACTGAGCATATCCCACCATGTCAAAGGTGGATACAATCGACCCCAGGACCTGCATCGCTGACAGAATGGATAGCCTTGGCTTGTGTATTTACAATGATAGGGCCACAATCTTGTCCTCTGGCAGAAACACCCTTTGTGCTGAGAATCCAGAAGTACCCCCAGATGTACCATCTGCTGTGCTTGAGAAAGAGGGGATTTCTGCCAATTGATGATCCAGCCGTGCTTCTGTAGGCAGGCAATGGTCAGTTGGAGATGGTGTTGTAAAACAGCTGGAGACTGTGCCAATATCAGAAGGTCATCCAGATATGGTAGTATGCTGATTCCATGACACCTGAGGTAGGCCGTCATAACTGCCATTATTTTGGTAAAGACCTGAGGGGCCGTTGATAGACCTAAGGGTAGTGTCTGAAATTGGTAATGTTGTGCAGGACAGCAAACCGTAGAAATTGTTGGTGAGATGGCATAATAGGCACATGCAGATATGCTTTCTGAATGTCCAGGGAAACCATAAAATCCCCAGGCTCCATTGCCATAATAATTGACCGAAGAGTTTCCATACGGAACTTGGGTACAAGGATAAACTTGTTGGGGGTTTTTAGATTTAGAACAGGGCGATGAGATCCATTCGGTTTCTGAACCAAAAATAGATTGGAACTATAACCCCTTCCTTGCTGAAACACAGGAATCGGGATTATCACCCCTTCCTGCAGCAGGGAGTAAATGGCCTCCTGAAGAGCCAAGGCCTTGATCGCATCTGATGGGGGATTTGTACAAAAAAAAAAAAAAAACTTATGGGGAGGATGCCTCCGGAAAGTGAGTACATACCCCTGAGAGACCACTTCTCGGACCCAGACGTCTGTTGTTGTTTGATGCCAGCAATCCACAAACTGAAGAAGTCAGCCTTCCCTCCCTGGGATCCCCCAGGAGGAGACCTTCCACATCAGGCAGAAGGTTTGTTGTCCGGCATAGAAGCTGGACGTCTGGCCCGGCCCAGACCTCTTGGTTTGTTGCCTGGTTGTCCTGCGAAAATTAGACAGCCTGGAAGAAGACTGTTTCCTTGCTTGTCCTGGGGACGAAAGGACCGAAAAGAAAACTGCCTAGACTTTAATGTAGCCGTAGATGGCAGACCTGCTGCCCCAAAATGTATATTTCCATAGAAAGGTAAGGATTCCAGAGCCTTCTTTGATCCTGTATCAGCTTTCCAGGACCTTAACCAAAGGACCCTACGAGCCACCACTGAGGCTGCTGATGCTTTAGAAGCTAAGAGTCCCCCATCTATTGCAGCTCCTCTCAAATAGGAGGCTGCTTCCCGTATGTGGGAGATATAGGTGAGCTGTTTTCTGGTAGTATCTGGTAGAGAATCCTCCAATGCCCCCGTCTATTCTTCAACCGCTTTGGCTACCAAAGCCCCAGCCATGGCTGGATGAGTAACAGCTCCAGATGATGAAAAAATTGCCTTAACACAGGAAAATTTAAGCATATCTGTAGGATCCCTAAGAGAAGATGCTGACGGAATAGGCAACGTAGCATTCCTGCCTAAGTGTGTCACATGAGCATCCACTATAGGAGGGATTTCCCACTTAGTACATTCAGAAGCTGGGAAAGGATACAACTATGCCAATCTTTTAGTAATATAACCGTCTATCCGGGTTACCCCATGCCTCTTCCATAAGTTCAGTGAGCTGCTCGGATCTAGGAAACTCAGCTTTTACCACCTACCGGTGTTTAAACACTGGAGCTTTCTTACTAGGAGCTGGTTCGTCATCCTGTATATCTAGGATTGATTTGACCGCCCTCACCAAAGAAGGAATAACCACTGCAGAAGGATGATGATGATGATGCATCTGGATCCATATGCTGAACAAGACCTATAAAAAGATAACTTCCGTTTAGGTGCCTTAGTGACTACCGGTCTGTTCGCAACAGCTGACTGACTTGAGTGTGCATAAGCATCCATCCAGGAAGGATGTATAGGAGGTGCAAACATAGTATGCTGTGGGTACCCCATACAAAGAGATAACGTGGGTGTAGCCATACGATCCACAAACTGTTTAATTACCTGAGACAAGGACACCCAAGATGGCTCCTGTACAGAGATTGGTATACTGGACTGGTGAGGTGGCTCTTTATAACAGACAGCACACAAAACCATCCTTTATAAAGTTCTGAGAGGACAAGCCCGCCAAACAGGATTTACATGAAACCAGCACAAGGGCCTCCCCCTCCTGAATCCCTTTACTTTTTGACATATCAATTATAAGGTAACAAAGCAAAGTAATGTAATTTAACAGCCTTCACAAATAACAAGTAAATGTAACGTATAAAGAAAAAAAAAACCACACACCTTGTACAGAGGGATGAGGAGAAAAACAGTGATAGTTATAACTGACAGTCAGAAATAAAAGGCAGAATCAACACAGCAGCTAGTAAACAGTCACATACAATACATATGCAATTTAGTTGCAAAGGGCTCTGAATTAACTACTCAAAACATGATGCTTGGTAGGATATAGAGCACTATATACCTGACCCATGGGAGAGGTATACAGGGAGACTGTATACAGCAGCGCACCAATAGTGGACTGTGAACGTCTCATATACATGAGGCGGGTTGGAGGAGCGACCCAGAGCCTACCTCTCCTAAGCTGCATCAACCATCAGGATACGCTAGCCTCATGGCAGCAGAAGCACCTGCTGCCGATCCCCGGCATCAGACGATAAGGCCCCGGTGGTCTAGTGAGGATGCGGACACTCCGGGCCCTCAATGCAGCGGCTTCCGGTGTCTCTCCGGCACCGGAAGCGAGGAATCGCCTTCCCTGACATCTCTGTGCAGCCAGTTACAGTCCGGGCCACAGCATTACTGCTAGCTAGCTCTGCTGTGACACACCAAAATCACCAGAGATGTTACTGGTGTTGCGGCACGGCGGAGGTAGCCGGAGTCGAAATGCATACGTCTTAATTCAGACGCTCAGCACTGCTAACTCAAAAACATAGAAAATAAAATAAAAGCTTAGCTTACAACAGTGCGTCTGAATCCTGCAGCACCAAACGAACAACTGAATGCCTGTGGCCAGGGGCGGGGTATATGTGGAGGAGGACCAGAGGCATCCTGTGAGCTGAAAGCTTTAACTGTTTGGTGCGTGGATCACTCCAACCACATTATCCCCATGGTATCCCTGTGGATCCCTATGGAACCTGCAGAAGAAAAAGAACATTTTCAGATGTAAACAATGGGATTTATCTGGATACCACGAAAAAGAAATCGCTGGAAAAGATCCGAAAATCGACGAAAAAACCTTGTTTTTTGTGTCCGAAAATTTTTACGCTGCTAATTGGATACCGGCCTAAGATGGATGTCGACAGAAAAATAATACGATTAAAAGAAAAATAAAAAATTCTGTCATAGCTTCCAATTTTAAATATGAATTTTCTTTCCGATAAACCTAGGTTCCAGGGAGTTCGTCTACTCCACAGCTGCATAGTGTAATTCAAAACACACTAAAGTAGAGAGGGTGAAATAGATAAATAACGGTATTTTTGTACTTACTGTTAAATCCATCTTGGGGACACTGGACCACGGGTAGCTCGAGGGACCATAGGAACGGGCACTTATTAGACTAATAAACCTTTTAGAGAGTAGCTCCTACACTCTGCAAGTGACCCTAAACCAAGCATGAACAAACCAGCAAGAACCAACCAATGGACAAAAACTGAGCATATGGGTGGGAACGCAGTGTCTCCCAGATGGAATCATAGAAATGGATTTAACAGTAAATAAAAAATCCCATTTTCTCTTTCTTCTAATCTGGGGGACACTGGACCATGGGACACTTAAAAGCTGCCCCTAAGGGAGGGTATGCTCAGAAAAACCTGAACACACCCCCTTCTGTCTGAAACTGGATGTGAAAACTGGAAACAATAACAATAGGTGAAGGTGTGGACAGAGAACCAGGCGGCCGCACAACAAACTGTTCCGCAGAAGCCCCATGCCGCGCATCCCAGAAAACACTCACCACCCTAGTAGAGTGCGCTGGCTCCCTCTCCAGAGCTGGCCATCCCACAGCCTGGGTGATAGCAGTGCGGATCCAACTTGCAATAGTTGGCCATCCACGTTTAATCACGTCATAAAGCAACAGAGAGATTCCATGCGCCTAGATCAGAGGTCTTGTCCGGAATCGTTATGATATACCGGCGGTTCAAATCCCGACAGCGGCATCCCGATATGTCAAGATCCCGACAGAGCTGGTAAGTATGCTAACCCTACCCCTCTCCCCCCCCTAACCCTCTCTTAGAGGTGCCTAACCCCCCATCCCGGTCGTGCCTAAACACCTCCCCATAGCCTAACCCTCACCAGGGGGTGCCTAAACCTAACACTCTATCCCCATGGCTAAGACCTACGAAGCCCGCTTACCATCGTTTGGGATGCCGGCTGTCGGATTTTCGCCGTGGGGCTAAAGACAGGCGTCAGGATTTCGACGCCTATCTTTAGTCCCGGGTCGAGCTTCCACTGCCGGCATCCCGGCCGCCGGTAATCTCACTGCATCCCGTCTTATCCATATACAGATGAAGGGCCCGGACCACATCCAAAAGAGCCAAAACTTATGCATTCCTGGAGGAAGAAGGATGAAAAATGGGTAGAACAATTTCCTGGTTAATGTGAAGAGACAACACAACTTTGGTCTGGAACAACAAAACTGTACACAAAACCGCCTGATCCTTATGCAAGCCAAGAAAAGGTGACTTGCAAGGCCAGGCCCCAAGCTCTGAAACAAACTTCCAGCTCAACAGATTACAAAGGCTCAAACAAAGAAAGCCCTCTGAAAGGCCGAAAGGATCAGATTCAGATCACATGGAACCACTGAAGGGACAAAAGGTTCAACCCGTAAAATGCCCTGCAAAAAACTAAAACGTACGGAAGAAGGGCCAACCAGAATTGAAAATAAAGGTATAGCGCAGAAACCTGAACTTTCAGTGAGCTCAGAACATCCTGAAGAAACGCAAAGAACAGTGGAATGTGAAAAAAAGAAATATGGAGCCCCTTCCTTTCACACCACAGAATGTAAATACCTCAGACTCTACCATGGCATTGTCAGATTGGAACTGGATGAGGCAGTCCGCGAGAATCGACAGAAATCTGGCCATCGCAAGGTAGATGGTCTGGAATTCCAAAACATTGATGGGAAGGGCAGACTCCTGCGCAGACCAAAGGCCCTGCAGACAAAGGAGCAAAATTACCATCCCCAACCCAGAAGGCTGGCATCCGTGGTTACAATGAAACAGGATGAAGTGGCCAGATACCGGTCTTTGCTGATATTCTTTGGAATCAACCACCAATGCAGTGAGTGACATGTGCAGAGCGAAAGGCTGTGCAGCTGACACAAGTGATCACTGGACCCGGACCAACCCAGTAGAATCTTCCATTGAAACTCCCAGTAGTGGGACATAGAGTACTGTATAGCCCTGAAGAGAACAGTAGATCTTGTCCAGCGGAAGGAACACCCGCTAAAGGTTGGTGTCAAAGATCAATTCCAGAAACAGCAAGCGGTAACAGGGTACCAAATAGGACTTCCTGAAGTTCAGGATCCAACCATGCTCCTGCAACAGCTGAACCATGCGATCAAGGTGACTTTTCAGCAAAAGAACCGAGATCTCTTTGATAAGGAGATTGTTCAAGTAAAGTACAATCATACCCTCCTTGCGCAAGACGGATGCCATCACTGCCATGATCATCGTAAAAATTTGTTGAGCTCTAGCCAGACCGAATGGCATAGCCTGAAACTGATAGCGTAGAGTAATTCTGAGTAGTACATGGTGCCCCTCCCAGATGGTGATGTGGAGGTATGCACCCCTTGATGTCTATGAAGTCAAAAAATTTCTGGCCTCCATGCCAGAGATCACCGACCTCTAGGATTCCAACAGGAACCATTCTCCCACAGACTGGGGTTTAGGGCCCTGAGGTTGAGAATGGGTCGAAACGATCAACGTGGCTTCTGGACAAGAGGCATATTTTAATAAAAAACCTTGGTCCACCAAGAACTGGAACTACTCCTCTGCCTGACAGAAGAGTAGCAATGGCCTAATCCAAAGATGCCCATCTTGCATCATCCCTTGGATGAGCAGTGGAGAGAAATCTCCAGGGTGGGGGACCTTTGAGGTTGATGACATAGCCCCATTGTATGACCCCTCAACACCCAGCAATTAATGGAGGTCCTCTACAAACCTGTCTCTGAAGTGGACCAGACAGAGGGGAACCCACCTTGTCAGATGCTAGGCTTTTCAGGCTATTTAGGTCCCAACCGTCTACTTGACCAGGAGGATCTACCATGCTGCGTGATACTCCAGCCAGGACATCGCCTACCTCAAGTTGCTTTTGTTCTGGCCGGCCCGCCCTGAAAGGAAGGACAAAAAGGATGTAACGGAAGATCCTTAGCTTTCCGTGCAGACACTTGGAGGGAAGTACTGTTACCATACTAAGCTAACACAACCACTTTGTCCAATTCTGGCCGAAATAAAACACCTCCCATGAAGGGAGGCACTTCAAGGGAATGTTTGGACTCCAAGTTTACCACCCAGGAATGCAACCACAGTGCCTGTCTGGCAGAGATAGCCATTGTTGAGACCATGGAAGCTACTTGTACCGCATCCTACCCTGCCTCATAAATGTACTCCGCAGCATTTCATATTTGTTCTGCTAAATCTAGCAAACTCCTTGGAAGCATCATTCTAAAGTCCAGCAATAAGCTGTACTGACCAACGCTCCAAGGCTCTCACCACCCATGCCGTAGCCCATAAAAATAGACCGGAGGCACCCCTCTTTTGTCTAAAGGGTCCGTGATAGATACAGACCCTGGGAAAGGAGCTGTGGTCTTTACCAAAAGTGCCACCAGAACATCCACCTTAGGACACTGCTCTAACTTCAGCGTGTGATCCACACGCAGCGGAGAGAGAGAGATGCAAACCTTTAGGTTACTGTGAAATTTTTATCTGGGGCTTTCCAAGTCTCCTCGACTAAATCAGAGATCTAAACGTTGCCTTTTTCTTACACTTATAAGGGCCTGGACTCTCGGGCTGGAGATACCATGTCCAAGCAGTACTAGAACGACAAACCATCATAATCGGGTCCTCAATCCACTGACCACAGGATGGTTCCAAAATATCCTAAAGAGACATGTCATAAGGAAGCTTACCCTCCTCTTCCTCCAACTCCTCCAAGGGAATTCAGTGATGACATTTCTGCGAGTCCCTGTAATGTGGTTACTCAAAGAACTTCTCCAAACCCAGAAGCCAAGAGCTCCATGGAATAAACCTAAGCTGGTTCCCAACAAGGACAAAGAGAGACCCCACCATCCACCGGAAGTCCTGCCGAGACAGCAGATGCAGGAGGTGTCCTAGCTTGTTACTCCTGCTGGTGAGCCACCAACTTAACCAATTCAGCAAAGGACCACATCAGCTCCGCCATGACAAGTATTGCGCATAGGGCCCATGTGTCCAACTGTCCACAAGGCAAATTGACCGCTCCACCCATAGATTTAGTGGACTTAGGGTCTGATTCAGCAAGGATCGCTATTACATTCGCCTCTGCGAATTTGTACGGAATGCAGCGGTGAAAAGAAACCCACTACTGCTTACTCGCATCTGTCCAATGTCGCTCTTCTGTGTAAATATCGGTACCATCAACGCACATCGCACAGGTACGCGGCATTTACATTAAGCCTGTCCAGCCGCAGAAACTGCATGTCTCCTCGCACACAGTGGGCTCTCAATTGCAGTGGTTAATTTATGAATGCCCAAGCAACGGCATTCAAACAGACAGGCGCGCCTGCGTTTTTCCGACCACTCCCCCATCACCGCCCCCAAATGCTGACAGCCTGTCACTCACTCTGCGATGGATTCCTTTGTGCATATGTAGTCGCAGTGCGATTGCAGCGCATGTGCAATGCGGCTTATAAACACGTGCAATGGCTAACAATTGCGCAATCTGCATACGTAACTGCATTTGAGATCCTTACTGAAATCAGGCCTTTAAATGTATCCGCCATAAGAAAGACCGTGAATAACAAGGAAGGTAGTGGGATTGCAGATTACATTTACACACGGGATAGCCATGCAACACACAGCTGGAAACGAATTACAGTGGTGTAACAATAATACAGATATGTAGCAGAACAGCCATGCAAAACACAGCTGCAAAGCAGAAACATACACTATAGGTAGAGGTTGCAGCGCAGCTACCAGCGCTTAAAACACACTGGCGACCAGTGGTTGCAAAAGTGAGGTGCTTCTCTCTTAAAGGTATATTATTCTTATAAGTGCCATCTCCTATGGACTCCTCGAGCAACTTATGGTCCAGTGTCCCAGAGACTGGAAAAAAATAAATATAGTGAAATCTTAAAACATACTTTGCCACCAAGTACCACTTAGTGATCATTTCCCAGTTCAGACCAGGCTTCCACAAAATAAGGCTGCCAAACTAAATCAAGTATTTATTATTATTATTATTATTATTATTATTATTAGACATCTCCCGTGGCTCCAAGTTTAGATTGTGGCATCACTCTATACCTGTAAAGTCTTGATGTAATGATTTGCACAGATCTTAGGACCCCTGCAGTGCCAAGGCTGTGTGGGATCACTTATCTGCACTCATCTATCAACATGTTATAGCTTCTAAAATAATCATAATATTAATTACATTAGATCTGTTAGTAATACAAAAAAAAGAGTTGTGATTCAGACAATCCTAAAAGTCTTCCTTCAGCATGGTTTTGTCTGTAGAAAAATTGCTGCTTTATATCTCAATGCAAAAAATCTGCATTTTTACAAACTTTTGATTATTACATCTCTACTGTAACCAGTTAAAAGTATATATATTGATAGCATATGATCTACCAGACACTTTACATAATCTACACAGCATGAGGTGTTACTATAATAAATGCCCTGTTACACCCTAGCCATTCATTATCGAACAAAGGATGCTCAAGGCTTCAGGCACGCAATGCATGCTAGGAGATTTATACTTTGATCTAAAGATGCTTTTATGTTCTGTAATCCACATTATATTTATGAACCCAATGTAGAAAACATTAATTTTCTGAAAACAGTAGTTATTACTGGGCAACACACTATAAGAAAAAGTAGGAGGATTAAACATCCAATATGACAGTCGAGAGAGAAATAAAAGCACTGGTATGAAGCTGGACTTTACAGTCATGCCTATATTCTTTTTTTGAGATTCTATAATGATGCTTGGAAAATATATGTGGTTCTTCATCTGTATTCAGAGATGGCCCTACATCCACTTGATCAATCCATGGTGGAAGAAATGTGTCTGAAATCAGACACGTTATGGATCCACTTATGTGTGTGAACTTCATTGACATTATCACTTTTAACACTACACCTAGAAGGTACATTTCTTTTACTCCTGACAGGTATGGTAATTAGCAAATATAATATAAAGTACAACTGGGTGCTATAAGAATCGGTTGCCGCCCACGATAAAAGGGAGGGTGTTCTCCACTTTATATTATATAGAAGCTGAGCTCCGTATTCAACACTGAGGTTCAACATACTGTATGTGTGTGTGTGTGTGTGTGCGCCATTTTTCTACAACTTATCATCTGACTAAATAAGTGCCATAAAAACCTTCTGGAATGCTTTGTCATTGACATTTACAATGATTCCATTACTAGACAATTACAGCATGTTCTCATAGTGATAATACTAGAATGGACAACACAATAATATAGTATACCCTCTATGCTAGTGCTTACCTCCAGACATATTGGACAGTCTTGTCGCGACACATTTTCAATGCACTAAAGAAGAGAAGAATAACTTGTATTTAAAAAAACAAAAAACTGAGAGATTCCCAATGCTACATGGACTTCAGTTACCACTGCTGGCTTAATGCACAATATAATGTCTAGAGCGTGGATTTTTATGTTGTGATCATCAGATTTTTCCTTTGTATTATATCTCCTAGATAGCAAAACATAACACATCATCTGTGTTTGTCGCTACAAAATCAAAGAAAATTATTTAATATTACAAACAAGTGCATTTAATTCAACTGCAATATGGGGGACACAGACAATGGGATATTCCAAAGATATTCTCACGAGTAATGAAGGATGTTTAAAAATATAAAAAGTCACCTGAGAGGAAATTCCTGCCAAAGACAGTCTCCAAACAGCCAGTAACATCCACCTTGTAAAATTGGAAAAGGTATACAAGGATGAGCAGGTAGCTGCTCCACAGACCTTGCCCACTGAGAGCCTGTGCTGCTTTCCCCAAAAGGACCAACAACCCTGGTGAATGTGAATTTCCTGTAGTCCAGTTGTTTAACTTGTAGAGTACCAAAAGGGAATCGGAATGCTGGAATGCCCAAATCCTGGAGAGGAGCACTAACAAGCAGTGAATCACATTGCAGCCTTCTTCACGTTTTGAAGACAGGGACAAAAAGATAGCACCAACAATTCTTGAATCATAAAACCTAGAATCGTTCTTTTGGATGGAAAAAGGATAATGTTCAAAGTGCTGCCTTGTAGTATATATGGAGACTGATGAAAAAAGACAACAAAAGGTAAGAGAAAGATTCTTCTACAGTAAGTGAGGAAGGAAAAGGCGACAGAACAGAGGGTCTCAAAAAGGACCATGAAAAAGGGAGACCAAATGTGGTCTATATTTTGCAAGAAAGCCATTGTTTCTGCGATAAGAGCCAGCAGACGCTGAAGATGTACTGCTGGGCAGAAATCTTCATCTTGAGATACAGTATATCAAAGCCACTGCTTACTCAGGAATCAATTGTAGAAATAGAAGATGAGAAGACTGGAAAACCTCAGGTGTTCCTCGCAACAGACAATATATATCTTGTAAACCCAAATGTAGAGGATGGTTCCTACTGTATACTCTGAGCATAGCCGGAATTAGAGCTACTGAAGCCTTCACTATTAGGAAACCGTTTCAAGAGTTAAGGTGCATACACACACAATGAGTTTTTAAACGATTATCGTTAAACAATATTGTTTAACGATAATCATTTGTAAAAATTGTTCACTTTCTGAGTCAAACGATGAACGATTTTCGTTCATGCGCGTTCACGTTTGTAGTTCAGTCAGACTTGTCAACTCAACGATTTTCAGTAAGGGAATATGCAAAAATCGTTTGTAGTTCTAAAAAATCGTTCATTACATTTAAATGAACATAGTAAATGAACAACTTTAGTAAACAAATTTAGTTCATTTTTTCAAGGGAGAAAATCGTTTACTAAAATCGTTCATTAACTAAATCGTTGTGTGTGTATGCAACTTTACACTAATAAAGACAACTATAAAAGGAATCTGGGAAATTAGGGCTGGCTGAAGAGTGAGATGCTCTGACTCTTTGTAATGGCATAACCTAGGGCCATAACTATTGACACTACACTTAGAATTATAGGAGTTGAGGGAAAGCGGTAAATGAAACAAAAGGCTACATAACATCCAGTGCCACTAGAATTTAAGGAGGGAGTTTTCTATTGAGCCATAATGGATAAGAGTAGAATTTGGCAGGATTGAGGAAGCTTGGTAGAACATTTTGCATATATGGTAGGGGGTTTGAGCCTCTCTGACAAATTTGTGCAGAAAAAAATTACTCAGGCAACAGTAAGTATAAACAGTGATACCCTATATGTTTGGGCCATCTACTAGACTGTTGGGAGCTATTATACTTTATCATATTTGGGCTACTGGCTGGCTTCTGGGGCTACTTGAGTGACAAACTGGAGAAAACATGTGAGCGGACTCTCATTGGCTTTGCGCCTTCCAGAGAGCATCTCCAGGGGATGTCAAAGATTTACTTAATATTAATATACACATAAATACAATTATGGGAAAAAAATAAGTCAAAACTTCCTATAAATGGTACTGGAAAAATCTCAGGAGAAGCAACAGAGAAAATAGTTTATAGGAGAAGTTGACAGGTTTTTTTATTCTTCTAATGGCTTATCTATAACCCAAAGTCTGTGTCCTCCTACTGGAGACTAATCCAATCGTCACAAAGAATACAGTAGGTCATAAACCAATAATGAGAAGACAAAGGCTTTTGGCTACAAGGAAGTTTATCACAGTAATATAAAAAAAGCCTCCATAAATGTACTGGAGTATAATATTTTGTATTTGTCTCAAAACAACATTCAAAATCATATTTAATACTAAATACATTTTTTGCACCCATTAGTATGTAGAAAACAATATAAATTTGATACATTTGAGTGAACATGCACATAAAAGAGATTGCTTAATTATGATTGTTTTGTACCACACAGAAAACAATAGCAGCAAATAATTTCCCTTTGGTTCTCAACAAGTGAAACATCTAGACTACACTTGTTATGTGTTGTGTGTGGACTGCTTAATAGCTGCATTTGGTCTACAAATGCAGTATCAGTGTAAATTTGTCCAAATGTCATACAGTGGGTTTATTTCTGTTTACATTTGGGAGATCATGATCCCATATTCTTGCATGCTCAAGCTAAGGATTTTTATTTTATTTTCCATGAATTGTAACTCTACCTTAAGGTGGCCATACACAGTGAGATTCAAAAATCGGTCAGATCAGTTGTACGATTTCCCTTGAAAATTGTTCCCTTCAGATACAGGACGATTTGTATTTAAAATGCAACTATTTCACATAAGACCATACGATTTGATCAATCACATCACATAATGTGTGTCAATTCCTACATGATCAGTTGAGATCTCTGCAAAAAAATCTGATCTGTGGATCCAACTAAACGACGGCGGGGACGCGCATCGGGGTCACAGAAGACTCAAAATACAACTATTTTCAAATGATTGGTCTGTCCAACCTGTAGAAACTGCCCAAATCATGTGATCAATCATCCCGTGTATGGCCAGCATTAGAAGGTTAGTATTTGAACAACTAAAAAACAGTGACAATTTTTTTGGAGTGCCTAAAATAGATGGCTGTTTATTTTATCTGGACACAGGTGGATCTTTGGTTGCAATATTGAATGCATGCACCATGCATTATTCTTAACCACTTAACTGACGTGGTCGCATTGGATGCAAACGCAGTCAACTGTGCTTCAGATAACAAGATGCGACTGCACCTCCCCCTGTGTTTTTGAAGAGAAAAATCTTTCTACACATGTGCAGAACGATCCCCTCTGACTCCCCTATGGACCCAGCAATTTCTGACCGGTTTTGCTGGAAAAAAATCATCAGTTAAGTGGTTAAAGAATAGGCATATGATTCAGTTTGGGGCAGAGTAAGTAATATAGATATGCATCAGTTCAATATGCCATTAAGTGCTTATGGCACATTTGAATATTATAATTACTATGGCTAATGTTGATTACATTTTTTTTTTACTTAACTATTTAATTTAAGGCACCAAAATAACAATTGCAAAAAAAGTTGTGTATATACAGTACTGTGCAAAAGTTTTAGGCAGGTGTGGAAAAAATGCTGCAAAGTAAGAATGCTTTCAAAAATAGAAGTGTTAATAGTTTGTTTCTATCAATTAACAAAATGCTAAGTGAATAAACAGAAGAATAAATATAAATCAAATCAATATTTGGTGTGACCACCCTTTGCCTTCAAAACAGCATCAATTCTAGGTACACTTGCATACAGTTTTTGAAGGAACTTGACAGGGAGGTTGTTCCAAACATCTTGGCGAACTATCCACAGATCTTGTGTGGATGTAGGCTTGCTCAAATCCTTCTGTCTCTTCATGCAATCCCAGACAGACTCGATGATGTTGAGATCAGGGCTCGGTGGGGGCCATGTCATTACTTCCAGGACAATTTCTTCTTCTTTATCCTGAATATAGTTCTTAATTATATTGGCTGTATGTTTGGGGCCGTTGCCCTGCTGCAGAATAAATTTGGAGCCAATCAGACGCGTCCCTGATGGCATTGCATGATGGATAAGTACCTGCCTGGATTTCTCTGCATTGAAAACACCATTAATCCTGAGCAAATCCCCAACTCCATTTGCTAAATGCAGCCTCAAACTTGCAAGGAACCTCCACCATGCTTCATTGTTGAATGTATACACTCATTATTGTACCGCTCTCCAGCCCTTTAGCGAACAAACTGCCTTCTGTTACAGCCATATATTTAAAATTTTGACTCATTAGCCCAGAGCACCTGCTGCCATTTTTCTGCACCCCAGTTTCTATTTTTTTCTGCATACTTGAGGCGTTTGGCCTTGCTTCCAAGTCAAAGGTATGGCTTTTTGGCCGCAATTCATCCATGAAGACCACTTCTGGCCAGACTTCTCCGAACAGTAGATGGTTTTACCTGGGTCCCACTGGTTTCTGTCAGTCCTGAGCTTAATGCACTGCTGGACATCTTCCAATTTCGAAGGGAAGTAAGCATGATGTGTCTTTCATCTGATGCACTAAGTTTCCTTTGCCGACCACTGCATCTACGGTCCTCAATGTTGCCCTTTTCTTTCTGCTTCTACAAAACAGCTTGAACATCACATCTTGAAACCGCAGTCTGCTTTGAAATCTTTGCCTGGGAGAGACCTTGCTGATGCAGTTTAACTACTTTGTGTCTTGTTGTTGTGCTCAGTTTTGCCATGGTGTACTGTACAGTATGACCTGTGACATGAAACGGTCTTCCAAAACCTCACGTTTGTAGCAGAGTTTGACTGTTCCTCACCCAGTTTTAAGCCTCCTACACAGCTGTTTCGGTTTCAGTTAATGACGGTGTTTCAACCTACATATGAAAATGACCATTATCACCTGTTTTGTATGATTGATTAATCATACACCTAGCTATAATCCTACAAAATCCCTGACTTTGTGCAAGTGTACCTAGAAGAATTGATGCTGTTTTGAAGGCAAAAGGTGATCACACCAAATATTGATTACATTTAGATTTTCTACTGTTCATTCACTTTGCATTTTGTTAATTGATAAAAATAAGCTAATAACACTTATATTTTTGAAAGCATTCTTACCTTGCAGCATTTTTTCCACACCTGGCTAAAACTTTTGCACAGTACTGTATACTGGGCCGCCATCAGGGGGGGACTGCCGGGCCCATAGTCTCGGGCCCGGAGAGAGCGGGGGCCCGGGTTGCAGTGGTGCAGAATCAGATATGCCCTGGCAGCCAGTGGGAAACAGCGTAGCCACCGGCACTTCATATGTACGTCACAGCGCTGGCCGCGATCAATCACAACTCGTGGACTAGCAGCGGCCGCTCCTGATTGGCGCTGACCAGCAGCAGCCGCTCCTGATTGGAGTTGTGATCAATCACAACTCATGGACCAGCAGCCAATCAGGAGCGGCCGCTCCTGATTGGCTGCCGGTCCGCGAGTTGTGATTGGCTCGCGGCCAGCACCATATATCTGAGGTGTCGTCGGCAGCGCTGTTTATTTCTCCATGGTTGCAGGAGCCCCGGAACAAGAGGGTATTCTACCTCAAGCTCAACGACCCCTATAGGACGGGCCAGATGGTGAGGAGGGGGCCACACTAGGAGTGTAACACTGAGGAGGGGGGCATCACACTCAGGGGGGTGGAGGGTAGAGGGGGAGAGGAGACAGTAATGTGATAAGGTGGGGCCCTGCCTATTGGATCCCACAATTTCTGGTGGCAGGCCTGACTTTATACACACACACACACACACACACATATATATATACACACACACATATACATACAGTCAGGTGCATAAATATTGGGACATTGACAGAATTTTCAGATTTTAGCCTCTATTCACCACCACAATGGCTTTGAAATGAAACAAACAAGATGTGCTTTAACTGCAGACTTTCAGATTTAATTTGAGGGTAATTACATCCAAATCAGGTGAACGGTGTAGGAATTACAACGGTTTCTATATGTGCCTCCCACTTTTTAAGGGGCCAAAAGTAATGGGACAAACTAAATAATCCTAAATCTAACTTTCACTTTTTAATACTTTGCAGGCAATTACAGCCTGAAGTCTGGAACGCATAGACATCACAAGACACTGGGTTTCATCCCTGGTGATGCTCTGCCAGGCCTCTACTGCAAATGTCTTCAGTTCCTGCTTGTTCTTGGGGCATTTTCCCTTCAGTTTGGTCTTCATCAAGTGAAATGCATGCTCAATCGGAATCAGGTCAGGGGATTGACTTGGCCATTGCATAACATTCCACTTTTTAGCCTTAAAAAACTCTTTGGTTGCTTTTGCAGTATGCTTCGGGTCATTGTCCATCTACACTGTGAAGCGCCGTCCAATGAGTTCTGAAGCATTTGACTGAATATGAGCATATAATATTGCCTGAAACAATTCAGAATTCATTTTGCTTCTTTTGTAAGCAGTCTCATCATCAATAAATGCAAGGGAACCAGTTCCATTGGCAGCCATACATGCCCACACCATGACACTACCACCACCATGCTTCACTGATGAGGTGGTATGTTTTGGATCATGAGCAGTTCCTTTCCTTCTCCATACTCTTCTCTTCCCATCACTCTGGTACAAGTTGATCTTTGCCTCATCTGTCCATAGGATGTTGTTCCAGAACTGTAATGGCTTTTTTAGATGTTGTTTGGCAAACTCTAATCTGGTCTTCCTGTTTTTGAGGCTCACCAATGGTTCACATCTTGTGGTGAACCCTCTATATTCACTCTTGTGAAGTCTTCTCTTGATTGTTGACTTTGACACATATACACCTACCTCCTGGAGAGTGTTCTTGATTTGGCCAACTGTAGTGAAGGGGTTTTTCTTCACCAGGGTAATAACTCTTCTGTCATCCACCACAGTTGTTTTCCGTGGTCTTCCGGGTCTTTTAGTGTTGCTGAGCTCTCCAGTGCATTCTTTCTTTTTAAGAATGCTCCAAACAGTTGATTTGGCCACACCTAATGTTTTTGCTATCTCTTTGATGGTTTTTTTTGCTTTTTTAGCCTAATGATGGCTTGCTTCACTGATAGTGACAGCTCTTTGGATCTCATATTGAGAGTCGACAGCAACTGATTCCAAATGCAAATGTCACACCTAGAATCAACTCCAGACCTTTTACCTGCTTAATTGATAATGAAATAATGAGGGAATAGCCCACACCTGTCCATGAAATAGCTTTTGAGCTGATAGTCCCATTACTTTTGGCCCCTTAAAAAGTGGGAGGCACATATAGAAACCGTTGTAATTCCTATACCGTTCACCTGATTTGGATGTAATTACCATCAAATTAAATCTGAAAGTCTGCAGTTAAAGCACATCTTGTTTGTTTCATTTCAAAGCCATTGTGGTGGTGAATAGAGGCCAAAATATGAAAATTCTGTCAATGTCCCAATATTTATGCACCTGACTGTATATATATATTTATTACAGTCTCAGAAAGACAAACCAAATATTGATCTCTTACCTTATGGTTTCCTCTGAAGCTTAAAGGCAGACATAAATTACATTTCGTACAATGTTCAAACAGTTCCCTTGGACCAATCCTAAAAAAAAAAAAATATGAAAAATGTAATGATCTGAAATGACAGAACTTAAAATATTTAGATCTAAAGGAAATGAAAGTGCTGTACATTACAAATATAGTACAAAGTAAAATCCCTGGCGCTGATCTGGAACACCTGAAGATATTGTGTGGAATATAAACCAGCAGCCAAAGACAAGTGGGGAATGCCAATCCTCACAACAAAATACAGAAATATGAAAAAATGTCTGGTGCTATAAAGCATAGAGATTCCACACAATATCAATAAAAATATAAATTTTAAAAAGCGCTCCAAATCAACATAAAAAGACCAATGGTGATATCAATGATCGCCTATACAGCATAGGATTAGATAATCAGTACATCCAGCAAAGTGAAAATAATAAATAGAACAATGCCCAAGGTATACTGGAGAATATCCGTAAGAGGTCAGGTAAATAGAGTCATAATAAAATCAGGATTTTGGTACTTACCGATAAATCCCTTTCTCCGATTCCACAGGGGACACTGGAGTTCAAGACAGTGGGGTATAGACGGTGGTAGAGTAGAGCCTGGCACTTTAAATAATTTAGAAGTGTTACTGACTCCTCCCCCTCTATGCCCCATCAGCCCCAGTTTAAGAACTGAGCCCGAGAGGAGACGGAGGACAATAGGAAAATGAGAAGGAGAGGACCACAGAACGGAACAATACCGACTGAAGGAGAACAGAGGAACTCACTGCAGGGAACACATGCAGTCACACAACCATATAACGAACCAAACAACACAGCAGGTACGCAGCGCTGGGCGGGCGTGCAGTGTCCCCTGTGGAATCGGAGAAAGGGATTTATCGGTAAGTACCAAAATCCTGATTTCTCCTTCATCCACTAGGGGACACTGGAGTTCAAGACAGTGGGGACGTCCCAAAGCCAACCTCCCGGGTGGGAAGCGCGGAGAACTCGCCGACCCTTTGGCAAACCCGAAAACCAGGAGCGCCAAGAACTGTAGGCCCAATGGAAAGGCAAGAGCTGAGGATCAAGAGTCGCAGAGGAGACAATCACAACTCCCTGCTAAACAGCGGAAGAATTCCACAACTTACGGCGTAATTCGAACGTAATAACGGCTAATGTAAGCTCAGCTGAAAACAGACCCAGGCCAAACTAGAGTCGAACATAGGAAGCTGTATAATTCGCAGACAGCAGCAACCCAGCACTGCTGGACAGAATTCATATAGATATACGTATATAATACCAATCTACAGATACAGAGCTGATCCTGTCCACAGACTCCTAATAAGGAGTATACAACGAGGCAAAAGTCAAGACCGAACAATCGCCGAGGCCCAAGTACTACCAGGTTGACAACCAGCGGAAGGGGTTAAACCATAGAAGTTTTCAACAATGGAGATCCCGCTGGGTATGATGCAGAGGCGGCTGTGAAAGAATTGAAACCACAATTCCTTTCAGAGGGTCAGACCGCAGTACAACCACTCTGAAACAGAGGGATCAAACAGCAACTGAAACCCTGCAGCTATAATTCCCCATAGCAGACTACTGGCAGTGTGTCACTACCGCTTGGGGCGGGTCTCAAACTCGTGTATTGGGCGCCCCATACGGGGACTTTACGGCACACCCCCTGTGCCGGCCTAAAAAGAAAACCATAGCAACAACCCCAAACAACAGACATGTCCATCATGATGGAAGTGCGTAGTCAGTACAAACTGCTGGTCCGAACATAGTATGAAAACAACTCGGATACCCTGGCAGTTAAAGAGCACGGATGCAACAGCCACCCAAGGAGAGCTACCAATATAGGGAAGCATCCCGTACAACAAGGCTAGGACAACCATAAAGGTACACATCAGGAACCTGTCAGTGTGATGAAAATATCCACAGATACTGAACAGGAATCAGGCTCCCAGCGCAGAACATAATGACTGTCACACTTTAATGTAAAGATGTGCCGTAGCCCATAGATGCGCTACAGTCCTTTATCACCCCAACAGAGTCTAGTAGAAGAAAGTGATAATTAAATATGGAATGCTTCACGAATTTGCGTGTCATCCTTGCGTTTCAATTTTTAGTATATGTGCTGCAGAAGCGAGCACTCTCAATGTTGGAACTATGCACCCACACACCAGGAAAGCTCTAAAGTGTAGTAGAGCCAACTGATTACGAGAGCGGATGGCTGCTAGGACGGCAGCTAGGGTGCGGAAGGGAGACTTGTAATGTCAGGTTGCATGAAATTGGAGCATCTTCCGAGGCATTAGTGAGGTACCGCTTACCTGTGAGCAACCAGAAGCCCTCTAGACGAGATGTAGGTCACTAACCTTTTCCATCTCACAGCAACCCGTCACGTCAGGTATAGAGAGTAGTTCAGTGGGCTAAGAACCAATGCTCTACAGCACAGACTTCAGTCTGGCGATGTTGTCTGGGAAAACACTGTAGAAAACTAGCAAATTGTTAGGAGACAAGAAGGTTGTACAACAGGACTCTATACCTGAGCATGTAACAGTAGGGATGAGTAGACATCTAGAGTTTATACATATACTCCAAATACAGTCTGCTAGTGTATCAGTACATTATCACTTATAATGGTGAAGTGCGTATTAGTTAACAGGCGGATTTAAGTAAGACCTTGAATAGGTCAAGATACACACAGAATATTAAATATTTGATGATGGATCCCCACCAGTGACCCTTGAAAGTTATAGTGTTCACAACGAGAGGGATTCAAAAGTGAACACCAGGGCCAAGGATTTACCTGATACTCACCAATCTAATCAAGCCAGGCCTGACCCTGCCTTTTCGGCGGGTGGCCGTAGGCCTTCAGGGACAGGAGCAGTAACTGCAGTCTGTTGTCATTTAAACAATTAGGTCCTGAGGATGGAATAGAACCTGCATTCTCTATGTACTGATAGGAAGAGAACCTAGGGACACTTATAGCCTCATTTTATTGAGATAATATTGAGTACTGGAACCTATACTGAGAAGGTACCTGTACATAGACATTGCATTAGGCTATAGTGATACCCCCAGTTAGGGTTAAAACAGGTTTTCCCATTATTAGGAAATATTCATACAAGGAATGTGAATATATATTATACATATACACACGCACACCTGGACAAACATAGTTGCATGAGAAGGCAATCTGTTAGTACCAACCAAGGAAGCTTACCTGTCAAGACTCCTGCCCAGGAGATTAGCATATATACAGCATATCTGATGCATTCTTAGAATGCCACAAGTTTGCTCCATTATATACATGTGTGGACATCATATATGGATATCGCCTACAGTTTCTGGTAATCCCAGGCGGCTTCCCATCCATGGACTTATAGGTAAACCTAATGATTGTGGAAGTATAGACACACCTATACAATTCCCAACATATTTTATTAATATACATATACATAGATATATATATATACATATATACACATACACACATTACACATACCTACACATACACAGGCACCCATGTAAAGCGGAGTTATTGTACCAAACAACCGCATCAGGAGAGTCCAGCCTCCAATCGCAGGATGCTTCTTTTAAAATATGTAGGTATGAGACAAGACGGATAACAGATCCTCCTCTGCCCTTACGGTAAGGATAAGAAGCGATACATACATTCATACATATATATATATATATATATATATATACACACACATATATACATATACCAAATACTAACCAGGCCTGACCCTGCTTAGCTTCCAAGATCAGACGAGATCGGGCGTGTTCAGGGTGGTGTGGCCGTAGGGACCACGTACCCACACATATTTAACATGAGCAACAGTAAGAGCCAAGAACTGAGCAAAGACCTTGGTTGAGCCCAGGACAAAATTCATATGCATAAAATACAAATATCTACATACATGTGGCTTACCTCCACGCAGGGAGACTGCTCATGTGTCGCGTGTGGCCGTCAATCTGCTACGGCGTATGGGCCTGGATATTTGAACAGCGTGATGACCCAGATTGGTTTCGATCCTGGGACCCTTCTGTCACTGGAGTACCCGCCTTTTCGAGTGAGCCATTTGAGCTCCAGTTGAACCCGCTTTTTTAAAGTGGGAATCAAGGAGACGACCTTAGTGCAATGAAAATTACTGCAGTATACTTGATGTATATAGGCCCATCTGACACAGACATAGATCAATCGGCAGATCATGCGGAGGGTAAGTGACATGGACACATCCTCTGTATTAGGCTGCGGCATGTTCCTCCCTGAGCTAGTGTCAGGGGCCCGTACACTCACTCTATAATAGTGGCGGCGGGTCCCATGATATGTAGAGGTGTTGCTCTTCAATATGAGTACTGATTAATACTTAATCAAACAGTGCAGCCATTTTGATAGACAATTTTAAAATAGACATAACTATCCTCTACACAGTAACATCACAATGACGTAGGGCAGCAGTTAGGAGAGTTGTGGCTGACTGTTTTGCGGTGCTCTCCCCTCTACAAGATCATTGTGGAATCTGACCACCATATAGGAACTACCGAGATGAGTCAAGTTCAATATGGACCTTGTTGCTGCGTAACTCAGTAAGCAGGAAGACTGCTACACTGCGCTCAGTATGCATCAGCATAATCTATCTCAGCATTTACCAAACTAGGTTCTATCTAGTTCTGCAGCTGCCCAGATATTCCAAGTACTGACCAGGCCTATTAAGGGTGGTGTAGTAACAGTTTCTTACACAGCACAGCGTATTCTAAGTTATCCTAGCATGCGTGAACCACATGAAGGTGGAGTGCACTCTCTATAACTGAACTTCCCGCGGTGCAGTCACTCCAGGGGCTCAGACCTCTCGCTGCTCTAGCAGGCACAGTCCACACTGCATTCACCCTGCACTAAACTGCGTTTGCGCAGGTAATATACTGTACCCAATGCTGCCCTTAAGAGGAAGCTGGATATAAAACTCTCCTTACTGGGAGATCTCATGAAGTGCGCAGCCCAAGGGGAGACTGTGTAGAATTAAGCGGCGCACTTCCGGGCGCAGCAATGGACTAAGCCCCGCCCCTACATCGCCGAGAACGGAGCCCACCGGCTAAAGCTGTTGACTCTTAGGGTCCTTACCTTTGGCTGCTCTGTAAGGAGCCGCAACCAGGGCCGCACCCCATGCCTCCTACAGCGAGCCCAACTTCGGCAGCCCGCCTAACCGGAAGCCAGCACCTCCTTGAGAACGCCGCTGCTTAGGAGCTCTCCACTGGAACCGGAGATCGCTATATAGCAGCAGCGCTGTTTTACAGTGAAGCGCACAGAAGAGGGAGAGCCCGCCTACAGATGGCGCCGCTAGAATGCGAGACGCGCCCTAATAAGCTCCGCCCCCGCTCACTCCGGTATACTGACCGGGATTGTCTCTTTAGTTCGGGGAGAAGGTAGTGCGGCAGGCGCGGGGGGTGGGGGTTGCAGCAACAGACCGCCTCTATTGCAGAGAGAGTTGTCTCACTGTAAACGACAGCCGCAGCAAGGCACCGCGCTGTCACAGATGCAGGATAGCAGTGTCCCTGCATGGAGAGTGCAGGGATGTTATTACAGTCCTTCTCTGAGGGAGATTTTGACTGGGAAGCGCGACTTTATGCGCAGTGGCTCCGCCCCCTTGTTAACCGGCATAAGGAATATTTTCTATGCCGGGCATAGAACCGGGGACCTTCTAAAATAAGGACCCAGGTTGGTAGTTTGCTGAGCTCAGTAGTTCAGCTATATGGGGGCGGAGGGGCCGCAGATCTAGTCCCCCGCTAGTCAGGGGAAGAGATTATACTTACCACTGCTGGCATCAGGGCTGCGGCTAGGCATTCGGAAGCACGGACACAGCCTCTATATTAAGCTGTGGCGTGTCCTCCCTGAGCTACTGCCAGGGTGCCTGGGACTCCGACACGCACTCTTTTTTAGTGGTGGCGGGTCTCCTGATGCCTCCATGTAGCAGGCTGACAGACGCAGTTCTCTGTCAGTCTGTCCTCAATGCTTTGTGAAAGCTATAAAATAAAATAAAGTGAAAATAAAGATAAAAATACTAAGTGTGGGCTGGAGCTCAGCCCTATGTGACCGGCTCTCTCGGGCACATTCTAAAAACTGGGGCTGATGGGGCATAGAGGGGGAGGAGCCAGTCACACTTCTAAATTATTTAAAGTGCCAGGCTCTACTCTACCACCGTCTATACCCCACTGTCTTAAACTCCAGTGTCCCCTAGTGGATGAAGGAGAAAACCTGTAAACCGGGGGGGCGTAGCCACGGCAGCAATAGTGTAGGACACAGGGACTCTGAGCTCTCCGGCTGATAATCCTGCTTAACCCTCCTGAGACCCCTATATCAACGTTACTACCCTGCTGTCTCTCACATACCTTGCCAGGAACCTGCTGACTTGGTTGGAGCTGTGTGGAGTGAGGAGAGTGGCTCTTGAGGGCCTCCATTGCATTCCCTGGGCCTGCCTATCTGTGATTCCAGAGCTGCACCCAGGCCTCTCCTCTCCTGTTGTCTTCTGTATTATGCAGCCTGTCTGTGCCTGACAATAGGGCTTTGCTGGGAGCTTCTGGTCTGCTTCTCCTGCCTGGCTTGTGTTTAGAGTCAGGGTCAGGGAGGTTATCTCTGAGTCTGATACTGCCGGAGTTCTGCCAGACATCACTATTTCTCCCTGCTCTGTGTGGAGAACTGTCAGCTCTGCAACTGTGGGACTCAGCAACACTTCTTTCCTTGTAAGTGATTTCTAAGTTTGGAGGAATCTCTGCCTGTTGCTGCTGCTGTGTCACTACCTGTGCATTTATATATTATAACTAGTCTCCTACATTATTCTCCTACATTATATTAATACTATGGGGAAAACAGGTCATGCTGCTGCTGCAAAACTGGAACGCTTTGCCCGTTCCTCTACTCCTGTGCCCCCAGTGTGTTGTGATCCCCAGGGTACATCCAAGTCTGTGACCCTACCTCCCCCTGCTGCATCTGGGTCAGATTCATCACCAGAAGTTACGCTGCAACAAGTGCTGGAAGCAGTTACCTCCTGCGAGACTAAATTGGCAGATAAGATTGAGAAAGTTCAATCCGATATATCTTCTCTTCATCAAGGTCTCCAGCAGGTCCGCGAAAGAGTCGGGGAGGCAGAAACACGTCTATCTAATCTGGAAGATTCCCAGACCCCACTACGGGCTCAAGTGGCCTCCCTGACATCCCAAATGTCCGCAATGCAGCATAAAATTTCCGATATGGAGGGCAGGCTGCGCCGCAATAACGTGCGGTTCGTTGGTCTCCCGGAAAGAGAGGAGGGGTCTTCACCTGAAACATTCCTTGAGAAGTGGTTGGGGGATACATATGGCAGAGACTCATTTACTAACCAATTTGCTGTGGAGAGAGCGCATCGGATCCCTACCCGTCCCCTGCCGCCTGGCGCTCCACCGCGCACATTTATAGCCAAATTTCTTCATTACCAGGATCGTGATACTGTGCTTCGATTGGCTCGAGTTAAAGGGCCACTGGAACGCAACGGTGTAAAAATTTCTATGTTTCCTGATTTCGCAATGGATGTCCAAAAAGACAGAGCTAAATTCCTTCCAATAAAGCGTCGTCTCCGGGATTTAAATCTTCAGTACGCTATGATTTTTCCATCTAAGCTGCGAGTGGTTGCGGATGGAGAGTCAAAATTTTTCTCTACACCACGGGAGGCTGCGGCGTGGCTGGACCGGAGATCTCCTGGGAACAGGCAAATGGCACCGGAATGACTGTACTGATTGCATTTGCTGATTATATTTGTTTATGGCCAGAAATTGCTAGTGTCATTACGACATTAAATAGGCCTTTTTCTGATATTCCAATATTTATATTTCTATAATAATATTTATGTTGTGATATTGGTTGGATATTGTTCTATGTCCCGCTCCCCTTACTGGGTATATTTTTTTTTTTTTCCTGGTAGGGTTTTTCTTTTTCTTTTGTTGTTTATGTTGATATTTCGGTCAAAATATGGCCGGAGAGTTCCGTTGCATTGGTGGTTATTTTTATTCCAGTGCCTTTTACGCCTATAAGGATCAAGTAGTTGTATCCTGTGGGTTTTAGTGTAGTTTAGTTTAGTTTTGGGTTTAAGTATGCCTAAGTTCGGGTGGGTATACAGGGTGGGGGGTGGTTTTGGATGGGTTGTCCAGTCTTTTTCTTACAAATGTTTTTTTTTATTTTTTCTGTACCACACTATTTTTAAGGTAACTTCAATTATGCTTTATAGTTCAATGTATTACAATGGTGAAACTTTTAACATGGAATGTCCGGGGGGTTAATGATCGTTTAAAGCGCTCTTTGGTCTTTAAAATGATTAAGCAATATGGGCCTGATATTTCTTGTCTAATGGAGACGCATTTGGTCGGGAGTAAGGTACTAGCTCTAAAAAGACCATGGGTGGGATGGGCTTATCACTCCTCGCATACTTCATCATCCAGGGGTGTCTCCATTCTTATTAATAAATCTGTCCCTTTTTCTTTTACTGCGGTCCAAACTGACCCTTATGGCAGATATGTGTTTCTGGATTGTGTACTGTATTCTCAGCCCATTTTATTGTTAGCGGTGTACATCCCCCCTCCTTTTTCATATGACGTTTTAAAAAAAGCTGCTGAATTTGTGGCCCGTTCTCCAGATACGCCAGTGCTCTGTTTGGGAGACTTCAATAATATAATGGACCAGTCTATGGATAAGTGGCGTGAGTCTTCAAGTTCTCTTTCTAAAGGTGGTGAGGGCTTTGCTAAGTTTGTAACTGACTTGGGATGGGTTGATGCGTGGCGAGTTAAACACCCTGGAGTACAACAATTCTCCTGTTTTTCCTCCGCGCATCACTCTTTCTCTAGATTGGATTTGGCCCTGGTGTCCCCATCTATTGTACCTAATATAACTAACATTGAATATAAAGCCAGAAGAATCTCAGATCACTCCCCACTTCTAGTAGAATTGAATATGTGTAGTCCTAGAGGTCTCCGTTTATGGAAACTACACCCCTCTTGGCTTCTTCAAATGGGTGCAGGTTCAGAGCTGGAAGTTATGTGGGATGGCTATTTCACTGACAATGTGGGATCTGCCTCTGTAGCTAATGTTTGGGACGCCTTCAAGGCCTATTTACGTGGGTCTCTGATCAAAAGGGTAGCAGAATTAAAAACATTTTATAGGGAAAAAGAACGTGTTTTGGAGATGGCCTGTAGAAATCTTGAGTTGGATTACTTGGGGGACAGGTTGCAATCTTCACGTTTAAAATGGTTGACTGCACAGACAGAGTGGACTGATCATTTGACAGATAGAATGAACCGTAGACTGTTATTCCGTTCTCATTTATATTATATGCAGGCTGACAGAACTGGTAGTTTTTTGGCACACTTGGTTCAAGCTGATCGTCCTTCTGCTGTTGTCTCGGAACTAATTGGGCCTGAGGGTTCTATGGTCACATCTACACAAGATATTGCAGAGGTTTTTAGTTTATTTTATAAAAACTTATATCAAACACAGTTGACTGAGGACGTGAATGCTTTGTCATTATATGTTGCTTCTGCTAGGCTTCCAAAATTGTCATCCGAGGCTCGGGCATATTTAGATGCCCCGTTGACCCTGGAGGAGGTAGATGCTGCGATTAGTTCCTTTCCCGGTAACAAGGCACCCGGATCTGATGGGATTCCCATAGAGATATATAAAAAACATGCTCATATCTTTGTTCCAAGACTTTTAGATCTGTTTAATGGGCTCTATGAAGATAATTTGTTCTCTCCATCTAAGTCTGAAGCCATAATTGTTGTGCTCCCTAAACCCGGGAAGGACCCTAGATACCCTGATTCCTATAGGCCAATTTCTCTAATTCCCACAGATGCCAAAATTTTGGCTAAAATCCTTTCTATTCGGCTAAACACTGTTATTACTTCGATTGTTCACCCAGACCAATCAGGATTTATGCCAGGCAAGTCGACGTCGGAGAATATTAGAAGGCTGCACACTCACTAACAGGCCTCCCATGGCGAAGAATCGTCCTCTGTTATTGTGTCATTAGATGCTGCAAAAGCATTTGACTCTGTGGAGTGGCCCTTTCTGTGGGAGGTCATGTTATGTTTTGGGTTTGGGCCGGTGTTCTTGAAATGGGTAAAGCTTATGTATGCGAACCCTACTGCCAGGGTGTCAGTGAATGGGTTTATCTCCCCATCCTTCCCCCTGTCTCGGGGCACAAGACAGGGTTGCCCCTTGTCCCCAACCCTTTTTGCATTGGCTATTGAGCCGTTAGCCTGTATTATACGTTCTCACCATGATATTATAGGTCTACAATTGGGTAATAGAATGGACAAAGTTTCCTTATATGCAGATGATTTATTACTTTTTTTGTCTGACTATGTAACAGCTATGCCTGTGGTTCTTCAAGTCATAGAACAATTTGGTATTTTTTCTGGTCTTAAGATAAACTGGGACAAATCATCTATCCTTCCTCTTAGGGGGTTGTATCCGACTGTTCCCATTGTCACTCTCCCTCTCTGTTGGGTAAATAAATTTAAATATTTAGGTATCTGGATAACTAATTCCCCAAAGGACTATATAGTATTGAATGTTGAGCCCCTGCTTGTCTACTTAAAGGGCAAACTTCAGTCCTGGCGCCGGCTCCCTCTTACCGTTACTGGTAGAATTAACTTAATAAAGATGGTGGTGCAGCCAAAATTTGTGTACGTTTTGCAGCATTCTCCTGTTTTTATTACAGATACATTGTTTAGGCGTTTGAATAGTCTTCTTTCTTCATTGGTCTGGGTGAATCGTCGACCACGTATTCAATTGGCAGCTCTGACCCGATCTAGGTCTGGGGGAGGTTTGGCTCTTCCAAATTTTAAATTTTATTATTATGCGACGCAGATGGCACATATACGGTTATGGCTTCAAGATGACTCCCCTAATGCCCTGCACGTTTTGTTGGTTTCTCAGATTTTCCCTAACTTTACACCATTGCAGGCCTTGCTTGCGGGTAGAATTATACAGAAAGGCCCTCCCCTGTTGATGCAAGCTATTAAGATATGGAAATTGGTATCTAGTATTCTACAGTTTACGGGATTAGATCCAGACACTTCTCTATGTAGTTATCGTATATTACCTGAACTGGCCTCTTTACAGCTTGAGGTGACATGGGGTTCTAACGGTGTAACTACATTGGGTCATTTATATGACACTTCAATTCTTAAATCATTTGCACAACTCCAAGAAGCTCATCATCTCCCTCAATCATATTTCTATAGATATTTACAATTACGGCATGCTCTCTCGGCTCAATTTTCAGATGGCCCTCCTCTAATTCAAATATCCCCATTGAAGTCATTCCTTTTATCTTTAGGTCCCCGGAAGACGCTTTCTTACTTATACTCCTATATATTGTCTTCTTATCATAAGGATAGTTTACCACATCTTAGATCAAAGTGGGAGAGAGATATTGGCCTTATAAGTGATGCGGAATGGGATAATGCTCTAGAAGCTCCTCGTATTTCCACAACTTCTATAAGATTTCAACAGATTCAACTGTTTATTTTACACCGTACCTATTTAACTCCTGTCCGTTTGCTGAGATTTGGGGGGAGAGCATCTGACATATGCCCTAAGTGTAAAATTAGTAGCGGTACTTTCTGGCACCTTCTATGGGATTGTCCGGTGGTTAGCATTTTTTGGAATAAGGTTCTGAGAGTTTTGTCCAATACAGGTATTGCTCCCACTATAGCTACGCCATTGACGTGCTGTTTAGGCTCTATGGACGATGAGGTAGTGGACAGATATCTTAAACAATACATTGTCAATATGTGTACACTAGCTAAGGTATGTGTGGCTCGGTCGTGGATGGCTCCTACAGGACCAGATTATAATGCTTGGCTGTCCTTGGTCCGTACCACTGTTGAACATGAAAAACATGTGTTTATTTGTCGCAAAGCTGAGAAGAAGTATGAACGTATCTGGAGCAGTTGGCTTAAATCCTGTTATGCCCGTGCATTGCCTAATGATTGACCGGTATATTATTGTTAGGATAATTAGGTAGATTATTACTTTGTTGGAGGTAATGTGCTGTGTGATAAGTTGAGAATTTGTTGGGATCTAGTTGATTTTGCCAATTTTTTCAGGTTTTATTTTTGACAATATTCCAATATTTGTATAGTGTGGTATTTTTTTTTTTTTTTTTTTATATATATGTTTTATGTGTATGTGTATATATATTTTGTTTGGTTATTTGTTAATGTATTTCTATAAACCAATAAAAATTTACTCAATTTAAAAAAAAAAAAAAAAAAACCTGTAAACCGACAAATATATACCAATGATGTACACGATCTCCTAAGGGCATAAGTAGAAATGTTCTTTATCCAGATATTATAGGAGAAAATATAAAAGGACTGTCTCTGACCGTTTAAGTGTTAATGGTAAATACACCACAATATCGATTCTCCTGTAAGATGTTTACTTTGAACCTCCGATGGCAGCTGTATATGGTAATACTTTATATAGCGCTATAGTAAAAGATGCAAACAGTTGGGAGCTCCTGCTGGATTATTTACTCACTATTTGTATGCAAGTCCTATATGTAACTGTATCCAAGGAGAGTTGCAGCTCCACTGTGAACATGTATCCGTCCAGTCCGTGAGTATGATCAGCATGACCGAGAATGATGAGTGCAGAAGGCTTTTTCACACATACCTGTAGCCTTCTAGTAAGGAGACACGTGTTGAAGTGACAGGTGATAGGCACCCTGCCTGGACTCATCATGCTTGGATGTCCGCTGTCCACTCCTGTCTGAACCTCCGTATAACACTTCTGCTACTGCCGGCTGTCGCTGGGCTGTGATTACGGCTCTCTTGCATCAGCTTTTTACACGGAACAGGTCTGAACACTGTGTGCTGCAGGGACTCATGCAGAGACCAGGCCCTCTCTCCGTTTTACATGGTGGTCATACTCACAGACCGGACGGATACAAGTTATATATACACTCACACACACAGTCATTTGTTCTGGCCCCCTGAGGTTAGCATATCTGGCTAGCAGGGTGCCTAGAATGGCACCCTGCAGCCAGAATCTATGCAGTAGTGCCGTCTGGACGCTTCAGATGGTCACACCGCTGCCCTGCTCCGGCATTGCACATGCGCGTCGTGCACATGCGCGAGACCCGAATAGTGACGGCCAAGCCGTCGTTATGGATCTCGCACCAAAGGGGGCGTGCTGTCGATGGTGAGTGACAGCACTCCCCCTTTGGTGGTCGTGCCGGGGGCGTAGCTGCCCAGACGGAGGCGTTCCCATGGGAACGCCTACCATCTGGGGCCGGCCCCACTGACATCACTA
Organism: Taudactylus pleione; assembly: GCA_031769625.1. Classification (NCBI taxonomy): domain Eukaryota; kingdom Metazoa; phylum Chordata; class Amphibia; order Anura; family Myobatrachidae; genus Taudactylus; species Taudactylus pleione. Next base: position 2,111,269 of record JAUIMM010000470.1, read on the forward strand.
GTGATGTCAGTGGGAGTGCTTTTGCCTCTGATAGAGCCAAAAGCACTCCTGGGCTTGCGGCAGCAAGACCCTACCGCAGGGTCTCGTCGCAAGCCCGATGATCGCGATGGTCTTGACCATCGCGACCATCTTTTTGGCCGCTCGCATAAGCTGTGGGTGGTCACCCACAGCTATGCGAGCGGCCCGGAGGCCGCTACAATATTAGGTAGGAGGGCCCTGATTCAGAGCGAGCACTCTTGTCAGAGCGTCCGGCTCTGAATCAGGCACAGAGGTCACTGGAGAGTCGCAATATTCTAAAACTACAAGAGTGGTCTGCGACAGCAGAAGAGTTTTGACCGACTGCAAGATGCTTTCGGGGTGGAAGCATCTTGAGTGTGTGAGTGGTTTGCAGAATTTTGGCGTGGGAGACAGTCCATGGAAGATGCAGAGCGCTGCGGCCCACTTGTGTCCTCTATCACCGAGGACAATGTTGCTGCCGTGCGGGCCATAGTTGACGTGGATGACAAAGTAACGGTGGCCCAGTTAGAGAAGCAGATAGGCATCTCATTGGGCTCTATCCACTCGAAACTCCACAAAAATCTAGGCCTGAGCAAGGTTTCTGCACGCTGGATGCCTCATCAGCTGACTAGAGGAGGCTTGGGTGATTTGGAGCCGCAACATGCTGGCCAGGTTTGATGGCGGTTGCTCAAACTCTGTCTGGGAGAACATCAGTGGTGATGAATCATGGATCTCCAGTTTCGACCCCGAAACCAAACAGTTGGCCCAGTGGACCCCAGTTGAAGATGCGCCACCACAGAAGCTCCGATGTGAGCACAGCGTATCCATGAAAATGGTATATGTATTTGTGCCAGGACTGGTCATGTAGCTACCATACCACTCCTGCAGCAGCGCATTGTCACTGGGGAATGTACACCAACCAATGCCTGCTGCAAGTGCTGGAAGCCATTTCCAGACGCCGTCCAAAAACTCGCACTCCTGGTGCCCTTCTCCATCACAACAATGAACCTGCCCACAAGTCCAGGAAAGTGGTGGATTTTGTGGCCGATGAACGCATCCAGGGACTCCCGGTGGGACGTATGGTTAGGCATCCCACCAGGAGGGTCAGGCTTAGGCTAGTGGAAGGTGGGTTAGGGTGAGGTACCACTGGTGGTAGGTTAGGTTTAGGCGCCCCCCCCCGAGAGGGTTAAGTTTAGGGTGCGGGGAGGGGGTGGTTAGGTTAAGGCACCCCTGGGGGGAGATTAGGGTTAGGCACTCCTAAGGGAGGGTTAGGCACTCCTAAGGGAGGGTTAGGGGGGGGAGGGGGTAGGGATAGCCTACTTATCTCCCGTCGGGATCTTCAGCTGTCGGCCTTCCGGCATCAGTATTTAATCCGCCGAGTTTAGGTCCAGCCGTGATTCATACCGATTCCTAATAAACTAATACTTAGAGATTGCTTTTAAAACTACTTTAATATTAGAATTAATATATCTAAAAATCTTTACCAAGATATCATTATAGACTATCCATAACGGATTGTCACCAAGAGTTTATATAATTAAAAATAACATTAAAAATATTTATAAATGATAAATAATACAAAATAAAAAAAAAGTTGCAGTGAATGCATGGCAGGACTTGTATACTTGCAGATATTGAAATAATTACATTTAAAAACCTTTGGTATTGTTGACCCAAGTGTTATCATCATTAGAAATGTGTTTCAGCATGCTAGGTGATTTTTTAATTTCCTTGACTTTCTAAAAACTATTTGTGGTTTATCTGGCAAAATAATATAAGGACAGGGTCTGTTTTTAATATGCCCCAGTACTTACTAAATACTGTTCTTATAAATTGAACGGTGTGATAAAAAGTATAGAGTCTTGTTTCTCCTTATTTTATCTTACATTCAAGTAGGCTTTTATGTTCCATATTACTATCTCCAGCTTCTGCTTGTTTGAGGGGAGGGGAGAAAGATACAAGATTTAGAAATTAAGATATGTATTCCTTCTTCTTTTGGGTCTCTCATTTTACTCAGTAGTTATAGATCCAATGCAAACTGAATCGAACCGAATGTATAGAGTATGTTGTCATAAGGTCGACATTCAGAATGTCAATATCTATTTCTAGGGTCAGGATGCGGTTACGTTTAGGGATAAATCGCACCGTCGACATTCATGACTTCAATATTCTGGCAATGTCGACATTCTGAATGTCTACATACCACATCCATAAATAGAATGGTTGCTAGTTACATACATTTTAGCATGGATCTATTAGTAATGGGTTTGGTATGCTTTGTTGACAATCAAAATGTTGACAGTCATTATATAAACACCATGATGTTGAGACGTACATTAAGTTTACAGACAAAATGTCAACTGGTACATAATGTCTACACCCTAAAATCTGCATTGTTAGCATTTTGACTGTGTTGGCATTTCATATGTTGACCTTTTAACTATGTCGACATGTAGTAAGGTCTTGTATGGAAAGTATAATAGTACCTAGTGATGTCCGAAGATGATTACCCATAACTGCCAATTATAGATGAGAAAGAAGCTCAAATATCAATGAGTTGCATATCAACTGGAATGAAGGGAACCTAGAGTAAAGGTATGTGACTTATGTATTACACATTGGAGAGAGATGGGGCAGATGTACTAAGCTCTGGAACGTGATCAATTGGAAAGTGATGAACCACCAACCAATCACCTCCTGTAATTTTTCAAATACAGACTATAGCATGATAGTTAGGAGCTGAGCGGCTGGTAGCTTATCACTCTCCATAGCTTAGTACATCTCCCCCTATTAGTACCAACCAATCAGCTCTGTCACTTTACAGGCTGTGTTTGAAAAATGACAGTTAGGAGCTGATTGGTTGGTAGTTTCTCTCTCTCCACGGCTTAGTAGATCTATCCACTGGATCAGACAGGCATCAATAACCGGACCTAACAAGAAGGCACAGAAGATTGTAGCTGCTGTATTTGACTTTAGGTTTGTACCAATTTAAAGCTATAAAAAAAGTTTAAATGATCATGAGAAACTGATTTTGAAATACTTTTTTTTACCATTTACTACTAGCTATTACCTAACATTACTGTTACATGTGAAAGAAAACATTATCTGGGCATTACCTGCATATACCACACCCATCACAGTGATACTGCTTCTTGTCCTTGTCATACAGATGGCATATATTGCAGTAATAGTCTCCAAAAATGTTGTTGCAATGCTCACATGTCTGCTGAGCCTACAAACAAAGACTGATTATGAGAATGCATCAATATTTCCAACATAAGTATAATATAATTAATAAGGTTGCTATAGAAACTACATTGTACTGCATGGCAGAGTAGCTACTTTCTAGAGCTTGCAAATCACTCCATTGTCATTTTCTTTTCACAAAACAAGACCTGTGGACCTACTGTCCACTAGTAAATTAAACCTTAATGTAATAACACACATTTATAACTATTAGTAGTATACAGATATGTCCTTCCTAGTCTATCCTCCCTGCGTTACAAGTCGTGTTACGCAGGGCGCATGAGAGCCCCCGGCTTCAGCGCAACTCGGGCAGCGCCTTGCGATGCAAATAAGACGCACAATCAGACTTTGCTGGTTAATATGATATGCGGCATGTGTATGTTCTGTGTGTGGCAGAGGCTGTAAAATCACAACAAAACGTGGTGTAGAAAACAGCCGCTGACACTGTAACATAGCTTTTCGTATGCAGATACCGCCACAGTCGCACACAAAACACACACATACCGCATATCATTTTAATCAGCAAAGTCTCCTTGTGTGTCTTATTCACATCAAGAATAAGACGCATTTGTGGTAAAAAGACGTGAAAAGATGCTTGACATTCGTTAACTTGCACGGGAGTAGGCGCAACTAGAAGGGCTGTTTAACGCAACTGCAGTAACGACAACGGAGTACACATCTGTACCTTCATTAAACATAGCGGAACACATTTATATGAGATCAAAGGAGCTCTGAATAATACTAATACATTCTGTTATCTTATTCTTGTACTGTATGTGCAGCACAAGGCTATGATTCCCAGGCTAAAAGCTTATATGCCATATTAGTGTAACGTTGCCACAAGATGGTATAATATACTGTATGTCCTCACAAGGAAAGTGAGTAGTGCCTTAATGAAGATTTACATTTCTGCTCGCTCACTCTGCATGCTTCTACACAGTAACCCCATAAGTCTCACCACTGACAGTCTGCATCACAAAAAGGGAGCAATGAAACCCTTTCTAATGCTGGGTACATATCGGGCTTTCAATTGAACGGCCGATATATCCTGTGTGTTTTGGCCATGTATACAGACAATATGTCTGTGAACGACGTTGTTCACAGACATATTGCGTCGGCTGTGCAGCACTACCGATGGCAGATATACAGTACCTGCAAATATATCTGCACATTGTGCTGTGTGTATGAGCGGTCAGCCGACCACCCGTACACTTGCTGCACAGGCCACCTGTGACAACACAACTGGCAGGGCAGTGTGTATGCACTTACCAATCGTCAGATAGGTTGGCGGAATGGTCGATCCGACTTCCTAATGTGTACCCATCTTAACATGTATGCTCCTAATCCACTTATCAGACTCTCACTTGACTCCAATCTCTGCAAGGCTAGGCTTAGCCTCTTCTTTGGCCTTATTCTGGGTCTCTATACCTAAGCACTCAGCCGAGTCTCTCTACAGTCCTGCCACCTGCAAGACATAAAACTCCTGCCACCAGCAAATCTCTACTGTACTGCTTGAGCTCCAGTCTAGGGCTACAGATAGAAGTGTGTTCACACTCTTTAACTGTGTAGGGCAGGATCCACACTCCAGAGCTTGATCAGATGGTCAATTCACACCACCTGCCTGTAACTACCACAATACATAAATGCCATGTTTCTATTATTAGAAAAATATGACAGAACAGTCATTTAAGTGAAAAAGTTCATGAAAAAGGGTATGCAATATATTTTACCAAAATATGAAGCTATATGCCTAATATATTACTTGTTTCTATCAAGTTTTAGTATACGGTGTGTTAAGGTTAATGCTGATTTTGCTTGTTACTAATGATTGCATGGATAGCCTCACAACTTAACTTTTCCATTGCTTAATGTTATTTATTACTCTTTAAAATTGAGACAGAGGCTTAAAAATTGATCCTAGTTAAAAGGGTACGCCACCCAAAACTAAAAATCTTGTCCAGCGAAGTTAAAGGAGTAAACATAAAAGTATTTATCATGGATCTGCTGAAGTCCCCAATCGCTCTAACCATTCTACTATGCATGTTCATTCTCCTGGTCATGCAAATAGGAAGCTAACCTGGGAAGGACATAGACAACCACATAACCTGCTTAAAACAGGCCAAGCAGTGGAAGTTGGGAACAGAACACCACTGTAACCGTATGTAAGGCATGTCTTTGGAATAATGAAAGTAATAGAGTAAAATATTGGCAGACTGAACCACTGCTTTATAACAGATCTGCATTGCATTTAAGTATTTGGTCCAAGTCTGCAATCTACAGGAAAACTATTACATTGTGCCAATTAAGCTATTTAGGGGCATATGTATCAAAGCTTGATGTGAGATAAAATTGTGAGACATATATCACCAACCAATCAGCTTCTAACTTACATTTTTCAGGCTGTGTTTAAGAAATGATAGTTAGGAGCTGATTGGTTGGTTGATATATATTTCACAATTTTATCTCACATCAAGCTTTGATACATATGCCCCTTAGTCCAACAAAAAACCATCACTATATAACCAACAAGACAGTAATGGGAGAAAACTACAAGCTACACAGAGGTGAAGGCAAAGTCATGTAAGTCTTATTGTTGCAAATGCTGAATTCTCATTTCAGAGGCAACAATTTAAACAGGTATTATTATCAAATGTTTATACTCCTGTAAATGTCACTGGTGTATTACATTAATAATCTCTGATGTGTAATAAAAGAGCAACTGTTTATATTGACAATCAAAACCAGATTATAGGCGGGGCGAACGGGGCGGTCATCCAGGGGCCCCCACACTTTGGTGGCCCCCACAGTGCCGCTAACATTGGCCGGAATCTGGGCACTCTAAAAATTCACTGGCTGGCTCCCGCCACCCGGCAGCATCACGCAGCACACAGCAGCCACAGTCAGTGCAGCAGCATCCTTGATGACCATGGCTGACTGTAAAACCCCTGCCCCTTTTGATGAACTAATGCCGTGATTCGCGAGTGGGAAAGGGGCGGGGCCTAATTCCGCGAAGTGCCCGCCCCTTTTAGAAAAGCTGGTAATGTGGACTGCTTGTACTACACCAGGTAAGAGTTTGGTACTGAGAGAGCGTGCACACACTCCATTACTCCCTCTCAATCTCTCTCTCTTCCTCACTACCTCCACTGCTCTCTCTGTCCCCTAATCCTGTCCACCTCCCTCTCTCTTCCTTTATCTCACTCTCTGTCCTATTCTCCCCCTTCTCCCTCCCTGTCCCTTCCTCCCTCCCTCTCTCCCCTGTTTCCCTCTCTAACCCTCTGTTAGGGGTCTATTCACGATGTTAATTATCAGGGTCCAAATGGACCCCGATAATTAGCATTCTAACTCTACGCGAGCGCCGGAGCAATTCATCAGTGCTCCAATGCGGAGACAGCTGATCCAAAAATCAGCTGTCTCCCCAACGTGTTTCACTGCTCCTTTCGGAGCAGTGAGACAAGTGCGCATGCATGACCTACGGGTCACGCATGCACACCAGAGCCCCAAAGTCCGGTGGAAGGAGACGGACAGGGGGCCTGATTCAGATCCACTCGCAAGTGCACAGCGCTCGCAAGCGGGTCGATGGTCCCCCACTGTGCATGCGCCGCCTCCGGCGCGCGCATGCGCGACACCCACCGAGCGACTGAACTTCAGTTGCTGTGGGTCTTGCTACAAGACGGGGCGGCTGTCGATTGTGAGTGACGGCTCGCCCGGTTTTGTAGACGGGGAGGGGGGCAGCTGCACCAACGCAGGCGTTCCCTTAGGAACGCCTGGCATTTGCGGGCGGCCCTAATGACATCACTTGTGATGTCAGTAGTGGACTTCCTGCTGTATTAGAGCAGGGAGTCCACTCAGGCTTGTGAGAGCTGAGACCCTACCATGGTCTCCTCGCAAGCTCGATGGCCGCGATAATCGCGACGGGCTCCAGGCCGCTCGCAAAAGCTGTAGGTGGTCTCCCACAGCTTAGCCAGCGGCCTGAAGAAAAAAAAAACCTGCCCTCATTTAGAGCGAGCGGCTCTGAATCAGGCCCAGAGTCCTCTTCACAACCCGGGACTCCTCTCATAGGGAAGGAGCGTGTTGTGAGCCCCAAGCGGGAGCAATAGCCATCTGAAGATGGCAAATGCTCCCGCACTCAAGCTCTGAAAATATTGTAATATTGTAATTGTAATATGAATTCTGCCCCCATACTAGTGTATGGGGACAGCGGGCCATTCCGCCATTCTTGATGAATGGCCCGATAACGTAATTTCTACAATTCCAGGTGAAAATTTTAATTTTCCTCTGCTTTTGTAAAAATTAAGTGACATTGAATAGACCCCTATATATCTCACTCCATCCCTCTCTCTCTCTCTATCTATCTCCCTGTCCCTCCCTCTCTTTCTCTCTCCCTCCCTGTCTGTCTCTCTCTCCCTTCCCCTAATCCCCCTGGCAATTTTATTGATGGGGCCCCCACAACTCAGTTGCCCTGGGGCCTCCACAAGTCTTAATCCAGCCCTGTTGACAATCATTATGACATAACAATAATCTAGAAAGCACTGTATTTCCCTGTACCCTGAAACAGCACCCAGCCTTGCAGCTGACAGTATCACTGCACAACAGGATTGTTGATGGAAGGTAGAGACCATTGTTTAGTAGACATATCAATATGGCAGACTTAATAGCAACTTAACTAAACTTTGCTGATTTATCACAATCAGGCAATTACTTTTCCGACAGGCACAATGTCAACAATCATTATGTCGGCAGAATGATGTCAAGCACACTGTGCCGACATGGCACTAATGTTAGTTAAAGCACTGAAACTGTGTCAGCAGCATAAGTTTAAAAATATTGCTTTACCAATATGTTTGGTAAAGCAAACATATTGGCATACCGTGCTCGACATCACACTGCCGGCAAGCTGATTGTCGACATTGTGACTGTGGGCAGAGCTTACCCATCCTGAAAATTAAACTTTATAAAAAATAAAAAAAAAAGGTCATATTCCAAGTAATGGATTTTACAGTATACATTTTGCCCAATTATTAGTGGACTGCCCTACTCACTGCCCAAAACAGTAAACTAACTTCAAAAAACAAAAAGTACCTTTTGAATGAACTTGCACTTCATACACTGGACTTGTGTGACCTTGAAACGATCCATTTTGTGTGTCTCTTTGTTGTCATGGCAAAGGCGGCAGATGTAAAATTTACCACAGCAAGGAGCCTGAAGGACACAAGAAGCAGAAAAGTTTTACTTGAAAAAAAATATATATATTTCAGTAAATGAGTTAGGAAGCTACAGTACACTTACATAACATCAGGTCATATACCAGCCTCCGTGATCGAAAAAGCAACAGGCATATACAATATGTTAAAAGAACATCAATACACCAGCACGATGATGGCTCAGATTCAGGCATTGGAATACAATGCTAGTTTAACCATGGACAAAACCCTGTACTCTGTCATTGCTTATAAGAGTGATTGAAGGCATTTAAATAAGGTGTTTTGCTTCAAACCCTCCTGAAACATGCTATGCACTTGTTGTGAACACAGCATTCACTTGTAGACTATCAGTATCGCTACACACAATCTTAATATATATATATATATATATATATATATACACACACACATATACAAACACACACATATTAGCTGATGGAACAGCGTTGAACAGGCTCCCCGGGTCAAAGTTCTGCCAATACACACTATGAAGTCCGACCGGGACCCCAACCACTACATTAGGCATCCGAGACCAATTGATGCCAGTGAAGTTTTCATCCAAATCCATCCAGTGGAAGGCCCAGAACAGGCTCCACGGGTCAAAGTTCTGCCCAGCGTCCCCGCGTCATAGGTCTGCCCAGCGTACACCAATGGGAGGTCCGAGAGGGACCACAACCCCTTAGTATGTCTTCTGGGATCCAATGTTACCAATCTGTGCAGTTTTTGTCCAAATCCATCCAGTGTAAAGCTCAGAACAGGTTCTCCGGGTCAAAGTTCTACCAAGCGTACACCGGACCCTAACCCCCCTAAAACCTGGCCAGGATCCAACTGGGCCACCTTGTGTCGGTTTTATCCCAATCGGTGCAGGCGGGGGTGTACGAATGCATATATAAGATACAGTGTGTGTGTGTGTGTGTGTGTATATATATTATATACACACATACACGTATACACACACATACACACACACATCCAAATTCCTTATTTAAATTATATGTGAGTGCCAGTTCTAATATATGTATGTTGTGTATAAAAATCAACTGTAAATTGGCTTACTTCACTGCATCTCAGAATTTAGTTCTAAACAGTGCTCTCTGGGGGAGGCAGACTGTACCAATTTGCAAACAGTGAAAAGGGTAACACAACACCATCTGGGGGTGGCATTATGCTAACTTACAGGCTGATATCTGGACTCTCCAGGAGATTCTGCAGTAATGTAACCTGCATGCGCGACCTCTTCAGCTCGCGCATGTGCAATACGGAAAGGAGGTAAAGAAGAATGAGGGGAGAATTTATCATCCAGATATTGTGGAGTGGTTTAAATATATGTGTGCAACTTTTTCATTTAGCTCATATGACGTATACGGGATAATGAAAGAAGTATGGCCAGATGATTTCAACTACGGAGACTGTGGTTTAATGCAGTTATGATTTTATTTAACTCATGCATATGTAAGTACAGAGGAAAAAGTCAAGTAGTATGGTCGAAAGATTTCATAGGCAGCATTACACTGACTGCAGAAGGTAAAACTACATCACCAGAGAGGTGGTTTTTACACCACATCGCCCAGCACTTCAACTTTGATGCAGAGCAACTACTTTCTGTATAGCTGCTATAAGTGGCAATGCAGATTGCAAGTAAATAATGATATTACAATGATAAATATACCCTTTCATCTCTTTAAATTTGAAAATAATACATTTAAATCAAAGAATTACATTTTATCAGCAAAGAAGGAAGGAGCTGAGGCCAAGGGATGCTTGTTGTCTATCAGGAATCAGTATGATGTACCGCCAGCCGCACGGTTCAAATCCCGATCGTCCTAAGGTAAGTAGTAAATAACCTAATTCTACTCCCTAACCCTCCCTTAGGGATGTCTAACCCTAACCTCCCCCCCAAGTGCCTAAACCTAACCCCCCTTTCCCCTCAGCCTAAACCTAAGTCCCCCCGGGGGTGCCTAACCCTAACCCCCCCTTCCTCTAGCCTAAATCCCCCGGGGGGTGCCTAACCCTAACCTCCCCCCGGAGGTGCCTAACCCTAACCCCCCCCCTTCCCCTAGCCTAAGCCTAACATCCTGGGGGGTGTCTAACCTTAAGTCCCCCCGGGAACCCTAAACCTAAAGCAGCTGTCCGCGCCCAGCTTACCTTCGATCGGTAAGCCGGGTGTCGGGCTCCCGGCGTAGGTCTAATGACAGGCGTCAGGATTTCGACGCCTGTCATTAGTGCCTTGCCGGGATTAGACAGTCGGGAAGCCGACGGTCGGGATTACGTCCGTCAGTTTCCCGTCTATCACTGGTGTAGTATCAATGGGGGAGATTCTACTGTTGGCGATATGAAGCTGCGCATATTGCTTAGAATTACGGTAGAGCAGTGTTGCTCATTTTCCAATACACCCCTATAGGGGTTGTAAGGCAACATTAGCAATGTTGCTGGAGTGATTTTATAGATTTCCAATTGCACATCTACCACAACTGAATCGCCTCCATTGTGTGCAGTCAGTTAGTTATTGCTCAGACATGTTAACAACTATCTATGGGCCGTATTCAATCAGTCACGAAAAGTGCCGCTTGGAGAATAGTTTTCTCCGATTTGCACTTTTCGCCTATTTGCAAAGTATCTCCGTATTCAATTCCCCAGAGTTTTCAGCTAAGCAAAAACTTCATAGGCAAACACACGTGAAAAAGTTTCTCCAGCAAAAGGCAGGAGAAAAGAAGTGCAAAATCCATATTTTGGGGTACAAATGTGAGGACTTGGTTCAGAACCGTTTGGGCACCCCCCTTTATGGCTAATAGGGGTAAAAAAATAACTTAATTCACCCCAAAAAAAGACATGTCATTTTTGGGGCGAAAATTAAAAAAAAGTGTTGGAAAATGAAAAAAAAGTGGGGGGCCTGGTACTTTGGGGGGCTATATGGTGGGGACAGGTGTTTTTGGGATTGCATGAGGATGCAGCAGGTGTATTTTGTAGATTTTTTAAATCTTCATTTTAAAGATAGCAAAATATAAATTTTCAGGTTCCCCAAATTTGACCTCGGTACTTATTTTTCAGAAAAAAAACATTGATTTCTCGCATTTTCCCACACATATGCAAATATGCATATAACAGGCCATTGCAACAAAATAAGTTCACTAAATACTGTTATTAGGGCTACGACTACTATTCTATATTGATTCCCAGGGTCACTAAAGCTTTTTATGGGGTACAGACTGATTTCACCCAAAAAAGATGTACTTTTCGCTTTGTAAAACATTCGTCTATCCGCGTTTTCACCTGTTTTACAACTGAATAGGGCGAAAAACAGGGACACGCATGGAGAAAATATCGCGTCAAAACAGGCGAATGAGGCAAATTCAATCCGTTTTTCGCAGCAAATTGAATTCGGCCCTATGTCAGACTGATATGTTGGCTATTATCTTCTACATGAGTTGTTCCCCAGCAGTCCCGTAACAGAAAAATCTACTAATTGTAGTTTGGTAGATGAAGAATATTAAAATAAATGAGAAACTCTTGTAAAATACTTTATAGTAAAACATGTGGCAACATTTCAGTGACATCCATGCTAATAATAAGAATTTTCTTAAAGTAAACAATTTGATATTAGCAAGTTTTTTAGAGTATTTAAAATTTACATATTCCTCTAAATTCTAATATAATTGCATTTGAAAACACAAAAAGGGTAATTACCAAAAACGGACATCTACTGGGAATCGGTATGTAATCCCGGCGGCTAAACAGCCGGCAGATCAAATACCGACAGCGGCAGCCCGACGGGTCAGAATCCCGACAGCATCAGGTAAGTACCCTAACCCTCCCCCCCTAACCCTCACCTCCCCCCTTAGTGCCTAACCCTAACCTCCCCCCATTAGGGCCTAACCCTCACCTCCCCCCTTAGTGCCTAATCCTAACCTCCCCCCATTAGGGCCTAACCCTAACCTCCCCCCATTAGTGCATAATCCTAACCCCCCTCCCCGCACCCTAAACCTAACCCTCCCAAGTGGTGCCTAACCCTAACCCCCCTTTCCAAACCCTAACTCTCTCCAGGGGGGTGCCTAACACTAAGACACCCGACTTGTCTCCGTTCGGCAAGCCGGGTCTCGGGATTTAGTAGTGGGGCTAATGATAGGTGTCAGGATTTCGACGCCTACCTTTAGTCCCATGTCGGGTTGTGGCTGTCGGGATGTCGGCGGGCGGGAAAGCCTGACTACATCCCCATCTACTGAATATAACAGGTCCAAAATAAATAAGATATTTGCAACTTGAAGGTTTAATGGTGGAAAACTGAGACAGGACTGCTAATTGCCCATTGTATTTCTGCCACTATAATGCAAGCAGACATAGGAGCTGATTCAGCATTACACATGGTGCGGGGGCGGCCATCGTTTCCGGAAACGGGGGCGTGTATGCCCCGTTTTCCAGGAGTGGCAAGGCCAGGGACGCAGTTTGCTGGCCTCGCAAGCCAGCCAGCCTGAGTAAGCTGAGGCCTACTCAGCTGGCCAGCGGCCCGGCGCCTGCAACCTTGGTCGCAGTGCTGGGATCGCAAATATAGCGGGGGTGTCAAACACCTCCTGCTGCATTTGCATATTTACAGTGACAGAATTGCAAATCTGCCTGCGTGCAGCTTCGCAATTCCATTCCAACCTGAATCAGCCTTATAATCGGAATGATATGATGAAATACAGACGCAGGAAGGCCGGCAGATGGAGAGCCCAACAAGATAAGTATAGAGGCTATCCCTAACTCTCTCCCCCCACTCACCCTAGCCCTCCCTTAGGGGTGCCTAAACCTAACCCCCCCTGCACGCACCCTAAACCTAACCCTCTCGGGGGTGTGCCTACCCCTAACCTCCCCCGGGGGGTGCCTGACCCAACCCCCTCCTTCCCCTAGCCTAATCGTAACCATTCCAGGGGGGATGGGGGGGTCCCTTCCCCCCCCCCTGCGGCTATCTGCTCCCGTCACCTGACTTACCTACAATCGGTATGCCAGGCGTCAGGATTTTGGCATGGAGCTAATGATAGGCGTCGGTATTTAGATGCCTATCATTAGTCCCATGCTGGGATTTCACTGTCGGGAAGCCGGCGGTCGGCATTTCAACCGCCGGCTTCCTGACTACATACTCTATAATCTGGATTGTTTTTCTTCCCAGATGAGTGTTGTGAGCTTTGGTCTCAAGTAGTTTGCTAATGGCCCACATAGGAGACTTGTGGGAAATATGTAATACTTTTGGCAAGAGGACCTACTTTCAGCTGAATTTGTCACGATCCCGTGTATATTGGTAATAGTTTGTGACGGAAAGGTCACCTAAAGAACAACTGAAAGATCATATTTAAGTACTGACTCATTTTCATACAGAAGAAACCTTCTAGTGTATCGCACTAACAACGCACATGTTGCTCCATAGCGCCTACGAGTGCCTTAAGAATTTCCTTCTAGTGAGACAAAGTACTCTCTACAACCAACATAAATCATTCACAAATGAACACTTCGTAGCACACAGCTAATATATATCAAGCATGAAGCAAGGAACATGGATAACATTGAAGTTACCTAGATAACCTTTGATGAACAAGGCATCCTTGCATGACCTCAAAACAAGCGCATTCTGAATATAATTTAAAGATATTTTTACTTTTAAAAAAACATATCCACATTAGCTATGAGTGACGTGTCTAATAGCAGATTAGAAATTAGAACATTAACTCTTTATATCATAAATATAATTTAACTGCTGCTACGGTTTACATACTACTGCTGCTCTGTACAAAGTAATGAGTTACCTCCCACTTCACTACAGATAGCTGAAAGGTATCCCACATCTTTAGGCACCGCATACAGGTTGACAATCTGAATCTGCAGCCATACGAGATGGTGTTGACACCATTCGCACTGCCCTGGGTATGAGTCATCAATATGGGGTTTGTGCAGAGTGAGTACTGTGCAAGTTGGGGTAGCATGTCGTGCGTGAATTTGCACTGCACATATTGTGCATGCAAGTACAGTCAGGTGCAGAAATATTGGGACATTGACAGAATTTTCATATTTTGGCCTCTATTCACCACCACAATGGCTTTGAAATGAAACAAACAAGATGTGCTTTAACTGCAGACTTTCAGATTTAATTTGAGGGTAATTACATCCAAATCAGGTGAACGGTATAGGAATTACAACGGTTTCTATATGTGCCTCCCACTTTTTAAGGGGCCACAAGTAATGGGACTATCAACTCAAAAGCTATTTCATGGACAGGTGTGGGCTATTCCCTCATTATTTCATTATCAATTAAGCAGGTAAAAGGTCTGGAATTGATTCTAGGTGTGACATTTGCATTTTCAATCAGTTGCTGTCGACTCTCAATATGAGATCCAAAGAGCTGTCACTATCAGTGAAGCAAGCCATCATTAGGCTAAAAAAGCAAAAAAAAACCATCAAAGAGATAGCAAAAACATTAGGTGTGGCCAAATCAACTGTTTGGAGCATTCTTAAAAAGAAAGAACGCACCGGAGAGCTCAGCAACACCAAAAGACCCGGAAGACCACGGAAAACAACTGTGGTGGATGACAGAAGAGTTATTACCCTGGTGAAGAAAAACCCCTTCACTACAGTTGGCCAAATCAAGGACACTCTCCAGGAGGTAGGGGTATGTGTGTCAAGGTCAACAATCAAGAGAAGACTTCACAAGAGTGAATATAGAGGGTTCACCACAAGATGTAAACCATTGGTGAGCCACAAAAACAGAAAGACCAGATTAGAGTTTGCCAAACAACATCTAAAAATATGAGATATGGTAAGAACTTACCCTTGTTATCTCTATTTCTACGAAGTCCATAGGGTTCCACAGGATACCTTGGGGTATAGGTGTGACGTCAGTCGCAGGGCACCAAAGAGTTAAGCTTTCAGCCTCCCAGGATGCACTAGGTCCCCCTCCTATACCCCGCCCCCAGGCCAAGGCACCTCAGTTAGTTACCAAGCCATAGGCCGGAGGAGGAGAAGGAAGAGAGAGAACAAAGATCTGGACACATACAAGAATCACATTCTCACCAGAGGGAGACGGAAAACCGGTGACCAGAGCAAAGCCCATCTGCAGCACAGGTGCGACAGGGCGGGAGTCCTGTGGAACCCTATGGACTTCGTAGAAATAGAGATAACAAGGGTAAGTTCTTACCATATCTCATATTTTCTACTTCAGGGTCCATAGGGTATCCACAGGATACCTTGGGGATGTCCCAAAGCAGTATCCTTTAAGGGTGGGGACGCTCCTGTGCAGAAAGGAGAATCCGCCGCCCGAAGGAAGCATCCTGAGAGGCGAAGGTGTCAAACCTGTAATACCTCACGAAGGTATGGACAGAAGACCACGTAGCAGCCTTGCAGATCTGAACTGCCGAGGCACCATGTCAAGCTGCCCACGAAGGACCCACAGACCTAGTGGAATGAGCCTTCAGAGAAGGAGGGACCGGTAGGCCTTCATGAAGATAAGCTTCAGAAATAGCCATACGGATCCAGGCTGCCAAAGTTTGCTTTGAAGCAGGCCAACCCTTTTTACAGAAGCCATAGAGGACAACAAAGCGTCCGACTTCCTAAACAAAGAAGTGCGGTCCACATAAGTCCTTAAGGCCCGCACAACATCCAAAGAGGCCTCACCCACGGAAAGACCCGGTGAGTTAAAGGCCGGAACAACTATTTCCTCGTTAACCTGAAACTGGGAAACAACTTTGGGGAGAAACTCGGGCCGAGTGCGGAGCACTGCCCTGTTCCCATGAAAAAAACCAAGAAAGGGGGTCTACAAGAAAGAGCCCCTAACTCAGAAACACGTCTGGCTGAAGCAACGGCCAGAAGGAAAACAGTCTTAGCTGTTAGCCATTTAATATCCACTGAGCCCAGTGGTTCAAACGGCGGTCCTTGGAGAGTCCTCAGGACCACAGCCAAATCCCAAGGCGCCACAGGTGGAACAAAGGGCGGCTGAATACGGAGAACACCTTGCATAAAGGTGCGCACATCCGGGATTGTAGCAATCCTACGGTGAAACCAGACAGATAGGGCCGAAACCTGTACCTTCAAAGAAGCAAGGCGAAGCCCATGATCTAGTCCCGCTTGCAGGAAGGCGAGAATCCGAGACAGACGAAACTCCCGCGGTGCATAACCTCTCGGTCGACACCACTGGAAGAACGTATGCCACACGCGATGGTATATCCTCGCGGAAGACGGTTTCCGAGCTCGTAACATGGTACACAGCATAGAGCTGGCAAACCCCCAGGACCTCAGCATGGCCGTCTCAACAGCCACGCCGCCAAAGACAGCCGAGTCAGGTCCGGGTGAAGACAAGGACCCTGAGACAGAAGGTCCGGTCGTAGCGGCAACCGCAGAGGACTGTCCACGGACAGACCCTGAAGGTCTGAGAACCAGTGCCGTCTGGGCCACGCGGGAGCTATCAACAGGAGCGTCCCTCCTTCCTGTTTGAATTTCCGGATTACCCGTGGAAGAAGGGAGACCGGAGGGAACAGGTATGCGAACCTGAACGTCCACCGGACGGACAGAGCATCCACCAGAGACGCCCCTTCGTCTCTTGTGCGAGACCCGTACACCGGCAACTTGTTGTTGTGCCGGGACGCCATGAGGTCGATTTCTGGAAGACCCCACCTGTCCACCAGTAGTTGAAAAACGTCCGGGTGCAGAGACCATTCCCCTGGATGAACGTCCTGGCGACTTAGAAAGTCCGCCTCCCAATTTAGCACTCCCGGGATGAAGACCGCTGATATGGCCGGAAGATTGCGCTCCGCCCAAACCAGGATCCGAGAGACCTCTACGAGAGCCGCCCGACTGCGAGTTCCTCCTTGCCTGTTTATGTAGGCCACGGTGGTAGCATTGTCCGACTGGACCTGCACCGGGTGACCCTGGAGAAACCGCTGTGCCTGCAGGAGAGCATTGAAGACCGCACGGAATTCCAAGATATTTATTGGAAGCTCCGCTTCTGTCGGTGTCCACCTGCCCTGGAACAAGTGTGGACCCGAAACTGCTCCCCAGCCTCGAAGACTGGCGTCCGTTGTCAACAGGACCCAATTTGGAACCCAGAACGGACGTCCCTTGTTGAGGTGGGTCATCTTTAACCACCACGCAAGGGACAGGCGAACCTCCGGGGTGAGCACAATCGTCTGGAACTTCAGAGACTGAGGCAGCCCGTTCCACTTGGACAGGATCAGGTGCTGCAGAGGTCTAGAGTGAAACTGGGCGTATTCCACCATGTCGAACACCGACACCATGGAGCCCAGTAACCTCATCGCCGAGTGTAAGGACACCCGGCGGCTGTGCAGACAACTGCGCACCCTTGACTGTAAAGCAGAGATCTTGTCCTCCGTCACGAAGATCCTTTGCTGTCCCGAGTCCAATAAGACTCCAAGATGCAGAATCCTCCGAGACGGGATTAGAGTGGACTTCTGCCAGTTAATTAGCCAGCCGTGCCGTTGCAGCAGTGCAATGGTCAGGTCCAAGTGGTGTAACAGGAGCTCTGGAGATCCTGCCACCAATAACAGGTCGTCCAAGTACGGCAACATGCGGACTCCTTGCAGCCGCAGAGAAGCCGCCATGACCGCCATAGCGTCCTGTATGTCCAATGACACCATGTAGTCCCCAGGTTCCAGCGCCAGAATGATGGACCGTAGGGTCTCCATCCGAAACTTCGGGACCCGCAAAGACTTGTTGAGTGCTTTGAGGTTGAGAATCGGACGATATGACCCATTGGGTTTCTGTACCAAAAATAGATTTGAATAGAAACCCTGGCCCCTCTGGGAGAATGGAACAGGCACTATAACTCCAGCCTGGAGCATAGTGTGCAATACCTTCCGCAGCTCCGTAGCCTTGTTCCGGTCTGATGGTAGACCCGTGGTGAAGAATCGAGCCGGGGGTCTGTGCCGGAAGGAGAGGGCGTACCCGTGAGAGACCACCTCCAGAACCCAAGTGTCTGTCGTAGTGAACGACCAACACCGGGAGAACTGCAGCAGGCGGCCTCCCACCCTGGGATCCCCCAAGGGGAGACCCGGACCGTCAGGCCGCAGGCTTGTCATCTGGCTTGGGGGCCGGACGTCTGGTACTCCATGCCTGTTTCCGGGGCTTGCCCGATTTCTTAGGGCCAGCCTGTCGAGGAAACGACTGTGGTTTGGGCCTGCCCTGGGCCCTAGATGACCGAAAGGACGATGGTCCAGAACCAGAAGGAGCAGCGGCCGACGGGAGACAAGCAGATTTGGCTGCCGCCAGCGTGGCCACAATCTTATCCAGATCCGGACCGAAGAGAACTTCTCCGGTAAACGGCAACGCTTCCAGACCTTTCTTGGATCTGCGTCCGCCTTCCAGGATCGCAGCCACAAGGTGCGACGAGCAGCTACCGCTGCTGAAGAAATTCTAGACACCAGAGTACTAATGTCTAGAGCCGCCTCGTTGATGTAGGTGGCCGAATCACGGAGATTGCCAATCAACTCCGCTTGTTCGGCCGGACAGTCGGATTCAAAAGAAGCCTCTAATGAATCCGCCCAGCGCTCCATCGCTCTGGCAACCCAGCAAATGGCCATAGCCGGCCGTGCTGCCCCCCCTGCAAGGGAATAAGCGGACTTCAGGCAGATTTCTACCTTGCGGTCCGTAGCATCCTTAAGGGAGGACATGGATGGCATCGGCAATGTGGCACTACGGACAAGACGGGTCACGTGAGAATCCACCTGTGGAGGGGATTCACACTTAGCAAAATAATTATCCGCGAACGGATAAGCCACCGCCAGGCGTCTCTGCGGCTGGTATCTTTTGCCAGGTTGTTTCCACGCCTCCTCTAAATGGTCCACCAACTGACCCGAAAGAGGAAAGACTGTGGCATCGCCCTTCACATCTTTGAAAAAGGCATACTTAGATTTAGCCGCTGGGGGAACTTCGTCCTCAATCACCAAGGCTGTGCGGACCGCCCGAATAAGTCCAGGAATATATACTTTGGACTTAGCATCAGCGTCCTTAGTATGGAAAGGTTCCTGATCGTAAGGATCCAGAATCTCCCCATCATCAGACGTCCCTTCGTCATCCTCATAAGGAGCGGACAGAGACGCCACCGGCCTTTTATGAGGCCGCATCACAGACTCCCCTTGCAATACATCCGACAAGTGCTGTAAAGAACTCGTCAGGGAGTTAACCCACGCTGGCTCCTGAGAACCCGGGAGCGGGGAAATAGGGAGACTGTGGGGTACCACCAATTGTCGTGGGAACCCCTGCATGGGTGACGACACCACAGACTGCTGGGACAAACCCATCGGAGTAAACGCGGGCTGCGGAGCTAACTGGCCCACTAAAGCTGTTAACGCCTGAGCGAAACAAGCCCAGGGCGGCTCCTGTACCGGTGCTGTAACCGTAATAGGCCGCGCCATGGACAACACTGCCGGCAAAGGCCCTCCGCGCTACCCTCCCCCTCCGCTAACGGTACTTTGCACGTGGTACACTGTAGCCGGAGGGGAAAATCACTTTCAGACATGATGGCACCACGTATGTGACCTCTCTCACCAATTAAGTATTAAATAGGCGAGAGACCACCCTGCAGCACCGCACCGCAAGGGCTTTAGCAGAAAGAACAGGGACAGTAATAAAGCTGACAGTTTAGTGAAGAATAGTTACAGGCAGCGCTAGCACAGTCACATACAATGCAGAGAAATAACAATTCCTGCACTAACAGCGCTGATCACTCAACTACACAGACACAGGGCCTGGTAGGACACAGCGCTGCATACACAGACCTGAGCCACAGCGGAGGAGAGGTATGCGGGGGGACCCAGACCACGATGCTTCCTTCCAGCGCTTCCAGCAGCGTTCACCATGCGTTGCAGAGAAGATGGCCGCCGAGGAGCAGAGAGAAGCTGGCCTGGGGGAGGAGCGCTGACACAGGACCAGTCAGCACAGTGCAGAGAGGGCTGTGTGCAGCGGGGGAGGCGCCGGCTGTGAGACAGGGAAGGCGCGCTCCCCTGGCATGCATTTAACCCCTGGGACGCCGCAGCGCTACCGCTCTGCTGCGGTCCGCTGTCCCAGGGGGTAGTGGAAGCGCAGGTTGGTCGCCTGGCTCCACGCTGCAGCCAGTCCCCAGGGAGCCCCCTGCCTGGGGACTTAGGACCATGTGATCAGCGGGGACCCACCGCGGGACCCCGCTGCTTACCTCTGTCCCCCTTGAATCCGGCCATGGTCCGGAGCATCTGGGGTCACCGCTAGCTGTGACCCCAGACGCCCACCAGCATCCCCGGATCAGTACCGGCGTTCTGGTACCGGCGGGGTGTAGGGAAGACAGCATGGACGTCAGGACTGACTGTCCATGCTGTTCATCCAGTTGTGCAGCCACAGCTGCATGAAGAATAAGCTTCAGGGGCTCTTCTAGCCCCCACTCCAACAGGTGCACCCGACTCCGGCCGGGCACCAAACTAAACTGAGGTGCCTTGGCCTGGGGGCGGGGTATAGGAGGGGGACCTAGTGCATCCTGGGAGGCTGAAAGCTTAACTCTTTGGTGCCCTGCGACTGACGTCACACCTATACCCCAAGGTATCCTGTGGATACCCTATGGACCCTGAAGTAGAAAAAGCCATTACAGTTATGGAACAGATGAGACAAAGATCAACTTGTACCAGAGTGATGGGAAGAGAAGAGTATGGAGAAGGAAAGGAACTGCTCATGATCCCAAACATACCACCTCATCAGTGAAGCATGGTGGTGGTAGTGTTATGGCGTGGGAATGTATGGCTGCCAATTGCACTGGTTCCCTTGAATTTATTGATATGACTGCTGACAAAAGCAGCAGAATGAATTCTGAAGTGTTTCGGGCAATATTATATGCTCATATTCAGTCAAATGCTTCAGAACTCATTGGACGGCGCTTCACAATGCAGATGGACAATGACCCGAAGCATACTGCAAAAGCAACCAAAGAGTTTTTAAGGCTAAAAAGTGGAATGTTATGCAATGGCCAAGTCAATCCCCTGACCAGAATCCGATTGAGCATGCATTTCACTTGATGAAGACAAAACTGAAGGGAAAATGCCCCAAGAACAAGCAGGAACTGAAGACATTTGCAGTAGAGGCCTGGCAGAGCATCACCAGGGTTGAAACCCAGCGTCTGGTGATGTCTATGCGTTCCAGACTTCAGGCTGTAATTGCCTGCAAAGGATTTGCAACAAAGTATTAAAAAGTGAAAGTTAGATTTAGGATTGTTTAGTTTGTCCCATTACTTTTGGCCCCTTAAAAAGTGGGAGGCACATATAGAAACTGTTGTAATTCCTACACTGTTCACCTGATTTGGATGTAATTACCCTCAAATTAAATCTGAAAGTCTGCAGTTAAAGCACATCTTGTTTGTTTCATTTCAAAGCCATTGTGGTGGTGAATAGAGGCCAAAGTATGAAAATTCTGTCAATGTCACAATATTTATGCACCTGACTGTAGAAGCACCTATGCAGATTTACCAGATTCTGCCACTTTCGCCTACCTGCATCCGGATGGGCAGAGTGAAGTAGGTTAATGTAAGTAAGGGCATGGTCAAACAACTGTAAACACATGCAAATCTAGAAAAAGATACTTTTACACCTGGGAAAGTCATATTATTTGCAGCTGGTCATGGGCAGGTGCAAATACTGTGACAATAGTGAACTGCTTGTGACTGGCTGTTTAAGAACGCTCAGCCAACACTGGGGCTTTTTATGTCACTCAGGAATGGTTTCTGCTCTTCTGAGCAAAATGTATATTGCATATGTGAGATGAAGAGTTATTAATTGATGCTAAAAGCAAAAGCCGACAACATAAGCAAAAATGGGATGTATCCACCACAGAATATACTTACACTGAAGTGCCAAAAGTCATGGGATAGACGCCTAGTAACGTGTAGGACTCCTCCTACCCTAGGAAAATTGCAGCAACACAACGTGGAATCGATTCCACAAGTGGAGAGAAGTTAACCCATGCCGCCTGGATAGCTTCCTACAGCTCCATGATATTTGTGGGTGCTGGATCTTGGGTGCGAATGGACCACACCACTACGTCCCATAAATGCTCGATTTGATTCATGGCTGGCGAACGTGCTGGCCACGCCATTCATCAGAACTCTCCAGGATGCTCCTCGAACCAATGCTGAACAACTTGGGACCGATGACACTGTGCATTTTCTGCTGGAATATTCCATCTTTGTGGGGAGTACATGAAGGGCTGCAAATGGACATCAAGTAGTGCAACATAACGGTTACCGATCAATGATGTGTTCATGCTCACCAGCGGGCCCAACCCATGCTACGTGAACACACACCACACAATTATGGAACCACCACCAGCCTGCACAGTGCCTTGTACACAACAGGGGTACATGGCCTCTCGGGGTCTGCGCCACTCATGAATCCTACCATCAGTTCAAAACAACTGAAAACGTGACTCATCGGACCATGCCACATGTTGCCAGTCCTCCAGGGTCCAAGTAACCAGGTCACGAGCCCAGGTAAGGAGTTGTGTCTGGTGTCGTGGTGTTAACAAGGGCACTCTGGCAGGTCTGTTCCCATATCCCATGGAAGCTAAAGAACGCTGCACTAATCTGCTGGATATGCGTCTGGAACCTCCTGCATTATATGTGGATGTGATTTGAACCAGTGTCGCTTGTCTGTTACCATGGACAATTCTGGCCAGACGCCGCTGGTCATGATCATTAAGCAACCAAGGTCGGCCACTACGCTGTTCACGGTGGGTGGTAATGTCTGCCATGAGGTATTCCTGGTATACACGTGACACCGTAGATAGAGGAAAGCGGAATGTCTGCACAACTTCGGACATGGAATGTCCCATCTGTCGGGCACCCACTATCATGCCCCATTCGAACTCCAATAATTCATGACGCCTTGCCATGAGCAGCCTAGCCGGTATTCAAATTGACTCACGAGATGTCAGATTACAACTGATGCAGGTGTGGGCATTTCCAAGACATCACAGTATGGTGACGCCACCTACAGATATGTCAACATACATCTATCCTCCGTGCGCTACAAGTCACGTTACACAATGTGTGAGTGACATGTGACTTCAGGAGCGACAAGCGTCTTTTCGTCTAACTTTTCTCCTTAAAATACGTCTTATTTGCAAAAGTGTTAGTTACAGTGATAGCGGCTGGGACACTGTAATGTAGCATTTTACATGCATATACAGCCATAGCCCCACACAGAATATAGGCAAGTCGCATATCATTTTAATCAGTATAAGCTGCTTGTGTGTCTTATTTGTATCACTTTGCAAATAAGATGCATTTTAAGGGAAAAGGATCGCACAAAAAAATAATCTGCATTACCGAGTCGCGCCAGGACATAGTGCATCTAGAAGGGTTGTTTAACGTGCAAGGAGGCTAGATGTATGTGGACACATCTGTACCATTACCTTTGCATACTGTTGTCCCATGACTTTTGGCACTTCAGTGTCTAAAAGGCATGATTCAGCAAGGAACACAAGCGTGCACACGCACTCGGCCGCTGCAAATATATGCTAATCAATGCACACGCACGGCAACCGCAGCATAAGATGCAGACGCCCAGCACTACACAATGCAGCCCACTTCCCTTTATTCAAAGCCTGAGTAGTACGCAAGACAGCAGAAACATCCGTAACATCAGGAACCATACGCACAATAGAGGTTGACCTGATGTCATGCAGGATTTTGACCACTTCCTGTGTGCATCGAGTCGCCTGGCTGCGTATGCTGCCGCACTGCCTTAATGATGCACTCCCCTATAACGGCATCCCAACACACAGGCACGCCTGCGTTCGCCCGACCACCCCCTGTTACCACCCACAAACGGCACTTCCTGTCAATCAATATCAGCAGGGTCTGTGTACACACTGCGTGTAGTCTGCATACCCTTACCCGATCGCACTGGCTAGTTCGTGCACGCGCAGTGTGATGCAGATGCATGCAAAGTGCGAAAACATTATACAGTACTCCATCATGGCCCTCTTCCTTCTCTTATCACTATTCACTCATGAGCATATCCCGTGTCCATTTTTCCCCACCTGTGACTCCAATCCTGTCTATATGCCCACTAACTGGGTACAGGGTCATTGAATGCTGTTTGATTCCTACTCCTACACTGCGCAACCCACCATTATTTGCTTTTACAATACTTAGTGGGTCTCTCTAACCTCTGCTCCACTGCCTTTATTTTATTTATTTGCTGTGGTTTTTTTTGTTATCACTGTATTGCACTGAAGACATTGTGGTGGCCGATAAATAAAAGGTAATAATAATAATTATAAAAATGTTAGTGTGTATGACCTACAGTATGTCTGGAGTAAATAAGATGAATATGGTGCTTTTATTCGACTGAAATGCATCTTGAGATCTAGATACGGGCACAGATTTACTATTATTCTATGTGCCTTCCCACCATTGTATCCTGCAACAGAGGAGTAAAAGAGAACATATGGGAATATTTAGTTAATTATAAACTATGATTATTTTGTATATTTATTTCAAAGAGTGGCTTTGCGTAAATTCCAAATAAAAAAAAGGGGGGGCTATATTTAATTTTTAACTTTATTCACAATACACCACCATGATCGTGAACCTGGCCTTGTGCCCCCGACTCTGATCCTACTCCCACCTGAAAGGACTGGTCCTTGATGCCTTGCACATCTACCCATGCTGTGTATCTCCAGACCTCATCTGGCCTCACTGTGTCTTTTAAGGTTGATGTATCAAGCAGTGAAAAGAGATGAGAAGTGGACCAGTGGAGAAGTTGTCCATAGCAACGAATCAGCTTCTACTTATAATTTTATAGAATGTACTTGATAAAAGCTGACTCTAAGCTGATTGGTTGCCATGAAAAAATCCTCTTTGTTGCTAACTTGCTATAGGCAACTTCTTCCCTGTCTTATCACACCCTCCCTTTAGAATGTTAGCTGTCACTGTCTCAGGCAGAGGCCCCTGCTTCAGAGCCAGTCGCTCTGACAGAGCGCTCGCTCTGAATCAGGGCCGGTCTTTTTTTTTTTTTTTTTTTTTTTTTTAAGAACGGCCACCTGGCCGCTCGCATAGCTGTGAGTGACCACCCACAGCTATAGCGAGCGGCCAGGAAGATGGTCGCGATGGTCAAGACCATCGGGCTTGCGACCCTTGTGGTAGGGTCTCGTTGCCGCAAGCCCCAGAGAGATTTCGGCTCTAACAGAGCCAAAATCTCTCCCACTGACATCACTTGTGATGTCAGTGGGGCCGGCCCCAAACAGAGGCGTTCACATGGGAACGCCTCTGTTTGGCCAGCCACTCCCCTGGCCCGCTCACCAAAGGGGGCATGCTGTCACTCAACATCGACAGCACGCCCCCTTTGGTACGAGACCCGGAGCAACGGATTGCCCGTCGCTATCCGGGTCTCGCGCATGCGCTAGACGGAGCCGGCTCCGTCGTGCACATGCGCTCTGGGCCACCATCGACTCTGTTGCGAGCACTCAGCGCTTGCGACCGGGTCTGAATCAGGCCCAGAGTCCTCTACCTTATATCTCACGTCTGTCCTCTCTCCATCATCCTCACATGCCTCTGTCATGTCTTAATCTTGAATTGGTTCTGTATACATTTTGCTCAACCTGCATTCTTCTTCTGCATAACTGTTATGTTCTGGTCTGTCTTCAGTGTATTAAGCTGGGTACACACCTAACAGATACATCTGCAGATGATTGTTAATACACAGTGAACAACCATCATCTGTCATCTGGCCATAGGTCCTGCTGGCCGGAGACGTGTTATGCCCCCCTCCCCATGGCCTCTGCAGCAAGAGTATGGGCGGCCGACTAACCGCCCGTAAATACAGCACAATGCCCCAACATATCTGCAGCTATATTGGGCATCAGCTGTGCAGCACAGCTGAAGCAGTATGACTGTGAACGACGCAGTTCACAGACATATCGCTGGTACACACTGACCGACACAGACAAGAAATACTGGCCGATCAATTCATCGACCAATATATGTGCCAGTGTGTACCCAGCATTAGGCCAAATTCCTATCTGCCATGCGTTTTGGTTGAAATTGCATCCATTCATTCTTATTCTGCCTATTTAAGGTCATCATTATATCATCTTGTATGCACTTGTCTCTTTCCTACTGCGCGTTGTTACAGTAATGCTTTTAATTTTGCTCTGTACTTGCATTATGATTTGCTGTCAAGTATAGTACTCATGCTTTGTAATTCTGCTTTGTCTATGGTTATTAATTGTATAGCAGACACTTTGTGGTGCAGTATATATAATAATAATAATAATAATAATAATAATAATAATAATAATACACACACTTTGGCAGGGGGGTTAAATTACTAGGTAGTAACTGGTCCTTTAAATAAAAATGATTATACTTGCAATATAATGGCATTTTCCTGCATTGACAGGAAAACCTGACCAGTGACCACAACAGCTTACAGTGATGCCATGACCAAACTGAAAAGATATTACAATTTAACAGCTGAATTTTCCCATTCTGGTACAGAAATCTAATTGATGCATGTATGTGTTACTGAAATAACAAACATTGCAAATATACTTTTTCCCTAACATACAGCAGCCTGGAAAATCAACTTTGAAGTGTCTTTATGTGCCAGGAGCATATATTAATATCCGTCATTGCGCCAAACTAAATCATTTTCTATTCTGTTCCTCAATAGTGAATTAACACAAGGACATTATTAAAATTATTGCTTTTGAAACATCTAAAAAAAATGGACTGACTACAAATATTGAATTCACATTCTAGTTGCCTGAAAAATGCTAAATATAAAGTGCAAAATGCATTAAAAAGCAAATACTCATACAACATAAAATGTACTGAACCTATGCTTACTTTGGTTACTATACAAAAATGGAACCTGTTTCTAAGCTGAAGTGGGTGCAGTGTGTGTACTGTATCAAGAGAGCAATGGCTATAATGCTTGCACCTCAGGGTGTATCTGTGTTATACATCCAATAAAACAGTTTAACTGTAACTCAGATATAGCTAGAACTAATATATAAATTTGAACAATCTCGTGATTAGTTACTAAAACTTTCCTTTTATTATCAGTTGCTGCTCAGAGCTCATTATAGTGTAACACAACTGCATAGAGGTGAGAGGCTGCGGAGACGGGGACAGCTAGACAGTGCAGGTAACATACACACAAGCGCCTCTCTCTCCCCGGTGTATTCCCTTCTACAGTACTACTGTATATCACATCATGGACCCCAACGCCCCTCACCCTCAGCTCACAGCCCCGAATGTAGTGCTCACAGCCAACCGGCACCTCCATGTCCCCGGAGACGGAGCCTGCAGCAGCCATGTGTGACACGAGGAAGCGGAAACACCGGGGAGGAGACTGCGAGGCAGCAGGGAAGGTTGTGGCTCTCACAGACAGTCATCAGAATCAGAGACAGATTACTATACATGAAGCAATGTTGCTCTAATGTTATACTCACAGTCACTACATGCTGCAATTAGTTACCACACTACTTAAAGAACAACAGTGTTATACTCACTGTCACTACATGCTGCAGTATTTTACACACTGTCACTACATGCTGCAATGTTATATGTTATACTTACTGTACCTACAGACAGCAATGTTATACTCACTGTACCTACAGGCAGCAGTGTTATACTCACTGTCACTACAGGCAGCAATGTTATACTTACGGTCACTACAGTCAGCAATGTTATACTCACTGTCACTATAGGCAGCAGTGTTATACTCACTGTTACTACAGGCAGCAATGTTATACAGTACTCACTGTTACTACAGGCAGCAATGTTATACTCACTGTCGCTAGAGGCAGCAGTGTTATACTCACTACAGGCAGCAATGTTATACTCACTGTCCCTACAGGCAGCAATGTTAAAGTCACTGTCACTACAGACAGCAGTGTTAAACTCACTAACTACAGGCAGCAATGTTATACTCACTGTCACTACAGGCAGCAGTGTTATACTCACTGTCACTACAGGCAGCAATGTTATACTGTACTCACTGTTACTACAGGCAACAGTGTTATACTCACTGCCACTACAGGCAGCAGTGTTATTCTCACTGTCACTACAGGCAGCAATGTTATACTCACTGTCAATACAGACAGCAGTGTTAAACTCACTCACTACAGGCAACAGTGTTATACTCACTGCCACTACAGGCAGCAGTGTTATTCTCACTGTCACTACAGGCAGCAATGTTATACTCACTGTCAATACAGACAGCAGTGTTAAACTCACTCACTACAGGCAGCAATGTTATACTCACTGTCACTACAGGCAGCAGTGTTATAGTCACTGTCACTACAGGCAACAGTGTTATACTCACTGTCACAGGCAGCAATGTTCTACTCACTGTCACAGGCAGCAATGTTCTACTCACTGTCACTACAGGCAGCAGTGTTATACTCACTGTCACAGGAAGCAATGATATACTCACTGTCACTACAGGCAGCAGTGTTATACTCACTGTCACTACAGGCAGCAATGTTATACTGTACTCACTGTCACTACAGGCAGCAGTGTTATACTCACTGCCAATACAGGCAGCAGTGTTATACTGTGCTCACTGTCACTACAGGCAGCAATGTTATACTCCCTGTACCTACAGGCAGCAGTGTTATACTCACTGTCACTAGAGGCAGCAGTGTTATACTCACTCACTACAGGCAGCAATGTTATACTCACTGTCACTACAGGCAGCAGTGTTATACTCACTGTCACTACAGGCAGCAGTGTTATACTCACTGTCACAGGCAGCAATGTTCTACTCACTGTCACTACTAGGGATGAGCGGATTCGGCTTTCTGAAATCTGAACCCCCCGATCCGAGTCGTATCCGAGTCAGGCTCGACTTTTCCCGCCTGACTCGGAATTGAAATCGAGGCAAAACGTCATCATCCCGCCTTCCGGATCTCGCGGGTTTTGGATTCTATAAAAGGTCCCCGCGTCGGCGCCCTTTCTCACTCCGGCTGTGGACAGTGAAGAGGGAGGGTGGGAGCTAGGGCTGGCTGGGCTGTGATGTGCTGCTGTTGTCCATAGGGGCTGTGACCACTCAGTCCATAGGGGCTAACTGGGCTGTGTTGTGCTGCTGTTGTCCATAGGGGCTAGCTGGGCTGTGTTGTGCTGCTGTTATAGGGGCTGGCTGGGCTGTGTTGTGCAGTCAGTTATCCATAGGGGCTGTGTCCACTCTAAAGTCTATAGGGGCTGGCTGGACTGTGTTGTGCAGTGTCCCATAAAGGCTGTAGTCCTAGAGGGGTGCTGTAGTGTTGTCCATGGGGTGATCTGTGCATCAGGGGTGCTCCCCCAAAGTGCACTCCAAACATTTTTTTTTGTGTTTGTTAATTGTGTGCGCAATAGCTGCACGTGCATCAAGCGTGCGCCGGTGTCATAAGTGAAGGGCCGGTTGGCTTGACCATTAAAGGGTGCTGTAACCCCCAAAGTGCACTCCAAACAAAATAAAAAAATATTTTCTGTGTTTGTGAATTGTGTGCACTGTAGCTGCACGTGCATCAACAAAGAAGCAGCGCCAAGCGTGCGCCTGTGTCCCATAAGTAAAGAGCCAGCTGGCTCATTTCTTAAAGGGTGGTGTAACTAACAAAGTGCACTAGTCTCCAAAAAAAAAAAAATATTTTCTGTGTTTGTGTGCGCCTTAGCCACACGTATATATCAATATAACATAAATGGAGGACCAAACTTTCTCTGATAAAAATAAAATAGGGAAAGATCAAGAACCACCTCCTCCTAGTGCTGAAGCTGCTGCCACTAGTCATGACATAGACGAAAACATGCCATCAACGTAGTCTGCCAAGGCCGATGCCCAATGTCATAGTAGAGGGCACATACAATCCCAAATGACAAAGTTCAGGAAAATGACCTTAAAAAAAACCATTTAAATCATCTGAGGAGAAACGTAAACTTGCCAATATGCCATTTACGACACGGAGTGGCAAGGAACGGCTAAGGTCTTTCCCAATGTTCATGACTAGTGGTTCAGCTTCACATGACGATGGAAGCCCTCCTTCCACTAAAAAAATCAAACGAGTTAAGCTGGCAAAAGTACAGCGAAGAACTGTGCGTTCTAAGAAGATATTACAAATCCCCAAGGAGAGTCCAAGTGTGGTGGCGGTTGCGATGCCTGACCTTCCCAGCACTGGACGGGAAGAGGTGGCTCTTTCCACCATTTGCACGCCCCCTGCAAGTGCTGAAAGGAGCACCCACAGTCCACTTGCTGATATGCAAATTGAAGATGTCACTATTGAAGTACAACAGGATGAGGATACTGGTGTAGCTGGCGCTGAGGAGGAAGTTGGCGAGGAGGATTCTGATGGTGATGTGGTTTGTTTAAATCAGGCTCCGGGGGAGACAGTTGTTGTCCGTGGGATGAAAAAGCCCATCACGGTCATGCCTGGGCAGAAGACCAAACATTCCTCCTCTTTGTCTGGCAATATTTCTATCCAAATCTGGACAACAACTGTCTTGCCATATGTACCATATGTAAAGGTGAAATAAGTAGGGGTAGGGACGTTAACCACCTAGGAACATCCTCCCTATATATTTCACCTGCAGCGCGTTCATAAAAAGTTACTGTCAAGTTCAGAAACTTTGGCTAAGACCGTAAGCAGCCCAGGGACACCTAAATCCCTTTGTCCTATTGTATCCAAGCGCCTGCAAACCACACCGTCAACTCCCTCCTCATCAATTTCCTCCTTAGTCAGGATCGGAAGTAGTCCTGCAGGCCATGTCACTGGCATGACTGACTCTCCTATCCGGGATTCCTCCGGAGGATCCTGCATTGCTACGCCTACTGCTGCTGTTGCTGCTGGGAGTCGTTCATCATCCCATAGAGGAAGTAGGAACGCCACTACTTTTTCTAAACAATTGACCCTCTTAGCGAGGAGGATAAAGTATGACAGCAGTCATCCTGAAGCAAAACGTATAACTGAGGCCTTGACTGCTATGTTGGTGTTAGACGTGCATCCGGTATCCGCCATTAGTGCAGTGGGATTTAGACTATTGATGGAGGTAGTGTGTCTCGGTTCCAAATCCCGTCTAGATTCCATTTCACTAGGCAGGCGATACCGAGACTGTACAGAAACATCAGAAAAAGTGTCCTGAAGAATGCGGTTGTACCCAATGTCCACTTAACCACGGACATGTGGACAAGTGGAACAGGGCAGACTAAGGACTATATGACTGTGACAGCCCACTGGCCCACTATATGACTGTGACAACCCAGAGGGTGAGGAATCGGTGGATGAGGACGACATCTTGCCTACGTAGAGCCAGTTTGTGCAGGGACAGATTAATTGCCAGCTTGTTTTGTGGGGGCCCAAACGAACCAATCATTTCAGCCACCATCGTGTGGCAGACCCTGGCGCTGAATTGATTGGTTTGTTAAAGTGTGCATGTCCTGTTTATACAACATAAGGGTGGGTGGGAGGGCCCAAGGACAGTTCCATCTTGCACCTCTTTTTTTTCTTTGCATTATGTAGTGTTTGGGGCCTAGTTTTTCAAACTGCCATCCTGTCTGCCTCTGCAGTGTCACTCCTAGATGGGCCACGTGTTTGTGCCACCCACACGTATCGCTTAGCATAGGCACCCAGCTACCTCGGTGCAACCTTTTCGACATAAAAACACTATTGTGAGGTGTTCAGAATAGACTGGAAATGATGGAAAAATAAAGGTGATTGAGGTTAATAATAGCATAGGAGCAGAAAAACCCACAAATTCTGTGATTTTAGCTGTTTTTATGCTTTTTTAAAAAAAAATACAGATCCAAAACACGGAAGGGTGGTTTTGGCAAAACCAATCCAGATCCAAAACACGAAGAAAGATCCAGATCCAAAACACAAAACACGAACAGTGGCCGGTGCACACCCCTAGTCACTACAAGCAGCAGTGTTATACTCAGTGCCACTACAGGCAGCAATGTTATACTCACTGTCACTACAGGCAGCAATGTTATACTCACTCACTACAGGCAGCAATGTTATACTCACTGTCACTACAAGCAGCAGTGGTATACTCACTGTCACTACAGGCAGCAGTGTTATACTCACTGTCACTACAGGCAGCAGTGTTATACTCACTGCCACTACAGGCAGCAATGTTATACTCACTGTCACTACAGGCAGCAATGTTATACTCACTGTCACTACAGGCAGCAGTGTTATACTCACAGGCAGCAATGTTATACTCACTGTCACTACAGGCAGCAATGTTATACTCACTGTCACTACAGGCAGCAATGTTATACTCACTGTCACTACAGGCAGCAGTGGTATACTCACTGTCACTACAGGCAGCAATGTTATACTTACGGTCACTACAGTCAGCAATGTTATACCCAGTGCAGCTGGAGGAGGACCTGTTCACAGCCACTGAAAGCAGGTGTGTATATTGCACTGCTACACAAGCTGCTGTGTACACAGCAGCATGTGAAGCCCTTTAGGGGCTGTACGCCATCTGACAATGGGGCACAGTAACACAGCCAATTTCCAAAAATCATATATATATCATGAATTGCATAATTTCTACATCCCCGTACTAAAGTATGGAGTGTGGAAATTATTGTGGCAGGATAAGTGACCTAGAGATATCAGTGATATATCTTGTGTTATTAGGTTAATAAATTGGGCTGTCACTATAAAAAACATTTTTATGAAAGTTACATAAAAATACGGTATTTATAGCAAGGCTTGATACGTTTTTGTAAAATCTAGGAGCCAGCTTAAATGTTTAGGAGCCAGACCATTAGCCGGGACCAAAATATTTAAAAACTTGTATAAACCACCACATGTGCCCCATTCAATGGTCATCAGATTTGCCCACATGCCCATACCTGCCTCCAATTCATATTATGTCATACCCTAGAGCCCAAATTATATTATGCCACACTGTAGTGCCCAAATCCATATTATTCCACAACGTAGGGCACAAATCATATTATGCCAAACCGTAGGGCCCAAATCCATATTATACCACACATTATGCTTCTCCTGCTCCCCAGTATATAGCAGAACACAATGATGGTATTTAAATTCATGTAAAGTAGGCGCCTTCAAATTATGGCCCATGGTATAAATGTATCCTACCACCTGCTGCAATCTGTCCCACATCACACCGGATGCCCCCTGATTGAGTAGGAGATGGAGACTAAATATAATTAGCCCAAACCTCAGATCCTTGGATTATAGTCAGATAATACACTCAGTAAATATACTTCCTGATGTGTAAAAAGATACACGGCTGGGACACATTATTGCTATGTACACAGGTATCCTGCTTTCCTGCCAGCCAGGTTCTTACATGGCCAATATGTAATCTATAATAGGTCTTGTACACCTGCCCAGCGGGTGACATCATAGATCTGTCCCCGCCTTCCTGACTAATCTCCAAGATACTCTATTATATGGCTTTATGTGACTAATAGTATGTGGCCAGTGTAGGTATACAAGAGAGCAGTGCCAGGGGCGGTTGTGAAGTGTGCCACAGTGCTAGAGCCACTGGTCAAGAACTGCGGTCCGGGCAGTGCTGCCGCTGAGCTCCTCTGGGAGGCTCAGGCATGCTGTGACCTGCCTAAACGCGGTGGCTTGACATCAGAGGTCACGCATGCTGTGTTGCCTGCCTGGCCTTCCCGCCCGCCCCAACAGAGACTCGCCATCCCTTCCCTCCTGCCCACGGCCCGCCAGTCACCCAGGTAGCCCTGTCCCTCCCATCCGCCTGTGGTAAGCCAGCCAGCCCTTCCTTCCCACCAGCGGACAGTCACCCAGACAGCCCTTCTCTCACGCCAGCCAGTACTTCCGTTCCGTCTGCGGCCAGTCACCCAGCCAGCCCTTCCCTTCCAGCCGCCCGTGGCCAGCCAGCCAGCCACTGCTGACAGCTCTGCACTGTGGGAACCTGCAGCCGATGACGGACAGGTAAGTCTAGAAAAATGTAAATTTATTTTTGATGTGGGAGCCAGTATGATTTGATTTTGGGGGGAGCAATGTGGGGTTTTTTTTCTTTGGGGGCCAGCCAATGGTTTTATTTTTTTGTTGGGAGCAATGTGTGTGTCCTGCAATGTGGTTTTTTTTTTGTTTCTGTGAGCGCCAATGTTATTTTTTTTCTATGGATGCCAATGTTATTTTTTTTTCTGTGGGGGCCAATGTTACTTTTTTTCTGTGGGGGCCAATGTTATTTTTATTCTTTGGGGGCCTACGTTATTTTTTTTCTATGGACGCCAATATTATTTTTTTTTCTGTGGGTGCCAATGTTATTTTTTTCTGTAGGGGGCCACTATTTTTTTCTGTGGGGGCCAATGTTATTTTTTTTGTGGGGGCCTTGTTTTTTTTCTTGGGGGACAATGTATGTGTGTTTTATTCCTGAGGAGACCAAAGTAGTGTGTTTTATTTCTGTCCAATTAATGTGTTTTTTTTATGTGGGAGCCTATATGTATGTTTTTTCACAGGTCGCGCACGCCGCATCACTGGAAGGTGAGCCTTGGCAATTTTGAAATCTTGCGTAGTGTGCCTCGAGTTGAAAAAGGTTGAAAATCACTGCCATAGAGGCCTCTTTCTTCATGGAAATAATGGGACAGCTATGGTGGAAACCATAAGAAAATCCCAGTTCTTGTCATTCCATTTCTTTATGTGCTATAACAATATAATTAATCACATTGTCACTGTATTGCTTTACCTTTTTTATGGCAGACTTATGTTTCCTTTTCATCCCTTTCAGACTTATGTTCCATTCTGTTTCCTGAAGGGATGCTACCAATTTGCTAATTTAACAAAGTAGCAATTTTCATTATATATCTCCTTATCATTAGCTATACAGGTTGAGTCTCCCATATCCGTAATTCTATTAACCGAAATATTCCAAAAACCGAAGTTTTTTGGGGCAGCTGTGACGTCATGACGTGACCTGGCGTCATGACGTCACAGATCAATGACCAATCATTAGCGGCGTGGGCATGGTCTATATGCCGCGCTCCCCCCACTGCAGTGCAAGCCAGGCACTTTGTGACACCCGCTGGACTCCCCCGCAGCACCTGATGTACCCTATTGCAGGACCTACCCCCGCCGCACATGCCGGGTCTCACGTGACACCTGCCGGACTTCATCCGACACCCGCCGGATCACTCACGATATCCACCGGACACCCCAGCAGCACACACCAGGCCTCCTGTGACACCTGCCGGACCCCTCCGCTGCACGCGCCAGGCCTCCTGTGACATCTCCTGGACCCCCCTGCAATGTATTCTATTAACCGAAATTATCCAAAATCCGAAATGCTCCCGGTCCCGAGCATTTCGGATATGGGAGACTCAACCTGTAGTAATATTAATATTATTATTATTGTTGTTTTTGTTATCTTTTGTTGTTAAGGTGCCACAAGGTTCCTGCAGCGCTGTATAAGGAATATACATAGTAACAGTGTAACTTTACATGTCATAAGTACAACACAGAGTACCATAACATATCTAGGAACACTATAGTGCAATAAAATGATGGCATGGGTAGGACAAGGACACGGTATGGTTAGGGAAGCTCACTATCCCGTAGGGGTAGTGGTGGTATGTTGCAAGGAGGGGAGGCAGCTGAACATATGCTGAGCCTGTACACATGGTAGAGGCCAGAGTACAGTGTCAGAGTCATGGAACGGACTTGGAGACAAAAGACAAGGAGCACAGGGGGCATGGATCATAATAAGGAAAGAACAGGAGGAAAGAGGGCCTTATACCTGAGAGCTACATTCTAAGGGAGATTACATTTCCATATAAACACATCACAAAAATGACATCTAACATGTTTTACACTTGTGCAACCTATCATCAGGGCTGAGATATATGAAGTACTGTACACAGTGATGTCTGGTCTAGCTTGGTTTCCATGAATCTGACTTTCTGTAGCTTTACCTGTCTCTTTGTGTACTCCGTGATATTCCTCATATCCATCTCCATCACCTCCTGCTCATCATCATCTCCAAGCTCCCAGAGACAGGAGCATATTGTCGTTTTAGGATCCATGGCTTGGTATTGTTACAGAATAATGACATTTACAAATAATATGACATTGGGTTAGTTGGGTTAGTTATGTTACTACATGTTACTGTTAACACTTATTGTTTGTAGCATAAGTCAGAAGTTATATCAGATACATCATCTCAGTTATAGCAATATATACAGACACATATCTCTGTTAGATGAAATATCCCTATAAAATATTACATTACAGAGGGAGTATAAATGCATCATTGCATTCTATATGCAGGATTCTGGGGCCGATGCAGGAGTCAGCCATAACTGTTCTCGCATTGCATACACAGAAATAAATGCGTATAGTCACCCATATGTCCTCATTTCTGCAACCAGGCCACCCCTAACTCCCTAACTGTACGCTTGGTCTGATGCCCGTCATCATCATCATCATCAGTGCGGCCTTCATCTGCCCTATGTTTGTTGCAAAAGATACTGCTGAGAGCAGATGTATTTACATTTCCACACATATCAGCATAGCCGCTTTTCTGCTGACATTCCTTCATGGAACATTCCCTATGTGAGAAGGCCCCATTATAGCTCTGTTAATTGTGAGTCCGCTCAATGGAAAATAATGTGAGATGTCAAACAGAAAAGATTACTATCAGAAACCAATGTAATGGTCTATCAAATTAAAAAATCTAGATGACACTATGTTGGTGGTGCTCCCATAGAATTTGTGTAAACCACATGACTACAATGTGCATAGAGGCAAATGAAAGACAAAAAAAACGTTTTCTGGGGCTCTCTTAAACAAAACAAAAATAATGAAAAATTAAAAAACAATATAAAACTTAACTTTTAATAAAGAATCCTCTCATAAAATGAGTGATGAAAATTCACTCAATAGAGATATAATTAGATAAAAATTGATCAAATTACATTATAATCTCTTAATTCCACAAAACTTTGCAAAAATATTTTACTATATCCCAAAATAGGAAAAAAGGAATTATAAGGTCACCGACCTACAGGGATATATCCAGACATCCACTAATTGTATACAAACTAAAGAAGCAAATGCACAAATGATATTATGAAAAAAAATATTAAATTTGTCCATCTTTATAAGCCTAAATTGGAGCCCTTATTATCATAGTTTAATGACCATGTTTTTTTTGTCTTTCATTTGCCTCTATGCAAATTGTAGTCATGCAAATGACGATACGCCTGATTTGCGTATGACTGTGCACCGCCTGTCGTTATGTACATATGGTATTGGAGAATGTGCAATTCAATTTATGGTCTGCAAACAGACTTATGCCCATCTTTGGATCAACCCCTCTATGTAGATTTTTTTCAGTCCTTATTTGTTAGCCACATTATGTGGATCCACATAATAGCATACACTCGGCACCCTCTTTCCCCTATACTTGATTGGATCTCTAAATATCTATTGTCCAATCAATAAAATTTAATTTAGTGATACTATCTATACACATATATAAGGTCATTTTCACCTTTTTTCACATTTTTTCACTATTTATACTTATTAATTCACTACACATGATTGAATTGAACATTTATATTCACACCTCACTAGTAACATCACTAGATTTATACCACAGCTACAAGTCCATTAGAATATTTTAATGTAACTCACTTCGATAACACAGCCTGATT
Organism: Taudactylus pleione; assembly: GCA_031769625.1. Taxonomy (NCBI): domain Eukaryota; kingdom Metazoa; phylum Chordata; class Amphibia; order Anura; family Myobatrachidae; genus Taudactylus; species Taudactylus pleione. Next base: position 2,149,352 of record JAUIMM010000470.1, read on the forward strand.
CAACTATGTCTATGTTCTTTTCCTTCTTTTTCTATTTTTCTAATTTTTACATTTAAAACTTTTTTTTATAATTTTCTATTCTTATATTTTAATTTTTATATTATTATTATTATTATTATTTTTCTCATTATTTTATATTTTTATTTAATTGTATATATTTTCTCTACTTTTCTCTCTTTTCTTTTGCTTATTTGATTTCTGTTTATTATGAATTCTAATAATATCCAACAAATGAGATGCCCTGTTCACTACATATATAAAATCCTGTCCTAATATTCTTATATTTTTTGTTATTTATAACAATAGGATTGTATAAACTATATGAAATCATTCAATTAGAATAGTATTTATTCAATTTAATTTATTTAATCATTAATTGTGTATACTTTCATCTATACTCTTGCAATTTTGACTCGGTCATCTATTATTATTTTACTACAATCTATGCACTCTTATTATTTTTCATTTTTATTTTGATTAATATGTATCTCCAGTCTCGTTAACTATATATGGATAAATATGCATAAGAACGATATGGTACATGGTGATACATCAGCCTTTTCCTTTTCCCAATTCTTTCCTTTCCCTTTCTCCTCCCTCCCCCCTTTTTTTGCTGATATATAAAATAATTTTTTGAACCTATTCAATATCTAGAAACACATCTCGATTTGTGTTCTTTATTATTGTCATTAACATGATGATTCTATACTTTTAGTAAAACATTTTTTCAGCATTCAGAAAAAAGGGGATTTGCCCTCCAGCACACTGTAGCCAAAACAATACTTAAATCCTACTTGATAATAGAGATTCAGAGGTATTAGTTACATACATTTGCAAACATATGAATAAGCGCCAGGCCTCGTCAAAGCTCCTCTATACTGGCGTCCCTAACATTAAGGGGTTCACGTCTGAGAAGCAAGGCACCCCAAAAAATTCCAGCCAAGGACCATCCCCAGGGCATCACACGAAAAGAGGAAAAAAGGTGATAGTGAAGTGTAAAGGATAGTTGTGTAAGAATAAATCAATAAGTGTTAATGAAATGAGAAAGAATTAAAATGACATAAATAATATACAAACAATCAGAGAAGTGAAAAAATATTCTATGTGAATTAAGTGGTGATGCCATGAGAAAGGTCCAGCCAGAACAACCCCGGGGGCCCCACTCCCAAATGCTCACCCCAAAATAATTATTTCTACATAATAGTAGCACCCACTCTGGGTCATATAATTACAAATTCGTGTAGTGCATGATAACAGTACATGTATGAGCTGAGAGCTAACTTACCTAGGAGGTACCCCAAAAGACCTCCACATGGCACTATAAGGATCAGCACCTCCTCCTAATGCTGACTCCCTTCATGCCTCTCCAAATTGCAAACCAAAAATGTGGTAGTTGCTCAATCAGCTAATTGGCATACCACAGGTGCTTGTAAAGGGCGGGGTTTATACTGAACACAGAAAAAAGGGGATTTGCCCTCCAGCACACTGTAGCCAAAACAATACTTAAATCCTACTTGATAATAGAGATTCAGAGGTATTAATTACATACATTTGCAAACATATGAATAAGCGCCAGGCCTCGTCAAGGCTCCTCTATACTGGCGTCCCTAACATTAAGGGGTTCACGTCTGAGAAGCAAGGCACCCCAAAAAATTCCAGCCAAGGACCATCCCCAGGGCACCACACGAAAAGAGGAAAAAAGGTGATAGTGAAGTGTAAAGGATCAGAGAAGTGACAACCCAGAGTGGGTGCTACTATTATGTAGAAATAATTATTTTGGGGTGAGCATTTGGGAGTGGGGCCCCCGGGGTTGTTCTGGCTGGACCTTTCTCATGGCATCACCACTTAATTCACATAGAATATTTTTTCACTTCTCTGATTGTTTGTATATTATTTATGTCATTTTAATTCTTTCTCATTTCATTAACACTTATTGATTTATTCTTACACATCTATCCTTTACACTTCACTATCACCTTTTTTCCTCTTTTCGTGTGATGCCCTGGGGATGGTCCTTGGCTGGAATTTTTTGAGGTGCCTTGCTTCTCAGACGTGAACCCCTTAATGTTAGGGACGCCAGTATAGAGGAGCCTTGACGAGACCTGGCGCTTATTCATATGTTTGCAAATGTATGTAACTAATACCTCTGAATCTCTATTATCAAGTAGGATTTAAGTATTGTTTTGGCTACAGTGTGCTGGAGGGCAAATCCCCTTTTTTCTGTGTTCAGTATAAACCCCGCCCTTTACAAGCACCTGTGGTATGCCAATTAGCTGATTGAGCAACTACCACATTTTTGGTTTGCAATTTTTTCAGCATTACCCATACCTGGATTATCATGTAAAGAACGAAGTGAATCAAATAGATATTTCAGCACTTTGAATAGCTGATACAATGATTATTAATATCTGCAATATAATTATTGATAGGCTTAAAACTAGTAGCTAATTAGCCCTCCTTATCAGATGTACCGATATACATCACAGCAAAACCAAATGCCAGGATTCTAGCCTGATGTATAATTAGCATACCTGACACTTTGGGAGATACTCCCAGTAAACGGCCATTTGCTAACCAATTCTGTTGCTCTGACCGGAGATACCTGATAGGTGGAACAATGTATTTGTACTCTGTTCCTGGAGGAAGATAATTTGAGTGTGACCAAGCCTCGTCGGAGGTGAAACATGCCATCAACATCCGGCGGACAGCGCAGTACACGCACAGGACCACAAGAGGAAACACACAACATAAACAAATAGATTGGTGTACATTTAAAATAAATACCCATTACAATAAGTAGATATAGGAAAGATTTCTGGACTGCACACCCTGAATATATATAAATAATGGGAGGTGCTACCCGATGAGACTAATTGCAGGCACAAAAACAGACAAATCTCAGGTGCACAACTCCAAATTAGTAATAATATATAAATGCAATAAAATGTTGCAATCAATAGAGGTTTTTAGCATAATCTTGGCCAAGGTTTATGGGCCTACCCACCATATCCAGGTAACCTCTGTAGGGTAGGTCCCTAACATACTACAATTCAAATCCAGAGCGCAGGATACCCCCAAACTAGCCCAGCTAAGCCACCCCAGGGCACCGCCATAGTAAGAAAAGTGCAGTGTGAAAGAGATAGTTAGGAGCAGCTACTGCTGCATATAAAAAATAAAATTAAAAAGTAAGGTACATATATAATAAACAAACAGTGAAGGGTTAAAATGTGTTATAAAAGAAAAATGTGTTATATTGCGGTGCCCTGAAACAGATCAACAAAGGCAATCCAGGGGGACCCACGCCCCCAAAATGAACCAAAGTTGCACTACAGTATATAAAACTTGTAGGACTTACCTAGAATTGTGCCTAATACCAGTGTGCATATTCATTACAAGACTCCATGCTTTTAAACCAATAAGGTAGGGGTGCTAATCCAGACTGAGGGAGTCGCCTTTCCCTCAGGTGTGCAATAAAGCACATTAAATGGAGTATATAGGAAAGATTTCTGGACTGCACACCCTGAATATATATAAATAATGGGAGGTGCTACCCGATGAGACTAATTGCAGGCACAAAAACAGACAAATCTCAGGTGCACAACTCCAAATTAGTAATAATATATAAATGCAATAAAATTTTGCAATCAATAGAGGTTTTTAGCATAATCTTGGCCAAGGTTATGGGCCTACCCACCATATCCAGGTAACCTCTGTAGGGTAGATATACAATCTGGACATCGGTAATTAGATCTACTATCCACCTATATTGCATATCCCTATTTTGTAAAGACATGATAACTTACATGGATAAGGGAATTTTCTAAAAGATATTAGCCAATAGTGCAACAATTATATATTATGCAAGATAATATGAATGAACATAGAAAACATGAGGGCGCTTAAAGAGAGTGGAGAGCCAAACCAAAGATACCAAAACACATATTGAAAAAAATGTTTTGTTACTGTGTCATATGTCGCCAAGAAATGCTGAAAACGTGAATTCCTCGTTTAGACCATGGGGCTACACAAGTCACTATTGCATCCCCCTGGCAGGCCCATTATCAGCTCAAGGGGGTCTTTAAGCCAAAGCCTATCACAATATGTTGATTACTTTTTACAAAAAGTTGTACAACATACTCCTTATTTTTTGAAAGACACTACTGACTTTTTGAATAAACTAGAGGGTCTTGGTCCCAAGCTTGTAAATCCATTGGCTTTCTTGTCTTAACAGTAATTTGTGTCTATCTCCGCCTCTCTTCAGAGGAGGTATATGGTCAAAGGGCATATAGCTAAAGTCTTTAATAGAATGCCCTGCTTGAACAAAATGTCTCGCCACTGGAGGAGTATTGCCTTCTAATTGTTTGAAAGCTTTTTTAATCAATGACCTGTGCATTGAAATACGTTCTTTTAACATGCAAATAGTTTTACCAACGTATATTTTATTGCATGGACATATTATTAGATACGTCACAAACTTGGTTTCGCAGCACATCCTATGCTGTAAATGGTATATAGTTCCATCAGAAGGGTGTGTGAAAGTATTACCGATTCTCATAAACCTGCAATTCACACAACCTGTGCATCTGAATGCACCTTTTGAAGGAGTTAACCAAGTTGCTGAGCTGGCTGGTCGGGAGCTAATATCGGCACTTGATAGCTTTTCTTTCAAATTTCTGCTTCTCTTATAGCAGAATAATGGTCTTTGACTACAGGCATCTTTAAGAACATCCGTCTGTAGTATATGCCAATGCCTCAAAATTGCTTGTTTTATGATCCCTGAGGTGATTGAATATGTACTCCCGAACAACATCCTGTTATCTTGCGTTTTGGCTGGTTTTGCTGTTAAAAGGTCACGTCTATTTAATGACAAACATTTTTGTATGGAACTTTCGACCTCCTTTCTGCAATAACCACGCTGAATGAATTTGTCGCCCATGCTCTTCAATGCTTCCTGCAGGTCCTCCTTATCTGAGGTAATACGAGTTACTCTTAGAAGTTGTGAAAATCTTAATCCCCTTTTCAGGGTTATAGGTGGAAAACTTGATGCTTCAAGCAGAGTGTTCTTATCAGTGGATTTAGTATAGACAGGTGTCGAAAAAGAACCATTCTTAATATGAACACAAATGTCCAGATAGTCAATCTTTTCTGGACTGTATTTGCATGTAAATCTGATCGAAGCTGGTATAAGGTTTAGGCTCTCCACAAAGTCTTTTAAGGCTGTTTCTCCTCCAGTCCACAAGATGAATAAATCATCGATATAACGAACATAAAATGCAATAAACTGTGAAAATAAGATATTATGCATAATATATTTCCTATCAAATGTGTACATATATAAATTTGCATATGAAGGGGCCATATTTGACCCCATTGCAGTTCCTTTTAACTGTAAATAAAAATCATTATTAAAAAGAAAATAATTTTTATGCAAAATCAAATCCATCAACAGTAAAATAAACTCTATTGGAGGACCAGAGTAATGAGGACTGGAGGAGAGAATTTCCCTAACTGCGCTCAAACCCTCTTGATGCTCAATGTTAGTGTAAAGACTGGTGATGTCCAAGGTCAAAAGGGACACTCTCCCTGCTGTACGTAAGGCTAAGAGCTTTCATCCCAATCTCTCAAAGAAAGAGAGTTTAGCAGTCAAAAAGTTGCGTGACAACACTGACATAGTTATACGACCCGCGCATAAGGGCTGCTGTGTCGTCCTCATGAATTATGAGGACTATGTTGCTGAGGTCATGCGACAATTGTTAGATACTGATTGCTACAAACAATTAACTTTTGATCCTACAGATAAATTTAAAAATGAGATTGATTCTGTAATCCAGTTTGGTCATTCTAATGGTTGGATTGATGACCATATGGTCCGTTTTCTGACCCAAGATTTCCCTCAAATACCATTATTCTATATCCTGCCAAAAGTACACAAGTCACTATTGCATCCCCCTGGCAGGCCCATTATCAGCTCAAGGGGGTCTTTAAGCCAAAGCCTATCACAATATGTTGATTACTTTTTACAAACAGTTGTACAACATACTCCTTATTTTTTGAAAGACACTACTGACTTTTTGAATAAACTAGAGGGTCTTGGTCAGCCACCTACTGAATGTATCCTGGTGACCTTGGACATCACCAGTCTTTACACTAACATTGAGCATCAAGAGGGTTTGAGCGCAGTTAGGGAAATTCTCTCCTCCAGTCCTCATTACTCTGGTCCTCCAATAGAGTTTATTTTACTGTTGATGGATTTGATTTTGCATAAAAATTATTTTCCTTTTAATAATGCTTTTTATTTACAGTTAAAAGGAACTGCAATGGGGTCAAATATGGCCCCTTCATATGCAAATTTATATATGTACACATTTGAGGGAAATACATTATGCAAAATATCTTATTTTCACAGTTTATTGCATTTTATGTTCATTATATCGATGATTTATTCATCTTGTGGACTGGAGGAGAGACAGCCTTAAAAGATTTTGTGGAGAGCCTAAACCTTATACCAGGTTCGATCAGATTTACATACAAATACAGTCCAGAAAAGATTGACTATCTGGACGTTTGTGTTCATGTTAAGAATGGTTCTTTTTCGACATCTGTCTATACTAAATCCACTGATAAGGACACTGCTTGAAGCATCAAGTTTTCATCCTATAACCCTGAAAAGGGGATTACCATTTTCACAACTTCTAAGAGTAACTCGTGTTACCTCAGGAGGACCTGCAGGAAGCATTGAAGAGCATGGGCGACAAATTCATTCAGCGTGGTTATTGCAGAAAGGAGGTCGAAAGTTCCATACAAAAATGTTTGTCGTTAAATAGACGTGACCTTTTAACAGCAAAACCAGCCAAAATGCGGATAACAGGATGTTGTTTGGGAGTACATATTCAATCACCTCAGGGATCATAAATCAAGCTATTTTAAGGCATTGGCATATACTACAAACGGATCCTATTCTTAAAGATGCCTGTAGTCAAAGACCATTATTCTACTATAAGAGAAGCAGAAATTTGAAAGAAAAGCTATCAAGTGCCGATATTAGCTCCCGACCTGCCAGCTCATGGTTAACTCCTTCAAACGGTGCATTCTGATGCACATGTTGTGTGAATTGCAGGTTTATGAGAATCGGTAATACTTTCACGCACCCTTCTGATGGAACTATATACCATTTACAGCATAGGATTTGCTGCGAAACCAAGTTTGTGACGTATCTAATAATATGTCCATGCAATAAAATATACGTTGGTAAAACTATTCACTTGTTAAAAGAACGTATTTCAATGCACAGGTCATTGATTAAAAAAGCTTTCAAACAATTAGAAGGCAATACTCCTCCAGTGGCGAGACATTTTGTTCAAGCAGGGCATTCTATTAAAGACTTCAGCTACATGCCCTTTGCCATATACCTCCTCTGAAGAGAGGCGGAGATAGACACAAATTACTGTTAAGACAAGAAAGCCGATGGATTTACAAGCTTGGGAACATGGTGCCCCATGGACTAAACGAGGAATTCACGTTTTCAGCATTTCTTGGCGACATATGACACAGTAACAAAAATTTTTTTTCAATATGTGTTTTGGTATCTTTGGTTTGGCTCTCCACTCTCTTTAAGCGCCCTCATGTTTTCTATGTTCATTCATATTATCTTGCATAATATATAATTGTTGCACTATTGGCTAATATCTTTTAGAAAATTCCCTTATCCATGTAAGTTATCATGTCTTTACAAAATAGTGATATGCAATATAGGTGGATAGTAGATCTAATTACCGATGTCCAGATTGTATATCTACTTATTGTAATGGGTATTTATTTTAAATGCACACCGATCTATTTATTTATGTTGTGTGTTTCCTCTTGTGGTCCGGTGCGTGTACTGCGCTGTCCGCCGGATGTTGATGCCCGTTGTTATGGTTTCGGCGCCTGGCGTTCCCATAGTGACCTGTGCTGCATCATTGTTGGTGCGACGCGTGTCACGTGGTGACGCTGCGCGCGGCCATGCACATGTGGCTCCATTCCGGATGGACGCCGCCGACCGCTGAACGGATCCAGGTGAGTTCACTTGATTGTTTATTGTGCCAAATGTGGGTTGGCATATAAAATGGCTATCACACAATAGAAGTTAAGTCCCTTGATGAAGGTAGACACGAAACGGCTGTCGGGCTATCCAGGTTCTGAGCTTAGCTCCCTGGTTTGATTCTCATTCATGTGCATTAGAGCTGATAAGTATTGCCTCTTTATGCTGCATAGCTTGTTTATGATCCCTTTTTTGAACATTGTCCTCTCCATGCACGGTGTTGTATCATTAAAACTTTTTCTATGGTGATTGAATATCGTTATTTTTATGGTGTGCTGGTCTGGTCCCCTGTGAGCTGGCTGTTTGGGACCTGTTTGAGATATATATATATATATATATATATATATTTTCACTGTAAATAATTTTGGTAGGAGTACATGATTAACTATTTCTCATGTAATATATCTTACTCTTCGTCATGTTTCATTTAATTTATTTATTTCTCTTGCTTGATTGCTTGTATTTTATACTCAGTGTTATTCACTTGATATATGTATATATTATTTTTATGTGTGTCTTCTTGTAGTCTCACTCCACGAGCCAACATCTAAACAGGCTTGTATATATTTTATTACATATCTAATAAAATTGACATTGTAAATTTTCAATTATACAATAAGAGTGCCCCAAAACAAGAGTCTTTATCTTTTTGTTTTTATGAGCTTTGCGGCACAGTAAAAAACAAAAAATATCTATTCACTATATATAATAAACTCATGGGAGCACCACCAATTTTGTAGTTATATTTATGTTTGATGTATCATATGGTAGGTATTCATGATGTTAACTTGATATTTTGATTACATTTATTTTCTCTTTATGGAAAACTCTTGTGCGGAATCGCCCAAACATTTATGGAAGCCAGGCCAGGGGCCCTGTTTATACCTATGAGAAACAGGACTATAAAAGACTGTGTGATGTTTGCAGGCTAGCTGCCCTGTTAGTCAGGGTTCAATAAGTGAGGTAGTACTTTGCACGGGGCAGGTTTTTTAAATTTTGTTCCTGAATGCTAACAGTAAAAAGCTCCATTTAATTTATTTAACCTGAAAGCTGTGTGTGGACCCTTATTGTGCACCACTGACCCTCTATCGAGCTAAGTTACCCCAGATAAGTCACAGTAGATTATTTTAATCTGGTGCCACTAGTACTATGGTTGGTGCACAGAAAGGGGAGTAAAATTGCACAGCATGGATGTGATCTTATAAAATTAGGTTGCATTTTGATTTTTAGGCACATATAGATTTTTGTTGGCATTTCCAAGGACTGTGAAGTTGGTGTGCAACTTAATATATGCTAGTGTGGTAGGAGTACAGAATATGGTTTCTGGAAGCCATATTGTTGTGTGATTTTATTAATGTATAAAGGCAATAGATATCTGTGTAAGACATTAGAAGGGATAGTTAGGTTGAAATGTATACTTATATACATTGCACAAGGTGTTCTTGACAGAAAGAACCCAAGGACAGGACAAAGTTCACTGTTTAACTTGAGCAAATAGTGTCTTATTGTGTCCAGATATGTGGCCATACATATGTAAGCCTCCGTCAACAGTGTATTACCTTCAGTTAAGCTACGTACACGTCATAAACATAGTCATATGTCTTTGACATGTCCAACTTTCTTAATTGAGGCAACAGTGCCCCCTACTGTCTATTCTTTCCTCTTTCTTTTACTTAATATTTTCAAATGACCTTTTGTACTTGTTAAATGCTTATGCATATGTTTCTTCCCTCTATAAGATGTAACCTGTCAGCATACAGTGAGCCTTTTGTCTATGCTTGATGTATGAGATCCCAGCTCCAAGGTGTTGGAGGAAGAGGCTCCTGGGGAATGAAGCCATCTATGTTTTAAGTAGATCTGAAAAGCAAGTTAAGTATTCTTTCTTTACTTTGTAATAAATGTCTTTTTAACACATATTACTTGTGTGGCTTGATTAACTCTTTGTATCCAGGAATCGTATTCTCGTTCCACCAAGAACATGCTAGGCGAACAAGAAAGACCAGCCATACTTTTTGTGGTTCAAAAGATACTTCATTGACCGCAGTATTATATATCTTGCATCACTTACAGCAGGTGCTTAGGCCTAACTAAAACGGTTTTCTAGCTAGCTAGGTCCATCTAGTATTATACCCTACAACTTTCTAAGAGCATTTGTACCCAATGTTTGTACCTGATATCCCATTTTCTTTTCTATTCTGAGGATCTTTCTTTTGTAGCAACTCCATTTTCTATATTATAGGCTATCACATCATGCCATAAGTAGAAGCGTATGAAGAAACTGAAACACACAGCTAGCCAACTTCCAGATCCTACTAGCCGATGTATCTACTAAAGTATCCACAACAGTATGATTTACAAAATCTGTACCCACTGGTATGTAAGTGTAAGTTATTTCCTATACTATATTTTGTTATATGGTAACACCCTATGAATTGCATTTCTGGGGTTTGGGCCTGATGAAAATATTCTGATTATGCAGCTCTTTGGAATATGTTTATTTTATATGAATAAAGCATAACTATCACAACCACCTTCCCAATAGCCAATGTTGGCATATATATTTGGCATGGTTATATTATCTGTGTATCTTTCAATATTCTCAATGAATCACATCCCCATGCTGATTCACACAACACACTCTTTATTGATCAAGAAAGTGCTGGAAGTTGGAACCATGTTTAAATTGGAATGAATGAAAATTTGGATTGTTGGCAGGTGTATATGCAGCATTTGTCTAGGCTTGTGTAGATATAAAATAACAATTCATACTTTTACATTTGGTACAAGTAGACGTGAATAGCATTTTTAAATCTGTCATGCCTAGATCAAAAGTAGATTAAATAAAAGATTCTTGAGGGCAGATGTGTTCTCCATACATATACTGTGCTGAAAACTGCCACCCAAACTGCAATGTGTATTAGGGTAGGCACAAACATACAGTATAACTCAGATCTCTCATAGCATTTCAAGGTATACAGACAAACCTGCAAAGAAGATCAACTATTTTTAATACCATATTTGAAAAATGCATTGCGCAGAGCAGAATCCACTTAGGTATAATTTTATTATCGTTGTAAATAATAATACGTATGCAGTTTTACATTGTTTGAGGGAAAATATTTGAATCTTAATGGGGAATATGTGCAAAAGTAGTCATAAAATCATATCATTTTTAAAATGGAAAATTTGTAGAGTACTGTATGTGTATCTTTCAATACCCCACAGATTTAGGAACCTTTAAAAATGCTGCATATTTGCCATGTCACATAATAGCTACTGTTATAATACAGTGGCCCTGGCACACTGGTTTTAGATTAGCTGTGTGCTAAAAAAAGATTTTGTCTAGTTACTTTTGTGTGAAAAATAGAACATAACTTCCAAAATTAATTTTCCACCAGCCAACGCTGTACTAACGCTATAGTCTCTGATTTAGTTTAATGGGAAACCTGATGAAACTGTCTCCTATCTGATTTCTCAATATATCAACATTTCTGATTGGCGGGATGGCTAGTGGGAACCCATGTGTTCGTGTAAAATTGTTCTTCCACCTTAGAAGAAGCAGTTTCCAATAAGATGGATAACTGAATACATCTCCCTCAATATATTAATTCCAAATTGTAATGGCTATAATGTAGTCCCTATTATGAAATATAAGAATATTAGAAGTCACATACAGTAAACAGTAACTTCTGATATCACTATATATAACACAGGAGAAAGTTGCGTGAGGCGATACGGAAATGTACGTGTGTTTCCCCTTCGCCTTAGAATAGTTTCAAAATGAGTCACATGACACATACCGCTTTTCAAATAAAAGTGATGGCATTACTACTCAATAAAAGAATATATTTTACAGGATTTTTGTAATTACGTCACTAGTCATAGCCCTTATAAGCTAATAGAGTATTGCCTAAATGTAAGTGGATCTTTGGGCTGTGATTGTAAAAATCAGTATAGTTCTCTTTAGAGCTCATTTTAAGTTGTAATGTGTGTTCCAATAGCTTTGTCTAAGATAAGAAAGCAGCGAAATATGGTTCATGTTATCCAGTCATTATTCATATAGAAATTCAGCTGATATCCATAGTAATTGCAGCCAAAGCATCTTTATGCAGCATTTACTGAGTAATGTGTTTGAAGGAAGAGATCACGTTGAATGCAAAAACCATGTTGCAGCATTTTGTATCCACTATAAGGTTCCCAATTGTGTCAGGCTCAGCCTTACCAGGCAGCATTTATGTTTTATATAACAGAAACTTGTATGGTTTGGAATTATCCAGAGTCTTTATTATGAGTGGTCCTTATTTTCCAATGTTCTGTTAATATTCCACTGGGGGAAAATTTGCTTCTGATATATCTGTAGCGTCTTGTATTGAGTTTCCTGAAAACTAAAAATATATGAAAAATACATTACTGAAAAGGTTCATAGCACAATTTTCTGAACATTTTTTACTATCTAATATTTGTGGATTTTATGAAATAATTAGATGTTACTGAAGCATTGACACAATACAATAAAGGTTATTTGCAAATACTGCACCTAGGGGCAGATTTTCCTTGATCCATAACAACCAATCAGAAATTAGCTTTTGCCTGTCTTATACACAAGTTGAATATGTCACACTTGCGGCTAAATAGGCAGAACTGGGTGGCAATAGGGCATTAGAATGGTAGAACAACTCTGACTACGTCGTGCTTGTGCAGTCAGAGTTGAGGGATAAGCAGAAATGTGCTTATGCATAGATACGTCTTATTTTCTTGCCCCAGGTATAGGCTGGGGCAAGTCTGCACTGACAGTGATGACACACGTCACACTCCGCATCTATGTACATAATCTACAGCCAACTTGCATGTAACTCTGAATCAGGCCTATTATGTTCAAATGCAACAAAAAATATTTTTTGTAGGACAAAATATTTAATATTCAAGATGTGAACAGGACACATTTTTTAGGATGTTTATTTGTTACTGAAGGGCTACAAAGTTAATTTCTCTCTATTAAAGGACTGTTTTGTGGTATTGATAAGCAGCTTTTGCACCATCCAGTTTCCAAGCATAATTGAAGTACACAAACTATTGTATAAAATATATTCAAACACACAATACTAACACATGAAGACAGTCCCAATGTCATCTTAGTCTTTTGATAAACATTGTTATAAATGAGGATTCTTGACCTCCTCTGTAGTGGATTTCCTGTATTCTCCAACAGATTAAAAAGACAATACGGAACACCAGAGATGCTTTGATTGCTATTTAAATTTCCTTTTTCTCAGTGTTTTTTCTGTGTATTTTCAGACTCACCGCAAATCAATGAGATGCATACATCAAAAGGTATCTTTGATCTTCTCTATATGGGATCCCTAGAAACTGAATATCATACAGCACCCCCAATGGTATAAAACTCACCAGCTAATAAGCAGCTACATCCATCAAAAGGTTTCTTTTCCAATTGGATTAGTTTGTCACAGAAAGACACTGGAGTGTACTCCCAAAGGGAAACCGGACTGGAACAAGTCCACGTAAAAAAGGATTCCTTTATATCCCCAAAAATGGTAATTATTCCCATATACCAATTATACAAAAGCAGAAAAACAGAATAAAACAATAAAAAACATCCCCCACAAAGGTATGGTTTGTTCTGCTCTACTGCATCGGAACCATGAACATATTCCTATCACCACTCACATTCCGGGAATAGGACATGGGTGACACCCTGAGGAAGGAAACATATTCCGAAACACGTTGGTGATTTGGAGGACCGCCAGGTTTGAATCAACCTTTATCTACCATTGGCTTCACAACTATCCTCCAAATCTAACGCGTTTCGGAATACGTTTTCTTCCTCACGGTGACACCATGAGGAAGGAAACATATTCTGAAAAGCGTTGGTGAATTGGAGGACCCCCAGGTTTGAATCAACCCTTATCTACCATTGGCTTTACAACTATCTGGAGAATGTTCCATGTCCCATTCCCAGGATCTGAGTGGTGATAGGAATATGTTCATGCTTCCGAAGGAGTAGAGCAGAACAAACCATACATTTTGTGGGGGATGTGTTTCATTGTTTTATTCTGTTTTTCTGCTTTTTTATAATTGGTATGGGAATAAATACCATTTTTTGGGATATAAAGGAATCCTTTTTTACTTGAACTTGTTCCAGTTCGGTTTCCCTTTGGGAGTACACTACAGTGTCTTTCTGTGACAAACTAATCCAGTTGGAAATTAAACATTTTGATGAATGTAGCTGCTTATTAGCTGGTGAGTTTTATACCATTGGGGGTGCTGTATGGTATTGTGGGCCTGATTCAGAGCCACTCGTAAGTGGCCGCTCGTTCGCTCCGAGCGGTGTTCGCACAACTGCGCATGCATATGGGTTGTAATACGCATGCGCGAACCAGTCATTGCGGTTGGAAATTGTGTGCTCGCAAAATAGCGAATGCCTACTATTTTGAGTGACAGGATGAGGCGTTTGTGGGTGGTAACAGGGGAAGGTGCTTGAAAACGGGAAGTGGAGATCCGAACGCAGGCGTGCCAAACGGTCAAAACGGGCGTTTTAAGGGTGTGCATAATTAACAAAGCAGCGTCATCGACCATGTCACTTGGTTGTCTTTTAGCCTGAACTGCTCGCATGATTGCGGTAGGAAAATCCTACCACAAGCACTGCGAGCAGTTCATACGCCTTTCGATGTACTCGATTAATCTAATAAATAGCGGAGATGACATAGGATGCGAGCGGCCAGGGGGCGTTTTTAAAAAAATAGCGAGAGCATGTTTCGTTCGCTCGTTCAGACATAGAGGCGTCAACAGACCGCAAAGAGCGAGCACTCTATTTAAATATCCGGCCCCTTTTTATGAACAAGCGAGCGCAAATAGTGTCCGGCTCTGAATCAGGCCCTCAGTTTCTAGGGATCCCATATAGAGAAGAAAAAAGATACCTTTTGATGTATGCATCTCATTGATTTGCGGTGAGTCTGGAAATACAGACGAAATACTGAGAAAAAGGAAATTTATATAGTACATCAATGCATCACTGGTTTTCCCTTTTGTCTTTTTAATCTGTTGGAGAATACAGGTAATCCACTACAGAGGAGGTCAAGAGTCCTCATCATAAATTGGTCCTAAAAGCGCTTGTGAACCACTCCATTTTCTCTATTCGTATCCTAATGAGGTTTGGTGTCCTTGTGAGTTGGTACTGAGTCGCAGTTAGGGGGCGCAAGTTACCCCATCCCATTATTTCTGTATTGCCATTGTTATAAATGAGGTGTAATAGGTGGACAAAAATGAGCGTTGTCCATAAAGAATGCGTTTTGTACCTGAATTTTAGCCCTTTTACAAATGACCATTACTCTCTTAGATTGTAAATTGGAGAATTATTTGTACATTGGAACAACATTTTGAGTGGAAGAGTGCTCTGTTTACATCATGTTTATGGTTGTGTGGCTTTGTACAGGCACATGTACACTGAAGTGCCAAAAGTCATGGGATAGCAGTATGTAAAGGTAATGGTAGGTGGGGTCACCATACTGTGTAATGTCTTGGAAATGCCCAGACCTGCATCAGCTGTGATATATCTCATGATTCAGTTTGAACACACCGGCTAGGCTGCTCATGGCAAGATGACGTGAATTATCAGAGTTTGAACGGGGCATGATAGTGGATGCCCGACGTATGAGACATTCCATTTCCGAAGTTGTCCAGATATTCAACATTCCTCAATCTACGATGTCACGTGTACCGAGAATACCTTACGGAAGGCATTACCAACCACTGTGGGCAGCGCAGTGGCCGGCCATGGGTGCATAATGATCGTGATCAGCTGTGTCTTGCCACAATTGTCCATGGTAACAAACAAGCAACACTGGCTCAAATCACATCCACATTCAATGCAGGAGGTACCAGATGCATATCCACCAGGTCAGTGCAGCGTTCTTTAGTTTCCATGGGATATGGAAGCAGAAGACCCACCAGAGTGCCCCTGTTAACACTACATCAGCATACAAAGTGCCTTACCTGGAGGACTGGCAAAAGGTGTCGTGGTTCGATGAGTCACGGTTCCTGTTGTTTCAGGCTGATGGTAGGATTTGGGTGTGGTGCAGACCCCACGAGGCCATGGGCCCCAGTTGTCAACAAGGCTCCATGTAGGCAGGTGGTGGTTCCATAATAGTAAGGGGTGTGTTTACGTGGCATTGGTTGGTACCGCTGGTCCACCTGAACACATCATTGACCTGTAACCACTACAATGCATTGCTTAATGACCATTTGCATCCATTCATGGACTTCATGTACTCCCACAACGATGGAATATACCAGTAGGATACTGTGTCATCTGTCCCAAGTTGTCTAGAATTAATTTGAGGAGCATTCTGGAGAGTTACGACAAATGGTGTGGCCACCACGATCACCCAACATGAACCCAAACGAGCATTTATGGGACATGGTTTAGAGGTCCATTTGCACCCAAGATCCTGCACCTACAAATATCAGGGAGCTGTGGGATGGTATCATGACAGCATCGGTCAACATCTCTCCAAAGGTCTTCTGTCCACTTGTGGAATCGATGCTGTACTTCGATGGATTAGAGGGGGTACTACATGATACTAGGCATCTATGCCATGACTTTTGGCACTTGTATAATGTACAGCCATGGCCAAAATTTTTGAGAATGACACAAGTACTGGTTTTCACAAAGTTTGCTGCTTCAGTGTTTTTAGACACTAAAGCAGCTCCACCATGCTGGAAAAGGGATTGTTCGTCACCAAACTGTTCTTGGATGGTTGGAAGAAATTGCTCTTGGAGGATGTTTTGGTACCATTCTTTATTCATGGCTGTGTTCTTAGGCAAAATTGTGAGTGAGCCCACTCCCTTGGCTGAGAAGCAACCCCACACATGAATGGTTTCAGGATCCAAGAACAGTTTGGTGACGAACAATGCGTTTTCCAGCATGATGGAGCACCTTGCCATAAGGCAAAAGTGATAACTAAGAGGCTCGGGGAACAACACATCGAAATTTTGGGTCCATGGCCAGGAAACTCCCCAGACCTTAATCCCATTGAGAACTTGTAGTCAATCCTCAAGAGGCGGGTGGACAGACAAAAACCCACAAATTCTGACAAACTCCAAGCATTGATTAGGCGGCCATCAGCCAGTATGTGGCCCAGAAGTTGATTGACAGCATGCCAGGGCTAATTGCAGAGGTCTTGAAAAAGAAGGTTCAACACTGCAAATATTGACTCTTTGCATAAACTTAATGTAATTGTCAATAAAAGCCTTTGACACTTATGAAATGCTTGTAATTTTACTTCAGTATACCATAGTAACATCTGACAAAAAGGTCTAAAAACACTGAAGCAGCAAACTTTGTGAAAAAAAAAACTTTTGGCCATGGCTGTAGCCATGAAACTATAAATAAATTATAACTTAAGTAAGCCATTTGTAGTTATTTCTGTCTTCATAAATTTGTTGCAAAAATATATTTTTATCTGACCTGTGGCAAGGTTGGGTTTGTATTATGCAGATCAATCATTGCAAGAGGAGGGATGCGGGACTCTGGAATTGTCCTGTTTTCTTTCTTCACCAGTTTTGAACTGCGAACTAGAGAGACAATAAAAAGAGAAACAATTAACAGCAAATCAACTACTTCAATAGTGACATGTAAGCACTGATATTGACAGATTGAGTTGTTACAATAATGCCTACTCATGTGCTAATTCACCTACTGTATGTATTTTGAAGTAAAAAAAGTTATGAACAAAGTTAAAATATAAAAGAAAAGGTACAGAAGACAGGAATATAAAAACTGTGCAGTGTAAGAAGCAGCTCTACAATCCAAATATCTTCATAATGTTGTGGTCAAATGTATACTATCATTACTTGTACGCTGGCGACAATCGATGGATTGAATCCGCTTATATTTGTGTTTATTGCATTATTATATAGATATGGTACCAGTCAAAAGTTTGGACACCTTCTCATTCAATGTTTTTTGTTTATTTAAATTATTTTCAACACAGTAGATTAATACTGAAGACATCAAATCTATGAAAGGACACACATGGAATTATGTTGTAAACAAATCAAAATATATTTTAGATTTTAGATTCCTCAAAGTAGCCCCCTTTTGCTTGGATGACAGCTTTGCACACTCTTGGCATTCTCTCAATCAGCTTCATGAGGTAGTCTCTTGGAATTGTTTTCCAACAGTCTTGAAGGAGTTTCCAGAGGTGCTGAGCACTTGTTGGCTGCTTTCGCTTCACTCTTCAGTCCAACTCATCCCAAACCAGCTCAATTGGGTTTAGGTCGGGTGATTGTGGAGGCCAGGCTAGCTGACGCAGCACTCCATCACTTTCCTTCTTGGTCAAGTAGCTCTTACATAGCCTGGAGGTGTGTTTGGGGTCATTGTCTTGTTGAAAAACAAATGATGGTCCCAGTAAGTGCAAACCAGATGGGATGGCATGGCACTGCAGAATGCTGTGGTAGCCATGCTGGTTAAGTGTGCCTTGAATTTTGAATAAATCACCAACAGTGTCACCAGCAAAGCACCCCCACACCTCCTCCTCCATGCTTCACAGTGGGAATCACACATGCAGAAACCATCCGCTCACCTTCTCTGCGTCTCACAAAGACACGGCGGTTGGAACCAAAAATCTCAAATTTGGACTCATCAGACCAAAGTACAGATTTCCACTGGTCTAATGTCCATTCCTTGTGTTTCTTGGTCCAAACAATTCTCTTCTTCTTATTGTTCATCCTTAGTAGTGGCTTCTTTGCAGCAATACGACCATGTAGACCTGATTCACGCAGTCTCTTCTGAACAGTTGATGTTGAGATTTGTCTGCTACTTGAACTCTGTGAAGACTTTATGTGGTCTCTAATCTGAGGTGCTGTTAAGTAGCGTTTTCTGAGGCTGGTAACTCTAATGAACTTATCCTCTGCAGCAGAGGTCACTCTTGGTCTTCCTTTCCTGGGGCGGTCTTCATGAGAGCCAGTTTCATCATAGCGTTTGATGGTTTTTGCAACTGCACTTGAGGATACATTCAAAGTTCTTGAAATTTTCCGTATCGACTGACCTTCATGTCTTAAACTAATGATGGACTGTCGTTTCTCTTTACTGAGTTGAGTGGTTGGTGCCATAATATGGATTACAACAGTAGTCAAATAGTGGTATTCACTGTGTACTAACCCTACCTCTGCACAACAAAACTGATGGTCTGAAACACATTAAGCAGGCAAGTAATTCCACAGATTGACTCTTGACAAAGAACACCTGTTAATTCAAAACCATTCCAGGTGAATACCTCCTGAAGCTGATTGAGAGAACGACAAGAGTGTGCAAAGCTGTCTTCCAAGCAAAAGGGGGCTACTTTGAGGAATCTAAAATCTAAAACATATTTTGATTTGTTTAACACTTTTTTTGTTTACAACATAATTCCACATCTGTTCTTTCATAGTTTTCATGTCTTCAGTATTAATTTACTATGTTAAAAATTAATTTAAATAAACAAAAACTATTGAATGAGAAGGTGTGTCCAACCTTTTGACTTGTGTGTGTATATATGTGTGTGTATGAGAGAGAGAGAGACTCACCAGTCTTCTTAATAATGTCAATTTATTACATACCAGCAGAAAACAATATATACTGTTTACAGGATCGACATTTCGGTCCTATCCATGGACCTTTGTCAAGATACAAGTCACAAGTGATATAAACCCCATATACTGTATATACTCATATGCAGCTAGCAGTACCGCCCCCTAAAATCATTACTAACACCTGTCAAATCACTCATGGGCAAAAGGAGCGATCTCTCCTATCACCACTACACGTGTAAGCAAACATCAATGTGTATGTTAATCAATTCAAAGTAAATGTAGTTAGGCTTACTTTTGCCCATTAGTGATTTGACAGGTGTTAGTAATGATTTTAGGGGGCGGTACTGCTAGCTGCATATATATGTGGTTTATATCACTTGTGATTTTTATCTTGACAAAGGTCCATGGATAGGACCGAAACGTTGATCTTGTAAAGAGTATATATTGGTTTCTGCTGGTATGTAATAAATTGACTTTATTAAAAAGACTGGTGAGGGCACCCCCTTTTTTCATTCTTCTGTGTGCTTGGACCTATTGGTCCTAATTGGGTAGACACCCCAGCAAATAATTCAGTCCTATGACGTGAGTGTGGACCTCTCTGGATGGATATATATATATATATATATATATATCTTCTTCAGTTAAACAAGCCTGGACAAAGATTTCAACTATCTTTGCTAACAGGTCATCGGCCTACGTTAATAACATAAGTTAGGAGCTTAAGAAAAATGGCTGTTTATAGCAATTGAATGAATTGCACAGTTTCCAGTCTAGCACACTGGAATGGTATCATTTGTGGTGACTAGTAGGCCAAGCTTATTCATCTACCAGTCCCAGCTGATATGATCGTGAAGTATCAAAAAGTCCAAAATACTCCCTCCTGTAGCACATATAAGGATCAACTAGGGCACAAATGCAAACTGCAAAGTACATGTGGGAGGACCTACAGAGTGCAAATCTCAGCAATGAGCATTAATCAGGACCCTACAATATATCAAACTAAGCTGACTAGTTTTATATGTATTCATAGTGCGGACTCCAGACCACGAGTCATATAAATAGTGACAAAAGGTTCTTCTCTCACTCACCTTAAATAAAGTAAGACCAAAAGAGTTAACCTGAAAAACACGCTCTGCAAATGGGCATATGTTCATCTTAGCTGCAACCTCATTAAATGCATTGAAAGCATGTTGGGACTGCTATATATGCTTCATTTTGTCATCATTTGCCGTATTGGGACAGTTGAGGTTTGCTAATAACTGCTCCTTAATAGATGCATGTATTTCCATAAGAGATCCACAACACAAAGAAAATACACCTATAACTTCACATATTATTTTTCTTAGGAAACATAATGAAGAATCAGAAATGACATATGCTGCAATGAACATGGTAAATCAGAGTAGATGAATGAAAAAATATTCTTCCATTTCTACAGCACACTCAATTACTCACAGGTGAATTACATGTTAAATTAAATGTAAACATTGTAGAAGACAGAAAGAGAAAAAGATGTACCATTGTAATGACTACCACCATCCGTGCCCTTTAGCTCTGGCAGGTGACCATAGCTGAGCTCTGGCAGTCTCGTGTCAACTCTTGAAAACTCCCATTTTTTTTTGTTCAGTTGAAGAGCGCTCTTGTCATTACCAACCTGCTTTCAAATACATTATTCAGTTTCTGACCAAATTAAGAGACATTTTTTCAAAAAAGAACCAAATTCTAAGGTTTAAATTTATTAAAGGTCAATTTAGTGTTACATTTCCTTGAATTCTGTTTTACTCCGCACACCTAAACTGATGCAAAAATATTCTATAGTGATTTTCTGCTAGCTTATGTGTACTGTCAGATGTAAGCTACAACTCTTAGCAATGCAGTGGTGAAAATTAATAGAACATTATAGTGCAACACACACGCGCGCACACACATTAAAAAAAAGTAGCTGAAATTCTCATCTGAATCTCTAATATTCTTTCATATTCTTATTTATCTGATGTATAGCTTGTGCATTCCATAGCAATTACAACATCCCACTTTGTTGACCATATATTTCATCTTCAAAAGATTTACTAGTGAATTTAATGATAAATACAATCCCTTAGGCGCTGCCATTCTCATGTAGAGGGAGCAGAAACTCACCACTGTTGTAAAGTTTGGATTATAATGACTGCTTGGCGAAGGTTTCCCTCCATTTTTCTTTAAAGAGCTTACAAATATTTTGCCCTTTTCTTCTCCCCTTTAAAAAATAAACATAAAATAAATGAATAAAAAGTCAATAAAAAGTGTCCCAACACTGCAGCTGAATCCTTGTGATTTTCCTATATATTACATTACAGTATAATGCAGTCGACATACTGACTGGTCCTTTATCAGAAGATCTGATTTCCAATGTTACTGTTAAAAACAATATTGCACCATTAGGATAAATATAAAGGTAGGCCTGGGTTTCTGGAAAGACCACCAATGTCATGGCCAAGTCTACATTATTGAAGGCCTCCTCCTGTGTAATTTATAGGGTGCATTTGACTACGGTCAAAACATATTTTTATTTTCATTTGTCTTCAAGTACTGCTCATGTATTTGTACCCTATTTTGGATTGGGTGGAGTCAGTACCACCTGTAGCCAACCACATTATTATACAGTTCACAGCAGCACCAACTATTTCAATAAATGAGTGTACTACTCATGCGTGATGTAGGACCTGTCTTGTTATGAATGTTATGACGTGTAGGGCTGCATGTGACAGGGGAAACAGCCTGACCACAAGAGGGGACTTGAGGAATGAAGCAAGCCACAGACTAAGGGGTACAGATGTGTCGTCATACATTTAGCCTCAATACGCTATGCAGAGCGACTTGCATGGTGTGAGTAAGCTGCCAGGTCTCGTGAGATTCTGTTAGTGCCAGGAGTATTTTTCGCATCTGTTTTCACCAAAAATGAATGTAAGTCGCGATTGGATGCACCAGCAGGCTGTGCTGCTTAATTTGATATGTGACACTTATATATCTGTGTGAGACTGAGCCTGTACATGAACCACAACAGAACTTGGAATGGAAAAAAGCTGCAGCCGCTACATTGTAGTACTTCGCATACAGATTCAGGGACTCAACCGCACACAGATCTAGAAGTGCCACATATCAAATTAATCAGCACAGTCTCCTGGTGCATCCTAGTTGCGTCAGATTGCAATTTAGACACATAAAAGAAGCAAAAAATACGCCTATCAGAGTCTCATAGGTTTTGGAGCGCCAAAAAGGGCACACTCACATCTCATCACAAATCTGGCCAATACTATTCACTGTAGGTATGGCCATTGGAAGGGTTAACCATCGATTGCGCCATCTGTGCTTAGCATCAATGGCACAACCATCAACAGGAAACCATTGATGGTTTGACCCATTGATGGCAAAACTATTGACCATCAATGGAAATATTGCCAGGACAATGGAGAATAATTCCACTGCTGTTATTGCACTGATTATCAGAAAGCTCAATCAGTGTTTACTGTCAATTCAAAACAGAATAAAATGAGTCCAAACAATTGTTATAATCATAACCAGGTCTTAAGGTGCATATCCATTTGCCGACTGAGGAACGTTTAAATGATTACGACATCGTAATCATTCAATCCTGTAGGTGCGCACACTGAACGATATGTCGTTCAGTGTAGGCACCCTCCCTAATCCCCCAACATGCACAATCTTTCGTTATTGGCAGATTTACCGGCTTGTTCAGGCGATGATTGATGTCGGAAACGACCAGCGGGGGCGCGCATCGCTGGCCATTTTCGACATTTTCATGCGCGATTCATGCACGATTAATGAGCGATTAAACGATTACAGTGTCATAATCGTTCTTTCACTCTGTTTAATCAGCAAGTGGATATGCTGTAAGAGACTTTGGCCCTCATTCAGACACACTCGCTCGCAAGTGGGTCGATGGTCCGCACTGCGCATGCGCACGACGGAGGGAGCTCCGTCGTGCGCATGCGCGAGACGCGCCGAGCGAAGGACTTTCCTTCGCTCGGAGTGTCTCATCAAAGGGGGCGTGCTGTCTATGTTGACTGACAGCACGCCCCCTTTGGTGGGCGTGCCGGGGGCGTGCCTGCCAGACGGAGGCGTTCCCAAGGGAACGCCTACCGTCTGAAGCCGGCCCCACTGACATCACTAGTGTCATCACTGATGTCAGTGGGAGTGATTTTGGCTCTGATAGAGCCAAAATCACTCCTGGCCTTGCGGTTGAAAAACTCAACCGCAGGCTGTTGCTCGCAGTTTCGATGGTCGCGATGGTCAAGACCATCGCGACCATCATCCTGCACGCTCGTATATGCTGTGGGTGGTGACCCACAGCTATACGAGCGTCCAGGAGGACGCTCCATATTAATGGAGGTGGGCCCTGATTCAGAGCGAGCGCTCTGGTCAGAGCGTCCGGCTCTGAATCAGGGCCTTTATCCTTCATTCAAACACACTGGAATAGTTCATACATACTGAATTTATTTTTAATTGACTGATGTTTTGCTGCAGAAATACAGTTATTAGGGATAATACAGAAATGTTAGTGATTCAGCAATACATTCAGTATAAACAAATAATTCCAGGAAGCTCTTTATGCTTTTCAATTTGGTAATTCTATGTACCACATTCAGTATATTATTTACTTTTCATGAAAAAAATTATTCACTGTAGATCGCACTCTTTGGCGGAATTCAATTGATTCCTGCCCCCATCGCGCCCGACGGAGCTATTCAATTCTTGCTCCTGTCGGGCACGATCAGCTGACAGCGCTACATTTCAGCTCGCAGCCCCAGGGGGGGGGAGAGCTGAAATGTGCGAAAAGTGACATGTTTGGGCACCCAAACATCACTTTTCGCGATCGCGCCCAGCACTTTGGTCGGGTTTAGCTGCTTTACGCGGCTAAACCCGACCACTTTGGGCGCGATCAGCTCGAAAATCTGGAACAATTGCATAGCGGCCCGCAAACTCCTGTCACTTTAGAAGGGAGATGCGGGCCGCAAAAACAATTGAATTCCGCCCTTTGTGTGTGAGGTGAGGCTGATTGGAGCACACAGATCACAATACTCATTCATGATCTGGAGGTATAGCGTCACACCAAAGCAGTTATTAGGGGAGCCATGCAGCTGTTATGGGGCTCTAAGATAATGGGGGCTCCAAGGTGATGGATGCTTGGCAGAGCCGGATGGGGGCATGAGAGAGCATATGAGCATGTATCGTCAGAGAACCCTAATATTTATCAGTGGGGTAATGTGGTTGTGTGTTAGGTCCTGAACAGCATTATTTGTCTTTTGTTCTGTTTTAGGCACAGGTCTCAGGTATAGGTATATTGAGCCTAAAATATAAATTGATACAGTGTGTATTTGGTAACACTCACAAAGGGTCATTCCATATCAGATCACCCAAAAAAGTTTGATATGTCCACCACCCATCTCAGAGTTTTACAATCTTTTTTTGATAAGAGAGGATGACAAAAAAAAAAACGATTTCTGCCAAATATCTCAACTGTCTGACTGTTAGTTTCCGAAATATTGATTTTTCAATTAATTAAACTATTTACTAATCGAGACTTATTTATTTAGTTTATTTGAAGTATCACACATGTTTATAAGGGATCACCATGAAATTTGGAACTCTAAAGTATTTTTTCCTCCCGAATCCAAAAATCCAAACCAAATTGCTTTATCTTAGGGCTGAGCGGGTTCGGATTTCTGAAATCCGAACCCCCCCGAGCCCCCCCAATCCGAGTCCGATCCGAGTCAGGCTCGACTTTTCCCGCCTGACTCGGATCTGAAATCGAGGAAAAACGTCATAATCCCGCCTTCCGAGTCTCGCGGGTTTTGGATCCTATATAAGGTACCCGCGTCGGCGCCATTTTCTCACTCGGCTGTGGACAGTGAAGAGGGAGGGTGGGAGTTAGGGCTGTGTAGTGTAGTGTAGTGTAGTGTAGTGTAGTGCTGCTGTTGTCCACTACTTCAAAGTCCATAGGGGCTGGCTGTGTTGTGCTGTGCTGCTGTAGTTAATAGGGGCTGTGTCCACTACTTCAAAGTCCATAGGGGCTGGCTGGACTGTGTTGTGCAGTCAGTTCTCCATAGGGGCTGTGTCCACTCCAAAGTCCTGTGCAGTGTCCCAGTCCTAAAGGGGTGCTGTAGTGTTGTCCAGGGGGTGCTCTGTCCATCAGGGGTGCTCCCCCCCAAGTGCTAAAAAAAGAATATATTTTCTGTGTTTGTGAATTGTGTGCGCAGTAGCCGCAATGCATCAACAAAGTAGTGCCAAGCGTGCGCCTGTGTCATAAGTAAAGGGCCGGCTGGCTTGACCGTTAAAGGGTGCTGTAACCCCCAAAGTACACTCCAGTCCAAACCAAAAAAAAAATGATTTTCTGTGTTTGTGAATTGTGTGCGCAGTAGCCGCACGTGCATCAACAAAGTAGTGCCAAGCGTGCGCCTGTGTCATAAGTAAAGGGCCGGCTGGCTTGACCGTTAAGGGTGCTGTAACCCCCGAAAGTACACTCCAGTCCAAACCAAAAAAAAAATTATTTTCTGTGTTTGTGAATTGTGTGCGCAGTAGCCGCACGTGCATCAACAAAGTAGTGCCAAGCGTGCGCCTGTGTCATAAGTAAAGG
Organism: Taudactylus pleione; assembly: GCA_031769625.1. Lineage (NCBI taxonomy): Eukaryota > Metazoa > Chordata > Amphibia > Anura > Myobatrachidae > Taudactylus > Taudactylus pleione. The sequence goes on from JAUIMM010000470.1 coordinate 2,175,655, forward strand.
GCCAGCTGGCTTGACCGTTAAAGGGTGCTGTAACCCCCAAAGTACACTCCAGTCCAAACCAAAAAAAAAAATATTTTCTGTGTTTGTGAATTGTGTGCGCAGTAGCCGCACGTGCATCAACAAAGTAGTGCCAAGCGTGCGCCTGTGTCATAAGTAAAGGGCCGGCTGGCTTGACCGTTAAGGGTGCTGTAACCCCCGAAAGTACACTCCAGTCCAAACCAAAAAAAAAATTATTTTCTGTGTTTGTGAATTGTGTGCGCAGTAGCCGCACGTGCATCAACAAAGTAGTGCCAAGCGTGCGCCTGTGTCATAAGTAAAGGGCCGGCTGGCTTGACCGTTAAGGGTGCTGTAACCCCCGAAAGTACACTCCAGTCCAAACCAAAAAAAAAATTATTTTCTGTGTTTGTGAATTGTGTGCGCAGTAGCCGCACGTGCATCAACAAAGTAGTGCCAAGCGTGCGCCTGTGTCATAAGTAAAGGGCCGGCTGGCTTGACCGTTAAAGGGTGCTGTAACCCCCAAAGTACACTCCTGTCCAAACCAAAAAAAAAATTATTTTCTGTGTTTGTGAATTGTGTGCGCAGTAGCCGCACGTGCATCAACAAAGTAGTGCCAAGCGTGCGCCTGTGTCATAAGTAAAGGGCCGGCTGGCTTGACCGTTAAGGGTGCTGTAACCCCCGAAAGTACACTCCAGTCCAAACCAAAAAAAAAATTATTTTCTGTGTTTGTGAATTGTGTGCGCAGTAGCCGCACGTGCATCAACAAAGTAGTGCCAAGCGTGCGCCTGTGTCATAAGTAAAGGGCCGGCTGGCTTGACCGTTAAAGGGTGCTGTAACCCCCAAAGTACACTCCAGTCCAAACCAAAAAAAAAATTATTTTCTGTGTTTAGCCGCACGTATATATCAAATCGATATAACATAAATGGAGGACCAAACTTTCTCCGATAAAAATAAAATAGAGAAAGATCAAGAACCACTTCCTCCTAGTGCTGAAGCTGCTGCCACTAGTCATGACATAGACGATAACATGCCATCAACGTCGTCTGCCAAGGCCGATGCCCAATGTCATAGTAGAGGGCACATACAATCCCAAATGGCAAAGTTCAGGAAAATGACCTTGAAAAAGACATTTAAATCAGCTGAAGAGAAACGTAAACTTGCCAATATGCCATTTACGACACGGAGTGGCAAGGAACGGCTAAGGTCGATCCCTAGTATGTTCATGACTAGTGGTTCAGCTTCACATGACGATGGAAGCCCTCCTCCCACTAAAAAAATCAAAAGAGTTAAGCTGGCAAAAGCACAGCGAAGAACTGTGCTTTCTAAGAAGATATCACAAATCCCCAAGGAGAGTCCAAGTGTGGTGGTGGTTGCGATGCCTGACCTTCCCAGCACTGGACGGGAAGAGGTGGCTCTTTCCACCATTTGCACGCCCCCTGCAAGTGCTGAAAGGAGCACCCACAGTCCACTTGCTGATATGCAAATTGAAGATGTCACTGTTGAAGTACAACAGGATGAGGATACTGGTGTAGCTGGCGCTGAGGAGGAAGTTGGCGAGGAGGATTCTGATGGTGATGTGGTTTGTTTAAATCAGGCTCCGGGGGAGACAGTTGTTGTCCGTGGGATGAAAAAGCCCATCACGGTCATGCCTGGGCAGAAGACCAAACATTCCACCTCTTTGGTCTGGCAATATTTCTATCCAAATCCGGACAACAACTGTCTTGCCATATGTACCATATGTAAAGGTGAAATAAGTAGGGGTAGGGACGTCAACCACCTAGGAACATCCTCCCTTATACGGCACCTGCAGCGCGTTCATAAAAAGTTACTGTCAAGTTCAGAAACTTTGGCTAAGACCGTAAGCAGTCCAGGGACACCTAAATCCCGTTGTCCTGTTGTATCCAAGCGCCTGCAAACCACACCGTCAACTCCCTCCTCGTCAATTTCCTCCTTAGTCAGGATCGGAAGTAGTCCTGCAGGCCATGTCACTGGCATGACTGACTCTCCTATCCGGGATTCCTCCGGAGGATCCTGCATTGCTACGCCTACTGCTGCCGCTGCTGCTGTTGCTGCTGCTGGGAGTCGTTCATCATCCCAGAGAGGAAGTAGGAACACCACTACTTTTACTAAACAATTGACCCTCCAACAGTCCTTAGCGAGGAGGATGAAGTACAACAGCAGTCATCCTGAAGCAAAAGGTATAACTGAGGCCTTGACTGCTATGTTGGTGTTAGACGTGTGTCCGGTATCCGCCATTAGTGCAGTGGGATTTAGACAATTGATGGAGGTAGTGTGTCCCCGGTTCCAAATCCCGTCTAGATTCCACTTCACTAGGCAGGCGATACCGAGACTGTACAGAAACGTCAGAAAAAGTGTCCTCAGTGTCCTGAAAAATGCCGTTGTACACAATGTCCACTTAACCACGGACATGTGGACAAGTGGAACAGGGCAGACTAAGGACTATATGACTGTGACAGCCCACTGGGTAGATGTATCACCTTACGCAGCAACAGCAGCAGCGTCACCAGTAGCAGCATCTCAGAAACGCCAGCTCGTTACAAGGCAGGCTACGCTGTGTATCACCGGTTTCAGTAAGAGGCACACCGCCGACAACCTCTTAGAGAAACTGAGGGAAATCATCGCCCAGTGGCTTACCCCACTTAGACTCTCTTGGGGATTTGTGATATCTGACAATGCCACCAATATTGTGCGGGCATTACATCTGGGCAAATTCCAGCATGTCCCATGTTTTGCTCACACAATAAACTTGGTGGTGCAGAATTTTCTGAAAAGCGACAGGGGCGTGCAGGAGACGCTTTGGGTGGCCCGAAAAATTTCTGGCCACTTTTGCCATTCAGTGACTGCGTGCCGAAGACTGGAGCGCCAGCAAACACTCTTGAACCTGCCCCGCCATCACCTGAAGCAAGAGGTTGTGACACGGTGGAACTCAACCATCTATATGCTTCAGGGGATGGAGGAGCAGCAAAAGGCCATACAAGCCTATACATCCACCTATGACATAGGCAAAGGAGGGGGTATGCACCTGACTCAAGCGCAGTGGAGAATGATTTCCGTGTTGTGCAAGGTTCTCCAGCCCTTCGAACTTGCCACACGTGAAGTCAGTTCAGACACTGCAAGCTTGAGTCAGGTCATTCCCCTCATCAGGCTTTTGCAGAAGCAGCTGGAGAAAGTGAAGGAGGAGCTAAGACGGAGCGATTCCGCTCGGCATGTGGGACTTGTGGATGAAGCCCTTCATTCGCTTTGCCAGGATTCCAGGGTGGTCAATCTGTTGAAATCAGACCACTACATTTTGGCCACCGTGCTCGATCCTAGGTTTAAAGCCTATGTGGTGTCTCTCTTTCCGGCCGACACAAGCCTGCAGAGGTGCAAAGACCTGCTGGTGAACACACTGTCAGCTGAAGCGGAACGTGACACGTCAACGGCTCCTTCTTCATTTTCTCCCGCAACTGGGGCTGCCAAGAAAAAACTTAGGTATCCTAAGCAACCCGCTGGCAGTGATGCAGGGCAGGCAGGACCAAGTTTGGACATCTGGTCCGGACTGAAGGACCTGGCAACAATTTCTGACATGTCTACTGTCACTGCATATGATACTGTCACCATTGACAGAATGGTGGAGGATTACATCGGTGACAGCATCCAAGTAGGCATGTCAGACAGTCCATACCTGTACTGGCAGGAAAAAGAGGCAATTTGGAGGTCCCTGTACAAACTGGCTCTATTTTACCTGAGTTGCCCCCCCTCCAGTGTGTACTCCGAAAGAGTGTTTAGTGCAGCCGGGAACCTTGTCAGCGAAAGGCGTAGGAGGTTGCTTCCACAGAATGTGGAGAAGATGATGTTCATCAAAATGAATTATCAGCTCTTCCAGGGAGACCAGCCTCCAGAAGGTACAGAGGGACCTGTGGTGGTGGAATCAAGTGGGGACGAGTTAATACTTTGTGAGGATGAGGATGTACACACTGAAGAGGGTGAGGAATCGGTGGATGAGGAGGATGAGGATGACATCTTGCCTCCGTAGAGCCAGTTTGTGCAGGGACACATTAATTGCCAGCTTGTTTTGTGGGGGCCCAAACGAACCAATCATTTCAGCCACAGTTGTGTGGCAGACCCTGGCGCTGAAATGATTGATTTGTTAAAGTGTGCATGTCCTGTTTATACAACATAAGGGTGGGTGGGAGGGCCCAAGGACAATTCCATCTTGCACCTCTTTTTTTTCTTTGCATTATGTACAGTTTGGGGCCTAGTTTTTCTAACTGCCATCCTGTCTGCCACTGCAGTGTCACTCCTAGATGGGTCCAGTGTTTGTGCCGCCCACTCGTGTCGCTTAGCATAGTCATCCAGCTACCTCGGTGCAACCTTTTGGACATAAAAACACTATTGTGAGGTGTGAGGTGTTCAGAATAGACTGGAAATGAGTGGAAATTAAGGTTATTGAGGTTAATAATAGCATAGGAGCAGAAAAACCTACAAATTCTGTGATTTTAGCTGTTTTTATGCTTTTTAAAAAAAAAATACAGATCCAAAACACAAAACCCAGAACCCAAAACACGGAAGGGTGGTTTTGGCAAAACCAATCCAGATCCAAAACACGAAGAAAGATCCAGATCCAAAACCAAAACACGAAAAGAGGCCGGTGCACACCCCTACTTTATCTGTCTTACATTTGATTTACAGCAAAAATTCAAGATTTTGGAACAGAATTAAAAATGCAAGATTAAATCAACATTAGATATCCCAATTTGTTGTGTGCTTATCAAAGGTGTACTTTACTACCACACTAAAAATCAGCATGGTACTGTTTCATAGTGGAGAAAAAAAATAAAGTTGACGTTCGATTACTGTTGTACCACATACATAATATACACAAGAAGGCAGTATACACGGTCTGCTGACACTTTTAAGGAAAATTACAGACCATTACAACAGGTTCCAAACAAGGGGAAAATAATGTTATTGTTGACTCAATTTCATTTATGTTTAAGTTTTTACAATTCATGGTTTCTTGTGTAAATTATGTATGCGGTACAACAGTAATCGAATGTCAAATCCATTCTTTTTTTGTCTCCACTATGAAACAGAGTACCAAGCTGAGTTTTTGTGGTAGTAATGTATACCTTTGTTAAGCACCTAAAAAAAATTGGAATTCTGTTTCAAAATCTTTAATTTTTGCTGTAAATCAAAATGTAAGGCAGATAAAGTAATATGGCTTTTTGGATTCAGGAGGAAGAGTTACCTTAGGGGTCCAAATTTCGTAGTGATCCTTAATAAACACCTGTGATACTGTACTTCAAATAAACAGAATAAATAAGCTGTGATTAGTAAATAGTTGAATTAATTGAAAAACAATAGTTCGGAAACTAATGGTCAGACATTCGAGATATTTGGCAGAAATAGTTTATTTAACGTCCTCTCTTAACTAAAAAAAATTCGGAAAAATCTGAGATGGGCGATGGACACACCTGGTTGAACTGAAGTGGAATGGCCTCAAACCTAATGAGAGGGTCATAGATGTCATTGACCTATTAGATTTACCAGCATGCCTGACTTTTGTTTATCTCATGCCATATTCCATTTATAGGACCCTTACATCCCATTGACGATTTATGTGATGAAATTCTCTTCTCCCACACTTATCTAAGGACTTGGGGATTAAAAGCAACAAGAAAAGTTCATCATCAAAAAGCACATCACACATGGCAGAAGGAAGACAATAAGATGCTCAATTTTCTCCAGTTACCTGAAACTAATATGGCCGGAACCGGAGGATCCATTAGCATTTGATGTAATATGTGGAGAAATGGCTGAAAGGTTGTAGCTGATTGGAGGAATTATTCCAACTGGGCTTTTATGGTAATCTAGGCTGTTGTTAGACTCTTTCAGCGTGACATAAGGTGCTGTCCTGCCCTGATTTGATCCATTAAATAAACTGCTAGCATTAGATGTCCTGTCATTCTTCTCGCCCTTATCTGTTTCCATTTTAATAATCTTCACTTTTAAAGGTTTTGTATCTTTCACTTTGGAATCAATATTGAAATCCTACAGGGAAAAAGTAAAATCAGAAAAACACATTCTGTGGTTATGTTAAACCAAAGGTAACTGGTGAAATAACACAATATACAGATCACACACTTTTGTACAAGTGCATCTCCTATCATTTAATTCTGTGTTTAGTGTTCCCACAGCTGAGATCTGGAACCATGCAACCCATAGCAAGAAAGCAGACAATTTCTATACAACGCTTACATGCCCTCAGGGCCATTCTGTGAGCCGCCTAGCCCACCCACATTTAGTAGTGTGGAGCCGGTGGGGGTGGCATCTAATTTTCTTAGGAATGTGGTGCTGGGCTGTGACATCATATCTCAGCATCACACCTACAGCCTACCACAAACAAGGAGGCGTGGCAGTTAACAGCTTCAAAGGTAAGAAGCTGCCATCTGCTGTCCGAGGCAGGTGACAATCAAAATGATGAATGAGTGACATTAAACATATGCCAAAAATGCAGCATTATTTTCAAAAAACCATGTAATAAATTACTGTAGCAGTTTTTAATGGAATAGCTAATATAAACCACTAAACACACGTACTATGCACTTTGATGCATAATTGCTTGGACATGCAGAAGTTAATACAGAAACTTGTGGAATGATAATCAACACCCATTTTTTTTTTAATCAATTCATGATGATGAGTTGGCAATTGGGGCTAGTTGCTGAGAAAGTGTAAAGTAAAAATGTATTATACCTCTTGGCAACCAATCATCAATTAGCTTTCAATGTGGGCATGATTCAGAAGTGGACGCTAATACCATCACAGCTGCGTCTTTGTATGTAGCGGTAGTGTAATGCCGCAGCCGGTGTAATTTGTACAGAGACATCATCGGCTGAGTCTCTAATCGGCCAAGCATAAGTCAGATCAAACCTTTTAGAAACCCTATGGCTGCTCAGAATGTCCATCGGAAATAAGCTGGCTGTTACAAAACGTCTGCTAAACACCCACGTTTGTCTAGGCACGCAGCCAGCCTACTCCCCATTGCCTCCTACAAACACACACCAACTGTCAATCACTTTACGACCAAATACTTACTACGGTCACCATTGGTTAACCATCACAATACATGCGCTGTGTAACTCAGATGAGCGCACTGTACAAAAAACTTTCTTCAACTGCGCAAACAGCAGCATAGCGTCCACCTCTAAATCAGGCCCTGTGTGACTTAAACTAGCTGCTTTGGCATACTGTTGCTCACTGTATTTTTGTGTTACATGACAGTGGCATAACTACGGTGGCTTGGGGGTGCCGGGGCCATTGCTTCACCACTGCATGATGAGCACGCTGGCCTCTGAAGTGATCGGAGGCTGAGGAAGCCTCCGATTGCTTCAAAGGCCAGCGTTCCCATTCATGCAGCGCGCGGGTGACATCATGACGTCACCCGCGCGCTGAGGAGCCTATGCGGCCGCGCCTGCTGGATCATATTAGATCCAATCAGAGTGGCAGTGTGAGGGACAGCCCGAATGGCGGCGAGTCAGGTAAGTACTGGGTGGTGGATGGGGGCTCAATTACACTGCTACAGGGGGGTCTGCATAAGGGGCACGGCTACAGTGGGACCTGCATAATGGGCACTGCTACAGGGGGGCCTGCATAATGGGCACTGCTACAGGGGGGCCTGCATAAGGGGCACTGCTACAGGGGGGCCTGCAAAAGGGGCACTGCTACAGGGGGGCCTGCATAAGGGGCACTGCTACAGAGGGGCCTGCATAATGGGCACTGCTACAGGCGTCATTGCATAAGGGGCACTACTACAGGGGGCATTGCATAATGGGTACAACTACAGGAGGACTACTACAGGGGGCACTGTTTAAAGGGCACGGTGTGACATAATTTGTTATAAGGGGATTACTGTGTGTCATTATGTGTTATACGTGGCATCATTTTGTGGCATAATGTGTAAGGGCATTACTGTGTGGCATAATGTGTTGTAAGGGGCATTATGGTGTGGCATAATGTGTTATAGGGGCATTAAGGTGTGGCATAATTTGTTACAAGGGCATTACAGTGTGGCATAATGTGTTATAAGGGGCATTACTTATTGTGTCATAAGAGACATTACTGTATCATGAAACCACACACCTTAAACGTCATCTTTGGGGGAGTCTGTTTTATGGCTGGGGGGGATTTTGTCTGAAACTTTTTTGGCAGGGGGGAGCAAAATTTATAGTTACGCCACTGTTACAAGAGTTGAGATACATTCGCATTAGGTAGGATATTTCACCTGCGTGACCAGTGCTTTCTTCTCCCCTGGGTAATCGTCCTTTTCTTTTTTGACGTTTTTTGTTTTTTTGAGCTGTGATGGATTGTCTTTACAAAGCTTCTGGACTTTGACACTGATTTCTTGTGAAACCCTTTAAAATTACAGAACAATAAGAATGGTTACTCATAGTTACATTTCATGTAGCTTGTGCCGTTATATGACCTGTGGTATATAGTTTGTAATTTTGAAATAAAAGTTATGACCAATGATCTTATATATACTCTCTGGGGTATATTTACTAAAGGTTGATTTGAGTTTTTTTGGTGTATTTATAGGTGATTTTAAGTCAATTTTGCAAATCAGGGATTTACTCAAGTCAAAATCGACTATAAAGCGGAATCTCTACCAAAATTTACTATCAACCAAATATTGGTACTTTCACATATGCCACTTCAGGTTAACCTCATTTAGAAACAGTCGGATTTGAAATTGATTAAAAATCAACTTCAAATTCGACTTTAAAAGCACCCAAACAATACACCTGCCTGAGACAGGCGAGTTTGGGTGAAGCATGAACACATCGCTACATGCTTCTTATGTTTAAAATAGGCTAAAAATCAGGGAAATAGAAGGTCGGGCAAAAAACTGCCGTGGGGATCCCCCTATTTTTCATTTACCAGCACCAGGCTGAACCAGCCGGGGTGGTAATGCCACAGCATGAAGACATAAAGCGTGGGGTCCTCCTGCCAAAGCATTATGCAGCCCAAAACTGGTCAGACCAGGACTGGCAATTCTCGGAAAGTGGGGACCCCCGCCCAAAAAATTAACTCCCCTCCGGAGCATTAACCAGCCCTGAGTTGAAGGCCCGGGGAAATTCCTTGCATCCCTGGTGGCGGTGGATGCAGGGGTAATGGATTCAATGAAAAATAATGTTGTTTTTCACAGTGGAACTACAGTTACCAGCAAGCCTGCCCATTACCACTTGTAGAACTTCAAGTGCAAGCAGGCCGGCGGCACCTGTATCCCCACTGTGAAAAAATATTAAACAAACCACAGTACACACACACCAAATATTGTAAATCTTTATTACACATTCATTCATACATACATACATTCCCCAGAGAAACCTATAGGGGCTGCGGCTGCTGTCACAAATGGAGGGATATATCTGCTGCGGTCCCTCCATAATCATGGCCAGAGTCGGATTAAAACCCCATGCAGCACTAGACAAGATATCGGTCTGGGGCCCTCCTCCTCCATTACATCCTAAACATTAGAAAGGAGCTGCTGCCGTGGACAGTCAGGGGCTGTGCTTTATAGCAATAGGCTGCACAGCCCCAGCACCGCATGGAGAAGGTGTAATGTGCAGTCTTTAAGTTAAAACATTGCACATTACACCTCCTCATTCTACGTGCGATGCAGGGGCTGTGCAGCCTATTGCTATAAATATATGTTTGCGGCCGCCGCTCAGGTAAGAAAGAGGGAGGGAGGAGGAACGTGGAGAGGGGAGGGGTCAAGCAGGCGTGCGCTGGAACAATTTTATGTTTCCCCCCCAACATAAAATCATTCCGACGCCCCTGCTGTAGATACTGCTTTCTGTGGGGCTAATAACAGATTGGGGGGGGAGATGTATGATGCTCAGAAGCGGTATCAGCGCACGTTATGTGCGTTGATACCACTTCTCCCCGATGTATGATCGGGGGTCTGGGCGGTAAATGACAGGGGCGCTATAATACATCTACCCCAGGGTCTTACACCCACCTCTCAGAAAATCCATCCTTCTTAAATAGATCATGCTGCAACAAGGTCATGCAGGATGGCCTCTTGTCTGGGTCAATTTGTAAACAGTACTGGAAAACATGAAAATTGTAGTTAATAAAAAACACAATGACTAATCAAAATTTCAAGCATGCCATTATTAGATGTGTAGATAAATGTTAACTGGCTAATTTTTGGAATGTTTAAGAGCATATCATGAAAAGCAGATGATTGTAGGAAGCTAACCCAGGGCTGGATTATCCAAAAGGCATCATAAGTAGTTGCCTAGGGCTTGGTGGGCCCTTGGGGGCCTATATGCCAAACCACCATCAGAATGTGTTAAAAAAATGCTTTTTAAATTTACAGTTATATACTGCACTGGACAAACTGTCAATCTGGTGGGACAGGGGTGGGAAGTGTGATTAGCTGCTGGTGAAACACAATGACTTGGACAGATTAACACCTAATGGGACCCTAGGCAAGTTTACTGTTCAGGGCCCCTCATATTTGACCTGTTACAGCAAAAAGAAGAAAGAAATGTTTTCTAGATAAACTGGAAATTAATAGGCAAAGCTTAATAAAATTTACACAATTTGTTAGAAAAGAAATCACCAGAGCAGCTCAACAATATTCATCTGCCCTTGTTATATTTTTCTTTCATAAAGCGTGGCAATGAGGGAATATGTTATGCCTGATGTACACTGATCATTTGGATCTCTTGCTTTAACTGACAGTGCAGCAGGGGCATTCCTTCATGCTGTACGTTCCTAGGGATTCTGGGCCTGATTCAGAGCCGGACGCTCTGACCAGAGCGCTCGCTCTGAATCAGGGCCCTCCTACCTTAAAATGGAGCGGCCTCTTGGCCGCTCGCATAGCTGTGGGTGACCACCCACAGCATATGCGAGCGGCCAAAAAGATGGTCGCGATGGTCAAGACCATCGCGACCATCAGGCTTGCGACGAGACCCTTGTGGTAGGGTCTCGCTGCCGCAAGCCCTGGAGTGATTTTGGCTCTATCAGAGCCAAAATCACTCCCACTGACATCACTAGTGATGTCAGTGGGGCCGGACTCAGATGGTAGGCGTTCCCATGGGAACGCCTCCGTCTGGCAACCACGCCCCCGGCACGCCCACTAAAGGGGGCGTGCTGTCAGTCACCATCGACAGCACGCCCCCTTTAGTGCGAGACCCATAATGACGGCTTGGCCGTCGTTATTCGGGTCTCACGCATGCGCACGACGGAGCTCCCTCCGTCGTGCGCATGCGCATTGGGGGAACATCGACCCGCTTGCGAGCATCCTGCGCTCGCGAGCGTGTCTGAATGACCCCCTCTGCCTCCTGTGATTGAGCACCAATAGGCCGAAGAACGTGCGTTGAAGACTCCTGGGTTCTTCTGAGATGCCTGCGGGACCACAACTACTCCTCTACACAACTGCCTGCAAACAGGTATATACATATTTTCATGTGTAGTGAAGAAGATGATTTTTATATACAGTATGTCTTCATTTCCAGTTTATATAATTTTTTTTTTTGCTGTTGCAGAGAAGGATCAAAGGTGAAGGGGGCCCCAAACCAGTAACCTGCCTATGGTGTCATGAGGTGTAAATCCGGCTCTTTTCTTATTTTTCCCCCTGACATAATGAGAGACCTGTAAGCCTACGTTTTGTTAATGAGAAGTGCAGAGCAGAAAAAGATGCAGGAAAGGTGAAAGTATTTAGTAATATCTACCAAATATCAACATCTAAAGGATTAACTACTAATATCTTAAAATACACAAATGTATTTCCAGTTTCATGAAAGTCCTTAAATTACAAACTCACTGCATCCTTATCTACCATTTTATTTTATTTTTTTCATGCCCTTTAGAATTTCTCCCTACATAATTTCCTAATGCCTGCCTGCCTAACTCCTTATATCCCTGATACAGGCTAACAGTCTAAGAAAGTTGTAATTGAGAACCAATGGACTCACCAAAACTGACAAAATATCAGACAGGACCAGGTGCAAGGGGGTGTGACCGCTCCTTGTCGGGAGCCCTCTGCAGTAGCTGTGTGGTGAGTGTGACTGCCATCTTTTTGATGTGATTACTCCTCCCTTGCTGAACCGGGCTTAAGAGAGTCCCAGGGACTTTGTAACTGTCCCTTACAACTCTCAGTGCCTTTGGCCCTCGCTGGCACTGGTCTTGTTTGTACACTATTCCAAACAGTGCACATATACAGCAAGGGTTCAACCAATGTCAGGTTTTACCTAGGGGCTGCGAGGCTGCAAGGCCTCCCCCCCCCCAGTAAAATCAACCACTTCAGTGAGCCAGTGCAGTCTGTGACTGCACTGGCTACACTGTGACTGGAGGTGGCTTCCCATTGGAAGTGCCACCTGCCAGTCATGCACAGGACAGGCAGCCCAAGGGGGCAGTGTCTCCTCCCCCTGGGGCTGTGATTAACAGAGAGCAACTTCCTGCTCTGCCTTTCGGGCAGCCTTACAGGGCTTCTCAGGGCTGCAAACAATTCGGTCCCCAGAAGTCGGTGTTATGCGCATTCACAGCGCCACCATCACTCATGCTCATGGTCCCGGCACCTGCCAGATTAATTGCGCAGGCGCCAGGACCCAGCCGGCAATGGCCAGACTAGCAGCAGCAGCTGCCCTCCTAAGGTAAGAGGGCAGGAGCTGCTGCTGGGTTCAACCTACAATATTTGTGACTGTCTACCAGTTTAGTTAGAAAAACACCACCCAAACATGACAACCTCCTACAGACAGGTTAAAGAGAACATGATGGACATATTTCATCACAAACACTCAGGTTATTTCATGTATATTACACAACTCAGGGCCCAATTCAGACCCGGTCGCAAGCGCTGAGTGCTCGCAACCGGGTCGACGGTGGCCCACAGCGCATGCGCATGACGGAGCCGGCTCCGTCGTGCGCATGCGCGAGACCCGGATAGCGACTGGCAATCCGTTGCTCCGGGTCTCGTACCAAAGGGGGCGTGCTGTCGATGTTGAGTGACAGCACTCCCCCTTTGGTAGGCGGGCCGGGGGAGTGGCTGCCCAAACTGAGGCGTTCCCATGTGAACGCCTCCGTTTGGGGCCAGCCCCACTGACATCACAAGTGATGTCAGTGGGAGAGATTTCGGCTCTGTTAGAGCCGAAGTCTCTCTGGGGCTTGCAGCAACAAGACCCTACCACAAGGGTCTCGTCGCAAGCCCAATGGTCGCGATGGTCTTGACCATCGCGACCATCTTCCTGGCCGCTTGCTACAGATGTGGGTGGTCACCCACAGCTATGCGAGCGGCCAGGAGGGCGATCCAAAAAAAAAAAATAGCCCAGCCCTGATTCAGAGCGAGCGCTCTGTCAGAGAGCGTCCGGCTCTGAATCAGGGCCTCAGTTATTTACAACAATTTAAATATATTTAAATATATGAAAGTAAACTACTGTTTTTACTTACTCTTTAATGGTTATGTTAGCTACAGATGTGTCCTCCTACACCTAGCCTCCATACTGCGCAAGATGCCCGGCGCAACTGAGCCGCTCAGAGCGGTGTAACATAGGGTCTTTTTCTTTAGATTTTGTTACTTATGTGCATCTCAGATGCTGGGTAACACCACTCACAGGGGTAAATTTACTAAAGTGAGAGTTTTTAGAAGTGGAAATGTTGCCTATAGCAACCAATCAGATTCTATCTATTATCTTCTAGAAGGCGCTAGTTAAATGTTAAAAGTTAAGTAGAATCTGATTGGTTGCTATGGGCAACATCTCCACTTCTAAAAACTCTCACTTTAGTAAATATACCCCACAGTGTACTACAGACGCTGGGCTGCGACTTTAACTACACAGGAATTAGCTTTAAAAACATACAAGATGCAGATTAAGCACAACAGTGAAATACATCATAGCACTTTATATACAGTATATATGCTAACGACCTGTTAAATAAGGAATGTATTTAATAACCCAGCGGACAATATGCCTGACACTTGGTTGCTTATGCTGTTGCTATTTGGGTGTTATGGTCGCTAATGTAGCAATGTATGTTATCCATATCCTTGTCCTGCACTCTATTGTATTGTACTGTATTCTATTGTATTGTACTGTAAGTCACTGGTCCCTTATTTGTTTATGTACTTTGTAAGGCACTGCAGAACACTTGTGGCGCCATATAAATATACGATAATAATAATAACACTGAGTAGCTGCCTTCACACACCTGATAATCTGTAACACTTCACTGATATTTTACACCAGTGTGATGCACTTGGGTGTTTTTTTGCTGGGTTAGTTTGGGGGCACCCTGTGCCCCAGAAGCGAACCCCAAAGTGTTAGGAACTTGCTCGACAAGAGGTGACCCGGATGGTGGTGGGCAGGCCCATATTTTTGCCCAAATATATGCTAACAACCTCTTATACGATATTCAATTATAATATATGTTTCAATTTTGAGTAGTAATGATTGCATAGTGCATCTGCATCCATATTTTCTATGAGTAATACTCTACTTATACACAGGAAGCCTCCATAGATAGGAGGACTACTTTTAAAGAAGTTAATTTGTTTGATGGGCAAGGTAATAAAAAATTCAAACTATGGTGTGAAACCCCCGCCCCCCTTTTTTCTTAGTGAACTCAACAAAGTTAGAAAGGGACACTCAGGGTCAGCTGCTACAATACATTGGTTAACTCCTGATTCAGGCCAGCCCTATGGACTATAATTCTGACTAAACTGGTCCTAAAGTTGCCAATATATAGGTTCAAGAGACACATGTCAAGATCAAAATAAATTCCTAATAACATTAAGAAAAAAGTTGGTGATGTCTACAAGACTTAAAAGGGTTCCAAAACAATAATTAAGGCGCTGCAATTCCATTGAACCACAGTCAGTGCCATGTTGTCCAATTGGAAACTGGCAAATTCTCTTCAAGAACTAGAAGCATAAGTGCCCATGAAGGTCTTTAGGTCTGTTTTGCTTTGGCCAGACAAAGATCATATGATGACGTCATAAGAAATGCACTGCACAAAAATTACTTATTAATGAGATTATGATTGGGTCCCTTATTAGCTGATATACTATATATGTAGAAGAGTAAACCACTATTATCTGACAGAAGTTACCTTGGCTAAATCTAATATAATGGGAGAAAGTTTAGGATATCGCCTTTCAAGAGGTTCAACTTCTTTGATTTCTGGTAAGGTCACACCAGCAAACAGCGGATTCTTGTAAAATAGCTCTTGAAGGCGTGGAGTCAAATTACCTGCAACACAAGGCAGTATATATTACTATAGTTCAAATGTTCATTGGCTACCGTATATTATCAATTAGCAATGAAGTCACATCCCAGCCTAAAGGAGAGTTTTCCGTATACAGTTTAATAATGATTAGTAATTTTGTTTAGAAATCTGACGAAACATAAAAAAAGATTATTTAATAACATAATGTAAACCGCAAAATGCTGGAACTCATAGCAACTGAATGTAATATTAACTTTATTACTACTAATATTTAGTACTACAAAACAACTTCTAAAACTGATAAGGACATCTTAGATTGTATGTACAGAATTTAAAATTATAAGGGACCCAAATCCTAGTTCAACACAATCTTCTGCACATGCTCCCGTTTTGCGTTTATTCACTTGTGTATTTCTATATATATATAAAATAAAGTCCCCAGTTTAGGGTCTGTCTGTTCCCTTTGGGCTAATCTCTTAAACCTGTGGACGGATTTTAATGGGGTTTTCACTATTCTATACAGCATTGGTCAAGCAAGGTTTAGGTGTATGACGATGAACCATTCATCTGTGACAAAAGGGAGCCGTGCAGTGACTATTTTATTGAAGCAAGTCACAGAACACAAATCTTGCACCAAGCGGCTGTATAGGAGCTAGCCAAGGTGCTGAAACAGCATTTGTACACATCTTTGTAGTCTGCCTGCCCCTATCCATTGGTTTGCTACTCATCATTATCAGGACACCAACCTATATTTGGTGAAAATGATACACCTGGAAACCTGCGTATTTAGGCTTCCATCCAACTCTGAATAACCTTAATTGCCTGACATGACAATGCTCCATTACAGCCCAGTTATGCCACTTCAAGTGAAGATGCGCTAAAAATGTGTACAACTCTGCATTGCCCTTACTTGTGTACACTCTATTCTGAAGCATGCGCTCAGGTCATAGATCATTATTGCTAATATTCCTTCTAAACTAAGTAATGCAGGAAGGAAAGAGTTATAAGGTCACTGTAATGAGGATCCTGGTCCAATGTAAAACAATAGATACAGCACTTCCAGCTCTAATAAAACATTCAATACTTATAAACACAAGCTTATGTAGTAATTTAAGTTCTCAATGTGTAGGATTTTTCCTAGCAAGTTCCTTTTTTAAGACTATTATCTACAGATTGCTCAGCTTAGAGGGAACAAGAAGTGTAACATCACAATCTCTGTGTTATTATCACACTATTGGTGAAAATGATTTATATTGTTCAGAGACAAAATACTAAATTTACCTTACCTTGGCATTTAATGATGAGGTACAACTGATCAATATCAGAATCTCCAGGAAAAAGTGGCTCCCCCGTAAGCATTTCTGTTACCAAACAACCAATAGCCCAGACATCAACGGCTCTAATGAACAAATTACATTCCATAATAGTTACTCAAAGCCAAATTAGAAACATGCCAAGATGTTTGTATCACTACTCATCATTATCGCACTGTCACATACTTGCCATACTTTATGTCCCCAACCAATAGCTCTGGTGCTCTGTACCATCTTGTAGCCACGTAATCCGTGTAAACTTCTCCTGGGGCAGCCAAAGTACGGGCAAATCCAAAATCACATAATTTTACCACGCCCGAGTGTGACACCAATATGTTCTCTGGCTTTATGTCTCGATGGATGATCTAGAGTAGAAAGCGATAATAAAGAGAAATATATATATAGAATTGATATACATAAAAGAAGAATTTCTGCATTTGTGTTTTACACTCTTTATTTTTCCTGCTATCGGTTTTTATTGAACAATGATTGCAGTACAGGAATGGAGTCTTAAAAAATGTGTCAACACAAAAATGTCAAAAGAACATTGTGACAAATATGAACAAGAGCACATTAGAAAAAGGACAGAATATTCCATACTCTTTATATATTTATCAGATTTATGTGCTAAGGTAAACACAGAGGAAATACATTTCCACATTTATTTCCATATTTGCCTCCATTCAGTCACCTTGTGCAGCCATCTGCCATAGGCATGTCTGAAAAAATAAATTGGCAGAGGCCTAGGGACTGCACGTATGGTAATGAGTTCAACCATTAACAATAACATCAGATTGAGTGTAATGCTGGGCACACAATTGGCAATGTGTGTATTCAGCGATGGCAGATGCGAATGCTTTATATATCGCGCGGTCTGTACACACTGCACGATCTGATGTATGACCTCATGATATGTCATGGCCCCGCCACTTGTACGATGCAATATTTTTCCCTATCTGCATATTTTGGAACTATTTTTTTTTCATGTAATCTCTCTAGAGCTGCAGAATATGTGCTCTGAATACATTATATATATATATACTTATATTTTACATTAGGGTATACAAATCATACTTGTCTACTCTGATCATTCAGTGCAGGAGTCCGACCTCCTATCTCTGAACATGCTGAACCTGATGAGCGTCAGCATGTTCAGTAGATAGTCGGGGTCGGCAAGGACCCAGTTTGCACGCACATCTCTGGTCCTTGACAGCTATCCATTACCCGACTTAGTGAACAATGCAACCAAAACCTCCTGGTTTTGGTCAGATTGTGCACAAAGTCAGGTAATGTATAGGCCCCTTATAAATCTGCAGAGATTTACATGTGAGAGGGACGTGTCCAAACTCAAATCTAAATAATAATAATAATAATAATAATAATAATAAGAGCAATAATAAAGCTGTCCAGCTTTTGTGGGCTACTTGCAAAAGCAGTCAGTATTCAATGTAGTGAATGTATTTGCACCTCTTGCATTGCTACATGGTTTGTCCAAGTGCAAAGTTACTTTATTTGCTTTGTTCCCAGCATCAGCATGAATCAGTTAATTCAATTTCATATTTTACAAGACAGGAAGCTAATAAAGTAGAAAACAGCCCCTTTTCTGCAAATCGTATTAATCTTTTCATGAATAAAAATGTATGTATTTACTTGTCACTTGTCTAAACTCAACAATAATGTTATTGGTATGTATTCCAGGACAAAGTATATCATAATAACTAAACATTAATCATTGATATGATTTGGAGGCATTGTATTACTCACATTGTGATTATGGCAAAATCCTATCCCTCTTATAATCTGGAACAAATACTTTCGTACTCTGCTGAAGTCCAACCCACTGGGAAACTGTTCAAGGTCGTCAAGAACTGTGCGGTCAACAAATTCAAACACTAGATACCAGCGCTTCTTCTTCTTGCATACTTCTAACAAATTTACCAAATTTTCATGGCGTAATTGCTGTAAGAAAAATGAAAGGATATGTACGTAATTTGGATGTATGGACTTCTTTACTTATACAGGTATATTTGGCTACAGTTTTCCTGCACCAATTTGTTGGGTACATCTCCCATCACTATTCTACTGGTTCTTCCATCTCTTTCTGTGACTTCCTACTTGTCTCCATTCTTCTGTTCACACAATCATATACTGTACCTGTAATGGTCACTGCCACTCAGATTAGCTCTCATCTCCTGAAATACTATTAGAGCTTGTGAACATTCAGTTGATCTTATTAGCTACTGAATGCCCACATAAAGCTAAGAGCATCCAGAATGAGCAGGAGATGAAGTGTGAGTGCAGGTTAGTGCTCAGACCAGTCAAAATACCTTATAAAAACATATTTGCATTATTTAGCAGACTCATGAACATTATACACATAAAATCTATATAGTAAAATCATGATGGTAAAAATAAGGTTACCATGTTAGCGCACACAGGAACTAATATGTGCAGTGTACGACTGTCACAGAGATTTAGGGACTGAGGGGTCTCTGTACTAAGCTTTGGAGAGAGAGAAAGTTGATGGAGACTAAGCTAAGCCTTGGAAGGAGATAAAGTGAACAGAGATAAAGTACCAGCCAACCAGCTCCTAACTGTCATTTCTCAAACACAGTCTGTGACATGGCAGTTAGGAGCTAATTCGCTGGTACTTTATCTCCGTTCAAGTTTTAGTAAATAGACCCCAAAGTACCAACTAATCAGCTTCTAACTGTCATTTTTCAAACAGCCTGTAAAGTGACAGTTAGAAGCTGATTGGTTGGTACTTTATCTTTGTCCACTTTATTCCTCTCCAAGGCTTAGTACATAGAACCCTGATTCTGAGTCACACGTAGATGCGGTTGTGTCTTTTGCGGCAACTGCATCTTTATACTAATGTCACGGACGATTTTGTGAATACTGTGACGCCCACCCGCAGCAAGATCTTGCTGTGGTGCGAATCCGTCAAAGTGCATCTTTAGACACTTTCCATTGGTACACCATTGGACGCATCACTGAAACTTGCACCAGTCCTATGGCAGGTTCAGTTTCTCTGTCTGAGTATGGCCTCCGGTATGAGCCTTTGTGCATCTTTGGACACAGTCGCTTACAGCGACACGCCTATATCTGCTTAGCCGCCCCCCTGTTGCATCCCAGGAATGCCCACTGAATTCCACAGACTGTGTGTCCAATTCTATTCTGGGTCACTGAGCGCTAACAATCGGGGTGTATGAGCAATGCAACTCAGATGCTTACGCAGACTTAAAACAATGGTCAACTGCATGCAAATAAGTCTCTAATTTTAAGTAATCAAAACCCTCGCCTTCTCTGCCTACCCCAGCATCCTCCTCTGTAAAGAAAAAGCATATATCCTTAATTGCCAAATCTCCCGGAAGATCAGGCAGAGCGGTAAATTTAGGGAGGCCCTCCCGGCCTCCCAACAGAGTTGGCCAGTCTCCTGCTATCATCCATACGTTGGATCATGTGATTCATCGTAGCACTTCCCCCGCTACAAAATGCAGCAAATTGCAGCTTTGAACCGCAGGATGGGGCCACAATGATATTTAGGTCCACCCCTGATATAAAATGTTGTGAACTATGGCTTTAAACAGTGGGGAGCTCGATCATGATGAACCAAATGTGCACCACACCCGATCCCATTGGAAAATGTTGGGATTCTAAAAAAGTTGGCATTATTTATTGTTATTACCAGTTACTTATGTAGTGCCAGCATATTCTGTTGCGCTTTACAACTGGAAACAAAAACCGTAATAATATAATAATGGGTAACAGACAGACTAAGAGGTAAGAGGGCCCTGCTAGCAAGCTTACAATCTATACACATATCTGAGTTTAAAATAGTGTCTCCCACCCACATGCGCATGCACTGCAGGTCCTATGGTGACATGAGCGCACCGATGTGGTGACCTGCACAGCATGCGCCACAACCTGTGTCTGCATGTCTGGTCAGTGCGACAACTGATGATCCAGTGCAGGCGAAGAGGAGGTACAGACTGGTGAGAACAGAAACAGAGATATAGATATATATAGTTGTTTTAAGTAGCAATTCAGGTATGCTAACCCTTCCGGCAAAGAAATTCTAAAACGAGGCCCTCTGTGATCCTGGGTTCTCTGAGATATCGGTAAGCTGGATCTGTCTGCGCATGTGCTTCAATACCGTCCACAGGCAGAACAGCAGATCAGGGACAGTGCAGTGAGGACAGAGTGAATCGGCCATGGAGGGGGGGCAGTCAACATGAGACTGGCAGCCAATGCTGGGGAGGACCAGTCTAGGGGTTTGTCACTGGCGTGAGTGTAAATTGTGTATCCAACTTTAGTCACATGAAATGAGAATTTCCTTAACTCATAACTCACGCCAGAGCTAAGCATTTAAAGACAGCGTGGCAGCAAATCAGAAATCAGTGTGGCAGCAAATCAGAAATCAGTGTGGCAGCAAATCAGAGGTGCGCTGCACAAGGATTGTTTGATACGGGAATAATAGATATATATGGCTCTGTTTCATGTACTGTATATAAGAATATAGAACCTCAGATTATGTTGCAATGACTCATACTCCAGCATATGCGAAATAAAGCATGACAGAAGTAAAGTACTGCTGAATTTATAAAGCAGATAATACGGAAGGTTTAATTAATGCTGGACATCTTAAATACTGATATATCAATTACCTTTACCATCCTGTATATAACAAGGCAGTGCCAAAAACACTTTATAAGTGGTAATAAAACTTAACTACAAATAGCTCTGCACTGTGTTACAAGATACAGACTTAATACCTACTACATCATATGAATATAAAATCTAGCTAAAAACATTACTTAAGGTAATTGGTAACAGAGCCGTAACTAGACTTTTTGGAGCCCTGTGCCAGAAAGAGCATTGGCGCCCCCTCATTTTTCAAAGGGACATAATGCACCCAGAAAAGGGCCATGGCTTCATGGGTAAGGGCCAGGGAAGAGATAGGGGAGGCCAGGAGATGCTGGGGGTGAAATAAGAGGAAGCTACAAGTGTGAATGATAATAAACAGAAATTTGACAGGCCCAAACAGCGCTCCCTGACCTGTGGTGCCCTGTGCGATGGCACCGGCCACACTATCCTAGTTACGGTACCTGATTGGTAATATTGTGATAAATCCAGGAAATAGATCTAGGAATATATAGCAGCTTTAAGTTACTGCATAATAACACGGGGAATAGATGAGATAATTTTTCCGGAGAACAAAAGTAACTAGCTTTCACTTCAGATGTGGGATGACGGCAACATTTGTATCTATTTCCAATAACTGATGGTATAACAGATACTATATATATTAATATGTAACAGCTGATGGTAACAGATATTATGTATATCAATATGCAGCAAAAGTACATCCAGGCTCTCCATTAGGAATCGACTGAGTTATTAGCATCCAGACTTGTTGGACTGAGGGCCTGACTCAGACCCGCTCGCAAACGCTATGCGCTCGAGAGCGGGTCGATGTTTGGCCACTGCGCATGCGAACGCTGGAGCCGGCTCCGACGTGTGCATGCGTGAGACCCGGCTAGTGACGGGCGCTCCGTCGCTCCGGGTCTTGCACCAAAAGGGGGCGGCTGTCGATTTTGATCGACAGTTCGCACCGTTTTGGAGCCGGGCAGGGGGGGGGGGCTGGCCAAACGGAGACGTTCCCAACGGAACGCCTGCCGTTTGGGGGCGGCCCCACTGATATCACAAGTGATGTCAGTGGTGAGCTTCCAGCTCTATTAAGAGCCAGAAGCTCACTGGGGCTTGCGGGAACGAGACCCTACCGCAAGGGTCTCGTCGCAAGCCCCGATGGTCGCTATGGTCGAGACCATCGCGACCATCACCTGGCCGCTCACAATAGCTATGGGTGGTCACCCACAGCTATGTGAACGGCTCGGAGGCCACACCAAAAAAAAACGTCCTGATTCAGAGCGAGCGCTCTTTCAGAGCATCCAGCTCTGAATCAGGCCCTGAGTCACTACTACTCAGAACTATTATATCATTTGCATGAACAACAACACACACAACTTAAATAATATATTATATATCTACAAATAAAGACAGCACACGGCCTTGTTTTTAAACAAACTTTATTTTCTTCACAATTTTTTTGTCTTTTATCACTCTATATTTCTATATTATCTGTCTATTTAATATTTCGCTTCATAAGGCCCTATATCAGGGCATATTGTTAATGATGTGCAAGCATTTAATGACAGTGAGCAATAAGTAGCACTGGCATACTGTAACAATATGTAATTTTTTGAAAAGCCTGAATATTTTTAAAGCATATCTAATAAAGTTTAAAGTATTTTTATCTTTTAGGAGGGATTGAGGGCCTGATTCAGACCCGCAAGCGGGTCGATGTTGCCCTAGTGCGCATGCGCACGACGGAGGCTGCTCCGTCGTGCGCATGCGCGAGACCCGAATGACGACGGCCAAGCCGTCATTATGGGTCTCGCACCAAAGAGGGTGTGCTGTCGATGGTGATTGACAGCACGCCCCCTTTGGTGGGCGTACCGGGGCGTGGCTGCCCATATGGAGGCGTTCTGGGGCCGGCCCCACTGACATCACTAGTGATGTCGGTGGGAGTGCTTTTGGCTCTGATAGTGCCAAAAGCACTCCAGGGCTTGCGGAAGCGAGACCCTACCGCAGGGTCTCGTCGCAAGCCCAATGGTCGCGATGGTCTTGACCATCGCGACCATCATTTTGGCCGCTCGCTATAGCTGTGGGTGGTCACACACAGCTATGCGAGCGGCCAGGAGGCCGCTCCAAAATGAAGGAGGGACGGCCCTGATTCAGAGCGAGCACTCTGTCAGAGCATCCGGCTCTGAATCAGGGCCTGAGTGCATCCATACTAAAATTGATTCCCTTTTCTTTGTACATGAAAGCACCTATGTAGCACCTATAGTTTAATAAAACATTGGAATGTATAGGGATGGCTATAGGATTACCCCTCATTTATTTACCTTCAGTAACCAGGTGCGGGTTTCCTTACATTCCTTAGTAATAAAGGTGCTTTTTACAATATGTACATATTTTACACTATTAAAATCCTTAAGGATCAGGATGTGAAAATGTATGTAATCCACTATATTGTTTTATTTGTTATTATTTTAAAATAGGCTTTGGTGCTGTTTTTTCTTCACAGTTTTAAGAATTCCTGTATAATTTTGATTACATGAGGTAAGAAAATGAAATATGGAAAACATCATGAGCGGGATGCATGGCGCATCGCATCCGGCCGGTGTTCGTATGCACGCCGGCGTTAGTAACGCCGTAAGGCATGATGATCACCGCAATGGATAGCTTTCTCAATGGAGGGACTATGGCCCTCATTCAGAGGCGGTCGTAACAAGCAATCGCTCTCTCTGAATGAAGGCGGCCGCTTCATTTTTGAAGTGCGGCATCCTGGTCGTTAGTTAAGCTTAACGACCGACCAGGTTGATGGTCGCGATGGTGATCACCATCGCGACCATCGGGGCTTACGACCAGACCCTAAGGTTGGGTCTGGGCACTTGTAAGCCCCAGGGAGCTTTCTGCTCTGATGGAGCAGGAAGCTCCCCACTGACATCACTGATGATATCAGTGCGGCCGCCCACAAAACGGCAAGCGTTCCGTCAGGAACGCCTCCGTTTTGGAAACCACCCCCTTGCCCGCCTACCAAACGGGGCAAGCTGTCGATCAACATCGACAGCCGCCCCTTTGGTAGCGAGCTCCGGAGCGACAGAGTTTCTCTGTCGCTCCGGGGCTTGCGCACGCGCAGTGCGGACGCTGCGCAGGACTAACCATCGAGACGGTTACGAGTGTATCGGCGCTTGTGACCGACTCTGAGTAAGGTCCTATGACCCAGAAGCTCCTCTGGCATCCTTCTGCACATGCCAGAAGGACGCACGCGCCACGGGGGGAGCTGGGAGGGATCCGATTGGATTCCTCTCTCTGCGCTCTCCCGATAGAAGCCCATGGGCTTCTATGGGTAATGCCATCAGGAAGATGGCGTTACCCACCGCAACCATGCCCCGGAGTGCATCTTGGTACATAAGAGAAATGCAGTCAAACCAGTATTTTGGGGGTTTGACCGCATTTCTCCATTTGCTGTATCCCGCCCCAAAGAGGGTGAATATGTTTTGCAAGCTGCTGTGAAAAGAATGACACCTTAAACATAACACAATTACATCAAGTAAAAGGAAGCACAATATTTATATATTTATTACCAGTTATTTATATAGTGCACACATATCCCGCAGCACTTTACAGAGAATATTTGGCCATTCACTTCAGTCCCTGCCCCAGTGGAGCTTACAGTCTATGGGGGTCATTCAGACCCACTCGCGAGCGGCAGTACGCTCGCAAGTGGGTCGATGTTCCCATGCGCGAGACCCGGTGAGCGACGGGCTTTCCATCGCTCAGGGTCTCGCACCAAAGGGGGCATGCTGTCGATGTTGATTGACAGCACGCCCCCTTTGGTGGGCGTGCCGGGGGCGTGCCTGCCAGACGGAGGCGTTCCCATGGGAACACCTACTGTCTGAAGCCGGCCCCACTGACATCACTAGTGATGTCAGTGGGAGTGATTTTGGCTCTGATAGAGCCAAAATCACTCCTGGCCTTGCGGCTGGGAAACCCGACCGCAGGGTTTCCCTCGCAAGTCCGATGGCGACCATCTTTTTGCACGCTAGTATATGCTGTGGGTGGTGACCCACAGCTATACGAGCGTCCAGGAGGACGCTCCATTTTAATGGAGGAGGGCCCTGATTCAGAGCGAGCGCTCTGGTCAGAGCGTCCGACTCTGAATCAGGGCCTATATTCCCTACCACATGCTCACACACACTAAGGTTAATTTTGTTGGGAGCCAATTAGCCTACCAGTATATTTTTGGAGTGTTGGAGGGAACCGGAGTACCTGGAGGAAACCTACGCAAGCACAGGAAGAATATACAAACTCCACACAGTTAGGGCCGAGGTGGGAATCGAACCCATGGCCTCAGTGCTGTGAGGCAGTAATGTAACCATTACACATGTATGAAAACTTGTGCACAGGCAAACTGTTGTGTTGCCCATACCAACTAATCAGATTCTGGCTGCTTTTTATGGAGTGCAGGTTACAAAATGTACGCTGACATCTGAAATGAAACACATTTTTTATGCATTCGTTTTTTATACTGTAAGTGTTTCACAATGTGTAGGCAGATATATCCGCACAACTAATATTTTAATGTGCAGAGTTGTTTTGACTCTAGTGAGTGATATAGGAATATGTATAAAAAATGACAAGTGAATGACTAACACACAGCTAGTTCATATTTAGGTCACAATTTCATCAAGCAGGATGTTGGCACGTTGCTGTTTTGTCACTCTGCCTAGTATCAGATAACTGGCATTTTTCATTAACAGCTCAGTCATCAAGCCCTACATTACAACGTGTGGCAAGACAGTAAACCATGAGACTTTCTGCTATCTCTATGGCAACTGTAGATTACTAAAAATATAAAGTGTGCTTTCTCAGTTTTGTCAGATTCTCATTGCAGTTATTTAAAGCAATATGCTTCCTGTGAGCCACTATGGTGAAACCGCTACCTTTTCAGGGCCAGATTAATACAAAACCGGCTGCTTAGTAGCAGTTTTAAGACCACTACCTCCAATCTCCCTGCATATGACTACAGGGGCGCAGAGAGGGTAGGAAGGGATAGGTACAAAGTACTGGGCATGTCTGGTGGCACAAGCTACCCAAAAGACACAATCGCATCCTCTGTACAAGATGGTAGGACCACGTTTCTTTTAGCAGGTGGTGCAGCATGTACACAGGACCCTAGTATTCAAAACGAGTGACCATGCCCCCCCCCCACATTCTTGGTCAGCGATCATAGTACTTGAGTCCAATAGATTCCCAGCGGCCCTGCATGATTATCACAGCACTGAGATATTATTGTTATTGCATCAAGGGCTCCCAGATCTTAGTATACTATTTATCCAACAGTATAGTCTCCAATGTCTACTAATTTGCACTTACCTAATGCCAGTGGCGTAACTAGGATATATGGAGCCCAGGGCAAGTTAAAAAATGTGCTCCCCCAAGTAAAGGTGCATGCCGAAAGAGTGGGCATGGCCACATGTCACAAGGGGCGTCGCCACTGAAAAATGGGGGCGTGTCAACATGACACCACCGTTTCTCGTCACTCTGGGTACATTCCTTTCCATTCCATATTAGTGACGTGCAGTGAGGTCAATGGCTGGAGAGGCACACTTGTATAAAAAAACTTTTTTATTTATATAAAAACTCTGGAGCATGACAGGGAGTATGATAGGGATGGAGTATTATACGGGAGGCTCTGTGACCACCCACAGTTATAACGAGCGGCCAGGAAGATGGTCGCGATGGTCAAGACCATCGCGACCATCGGGCTTGCGACGAGACCCTTGTGGTAGGGTCTCATTGTCACAAGCCCTGGAATGCTTTCGGCTCTATAAGAGCCGAAGGCATTCCCACTGACATCACTTGTGACGTCAGTGGGGCCGGCCCCAGACGGTAGGAACGCCTCCGTCTGGGCAGCCACGCCCCAGGCACGCCCACCAAAGGGGGCGTGCTGTCACTCACCATCGACAGCAGGCCTGAATCAGGCCCTCAGTGCGGTCCACACTACACTGCCTGAAACCACAGGCCTGGACCGCAGCCGGCGACGACCTTCCCCCACGCCCCTGGTCCGACGGACCGAGGGCATGTACCCTGTTCGACCCCCCTTAGTTACGCCACTGCCTAATGCTAACAAGTTTGCAAATACTATTTTTCTAAATATTTCGCACAGTAGCACTTTGTGGCTCAGCTTATAATGATATAAAAGTATTTTCTGCCAATTGGTACCTGAAAGTGTATGTCTGTGAGTGCAATAATAAGTGTATACCAGTCACCTACATACAGTGTATCCATGGGCATAACTACCATAGGTGCAAGGGGTGCAGCTACTATGGAGCCCAGAGTTATGGGGGGCCCATCTTCCTTGCCAATTTATAATTGTTATATACATTTTTCCCCATTGGTGGTACATGAGGGGCCTTACAAACTTTTGCTATGGGGCCTTCAAGTACCTAGTTACGCCCCTGAGTCATACTTACCTACCCTCCCGATTTAGTCGGGAGACTCCCGAAAATCGGGTGCCGCTCCCGGCCCCCCGGAAAGGTAGGTAGGTCTCCCGGTCCCCGGCGATCCATCTGGCTCGCCGCCGCTCCCCCCGCAAATACAGTATTATCCCCGTCAGCGGGGGGCCCGATGACGCGATTCGCGTCATCATGGTCCCGCCCCCTGCTTCACACTGCCATTTATCTTGGCATTGTGAAGAGGGGGCAGGGCCGCAATGACGCAATCGCATTGTCACGCCCATGCCCCGCCCCCATTGACAAGTCATAGTCCTGGTCACGGCCCCTTCTGATGGGACACGCCCCCCTGCTGAGGATGGCCGACAGCTCCCTCCCGGAAGGAGGGAGCTACAAGTCGGCAAGTCTGCCCTGAGTGTATGCATCCATTTGTTGGTTGAACCAGCATGGCACTTACCAGTTGACTGTGAAGCAGTGACACCTTTGTCACACTGCTTGTTTTTAATAAGGCTACAGAGGGAGTAAATAATAGGTAATTTTTTGGGCTATTTTGAAATGTACAGAGGTATTTATTAAATTTGGATTTCAGAAAGGTATTTTCATTGCAACTACTGTATACCTCATACTTGGAATAGATACTGTATATGGCAGTAATTCCCATACTGTGCGCCGTGGCACCCTGGGGTGCCTCCGGACACTTGCAGGGGTGCCTCAGGTTGGTGGTCCAGCACCAAAGCAAATTATTTATGGTCAATGCAATGTAAATATGTGGACAAACAGAAGCTCAAATCTGTCCACCACAACGTAACTGAACCTAAGGATGACAGATAAACACAATTTACTTCACTTTACTACTTTACTAAAAAAAAATCCTGAATCTCTCAATAACAAACTTAAATTTAGGGGTGACGTGAAACCAATGCTGTTACTCTAGGGTGCCGTGATTCAAAAAAGTTTGGGAAACACTGGTATATGGTATTGGCAGAAAAGAGGAGATACTGTATATATACTGTGTAGATATGTATCCTAAGTGATTTGTAGGCTTTCTGTACTCAGTGTGTCACATGGAAAATCCTTCAACAAGCTTCAATTATCTTCAGATCACTACATTAATCCTACAATGCACCTCATTAAGCTGTTCTTTTGATTCAAGCAAATAACATATTTTAGAAAGCATTTGTGCCATGTTCATCCAAGCACAGCCACTGTTTTCATGCTTCATGTACAGTATTCCAAGCCTGTTGACTGGTCTAGATTGAAGTGGTATGCAACAGGATCAGTGCGAGACAAGGAAACACAGGACACAAAAAGTATTGATTGTAAATTAGATAAGACTAGTACAGACACTCTTTTGTTTCATGCAAACATGCAAAAAGGTGAAGATATAAAAAGCTAAATAGCTGTAACAAACATTAAATACAACACAAATGTGTTATCCACTTTAATAGAAAGCTCTTTATTCCAATATTTTATTTTCATTTTACCACTATTGATAGCTGTTATCCTGAACCATGGTGTCTGCACTCTGAAAATAATTAAATAAGTGGTTAATATAGGGACTAATGTAATTCCTCTGATAAAGATTGTTCTACTTATTAATCCCTCCCAGCTAGTCAATGGTTACCAAAGTCTCTTCATGTCTTTAAGGTTGACTAATCCACATGTTGAAACATGTTTCCCATAACCTCATTACTTTCAGTTGTTATATATTAAATGCAACAGAGCAGATCCAATTCTAGACACTAAGGGGCCTATTTATCAAGTTTTTCTACATAATTTTATGTACTGTGGGCCTGATTCAGATGTTGCCCAGATGTTGCCCAGTGCGCATGCGCACGATGGAGCCGGCTCTGTCGTGCGCATGCGCGAGACCCGGATAGCGAGGGGAAACCGTCGCTCCGGGTCTCGTACCAAAGGGGGCGTGTTGTCGATGTTGAGTGACAGCACGCCCCCTTTGGTGGGCGGGCCGGGGGAGTGGCTGCCCAAACGGAGGTGTTCCCATGGGAACGCCTACCGTCTGGGGCCGGCCCCACTGACATCACAAGTGATGTCAGTGGGAGTGCTTTCGGCTCTGTTTGAGCCGAAAGCACTCTAGGGCTTGCGGCAATGAGACGCTACCACAAGGGTCTCGTCACAAGCCCGATGGTCGCGATGGTCTTGACCATCGCAACCATCTTCCTGGCCTCTCGCTATAGCTGTGGGTGGTCACTACATGACGTCTCTCCCATTACCCACTGCAGGAGCCGGAAGGGAGCCGGCTCTTGCAGTGGGCGCTGCGGCTGCAGCAGTCAATGAGAGTCTATCTGACTCTCATTGGCTGCTGTTTAACACACTCATCGCCGCCGCTATGACGCTGCTCCTTAATTATGCCCGCCTCTGAAATGGCGTTAAGACGCTCAGGTGCGCCTGCGTTCGCACCACCACTCCCCCGTTTACATCGACCAACCCCTGTCACCACCCACAAATGAATTGTCCTGTCACTCAGTCTAGCGAGCTGTCTATGCACAGCGAGCGAACGCTTCCCGATTGCATGGACTGGTTCACGCACGAGCACTGCGATGCATACACATGCGCAGATTGGAAACATCGGCAGGCTGCGTGCTAACGCAGCCTAGCAAGCGGATCTGAATCGGGCCCTCTGTTCCCAGTACAACATCACTTATTGCTGAAGTTACAGCTCAAGTACTGAGCTCCCAGATATGCCTTATCTGAACAGTGCACTCCGACCTATTCTATTTCCTTTATCTGGAACCAGACTCCGATACCATCTGCTGCAGTCTGGAATTGCCATTGGGAATTATCTCTCATATCACCATCGGTCCTTAACGATCAACTACATTAAAGTATCACCATCGGTCCCTACCGATCAACTACATTAAACTATCACCATTGGTCCTTACCAATCAACTACATTAAAGTATCACCATTGGTCCTTACCTAACAGCTACACTAAAGAATCATCATCGGTTCTTACCGATCAACAGTAATATTCTTCAAAAATCGAATCCTCAGCAAATCATTTAATATTCTTCAAGCATCGGATCCTCAGCAAATCATTTAATATTCTTCAAACATCACATGTACAGCAAATCAATTATTATTCTTCAAACATTGGATCCTCAGCAAATCAATTATTATTCTTCAAACATCGGATCCTCAGCAAAGCAAATACTATTCTTCAAACATTGGATCCTCATGAAATCAAATACTATTCTTCAGACATTGGATCCTCATCAAATTAAATATTATTCTTTAAACATCGGATCTTCAACGAATCAACTTATTATCCTTCAACATCGAATCTTTATTAAATCAAGTAATTGTTCTTCATCATCAAACTCTTATCAAATCATGTTATTGTTATTTATCATCAGCCTGTTCCTATCCAAACCAATCCTCAGGCGTAACAGTTTGTACTGGCCCTATGGATCCAGCCAAGAATCAGGCACAAGCTGCTAGGTTTACACCTGATCTTGTTGCACACCTAGAACACCATGTCAAAGTCAAATAATTGGTTATGATCACTGTAAAATTATTATCTGATGATCTAGTCGTCTATTATCTGATGGCGAGTAAAATGGACACTACTCTGCGTTGGCGCAATCCGATGCGCACAAATGCGCATATATATATATATATATATTTATTAATGCAAGGTTTAGTCAGTGTATGGGAAACAGGTTTTGTGTGTATGTCTGTAACAAATAATTAAAATGCATACAGATACTGGTATGCGCAGAGGAGTGTTTTAAATGCAGAGTTAAAGATCATTGTCAGAAGTCTGAATATCTTTAGCAATTGTATGCCTTTTGTTCAATGCTACTGTAGTTAGGAGGAACTGACATTTACACTCCAAATAAGCAGAGGAAAACCTTTGATGAGCTATCAGACTTTATGACTCCAGCAAACATCTGCCGGTCACCTCTGAGCAGAACAACCTTATTGCCTATGACACCTTGGAATTTGGTTCAGGCAAACATAATATTAAATATGTTAGTTAATGGATAGTTAGGGGAATATATATATATATATATATTGATCCATTACACATACACTGATGCACATAACGCACACACATAAACATATATGCATACACATAGACGGTCGTATGTGTATCCACATACGTACACATAGACGCTCACATGCGTACTCACATTCGGACTTTACAAGGACGCACATATGTGAACGCATATGTATAAAATGGTTCCCATTCACTATAGTTAATAATCAGAGTTATTAAAGGTATTTTGAGCTAATAATTACAATGTAATATGTACTTAAACGAGATCTAAGGTTTAGAATATAAGGGACATGTCATGTTTAGTATCATATTAAATCCCTGTTCATTTGCAGACCTCCGTTCCTATCGGCAAAGAAGTCGCATCTTGCGTCCGCTAGTTATGGATGATAGGGATTTATTGCATAGATTGTTATTATTAGTATGCAGTGTTGTAGCTAGTTGTTCGGCGGGAAACTACACAATGTGACCGTTTGAGGACTGAGCCATTCCCCTGATGACACCGTATGAACTAACCAATGACCAGAGTGACCAAATGCAAGAACCAATGAAAACCTGCCAACTTGTCCCTTTGTTCTCTCTGTAACCTGTACCGAATATATGCTGTGAGCTGGTCTCAGTGTTCAGTCATTTCTCCATTTCTTTGGGTGACGGTGACCACAGGGTTCATTATTGAAATATTGCATACTGGGACCAGTAGCACATGCATATGTATTGGCTGTACTTATATATATCTTATTGCTTTTTATTTTAATTGTTAAATCTTTCCCTGTTTACATAAATACATTTTGTGCTTTGGAACCACACGATTAGACTGGAAAGCAATTCATTCTTAAGCGACTTGCAGAGCTAATAGCGACTATTAGGAATCAACAACCAAGAGGCAGCATAGGGTCAGGTGCAACAGTTTCTCCAAGAACTGAATGGGCGGCTGGATAATATTCAATCTACTCTGAGAGGTTAAGAAATTTCCACAGTACCCGTTCCTGTTGCTCCGGTTCCGGTTTCCTCAGTGCCATCTCATCCGCGCATTCCTACTCCTGCAAAATTTGACGCCGATTTTTAAATCAATGTGAAATACAATTTGAGCTCCAACCCAATAATTAGACCGTACCCGTGTGGAATATATCATCTCTCTATTGTCTGGTTCCGCCTTAGACTGGAAGATCGGATTCCATTCTAACATCTTATAAGGAATTTGTCACGGCATTCCGCTGAATCTTCGATGAGCCTGGAAGAGTGTCATCTGCATCCTCAGACCTTCTACGGTTACGCCAGGGTTCTTATTCTGTAGGCCAATACCTGGTGCAGTTTCAAATACTGGCACCAGAACTTGAATAATGGAGCCTTCTATGGAGCCTTTTGCAATGGCTTATCCGATAAAATCAAAGATGTTCTTGTTACCCGAGATCCTCCGGACAAGCTAGAAGATTTAATTTCCTTATGTACCAAAGTGGACTTTGGCTTCAGAGAATGAACTATTGAGAAAAGGAGATTCTTTCTTCTCACAATTGAATTTCAAATTGTCTTTTCGCCCAGGAGTCCAGAATCTGAAGGCTGATGCCCTCTCTCGCTCCATGGAGCTAGAAACTGAGACTACATCCGCTGAGAAACATCTCATCATTGATCCAGTTTCTTTCTCTGCAGTCGGAATAGAATCCACACGTCCTGTTCAGAAAACCCTTGACAAGCCCTCATTACACAAAAAACTGCTACATTGGGTCCATGCTTCCCGTTTTGCAGGTTATGCAGGCATACAAAAAACCTTTAAGTTAATTTCCAGCTCCTACTGGTGGCCCTCTCTCAGAAAAGACATCCAAGATTTTATTGCCTCCTGTAACAAGTGTGCCCAGCATAAACTTCCTCGACTGTCTCCAGCTGGGCAGTTACTTCCGCTCTCTGTTCCACATCAACCGTGGCCACATCTCTCTATGGACTTCTTCACCGACCTTCCAGCTTCGAACAAATTTAACACCATCTGGGTGGTAATAGACCGGTTCACCAAAATGGATCACTTCATATCCCTCATCAGTCTTCCGTCAGCTCCTAAGTTGGCTCAATTATTCATACAAGAAATCTTCAGACTCCATGGTCTACCTTTGGAAATCATCTCTGACCGGGGAGTGCAGTTTGTTGCCAAATTCTGGCATTCTTTGTGTGCTTCGCTTCAAGTTAAACTCAACTTCTCCACTGCCTACCACCCTCAGTCTAATGGCCAGATGGAAAGAGTCAACCAGGATCTGGAGTCTTTTCTTCGGTTATATGTATCTTCCTCTCAGGACAACTGGGCTAAACTGCTTCCTTGGGCAGAATTTTGTCACAACAGTCAGTACCACTCTTCATCTGGTTCCACACCCTTTTATGCCACCTATGGTCTTCACCCCCGAGTTCCTGAATTTCAGCCTCTTCCTGCTTCACAAGTTCCCCAGCTGCTGACCACACCTTGCAGCACTTCTCCAAGATTTGGAAAGAGATCCACTCCTCTCTTGTGAAGGCTTCTGAGTGGTATAAGAAGTTAGCTGACAGGAAAAGAAGAGCAGTATCCAGTCTAAAGGAAGGTGATCGAGTTTGGATCTCTACACGAAATCTGCGATTAAGAGTACCATCCATGAAATTCGCGCCTCGCTACTTTGTGCCATTCACAATTTTATCGTTTTATTAATCCAGTATCATTCAAACTCAAACTGCCTCCTTTACTGAAGCTACCTAATTAATTCCATATCTCCTTATTGAAACCACTCATACTCAACAGGTTTTATTTTGCACTTCCAAAGGCACCCAAAGTCCAGACTCATTGTGGAGTGGAGTACGAAGTAGTAAAAATTCTGGATTCTCGAATCCGGTATGTACATCTCCAATACTTAATTGATTGGAAGGGCTATGGTCCAGAAGAATGTTCCTGGACTTCTGATGTTCACGCTCCTCAGTTGATCAGATCGCTCCATGCTAAGTTTCCACTTAAACATAAAAGGTGTTCTGGGACCACCCATCAAGGGGGGGTGCTGTCATAATCTGCACTACAAAAACTGTTTTCTTACCTCTTCAGTGCCTATCCAGGATGGCACAGAGGTGCATATGGGCTGCACGCCTCACCAGGCTGACATTTGATCCTCAGCAAATCAATTATTATTCTTCAAACATCGGATCATCTTCAAATCATATACTATTCTTCAAACATTGATTCCTCATCAAATTAATTATTATTCTTCAAACAGTGGATCTTCAACTAATCAACTTATTATCCTTCAACATTGAATCTTTATTAAATCAAGTTATTGTTCTTCATCATCAGACTCTTATCAAATTAAGTTATTGTTCTTTATCATTGGACTTTTATCAAAGCAAGTTATATTATTCAACATCTCTCAACTCAACTTATTAATAAACTAAACTTTCTTTATTCTGTCATCGTCTACTGGCACCTCATTCACTACCATATCCTCATATCCCTATATGAGGAGGTCCTGGTTAAAGCCACCAAAGTTCATCAATACTCCTCCAATCTCTCCTTCATCCTCCCACGCCTGTTCCTATCCAAACCAATCCTCAGGCGTGACAGAAGCTTTTCAGAGTTTGGCTCTGTAGTCATAAGCTTTATGCCTATGGAGACATTCTCGCAGGTGAGGCATCTTACGATTCCTGTCCCGCAGCCTTAGACGGGTTTTGGAAGCTGACACTGTGCCAGACGTGCCAGATTCCCTCAGGGGAGTCTTTCACAAATTAGGCTATTAGTACAGGATGCGTTCAGTATCCCGACACAGGGGATGCCGGTGCTTAGAATCATCGCATACAAACAGACAATGTTGCGCTGCGCATGCATCCCGATTGTTACCGCTCAGAGGTGCAGTACAGAATTGGACGCAGGGTCTGTGAATGTTAGTGAGCATTCCTGATAGGTGACAGGGGGTGGCTAAGCCGACGCAGGTGTGTCATGGGTGTGTTGTTGAAAGTGGCAGTGTCCAAAGTGGCCAAACCGCTGACACAAGAGGCCTTACTCAAAAAAAAAAATGCACCTGCCATAGTGGTGGTGCAAGCTTAGATGATGCAACCAATGGTGCGACTAAAAACGCACCAAGACGGAAATGCTGTAAGTGGCAGTCTTGAGAAAAACTCCAACGGCATTAGCATAAGACGCAGACGCAACTTCAGCAAAAGACGCATCTGTGGCTCTGTCTGTGTCCAACTCAGAATCAGGCCCATAGTGCTGCCCTAGGACAGGATACATCTGGGGGTAAATTTACTAAGATTCGAGTTTGGTCGAGATGACAATCTCGGGTGAGTTTAGGCATGTTTTTCATCTCGCAAATTTACTAAAGGCAAACTCGGGTGAGTTTGGGAGAGAGTTCTTTAATCTCACTCGTAAAACTCGAATGAGATTGCAAACTCGAATCTTCTCACCATCAGGCAAACTTGGAAGTACTTTTCATGAAAAAGATGCAGTTTGCAAATTTACTAAAATTCGAGATTACAATCTTGGGTGAGATTAGAGCAACTCGCAGAGAAATTAAAGTTTCAAACACTCCTGAGCTGTGGGTTTGCCAGAAACATACACAGATCAGTGTGATTTGTGTATGTTTCTGCATGTATAGTTAATGTATAGTGTTTTTATTTAAAAAAAATGACATAGGGTCCCCCCCAAAAGCCATAACCGGCCACGGACTGGTCTGCCACTCCTGGTTCCAAAAATTATGGGGAACAAAATGAATATGGTTCCCCCATAATTTAGTTACCAGCACCTGGCTGCAGGGCCAGTGCTGGTTTTAAATATAGGGGGGGGAAATTGTGTAGAGGTCCCCTTATATTTAAAACCAGCACCGGCCCAAGCCGACCGGGGTGTAATGCCACAGCCAGGAGACCCTATTACCAAGGCTCCATGGACAAAGCATTCTCACCCCAAGCCGGTAGGGCCAAGCCGGGGATTTCAGGGGAGGTGGGGACCCTCCCAAAAATGGGGTCCCCACTCTCCCAAAATCCCTGGGCTGTGTGTACGAGGGTAATAAAGTGGAAAATAGTATTAATCTATTGTATTTTACAGTGGAACTACAGGTGCCAGGATGCCTGCCGTTTTGCACTTGTGGAACTACAAGTGTCAGCAGGCAGCCAGCATCCATACCCCCACTGTAAAATAAATAGTTATAAAAAGACATTTGGAACCAGGACTGGCTGACCAGTCCGGGGCCGGTTATGCTTTTGGAAGGGGACCCTATGTAATTTTTTTTAACACTTAACCCTTTTTTAACAGGTGTAAGACACAAACGGCCTTCACATATCTCACTGATATGTGCAGGCTGCTAGCTCGGGAGAGTTTTGCAGAGAGAAAACAATACAATCTCGGGTGAGTAATCTCATCTAAACTTGAAACTTGGGGGAGATATCTTGATCTGCTTCACAATCGGAAAACTCACTTTCAGCTAAACTCACTTCTTAGTAAATTTGCGAGTTGAAAATCGGGAATATCACCCTAGATTCGGCGATGCAAATCGAGATAAAAAAAAGAAAACCTTGACCAGACTCGAATCCTAGTAAATTTACCCCCTCGGGTGCTTCTGCCCACCCTGGACAGATGAAAGCCTTCCATACAACCAGTGGCTACAGCCTTCCCAGTAAAATCTTCCACTTCAATGAGCCAGAGTTGCAGTCCATGACTCACTGACTTCACTGTCACTGACAGTGTCTTCCCACTGAAAGTGCTACCTGCCAGTCACACTAGGACAGCCAGCACCAGGGGAGGTGTTTTCTTCCCCTTGGATTGCCAGTCCAGGCTGCGATTAGCAGAGAGTGGCTTGGAAGCCGCTACTCTGCTTGTCAGGCAAACCTACAAGACTTCTAGGGGCTGCAGCCAATGTAGTCCTTAGACACAGCTGGTGTTATGCGCATGTGCGGCTCCTCTGCAGCTTCTATGCATACGCCGGTCCTGGCACCTGCCAGATCCAATGCACAGGCGTTTGGATCCAGCCGGCCGGACCAGCAGCGCCAGCCCACCTCATACATAAGGGTAGGAGCTGGCTACAACACTATACTCTCAAATATTTTAAGGATGGGAGCACCTAACTAGGCTAACAAAGTGAATGGCACTTATAAAACTAAAATATAGTATGGTTTTGGAACCACTCTTTTACCAATAAATACATAGAAAGGATTATATAACATTATATAACATTACAAAAGTAACACAGGTGAACTAGCAACTAGAATGTAAACAATGGCAGAAATTCCATTGTTTTGTTTGCATAGGAATTCATTAAACTATAATTTAGATACCATTGTTTTGCTGTGCTGGAAAAACTTGTCTGTTAATTATCTGTGAAAGAGAATGGAAGTGAAAGCCTTAAGCAAATTAAGCCCATTTCTATTTCTGGTGGATAAAAATATGTTTCTAAAACCTTTTAAGGTGTTATCCAATGACACCGTAGCTGTCTATGATTCAGCATGCTTGGCCTCACATCCACACCTGGACTGCATGGATCCTATACATATAATAAAGTCCCCGGTTGAGGAGTCTTTCCTATTTATTCAGGCGGAATTGGTATTTAATACCGCCAGCCGTATGGCTGGCGTATCAAATACAGACACCCCTAGTCCGGCAGGGGTGAAGATCCCGACTGGGTAAAAAGGTGTAACCCAAATCTCCCCCTCCCCCCTAACCCTCCCTTAGGGGTGCCTAAACCTAACCTCCTCCCCAGTGCCTAACCCTAATCCCCCTCTAAGTGCCTAAACCTAACCCCCCCTTTGCCGCTACCTAAACCTAACCCTCATGGTGGGTGCCTAACCCTAACCTCCCCCCCAGGGGTGCCTAAACCTAACCCCCCCCTTCACCTAGCCTAAATATAACCCTCCTGAGGGGGGTGCCTAGCCGTAAATCCCCCAGGGAGGCCTAAAACCTAACCCTCCCCCCCCGTGCAGCTGTCCGCGCCCGGCTTACCTTCGTTCAGTAAGCTAGGTACCGGGCTCCCAGCGTAGGTCTAATGACAGGCGTCGGGATTTGGATGCCTGTCATTAGTACCTTGCCGGGATTACACAGTCGGGAAGCCGGTGGTCGGGATTACGTCCGTCAACTTCCCGTTCAGGCTAATCTCTTGAACCACTGGACTGGTTTTGATGGGGTTTTCACTATTCTATACAGCATTGGTCGAGGAAGGTTTAGGTGTATGAACCATTCATCTGTGACAAAAGGGAGCCAAGCAGTGACGATTTTACTGAAGCAAATTCACATCGCGACCGTCATCCTGGCCGCTCGCATTAGCTGTGGGTGGTAACCCACAGCAATGCGAGCGGCCAGGAGGCCGCTCCATAAAAAAAGACGCCCTGATTCAGAGAGAGCGCTCTGTCAGAGCGTCCGGCTCTGAATCAGGGCCACTGTTCTAATGTCAATATACAGTATGCAGAAATAATTTAATAATGGAAATCAAGTTATCTATACAAAATTTGTGCTGCTCACCTTTGTACTATGTATGTAAAGGGTTAACGATCCCAGGTGAAAATTATCTGGCTTTTCAACTGTCTTTCAGAGACTAATTAATTAGTAAGAAAGCTCAGGTCATCAACAGTCTTTCCAGAGGTGCAAAGTTAACACTGCTGATTGACACCATCTAATTCTTACGGTATGTTAAATGACATAACAAAGGAAAACATTCTTACAAGCATCTGGATTACAGGACATGATTTAGTAATGCTTCAACAGACACTAGAGGTAATTTACATACCGCAAAATATGGAGACCTACTGTACGCTTTGTGGTAAATTTACTAAGAATCGAGATTGGTCGAGATGGCAATCTCTGGTGAATTTAGGCATGTTTTTCATCTTGCAAATTTACTAAAGGCAAAGTCGGGAGAGTTTGATAGAGATTTCTCCTCACTCGTAAAACTCGGGTGAGATAGCAAACTCAAATTAACTCACCATTGGGACAACTCAGAAGTACTTTTCACCTAAAATATACAGCTCTCAAATTTACCAAGAGTGAGTGGACAGCAAACTCTCTGCTAAACTGACTTTTCAAACTCTCCACCTCCTGAGCTGCGAGTTTGGCAGAAACATACAGAAATCACTGTGTTTGTGAATGTTTCTGCCTGTAAATAGTTAAATTAGTGTTATTTAAAAAAAAATTTAATTTGCAAGGTTCCCCCCCAAAAGTATAACCAGCCCCGGACTTGTCAGCCAGTACTGGTTCCGAAAATTATGAGGAACAAAATGAGTAGGGTTCCACCGTAATTTAGGAACCAGCACCAGGCTGCAGGGCCAGTCTTGGGTTTAAATATAGGGGGGGAAAATATTGCGTAGGAGTCTCCCTATATTCAAAACCAGCACTGGACTCAAACTGACCAGGGTGTAAGGGCCAAAGCATTCTCACCCCAAGCCGGACAGTCCAAGCTGGGGATCTCAGGGGAGGTGGGGACACCCACAAGAAGGGGTCCCCCCTCTCCCGAAACCCCAGGCTTGTTATGAAGCCCCGAGCTTTTCCCTGCACCCCTGGGCTGTGGGTACGGGGGTAATAAAGTGTAAAATAGAAGTAAACTATTGTATTTTACAGTGGAACTATAGGTGCCAGCATGCCTGCCCTTTGACACTTGAGGAACTACAAGTGCCAGCAGGTGGCCGCCACCCGTACCTCCACTGCAAAATAAATATTTAAATAAAGACAAAACAGATGATTTTGGTCATCTGTCAAGAGTCCTTCCTGCTGGCATTTGTAGTTCCACAAGTGACAAAGAGCAGGCATGCTGGCACCTGTAGTTCCACTGTAAAATACAATAGTTTACTTCTATTTTACACTTTATTACCCCTGTACCCACAGCCCAGGGGTGCAGGGAAGAGCCCCGGGCTTCAGTCCAAGCCTGCGGTTTCGGGAGAGGGGGGACCCCTTCTTGTGGGGGGCCCCCACTTCCCTTGAGATCCCAGGCTTGGCCTGACCGGCTTGGGGTGAGAATGCTTTGGCCCTGGAGACCCAGTAATAGGATCTCCTGGCTGTGGCATTACAACCCGGTTGGTTTGAGTCGGCGATGCAAATTGAGATTAAAAGAAAAAAACTCGACCAATCTCGATTCTTAGTAAATTTATCCCTGTGTCTTGCTTGGTACAATTGCACCTAATTGCACATCCATTGCAATTCTAGGTGTACGCTCACTTCCCAGTCCCACTCTCACAAAAAAAGGAGGGAATGTCTACTTTTCAGGTTAATGGATAAACCTAAAAATGTACAAGAATATATGAATATAAACAAAAGTCAAACCTACTACACTATATTAGGATCACTCAAAGTTTTATATATATTTCCAACTAAAATATTTCATAGTTTAAATGCATTTATATCTTCAATTAACCAAGAGAGTCAGGGACATCAAGATTGTCTTTCTTTAATTTTTCTCAGTTTTTATTATATTGCCTGAACTGCGCCTAGGAATTGTCCTTGAAAAAATGCAGCAGAACAGTTACCACATTGAGCATGGTCACTGGCCATCTGGGCATCCAATGTGCACAATTATTGAGGTTGTGAAGTTTGGAGGCCTCAACATGTCTTTTACATAATAAACTAACACCACTAAGCATTTTCCACTGTCTGACCCACCTGTTATTGATTTATATATTTGCCTTTTACTCCTAATATACTTTTATTCATTTTTCATATTACTGCTATCCTTTATGTGACAAATATGTTTATTATCTTTTGTTACATACGTTGGTTACATACACATATTGTGGCAAAAAGAGTACATTCTGATGTCTAGTACAGAACTCATTCCTCAGGAAAAGGGGCAGGTAGGGTTAAGAATCCTGCTGATTACTACAGGAAAATTTCACACACAGCTGTATTACCTGAATGTGACATTTGGTGTGTGTGAAGGTATTGTCACAAGCTGCCGCACCGCTAATGTTGTGCGAGCCGAACGCCAGGCTAGCGTTCATTGAGACTCCACCTACCTCCTGTCATTCTGGAGCTGGTCCGGATTGGCTCCTGA
The DNA here is from genome assembly GCA_031769625.1 of Taudactylus pleione. Lineage (NCBI taxonomy): Eukaryota > Metazoa > Chordata > Amphibia > Anura > Myobatrachidae > Taudactylus > Taudactylus pleione. The sequence goes on from JAUIMM010000470.1 coordinate 2,217,263, forward strand.
ATCCATTTCCTCCTGCTGTCAGCGCTGCTCCGATGCCGGTGATAGTGTTGCTCGTGTTTACAGTTGTGCCAGTCTCCTGGTGATCAGTCGAGTTCCAGTTTCCAGTTCTGCTGTGTATTTCCGCTGCCTGTTCCATCAAGGCGGCTCGACCGACATACTATCTGCTAAGTGCTGCTTGTGTTATCTAGGCAGCACTGCGTGCATCCTTGTCCTGAGGCACTTGCCTGCTTCCGGTGGCTTGTGCAACCCGGTGACATTAGCCGCACCATAGTTTCCAAAGTGTCAACCCTACGACATTGGCCGCACCTCAACATCCAAAGTGCGCAATCCGGCGCATCATCGCCAGTGTTAACCCGGTGACATTGGCGCATCTTAGCATCCAAAGTGCGCAATCTGGCGCACCATCGCCAGTGTCAACCCGGAGACATTGGCGTACCTTAGCATCCAAAGTGCGCAATCTGGTGCACCATCGCCAGTGTCAACCCTGAGACATTGGCCGCACCTCAGCGCCCAAAGTGCGCAATCTGGAGCACCATTGCCTGTGTCAACCCGGCGACATAGGTCGCACCTCAGCGTTCTAATTGCACAGACCGGCGCACCACCTCCATCAGTGTCAACCTGGCGACATTGGCCACACCCATACGTGTTTGACACACACCAGAGACTCAACAGCCCAAAGGATGCATCACACCCTTGGCCCTCAGGCCACAACTAGCCAAGGCACTCCAGCTCTCAAGACTGCTCCAACAGCCCGAAGGCTGCATCTCACCCTTGGCCCTCAGGTCACATCTAGCCCAGGCACACCGGCCCTCAAAGCTGCTCTCACAACCCAAAGGTTGCAACTCACCCTTGGCCCTTCGGCCACAACTAACTAAGGCATACCAGCCCTCAAGGCGGCCACCAGACTTTAACCTGCCTGGCTAACCCTCTGATCATAACAGGTATAAAGGATTGTGGGATCCAGTGGGCAAGGCTTTCGAAGCTGATTAGAAGCCGGATGATAGAGTGCAGCTGGTGTTAGGTAGCTATCTGATGTATGTGATGTGTTAACATTTGGAAGAAATCACCTTGTGAAAAACGGAGGCATTCTTTGTAAGCAGATTTCTAACAATTTTAATTCATTGTGGGCCTGACTCACAGAGTATTTGTGTCTTCAAAGTACAAGACACTTATACCCCTTTTACACCAGAGCAAAAACCTGGGTTTTTGCTGGGTCTACCGGGGTCGCAGCTCGGTGTAAAAGGGTCCCTGAAAAATAACCCGGGTCTAGTGACCCGGCAATCCAACCCAGGTAGCTACCAGGGTCAGACCCAGGATGGACCTGGGTAATGGTGCTGTGTAAACGGCACAATCTGGGTTATCCAACCTGGGTCATGCCTAAAATTAGCTGATTGGTGGGTGTGGAGCAGTCACCTCCCAGTTTTTATGACCCCACAAGTTTAGCAGGGCAGACCCAGGTTTAGTGTGAACGGGGCTGACCTGAGAATAACCCAGATCGATGGTGCTGTGTAAACGTTGTCTGACCTGAGTCTGACCTGGGTTGGAACCATGTCTGAAACCCCAGGTCGGACCCGGGTTTTTGGTGGAAAAGAGGTATAAGTTAAAAATTTATGAATATATTATTGTCCAACATCTTTGAATCCTGGCATTCTGTGCCCTGACTTCACAGCGAGGATATAAAAAAAAACATGAACACTCTTTAAACTACAACATCTAACATTTCCTGTAGAATAGAGGAAGAGGAGGATATAAAAGGGACCCAGTTGTAGAGGGAAAAGGAGCAAAGATATGCTGACAGAGATGAAGATAGGGCAACAAAAGTTGGTCATAACACCATAGAGCAACTGGCGTTAGGGAAGGGCTGCTGGAGAAGCTGCTGTGAGTAGCAGGGACAGAGCCTCAGACTCACCTATGTTCTGAATGTGGGAAATGTTTCTCTTGTGACCAGACTGAGTGAACCTCCTGGGGAACCCTCTAAGTACTGGATTCTGTGAGTTCCACGAATACCTGATCAGAGAGAGGAAGACTTCTGACCTAGGTAAACTGCAAGTGAGCGAAGTCTGCAAGCAAAAGTTTTTGTCTGGGTCCATCATCATTGAGTTATCTTCTACTGTGTATTACATGACGTATAGACTGAGTCGTGTAAAATATCAACAAATTGTAAAGGGGTCCTCTAATATATATTGCACATATATCTTTATCTGGTTATATTACGGTTAGAAATTATTGCCACCACTCCAGTCTTATCTTTATATCCTATCTTTTACTATTTAATTACTCATGTAATTGACCACTGTTTAGTGATTGTTACCAAACACTCTTTAAGCATCCTGCTATTGTTATATACTTGTTTAACCTGTTATATTTGTGTTTGTTGTTGTGCATTCAGTTATTATGTTACACACCTCTAGTCACCCATTCACTTCACTTACAATACACAGAGGAGTCTTTTTTTATAAATCCATGTGTCAGTATGTTGCAAATTGTATTGCTTGTGCATGATCCAAAGAAGTCAATTCACTAAATGTAATAGCCTTTGAGCCAGGGCCGCAGCGGGATACTTGCGAGTATGCCCATATTTTTAAAGCATTTAGCCTTTAACATGCTTGCTGCTTTAAAAATACAGGCAAACCCAAAGTCTTTTTTATGGTGCGTACACATGGTACAGTTAAAATGCACGATATGAACGATAACGATATCAATCATATCGTAATCATTCATATTGTGCATTTTTTGGTGCCTCCAACCCACCAATGACCTGTGATGCACGGCAAGTATGGATGATAAAGATATAGTCCATCAACCGTGCATGCAGGCTAACCTGGTCGATATCGACCAGGTTACTATAGAGACCCGCGATCATCGTTGGCCGAAGTTGGTGATGTGCTGGATGATCAATATCGATCATCCAGCACACTCTGGAAATATTTCAACGATATCATTATCGTTGACGATCGTCCCGTGTGTATGCACCATTACAAATAGTGCTTCCTTAGCTGCCTCTGTAAGTGCCATGTATTCTGCCTCACTTGTGAATAGGGCTACAGTGGGTTGCTTTCTACTTCTTCAGCTGATGGTTGCGCCTGCTAACACAAATAGATAACCCATTTAGGAATGACGGTCATCCTCATCTGATCCACAGATGGCATTACAGAAAGATTTCAAAGACGATTTCCCAGATTTTTTAAATTCTAGCTTTAAGGCAGATGAACCTTTCAGGTATCTGAAGATTCTTTTAACTGCTGTCCAATGTTGCTTCTATGGGTTGATAAGAATGTGTGATGCCTGCACGAGTTACACAACACTGGCTACACTGGCATAAATTAAACTTTGATAAGGTACGTTCCTGTCTCTAAGCTTTGTGAAATTCTTAGGCCTAACAGGTGATTTGCAGGTCCTAGGTCTTTCATTTTAAAATTCTGCTTTAACAGCTGCTTTACACTTGTTGAGCGAGATGTAATAGGGTCCAAGTTTTTTGTGTGAGAAAAAATCGGACCTTCTTGCACATTTAAAGATCAGAGTTTGTCTCACAACTCGCCAAATGTAATAGCCTGCGGACTTTTCTCCTATGACTAGCATGAAAAGGTCCAAGTTATACAGAAGCCTTCACAGGTCAGTGAGATCCGTGAAGGCTTCTGTTTAAAAAAAATAGTGAACAGCAAAAATTAATAAAAATATGAGATGGGGATCCCCCTTAAAAGCAGAACCAGCCCCAGGCTCTGGTGAGCCTGACCTGATTCATAAAATACAGGGGAAAAAATGCATAGGGTTTACCTGTATTTTATGAACCAGCACAAGGCTCTTTTGAGCCAGTCTTGGTTATGGAAATACAGGGGAAAAAATTTGTAGGAGTACCCTGTATTTTCCATAACCAGCACCGGACTCTTTCTAGTGGGGGGTGTAATGCCACAGCCAGGGAACCCTTTCACCTGTCTGTCAAACTTTCCTGCATGCAGTTTTTAAAAGTCTATATGTGATCACCTTTGGAGGTGTAGGAACAGGGGGGAGAGCGGAGTTAGGAGGCTAACACTGCGGCTGAGAGCCGCAGTCGGAAGGAACATCCAGCTGTATGGCTGCTATTTACATCATAAAGCAGGATCTCTAACAGGAGGGAGCCCAGGTAAGAGCCACGCTGATGGCATATTAACGTGAGGGTGAGTGAAGCCAGGTGGTTGGTGCTGCCGGTGAGAGCCGCAACCAGAAGGGGACAATAAGCAGATTGACTGCTATAAACATTTTGGAAGCAGAGTTTCCAGCAGGAGGCAGATGCGGGTGAGATTCTCTAGAAGTCCAGCAAACTCGACCCAATTATTTATTTACCTCCGCATGTGATATTACAGAAGGACTTTCCTTTGAGTTTGGATTTTATATAAGAAACATTTTAAATAAAGACATCAGTGGTGTAACTACTGCCCCCGCAGCCCCCGCGGTGGCTTGGAGGCGCTGGGTAGCTTGGGGGCGACGGGGGCAGTAGTTCCGTCACTCAGTGGCGGAACTCCCATGACTACGGAGGGTGCAGGGGGTGCGGTCGCACCCCCTGCACCCTCCATCTGCCGGGCGCCCGCTGAGTGTGTTACCAGCGGGCGCCCGGCTCCTATTCAAACCCCCGGCGGCAGCCGGTCGACGGAGCTCCCTCCGTCTTCCGGGTCCCGCAGGGCACTATGGGAGTGACGTCATGACGTCACTCCCATAGTGCCGAGGAGCGGACGCCGGGGACAGAGCTCTGGAGTGAGCTCCGTCTTCCGGGTCCCGCAGATCACTATAGGAGTGACGGTATGACGTCACTCCCATAGTGCCGAGGAGCGGACGCTGGGGTATGGACGGCAGCAGCACTGGAGCAGGGAAAAAGGTAAGTGGTTTTTTTTTTCTTTTGTGTGTGTTTGTGTGCGCTTGGGGGGGGGAGAAACTACTGGGGGCAACTACAGGGGGCTCACTACTGGGATCAACTAGGTGCAACTACAGGGGGCTCACTACAGGGGGTTCACTACAGGGGGTTCACTACAAGGGGCTCACTACTGGGGGCAACCACAGGGGGCTCAGTACTGGGGCAACTACATCGGGCTCACTACTGGGGGCAACTACAAGGGGCAACTACTGGGTGCAACTACAGGGGGCTCACTACTGAGGGCAACTACAGGGGCAACTACTGTGCACAACTACAGGGGGCACTATTTGAAGGCGCAAAACTACAAGGGGCACTGCATATGGGCACAACTACAGGGGGCACTACTTTAATGGGCACGATTACAGGGGGCCCTGCATAATGGGCACTACTACAGGTGGCATTGCATAAGGGGCACTATTACAGGGGGCATTGCATAAGGGACACTAGTATAGGGGGCATTGCATATAGGGCACAACTACAGGGGGCCCTGCATAAAGGGCACTACTACAGGGGACATTGCATAAGGGGCACTATTACAGGGGGCATTGCATAAGGGGCACTAGTATAGGGGGCATTGTATAAGGGGCACTGATACACAAAGTTTACAGGTTATAAACTATGGGCCTGATTCAGAGCCGGACGCTATTTGCGGATGCTCGTTCAGAAAAAGGGGCTGGATATTTAAATTGAGCGCTCGCTCTTTGCGGTCTGTTGACTCCTCTATGTCTGAACGAGCGTCCGAAACATGCGCTCGCTATTTTGTAAAGACGCCCCTTGGCAGCTCGCATCATACGTCATCTCCGCTATTTATTAGATTAATCGAGTACATCGAAAGGCGTATGAACTGCTCGCTATTCTTGTGGTAGCATTTTCCTACCGCAATCATGCGAGCAGTTCAGGCTAAAAGACAACCAAGTGACGTGGTCGATGACGCTGCTTTACTAATTATGCACACCCTTAAAACGCTCATTTTGACCGTTTGGCACACCTGCGTTCGGATCTCCACTCCCCGTTTTCAAGCACCTTCCCCTGTTACCACCCACAAACGCCTCATCCTGTCACTCAAATTAGCAGGCATTCGCTATTTTGCGAGCACACGATTTCCGACCGCACTGACTTGTTGGCGCATGTGCATTACAACCCATACGCATGCGCAGATGTGTGAACATCGCTCGGAGCGAACGAGCGGCCGCTTACGAGCGGCTCTAAATCAGGCCCACAATTCACAAACACAGAAAATATTTTTTTATTTGGTTTGGAGTGCAGCACCCTTTTTATTTGGGGGTTACAGCACCCTTTAACGGTCAAGCCAGCCGGCCCTTTACCTCTGAATCAGGCCCTATGTTCCCAATAATCTGGTTCTACATGGACATAAAAAAAGTGCAACCTGTCTTGAGCTGAGGTGACAGACTGGCAGGAGCAGAGTGGAGGGTTGGTGAAGTAGATCTGTCATTACTATGTGCATAATGTGCTATTAGGGGCATTACTGTGTGGCATAATGTGTAAGAGGCATTACTGTGTGGCATAATGTGTTGTATGTGGCATGACTGTGTGGCATAATGTGTTGTATGTGGCATGACTGTGTGGCATAATGTGTTGTATGTGGCATTACAGTGTGGCATAATGTGAAATAGGGGCATTACAGCATGGCATACATTTGTTATAAGGTCTTTACTGTATGTAGTTTTGTGTTATACGTGGCATTATTGTGTGGCATGTGTAAGGGGCATTGCTGTGTGGCATAATGTGTTGTAAGGGGCTTTCAGGTGTGGCATAATGTGTTGTAAGGGGCATTCCGGTGTGGCACACTGTTATAAGTGGCATTACTTAGTGTGTCATAATGTGTAGGGCACGTTGCTGTATCATGTAACCACACACCTTAAACGTTGTCTTTGGATGTGTTTGATCTTTGGGCGGGGGGGGGGCGCCTGAAACTTTTTTGGCATGGGGGAGCAAAATTTATAGTTACGCCACTGAAAGACATTATTTTATTGCTGCCATATGTACAGAACATTTTCTTCCTATTAAATTTGAATGGAACTTTAAGGGGGGTAAATTTACTAAAGGTCGATTTGATGGTTGATTTGAAGTGTGATTTAGCTCACCTCAAACCGACTCAAATCGCATTGTGACAACCCTGTTTTTTTTCCAGATTTACTAATGGTCGATTTGTTTTGCAATTTGCAAAACAAATTCGATTTGATTCAGTTTTGAACAGTGATTTGCTGTTCGATTTGACATGTTCATGTACAAATCGAACAGCAAATCCCACTTCAAACCGAACTGCAAATCCCCGACTGCATTGAACTGATTAATGCTTTGACTTTCAGCATGAGTAGTTTGTTCTCAGACAGATACATGCAGACATCAGTGAGATGCCTGCATGTATCTGACTGTAACAAGCAAATAAAGAGTTAAAAGTTACGAAAAATTGATGTGAGGTCCACCCCCAAAACACAACCAGCCCCAGACTTTTAAAACCCAGTCCTGGTTGACTAAGTACAGGAAAAAAATTGCGTAGGGTCTCCCTGTAATTCACAGAACGAGCCCTGGACCTTTTCTAGCGGGGGACTGATGCCACAGCCAGGGGAGCCCTATCACTGGGCCCCCCAGCCGCAGCATCAGCCCTGACCGCTAGTCAGCCCAGGCCAGGGATCCCTGGGGAGTTGGGGACCCCTCCAATAAAGGGGTCTCCCTCTCCAGGGCACCTCTAGCCTAGGCTGATAGCCTGGGGCTATCCCCGACACCCCTGGGCGCTGGGTGGTGGGTTGATTGTGTTAATGTAGTGTAAAAAAAGAATATGTTTAACATTGTCTTTACAGTAGAACTGCAGGTTCCAGCAAGCCTCCCCCGCATGATGGTACAGTACTTGGAGAACCACAAGTACCAGCATGCAGGGCATTAAGGGCCTACTGGGACCTGTAGTTCACCTGTAAGTAGTTCACTTGTAAGCTCGGCAGCACAAAAAGGCCTGGATATCCACGGAAGGTAAAAGTGGTGGATGATTGCAGAATCCTTTTCGAGGTAAAGAAAAACCCCTTCACATCTAGCCAATCATGCCTGAAAAAGGGAACACTTCAGAATCAGGAAAAACTCACACTGCAACTATATCAGTTCATTATCAATGGGTCTGGGTTATTTACTTCTGTAATAAATTTGGTTTCCCACAGCTTCCAGAAGTGGGAAAAATCTCTCCGCAATACAGCATCAAACATCAAATATTGGACAGATCCCACAGTGACTACCGTGGGACCACACACTGTGTTTTTATGTTCACTTCAGCAGTAACATAATACTGATTAGTATCCCTATGAATACAGGTTACACCAAAAGATTTTCCCTGATTTTTTGAGAGGTTCACCAAATTTGCTTTTACAACAGTAACCAGACTACCAGAATCTATCAGAGCCTCTACCCACTTGCCTTATACAGTGATTGTACACATTTGTTTATCTGGCTCGGCCTGATGGTCTGCAGTGCAGGCTAGCTGACTAAAGAAAAAATACTCTCTGATCCACAGTATCACATTGTATAGGTTCAAAGGTAAGTGGAAGATTAGCAGCAACATGGCCCAAGACACAACATCTAAATCATCTGATCATATTTTTGTGAAGTGTTTTACAAGACAGGAACCTTCCTGGCTCACCCAGTCATTTGGCAGAGCTGCAGGCAGTGACTGTAGGTATCGGTCCATAACAACATTTTCCACGATCTGTGGTCCTGTTATAGTCTCTGTTTGTAGCCACTTCTTGGTGAGATGGATGAAGTCATGCATTTCAGAGTGGAGAGGCTTATTCACTTGGTATCCCCAGCAATGAACTTGTGCTCGGTTAAGTATCGTGACCCCCAAACTAGTCAAAATTTAAATTTTTAGTTTGTCAAAATCCTTGACATCAGTAAACCTCAAGTCATAATATGCCTTCCTGACAGGAAGTGGGGTGCCCACTGACTTTTCCTCTCAGCTTTTCTTTCAAAAGTTGTTAAATAGGTTTCAACATCATCACTTTGTCATGTTGTGCAAAAAATGAGTGGCCTGTATGGGGCTGGTGCTAGCTGTGACATCTGAGGAAGCATTACCAGACAGTGCTGCAGGGTTCTGCACCACCTCTTTTAAGGCTTCACGGTCTTGCTGCTGCTGTCTCCGGTTTTCCTCAGCATCCATTTGTTGCTGCCTCCAGGCTTCCTCAATGGCCAAAATTATATGAATAAATATAACGTGGTGCGCTCTGGGGCACTTATAGTTATCTGATGATTTAACTATGTGCGGTATAATTGATTACTTTATCACTGTGTAAAGGTGTTACAGTCCCATATACTGTATATCCACAAATTATCCGCATAAAGTCCAGAAATTGACTTTAGTAGAAAATTAGTCCTTAAATGTCATCTGTAGGTAGGGTGTTCATATAAATTCCAGAACAAACTGATATAACTTTTATCTTTGGTTCACGTGGTCTGTTGGATGGGTGTTCTTATTAAGTCTCAACCCTCCTCACCTTTCCCCTCCACCTCAAATGTAATATTATGCACAGTATCAGGAACTTATAAGGACACTATTAATGCAGTTTAGGTAAGTATAAATGTACTTAACCGGATAGTGTGATATTCCTCCTGCTGGTCCTATCAGTCCCGGTACTTCAGGTGGTGGTGTGTGGGGTTTACAGACTATATCACAATGTATAGTGGTATATTACCATATAAACCAAATGTACACCAGTGTTTAGTACAACACATTTATTGGTGCAATACATTAGTCAATAGCTCACTGAGTCCCAAATTACTGTTCAAAAAAGTGGTCCATATAAAGTCTCTATTCAGATCATATAGAGCTATCGCTTACTGTTAATAAAGTCCAGCACATAAATGTTTCATGATGCAAGTAGGTAAGGGGCGTTTTCAAACGGGTTTCATCCAAAAACCTGACTTTTTCAAGGGTAGTAGACAGCACTGTAGCCATGGGTACCATGAGCCACAAGTGCCAGTACTGAAATGCCCCCAAGGAGGAGGCCCCTGGCATGTGCTGCATCACTGGCAAGGTGCTGCTCCCACTCTTCAAACCTCTGCTCGAGCCTCTCTACAACCTGCTAATGGTCAGCTACCCTGAGCATATTTTACCTATTTGTAAATACTGGTTCCAGCATCTATATTTGTTTTCTATGCCTTGCACATTATCTTTACAAACAAACAAACAAAGCAAACATACTGGTTTCTGTTACAGCCAAATATTTACAATTTTAACTCATCAGTCCAGAGCATCTGCTGCCATTTTTCTGCACTCCAGTTCCTATGTTTTTGTGCATAGTTTAGTCGCTTGGCCTTGTTTCCATGTCGAAGATATGGCTTTTTGTCACGCAATTCTTCCATGAAGACCACTTCTGGCCTTCTCCGAACAGTAGAAGGGTGTACCTGAGTCCCATTGGTTTATGCCAGTTCTGAGCTGATGGCAGTGCTGGACATCTTCCGATTTCGAAGGGAAGTAAGCATGATGTGTCTTTCATCTGATGCACTAAGTTTCCTTGGCCGACCACTGCATCTACGGTCCTCAACATTTCCCATTTCTTTGGGCGTCTTCATAAGAGCTTGGACAGCACATCTTAAAACCGCAGTCTGCTTTTAAATCTTTGCCTAGGAGAGACCGTGCTGATGCAGTATAACTACCTTGTGTCTTGTTGCTGTGCTCAATCTTGCCATGGTGTACAGTATGACCTGTGACATGAAACTGTCTTCCACAACCTTTGTAGCAGAGTTTGGCTGTTCCTCACCCAGTTTTAAGCCTCCTACACAGCTGTTTCTATTTCAATTGATGACTGTGTTTCATCCTACATATGAAAATGATGATCATTATCACCTGTTTGGTATGATTGGTTAATCATACACCTGATTATAATCCTACAAAATCCCTGACTTTGTGCAAGTGTACCTAGAAGAATTTATGCTGTTTTGAAGGCAAAGGGTGGTCACATCAAATATTCATTTGATTTAGATGTATCTTCTGTTCATTCACTTTGCATTTTGTTAATTCATAAAAATAAAATATTAACACTTCTATTTTTGAAAGCATTCTTACTTTGCAGCATTTTTTCCACACCTGCCTAAAACTTTTGTGCAGTGCTGTATATGTATGTATATATATATATATATATATATATATATATATATATGATGGCGCCAGCCAATAGCAAAATTAGTATGTGATAATAATTCAACAATGACAATAAAGGAAAGGAGCGCTCTACCAATAGGTGTCAGCTAGATCATAAGATGGAGGTCTTGGGAATAGGTCCTCAGTGTACAATAGAAAAAAAGAAAAGTGATTGAAACCAGCGACAGGCGTCTCTAAGGTATATAAAGTGCAAGTGCAATATCAATGTAAATAAATATAGATGCAAGTGGATATCAATAAATAAAACATTCTAAGAACAATTTATTTAGACAAAGTTAACACAAAGAAGTAAATACGGAGCAGGAAGCATATAAATATGTAAAATATATATATATTAAAAACCTCTATAGTGCCGTAGTTTTCAATGATGACACAAGGTGGACCTCTATACAGTACAGTTACTAGTGTTTCTAAAGTGCAGTTAGTGCTGAATAATTCTGGCAGTGTAACTGAATAAATACATAAAAACAGCAGTTAATAGTTTTAGTAAGGTCCAAAAAGTTCAGGAATGGTAAAAATCCTTAATGTGCCATTGCGCAGTTGTCATAGATCCCTTTTCTTGATATTGCACTGCATATAGTGGACCATAGAATTTTCAAACAAACTTAGAAAAAGGAAGTGGATTGCAACAGATATTTAAATTATTGATTAAACAACATTCCAAATGGTCAATACCTAAGATTAAGAAGGAACTGTAGTAATAAATTACAATTTCTGAAACAAACACAAGAAGTCACTGTGTCTATCAAGGAGCAAGGTTATATGGAGAATTTATTAACCACTTAACTGACAAATTCTCCAAAAACCGCTCCGAAATTGTCGTTTTTTTTATGATTGAATTAGGTCAGGATCAGCTTTTTAAAACTTATCCAACACGATTTTCTGTAAAAAAAAATTTTTTAAGCGCTGTATACCATAAAAATGGCAATTTTTATGCTATATAGTACTGTTGGCCATCGATAGAAACATCGATTGTGACCACAGCTGCCGATGTTTCCTTAACAGCAGTTAGGGGCTGCCATCTATATATATATATATATATGTGCATATATATATATATATATACGTTCATATATATAAATATACACACATATATATGTATATATATACATATACATATATATACACATATATACATATATATATATATACATATATATATATATTATGGCCAGGGCTCTGATTTATTCATGGGGGTGGGGTTATCGTCAATGGGGAAGAGGCTGCTGATAGCGGGGTTGTGGAGTGAAGGAGGGACAGCGCTATCTTCCCTGCCCGGCGGCTGCTGCTAGCCGGAGTTGGAGGGAGAGAAGGACAGCGCTGTTAGCGCTGCCTTCTCTGCCCTGTCAGCAGCCGCCGGGCTGCGGCTAGCAGGCAAGGAGGGAGAGAAGGACAGCGCTGCCTTCTCTTCCCTGTCAGCAGCCGCCGGGCTGCGGTTAGCCGGCAAGGAGGGAGAGGACAGCGCTGTTAGCTCTAACTGCCGGAGGAGGGAGAGATGGAGAGCGCTGTCTTCTCTACCCTGTCCTCTCGGCAGCTGCTGGGGGGGGGGGGGGTTCGCCGGCGCTGGGCTGGCCGATCACTGCAGTGATTGGCCCACGGGGAGGGGCAAAGTGTGCAGAGGGACCAGGAGGTCCCTCTGTGATTGGCGGCTGCTAGAAAATGATTTTCCAGCAGCCGCCCATAGAGCTTTTCTGACTGGTCTTATCAGATACGACCATGTCAGGGAAAGCCCAATCTGGTATGGTCGTATCTGATACGACCATGCCAGGCAAGTGGTTAAGTAACTCTTATGGTGAGGCTTTAATGAGAGATAGGAGTTCCTCATTATTGCCCAAAGAACATGTTTTGGCTCAGGGTAAAGATCAGCGATCGCAAATACGTGCTTTAGCGCATATGTTACCCGACTTTGTGGACCAGGGACTCACTCCTCCAAAATGATTGGGTCCCGGGGACACGCTCCCCTGCTGCGGTAGGCTGCAGAAGATGGTCTCTGGCATGGGCTTTGTTGCAGACGGGGCAATTCTGTTACAGCGTGTAGCAGGACGGGGTTTCACTATCTCACGCAGGGGGAGTTTCTGAGTACATAGAAACCCCCCCTAATGGACCGATGCTCTGTACACTGCCCGCAGTGGGGGGTGTTTAAACAGTTTAAACTCTGTGATAGCAGCTACCAGGTTTCCATAAGTATGATAGATAGTGTAGGACTTGCAGAGAAGTGGGGTCCCGTGATGTGGGCTGCAGGCTTGAATGCATTGATCAATCCATGAACCAAAACCCCATCATTTATTTATATATTATTGTGAGTGATTTAACAATGGTGAGTGCTGAGTTTTCTGTTTTTATTTATTTGTCACAAGCCACTTGCGCCCCATCCCTGGGAATGGCGAGTGCAGGTCTGCACCCCAAATCTGGGAGTGGCGAGTGCAGTGGATTTCTGACATTGTGTGTGTATATATATATATATATATATACATATATATATATATTAGGAGTGAGCGGGTTCGGATTTCAGAAATCCGAACCCCCCCAAGCCCCCCCGATCCGAGGCCGATCCGAGCCAGGCTCGACTTTTCCCGCCTGACTCGGATCTGAAATCGAGGCAAAACGTCATCATCCCCCCTTCCGGGTCTCGCGGGTTTTGGATCATATATAAGGTACCCGCGTCGGCGCCATTTTCTCACTCGGCTGTGGACAGTGAAGAGGGAGGGTGGGAGTTAGAGCTGGCTGGGCTGTGTAGTGTAGTGTAGTGCAGTGTTGTGCTGTGCTGCACTGTGCTGCTGTTGTCTATAGGGGCTGTGTCCACTACTTCAAAGTCCATAGGGGCTGGCTGGACTGTGTTGTGCAGTCAGTTGTCCATAGGGGCTGTGTCCACTCCAAAGTCCTGTGCAGTGTCCCAGTCCTAAAGGGGTGCTGTAGTGTTGTCCAGGAGGTGCTCTGTCCATCAGAGGTGCTCCCCCAAGTGCAAAAAAAAATAATATTTTTTCTGTGTTTGTGAATTGTGTGCACTGTGGCTGCACATGCATCAACAAAGGAGCAGCTCCAAGCGTGCGCCTGTGTCCCATAAGTAAAAGGCCGGCTGGCTTGTCCTTTAAAGGGTGCTGTAACCCCCAAAGGGCACTCCAAACAAAATAAAAAAAAATATTTTTTTGTGTTTGTGAATTGTGTGCACAGTAGCCGCACGTGCATCAACAAAGTAGTGCCAAGCGTGCGCATGTGTCCCATAAATAAAGGGCCGGCTGGATTGACCACTAAAGGGTGCTGTAACCCCCAAAGGGCACTCCAAACAAAATAAAAAAATATATTTTTTTGTGTTTGTGAATTGTGTGCGCAGTAGCCGCACGTGCATCAACAAAGTAGTGCCAAGCGTGCGCCTGTGTCCCATAAATAAAAGGCCGGCTGGATTGACCGCTAAAGGGTGCTGTAACCCCCAAAGGGCACTCCAAACAAAATAAAAAAATATATTTTTTTGTGTTTGTGAATTGTGTGCGCAGTAGCCGCACGTGCATCAACAAAGTAGTGGAAAGCGTGTGCCTGTGTCCCATAAATAGAGGGCCGGCTGGTTTGACCGCTAAAGGGTGCTGTAACCCCCAAAGGGCACTCCAAACAAAATAAAAAAATATATTTTTTTGTGTTTGTGAATTGTGTGCGCAGTAGCCGCACGTGCATCAACAAAGTAGTGCCAAGCGTGCGCCTGTGTCCCATAAATAAAGGGCCGGCTGGATTGACCGCTAAAGGGTGCTGTAACCCCCAAAGGGCACTCCAAACAAAATTTAAAAAAAATATTTTTTTGTGTTTGTGAATTGTGTGCGCAGTAGCCGCACGTGCATCAACAAAGTAGTGCCAAGCGTGCGCCTGTGTCCCATAAATAAAGGGCCGGCTGGATTGACCGCTAAAGGGTGCTGTAACCCCCAAAGGGCACTCCAAACAAAATAAAAAATATATTTTTTTTGTGTTTGTGAATTGTGTGCGCAGTAGCCGCACGTGCATCAACAAAGTAGTGCCAAGCGTGCGCCTGTGTCCCATAAATAAAGGGCCAGCTGGATTGACCGCTAAAGGGTGCTGTAACCCCCAAAGGGCACTGCAAACAAAATAAAAATATATATTTTTTTGTGTTTGTGAATTGTGTGCGCAGTAGCAGTACGTGCATCAGCAAAGTAGTGCCAAGCGTGCGCCTGTGTCCCGTAAATAAAGGGCCGGCTGGATTGACCACTAAAGGGTGCTGTAACCCCCAAAGGGCACTCCAAACAAAATAAAAAAATATTTTTTTTTGTGTTTGTGAATTGTGTGCACAGTAGCCGCACGTGCATCAACAAAGTAGTGCCAAGCGTGCACCTGTGTCCCATAAATAAAAGGCCAGCTGGATTGACCGCTAAAGGGTGCTGTAACCCCCAAAGGGCACTGCAAACAAAATAAAAATATATATTTTTTTGTGTTTGTGAATTGTGTGCGCAGTAGCAGTACGTGCATCAACAAAGTAGTGCCAAGCGTGCGCCTGTGTCCCATAAATAAAGGGCCGGCTGGATTGACCGCTAAAGGGTGCTGTAACCCCCAAAGGGCACTCCAAACAAAATAAAAAAAAATATTTTTTTGTGTTTGTGAATTGTGTGCGCAGTAGCCACACGTGCATCAACAAAGTAGTGCCAAGCGTGCGCCTGTGTCCCATAAAAAAAGGGCCAGCTGGATTGACCGCTAAAGGGTGCTGTAACCCCCAAAGGGCACTCCAAACAAAATAAAAATATATATTTTTTTGTGTTTGTGAATTGTGTGCGCAGTAGCCGCACGTGCATCAACAAAGTAGTGCCAAGCGTGCGCTTGTGTCCCATAAATAAAGGGCCGGCTGGTTTGACCGCTAAAGGGTGCTGTAACCCCCAAAGGGCACTCCAAACAAAATAAAAAAATATATTTTTTTGTGTTTGTGAATTGTGTGCGCAGTAGCCGCACGTGCATCAACAAAGTAGTGCCAAGCGTGCGCCTGTGTCCCATAAATAAAGGGCCGGCTGGATTGACCACTAAAGGGTGCTGTAACCCCCAAAGGGCACTCCAAACAAAATTAAAAAATATATTTTTTTGTGTTTGTGAATTGTGTGCGCAGTAGCAGTACGTGCATCAACAAAGTAGTGCCAAGCGTGCGCCTGTGTCCCATAAATAAAGGGCCGGCTGGATTGACCGCTAAAGGGTGCTGTAACCCCCAAAGGGCACTCCAAACAAAATTAAAAAATATATTTTTTTGTGTTTGTGAATTATGTGCGCAGTAGCCGCACGTGCATCAACAAAGTAGTGCCAAGCGTGCGCCTGTGTCCCATAAATAAAGGGCCGGCTGGATTGACCACTAAAGGGTGCTGTAACCCCCAAAGGGCACTCCAAACAAAATAAAAAAATATATTTTTTTGTGTTTGTGAATTGTGTGCGCAGTAGCCACACGTGCATCAACAAAGTAGTGCCAAGCGTGCGCCTGTGTCCCATAAAAAAAGGGCCAGCTGGATTGACCGCTAAAGGGTGCTGTAACCCCCAAAGGGCACTCCAAACAAAATAAAAAAATATATTTTTTTGTGTTTGTGAATTGTGTGCGCAGTAGCCGCACGTGCATCAACAAAGTAGTGCCAAGCGTGCGCTTGTGTCCCATAAATAAAGGGCCGGCTGGTTTGACCGCTAAAGGGTGCTGTAACCCCCAAAGGGCACTCCAAACAAAATAAAAAATATATATTTTTTTGTGTTTGTGAATTGTGTGCGCAGTAGCCGCACGTGCATGAACAAAGTAGTGCCAAGCGTGCGCCTGTGTCCCATAAATAAAGGGCCGGCTGGATTGACCGCTAAAGGGTGCTGTAACCCCCAAAGGGCACTCCAAACAAAATGAAAAAATATATTTTTTTGTGTTTGTGAATTGTGTGCGCAGTAGCCGCACGTGCATCAACAAAGTAGTGCCAAGCGTGCGCCTGTGTCCCATAAATAAAGGGCCGGCTGGATTGACCACTAAAGGGTGCTGTAACCCCCAAAGGGCACTCCAAACAAAATAAAAAAATATATTTTTTTGTGTTTGTGAATTGTGTGCGCAGTAGCCGCACGTGCATCAACAAAGTAGTGCCAAGCGTGCGTCTGTGTCCCATAAATAAAAGGCCAGCTGGACTGACCGCTAAAGGGTGCTGTAACCCCCAAAGGGCACTCCAAACAAAATACAAAAATATATTTTTTTGTGTTTGTGAATTGTGTGCGCAGTAGCCGCACGTGCATCAACAAAGTAGTGCTAAGCGTGCGCCTGTGTCCCATAAATAAAGGGCCGGCTGGATTGACCGCTAAAGGGTGCTGTAACCCCCAAAGGGCACTGCAAACAAAATAAAAATATATATTTTTTTGTGTTTGTGAATTGTGTGCGCAGTAGCCGCACGTGCATCAACAAAGTAGTGCCAAGCGTGCGCTTGTGTCCCATAAATAAAGGGCCAGCTGGTTTGACCGCTAAAGGGTGCTGTAACCCCCAAAGGGCACTCCAAACAAAATAAAAAAATATATTTTTTTGTGTTTGTGAATTGTGTGCGCAGTAGCCGCACGTGCATCAAAAAAGTAGTGCCAAGCGTGCGCCTGTGTCCCATAAATAAAGGGCCGGCTGGATTGACCACTAAAGGGTGCTGTAACCCCCAAAGGGCACTCCAAACAAAATAAAAAAATATATTTTTTTGTGTTTGTGAATTGTGTGCGCAGTAGCCGCACGTGCATCAACAAAGTAGTGCCAAGCGTGCGCCTTTGTCCCATAAATAAAAGGCCAGCTGGACTGACCGCTAAAGGGTGCTGTAACCCCCAAAGGGCACTCCAAACAAAATACAAAAATATATTTTTTTGTGTTTGTGAATTGTGTGCGCAGTAGCCGCACGTGCATCAACAAAGTAGTGCTAAGCGTGCGCCTGTGTCCCATAAATAAAGGGCCGGCTGGATTGACCGCTAAAGGGTGCTGTAACCCCCAAAGGGCACTGCAAACAAAATAAAAATATATATTTTTTTGTGTTTGTGAATTGTGTGCGCAGTAGCAGTACGTGCATCAACAAAGTAGTGCCAAGCGTGCGCCTGTGTCCCATAAATAAAGGGCCGGCTGGATTGACCACTAAAGGGTGCTGTAACCCCCAAAGGGCACTCCAAACAAAATAAAAAAATATATTTTTTTGTGTTTGTGAATTGTGTGCGCAGTAGCCACACGTGCATCAACAAAGTAGTGCCAAGCATGCGCCTGTGTCCCATAAATAAAGGGCCAGCTGGAATAACCGCTAAAGGGTGCTGTAACCCCCAAAGGGCACTCCAAACAAAATGAAAATATATATTTTTTTGTGTTTGTGAATTGTGTGCGCAGTAGCCGCACGTGCATCAACAAAGTAGTGCCAAGCGTGCGCTTGTGTCCCATAAATAAAGGGCCGGCTGGTTTGACCGCTAAAGGGTGCTGTAACCCCCAAAGGGCACTCCAAACAAAATAAAAAAATATATTTTTTTGTGTTTGTGAATTGTGTGTGCAGTAGCCGCACGTGTATCAACAAAGTAGTGCCAAGCGTGCGCCTGTGTCCCATAAATAAAGGGCCGGCTGGATTGACTGCTAAAGGGTGCTGTAACCCCCAAAGGGCACTCCAAACAAAATAAAAATATATTTTTTTTTGTGTTTCTGAATTGTGTGCGCAGTAGCCACACGTGCATCAACAAAGTAGTGCCAAGCGTGCGCCTGTGTCCCATAAATAAAGGGCCGGCTGGAATGACCGCTAAAGGGTGCTGTAACCCCCAAAGGGCACTCCAAACAAAATAAAAAAATATATTTTTTTGTGTTTGTGAATTGTGTGCGCAGTAGCCGCACGTGCATCAACAAAGTAGTGCCAAGCGTGCGCCTGTGTCCCATAAATAAAGGGCCGGCTGGATTGACCGCTAAAGGGTGCTGTAACCCCCAAAGGGTACTCCAAACAAAATAAAAAAATATATTTTTTTGTGTTTGTGAATTGTGTGCGCAGTAGCCGCACGTGCATCAACAAAGTAGTGCCAAGCGTGCGCCTGTGTCCCATAAATAAAGGTCCGGCTGGATTGACTGCTAAAGGGTGCTGTAACCCCCAAAGGGCACTCCAAACAAAATAAAAAAATATATTTTTTTGTGTTTGTGAAATGTGTGCGCAGTAGCCGCACGTGCATCAACAAAGTAGTGCCAAGCGTGCGCCTGTGTCCCATAAATAAAGGGCCGGCTGGATTGACCGCTAAAGGGTGCTGTAACCCTCAAAGGGCACTCCAAACAAAATAAAAAAATATTTTCTGTGTTTGTGAATTGTGTGGGCTGTAGCTGCACGTGCATCAACAAAGGAGCAGCGCCAAGCGTGCGCCTGTGTCCCATAAGTAAAGGGCCGGCTGGCTCATTTCTTAAAGGGTGGTGTAACCCACAAAGTGCACTAGTCTCCAACAAAAATAAAAAATAATTTTCTGTGTTTGTGTGCGCCTTAGCCGCACGTATATATCAATATAACATAAATGGAGGACCAAACTTTCTCCGATAAAAATAAAATAGGGAAAGATCAAGAACCACTTCCTCCTAGTGCTGAAGCTGCTGCCACTAGTCATGACATAGACGATAACATGCCATCAACGTCGTCTGCCAAGGCCGATGCCCAATGTCATAGTAGAGGGCATATACAATCCCAAATGACAAAGTTCAGGAAAATGACCTTGAAAAAAACATTTAAATCATCTGAAGAGAAACTTAAACTTGTCAATATGCCATTTACGACACGGAGTGGCAAGGAATGGCTAAGGTCTTTCCCTATGTTCATGACTAGTGGTTCAGCTTCACATGATGATGGAAGCCCTCCTCCCACTAAAAAAAATCAAACGAGTTAAGCTGGCAAAAGCACAGCGAAGAACTGTGCGTTCTAAGAAGATATCACAAATCCCCAAGGAGAGACCAAGTGTGGTGGTGGTTGCGATGCCTGACCTTCCCAGCACTGGACGGGAAGAGGTGGCTCTTTCCACCATTTGCACGCCCCCTGCAAGTGCTGAAAGGAGCACCCACAGTCCACTTGCTGATATGCAAATTGAAGATGTCACTGTTGAAGTACAACAGGATGAGGATACTGGTGTAGCTGGCGCTGAGGAGGAAGTTGGCGAGGAGGATTCTGATGGTGATGTGGTTTGTTTAAATCAGGCTCCGGGGGAGACAGTTGTTGTCCGTGGGATGAAATAGCCCATCACGGTCATGCCTGGGCAGAAGACCAAACATTCCACCTCTTTGGTCTGGCAATATTTCTATCCAAATCCGGACAACAACTGTCTTGCCATATGTACCATATGTAAAGGTGAAATAAGTAGGGGTAGGGACGTTGACCACCTAGGAACATCCTCCCTTATACGGCACCTGCAGTGCATTCATAAAAAGTTACTGTCAAGTTCAGAGACTTTGGCTAAGACCGTAAGCAGTCCAGGGACACCTAAATCCCGTTGTCCTGTTGTATCCAAGCGCCTGCAAACCACACCGTCAACTCCCTCCTCGTCAATTTCCTCCTTAGTCAAGATCAGAAGTAGTCCTGCAGGCCATGTCACTGGCATGACTGACTCTCCTATCCGGGATTCCTCCGGAGGATCCTGCATTGCTACGCCTCCTGCTGCCGCTGCTGCTGTTGCTGCTGCTGGGAGTGATTCATCATCCCAGAGAGGAAGTAGGAACACCACTACTTTTACTAAACAATTGACCCTCCAACAGTCCTTAGCGAGGAGGATGAAGTACGACAGCAGTCATCCTGAAGCAAAACGTATAACTGAGGCCTTGACTGCTATGTTGGTGTTAGACGTGCGTCCGGTATCCGCCATTAGTGCAGTGGGATTTAGACAATTGATGGAGGTAGTGTGTCCCCGGTTCCAAATCCCGTCTAGATTCCACTTCACTGCAGAATTTTCTGAAAAGCGACAGGGGCATGCAGGAGACGCTTTGGGTGGCCCAAAAAATTTCTGGCCACTTTCGCCATTCAGCGACTGCGTGCCGAAGACTGGAGCGCCAGCAAACACTCTTGAACCTGCCCCGCCATCTCCTGAAGCAAGAGGTTGTGACGCGGTGGAACTCAACCCTCTATATGCTTCAGAGGATGGAGGAGCAGCAAAAGGCCATTCAAGCCTATACATCCACCTATGACATAGGCAAAGGAGGGGGTATGCACCTGACTCAAGCGCAGTGGAGAATGATTTCCATGTTGTGCAAGGTTCTCCAGCCCTTCGAACTTGCCACACGTGAAGTCAGTTCAGACACTGCCAGCTTGAGTCAGGTCATTCCCCTCATCAGGCTTTTGCAGAAGCAGCTGGAGAAAGTGAAGGAGGAGCTAAGACGGAGCAATTCCGCTTGGCATGTGGGACTTGTGGATGAAGCCCTTCATTCGCTTTGCCAGGATTCCAGGGTGGTCAATCTGTTGAAATCAGACCACTACATTTTGGCCACCGTGCTCGATCCTAGGTTTAAAGCCTATGTAGTGTCTCTCTTTCCGGCCGACACAAGCCTGCAGAGGTGCAAAGACCTGCTGGTGAAAACTCTGTCAGCTGAAGCGGAACATGACACGTCAACAGCTCCTTCTTCATTTTCTCCCGCAACTGGGGCTGCCAGGAAAAAACTTAGGTATCCTAAGCAACCCGCTGGCGGTGATGCAGGGCAGGCAGGACCAAGTTTGGACATCTGGTCCGGACTGAAGGACCTGGCAACAATTTCTGACATGTCTACTGTCACTGCATATGATACTGTCACCATTGACAGAATGGAGGAGGATTACATCGTTGACAGCATCCAAGTAGGCATGTCAGACAGTCCGTACCTGTACTGGCAGGAAAAAGAGGCAATTTGGAGGCCCCTGTACAAACTGGCTCTATTTTACCTGAGTTGCCCCCCCTCCAGTGTGTACTCCGAAAGAGTGTTTAGTGCAGCCGGGAACCTTGTCAGCGAAAGGCGTAGGAGGTTGCTTCCACAAAATGTGGAGAACATGATGTTCATAAAAATTAATTATCAACTCTTCCAGGGAGACCAGCCTCCAGAACGTACAGAGAGACCTGTGGTGGTGGATTCCAGCGGGGACGAGTTAATACTCTGTGAGGATGAGGATGTAAACAACACTGAAGAGGGTGAGGAATCGGTGGATGAGGAGGATGAGGACGACATCTTGCTTCCGTAGAGCCAGTTTGTGCAGGGACAGATTAATTACCAGCTTGTTTTGTGGGGGCCCAAACGAACCAATCATTTCAGACCCTGGCGCTGAAATGATTGGTTTGTTAAAGTGTGCATGTCCTGTTTATACAACATAAGGGTGGGTGGGAGGGCCCAAGGACAATTCCATCTTGCACCTCTTTTTTTTCTTTGCATTTGCATTATGTACAGTTTGGGGCCTAGTTTTTCAAACTGCCATCCTGTCTGCCACTGCAGTGCCACTCCAAGATGGGCCACGTGTTTGTGCCGCCCACTCGTATCGCTTAGCATAGTCATCCAGCTACCTCGGTGAACCTTTTGTACATAAAAACACTATTGTGAGGTGTTCAGAATAGACTGGAAATGAGTGGAAATTAAGGTTATTGAGGTTAATAATAGCATAGGAGCAGAAAAACCCACAAATTCTGTGATTTTAGCTGTTTTTATGCTTTTTTAAAAAAAAAATACAGATCCAAAACACAAAACCCAGAACCCAAAACACGGAAGGGTGGTTTTGGCAAAACCAATCCAGTTCCAAAACACGAAGAAAGATCCAGATCCAAAACCAAAACACAAAACACGAAAAGTGGCCGGTGCACACCCCTAATATATATGCACATTGTTCCTATGTTTAATGAGTGTCTGCAGGCAACAGTAAAGCATGGTGGAGGTTCCTTGCAAGTTTGGGGCTGCATTTCAGCAAATGGAGTTGGGAATTTGGTCAGGAGTAATGGTGTCCTCAATGCAGAGAAATACTTATCCATCATGCAATACTATCAGGGAGGCATCTGTTTGGCTACAAATTTTCATCAGCATAAAGAAGAACAAGGAGTCCTGGAAGTGATCATATGGCCCCTATAGAGTCCTGATCTCAACATCATCGAGTCTGTCTGGGATTACATGAAGAGACAGAAGGATTTGAGCAAGCCTACATCAACAGAAGATCTTTGGTTAGTTCTCCAAGTGGTTTTGAACAACCTCCCTGCCGAGTTCCTTCAAAAACTATGTGTAAGGTTACCTAGAAGAATTGATGCTGTTTTGTTTTGGTCACATCAATTATTGATTTGATTTAGATTTCTCTTTGCATTTTGTTAATTGATTAAAACAAACTATTAACACTTGTATTTTTCTAAAGCATTCTAAGGCCCCCATTTACCAACGAAGGCAAATACCAATGGATTTTTCGTCTAGTATCACTGTGATAATAATGAAAAATTTACTGATATTTACCCCTCCCGCAAAGTGCTCGTCCTCAGCGAGGTCCTCCACTGGGCTGCTGGCAGTCTAACACTGCCAGTGACGGATCTCCGGTATTATGCACTTGTGCATGACACGGGGACCCGACAGTACCTGGAATGCTTTGCTGAAAGGCACCGCCGGGTCTCCATTGCTGGCAATGGGGGTCGCATCGCTCTTGCCGTCTTAAAGATGGCGATAGCGATGCTTGACAAACAGCATTTGCCGCTGTTTGTTAAAAGCAGAAACGAGTGCTAAAGGGGTTATGCTTCGTTGGTAAATGGGGGCCTCACTTTACAGCATTTTTTCCACACCTGCCTAAAATATTTGCAAAGTACTGTATATCTACTGACTGACCACGTGATCGGAACTCGGCAAGGGAACATGCACTATTAGCATCCCTTTGTTTACACCATGTGACTGATGACACATACTCGCACAGTGTGTGATATTTATAATAGAAAACACCGCCCCCGGCTCTTACTGGCTCTTGTGTATCACATGACATATTTTAGTCACATGATCGGAACCCGGCAAAGGAACACGCACTATTGGTTAAACCAATACATGTGTCTAATGTTTACATCATGTGACCGGATATTCTGATGTAATACGATCAGCATAATCTATTTATCGGTTTGTTTATTCTGATTTATATGCATTTATTTTCTTGTTCATTGTCACGAATAAGGTGATTTATATATGCTTGTTATTTTTTGATAGCATAATATGTGATTTTAATTACGGCTTAGTTGATTGTATAATCAAACTTTTATCAGCTGCTTCTCATTTCCATCCAATTATGGGTATATAAGGTTACCATTTTCTACCAAGGGGATACTGCTACTGACGAAGGTGTGGGTGATTCCACATCGAAACACGTTTGGCGTTCCCCTATATTGACTACATTCCAATTTGGATCTAATATCATCTCTTCCGGACCGGCATCTACAACCAGTATCCAGCGGACTTTATCATTTTGGAACCACGCCGACTGCAATATTGCCCTAACATTCAGGACGTGATGATCCAATTAAGGCTGGTAATTATACTAAGAGCTGGACAATAATCCGGATCCCAATTTTACTAGTGACAATATACTCTACTAGTTCATATTCATTTGGATACCCACATTTCATCTTGTACAGCTGAAGGATTTTTATTCATATAATACCTTTCTGGTGTTTCTAATGTAACCTGCATTTGCAAGTTCTATTTATTGAGAATTACTAATTGTTTCCTTTTAAAATGTTTTTTAATATATGTTTTTTACAATAAATAATCCTTGAATATGTCAACTAAGCCGTAATTAATCACACAATAACAAATGCAATTGTATTTATGATATCATATGTATTATTCATTAATTCATATTGAATGGTTCATCTTTTCACTATTTAGTGACACTCAGCGCGGTTCATCTTCATCATTCTGTATTTATTTCTATAGGAGGCTGACTACCTCATTTTGAACCAGCAGCGTAGTGACAGCGCCGTACTGATATATCATTTTTTATAGCTAGTAAGTCAATCGGTTAAAGCTCATGTCCATTCAGGAGCCACGTTTAATCTTGAAAAGGAGGCTGAATACACCACTACCCAAAATTCTGAGCAGCCTTGCAGTGTGGTAATGGCAGAGCTCTTCAACATGGGGAGAAGTGCATCTAACTAGCTGGGATGGTGCAAAGACGTGCACTGTCCTTAACCACTTAACTGAGGTGGTCGTATTGATGCGAATGCAGCCAGTTGTGCGTCAGATGACAAGGTCTGACCACACTGTCTGATGTTTCTTTGAAGAGTAAATTTAAGCATACCAGAATAGTAATATTTATAGATGACTATTAGCTGGAATCATACATTAAATTACTGACTGATCATCTCCTCCAGGTAACTAATTGTTCTCAACAAAAGTAATTTATTTTTAAACATCACCTCTTGTGAAGAAGAAGGATCAGAGAGCAAAATTCTTACCTTAAGTAATTTGATTTCTCTCATTGCTATTTTCTTAACCATCTTATCATCTTCACTTTCCAAGAATTTCTTGATGGCTACTATCCTGCCGCTTTCCTTGTGTCGGCACTTTATCACCATCCCATAGCTGCCTTCTCCCACCAGACCCAGATTTTCATACTTCTCCATTGCGACTGTGAGGTATTTACAACAGCAACTGCGAGAAACAATTGTCAGCAGATGACTTAACAATCCTAAAGGCGTCTATTGAATATAACCTATTGTGTCACATTAATAACAACTGCTAAACTAAACAACTCATAAAACCTCATAGTAGACTCATAAATCTGTCATTGCTGCTGGTGGTCTCAGTTCTAATGAATATTCTGACAAGTTTTACGTGGCATGTTTACAGCCTTTGAATTTCATTATTCTGCATAATAATTGATTTATTACATCACCTACTTACACCTTCTTTTATGCAAACCGTCTATGCAATGAGAGCTAGGTCATTACATAATAATGCAGTCTCTTCAGGGTTTTTCTTATATCAAAGTGAACGGATTTGAATGGAAATGGTAAATCTTGGTGGATGGGAGCCTTCATAACCTCTACAGTATAGATACACCAGCTACACAAAAATTGGACTTCATTTTACAAAACAATCTACTTAAATGATCAATTAATTGTGGAGACTGCACATTTTTGAAAATGTTGCTATTTTTCTGGGTGTGTTTTTAACAGTGGAAATGTTCCAACACGTTACACCAGAGATGTCCTTTGTTTCATCTAGACCCAAGGAATGCACAATGCACGTAACATTTTTAATATGTGTAAAACAGTCAATTCAAAAAATAACAAATATTTGAAATATTTATCTGCATTTACATAAAACAAAAATATAAAGGGCCTTATATTGAGTCTGAATGTACTTTCACCCTAGATCTAAAAATCTGCAGGTCTGCACTTGTTGGATATGTTTACATCAGGCTTACATAAGCTACACAAAAAGCAACTAAGTGATCAGCTTAAGCAGTGAATCAGCTAATCAGAAGCAGTTAACAAGTGCTGGCAATCGTCATCATCATCATCAGTGTGTAATGGCACCTGTCTCAGGCCCTTGCACACAATACAGAATTTACAGGTGTATATGCATGTCTGTGCTGTTACTATTATTATACTTTATTTATATGGTGCCATAAGAGTTCTTCAGCGCATCACAAAGTACATAAACAAATGAGGAAACAAGAAAACAGCATCTTACAGTACAACAATGCAGGACAAGGACATAGTTTATAAACATTGCTGCAATAGCGATCATAACACTCAAAAACACAGCAGGGCGTCAGCAGCTGAGTGTTAGGTACCCTTATGGGGAGTTTGGAGTAGACGATCATATTAGTAAGGGAAGGAGAAGCACATGAGGGAAAAGGGCCCTGCTCGTGAGAGCTTACATTCTACATCTTTTCGCAAGTATGCATGCGGATATTGTACGTTACGAAAAAACTGGCATAAGTAACATATGCAACATAGTTTTCTATATGTAACAAGTGAAATGATTTGTCTTTGTCCTAAACATTGCTGTCCCTGGATTTAGACACTCACTTCTGTCTATCAGTGACTATTGACTAACATCCATTAATATGGAAATATTTTAGGTAGGAGACAAGTAAACACTCACAGTAAATGTCTGGGGTTTGAAGCACTTTTCTTTAACCTATTAGATTTGATTATTTTTCATTATGATCAACATTTAATAATATAAGTGAAAAATGGAGTAAATTTTATGTTAACGCATTCATCTGTAGGTAGTGGTAGCATTAAAATAAAATACTGTAGTCACTAAGCAAATTTAAATAATTCTTAGTGAGTGTTCCTAAATTATTTCTACATTGGATATATTTATAATATTAAATGACAGGTTGTCATACTGTATGTTATGTTATAATTCAACTGTATTTTATATAAATGCCTGCGGAGTTACTGAAATGTAGGTTAGGGTGTACCCATTTGTTATCAATTCCCTATTACTATTACATATCACTGTTCATCACTCTCCTCTTTGTCAGCACTCCATGTAAGTAAGAAGTGCTGGAAGGGCTGAAGCCCAAGAAGGGGACTGAAGACTCTGCTGCACCCACAGCTTGCAAGCTAAGCAAAAAAGGCAGAGCTAAGTGCATTTAGGGGGGAATTCAGTTAAGGGCGAATACTTTTGGCCTTCCGAATCTGCACATCAGCTGCCTCACTTTACGGCAGTCGCCGCGCTTCAGGGATCTAGCACAAAAGTGTTTGCTAGAGCTACCCCATAGGGCTTTGTTTGAATAGGGCATTCAGCTGGCCGGGAGAAGGGTACGAGATGAGCATTTAAATGCAGCAGCAATTCGCACCCTTCGCTGACAATTGATTTCCCCACTTAGAGCAAGAATCCCTCAGTACATCAATGCTTCCAGTGCTTCTTACAGATGGAGGAAGGGGTATTTTAGGACAGCTACAGTAGTATGGTCTATATACTGTGGTGCTTGAAAGTTTGTGAACCCTTCAGAATTTTCTAAATTTCGGCTGAAATTTGGCTTAAAACTACCTCAGATTTTCACACAAGTCCCTAAAGTAGATAGAGAACCAAATCAAACAAATGAGACCAAAAAAATTAGATGTTCTCATTTTTTTAAATTGCGGATAATGATCTAATATCACATATCTGTGAGTGTCAAAAGTATGTGAACCTTTGCTTTCAGTATCTGGCATGACCCCCTTGTGCAGCAATAACTGCTTCTAAACATTTCTGGTAACTGTTGATTAGTCCTGAAAATCAGCTTGGAGTAATTTTACCACATTCCTCTGTACAAACAGCTTCAACTCTGTTATGTTGGTGGGTTTCCTCCCTTGAACTGCTCGCTTCAGGTCCTTCCACAACATTTCGGTTGGATTAAGGTCAGGAATTTGATGTAGCCATTCCAAAACTTTTCATTTACTCTTCTTTAACCATTCTTTGGTCAAATGACTTGTGTACTTTGGGTCGTTGTCTTGTTGCATGACCCATGTTCTCTTGAGCTGCAGCTCATTGACAGATATTCTGACATTTTCCTTAAGAATATTCTGGTGTAATTCAGAATTCATTGTCCCATCAATGATGGCAAGTCGCCCTGGGCCAGATGCAGCAAAATAAGCCCAAAACATGATACCACCATCACCGTGTTTCACAGACGGTATGATGTATTTATGATGGAATGCAGTGTTCTCCTTTCTCCAAACATAACGCTTCTCATTTAAACCAAAAAGTTCTATTTTTGACTCATCTGTCCACATTGTTCCAGTAGTCTTCTGGCTTGTCCAGTGATCTTTAGCAACCTGCAGACGGGCAGCAATGTTCTTTATGGAGAGCAGTGGCTTTCTCCTTGCAATCCTGCCATGCACTGTGTCCTCCTGATGGTGGACTCATGAACATTAGCTAATGTGAGAAAGGCCTTCAGTTGTTTCGAGGTTACCTTGGGTTCCTTTGTGACCTTGCTCTTTGCGCAATACCACTCCTGGGGACGGTAATAATGGTCTGGAATTTCCTCAATTTTTACACAATCTGCCTGACTGTTGATTGGTGGAGTCCAAACTCTTTAGAGATGATTTTGTAACCTTTTCCAGCCTGATGAGCATCTCAACTCTTCTTCTGAGGTCCTCAGAAATTTTGCAAGGGAGTTAAATCCACAAAAATGTAAAACTTGAAAGAAATAAAAAAGCAGAAAAAAATACATTTAATTAACAAAAGAAATATGCTTTATTTTAGTAATAAAGCATTTTTTCTTTTACCGTCTCCTACTATTACCATGCTAACATAATGATAATGATTGTGTCACGTGGATATATGGTGATGGAGCTCTGTCGCTGCCCCGATTCCAGTCTGGTGGGCTTGAATCCGAATGGAGGCCTTGCCAATTGGGTAGGAATTTCAAATATGGCACCACCAGCAAGCCAATGGTGGCTCTTTGCAGGCCAATCAGGGCCCCACTCCTAGAGCTAGCTTATATTTTCCCAGCGCAAGATGTCTGCAGGCTGCAGGCAGTGCGATGGTTGAGCATATGGAAGAGGAGTTAGAGCAAGGTCCTGCAGAGAGAAGATGGCAGGATTAACAAAGAAGATGCAGCTGCAGTGATTACAGTGGAGGAAGATGCCGGAAGCCTGGGGAAGCATCTGCCATTCAAGTGAAGACTAGGACCAAATTTCCAAGAAGCCCTGAGAGTGGTACCACAGCTCAAG
Source organism: Taudactylus pleione (assembly GCA_031769625.1). NCBI lineage: Eukaryota > Metazoa > Chordata > Amphibia > Anura > Myobatrachidae > Taudactylus > Taudactylus pleione. The sequence continues at coordinate 2,246,905 of JAUIMM010000470.1, forward strand.
TGAAGAGTTCTTAAAGCCATAGAGTTGAGGGGAGTCCCGTGACCCAGATGAAGAGCTCCAGAAGTCCCAAGGGTACAGAAGACATCATCTCTTGGGTAAACTCTGTGGAGCACAGATGAAGAGGAAGCATTGGCAAAAACTGGACTGGTTCAGCTGAAGACATTGGACAGGTAGGGCCCTAGTGGAGACCTGTATACATTCCTACTAGACCACTTGGGCTTATCGGCACTAGGCCATCTGGAATAATAGATGGGAACTATGCCCAAGGAGTTCTGGGCACTAGGCTTTCATATTATAATTGTAATGTTGAGCATAGCAGGTGGTCATTAGACCAGGAGACATTGGGCACTAGGCCCTCATATTATAAGTAGGGAGGTTAGGCATAGAAGGCAGGCACTAGGCTCGAGTGGTGCTGGGCACTAGGCCCTCATATTATAAGTAGGGAGGCTGGACTTAGTAGGTGGGCACTATGCCTGAGGAGATACTGGCACTAGGCCCCTGGGCTACAACTAGGAAGGCCTAACTTGAAAGAAAGATAGCACAGATTTTATGGGCTCCAGTTGGACTATGCTAGTGTGAAGGAGCTCTCCTGCTCCTATGCTACCTTTGTGGCCTTTAGGTGCATAGGGCCTACTCAACTCCTGTACCCGTTCCTTACCCTTGAATTCTTAAGGACAGTGGCCTAATAGGGATTAATGGCTGTAAATATGTTGCAAAAGGCAGACACATGACATTGACATAAATGTATGTGAATCAATAAATATTATTGCTTGGATATATTTATGTATGTATTGTTATTGAGGATGGTATTGCTGTTAGAGTATATGAAGCTTACTGTGTCATTTCTGATAGTTTTGAGTTCTTAGGGCCTGATTCAGACCCGGATGCTATCCGCGGTGCGCTTCCTATTGCCGATGGTTGCTAATCTGCGCATGCGCAAACTACACAGTGCGTTCGCAGATCCCTCGCTCGCACAGCAAAGCCAGTCCAGCAGAGTGAGTGACAGGAGTGGCCGTTTGTGGGTGGTAACAGGGGTAGTACAGTAAAAACGCGGGAGTGGAGGTGCGAACGCAGGCGTGCCTCAGTGTTTCAACAACATTTTAGAGGCGTGCATAATTAGCAGGCAGCGTCATTGTACACATCACTAGCCATTTATTTCCTCTGTTTTCCTCGCAATGTTTGCGGTAGAAAAAAGCTACCACAAGCACTGCGTTCACATCCGATAGTGGTCGATGTACCAATGTTTTCACAAACTTCCAGGAGATGACGTGGGGCAGTGGACATCTCGGCATTCGCTAAGGGGAGTCTGCAAACACAAAGTGAATGCTCATACAGGTAAGATGAGCGTGCTTATGCCTTGGCGAGCGATCGCTCCCCTCCGTGTCACTTTCAAATATTTGCATGCGCATCAAGCGAGCGTACGCTCATAGCGACCAGGTCTGAATCAGGCCCTTAGTACATTATATTTTATAACTACTTTATTGTTGTTCTGGGTTGAGTTCACTAGGCTAGTATAAGTTAAGGCCTGTGTTTATATTTAGCCACCTAGTTGTGTTCTAGAGGGGTGACACACTACAGTCATAAGCGTAGGTAGTCGTGTGGGATGGGTACATTTTCAGGTGGAGCCAAGATCGTCTAGCAAGTTGACAAAAAACTGGAATGGTGAGCAACCAATCTGTGTTGTCCTATCTTTCCCTTCCCCTTTATCCCTGAGTGTGGTATAACACCTAGTACACACCTGTGCAAGAAGCATATGTTCTACCTCCACTGTGTGAAAAAACAAGTCGTGCAACAGGGTGACTGAGGCCATATCGATGACGATCATTCACCCATAGAGTGAAGATAAATGTCACCAATAATCAATATAATTTGCTTCAACGTTTTGAAGGGCCCCTCTAATTAGGTACCTTCTCTCCTAACTCCAGTCAGACAACATCATCAAGAAGTCTCGCTGACCTTGCCACCACTAGAGCCATCATGCGCCGTTGTGACAACTGTTGTGTACAATTGCCGTATTAACACCACTGCACAGGTGCCCAAAAGTCCGGTTTCTTTGTTTCCAGCAGCCAGAATCAATGATGCCTCCTCACAGGTGCCTGACTGCCAGACATCAGTCACTCTGGCAGCAGAAAAAAGGATGATGCAGGAGCTGGGAACTGCCTGCATCCAGAGAGCAGACTGCTGACGCTGACACATTGGAGGACAGTATTGGTACTTTTACCACTGCTGTCCTTGTTAAATAGGTGATACCCAGTTTCCCCATGCAAAGACAAAGACCCTCAGTGATGCCTACCACTGGAGATACTCAGCGAGCATAATATTGGCAGTAACCTTCCATAAATAAGAAAAAAAGTGAAGCCAGCTGCTTTTGCTGGAGATAATGTTTTTGGTGGCTTCATAAACAGAACTTTTTGGGCTCAAACACAATTGTTTTGGAAAACGACTAAATTCATTTACATTATTTTTCTGGACATTCGTGATACAGAATACTAATTGGGCTTTAAGAAAATACGGGATGTAGTCATAATGTCGAAAATTGTATGTCAAGATTGTTAGAACATCGACATTGAACAAGTCCGCACCTGCAGAATGTTGACATTTCACATTCTGCACAAACCAGCAGAGGAGAGATAGGGATAGGCTGGGAGGAGAGGTTAGGGTTAGGCACTAGCGTAAGGGTTAGGGGTTAAGACAGGGGCGTATCTATAATAGGTGCAGGGTGTGCACCCATATTTTTTAATACTCACCTCTCCGAAGTCCTGTGTCAGCTGTTGCAGCCCTATATAAAACGCCTGGAAAATGACTGTTGTGGCCATTTTTTTGGTGTTTTGCACATGCACTGTGAGGAAATTGCCGGGAAAATGGTGGCCGCACCATTTTCCCGGTGACCTGCACATGCGCAGTAGACTCTGAGCACAGACCAGTGCTCAGAGTCTACTGCTATGGTCAGACGGGGCCCCCTCCTCTCTTAATACGCCCCTGGGTTAGAATCAGCAATACTCACTGCTGGAAGTCACGCAAGATCCACCAGAAGTCACCAGGACCTCACTGATGGATCTAGAAGACACAACGACACCACTGGAGCCGCCGTACCACGTAAATCACCACTAGACCACCAGGGACATTTTGTCAACATTCCAATCATGTTGACATTTCATCATTGTCGATGATGAATGTTGACAAAATATACCAAACCCAGAAAACACAGTAAATGCATAAAATTAACACCTGTGCCTGGGACTAATCCATTTGGATATAAGAAAAGTAAAATAGCAAGATACTGTATATATATTGTACGGATAAGACACTGGAAAATGAATGTCTAAATAGAGGAAGTCATGTTTAGAACTGTTTTTTTGTACATTCCTTTTATCTGATTACTTTTATTTAACATTAAATAAAAGTAACCAGAAAAAAACAAGAGGCCTAGGTATAGTTTACACCAGAGGTATTGAACATGCGACTGTCTAGCTGCTGTGGAACTACACATCCCAGCATGCCCTACCACAGTTTTAGCATGTCCTACTAGCAAAACTGTGGCAGGGCATGCTGGGATGTGTAGTTCCATAACAGCTTGAGGGACCCTGGTTTAAACTAGGGATGGCCATCACTGTGGTTACCATCAATGGTTACCATCAATGGCGGTGTAGCAAGTGGCCATAGATGGCTAACAACTATGCAATGGATGACCATCAATGGTTTCGCCAACCGATGGTCATCCCTGTTCTTTGACTGAGCCAATCAGAACCTGGGAGTGAGGCTTTCTCGGGTTTCAGCACCTTGTGCCTGCACCTTGTAAAAAAGAAAAACATTCTGTTATGCTGTGCCAACGATGGAGGCAGGGCCGGCAAGAGCCCATTTTTTTTGGTAAGCGAATATTCTTCTTTGCGCCCCCTGAGTTATGTTTAAGGGGCGTGGTCTTGTGGGAAAAGCCATATATATACGGTATTGCTTCCCTATACCATACCTACAGTCTCATCACAGGGTCATAACACTTAACAACATGCTTTTTCATCCGGCTCATGCTTACTGCTCCCACTCACAGCGTGCATGGCCTTCGTGGAGTAGGAGCAGGTGCCGCAGCCCGCTTCTACTGCCCTATTGTGTGAAGAGGAGCCACCAGTGACGGCAGGTAGAGTGGAGGGTCAGCCCTGGGGGTCCTGTTCGTGACCTCCGGGTGGGCTGGCCCTGCCCTTGACTAACAGTTTGCAATTAATGTATTTGCTCTATGTTGTTTTTTTATTAAATGAAGCAGAGTTGAAAATATATACAGTATATATTTTTCATGCCTTAATTATGCCTGGGCTTAAATGTGCACACAAGCGTATTTGTTCCAAAAAGGCCTTTGTTCACATACCTGCAGGCTAGCAGAGATTCTAGCTATAGGCAACACCTATGTTACTATGTCAAATCTCTACATGACCAGGGCCCAAGGAACCTAAAGCAGCTTCTGATTCCTTACTGCCCCATTCGATTACTGCAATCTGTTGACAAAGGAAAGTATAGTCAGGGCCGCAACTAGGGGGGGGCTAGAGGTGCACGTGCGCCGGGTGCCAGATTGCAGGGGGTGAAAAAAACTGACTCGAGGTGGCTTGGGGGCTGCAGACTCAGAAAACGGCCATCCAAAAATGCCCACCGCCAAAGAGGAGACAAATGCTAGAGGTCCTTACTAGCCCTCTAGTGCTTTTCTCCTCCTTCGCGGCGGTCATTTTTGGATGGCCATTTTCAGCAAATTCCATGCGGACTAGCCGTCCGCAAGGACTCTGCTGAAAACGGCCATCCAAAAATGGCCGCCACCTAGGAGGAGACAGATGCTAGAGGTCCTACTGGACCTCTAGTGTCTGTTAGGCCAGCGTAATGCACACAGCATTCCCGACACCGGGAACGCTGGCGTTGCCGGGAGAAGTTGCTGAAAGCTACATCTTCTCCCGTGAAATCCCCTGGCAACGAGCATAAACGCCCTGCCAACGAGCATAGACCCACCCGGCAACGAGCATGAAACCCCATGGCAAGAAGCATAAACCTCATGGCAACGAGCATAAACCCCGTGGCAACAAGCATGTAACCCCTGGCAATGAGCATGTAACCCCTGGCAACAAGCATGTAACCCCTGGCAATGAGCATAAACCCCATGGCAACAAGCATGAAACCCCCTGGCAATGAGCATGAAACCCCATGGTAACAAGCATGTAACCCCTGACAATGAGCAGGTAATTTTAAACTAATTAGAAGCCTTACTGTGGGGTATAAAATGGTGTCGGGCAAATATGTAAGTGGCACTTTGGTAATAGGCATTACAGTGTGTGGCATAATGTGTAATGGGTATTATGGTGTGTGGAATAATGTAAGTCACTATACTAGGGACGTCTGAGTAGTGCAGCTTCCCCTGTGCAACTTTATATAGGTCAGGTCTATAGGTGATAGCTGCTTCCCCTGTGCAAATGTATTTAGGTCAGGTCTATAGGTGATAGCTGCTTCCCCTGTGCAGCTGTATATAGCTCAGGTCTATAGGTGATAGCTTTCCCTGTGCAATATATTGGACAGATCTATAGGTTATAGCAGCCTACCCAGTGCATCTGCATATAGGTCAGACAAGGTATTAGGATGACTTAGCGCTAAGTACTGTTGTTAGTTAATTCCTATTGATCTATGTTAAAAATAGTAAATAAAATAAGTAAAATAATTGAAAAAACACAAAAAAAACTGTTTAAAAATTTATTTATTTAAAAAAATAAATTAATTAATTAATAAATAAAAATAAATACATTTAAAAAAATTAGTTTTTTGGGTTTTTTAAGCGTTTTTTTATTATTATTATTTTACTTATTTTATTTACTATTTTTAATCTAGATCAATAGGAATTAACTAACAATAGTACTTAGCGCTCAGTCATCCTAATACCTTGTCTAAATCGAACTACACTGAGCTGCTTACATATACACAGCGCAGCATACTATTATCTACCTCACTTTGCATATAGGTGAGGTCTACAGGTGACAGCAGTCTGCCCTGTGTAGCTGTATAGGTCTATAAGGGGCAGCAGTTGTACATAGATCAGATCTATAGGTGACACAATGACTGCAGCTATGATCTGTATGATGATAGATGACTGTACTGTATATAAAAATGCTGGGAAGACAGAATTGGCCTCAGTGGCTGCAGTTACAGGGAGGATGAGCAGCCACTGCACCACTCCCATCTGTCCACTCCCCCGCAGTCCGAGTGCTAGGTTGATGTCCCGGAGGAGGAGGGCCGGTATCCCCAGGCTGGGTGCCAGGACAGGTGAGGGAATGCGACTCCCGCCTGCTCGGTCAGTGTTTTACGAGGCACACCGGTGACATGTACTACCTGCGGCCCCACCCTGCTTCCGTACACTGGCCTCAGACATCACCGACTCCTCACCCGTCTCCCACCATCACACACTTTATGGGCTGCGCAGCATCACGGCTCCCGGGAGCGGGCAGAGGTAAAAAGCAAGCCCTGTGGGGTCCTGTTAGTGCACACTGCACTCCACTCAATGTTTGTAGTGAATTGTGGCGGTTAGGCAGCTACTCATGGCGCCCTCTGCTGGCTGGCGCTCTAGGCACCTGCGTATTCAGCGTAATGGGTGGGCTGGCCCTGGATGGAGGGAAACCATCTGGTTCTCTCCCATCAATGCTAAAAGAATTTGACGTCGGCCATAGACAATCGATGATTATGAATCATTACTTGTCGATGGCCATCCCTAGTTTAGACATTTAAGTCATGAAAAGATGGCCTAGCAAGGTTTTGTTGGTTATGGCCTAATGAGTCCCACTTTTCAAATCAGGAACTTGGGATTTTATGTTAATAATGTCTCATTTACTAATATTTTTATTTTACTATTTATGGATTTCTTTGTAACCCACCTATTTATTTATCTATTAAAAGTTGCAAACATAGATTTCATCATGTGTATTTACTACATTATGTAATGCCTGTGTATTGGTAGACCTTACCAGAGTTATTGTGATAAGCTTTTTGTAGCAGCAGCATCATCATCATCACCAAACTGTAACAAGTATTAGCATATTAGGATATAGACTACATTGTATTGTAAGCTTCAGTTATAGAGCATGCTGTTAAGGTATAAATACATGAAAATACCAATAATGCTCTTTTCAAGACAAATACTTAAATAGCTCTGACTAGCTGAAACATCATTTGATTTCACACACGTGAATTCTGTATAAGCTGCCAATAGTGTCTGTCTAGTTCAGTATAATACCATATATTGTGTGTGTCATTATGAACATTGTGCTATGCACAACACTTCCTAATAGGTCAATCTTTTGTAGGACATTCCTGATTTCTGGAGGTCAAACAGACGGAGTTTGTATACAACAGGATATTACTTTATGGTTCATAAGAAATGGACGTGGTGTGGTGGTTGCGGCATAGCCTAATTTTTTTAATTTTCCATTTGGGAACGTTGTAAATTATGTATAGATATGTAATATTTCTAGCTTTAAGTTTGAATATTGTGTCGTGTTTTATGATAATCTGGATAATAAAGCCTTACAAAGAATTACCCATGAACAATTGTATAAAAGTATGGGGTTTATGTACTAAACCTTGAAGAGGGATAAAGTGAAGAATGATAAAGTACCAACCAATCAGATCCTAACTGCCAGTTTACAGTGTGAAAAATGACAGTTAGGAATTGGTTGGAGCACCATTTAAGATTAATAACAAGTGATAACAAGAATATCACTCCTTGATAAATCTGTGCCTTAGACCCCTATATCTTCCTAGAGCAAACAATAAGGGATCGTTCACTCAAAACACTAGGAATATTGGTAAAATGCATGAATACCAACACGTGTGTGCTATTGTTTTACATCTTTATATCACTAGAATATAATAGTATATGAATAATACTGGTAGCACATGTTAACACATGATATATATGTTGCTCGGTATTTTAACGTTTTAAATGCAGCATTAACGTTTAGAACACAACAGTGGCAATCAAATCATTTTATATTTAATGCAGTTTTCAGGAGTTAGTTTCATGTGAAATGTACAATAGAGACAGTGGTGTATCTAGGGGTCTGTGCGCCCCTGGCAAAATAATGGACTAGCGCCCCCCTCCCTCCAAATTTTCTGAATAATTATATTCTGTCTCCCCAGCCATCCCCCTTCATTCTCCACAGCCTTTCCCCCTTCTCTCTCCTCAGCCATCCCCCTTCAGTGTCCCCAGCCATTAGCCTTCCACTTTCTGTGTCCCCAGAATTTTCTTTTCTGTGTCCCCTGCCAACCCCTTCTGTGTCCCCACGCATCCCCCTTCATTCTCCACAGCCTTTCCCCTTCTCTCTCCCCAGCCATCTCTTTTCAGTGTCCCCAGGCATCCCCCTTCATTCTTCACAGCCTTTCCCTCTTCTCTCTCCCCAGCCAACTCTCTTTTCAGTGTCCCCAGGCATCCCCCTTCTACTCCTCCCCCCATATCCAGCCCCCGCAGCCCACACAGATACTTACCGTATCTTCCTGCTGTGGTGTGGCTGCGGTAGGCTCCTCAATGAGCACAGCAATGCGGCGTGCGTGACGTCATGACGTCACGCGCGCCTTGTGTAAAGAAAAACTTTATTAGTCAGCTGCTCTGCGCTCAGCTCCTCCACAGAGGACGAGGAATAGGAGGACGCAGCCCTGCAATGGAGGAGCTCCAGCCCCTGGCATACAACGAGGCTCAAGCTATCAGAGTCCCGGGTCAGAGCCATGACGCTGCCCTCCTCCCAACACTCCCTTTCCGGGCATCCGAATCTCCGGGTCCTGCAGCATACCCACACAGGCTCCCTCGCCTGAAAACACCTCCGTCTCTGCTCTGTCCCCCTTGGAGGCAGCCGCAGCATCGTGGACCTGGCCTGGCACCCTCAGTGCCCCAGACGAGCCTCCCCCTGGCTGGTGCAGGCGGGCGGCTACAGGGTCGTATCTACCCCGTAGCTGCAGGTGACACCACCGGGCGGCGCCCCCCTTTGGCCGCCGCCCCTGGCGAGTGCCATCCTGGCCAATGGGTAGATACGCCCCTGAATAGAGATATAGTATGTGAATATTATAAGTGTTCCTCCTCACCTACAGAATGTGAGATAGATACAATGTTGTTGGCAAGTATGCATGCTACATAACATTTTATAAACACAACACACAGTGGGTGTGAAATGTATTACCGGCGGGTTCAATTCCCGACAGCGTCTACCCGACAGCGCTGGAAATCCTGATCGTCCTAAAGGTAAGTATCAACTAACCTAACCTAACCCTCCTTAGGGGTGCCTAACCCTAACCTCCCCCCCTGTGCCTAACCCTAACCCCCCCTCTAAGTGCCTAAACCTATCCCCCCCTTCCCCGCTGCCTAACCCTAAGTCCCACGGGGGGGTGCCTAACCCTAACCTCCCCCTAGGGTGCCTAACCCTAACCCTCCCTCCCCCTAGCCTAACAATAACCTCCCGGGGGGGTGCCTAACCCTAAGTCCCCCCCGGGAGCCCTAAATCTAACCCTCTCCTCCCCCCCCCCGTGGCTGTCCGCTGCGGCGCCCGGCATCCGCCCACTCGATCGGGATGCCGGGCTGCAGTCTCCAGACGTCGGGCAAATTACAGGCGTCTACATTTAGACACCTGTCATTTGTCCCTAGTCGGGATAAAGCAGTCTGGAAGCCGGCAGTCGGCATTTAGACCGTCGGGTTGCAGACTACATCCCCATACAGTTGATTTTAGTTCCATTTTATGTTGGAAAATGTCATGTGCCAGGACTAGTATACATTACAGGGGAATAAATTGAGTAGATTTTGCATTTTAATTGACTCTAAAACACATAAACAGAGTTTAGAAATGCATTAGTTTCCCTTAGGCATATTTAATTATTTGTTAGAGATGTCAGGTTACCCTATTATAAGGAAAAAGCATGAACATTCCATGTGTTAATGACATCTGATAATGTAGTAAGATATTTACTCAGTGCATTATTAGTGAGTTTCCTAATGCAAAATGTGCATAAATAATACACAAATCTCTAAAAACAAACTGGTAGAGAGTATATTATAAGTATAAAAAGCCCATTTTTGTTTTACTTTGCCTTCCAGAGACAGTGGTAAAGTACAACAGCTACTGCACTGCAAAGGCTACATAAACAGCAATATAGTGTACATACACAATAATCCTGCAAACTAGTCTATTTACTGTAGTTTACACTGTAAATATGCCATGACTGATTTCACAATACCTTAACAGAGTGTATGTATCTTTTTTGTAAAATTGCCTTTGTGCAACCTGCCTGCTATACACTCAGTTCTTTCCCCCCTAATATCTTCCATACTCCCAGTAGCCTTGAGTAAAAAATACAGATTTCATATAGCTGTACTTAGACCTTATGTCCATTTAAGTTTGGGGTTTATGATGAGTGCACTGAAAAATATGTAAGTAACTATAAGAGGAATTATAAGTATAAAATATTTTATAACAATATGGAGAAAAAAAATTATCTTGGGTAAACTAAGGAAAAAAAACAGCTTTTTCTGAGCAAATCAATATCGAAAATGTGAAAATTGTTTACTATGGGCTGGGGTGCACTCAAGCAATAACATTGTTAAGCCTATTTGTATGCATAATTTTATTGTTGTTTTTATTTGTGTGTTGTCAGTATAAAATAGATCTGTTGTGTTGTCAGTATAAAAAAGATCTGTTGTGTTGTCAGTATAAAAAAAGATCTGTTGTGTTGTCAGTATAAAAAAAGATATGTTGTCTAATTGCAAATAATATGCAGAGCTGAAAAATGTGCATTCTCCATTATTCCAAACTCTATACTGTTTCACTTAAGTCTAAATCATTTGCACTGTCAATAAAAGTTGGCTAAACTACAATATTTTCTTTTTATATAAATTCAAATGAAAGAGTAAACTAAAACCTGAATTCATTTAATGAAAGATTAGTTTGTTTCAAAAGAGGCAAAAAAGAAATAAAAAATATTTTTAATGCAAAAATATTTTATACAATTTGCAGATTAAAACAAGAGTGTACAGTTTACTGCTATCTTTTTGGCGTTGCTACTGTACCAGTATATTTATATACCGATAAGGAGTCTATTAACTGGAAATTTAACATGTGATCCAGAATGTAGTTCAAAATGTGACCATAAAAATAGCTTTACATAGATTTTTTTTTGTACTGTAAACATCCAATTTTAGTTTAGTATTAAAATACAGTAGCCGTTAAGTAGACTGCTAATTCCCTGTGCCAAGCAGAAATATCAGTTATGCTGCAAAATGAGACAATGCAATATCACAGTACAGCCCCTATCCACAGAACACGAGCTGGATGGATGACACATGTAACTGATTGGAACAAGCCTTCTCTTCTGTACTCTACGGAATTAAAATACAGCATTTAAAACGGGGGATCATTCTTCACCTACCTAATTCCTGTTAATAAGCATCGGTCTCTTTCATTCAGAATCAGAAGACAAAGGAATAATCCATTGCTGGCCCATGATAGAACTATATAGCAGCAGTGTTCTCACTATAAGAACAAGTACTACGTTCTAGCTTTCGGAAATAAATGTTGCTCTTTATGCAGAGCATTAACCAAAACTTCTATGGCTCCCAGTGGAAAATAGAAATGAGAGAAAAATGAACCCGCTGTATGTTCTACAGTTAGATCCGGAGCACTGCTGGGTGTGTAATGTGTGGTTAGAATGCAGAGTATTGGATCCCTCCTGCCTGTCACCTCCAGTCTGCTGCGTATATACTGTAGTACAATAGTGGGAATAGTAACCAGCCTGTGTGATTGTGGCTGAGCTGGGAGAATGCTGGTCACCTTAGCAACTGCCCCCTGCAGGGAATACACACAGGAAACAGTACTGCATTCATCAATAGCCAAAGGCAGACAACAGCTACTTTATTATAGCATATAGACGTATACTACAAACACAACATACCCGTATGCCATGAGAGATCAGGTTCCTCTGATGCTCAGGCCGAGGTGCAATGCATATGACACAATGCACCAGACATGTGCTGTGCAAGCCTGACAGAGCAGAACTGAGCTTGTACACCTAACCAGACACATCCCTCCCTATAGAGATAACATACTGTACACACTATACCTCGTCAGCTGCAGATATTATAGCATTCCTGGGAAGAATCCCGCCCCGTCTGTCATATGAGGACATGTGCACCAAACATACTGTAGCAGTGTACAGAGATGGAGCCTGAGGAGAGAGGAAACTCAGCTATATTTCATTATACAGGGGTGGGTAGGGGCAGGGCTGTAGCTAGGGTAGTGCGGCTGGTGCCAGGGGCGTATCTTCCTATTGGCCAGGATGGCACACGCCAGGGGCGCCAGTGCCGTCCAGCAGTGCCACCCACGGCCAGTTCTGTCTGTCAAAAGTCTGTGTTGCTGTTGATCTCTCAGGAGCATCAGCACCGAACGTCGAGGGGGGTCAAACGCTGCTCATACAGCCACCAGAATGTCTGTTTAGTGACTGCCAACAAGGGGGACGCCAGTCCCCTACTTTGCCAGGGGCACTCGGACCCCCAGATACACCCCTGGCTGGTGCCATCGCACAGGGCACCACAGGTCAGGGGGCGCTGTTTGGGCCTGTCAAATTTCTGTTTATTATCATTCTTGCTTGTAGCTTCCTCTTATTTCATCCCCAGCATCTCCTGGCCTCTCCTATCTCTTCCCTGGCCCTTCCCCATGAAGCTATGGCCCTTTTTTGGGTGCATTATGTCCCTTTGAAAAATGAGGGGGGCGCCAATGCTCTTTCTGGCACAGGGCACCATAAAGTCTAGTTACGACTCTGGGTAGGGGCAGGGGCGGATTGGGAATTTAAAGTGGCCCTGGAAAAAATTATGAAAGTGGCCCCATGTGTGCGCGCCCAGGGGCGCCAAGAGGGCGGGGAAGTGGGTACTGTTTACCCGGGCCCTGGTTTCCTGAGGGGCCCAGCGGCGCTCCCCCCTCCCTTCTCTCTCTCTCATAGCAGCCCAGCACACAGCGTGTGCTGAGCTACAGTGGGAGACTGCTCATGGCTGCTCCTTTGCCTGCGGGGGTGAAGCGATCCATCTGATCGCGCTCCCCCTGGCTTTGCGCCGGGCTGAGGGGCTTACAGTGCCCCCCTACCTGGCGCGCAGCGGACAGTGTTTTGTTTTTTTTGCTCGAGGGGGCGTGGCCACGCCTCCCGCTATAAGGCTACGCCCCCTCTGTACCTGGGCCCGCCAGGGCTCTCTATGGCCCTGCGTGTGCCTGAAAAAGTGGGTGTGGCTTTGGAACAAGGGGTGTGGCCTCGTGTGAAATGCTTTACCTGCAAGCTTCTCCCCTGTTTTCATCATGCTGTGGGCATGCCTACTGCTCCGGAAGCTGATGGATATGCCCCCAGTCACTCTCTTCAGTGAATAAACACAGCATGTGAATAAGTATTTTCTTACCTATATGATTTCTCTGCACCACAGAACGTCTGAAGAAATTGATCCTCCCAGGACAGGCTTGAGTCAGTATTCACTATTCATGCAGCGCATCACATGGTCAGGAAGCCGCCTGTCAGTGTAGGAAAAAAGCCAATGTCATCAACATGCAGCAGAAGTTCTTTCCAGCACCATCCCCCTGTATCTTGCCAGCACCATCCCCTGTCACTCTCCTATACTATCCGCCTGGGTCTCTCCAATATATCCCACTGTCCAGCTCCTCTTTGCCCCCAGGGCCTTCTCATTTTTGCCCCAGCACCATCTCCTCTCCCAGTGTCAACTCTCTCCCCACATCACAGCATCCTTTCACAGCACAGCAAAACCCTCTCCCCTCACAGCACTCCTCATAGCCCCCTTAAGCATAGCCCCTCACAGCACAGCCCTCCTCATCAAAAGTCCCCCTCATAGCACATCCCTCCACAGCTCAGCCCCCTCATCACAGCCCTTCACACCACAGCCTCCCTCTGCACAGTCTCCCTCATATGACAGCCCCCTCACAGCACAGTACTCCTCACAATGTCCCCCCACAACACAGCCCTCCTCATGACAGCCCCTCACAAAACAGCCCTCCTCACCACAGTTCCCCACAACACAGCCCTCCTCACCACAGCCCCCACATGGCAACCTCTCACAGCACAATAGCCTGCATAGCACAGACCCTCAGCACATCATAGCCCCTCACAGCATAGGCCCCTCACAGCACAGTCCCCCGCATAGCAAAGCCCCTCACAGCAAAGTCTCCCTCATAGCACAGTCCTCTATAGCTTAGCCCCCTCATCACAGCCCTTCACACCACAGTTCCCCTCAGCAAAGTCTCCCTCATATGACAGTCCCTTCACAACACAGTCTTTATCACCAGAGCCCCCCACAAAGCAGTCCTCCTCACCATTGCCCCCCACAAAATAGCGCTCCTCACCACAGCCCCTCACATAGCACAGACCCTCTACACAGTACAGCCCCTCACAGCACAGTACCCCGCATAGCTAAGCCCCTCAGCACAGCACCTCACATTGCAGGGCCCCTCAGCACAGCCTCTCACAGTACAGCTCTCCCACCCCACAGGCCCTCACACCCTAGCCCATCATTACAGACCCCCTTTAGCACAGCCCCTCACAGCACAGCACAGCCCTTCACATCACCTCAGCCCTTAACATCACAGCCTCATCCCACAGCTAATCTCCTGTCTGCCAGCACCTGCTGCTGATTCCTGCATAGCGGGGGACTAGCAGCAGCAGCGGGGGACTAGGGCAGTAGCGGGGAACTAGCAGCAGCAGCGGGGGGTTTGGCAGAGCTATACTCACCTTTACTGTCGGACATGGATCTGCTCTGACACCTACGAGGTGCACGGAGTCACTTGTGCGCAGCTTCTTTCTTCCTGGACTTGGAGCCACTGCCTCTTCTTGCCATATAGGCGGGCCATGCTATTAAGTATGACAGGCAGCTGGCGGGCTGCGTGTCATGTAAGAAAGCAGTGACTTAGTGGTTAGGGGGTGGGGCCACAGGAGACAAGCGGCCTCACAGACCAATCGGCCCATCGGGAATCTTCCCGCTGAAGGTAATGGCCAATTCGCCCCTGGTAGGGGGTGTATAATAGCATGGTCTTCTATATGCTACTGTAAGTACTAGTTCTCTGTCCTCTGTTATTAATGTGAAATAATTACATCAATAAGGAACCGTATATATACTGTAGTAAATATAAATATTGTTAGTTACCTACTAAATGCTAAGCAGGACTAAAGGTGCCCACACACATAGCGACATTTTACACGATTTGGCCGATTTCGACGAATCGTGACGACGAATCGGGTAAAAAAAGTACAAATCGTGAATTTATACTCACGAGCACGATGCCGATGCGCGTCCCCGCTCGTCGTATATCGCATCTTCTGATCTGCCGTGCTGTAGGGCAGATTAGCCAACCATGAACCCGATCGACGCCGATCGTGAGGGTTTTTTTCCTCACGATGAATCGTACGATTCATCACACAATGCAGAATTTGACTGACAGAAGCCTGGACACGCCCCATCGCCATCTTGTGCAGCATCGTGTATGGAGCAAGTCAGTCGCACTTTGGGAGCCTGCACACTGGATATTTGTTTTGTTGGATATTTGGTGAGTATTTGTACAGTTTGCAACCACACTGACCACCAATATGTGCTCCCCACTGCCCACCAATGTATGCCCCCAGGCAATAAATGCATGACCCAGCCACCGCCCGCCGTATTGAGGCGGGCGGTGGCTGGGTCATGCATTAAGCTCCCCCACTGCCCACCAATGTGTGCCCCCAGGCAATAAATGCATGACCCAGCCACCGCCCGCCGTATTGTGGCGGGCGGTGGCTGGGTCATGCATTAAGCTCCCCCACTGCCCAATGTGTGCCCCCAGGCAATAAATGCATGACCCAGCCACCGCCCGCCGTATTGAGGCGGGCGGTGGCTGGGTCATGCATTAAGCTCCCCCACTGCCAACCAATGTGTGTAATACCTCAAATAAATAAATTAACACGTTTTTTCCAAAAAAAAACACCATACATTACATTTAAAAACACATTATTTCAAGCTGGGGGTCTTCTACCTTTCGGTCTCCAGCTGTTGTGGAACTACAGATCCCAGGATGACCTGCCACCCACCTTTGAAACTATTTTTAGGGCATCCTGGGATCTGTAGTTCTACCACAACGACAGGCCCAAAGGTGGAAAACCCATACTGTCAAAGAAAAACATTATATTACCAAGCAATAAACACATAACATTCCTGTAAAAGAAAACATGATTAGAATACCATAACAAACCTTTAAAAACCTGTAAAAAAGAAAATATTAAAACATTAAAAATGTGAACTATAACAACATTACATTTTACAAAACTATATACACAAATATTTAAATGTCCTTTTTTTTCTTATTCATAGATAATGTCCATGGATTCTGAACGTGAATTCGTTACAGGATTCATTGAAATCCTGCACTCGAAAGACTGTCTGTGGAAGATCAGTTCTCGGAAGTACCACAATAAGTCGCAGAAGTTGGCCGCACTCGAGGAACTGTTGGTGTATACAAAAAAATACATATCTGATGCAGACCTGAAAACTGTACGGCAAAAGATACAAAATCTCAGGACAGTATACATCAAAGAAAAAAAGAAGGTGGATGACTCCAAAAAATCAGGAGCGGCTACAGATGAAATATATACTCCTGCGCTGTGGTACTACCAAATGATGTCATTCATCAGTGAACAAGAGCCTCAAAGGGAATCAATCATCTTGATGTCTGAGCGTGAGGGAGATGAGGAGGTTGCAGAAGTCTTGGTAAGTAGTGACACAGTTTAAACCAAAATCCTTAATGTTTTTGTTGTTAAATCCCAAATGTCCAATTTAGTCAGTAGTTCACAGATAGTCCTCCTGCCATGGTACAGCACCTGGTCCATTGAAATAGGTCATGTACTCCTCCCTCACTTCTTTGGCACCTGCGGTGGATGTTGTTGTAGTTGTTGGTGCAGACACAGATGTCAAATGTTCAATGTCCTCCAGGGGTCCTACATCTTCTGGTCTAGCTGGGACTGGTCCTCGTTGAGTAGATTTTCTTCGCAGAAAGTTGTGCAGCACACAGCACGCCATCATGACCCAGTCTATCTTCTCCACATGTAGATTGATGGTGGTGTGGAAAATGCGGAAGCGGTTGCTCATTATTCCAAACGCATTTTCCACAATGTGCCGTGCCCGGGATAGACGGTAGTTGTATATCCTTTTATCTCTGGTCAGGCCCCTGTGTGCAAATGGCTTCATCACATGTTCATGTAATGCAAAAGCCTCGTCTGCAACGAAAACGTAATTTAGGCCGTGCTTTGTCTGGTCCAGTGAGGGCAGGTTGAGGGTTTTGTTGGCGAGTCTCTGGTAGAAAGTAGGGGTGTGCACCGGACACTTTTCGTGTTTTGTGTTTTGGTTTTGGATCTGGATCTTTCTTCGTGTTTTGGATCTGGATTGGTTTTGCCAAAACCACCCTTCCGTGTTTTGGGTTCTGGGTTTTGTGTTTTGGATCTGGATTTTTTCTTAAAAAATAAAAAAAACCCGCTAAAATCACATAAATGGGCCTTTTTTTGTTCCTACGCTATTAATAACCCCAATAACATTAATTTCCACTCATTTCCACTCTATTCTGAACACCTCACACCTCACAATATTGTTTTTAGGCCAAAAGGTTGTACCGAGGAAGCTGGATGACTATGCTAAGCGACACAAGGGGGCGGCACAAACACGTGGCCCATCTAGGAGTGGCACTGCAGTGGCAGACAGGAAGCCAATCAGCGTTATGGTGCCCATTTGCATGTAGCACGAACCCGGGAGATCCGTGCTACATGCATCTGTGTGATTGGCACAGAGCAATGACAGGTCCGTGAGACCCGTCTGTGCTGCTGTGGTAAAAAAAAAAAAAAAAAACCTGTGTAAAAAAAGAAAAAAATGGCGTGCACCCCCCCAAAAAAGAGCAACCAGCCCCGGGCATTAGTAACCCAGTGCTGGGTGTGCTTAAATACAGGGGACAAACGACGTAGGGGTCCCCTGTACTTAAGCACAACCAGCACCGGGCTAGTCAGAACCAGCGCTGGTTGCCAAAATACGGGGGACAAACGACGTAGGGGTCCCCTGTATTCTGCGCAACCAGCTCTGGGCTCTGATCCGGTCCTGGTTCTGGAAATATAGGGGACAAAAAATGAGTAGGGTTCCCCTGTATGTTCCAGAACCAGCACTGGACTTTTTCTAGCGGGGGGCTGATGCCACAGCCAGGGGAGCCCTTTCACCGGGCCCCCCAGCCGCAGCATCAACCCTGACCGCTAGTCAGCCCAGGCCGGGGATCCCTGGAGAGCTGGGGACCCCCCCAATAAAGGGGTCACCCTCTCCAGGGCACCCCAGGCCCAGGCTGATAGCCCGGGGCTATCCCCGCCACCCCTGGTGGCGGTGGGTGGCGGGTTGATTGTGTGGTGTGGTGTAAATAAAGAATATCAAACATTGTCTTTACAAGTAGAACTGCAAGTCCCAGCTAGCCTGCCCCGCATGCTGGTACTTGGAGAACCACAAGTACCAGCATGCAGGGCATTAAGGGCCCACTAGTACCTGTAGTTCACCTGTAAAAAAAATGTTTAAAAAAACACAGGACACACACACCGTGACAGTATAAGTTTATTAAACATACATACACACACACACATGTACACATACTCACCTATGTAACCTGTAGCATCGGTCCACTTGTCCGGTAAAGTATCCCTAGGGGACCTGTGAAAAAAAACATACTCACCATCTCCTATGCGAGGTTCTGTCCTCTTCGTTCCAAAGTAGGCATCCCCGGACTTGGCAAAAAAAAAAAACGAAAACGCGATCCACGAACTTAGTACCGTTCTATAGAACGGTACTTCCCGAATGAGAGCTTAGCGGCGGGGTATCACCATGGAAACCCCGCTGCTAAGCGTTCATTGGCTGAGAGAGGTCATCTCCCGTCTCTCAGCCAATGAACGGCTCCCTCCATTGTAGTCAATGGTGGGAACCGCAGGGTAAACTTTAATAACCTTGCGGCTCCCAGCATTGACTACAATGGAGGGAGCCGTTCATTGGCTGAGAGAGACGGGAGATGGCCTCTCTCAGCCAATGAACGCTTAGCAGCGGGGTTTCCATGGTGATACCCCGCCGCTAAGCTCTCATTCGGGAAGTACCGTTCTATAGAACGGTACTAAGTTCGTGGATCGCGTTTTCGTTTTTTTTTTTTTTGCCAAGTCCGGGGATGCCTACTTTGGAACGAAGAGGACAGAACCTCGCATAGGAGATGGTGAGTATGTTTTTTTTCACAGGTCCCCTATGGATACTTTACCGGACAAGTGGACCGATGCTACAGGGTTACATAGGTGAGTATGTGTACATGTGTGTGTGTGTGTGTGTGTGTATGTATGTTTAATAAACTTATACTGTCACGGTGTGTGTGTCCTGTGTTTTTTTTAAACATTTTTTTACAGGTGAACTACAGGTACTAGTGGGCCCTTAATGCCCTGCATGCTGGTACTTGTGGTTCTCCAAGTACCAGCATGCGGGGCAGGCTTGCTGGGACTTGCAGTTCTACTTGTAAAGACAATGTTTGATATTCTTTATTTACACCACACCACACAATCAACCCGCCACCCACCGCCACCAGGGGTGGCGGGGATAGCCCCGGGCTATCAGCCTGGGCCTGGGGTGCCCTGGAGAGGGTGACCCCTTTATTGGGGGGGTCCCCAGCTCTCCAGGGATCCCCGGCCTGGGCTGACTAGCGGTCAGGGCTGATGCTGCGGCTGGGGGGCCCGGTGAAAGGGCTCCCCTGGCTGTGGCATCAGCCCCCCGCTAGAAAAAGTCCAGTGCTGGTTCTGGAACATACAGGGGAACCCTACTCATTTTTTTCCCCTGTATTTCCAGAACCAGGACCGGATCAGAGCCCAGAGCTGGTTGCGCAGAATACGGGGGACCCCTACGTCGTTTGTCCCCCGTATTTTGGCAACCAGCTCTGGTTCTGACTAGCCCGGTGCTGGTTGTGTTTAAGTACAGGGGACCCCTATGTCGTTTGTCCCCTGTATTTAAGCACACCCAGCACTGGGTCACTAATGCCCGGGGCTGGTTGCTCTTTTTTTGGGGGGGAGGACGCCATTTTTTTCTCTTTTTACACAGGTTTTTTTTTTTTTATTTACCACAGCAGCACAGACGGGTCTCACGGACCCGTTAGTGCTCTGTGTCAATGACACAGATGCAAGTAGCACGGATCTCCTGGTCCGTGCGTGCATCTGTGTCATTGAAATACACAGCAGCACAGACGGGTCTCACTGACCCATCTGTGCTCTGTGTCACTGTCAATCACACAGATGCATGTAGCACGGATCTCACGAGTCCGTGCTACATGCAAATGAGCACCATAATGCTGATTGGCTGAGAGCCGTGACAGACGGCTCTGTCAGCCAATCAGCACTTTGCCCATTAAAGGCAAAGGCATTTTTTTTTAAATGGCCGCTCGAGGCAAAACCTCGAGATCCGACAGCAGATCTCGAGGTTTTGCCTCGGGAGAGGGATCCGGGGCAGACAGGGAGATCCGAGCTTGGGCTCGGATCGCCCCGGATCCCCGAAGTTCGGGTGGGTTCGGTTCTCAGGGAACCGAACCCGCTCATCCCTAGTAGAAAGCCGTCTTTTTGAAGGATCCACCATCTGAAGCACGCCCATTCTTGCCGACATCCACAAACAGAAATTCGTAGTTGGCATTCACCACTGCCATGAGAACGATGCTGAAGAATCCTTTGTAGTTGTAGTAATATGATCCGGTGTTGGCAGGTGGGTTGATGCGGATGTGTTAGCCATCGATGGCTCCTCCGCAGTTAGGGAAATTCCAACGTTGTTCAAAATCTTCCGCGATGCTAGTCCACTCCTCCACGGTGTTAGGAAACTGTAAAAATAGGAAAAAAGATGTTAAAACATGACTATAATATTTTTTATATCTTTTTTCCCTATATAGACTCCCACCCAAGACCCTGATTTAACATCCACACCGGACCTCAGTCTGCTCGGTGGCGACAGTGATCTGGGGAATAGCACACAAGTGGAAACTCCACTTCCACCTGGACCCTCATCTTCGCAACAACCCCAAAAAAAGAAAAAAAAAGGCAGAAAGGAGAATTTTACAGAACGAGAGGACCATATTTTACAAAATGCAGAACGGCTGCTGCAGAAACCCCCAGATGCAATTGATGATTTCACAGCTCATGTGAACAGCACATTGAGAAATCTGGATGCAGATATCCAAAAAAAAATTTTACGGTTAAACTACGACCTCTTGAGTCGCTGTATGAGCAAAAATATCTCAAATTCGACATACATTGCAGATCCAATGCTATTTTCCCCTGCCCCAAATAGGTATGTCCGCCCCCCCCCTGCCCAGTTAGATATTACTCCCCCACCAAGCACCCCAAGCACCAGCACCACCTTGTATAATGCTCTGCTGGATGCAGATGAGTCGCCCCAATATACAGAGATGTAAATTTGTTCTATATTGTAATATCACCAAATTTTATGAATTCCAATCGGTGCTGCTGCATGGGATAGGGTGGTGATGACGCCATTTGAACAAGGTCACTACGCACATGGCACAAGTACACATAGCTGGAAGCCGGGGCCACAATGTGTACTTGTGCCATGTGTGTATTGGCCTGTTCAAACTGGCGTCACTGGATCTAATCAAAACTTCAGAAGCAGACAAATAATGCATCTTTAGAATCAATATATTACCTCATATCCTAAATAAATTCCCGATATGGTATTCTAATCATGTTTTCTTTTACAGGAATGTTATGTGTTTATTGCTTGGTAATATAATGTTTTTCTTTGACAGTATGGGTTTTCCACCTTTGGGCCTGTCGTTGTGGTAGAACTACAGATCCCAGGATGCCCTAAAAATAGTTTCAAAGGTGGGTGGCAGGTCATCCTGGGATCTGTAGTTCCACAACAGCTGGAGACCGAAACGTAGAAGACCCCCAGCTTGAAATAATGTGTCTTTTTAAATGTAATGTATGGTGTTTTTTTTGGAAAAAACGTGTTTATTTATTTATTTGAGGTATTACACACATTGGTTGGCAGTGGGGGAGCTTAATGCATGACCCAGCCACCACCCGCCTCAATACGGCGGGCGGTGGCTGGGTCATGCATTTATTGCCTGGGGGCACACATTGGTGGGCAGTGGGGGAGCTTAATGCATGACCCAGCCACCGCCCGCCTCAATACGGCGGGCGGTGGCTGGGTCATGCATTTATTGCCTGGGGGCACACATTGGTGGGCAGTGGGGGAGCTTAATGCATGACCCAGCCACCGCCCGCCTCAATACGGCGGGCGGTGGCTGGGTCATGCATTTATTGCCTGGGGGCACACATTGGTGGGCAGTGGGGGAGCTTAATGCATGCCCCAGCCACCGCCCGCCTCAATACGGCGGGCGGTGGCTGGGTCATGCATTTATTGCCTGGGGGCATACATTGGTGGGCAGTGGGGAGCACATATTGGTGGTCAGTGTGGTTGCAAACTGTACAAATACTCACCAAATATCCAACAAAACAAATATCCAGTGTGCAGGCTCCCAAAGTGCGACTGACTTGCTCCATACACGATGCTGCACAAGATGGCGATGGGGCGTGTCCAGGCTTCTGTCAGTCAAATTCTGCATTGCATGATGAATCGTACGATTCATCATGAGGAAAAAAACCCTCACGATCGGCGTCGATCGGGTTCATGGTTGGCTAATCTGCCCTACAGCACGGCAGATCAGAAGATGCGATATACGACGAGCGGGGACGCGCATCGGCATCGTGCTCGTGAGTATAAATTCACGATTTGTACTTTTTTTACCCGATTCGTCGTCACGATTCGTCGAAATCGGCAAAATCGTGTAAAATGTCGCTATGTGTGTGGGCACCTTTACACAATAAACCCCTGGCCAACACAACATGTACAATCAGATTATTTTTGCACTTTAAAAACAAATTCCTAGACATGCACAATATACAGAGTGTTATTATTACAGCCGCATGCCTTGAGAAAAATCAGTCATATGGTGCGTACACACGGTCAGATATAACAGGAAGATATGAACGATAACGATATTGATCATATCGTTATCGTTCATATCGTCCTGTTTTTGGGCCCTTCCAACCCCCAAACGATGGTCGATGTGCGGGCACGGATGGGCATGGCCATGCATTCTGGCCAACCTGGGGGTTGGTGCATGTACTGGATGTTCGATATCAAACATCCAGCACATGCAGGACAATCAGACAACAATATCTGATCGTTGTCTATAGACAGACCTGACAACTTACTTATTTCACAAAAAGTGATTCATGCATACATTTACAGAAGGCATCCTGATAAAGGATACACTCAGCTTACTGTTCAAGAATCTACCATTACAATCAGTGGCAAACGCAGGATTTTGAGAGGGGGGTTTCCAAATAATTGCTTACAGAGCCAATGACAAAAAAAGTCTAACCAGAATAAGCCTGCAATATACACTTTATTGTTTTAATATAAATAACAATAAATAATATAAATAACACGGCATCTGGGCATAACACTTGCACAATGTGATTTTTAGCAACTGCGCATGTGCGAGAATCTCAGAAAGCCAGTACGGCAAATGTGTTACCCATAGTGTACACACAATGATGCTGCTGCGATCGGATCAGATGGTATTGAAAATGGAGCGGCAGAGTGATGGGAGTTCCTGGGCGGTGACCTGAAGTAAATTCAAAAAGAGTGTCTCATGGGCATGTTATGGGAGTGTTGTGGGGTCATCAGTGAGAGCTGCTGTGTTCTCAGATGGCAGCTACAGAGGTCATGTTTAGACAGAGAAACTGTGCCTAACTAGTCAGAGTCACAACGCAGCAGCGCAGTGGCGTAACTATACAGTTTGCTCGCCACCTGCAAAAAAAAGTTTTAGGCACCCTCCCCCCATGGCATTTTGATAATACTAGTGCATACCTCCCAACATTTGAAAAATGGAAAGAGGGACAGGCCGTGCGCCAAAGGCGCGAATGCCCGAAAAGGGGGCATGGCTTACGAAAAGGGGGTGGAGTCGGTTGAAAACGGGGCAGAGCCTCATGGCTTCTCCCGTTTTTGTCACTTTGGGGGCGTCCCCAGCACTCTCCGAGATGCTGGGCAGCCCCCAGGCTCTCCCTACATGAGTGAACAGAGGCCGTGCGCATGTGCATGGCATCTGTTCTCCTCCTGCACTCCCGCTGCTCTGCTATGCAGGGCAGCGGTATGTGCTGTCCCCAACTTCCCCCCCACTGCGGGACACTGCGGCCCGCGGGCAGGACAGTTTCTCTGGGAGGTATGCTAGTGCAGGGCCGTTTGTAGGCAATTTAGCTCCTAGTGCGAACAGTTAAAAATGCGCCTCCATCCCCCACAGACAGTTTACATCATTTTTCCTCCTTATAGTAATGCCCATTACACATTATGCCACACATAGATTTGCCTCTAACACCATTTTATTCCCCATAGTAAGGCTTCAAATTACTTTTCAATTATCTTCTCATTGCCAGGGGTCTCATGCTCGTTGCCAGGGCTTTCATGCTCATTGTCTGGGGTCTCTTGCTCGTTGTCAGGAGTTTCATGCTCGTTGCCAGGGGTCTCATGCTCGTTGCCAGGGGTCTCATGCTCGTTGCCAAGGGTTTCATGCTTGTTGCCAGGGGTCTCATGCTCGTTGCCAGGGGTCTCATGCTCGTTGCCAGGGGTTATATAGGAGA
This sequence comes from Taudactylus pleione, assembly GCA_031769625.1. Lineage (NCBI taxonomy): Eukaryota > Metazoa > Chordata > Amphibia > Anura > Myobatrachidae > Taudactylus > Taudactylus pleione. The sequence goes on from JAUIMM010000470.1 coordinate 2,271,658, forward strand.
AGATGCAGCTTTCTGCATCTTCTCCCGACTGCTATGCACTGTGTTCCCTGACAGACACTAAAGGTCAAGTAGCACCTCTAGCGTCTGTCTCCTATTAGGCGGTGGCCATTTTTAGATGGTATTTTTAGCAGATTCCATGCGGACGGCTAGTCCACATGGAATCTGCAGCCCAGCGTCCCTTACCTGTCTAAGGAAGCAGCGGCTCGGCTATTAAGCAGCCCCGGGGGGCACAAGGCACTCTGCCCCCCGGCCCAGCCCGACACTGGGCCAGGGGGGGTTTCCAGGTACTCGGAAACCCCCCCTGTGTGCGCGCCTGACAATGAACAAAATTGTGTGCATGGCAGGATAGGAAGAGGAAACCACTACTCTCTATGATGAACAGTGCTGCCCTTTTATATTTTGCTAAAGACCAGCTGTATGAGCCATTAGCCTAATGAAAGTATGTTATGTGGATAGTTGAGTCTAAAATAGAAATACGAAATGCTATGTTTTAATTAAAACAAAAATCAAGACTACAACCCTAACTACTTATCATATCATTCATTGTACAAAAATGGTTGAAGCAGAAGAAACATTGCATTTTTTCAATTCCAGACCTTATTCAATACAAATATTGTGACACGACTGAAGCGTTCATGCAAGAAAGCCAACCAGCATACATGTGCTGAAGAAGTTTTGTAATTCCTACTAGCCTAGGGGGCATATATATCAAAGCTCGATGTGAGATAAAATTGTGAAATATATATCACCAACCAATCAGCTCCAAACTATAACTTCTTAAACACATCCTGCAAAATGTAAGTTAGAAACTCATTGATTGGTGATATATATCTCACAATTTTATCTCACATCAAGCTTTGATACATAAGCCCCTTTAAGTACAGGACTGATCAACAATTACCATAAATGTTTGACTGAAATCATTGCTGCTCAAGTGAGTCACACCAGTTACTAAATCATAGAGGTTCACATACTTTTTCCAAAATTTAATGTTGGATCATTTTGTTCAGCAAATGAATGAAAAAATATATACTTTTGTTTGTCATTTGATTTATTGGATTCACTACTGTGTGTCCATTTTTATGACTTTGATGAAGATCTGAGCACATTTAAGATCACGGCGATGCAGACATTCACATTTAAAGGGTTCACATATTCTAGCTCCACTATATCTGTACACAGTATACATACAGTCAGGTCCATAAATATTGAGACATTGACAGAATTTTCAGATTTTGGCCTCTATTCACCACCACAATGGTTTTGAAATGAAACAAACAAGATGAGCTTTAACTGAAGACTTTCAGATTTAATTTGAGGGTAATTACATCCAAATCGGATGAACGGTGCAGGAATTACAACAGTTTCAATATGTGCCTCCCGGTGCTTTTACATTTAAAAAAAACAACAAAAATGCACTTAGGGGTATATTTAGTAAAGCGCGTAGAGATGTTGCCCATAGATGTTGCCCTTAGTCTGACCAGGCACAGTCATTTCAGAAAAATAAATGTAGAAAAGCATTTGGAGGAAGACACTGGTACTATGTAAGTACACTATGTCTGAATAATTCCAGAAAACATAATAAAGCTGTTCAATGCAAAACATCTTGCGTGATTTCTCTCTGCGCCTGCTATGTAGAACCGCACACATTTTGCACATATCAAACCATACTTGCCTACTCTCACGGAATGGGAGAAGCGGGCAAGTCTCCGGAGGAGGGGGCAGCATAGTCAGTAAGTACTGTATGTATCAAAGAGTGTTCTCTCATGTAAGCATAGTTCATCAATGTGGTTCCTGCATCAGTTATAGGAGGCATACATTTGCGGCTGCTGTACAAGGAGGCGTCCACATCTAGTGTACGTCGTAGCATAAATGTGCTATTTTTTTCTACACTTTTTTGTAATTTTTTGGGGCTCATTTATGTTTATGTAACAACTCTGCATCAGCCCCATATACTATATGTACCTTTCTGAGTCTTAAAAGGTGTATGCAGATTTTTTTTTCCCTATACGTGAACCATAGAAACCTAATTACAGATAAGGTTATTCCAACATTTATCAAACCTGTACTCAATAAATTTCATAAAACCTCTGAAATAAACCTCTTATTTACATACATCATATGTGGGTAAATCTACTAAATAGTAATTATTTATAGTCTAACATTTTATACCTTCTGGAAGAAGTGCAGGACATTTAGTTGAAGTAACATGTGTTTCCCTAAGGTTCCTCTAATCTACAATATAAGCATCCAGGATGAATAATGATTTTTCACTTGCTCCAACTTTTTATAAAGTGTAACTAAAGCACCTGGTTGGGCTTAGTGGTGAGTAATGGGCATGTAAACATTCCATCTAAAGGCCCCCATTCACCAACAATGTGTGGTTGCAATTCCCCACTCCCAAGAGACCAGGGTCGGGACAACGCTGAAATCCAGCATGTTGGATTTCCCTGATTTGCCGATCTTAGTCAAAATATGATCGTAATCAGCAAATCAGAGATTTTTAACATGAAGAACTTTACCAATTGCCCGACGGAACGGAGAACATCAATAGCCGCTGATTGGCATTTCCGACTGGCGTATCAAATCAAATCAGGGAAACGGCCACATGATATACAGTTTCCAGTTGATGAATCAACGGTACCGGTCACATTGGAGAATCGTCAAAAAGGCAGGCAGATGTAAGGTGCCTTTTAGTCAGCCCTAAAGGCCCCCATATATCAGCGATGGATTGTTGTAATTCCCCGATTCCCAGACGCCGGGGTCGGGGCAGAGGTGAAATCCAACTTGTTGGATTTTCCTGATTTGATGATCTCTACCAAAATATGATCATGATTGATCAGGAATTTTACCAATTCCCTGACTGATCAGCGAACATCAATGGCCGCTGATTGGCGTTTCCAACCAGTGGATTGGCGGTTCCAATCGAATCGGGGAAACTTCCACCTGATGTACAGTATGAGGCCCTTAACTTTGGCTTAGAAATTACCAATAGGTGCTCTACTGCTTGTGGAATATCTGGTGATTCTAGTATGTGAAGTATTTTGAAAACTTGTGAGCAAAGACTTTGATGGATTTGCTTTGTTATGTGCTGGATGATAGGCAGTCACCTTGTTAAATGAGAGTTCTGACAGTTTATTTAGAAGAGGACAGGCATATGGTTTTAAGATTGTAAATAAACCTGTGTGCAATCAAATGCAATTATCTGCTGGGCCTGTGACACAGGTCCTACAAAACCTGGTAGACAGCGCCCACTACATATTATTAAATGCCTATGACCACCCTTCCACTTAACTGCATTAAATTAAATCAAGGACACTTACATTTTCCAGAGTAACCTAACCGTACTAAATTGACATACAGTATAACAGATTGGATGTATTGCTTTACATACTTATTCCTCTTTTTTTGGGATTTTAGTAAGAGACCAGGAGGTTAAGCTAGGACTCTTCGAAGATGACATGCTGTTGTTTATTTCTGACCCTCTTCTATACCAACTATTGTCAATATTATTTATAGATCATTTTGGTTCATGTATTTCATTCATTCATTTTGGTTAATTTTCAGGGTTAAGGTTAACTATGAAAAATCTAAACTACTTCCTTTAAATATGGGGAATTCTCTAGATTGTAAACTGTGCAATAGCCGGATGTGAATAATCTGTAAATCCCCACTTAAATATTTAGGCATAATGATTCCTACTTTACTACAATGTTTATATTCAGTTAATTTTAATTCAATTCTACTTTCTATCACCCAATTACTTACTAATTGGATGACTCGCCCACTATTTATGTCAGGTAGGATACTGTAGCTGTGGTCAAAAGCTATGTTTTCAATATTTATCTGGGCTGGGCTGGCAAAAAACCTCAATGTGCTTATTCTAAATTACAGCTATCCAAAGGAGATGGAGGTTTTAGGGTTCCTCATGTTGGTTCTTTTACTTAAGCTGCTTTATTTAGGTACATTTCAGATTGGTTCATGCAAGTATTTACAAACCAGGGCTTGGAAACTGCTTTATTTTTCCCATATTCTCCCAGTGCCTTACTCCATACACCTAAGACACATATAAAGCATGGTGTTGTGTTAACAAAACACTTAAACGTAATTTCACTAGTTCCCCTTTCACAACATTTTGGGGCAAACCATGTTTTTCCCAGGAATGGAAAATGCCAATTTTAATTACTGGAAAGTGAAGGGCATCTTGGCCATACGTGACATTTTTGACCCAGATGGCATGATAGCAAGTTTTGGATCTTTACAGGAAAAATTCCATTTACCACATAGACAAATTTATGTTTCTGTAGACTAGACATTTTACCCAATCATTAAAAATAGATACAACAAATGATCAAGTTATAGATCCTCTTTTCGCAAATATTTATACATCATTATCAAAGTTTTATAAATGACGTTTCCTTTACAATATTCTGCTTTCTCCTTTATGAGACAAATGATGGCAGAATTCTCTATCAAAATGGTCTACTGATATCCTTTCTATTGAAACGCATGAGATATGGTGGAAATATTGCGAAACAGCACTAAAATCCTTACAATCAGCTAGATTACAGAAAACACATCTCAAATTCCTAAACAGAGCATTTATCTCTCCTGCTCAAGGAAGCATATTGTACCAGAGGAGACTGGAGAATGCCCCAAATGTAAAATCATGAATTCCTCTTATTATCATAATTTTTGGGAATACAGAAAAGTTAGACAGTTCTGGAATAAACTTGTGCAATATACTAACAGGCTTTTCTCCCTACAATTATCATTTCACCCCTTTCCTTGCCTTATTCTAAATTTTTCACAATGGGACTTAGGTCTGGAAAAAATCTATCATTCCTCCATTATATATCATTCTCACCGTAGCGAAAAAACTTCTTCTTTGTAAATGGATATCCAAATCCTCTGCTACTATCCTCTGCTACTATCCATGCAGTGGAAAACATGCTTATAAATGTATTATTTTATGAGAGACAGGCCACATTGCCAGATATAAAAAAAATAGTCACCAGGCTGATTAAAAAATGGGGCATAATTATTGACCAATTAGATGACTCTACAAAAACAGCTAAAATCACAGAATGTGTTGATTTTTCTGCTCCTATGCTATTATTAACCTCAAAAACCTTAATTTCCACTAATTTCCAGTCTATTCTGAACACCTCACAATAGTGTTTTTATGTCCAAAAGGTTGCACCGAGGTAGATGGATGACTATGCTAAGCGAAACGAGTGGGCGGCACAAACACGTGGCCCATCTAGGAGTGACACTGCAGTGGCAGACAGGATGGCAGTTTGAAAAACTAGGCCCCAAACAGTACATAATGCAAAGAAAAAAAAGAGGTGCAAGATGGAATTGTCCTTGGGCCCTCCCACCCACCCTTATGTTGTATAAACAGGACATGCACACTTTAACAAACCAATCATTTCAGCGCCAGGGTCTGCCACATGACTGTGGCTGAAATGATTGGCTCGTTTGGGCCCCCACAAAACAAGCTGGCAATTAATCTGGCCCTGCACAAACTGGCTCCACGGAGGCAAGATGTCGTCCTCATCCTCCATTCACCGATTCCTCACCCTCTTCAGTGTTGTGTACATCCTCATCCTCACAGAGTATTAATTCGTCCCCACTGGAATCCACCACCACAGGTCCCTCTGTACGTTCTGGAGGCTGGTCTCCCTGGAAGAGTTGATAATTCATTTTTATGAACATCATCTTCTCCACATTTTGTGGAAGCAACCTCCTACGCCTTTTGCTGACAAGGTTCCCGGCTGCACTAAACACTCTTTCGGAGTGCACACTGGAGGGGGGGCAACTCAGGTAAAATAGAGCCAGTTTGTACAGGGGCCTCCAAATTGCCTCTTTTTCCTGCCAGTACATGTACGGACTGTCTGACATGCCTACTTGGATGCTGTCACCGATGTAATCCTTTAACAGACAGACGCACGCTTGTCGCTGCTGCTTTGAGGATGCAGGTGTGGCTACAGCCCACACAATTCACAAAGACAGGAAAAAAAATATTTTTTTATTTTTTGTGGAGCGCACTTTGAGGGTTACACCACCCTTTAACAGACAGACGCACGCTTGTCGCTGCTGCTTTGAGGATGCAGGTGCGGCTACTGCGCATACATTTCACACACAAACACAGAAAAAAAGTTTATTTTATTTTGGTTGGAGCGCACTTTGGGGGTTACACCACCCTTTAACAGACAGACGCACGCTTGTCACTGCTGCTTTAAGGATGCAGGTGCGGCTACAGCCCACACATTTCACAAAGACAGAAAAAAAAAGAAGAATTTTTTTATTGTTTGTGGAGCGCACTTTGAGGGTTACACCACCCTTTAACAGACAGACGCACGCTTGTCGCTGCTGCTTTGAAGACAGTATCATATGCAGTGACAGTAGACTTGTCAGAAATTGTTGGCATGTCCTTCAGTCCGGACCAGATGTCCAAACCGGCCCTTGACTTATGACACAGGCGCACGCTTGGCGCTGCTACTGTGTTGATGCACGTGCGGCTACATTGCACACAAATCACAAACACATAAAAAAACTAGTTTTTTATTTTTTGGAGAACTTTGAGGGTTACACCACCCTTTAACAGACAGACGCATGCTTGTCGCTGCTGCTTTGAGGATGCAGGTGCGGCTACAGCCCACACATTTCACAAAGACAGAAAAAAAAAGAAGAATTTTTTTATTGTTTGTGGAGCGCACTTTGAGGGTTACACCACCCTTTAACAGACAGACGCACGCTTGTCTCTGCTGCTTTGAGGATGCAGGTGCGGCTACAGCCCACACAATTCACAAAGACAGAAAAAAAAGAAGAATTTTTTTATTGTTTGTGGAGCGCACTTTGAGGTTTACACCACCCTTTAACAGACAGACACATGCTTGTCGCTGCTGCTTTGAGGATGCAGGTGGAATGTAGACGGGATTTGGAACCGGGGACACACTACCTCCATCAATTGTCTAAGTCCCACTGCACTAATGGTGGATACCGGATGCACGTCTAACACCAACATAGCAGTCAAGGCCTCAGTTATACGTTTTGCTTCAGGATGACTGCTGTCGCACTTCATCCTCCTCGCTAGGGACTGTTGGATGGTCAATTGTTTAGTAAAAGTAGTGGTGTTCCTACTTCCTCTCTGGGATGATGAACAACTCCCAGCAGCAGCAACAGCACTAGGAGGAAGTGGTTCTTGATCTTTCCCTATTTTATTTTTATCGGAGAAAGTTTGGTCCTCCATTTATGTTATATTGATATATACGTGCGGCTAAGGCGCACACAAACACAGAAAATATTTTTTTATGTTTGCTGGAGAGTAGTGCACTTTGTGGGTTACACCACCATTTAAGAAATGAGCCAGCCGGCCCTTTACTTATGGGACACAGGCGCACGCTTGGCGCTGCTCCTTTGTTGATGCACGTGCAGCCACAGTGCACACAATTCACAAACACAGAAAATATTTTTTTATTTTGTTTGGAGTGTACTTTGGGGGTTACAGCACCCTTTAACGGTCAAGCCAGCCGGCCCTTTACTTATGACACAGGCGCACGCTTGGCACTACTTTGTTGATGCACGTGCGACTACTGCGCACACATTTCACAAAGACAGAAAAAAAAATAGAATTTTTTATTTTGTTTGGAGTGTACTTTGGCGGTTACAGCACCCTTTAATGGACAAGCCAGCCGGCCCTTTACGTATGGGACACAGGCGCACGCTTGGCACTACTTTGTTGATGCACGTGCGACTACTGCGCACACATTTCACAAAGACAGAAAAAAAAAAAAGAATTTTTTATTTTGTTTGGAGTGTACTTTGGGGGTTACAGCACCCTTTAATGGACAAGCCAGCCGGCCCTTTACGTATGGGACACAGGCGCACGCTTGGCGCTGCTCCTTCGTTGATGCATGTGCAGCCACAGTGCACACAATTCACAAACACAGAAAATATTTTTGTATTTTGTTTGGAGTGTACTTTGGGGGTTACAGCACCCTTTAACGCACAAGCCAGCCGGCCCTTTATTTATGGGACACAGGCGCACGCTTGGCACTACTTTGTTGATGCACGTGCGGCTACTGCGCACACAATTCACAAACACAGAAAATATTTTTTTATTTTGTTTGGAGTGTACTTTGGGGGTTACAGCACCCTTTAACGGACAAGCCAGCCGGCCCTTTACTTATGGGACACAGGCGCACGCTTGGCGCTGCTCCTTTGTTGATGCACGTGCAGCCACAGTGCACACAATTCACAAACACAGAAAATATTTATTTTTTTTGTTTGGAGTGTACTTTGGGGGTTACAGCACCCTTTAACGGACAAGCTAGCTGGCCCTTTACTTATGGGACACAGGCGCACGCTTGGCGCTGCTCCTTGTTGATGCACGTGCAGCCACAGTGCACACAATATACAAACACAGAAAAAATATTATTTTTTTTTGCACTTGGGGGGAGCACCCCTGATGGACAGAGCACCCCCTGGACAACACTACAGCACCCCTTTAGGACTTGGACACTGCACAGGACTTTGGAGTGGACACAGCCCCTATGGACAACTGACTGCACAACACAGTCCAGCCAGCCCCTATGGACTCTGAAGGAGTGGACACAGCCCCTTTTGACAACAGCAGCGCAGCACAGCACAGCACAACACTACACTGCACTACACTACACAGCCCAGCCAGCCGTAACTCCCACCCTCCCTCTTCACTGTCCACAGCCGAGTGAGAAAATGGCGCCGACGCGGGTACCTTATATAGGATCCAAAACCCGCGAGACCCGGAAGGCGGGATGATGATGTTTTGCCTCGATTTCAGATCCGAGTCAGGCGGGAAAAGTCGAGCCTGACTCGGATCGGCCTCGGATCGGAGGGGTTCGGATTTTAGAAATCTTAACCCGCTCACCCCTAATATATATATATATATATATATATATAACTATTTGAAACAACTAATTGGTATTTACTGCGTCGATTGGAATCAGAGGGATAGAACTTGCATCTTCAACCGTTATATACTGTTTATGGTTAGAATATTTAAAACTGATTCCTAGTCAAGTTAGAGGTAATAATGTTGTCTATCGTGTTCTCCCATACTCCCTTTCTTTCTTAAATACCCCTGATCTCACACCCTCCTCTCCCCCTCCCCTCTCAATCATATATTTAATTTAATATTATTTCTTTCAATTTATTTTTAATTTTATAGATAATGTTATCAATGTATATTGTATTATACAATTATATTGTATACATTTTTTCTGTATATGAAAAAGAAAATTATTTCTTGATTAGATTTGTAAATGGTCTTTCTATTTTTCATTACAGTGTTATTATTGTATAATTTTGTACATTTATGATATCACCACTGGTGATACTTTTTGTCTTTGGATTTTATATATTTGTATAAAACTTTAATAAAATGTTTGAAAAAAAACCCCCAAAAAACAGATTGGCTGTGATAAGAAAGAACTGCTTAAGCTACTCACCTGAACCAGCAGTAGATTGCACTTAGGGCCTGATTCAGACCCACAAGTGGGTTGATGATCCCCCACTGCGCATGCGCCGCCTTCGGCGTGCGCATGTGCGAGACCCGTCCTGCGACGGCAGCTCAGTCGCTACGGGTCTCGCTACAAGACAGGACAGCTGTTGAGGGTGAGTGACAGCTCGCCCCATTTGTAGACGGGGAGGGGTGGTGGCTGCACAAACGCAGGCGTTCCCTTAGGAATGCCTGGCGTTTGTGGGCGGCCCTACTGACATCACTAGTGATGTCAGTAGTGGACTTCCTGCTCTATTAGAGCAGGAAGTCCACTCGGGCTTGCGGAAGCCGAGACCCTACCACAGGGTCTCGTCGCTAGCCCGATGGTCAAGATAATCGCGACGGACTCCAGGACGCTCGCACAAGCTGTGGGTGGTCACCCACAGCTTTGCGAGCAGACAGGATAAAAAAAAAACACGCCCTGGTTCAGAGCGAGCGCTCACCAGCAGCGAACGGCTCTGAATCAGGCCCTTAGTTGTTCCTTTACATATGAGACAGCATAAGCTAGAAAATAATTAAAGGCCTCCATACATCTACTGGGCAATCTGCCTATTCCCCGAACCGCTGGTCCGCTGTCTGAGAATCTGTGAAATTCTATATGTTAAAAATCCATGATTTGATGATCATGATCATATTTTGATCGTGATTGGCAAATCGATGAAATCCAACATGTTGGATTTTACCAATGTGTTGTCCCTAGCATCTCTGGATTGGCAAAATGGCCCAATCTGTCCCTAGTGTATGGGGGCCTTTACTTTTATAATGATCACTTCCAAAATAAGCAACAATTGCGGAAAAATAAGGTATATTGATATCACCTTCATTCAATGGCTCAACCAATTAATGTTTACAAACTGACAATTTTACATAAAAGCTTGACACACATTAAGGTACACATCCACTAGACGATTAAATTGAGTGATTGAATGATAACAATATCGTTATCGTTCAATCGTTCAATAATAGTTCGCAAATCGCTTAAAAATCATTAAGAAAAATGTCTTAAATGACCAGTGATGTGCGCTCCCGCTGCTTGTTTAGACATCTATCATCGTACAAATATGTTGAACAACCTGACGATATCGTCAGGTTCAACATGTTTGCTGATGATTGATTGTGCCTACACTGAACGACTGCTTGTTTAGTGTAGGCACATCACAGACTGACAAATGACTGCACGATTACAATGTCTTAATCGTGCAGTCTTTTTCCTGTCGTCTAGTGGATGTGTGCCTTTACCTTTGCTTGTTAGACTTACAGATTGTATTAAAAAAGTGCTTCTTATCTGATAAAAATGTGGAATTAATAGATGACGTCATTACAGTAGTTCTGATAATGGTCATTACAGTTATTAAATAATATACATTTCTCATTGGTTGGCTTAAAGGTTTTCCTGAGAAATTATAACGAAATCAAAACAAAACTTTTCTATAGAAACCAGTGTAATAACCCTGATGATATCAGTAGATAATGCATTATATAGTCCACGCATGTCCATGTTAAAACAGTTTTTTTTATCAAAGAGCATAAATGCTTATTAAATGGCAGCAACACACCATGCCATTTTTTTTAAGTGTCTAGTTTCCTGTCTTTTATAACTTTTTTTTACTATTTATTATGAAGATAGCAATATTTTGGGAGCTTATGGAGAGTTGAATGCAAGTGTTTTAAACAATGCCCCTGAGCACACCAAGTAGGAGCGATGCTGAGTCTTATGCAGCTCTCTTCTAGTTCCATTTATGGCTGAAGGGACTTAGGGCCTGATTCAGAGATGGACGCAACGCCAATTTTTACACAGCTCAAGCGATGCATGTCAGCCACATTGCGCACGTGCAGCGATTAATTTGCAATTACGCCCCCACAGAGGATCCATTCGCAAAGTGAGTGACAGAAAGTTACCATTTGGGGGAGGTAATGGGGTGGTTAGAGAAACGCGGGTGTTGCTGATCGCTGAAACGCTGTTACATCAACGTGCATAAATTAGACATTGTGTTCTCCTGTGCAGCATGAGAGCTCTCTGTGTGTCAGGAGAGTTGCAGTGTTTGCGGCTGGTCAGACATGGCGCATATGCAGCATGGCTGCCCAATGTACGTCACTGTTACCGGTGTTTATGCTGTTGTATGTCATCGGACGAATATGAGAAGGCAGCAGTGGGCGTCCCTATGCTCGTCTGAGCTTTGGAAACCATTAGCTTATTTTAGTAACTGCGATCCGTGAGAGTGTGCAGTTGCATTAGCATTAGCGCACAACCCTGAATCAGGCCCATAATTGGGTGGAAACATGGTGATTGCACGTGGACAAAGTTACATGTTGAGAGAGTTGTGAGCTGTGCAGAGTTGTGCGTACAGACTGAGCTTTTGCATCATGGACAGGGCTGATGCAAGTGCACACTGATGAGTATCATGGCTATGAAACTGTGGGCCCGATTCATTAAGGATCGCTATTGCGATCTCAGTTGCGATTATGCACGCAGTCTCACTGCGAAAATATGCTAATGATTGCAATCGCAATACCAATCTAGCCAAATGTAAGGATGCCCACTTTACCTTACACACATCCGTAATACTTTGCAAGTCTGCGAAACCATCGGTAACATCAAGTACAATCGGAACCTCACGCACACTTGCACAAGGCATGACCTTACTCATGAATGCTAACCTCATCACATGCAGTGAACGCCCAAGCTGCGTATGGCATAGCAGTGCCTAATTTATACATGCTCCTGCAACGGTGTGCAAATGCACTGGCACACCTGCATTTCGCTGACTACCCCACGTCACCATGGTACTTCCTGTCAATCAGTCTGCGATGGATCTGCATAGTCACTGCAATCTCAGTCCCGAAGTCTTCACACACTACAATGCCTACGCATGCGCAGAATGCAACAATCAGCCGATTGCGTGCGGAATCACAGTTGCGATCGGTAATGAATCAGGCCCTGTGTACGAATAAGGACGGTAGTCACAGTAAATATTTGAATACACATTATTCTAATACCTTCACTCAGCAACTACTTTTCATATGATTTCTCTCTTGACTTTGAGTTCCCAAGCTTTGAGTTGGGAGATTTAAGGTGAATACACACTAGACGATATTTTGCACGATTCGCCCAATTTCGACGCATCGAAACGACAAATCGTGTAAAATATATTCAAATCATGAGTGTCCACTCATGATGGCGATGTGCATACCCACAGGTAGTCCGTTGTATCTTCAGATCTTGTCTACAGCAGGCAAGATTTGCCAATCTTGTACACGATTTTGTGCAGATCATTCATGTTTTGGCACTAATGATCTATCGCACGATTTATCATTAAATCTACATCACTTGACTGACATATCGCTGGCTCCATTTTGTGCAGCATCGTGCTTTGGAAGAAGGATGTGATTAGAGCAACTGGCACACCCGATCATTCATTATTTTGGTAATTATATAGATAATGCTGCTGACCACCAATGTATTCATTGACCACCAATGTGTTATTATTGCTAACCCTGACCACCAGTGTCTATAAAGCATGACCCAGTGACCCCCACTGTGTGCCCTCCCCTGTCCACCAATGTGTATAAAAGCATGATCCACTGACCACCAATGTGTATAATTACATGACCCACTGACCACCAATGTATGCCCGCCCCTGTCCACCAATGGCTATAAAGGCATTACCCCCTGACCAAGTAAGAGAATCCGTGCTCATAGGAGCAGGTATAGAAATCACAATGGAAGGTATACCAACTCCTTCACCATAAGCAATAGAATATAGAAAAAATTAGAAATCACTTAAAACCAAGAAGCTGTTGGCGTTGGAGGAGTTGGCCTAATTTAGTAGTCAGTACTACAGCGGTGCTTCAGTTCCATGGGTAAGGAAGAAGGTCAAAGAGTCCAAAAGGTCTGGAGCCGCCACTGATAATGTGTACCACCCCACCTTGTGGTATTATAATTTGATCTCCTTTTTTCTGGAGCAAGAGCCTCAGCGAGGGTTGGTTGTCCCGATGGCCGAGTGAGAGGGAGAGAAGGAGGCGGACGAAGATGTCGGCAAGACGTCCAAGGCAGGTTTGGTAAGTAGAGACACAGGGTCTCATTCAGACCCGCGCGCAAGCGGGTCGATGGTGGGGCACTGTGAACGCGCTGCATGCACACGGCGCGTGCGCAAGCCTTGGAGCAAGAGAGAAATTCTCTCACTCCGGGGCTCGCTACAAAAGGGGCGGCTGTCGATGTTGATCAACAGCTCGCCCCGTTTTGTAGGCATGATGGGGGGGTGGCCAGACAACCGGAGGCATTTGTAGGCGGCCCTACTGACATCACCAGTGATGTCAGTAGGGTGCTTCCTGCTCTGTTAGAGCAGGAAGCTGCCTGGGGCTTGCGGTAGACGAGACCCTACCGCAAGGGTCTCCTCGCAAGCCCTGATGGTCGCGATGGTCTCGACCATCGCAACCATCACCTAGTCACTCGCTAAAGCTGTGGGTGGTAACCCACAGCTTAGCGAGCGGCCAGGAGGCCTTGCGAGCGGCTCTGAATGATGTCCACAGTGCATACACACCATGTTTTATTTCTTTTAAAACACATTCTTTACTGTCTCCAAATGTCCACTCCACTTTATCTGAGTCCTCCTGCCATGGCACTGCCCCCGGTCCATTAAAATAGGCCATGTATTCCTCCCTCACCTGTATTGCCCGTGCAGTCCCCATGTATTGCAGTCCAGGTGTTACCACAGACGAGAATTGGACAATCTCCTCTGGCTGGTCTGGGTCTTATGGCATAGCCGCCGCATCCGGCCGCCGCAGTTCACAGGAAGAGGCCAGTAACTCTCCGTCACTCGACGGAGATCCTGGCCTCTTCCCTCCCCCCATCGACATTTTGGGTAACGGAGGCTGTTGCCACCCCCTCCCTGCCCCCAAACGGCAGCAGACTGTCAATCACTGACAGTCTGCTGGCAGTTTGCAAGTGGACCGCAGACCCATTCTGCATATGCGCAGAATGGGTCTGGTGCCTGCGCAGATTCCCAAACATTGAGAATCTGCATTCAGCAGTGCACTCGCATGCACTGCAGAATCAGGCCCTATGTACGCATATTAAATGTTAAACATATGCATTTGCTTAATTTTATGTTCCGTGTTTGTAATGCAAATTTTATATTTTTGTCATAAAGACAATTTGATTATATGCAGCCATGCAGGCAGCAAATATTGAACTCTATTAAAAAATGTTTATATTAAAGAAAACATTTTCTTAATAAATTTTTTTTCTTTCATAAGAAATAAATATGTAGTGTGTCTTTTCTTACCTTACAAAACTGGAACTGCAGCACAATAGCTTTGCAGGTCTCAGGGATGATAACACCCAAAGCTTGAGGGGAGTTGAGGGACCCAAACTTCAGGTCAGCCAGGAACCTTCCTGTAGCCAGGAACCTCATGGTAGCCACCAGCCTCTCCTCAGCAGGGATAGCTCTCCGCAGCTTAGTATCCTGCCTCTGGATGTAGGGAGTCACCAGACGCAGCAACTTCTGGAAGATGTCGTCATCCATGCGCAGGAAGTTGTAGTAGTCATCCAGATTGTTCTTCCGAATCTCCATCAGCAGGGACATGTGAGAGAGAGTATCCCTCTGCAGCAGCCACTCCTTCGTTCAGCATGCTCTCCTCCTTTGCTGGGCGCTCTCCTTCACCACCTTGGCCCCAGCATAGGCTAGCAGAACTCTTTAGTGATAGGGATCCATCACCACAGAATGCAGGATAGAATACAGGATAGAATGTAGTCAGGGGCGTATTGGCAATTTAAAGTGGCCCTGGAAAAAAAATGTGGAAGAGGCCCTATGTGTGCACGCTGCAGGCGTGCGCCCGTAAAAGTGGGTGGGGCCTAATTGCAAGGGGTGTGGTCTAATGTGAAATGCTATGCCTACAGGCCACCCCCCATTTTTTTATGCTGGGGGCATGCCCAACGCTCCAGGAGCTGATAGCCATCTCCCAATCCCTCTTTCCAGTGAATAAGCACAGCAAGCATGTGAATGAGTATTTTCTTACCTATATGATTTCTCTGCAGCGGGGAACCTCTGAAGAAATTGATCCTTCTTGGACAGGCAGTTTCTTGAGTCGGTATTCACTATTCATGCAGGAGATCACATGGTCCGGAAGCCGCCTGTTTGTGTAGCAATAAAGCCAATGTCATCAACATGCAACAGAGGTTCATCCAGATAATTTCTTCAGCGCTATTCCCCTGCGCCTCTCCAGTGCCACCCCCAATTATCTCCAGCACCATCCACCGGTGTCTCCCCACAATGCCTTTCTCGTGCGTTTCCTGAGCGCCATCATCCTGCACCTCCTCAGTGGCGTCCTCCTGCCCTAGCACAGAATAGCCCTTCTTTCTCACACACAGATCATCTCCCCTTAGCAAAGAATACCCCCTCCCCCAGACATCATCATCATCTCCCCCACCCCTAGTATAGCAGACCCCCCCTCCCCACAGACAGATCATCTCCCCAGTATAGCAGACCCCCTCTCCCCCACAGACAGATCATCATTTCTCCTTCCCCTAGTATAGCAGATCCCACTCCCCCACAGACAGATCATCATGATTCATCTCCCCCGCCCCTAGTATAACGGACCCCCCCTCCCCCACAGACAGATCATCTCCCCTTGGACTGCAGCCAGCCCCGATTGTCTCCTCTCCACTCTGCCCCCTCCCCAGGCTGTGAAATGAAACTTAACACTTCACAGCCTGGGGAGGGAAGAGTAGAGAGGAGACTGTCATGATCTGGCCTGGGATCGGCCTTTACTCACCACTGAACTGGTGTCTTTAGGCTCCAAGGCATTCAGACGTCAGTGGCAGTGGGGGGTTATGGCTGAGGATTCTTCCTGGGGTCCGATTGGACTTCCATGCATGTGTCCGGACTCCTGTGTTAGCAGGCGTGGGCGCAGCCATGTTGGTTCATCTCACCTGACCAGTCTCCTTCAATCGCAAAATTGCAAGACTTCCAACTGATATCATGATCCAATCACCAGCTGCCTAGGGATATTTATTACCGACTCCTGCAACAGGAAGTTGCTGTTCAACATCATCGTATGACTGCACGTAGTCATTCCTTATGACAACCGTCTTAGCTCCAGAGGCTGTATTCCTTCCTTCAGTGTTTTCCTGGTTTCCTGTTTGTTTTCTATGGTCTCCGTGTATCCAATTCCTGTGTCCAGTACAAATCATCCTGTGTGTCTCCAGTCGCACTTCCATGTATCCAGTTCCTGTGTTCAGTACAACTTCTTTCAGTGTGTCTCAACTCAGATCTCCGTGTAGCCAGTCCCTGTGCCTAATCTTCGTGTTCAACTCTAAGTTCATCCTGCATGTGCAGATACTCACCACCTAAATCCTTTATAGTCATCTGTTATTGCGTCTGGAGACGTACCTTAGTGTACAAAATACACACCATTGAGTACGCTTTTAGTCATCTGTTTTTGCTTTCGGAGATGCACTTTAGTGTACAAAAAACACACCATTGTGTACAAAGTGCGCACGATTGTGTACAAAGTGCGCACGTTTGTGTATGTTGTCCCTATGCATCAGTACAAGTTGTCTATGTCTCCAGTGCGCCACGAGTGGCATCTTCGTGTACTCTATTCTGGAATTTAAGTATAACTCCATCTCTGTATTTCTAGTACCTTTCTGGAGCATCCCTGAGTATTCTGTCCTCGTGTTTCAGTACAAGCCATTCCTCCATGTTATTCCTAGTGTTCCCTGTGTTAGTCGTGTTCAGTATATTATTCCGGTCTCTCGTCACTCCCAGGTACCTGTCCAGAGGGCCGCAACCTGCTCACTTGATGCGGCGAAAACCATATCCCAATTGGAGGGGTCACTGGGGAAAACCACCAAGTGAGTTAGACTCTGCGTCTCTGGGCAGGTCTCACCAAATCTGGCTTTGACCGCAATTGGGAGACTTAGTCTGTCACCCCATCATTTCTCTACAAGTATACAAAACCCCCTCGGTTCTGAACCTCATCAGAGGTAGTCTCAGTGCCCGGATGTGACAGAGACGATCAGTCTAACAGACTGCCTGGGCAGGCCCCTCCGCAACTTACCTCCCTTGCGGTCACGCCCACCGCTGCTGTCACCCACAGGCCACACCACTTTATTTCTTGACTCCTCCGTGGCGTTTCAGCTGATGGCATGCTGGGCAGGGCTTAAATAGGCCACTGCTGGCCTCTCTTCTCACGAAAGAGGCTCAGGTGCGGCCAGGCAGAACTGACAGGCAGCCTGGTACCTGTGAAAAAACACACAGTGAGTCTGTACAGGAGCCGGTGGGTGATGTGAATAAGGAATGGAATTAATGGAAAAGCGGCCCCACAACCAATCGGGCCACCGGAATTTTTCCCACAGATTATATCTGACAATCCGGCCCTGAATGTAGTATAGAGGCACTTTGTTGAGCCAGGCAAAACAAAGCAGAGCATAATAGCAATGTGCAGCGTTCATCAGGTATACACCAAGCCTCACTCGTCACAGAGCAGAAATGCATGGACCTAAAATGGCACCTGCTTTATATACCTCCTAGTTAGGCCCACCCATTAATTTTGCTGAAATCTTTAAGATTGTCATCAGGTGTTTGGTAAGCTAACGATATATCATGCACAATCTAATGATTTGCAATCATTAATGAAGCACAATACAGCATTAGGTCATTGGTCAGATTGTACACTTTTTAGCACCTGGAGTGCTGGGAAGCTGCTGGGGAGAGTTCAAGGGAAATCATTCATGATATCGTATTGTGAGTATCACGGCCAGGGTTTCTCGGCATGGTGGTCACTGGGTATTACCTGTGAGGTCATTGTGGCGAGGGGTCTCTGGCAGCGGTGCTGGTGTTTGGCGAGGGGCATTGGCTGCACGTGGTTCTGTGCGGGCACATTGTCACTGAGGCCTGGTGAGGCCTGGTGGTGTTTCCGTTCCTTTGGCATGGGAGCCGCCATCTTGCCTCTGGTCATGTGATTCAAGCTGTCCAATCCTGGTGGGTCATGTGCTCTTTCCAGCCAGTCACAGCACGGCAACTGGTATTTAGGAAGGTCCAGAGCCTTCATTCATTGCCAGTGCAACGTGTTTCTCAGCTGCGGCTGAGAGAGAGTACTGTCTGCCTGGAAGCGTTACTAGCCTGTTACCTTGCCTGCTCCAAACCTGCTGGACTCACCCTGCACCCTCCATTTACCTTTCGCCTGCCTGAGTACCTGAACCTGCTGTTTCCCTGCATCTTGCCTCACACTCTAAAGCTGTCCACACACTAGACCAACTTACATCCAACCAGCCAACTTGTTGATTGGTTGGAATGAAATTCTGGTAACGTATGGTAGTAAATGATGATCAGTAATTTGCTCCTAAATGCCAGAAAACAGATGAAAATGGTCGTCAGACAAGTTTGTTAAATGTTTGATCTAAGCTATTTGTTCAAACAACAGTTTTTGTCCATTTTCCGGCGTTTGGGAGCAAATTGCTGATTGTCATTTCATTCCTTCCCAGGAATTCCTTTCCTTTCCATTCCTTACCAGATTTTAATTCCAACCAATCAACAAGTTGGCTGGTTGGATGTAAGTTGGTCTAGTGTGTGGCCAGCTTAACTACCAGCTGGACTTCATTACTTCTGCCTGCACTTCGTTACAGCTCACCAAACCTGCATACTGGACATTTCCTGCCTGTCACTATCTGGACATTCTCCCATTTGCTTCACCACAGTTATCAAGTGCACTTTAGTGCTAAACCTGGACTTTTTCTTTTGCCATTCCCATTTCTGCTAAATCACTTATTAAAAACTCCACGTTTTTATTCAAATCTGCTTCTGTGTCTGCTCCTGTCACCACCCCGGGTCCACAACAAACCCAGACCTTCACAGTGAGCACATTTAAGCTTTTTCAATATAGCTTTTACCAAAAAGTCACATCCAGGGGCCTATTCATCATGTTAATTATAAGGGTCCGAACGGAATCAGTAAGTAAATACCGACAGCGACAGCCCGACGTGGCGGAATCCAGTCAGCATCAGGTAAGTAGTCTAATCCTCCCCCCTCCTCACCTAACCCTCCCCCCTCCCCACCTAACCCTCCCTTAGGGGTGCCTAACCCTAACCTCCCCCCTTAGTGCCTAAACCTAATCCCCCATCCTTACACCCTAAACCTAAACATCCCAGGGGGGAGGCACCTGACCCTAACCCCCCCTAGTGGTGCCTAACCCCCCCTTTCCCTACTCTAACCTACCTGGGGGGGTTCCTAACCCTAAGTCCCCTCTGGGGTCCCTAATGCTAACCCTAACCCCCGTGCGGCTACACGCTCAGACACTCGGCTTACCTTCATTCGGTAAGCTGGGTGTCAGGATTTAGTAGTGGGGCTAATGACAGGTGTCAGGATTTCAATGCCTATCCTTCGTCCCATGTTGAGATGTGGCTCCTGAGGAAGCCGCTGATACTCTGAAGGCGGAGAAATGCGTAGAGAGAAGTGCTTGGCTGCTAGCTGAATGAGCATACCACTGGCTACATGAACTGGGTACCAGTATAACCGTACACCAAGGCACACGATCGCCGATGGGCGACTGTATCGGATTCACTATTTCCACACCGGTGTGAGAGTATCGTGGCAGCAGAGGCCCTAAAGAAAATCCCAGCAGGAAAAGTGGATCCAAGCAGGGCCGTGAGTTATATCCTGTGTAGTCTGTACTAAATAGGAGTGGCCTGCAAAAAGGAGCAGCCACCCCTTTTTTTGGACTAACAAAAGAACTTTACCCTGATATAGGGAGAACTACACAGATTTCTTATGAGTAAGAATTAGATATAATAGATGGTCAAATATCTTTATAATCAGAGCTATGATGTATCAAGTATCCATTTAGGGAAATTACCATCGACTGTTCAAGTTACACTGTTTCCTTGGAACCTATACAATTGAAACAAATTGCTACAGCAGCTACGAACTATCTGAATATACTATGGCTCATAAACAATGAGAAATAGCCATAATACATAATACTGAATGCGGCTAAGTGCTGACGAATCCTGTGCTCATATGATTATGTATTAATATATGTTCTTATACAAAGGGCAAATTTGTGTATATTAATTGCTAAACTATTCTTAGTTGGTTCAGATTGCAGGTGCAGATTTTATGCTTTGTGTGTTATTTTTATTTTTATTAACTAATTTTTTATGTGTATTTTTCATTTATTTATCTATACAATTTTTAAATATATAATTGTTTATTAAACTATTTAGCGCCTGATAGTGTGTGTTTTTGGGGATAGTGCCCTCTGGTATCTTAACTACATTCCCATTTTCACCCGCTTTTGTGAAAATTAAGTGATGATGAATAGGCCCCACAGGGACACATCTGGGGGTAAATTTACTAAAATACGAGTTTGGTTGAGATGACAATCTCGGGTGAGTTTAGCCATGTTTTTCATCTCACACATTTACTAAAGGCAAACTCTGGTGAGTTTAGGAGAAAGTTCTCTCTTCTCACTCGTAAAACTCGAGTGAGATAGCAAACTCGAACCAACTCACCATCGGGCAAACTCAGAAGTACTTTTCATGAAAAACATGCATCTTGCAAATTTACTAAGATTCGAAATTACAATCTCGGGTGAGATTAGAGCAAACTTGCAGAGAAATTGAAGTTTCAAACACTCCACATCCTCAGCTGCGAATTTGCCAGAAACATACACAGGTCAGTGAGATTTGTGTATGTTTCCGCATGTGTACTTAAAGTAAAGTGTTTATATTAAAACAAAATTACGTAGGGTCCCCCCCAAAAGACATAACTAGGCCCGGACTGGTGAGCCAAAAATTCTGGGGAACAAAATGAGTAGGGTTCCACCATAATTTAGGAACCAGCACCTGGCCTTCTTTAATGGTCCTGTACAGCCGATAATGACAAGGGGGGGATAGTGCCCCTGTCATTAAACACTGGACCCCTCAATAATACATGGGGAGAAGTGGTATCAGCGCACGTCATTCCTTCCCCATATCACTAGATAATATCTCCCCAACTGTTGTCAGAATCAACCTTGACTAGTGCAGTCGCCATCCTGATTTTTTTAATGTTAAACACACTATCAAATGTAATGTAAAGTAATGTAAATGTAAAGTCCACCAGAAGACGCCCATCTGTGTGTTGAGACGCCCGTCTGTGGCTTCACAAATTGAATTGACTGCATAGAAAGTGTTACAAGTCGCGGTCACTACTTGTGTCTCTCTAGCAGTTTACCTTCTCAGGATTCTGGTCAGCCAAAAATTATGGGAACAAAACGAGAAGGGTTCCACCGTAGTTTAGGAACCAGCACCGTGCTGCAGGGACAGTGCTGGTTTTAAATATAGGAGGAAAGAAAATGCATAGGGGTCCCCAAATATTTAAAACCAACACGGGACCCAAACCGATCGAGGTGTAATGCCACAGCCAGGAGAGGAGACCCTATCTCCGGGTCTCCTTGGCCAAAACATTAACACCCCAAGCCGGTCAGCCCAAGTCGGGGATCTCAGGGGAGGTGGGGACCAACCAAAAAAGGGGTCTCCCCTCTCCCAAAACCCCAGGCTTGGGTTGAAGCCCGGGGCTCTTTCCACACCCCTGGGCTGTTTGTATGGGGGTAATAATGTGTAAAATAGTTGAAAACTATTGTATTTTACAGTGGAACTACAGGTGCCAGCATGCCTGCCCTTTGGCACTTGTGGAACTACAAGTGCCAGCAGGCAGCCGGAAGCCGTACCCCAACTGTAAAATAAATAGTTAAAAAAACCACAGTACACACACCGTATACAGTAA
Organism: Taudactylus pleione; assembly: GCA_031769625.1. Lineage (NCBI taxonomy): Eukaryota > Metazoa > Chordata > Amphibia > Anura > Myobatrachidae > Taudactylus > Taudactylus pleione. The sequence goes on from JAUIMM010000470.1 coordinate 2,293,969, forward strand.
AACTTTATTACATACACCTATCCCATTCACACATACTTACCTGTGCCAGCTGGTCTGTCCCCTTGTAGATTCCATGGGTGTACCTGGAAAAAAGATCCCATCAGGGGCGTAACTAGAACTTTTTGGGCCCCATAGCAACATTTTTAAGGGCCCCCCTTAACTTAGGTCTTACACAATAACCACAGTAGTTCCCCTAAAACATTAAATGCCCACTGTAATGGTGCCCCTTATGCAATGCCCACTGTAATGGTGCCCCTTACGCAGTGCCCCCAGTAGTGAGCCCCCTGTAGTTGCCCCCAGTAATGAGCCCCCTGTAATGCCCCCAGTAGTGAGCCCCCTGTAATGCCCCCAGTAGAGAGCCCCTTGTAATTGCCCCCAGTAGTGAGTCCTGTGTAGCTTCCCCCAGTAGTGAGCCCCCTGTAGCTGCCCCCAGTAGTGACCTCCTGTAGCTGCCCCCAGTAGTGACCCCCTGTAGCTGCCCCCAGTAGTGAGACCCCAGTAACTGCCCCAGTAGTGAGCCCCCTGTAGTGACCCCAGTAATGAGCCCCCAGTAGTGACCCCCTGTAGCTTCCCCCAGTAGTGAGCCCCCAGTAGTGAGCCCCTGTAGCTGCCCCCAGTAGTGAGCCCCCAGTAGCGACCCCCTGTAGGTGCCCCCAGTAGTGAGACCCCAGTAGCTGCCCCAGTAGTGAGCCCCCTGTAGTGAAGCCCTGTAGCTGCCCCCAGTAGTGACCCCCTGTAGCTTCCCCCAATAGTGAGCCCCCTGTAATGCCCCCAGTAGCTGCCCCCTGTAGTGAGCCCTCTGTAATGCCCCCAGTAGTGAGATCCCAGTAACTTCCCCCCACGCGCGCGGGCGCGTGCGCACACACAAAACAAACAAAAAAAAACTTACCTTATCCCCGCTCCTGTGAAGCCGCCGACCGCCCCGTCGCCCGCTCCTCGGCACTATGAGAGTGACGTCATGACGTCACTCCCATAGTGCACTGCGGAACCCGGAAGACGGAGCTCATTCCTGAGCTCCGTACCCGGCGTCCGCTCCTCGGAACTATGGGAGTGACGTCATGACGTCACTCCCATAGTGCATTGCGGGACCCGGAAGACGGAGTGAGCTCCGTCCTCCGGCTGCCGCCGGGGGTTTGAGTAGGAGTCGGGCGTCCGCTGGTAACACAATCTCAGCGGGCGCCCGGCATATGGAAAGTGCAGGGGGTGCGATCGCTGGGCCGGCGGGCCCCTTAAGCCGCCGGGCCCCATAGCAACCGCACCCCCTGCACCCTCCATAGTTACGCCACTGGATCCCATACTCACCTTAAACCTGGCGCCGCTCTCTGTAGCATCCCCGTATTTGGCAAAATAAGATAATGAGCTACGCGATCCATGCGGACAGGTGCAAGTATATGTTGTGACATAATACTTGCACCTCGGGAAATGACAGATGACCGTGATCATCTGTTATTTCCCACGGGCCGCTAGTCAGTCAGATGCTTTCTGGCTGGGACCCAGGTGTAACCAGCCTATGAGCGGCCGCTACATGTAAATCGGAGCCATGAATATTGTCATTTGAGCCAGTTGTTTAACTGGAATGCTATTGTGGATATTCTAAGATGATGCTACTAATCTCTCTCCTTCTTTAATGGCCCTGCACAGCCGATAATGACAAGGGGGGATAGTGCCCCTGTCATTTAACACTGGACCCCTCAATAATACATGGGGAGAAGTGGTAGCAGCGCACGTCATTCCTTCCCCATATCACTAGATAATATCTCCCCAACTGTTGTCAGAATCAACCTTGACTAGTGCAGTCGCCATCCTGATTTTTTTAATGTTAAATACACTATCAAATGTAATGTAAAGTAATGTAAATGTAAAGTGCACCAGAAGATGCCCATCTGTGTGTTGAGACGCCCGTCTGTGGCTTCACAAATCCAATTGACTGCATAGAAAGTGTTACAAGTCGCGGTCACTACTTGTGTCTCTCTAACAGTTTACCTTCTCAGGGTACTGTTGTTCTGGTTCCCTCTGTTGCTAGGCGATCTGCACGCCTCAGGAGGTCACATGATTATCCATAACACAGCATGATTAGTTTGTCTTCCTATTTGTACACACTGGCCTTTTTCTGCCTCGCCAACTATAGCAGTCCTGTAGGTTTTCTCAGCTCAGTCGCAATGACAGCATTCTGTATCACCTCGTGGAAGGGTATTCCAGCTGTATTTCCTTGCTATGAGCTCTCCAGCATCTCCAACGGCTTCTGAGCCACATCAGCAGCGTCCGTGCTGCCACCGGCTCTCCAGGCTCTCTAATGGCTCCTTAGACACATCAGCAGCGTCCGTGCTGCTACCAGCTCTTCAGCCTCTCCAATGGCTCCTTAGGTGCATCAGCAGCGTCCGTGTTGCCACCAGCTCTCCAGCCTCTCCAACGGCTCCTTAGCCACACCAGCAGGCTCTCAAACCCATACCATTGTACATTTACTAGTACATGTAATTGAGTACCAACTTTTGTGAACACAGGGCCTGATTCAGACCCGCTCGCTAGTGCACAGCGCTCGCAAGTGGGTCGCAAGTGGGTTGATGGTCCCCCTCTGCGCATGCGCCGCCTCCGGCATGCGCATGCACAAGACCTGTCTAGCGACAGCAGCTCTGTCACTATGGGTCTCGCTACAAGATAGGGCGGCTGTCGATGTTGATTGACAGCTCGACCCATTTTGTAGTCGGGGAGGGGGGGGTGGCTGTACAAATGCAGGTGTTCCCTTAGGTGGGTGGCCCTACTGACATCACTCGTGATGTCAGTAGTGGACTTCCTGCTCTATTAGAGCAGGGAGTCCACTCGGGCTTGTGAGAGCTGAGATTCTACCACAAGGTCTCCTCGCAAGCTCGATGGTCGTGATAATCGTGACGGGCTCCATTCTGTTCGCAAAAGCTGTGGCTGCTCACCCACAGCTTAGCGAGCGGCCTGGTAAAAAAAAAAATCCCTGCCCTGATTCAGAGCGACTCTGAATCAGGCCACAGTACACTCAATTGTACACAAACTTGTACACCAACTTGTGTACTAACTCTTAAGGATGCAGTACACCAATTTGTACTCTACCTTGTACACTAACTAGTACACAAACTAGTACTCAAACTTATCTACTTACTCTCAAAGCCGCACCGATTTCTAGTTGTTTCTGAATATGGGTTCAAGATGCACCATCGGCCCTCTAAGCTGCATCAACTGTGTACTAACTTCTGTAACTGGCTCCAAGCCACACCATCGGCTGTCAAAGCCGCATCGGTAGTTACTCACTTCTGCATCCGGCTCTGAGCTGCACCATCGGCTCTCTAAGCCACATAAACTGTGTACAAGCTTCTGCAACTGGCTCCAAGCTGCACCATCGGCTCTCAAAGCCACATTGACTTTTGCTTTTACATCCGGCTCCAAGCCGTACGATCGGCTCACAAAGCTGCATCAACTGAATACCAGCTTATGTTCCTGTTGTCTCTCTCACCACTGAATCCTATAGTATTTTCGTGTGAACCTTTACTACCCCGAGTGATAAGTCCAGGAAGAAGCCTAAGTACCGGTGATCGTAAGGGAACAATGGGCAGTTGTTATTGGTGGAAGACCTCGCTAGCCTGGGTTTTAGGAGGTTCACATGAAGCAGGCTTTGGGGTATTATAGCAGAAAGATGCAGCATCAGACACAGATCTGTCGATAATTGGCCTCCTAAGTAACCCTATGGCCACGCAGAATGGCCGCAGGAACTGAGACTCCAGAGTACTTTTTACTGTGTACAAGATCGCAGCCACGGGCATAGACATGCCCCGAAAACAGTTGTGTCATGCCCCGAAAACAGTTGTGTCGTGCCTGCATTTAAGGCTCCTCTCCCCCATTGCTGTACACAAACGGTCCCTGTCTGTCAATCACTTGGCAAATAAATCCTCACTGCAAGTGACATAGGTAAACTTGACGCACGTGCATAGCTACTCATGCACTGATTACTAATAACCACTCAACTGCACAAACATCGGCATTGTGTCCATTTCTGAATCAGGCCCATAATAAAGAGCCACATTAAACTTATGTGTTATGTAAACTTATGTCTGTGATGTGCAGCTAGCTGATAAATCACAGTTAAACTAAAAAACAAAAACAATTTGCAGTGGTAAAAAAAAGTGAAATTAAATATATTCAGCATAAACAGCAGCTATGTACATAATGCAAATGCTATTCAACCTTTTCCAATTCATGGCTCACTGAAAAAGTTGCTAAAATTGTCAAGCACACATCACTCCAGTCACACCCTCGTCCAGGAGAATTACTCAGTAGAGGCAGCCTATAGGCAGAGCAGCAAAAAGAGCCAGACTGGCCATGATGCATTCACAGTGACGCTGGCAACACCTCGCCCAGTGGGATTACCACCAGTCTGGGATTAGGCAGCCTCCTGACTCAGCTGCTGAACTCTAGATGATTCCTATACTTCGGGAGGGATTTCAGCACATGGCCATACTGTGGCCGCTTATGGTCTACAGTGTCTATCTCTATCCAACCAACTTCATTTTCATATAACATTTAAGTTAACATATGCTTACCTTACACCTTGAGATGTCATATCATCTGATACAGCTGGTAAGTAATGTGTCTCTGAGTTTTCATCCCAATATTTTTTTTTTATATATTGCAATACAGTCCATTGTAATTTTTTCCTTTCTGGGATCCGTCCATCTGTCTGTCAGTGCAGTAAGTTGATAGATCACAGTTAAACTGAAAATCAAAAACACAATTTGCAGCTGCTAAATAAAATAGTGCATAAACAGCAGCTATGTTCATAATGTAGATATTTTCAGACTTTTCTATATTTGCAACCTTTTCCACTTTATGGCACATGGGACAGGATGCTAAAATTGTCCAGCTCATAATATACAACATATTTTTCTTCCTCCGACACAACCCTTCCTCCCTCACTCCCACCAACCCAAACTCCCTGAATATGTCAATCTTTCCCACCATCTCAAACTCCTTCCCACACTGCCTCCATCCCACACTCTCCCTCCCTCCCTCCCTCCCTCCCTCACACACTACCGTTCTCCATCCCTAAATCTGTCCATTTATGATTCCTTTCACCTTCTCACCCACATTCCCTTCTTCCTTTCATCCACAATAATTTTTTCTCTCTCCCCCACACTATCTCCCTCCTACAAACCCTCCTGCACTCTCTCACTCCCAACCAATTTCCTTTCCTCCCTATCAACCTTGCTCCCTCCCACACTCCCACTCTCCATCCCGCCCTCCCTTCCTCCTACAGTTCTTTACACCCACCCACAATCCCTCCCTCCTTCCATAGTGTCTTACATGACTCCCAGCCTCCCAAACTCCCTCTCATCCACGCTACATCCCTCTATCCAATACACCCACTCTCCACTTCCACTCCCACCCACTTTCTCTCCTTTCTATACTCTCCTCCTCCCAAAATCTCTCCTTCCTTCACTCCTTCACACCCAAACTCCCTCAATCTGACATTCCATCCCTCCCTCTCATGCTAACCCACACTTCCTCTTTCCCACACTCCCACTTTCACTTCCTCCACAGCTCCATCTCTTTATCCCTAAATCCCTCATCTTTCATTCCTCCCACCCTCCCATCCACATTTCCTCCTCCATTTCTTCCACAATCCCTCCCACTCTCTCCCCACACTGTACTTCTAACAAACCATCCCACATTTCCTGCCAAACAATTTCCCTCCCTTCCTCCCTCTCTCTCATACTCCTTACATTCCTAAATCCCTAACACTCTATCCCAAACACTCTCTTTCCCTCCCACTCTCAATCCTACCCACCCTCCATTCCTCCCACTATCCCTCCCTCCCACATTCCCTCCATTCCTCCCACACTCCCTAAATCCCTAACACTCCTTCTCACCCACATTCCATCCCTCTGTCCCTCCCACACTCTCTCACTCCTGCCCACTTACTATCCCATCAACTTTTCCTCCATCCTATTACACCCACACTCCTTTCCACAAACTCATTTACCCTCCCTCCTTGCCTCCCACCCCCCCTTCATCCCTATATCCCTTTTACCCACCCAGTCACACTTCCACCCTCTCCCCCACAATCCCACACTCCTCCCTCCATTTGACTACAAAAGTTAACTGATATCACAATGGCTTTTTATGATGTGAACCTGCCACATGATAATCCTACCAAGTAGTGACCTTTATAACAAAGCTAACTGACATTGCAAAAGCTGTTGGGTCATTCCATGTGACTCTGTTACATTTTGTGTTCATTTTTAAAAGTTTAAATGCACCTCACACAAAAATGAAGACCCAATTAAACATTTGAAAAATATGACAATAATATATGGGGTAGGTAGTCATAATTAATGTTTAGAAGCAGAAAAAAATGTACACTATTAGTAGTTAAATTTTATTGTTTATATACATGACTCATGTTACAACAGAATGGACATATGAACTGAAGGAACTTATATATTTATTTAAACCTGCTCTCCTAATTATTTTTTCAATCTCATCGTTATACTATACACTTACAAGACCCTAAACTTATGATTGACACACAAACAAAAAACTGAATGTTAACCAAACTATACTTAAAATGAATTTTGACATGTGACTCATATTACATATGAATTTGACTCACATTACATTTCTTTCCCCAGTCATAGAACACTAATGCAAATATTTTAAATAAATGTATTTTTAATAATTTTTCTCACTATGATGAGATACTGTATTAATGCGTACAGTGGGATTTTGTGACTTTGTCTGCATGAGGTACAGTTGTTGACAGATGACAGCTAAACAAAAAAAAAACAAATTACAGCAGCTAAAAGAATAGTGATATTATTATAATCAGCATAAAAGCAGCTATGTTCATAAGGCAGATATTTTCAACTTTTACAAAACATGGTTCACTGAACAAGAAGCTGAAATTATCAAGCTAAAACTCATAATATGCAATATATCTGTGCCCTAAATTCATGTCACACACAGTAATGGCCCAAATTGGTAACATGGCATACAGTAATGCCCCCAATTGATAAAATCCCACACAGAGCCCCCTCAGTCATATCCCTTTGTATCTCAGCCTCAGAGCCCCCTCAGTCATGACACTTTATTTGTTCAGAGCCCATTCAGATGTAGATATGAAATATCCCTCTATATGCCTCAGTGCTCAACTTATTGCACACCCCTCTTAATGCCCCTAATTGATAAAATCCCACACAGAGAGCCCTTCTAATGCCCTTTTATATCCCAGCCTCAGAGCCCCTTCAGTCATGACACTTTATTTGCTCAGATCCCCTTCAGATGTAGATATTATATGCCCCTCAGTATGCCAGTGCTCAGATCCCTCTCATTGGCAGTCCAAAGTTCCCCTTTTGCTCTGGCATTACTTACCTTCACAACCAAAGAGCCAGCCCTCTCCACAATTATTTCTATGTCTGTTTGCTGCATGTATCACATATCACTCCAAACATACCAGTGGCCAGAAAGATTATTTAGAGGAGGTGGTTTATATTTGGAACAGCAGAGAGTGCCACTCTGGCTGTGACGCACTCATAGTGACTTTCGCCTGTGCCTCGGCCAGTGTGATACCCATAGACACCACCCACCCAGGTACTCTCACCTCGCAGCTCACTTTCCCCTCCTGCCTCACACTGCCCCATCATTCCTCACTGCTCACCTTACACCTCACTTTCCCCCTCTGCAGCTCACACTGCTCCATCATACCTCACTGCTCACCTCGCATCTCCCTCCCTACCCTCCACAGCTCACACATTTCACTGTCCATTCACACTGCCCCATCACACCTCACTGCTCACCTCACAGCTTACTCCCCCACCTCCACAGCTCACACTACTCCTATCACACCTCAATGCTCACCTCACATCTCACTCCCTCCCTACCACCCCATGCTCACTCATGTCACTGTCCATTCACACTGCCCCATCACACCTCACTGCTCACTCCCCCACCTCCACAGCTCTCACTACTCCCATCACACCTCACTACTCACCTGGCATCACACTCCCTCCCTACCCCACCCCCCCACAACTCATGCATGTTACTGTCCACTCATATTGCCACATCACACCTCACTGCTCACCTTCCAGCTCACTCTACTTCCATCACTCCTCACTGCTCACCTCGCATCTCATTACCTACCTAGCCCCCACAGCTCTCACATTTCACTGTCCACTCACGCTGCCCCATAACACTTCACTGCTCACCTCGCAGCTCTCTCCTTCACCTCCATAGCTTACACTGCTCCCATCATACCTTACTACTCACCTCACATCTCACTCTCTCCTTAACCCCCCACAGCTCACACATGTTACTGTCCACTCACACTGTCCTATCACACCTCACTGCTCACCTTGCAATTCACTCTCCCACCTCCACAGCTCACACTGCTCCCATCACACGTCACTACTACTCTTGCTTGCCCCCTCACGTGTCACACTGCCCCATCACACCTTACTGCTCAACCCACAGCTAAATTCCCCTCCACAGCTCACACTGCTCCCATCATGTCTCTCTCTGCCCCATTACACTGCTCCTCTCACACCTCTTCACGCATCACACTTCTCCCCTCATGCCTCATACTGCCCCTTCATGCATCACACCTTAATGCACACCTAGCAGCTCACTCCCCCCCTCCACAGCACACTGTGCCCCCTCAAGCCTCACATTGCCCCATCACACCTCATTGCACACCAGGCAGCTCAGTCCTCCACCTCCACAGCTAACTCTGCTCTAATCACATCTCATACTGCTCCTCTCACACCTCACACTACTCCCCTCACACTGCTCCCATCACACTACTCCCCTCACACTGCTCCCATCACAGCTCTCACTACTCCCCTCACACTTCACGTCTCCCCTCCTGCCTCACACTGCTCCCCTCATGCCTCTCAATTCTCCCTTGACACTGTTCCTCAGTTGAGTACACACTATATGATCTAATGTTTCGATGTGGATCGGTAAAATATATATCACACATTGTGTGATTCATCGTTCATAGCATCGTCTCATCTGCTGTTCTCAGTGCTCACTTTAACATAAATGATTGATCAATTTGAGGTTTTTACTAATACTGCTTTTACACCAAAATCCTGGGTCTGACCCGAGATTTGGAACACAGTTGCAAAACGGGTCAGATCCAGGACAGACCTTTTCTACTGCGGTGCCGATCCGGATGATTCCCGGATCGGCACCGTTCACACTGCACACGGGTGCATATCTCCCAACATGACCCTTTATAGGAGGGACACAATGCTCTGGTCCTGGACTTCCCTGGTAATTTATGACTGGTGGCGGCTTCAGGGGTGGGGCAGTCCAAAATTCAAACAGGGGAGTCACACCAACTGCCAGTGAGTCCCAGCCAGTGATGTTTGGCAGTGTGTGAAATGACAGTTGGTGTGGCTCCTCTATTTGAATTTTGAACTGTGCTGCAGCCCCACCGTTTACCAGGGAAGTCCAGGAACAGAGCATTGTGTCCCTCCTGGAGACACCATGTTGGGAGGTATGTGGGTGCAGTGGAACACTTCTCCCGTACTTAAAGATGACATCATCTCCAAGCGTCAAGAAACCCGTAAGTACCCATGCTGTAAATGGGACCCAGGTCGAATGACCCATGGTTCTCATTTACACTGCAGGGTTTCACGGGTTGTTCCTAGTGTAAAAACCTGCAAGTTACCTGGGTTGGATTGCCGGGTCACGAGACCCGGGAATCCAACCCTGGCCCCTTTTACACTTAGTAGCAACCCAGGTTAACCCTGCAATAATCCGGGTTTTAGCTCTGGTGTAAAAGGGGTATTATTCTGTTGAGTAATAATCTGTTTTACTATTGCTTTATATATGTGTTTTGCAAAAGTTATAGTGCGTGTTTAGAATAGATTATAGTGTTTTGAAGCAATTGAGAAAATTGCATTTTACCATAGTCATAGCCAAAGAAGTGCTGTAGCAGTTAAGTCTATGGGGTATATTTATGAAGCAGAGAAAAGTCCTGTTTATCTGAAAACAGAGCTCTTCTCAGCTTTGTGCAATTCATAGAGCAAGTTACCATTGAAAAGCTTATTACTTCTCCAGCGGTGTACCTGCTCCATGCCTGCATCGCATCACCATACTTTTGTATGGTGAGTGCAATTCATGAAAGAACGAAATGCTAAGCTTTCCATCTTTTTGCTTGTTTTGAATTCGTTATCTCAGGATTGCGTAAGGAGGCTTGTTAGGGGAGAGGAGCAGAGAAGACAGCTGTCTCCCTGTCTTCTCCCTGTTTACTCCGCCCCCTTCATGGACATGAGCCAATCAGTGGAGCCCAGGGCATATGCATATGCTGAGTCTCCTCCGTCCTAACTTCCCGCTGCAGGCTCTCCTATGTCCTGACTGCCCGCTCTCAGCGCGCCCAGATTGCACACCCCCCCGCCCTGCTCCTACCCCTGCAGCCATGCATATACTTCCTGCTACCTTGCATCCACAGCATATTTCTCCGCCCCCTTGTCAGTCTGCTAGCCGCAGCTACTCTCCGGAGCTCGGAGTCATGCAGCCTGGGGGAGAGCATATCAATACAAAAGCAACAATTACCTATCCAGTAACTGGCTGATTTAAAAACGCCAGTGTTGTGTGACTCCCCTGAGCCGAATGCCATCGAAGCTCAGTGTCGGCCCTCGGCTCCCATCAATAATATGGCCACCGGTCCAGTCCCAGCATCACATTTTAAGTTCACATAACCGATCTGTATATATCGGAGCTGTAGCAGTGCTGCGCAAGAGGGCAGAGTTTTCACTTCTCAAGAATCAGCAATATTGGGGTGGTTTGAGAATCTGCACTGTATTGCATAATGTAACCTGATAGCACTAGTAAATATGTGAGATGAATGCACTACAGTATGGCACAAAGTGTGGGGCACTACAACAAAGTGGCGGGCACTACAGCATACTTACCAACCTTTATCATCTGCTCCTAGTTCCCGGGATATGCCCAGAGAGAAGACACAGCTGGACACTTTGGGGGGTGGGGCCAGGTTGCTTTATCATTAGGCCCCACCCCTGTCACTGCAAACTGTTGTGCATCGTGGGAGCATAAGGAATGGGCGCCCCTCCATGCAGAATCCCGATTCCCCTCAATTATATCCGGATACTCTTCCGAAATGTATCTGTTTATTATTATATATGTTTTTTGAGATTTTTTTCACCTGTAAATCTTGATTACACTGATCTATGACAACCATGTTTTACTATTGATTGCATGTTGTTTATGTGGATTGATGATTTAGCATTTATTCCACCGATATATCGGTTTATTATCATATGTATCTATTGAGATCCATTTTCTCTGATAAATCCTATTATATAGAACTGTGACAGCATATATATCAGTGTATTGGTACAAGCGTATCAATTTTCATATGTCTATTGACAAATCTTTATTGTATCAAGCCATGATATCGATGTTTGATTGATTATTGCATGTTGCACGGTGAACTGATGTTTCAGCGCTTACTCCACATATAGATTGGTTCAAATAATAACTGTACTAATTGATATTTTTTCACTTGGAAAACTTTATTAAAGTGAGCTATGACAGCGCATGTATTACTACTTTGAAATGATGAGATTTATATTTCTATGCCTGCTGTATTTCTCAAGTGACCATCTCTATTATATGTTGTCTTATGTGGTTAGTCCTTTTTATATGATTATTTGTTTTTCACGTATTTATTAAAAGTTACGTATTACAGTAATATAGACAGCTTTTCTGTGCCCCAGAAACAAGAGAGTACCTTTCTCCCTTTCTTTTTGCTGTATATTTTGCTATCATGGGTGCACCTCCTTCCCTCATTATCATTGGGTATGCTTTACCCTTTCAAGTGATTTCTTCAATATTGTTTTGTCTGTCGCCTAAATACACTAATTACAGTTGGTACCAGTGCTTGGGGTTCCCCTCTCCCTTTTCCCTTATATTTGCTCTCTTCCGGAAGTGCAAGGTGCTCCCTGAAAATTCGGGAGCCTCCTGCAACTTCCAGGAGAGTAGGTATGACCTACAGTGTAGAACAATGTGGGGAGCACTATCTTATATATCAGTATGGGTTAATGTTGAGAGGCACTACTGTATGGCATAATCTGGGGGCATTACAGTGTGACCGGTAATGCAAGTAAGATAAAACGGTTGTGTGTGTGGTGGGTGGGAGGTCAGCACTATTTCACATCTACCGTCTATAGAAGTTCAAAGTTTTCTGTGATCTTTCCGGAGCTGGGCATACACTATACAATTATCTGTCAGATATCTGTCCAATCTGGCTGGTTGGAATGAAATCCTGGTAATGTATGGGAGTAAAAGACAATCAACAATATGATCTTAAACACTGGAAAATGGAGAAAAATGTTTGTTCAAATTGGTTATGTGTTTGATTTAACAAATTTGTCTGAGAACGACCATTTTTGTCTGTTTTCCTGTGTTTGTCAGCAAATGCTACTGTAGATTGCTGTTTGCTCCCATACATTACCAGGTTTTGCTCCCATACATAACCAGACAGATTGGACAGATATCTGACAGATAATTGTATAGTGTATGCCCAGCATAATTAATGGCTGTGTCTAGTAGTTGAACATTGAGCTCCCTTTGAAGAGTAGAGCAATAGTATGTAGTGGAGACATTTGCAGGAAATATATGATAAAAGGTGGGGTGAAAAAGAGAATATATATGGAGAGATGGTGGCGGAGAGAAAAATCACACAAAATCAATAGAAAACTAATATGGGGTGGGGAGAGAATATGGCACAATATCAATAAAAGTTTTGAGGGGTTGGCACCGATGCTTGCTCCTGCACAAGGCGCTAAAATGTCTAGTTACCACTCTGCAGCTAGGCCAGACTGAGCCAGCTAAGATATCTCTGTGTCTTTAAAATAATTGACAGGGATTCATGTGGTGGGAATTAGTTATTCAAATGACCTAAATTGATAAGTTAGGTAAATGAAATCCTTCAGGAATTGCTCTTGTAGAGAGAAGATGACTTACTTGTCTGGGTGGTGAGGAAATGGTAAAGCCGCTGTTATTATTTGGTGAGTTTTAGAAATTTGCAATAAATTTGTTTCCATTTACAACTAAAAATAACAAAAAAACGGTGTCTGTGGTTGCAAGTAACAAACTGGGAATAGCTGACTGAACGTGTTTGTCTTCTACAGCAGGCTTCCCAGCATGTGGGTGTATCTAGATCTCTATGTACCATAATTCAGCATTTGTCTGTTAGTAAAGCATAAGATATACAGTACAGTATTGGTATTTATTAAGTGTTTGCAGGTCCAAAGGGTACTTCTTAAACCTCGTAAGCTAACTGATGGGGACTTTTGTGGCATTTGTTTGTTGTGATTTTTTTTTTTTTCTTTTCTTTAATCATTCAAAACTTGAGAATCTATTCAAGATATTAGTATATATTTTTTTATATGCGTTGTCTCTTACCAGCAATTTTCCATGAGGCCCTTACAGTTCCTTGTAATTGATTGGTTGAAGCTCCCCTTTATACATTCTATGATAGATAAAATGTATATGTTGTGCTTATCTCTTAGTTTACCCAGCAGTGTGTGTGTGTGTATATATAAATATATTATAATATAATTTTTTTTTCAAAGTAATTATATGAACTTGATTTATGATGTTCTACCTATGTACGGAGCTATATCTTGTGTTTAATACCTCCTGCTCCTAATGAATTGGCAGCAGTTTTATGATCTCTAAAGAACTATCTCAATTGTGTACAAAAATAGTTGTGCTTCACTTGTGATTTTGTTGTACCTGTTGATAAAATTTAGTTTTGAAGCAAAAGGGAGCAAATTTATTAAAGGTAAAAAATGCTTAAATTCTGCAAAACTGTCAGTTTGCGCAGGCTTTAGGGATGTCCCTATTTATTCCTTGCATGGGCTCTCCAGTGATTGCTTTCTCATACACAGCATGAGGACATGGGTAGTCCTATGCTGTAATCATTAGCAGATGCAGTACAGAGTGAAAATGCTGTATTATGTAAATGAAACATTTTTGTAACAAACATTTCTAATTTCTTAACTTATGTTTTTAACTTTTGTAGACTCTGCACTGGAAGCCTGAGACTAGGGGGTATATTTCCTAAAGTACAGGTTTTTAGAAGTAGAGTTGTTTCCAAAGCAACCAATCAGATTCTACTTATTTATGTAGCAACTTCTATAAGACTGGTATTGTGATTGGTTGCTATGGGCAACAACTCCACTTTTAAAAAGCTACACTGTATATGGGAATCTGTGTGACATACCGCTGGACCTAAGCCCAGCGGATGAAATACCAACATCGAAAGTCCAGCAGATGAAGATCCAGATGGTGCCTAACCCTAACTTCCCCCTGGGGGTGCCTGACCCTAACCCCTTCTTTCCCTAACCTAATCCTAACCCTACAGGGGGTGCCTAACCCTAAATCCTCCCTCCCCGGCTCATGAGGCTATCTATTGTAATCTGTGGGGCATACAGGTTACCTTGTGGGATGTGAGGTTATATCAGCATATGAAGCCTGATGTATACACTTATACTTTTGATATGCTGTGCACCATAAGAATTTTGATTATTTTCTCTGCACTCAAAAGTATATTCTCTAGTTCAGGGCAGGGCCGGAATAAGGTCTGTGGGGGCCCCTATTAAATATGGACAAAATGGGTGTATGCGCAATGGGGACCATATCGCTCGTAAGCGGTACATTGACAAACAGCGGTAAGCTAAGCTCAGCTCAGCACTGTTTGTTAAATACTGAAATGAGGACATAACCCCTTTAGCGAGTGCTAAAGGGGTTATGTCTCACTGTGAAATGGGGCCCATAGGCTCCACATAAAAACAAAACAAAAAAAAAACAGGCACACACACGATAAAAACACAGTTGCTCAATCTTCTCTACATTACACCGCTCATAGTGCCCCTGATTCAAATTACACCACATAGTAGTGCCCCTTTTACACAATACCCACAGTAGTAGTGCCCTTAACACACATAATGCCCCCAGTAGCGGTGCCCCTGATGCAATGCCACCAGTAGTGGTAGTGCCCCTTATGCAGTGCCCCCAGCAGTGGTAGTGCCCTTTATGCAGAGCCCACAGTAGTGGTGCCCTTTAAGTAGTGCCCCCTGTAGCAGTGCCCCCTGTAGTGAATCCACTTATATGGGAAAAAACACAATACTTGCCTTAAGCCCTGCTTCTGCGTCCGTCTGGTTGGCCACTCCTCGGAACTGTGGGAGAGACGTCCTGACGTCTCTCCCATAGCGCACTAAGGGAGCTGGAAGCCGGAGCTCAGGTGTGAGCTCCAGCTGGCGCTGTGGGGAGAGACCCGGGCGCCTGCTAGTAACAAAATTTCAGCGGGCGCCCAGGTAATGGAGCCTCCTTGCAGCGTCGGGGTTAGGTGGGCCGGAGGAGGCGGAACTGGTTCCCTCTCCTGTTCCAGCCCACATTAACCCCTGCTGGGTGTGGGGGCCCTGGGATGGCTGCCCTGTCACCCCCCCCCCTTTTAATTCGGACCCAGTTCAGGGTTTCCCAAACTCTATCCTCCAGGCACCCTAACGGTCCAGGTTTTAATGATATCCATGCTTGTGCACAGATGGTATAATTAAAGTGACTGAGGTAATAATTAAGTCACATGTGCTTAAGTATGAATATACTTAAAACCTAGATTGCTAGGGTGTCTTGAGAACAGTGTTTGGGAACCACTACTATGTTGCGTGAAAGGGGAGGGCTGGCAGCACTGGTAAGTGCACTGCTGACTGGGTGTCCTGAGGACACTTGTGCACACTGCAGTGTGTGCAGCTGACTATCTGGAGCATCCACGGGACACTCTGGATGGCACTGCACAAGTGATCCGTTCCAGGCACCCTGCTAGCCAGAAACAAGAGCCGTCGGCTGGCGACGCTGCCACCCACAGAGCCCTTGCACTCTGGCACCACTAGTCACACGCCCCTAGTTACGGCCCTGCGTTTGTGCATACCACTTACCAAATCATTGGATCAGTCTGCCCATCGGGCACTCAGGTGTGTACCCAGCATATCTGTCATTTCAAAGACTGTGATAAATTGCACATCTTCTCCACTTCATCTCTCTCCAAGGCTTGATATATCTACCCCATAGTCTTTTAACCTGGGGGTATGAAGAGGGAGAGTTGTATTGTGGTGCATTATTTGAAAGCCATGATGTTAGTCTCCACAACTCCAATTAAATGAGCAGACATCTAATACTCCAAAACTGGTTCCATAAATTTGTAGAGCAGCACTGAAATTGTGGTGTGTAGTGCCGCTTTAAAAAAAAAAAGTTGCCAGGGGCGTGACTAGACCTGGGGGAGCCCCATAGCAATTTTTTTTATGGGTCACTCTATGTCCCCCCTCCCCCTCTTGACTTACCTCTGCCCCATGGTTTCATCCTCCAACGGTGTGCTGTGCAGGGTAGGCACATCTCCTCACCTGGTCAGCACCATCTTTCCTCACTGCCTGATGATGGGAGAAGGCATGGCCGTGCTGAGCCTGCTGGGACATCTCCGGGCCACGGCTCCTCCCAGTATCGGTCAATGAGGAGAGACTGTCCTGCCCTGCGCAGCACACTGCTGAAGGAGGACACAACCACGCAGGGGCATTTCTAGAGAGTAGGGGGCCCGTGTGCAGTCTCCGACACACGTCCCCTTCTCTGCGGCTGGCAGCGCACTGAGCGGTGTGCGGCCAGCACCAGAGTTATAGACTCTGGGCACTAGTGTGCCCAGAGTCTATAATTTATGCACAGGTCATCGGGAAAATGGCCGTTGCGGCCATTTTTCCTGTACTGTGCATGCGTAAACTACGGGAAAATGGCCGCTGTGGCCATTTTCCATTCATTTTACAGCGCCGGACCCCCACGCCAATGTGGGACTTTGGAGATGTAAGTAATATGGGTGCAGGGTGTGCGGTGCGGGCACTCCTGGACCCAGGGGCCCGTGTTCCACGCACACCCTGCACCCATTATAGATACGCCCCTGCAACCACGGCTTGCCTGGTGGCGTAGGTGCAGGGGGGCGGCTGGGCCCCGGAGACAGCCCGGGCCCCATAGCAGCCACACCCCCTGCACCTACGGTAGTGACGCCAATGGGTACAGTAAGTTATAGTTTCCTCCAAAGTATTTTTGTTCTCTAGCATACAATTTAGTAGATCAGTGAAATGTTTCTGTAATATATGAATTCCACGGCAGCATATTATTCAAGAGGTATTTTCTTATGTCGTTTTTAAGCACAGTGGAATCCTGTTGGACAAGATTTAGAATTCAGCATGTCAGGGCATGGCATTGGTTTTTGGGGGAATTGGGAGCACATGTACAGAGTGTTTTTAAAAGAGGGCTATAATTATTGCAGCAGAAACACACGTTTTATCAGTTTATGTATCACACAAATACATACTGTACATCCAGGTGTTGGGATATAGTATTTGGAATGCATGGCTTTTTTAAAATGTATTTTTATAATTTGCAGCACAATGTTTCTAATATACAAAATTACATTTAAAAACTACTTCTGCCTATTGTTTTCCCCTCGTTGCCTTAAAATAACTACTCTTAAGAGGAGGAAGGTATAACCAGGAAAAATCATAAAACTAAATTTATCTGAAAAGTCCACCAACATGTGTGACAATAACGGTCTAAACCAATTAAGATTGTGCATGTCTTGTATTTTTAGAACCAGCAGATGTTGAAGTTAGTTCTGTTGTCTATGTAGCAATTTACATGATTAAACTCTGCAGAGAATATGTTCCTTTTATTCGTTGCCTCCAACCCACCAACGACCTGCGATGTGCGTGCACGTATGGACGATAACGATATCATCCATCGTCTGTGCATGCAGGCCAACCTGGTTGATATCGACCAGGTTACTATAGGGACCCGCGATTGGCCATCACTGGTGACAGCACACCCGGGAGATCGTTATTGTTGACGATCGTTCCGTGTATATAGACCATAACAAACAAAATAAGACCAGCTATACACTACTGTGATCAACTATAGTATATACCATGGCTAGCAAAAGTATTCAATCCCCTAAAAAGTTAATAGATTTTTTTCTGTTTTGTACCTAAAGTAAAGGTGGCAAAAATTCCAGCGCTGAACGTATGCAACAATAAAAAAAAAAAGTGTTTCCAATTGCTGTAGTCTTAAGTGGCACTGAAGTTTTCTTTGTCTCCTGGGGTTCCTTTTCTCATTTAAGCAGACCGCAAATATGAAAAAGAAACATAGACAAAATAGTGTAAAATGTCAAAAGATAGACTGTAACTCAGTTGTCATACACTAGGGGGTGTGATAGTCCACAACACAAAAATGCATGTGATGGAAAATAAATTCAATGCTGGTACTTTCTAATGCACTCATAAAAAACTTGCTATGTGTGTATCTCTGAATCTTTGAGCCATTGCGATTAATCCTCACATATTCTCAGATAGCTGATACCCATACAAAGACATCCAGATCAGCCAAAAAGAAGAAAACGCTTCAAATTATGCCATATTAAAGTAAGTTTCAACAGAAAAAAACAATTGCCTAGAAGTATTAAAAATAGCTACATAGTCTTGAGTCAGATTGTTTTGTCTGTTTACTTTACATATTTGATTGGAATGTTGAAATGAGGAAAAAGAGACCCCCAAGAGACTGAAAGGAAAACTATAGTACTATTTGGGAATACATCCATTGGAAAGTGACTTTTTTTTATTGTTGTAATTTCATAATGGAGAGAGGATTTTTCCTTTTGAAACTTTTCTTTTGGTAGTTTGAACCTAGTATTGGTGATACTCTTCCTTAGTAAACCCTGTTCTGGCATCTGATGCGCAACATGGGGCTGGTACTAAGGTGAATACTGCTGAGGCAGCGTTAGCATCTTTTGTTATGCTCGCGTCTGGGACTTTATGCTAATGCTCTGGCACTGTTCCTCCTTCATCATTCAAACATGCCCTTGTCTCCCCCATTCTCAATAAAAATACCCTTGATCCTAACACTCTCGCCAACTACTGACCTATCTCTCTCCTCCCTTATGCATCCAAACTCCTTGAGCGTATTGTTTACAACCGCCTTACCACCTTTCTTTCCTCCTACTCCCTCCTTGACCCATTTTAGTCTGGCTTCCGTTCTCTCCACTCCACTGAAACTGCCCTCACTAAAGTCAGCAACAACCTCCTTGCTGCCAAATCCAAAGGCCACTACTCTCTGCTCATTCTCCTTGACCTTCTGCTGCTTTTGACACTGTGGACCACCCTCTCCTGCTGCAAATCCTTCATTCCCTTGGTCTACGTGACACCGCTCTCTCCTGGCTGTCCTCCTAACTCTCTGACTGATCCTGCTCTGTATCCTCTCATGGCTTATCTTCTCCCCCACATCCTCACAGTACGTGTTCCCCAAGGTTCTGTTCTTGGACTACTCCTTTTTACCGTCTATACGTCCTCTCTAGGTGAACTCATCAGCTTTTTTGACCTCCATTATCATCTCTATGCTGATGATGCTCAGATCTACTTTTCCTCCCCAGAAATTTCTCCCTCTCTCCTCAGTCATATCTCCAACTGTCTCTCTGCTATCACTTCCTGGATGTCCCAGCAATTTCTTAAACTTAATATGTCTAAGACTGAGATGATCATTATCCCACCCTCCCAAATAACCTCACTTCCCACTATTTCTTTATCAATTGATGGCACAACTATCTCCTCTAGCTCCAAAGTGCGCTGTCGGAGTTACCCTGGACTCATCCATCTCCTTCAAACCACATATCCAGAACCTCTCACAGTCCTGTAATTTCCATCTCAAAAATATTTCCAGGATCAGACCCTTTCTCAGCCAGGATGCTACTAAGATAGTCACTGGTCATCTTCAGTCTGGATTACTGTCACTCCTCCTATCTGGCCTCCCCATCTCTCTCCTCTCCAGTCTATCCTCAATGCTGCCGCTCGACTCCTCTTTCTCTCCAAACGCTCTACATCTGCCTCCCCACTCTTACAAGCCCTCCACTGGCTCCCCTTCGGAACCCAATTCAAGATTCTCACACTCTCTTACAAAGCCCTCACACACTCCTCTCCCATTTACATCTCTGACCTCATCTCCCTTCACACTCCTGTCCGCCCTCTTCGTTCAACAAATGCATGCTGCCAACTGATTACTTCCTCCCACTCCCGCCTCCAAGACTTTGCCCGTGCTGCTCTCCACCTTTGGAACTCTCTCTCTCTCTCCCCATAAGACTCTCCACCTCTACACAATCCTACAAACGGGCACTCAAGACTCACTACTTCATCAATATTTTCCAGCTCTCATTATAACTTGCTGCTTCATGCTCCCTTTTCCCTGTCTTCTCCTTCTGTATCATGCCTGTATGTCTGCCCCTCCCCTTGAGAATGTAAGCTCTTGCAAGCAGGGCCCTCTACCCTCTTGTGCTTCTCCTTACTTTATTTTCATCTACTTCTTACCCACCACTAGGACACCTAACACTTGGTTGCTTATGCTCTGTTGCTTTGTGTTATGGCCACCAGTGTATCAATGTATATTATCCATGTCCTTGTCCTGTATTGTACTGTAAGTAACTTTTTTGGTTATATACTTTGTAAGGCACTGCAGAACATTTGTGGTGCCATATAAATAGATGATGATACTACTAGTATAACCTTCTCTGGTGTACAACTTTGAGCTGCTTCACTCACAACAATCGGAAGCACTATCAGAACTTGCACCAGCCCCGTGCTAGGAGCATAATCTCAGTCAGAGTGTGGCCTCCGATGTACGGAATTAAGAGTCTGAATCCGAAATCACTCCTGTAACATGCCTGTGACTCCCATAACACGGCCATAAGATAAATATTTCTGTGCGAGTCTGCATAGCCACCTCTCAGGAACTCAGAATATATTCCAGAGTGTGTGCAGCTTAATTGGTCCTGCAACTCTGTACACACCTTGGGATACATGTGCCAGGTGGCTTTTTAGAGATTTAGATGCACAGTCACAAAAAATCACCAGGTATGTGAACATTGCATGTGACTCAGAATGACCTCACTTGTGTCATCGAAATTTGTCTGTATTACAAAAGACATACAGATTATTCCAAACAGTATTTTTTGTGAACCACAAGGCTCTTAATGTAATTTATCTTTAATATTAAGTAAATTAATGATAGTTATAGACATGCACAAAATAGGAAACTTCTCTTCCCCCCCCCCCCCCCCCCCACCAGATATGAATACATCTGGCAAGGAGAGAGCTGAGACTGTTGTAAGGGATGGAAGCTGTCATAACACACAGGTGCTGCCTAGACCAGGCTGCCTCTAAAACCCGGCATCAGAGCAAAGTGGCCAACTCACTTCGAAGAAGCTATAGAATTCAGAGGCTGTGATTGGAGTGAAGATGCACTAGTCACCCATATCAAGAACGCTGTACACAACTGAACTGTATGGAAGGGTGGATAGAAAGAAGCCATTACTGAAGAAAAACCCAGTGAACGTTTTATTTCAGAAAATATCCAGTCAAAATGTGGAATTACTTTTTTTTTTTTTGTCCGATGAGGCCCCGGTATATAAAAAACAGTTGTCTGCACTTGTGAGAAAGGAGAGAAAAAGTTTGACTCAAAACCCAAAGTGATTCAAAACTAGGACTCTATCAACTCTGTACCCCTAAGTTCAGGTCTGTTCGTATTAAAGGAAAACCGAACTGCACATTTCTCTCTAGAACTATATGTTTTGCCAGTAGAGCAAGTTCATAAATTAAAAAGAGCAAAAAGCCATTGAGAAACAAATAGAAAAGTTTTGTACAAAATGGGGTGATTTATATGGAATCTTTGGATATTTGCAGACAACTATAAAAGTGTCTGGGTCTGATTGGCTTATTTGTAGACACAAATAAGCATGGAATTGACATAATACAGTCCTCTGACAATTTTGAAATTAAATTATTTTCAGTGATCAGTCTTTCAGACCTTTTGGGTGGTTATACTGTATGTAGACCCTAAAAGGCCAGAGACTAGTATTTTTGTAGAGGAGACAAGACCTCCCAAAGAAGAGAGAAGCGTTCTGGCGGCCGCAGAAGAGGTCAGAAGACGTTGTGAACAAGAGAGAAGACAGGAGGCGCCAGCTGAAAGAAGAAAGCTGCACCGCTGGCTAGGACGGGCCAGCGGCAGAAGAATGCAGCTGAGGACCGGAGAGGACTGCGGGGGTGGAAAATGAAAGAGCTAATGAAGTCCCCCCCCCCCCCCCCCACCCCCCACAGCCTCTTCCACCGTAGCAGGTAGGCCCTCTGTGAGGCCTACTATTAACACCTCCCTAGACCACCAGGGTTGTCGGGCACTAGGCCCGTGAGGTAAATCTGGCAATAGGCCTGTGTGCATAAAGGCAGGCACAAGGCCCAGGCTACATATGTGGGCATTAGGCCCAATATAAGGTATCTGCCCCCCAAAATAGGTGTGAGTGACCTGGGCGTTAGGCCCAGGTCACTAAAAGGCAAATAGGTGGGCCACCCCAAGCATGTGTGGTTTGGGACGATGGTGAGCTCCTATATTGTTAAGCTGGCTACTAGATTTAAGAAAAATTTGTCACATTATGCCATACAGTAGTACCCCTTATACACTTTACACCACAGTAAATCCATTTGACGTTACCACACAGTAGAGCCCCTCATTACGTTTACAACACAGTATAACCGTTTATGCATATTAAGCTGCAGTAGAACCCCTTTATACATTATGCTATGGTAGAGCCCCTTATACACATTAGACCAGAGTAGAGCTCCTTATACACACATACCATGGTAGAACCCCTCCACCTCAGTCAACATCATTTCTTTTTCCTCTTTCTTCCTCTTCCTCTTTCTTCCAAATTGCAACAATAATTGTGCAGTTTATTGCACAAAACTTACCCTCCAGCACTGTCTGCCTTCTTCTCTCTTTATATATATATAAAAAAAAATGTTTTGAGGTCACCCTCACATTTTTACCAGCAATGATGCTTTCTGTCTAGTATTGGTTAACCCAAAATCAGGGGAAAAGTCAGTGTGAGGAACCCCATGATCTCAGGGTAAACAGCACTGGGCTTTGCCTCCTGATCTATGGTTCCAGCAGAAGGGGTACCTGCAGTGAGGGGATCCCGCCACCACATACTTGCCGACATTCTAAATCCGCTCCCTGGGAGAAGCCCCGGACAGGAGATTCTGTGACAGCTTTGGGGGGGCGGGGCCAGACTATATCCGTAATTGGGCCCTGCCCTACCACTGGAAAAACACCACGATTCGCGGGTCCGTGCTCAGTGGCGAGGCTAAACGGCGTGATTTGCTTAATTTTAGCCCAACACCTACTCGCGGACACAAAAATTCCCTGTAAAATCTCCCCATCCTGCCCACTTCACTAGGAAGTGGGCGGGATGCGGGAGATATGCCTACTCTTCCAGGGATGCAGGGGGTTACCCGAAAAATCGGGAGCCTTCCACGACTTCTGGGAGAGTAGGCATGTATGCTCCAGCAGTGTTCAGGCCGTTTGGCAACATGGCTGCTTTCCCCAGGGGGGGTCGGGCCTCCATTAGGACTACTTCAGAACCTTATCTTTCTTTAAACTGTGTTTATATTTACATGTTTCCTTGGCAAACTACAGGTCCCGGCTGGTCCTGGTGCAAGAAAAAGATAGCACTTGTGATTCTTCCTGAGTGTCATCTTGCCCTGGCAGCTATCTTTGACAACCAGGTCATACTGGTACTTGTAGTTTGCCATGGACAAAGTGTTTGAACGTTTTGTTTTCACTATTACCTAGCACCTACAGGGCTTTGGGTACTGATAGGGTACTGATGCTATTTGCACCAAGGCTAGTTATACCTAGAAGGGTGTGTCTGGCTTCTGGGGAAACAAGCCCTGGTGCCAACTGGCCTGACACAGGAATTATTGTGAGGAGAGCCCCTCACTCCATACCCCTCTACAATGCTATTTTTCAGCAGGAGCTCCGTCATTAACTATGTAGGACCAAAATTTATTTTTCATAAAAGAACATTTCAAATGCTCTTGAGTGCTTTTTTTTTGTAAATACTATATACATGTATAAATAATAATAGAGATATAGGTATATATAATTTCTTTTTCTGTAGCTCAACCCCCAGTAGCCCCTCCAACAGTTCCTAAATCTATTTTTCCATAAAAAAATCCTGCCCCTCTATCAGGGGTGTTTTAAGAGAGGAGGGGACCAGTGTGCACTCCTCGTGCGGGGCACCCTCCTCTCTTCCTGGTGGCTGGCAGACGACTGACGCGGCTGGCCAGCCACCGGAGCATTTGTAGGCTCCGGGCACTAGTGTGCATGCGCAGAACACCGGAAAATGGCCACAGCGAGCATTTTTCTAGTGTTCTGAGCAGCAGTGACACCCGACACGGGACCTCGGACCAGTGGCGTAACTAGTGTATTTGGAGCCCAGGGCAAATTTGAAAAGGAGCCCCCCCCCCAATTTGCGCAAAAAAATGGGCGTGGTCACTTAAAAATGGGGCGTGTCAACATGACCCCTTTTATTTTCACAGTGAACATTCCTATCCATATGCACCTTAACCCCAGTAGTACCCCTTATACAGTACCCCCAGTATGCAGTTGTGGTCCCTCTTATGCAGGCCCATAGTAGTGCCCCTTATACAGTATCCCCAGTAGTGGTCCTCCTTATACAGCCCCCAATTAATTCCCCTTACTCAGTACCCCCAGTAGTGTTCCCCCTTATGCAGTGCCCCATGTAGTGTTCCCCCTTATGCAGTGCCCCCAGTAGCAGTCCCCACAATGCAGTGCGCCCATTAGCGGTATCCCCTTATGCAGTGCCCTTTATATGGTGCCCCCAGTAGTAGTCTCCTCCCGCCCCCCCTATACAGTGCCCTTTATATAGTGCCCCCCAGCAGTAGTCCCCCCCCATTGCGGTTTTCCCAGTAGTGTTCCCCTTATGCAGGCACCCAGTAATGATCCCCCCTATCCAGTGCCCCCTGTAGTGGCCCTTCCTATTATTGCCTCCAGTAGTGGTCCCCCGAGTGCAGTGCCTCTAGTAGTAGGCCTCTTTTATAATGCCCCCAGTGGTGGTTCCCCCCCCCCAAGTAGTCCCCAGTAGAGGTTCCCCCTCCCGATTAAGTGCCCCCAGTAGTAGCCCCCCCCCCCAGTAGAGGTCCTCCCAATAATGGTGCCCCCAGTAGTAGCCCCCCCCAAGTTGAGGTCCTCCCAATAATGGTGTCCCCAGTAGTAGCCACCCCTCACCCGTTGTGCCCCCAGTAGAACAGATAGGTTAAAAAAAATATATATAAAAATATACTTACCTGAATCCACGCTGCTGCTGCTCCGGTCCGCGACGCCGCTCCCGCCGCCGCCGACAGTCCTCCCGGGCTGGCGCGCTCAGCATTATGGGACTGACGTCATGACGTCTGTCCCATTACCCACTGCAGGAGCCAGACGGAAGTCCGGGTCTTGCAGTGGCTGCTGCAGCAGTCAATGACAGTCTATCTGACTCTCATTGGCTGCTGTTTAACACATGCATCGCTGGCGGCGATGCGTGTTATGCACAGCCTGAGCCCGCCTCCTAGTGCTATTGGGCAAGCGCTCAGGGGCAGGGAGCGGGCTCAGGTGTGCAGCACAGGACCGGCGCTGGAAGCCTAGCGCCGGTCCTGTGTAAATGTGTAGCGCTGACCGCACTCATTGTGGTCGGCGCTATACTGACTAACGCGGGTGGGCCGTTACCGTGGCCGGCGGCGCGCTGCCGGTCCAACGGCACCCGGGGCACGCACCCCGCTCGCCCTGTCCTAGTTATGCCACTGCCTCGGACAGGCAAGTTTAAAAAAAAATGAGTGCAGAGTGTGTGGGGCCCCCCTGCACCCATTATAGATACGTCACTGCCCTTTATGGATCTACCAACCCAGACTGGCAAACACCAGTAATGGCTACTCTGAAATCACGGGATTCCCTACGGTGGTTTTTCCCCGAATAACCAGCACTTGGCAGAAAGCACATGTGCTAGTTAAAAAAAAAAAATGGGGGTACTCTCAAACATTTTATTTTTATACAGTGTGGGGGTTTTTTTTAACAGAAGTAGGTAGACAATGTTTGTCTATTTCAGTCACTTCAGTTGGAGAAAATGTTATAGTTGGCTGGTCTGATCGTTAAGATGTTCTGAGTTGCAAAGTGTGTGCCCAGAGTGTCCAAAGGACGATACTGGCTGCAGGGTGCTGTTCCAGTCACCATACTAGCCAGATGCAGGGGCCATCGTGCAGAGACACTCTCACACAAAGCGCCCTGCGCCTTGTATGACAGCACACCCCTAGCTATGTTTCGTGTTAAGTGCAAATAGCTTTGAAATTGGTGGTATAGAGTGATACAGAAATGTCAGCTACATGTACCCTTTATCTATAAAGAAAGTTTGTACAGATTTCAGAATTCAAATTATCTACAGTATAAAACCTACCATTAAGTGACTAACTATAGGACCTGCAAAAACATTTTTATATTGATAAATTACACATATTGTAGAATGCTATGCTATTGATATTACGATTTGATTAGGCCAATACTTCTCCTGCACACTTAACAATATTTTTTTGGTGGTCAAATGCTTCTAGTCCGGTGTTTTTAATTAAAGCAGAATCACACTGTGTCTGTTACTATTGTACACTGGCTTGCAAAATGACCACTTATTCTTCCCCATAGTTAAGAATTTTTTTAAATAGACTTTACTATATGACATCAGATTTTAAAACTATCCTACAAACATACTTTACACTAATATGGGGCTCCCTTTATGCATAAAATTGAACAGTATGATCTTAATTAAGTTTGGAGGCTCTTCAGATAATGAGATTGTCTCTCCAAGTGTCCCTAGATTTTTGTGTTTAATCTGTGGAACAATCATTAACGGTCTCTGCAGCTTATCTCTTATCACAGGCTTGCAGGCAGCTGCTAGGAGATTAATCACCTTAAAATATTTTGAAAACCTTTTAAATTTAATGATTTTAACATAAGTTTAATACATTTTCTCAGTTAATTGTTTTGGAATAATTAATTTGTTCATTGCATATTCATTTGTGTGCTGAGGGCAACTTGACAGTATTTGCATTACAGTAGGAACTAATCTGAAATTGTGGAAAGTGACTTGGAGTAAAGGTTACATTTGGGGCAATTGTCTTGTGAATTTTTGTGTTAAATTTTTAACGGGGAGCCTGTCCGATTACGACAGTTATGTGTATCCCTATTGTTTTAGAGGTATTACTCAATATTTGGGAAGCTCAGACTTGTCTGTCCATTGAAATTGCTAAACAGGTGTCTTGTGCTCACTATTTCTGACTGATTTAGGTAAGTGGTGGAATTGTTGCTGCAGGGAGTTGCCACCCTCCTGATGGGGCTTAATTGCACACGTGCCAGACCCCCCAGGTGCCCAAATGAGGTTGGAGTGATTTTCTGCCCCTGTTTAATAAATTTTGTTTAGATGATGTTTTGCTTTGTGATGATTATAAATGAAGTTCTATATTACCTATTTGGCAAGCCACTATTTATATTTGCTGAAGGTAATATGCCACAATAATGTCCGTTATGAGCAGCATCATTGACTGGCTTGGCTAGGCCTAACAAGGCTTTTGATATTCTGGCTTCCCTTATAATGGCAAGTGAAGCATACTTCACATTTTATAACTGGGGGTTAATGTTAAGAGAAAGAGGCCCACTAAGGAACAGGGGGGGAAGATTTTCAAAGTTTGGAGAAAGAAAGTGGAAAGCGATAAAGTACCGACCAATTGGCGCCTGTCATTTTCCATACAATTGTAAATACAGATGTGCACGGACCCCGTGTTTTGGTTCGAAATAATTGTCATGTTTTTGCTTTTGCCAAACCACCCTCCCGTGTTTTTGTTTTAATTTTTTTTTAATTTTGGCTCTGGAATTTTTTATTTTTTTTAAATTTAAAATAAAATTGATAAAAAAAAAGGTAATATCATGTAATTTGGGCCTGTTTTTGTTCCTACAGTATTATAAACCTCACTAACATTAATTGCCAGTCATTTCTAGTCAATTTTGACCACCTCACACAGAGCTCACAATGATGTTTTCAGTTTTCATCAATATAGGCCAAAGGCTGAAGCGAGCTGGTTGGCTAAACTAGACAGAGCAGCGGAACAAACGCACAGTAGTTTAAAAGAATATAGGACATTTATGAAACATGGCACACAGCAGTGGCAGACAGGATGGCAGTTTAATAAACTATAAAAATGTTTGTCATCTATGCAAAAAGACAGTCATCAATGCCCCCAAACAGCCCATAATGAAAAGAAAAGCGGTGCATGATGGAATTTTCCTTGAGTCTGCCCACCCAACTTTATGTTCTATATTATAAAGGACATGCATATTTTAGTTTAGAAAACTAAGCAGTTCAATGACAGGGACTGACACTTTTGTGGCTGAAGTTGTTTGTGTGTTTGGGCCTCCACAAAACAAGCTACCAATGGGCTTAAGGCAGATAACAATGTTGTTGTTCATATCTACACTGGGAAGATGCTATCATCCTCCTCATCCTACTCACCCTTATCTGTGTTAACATCATCACACAATATTGCCTCATCCCCATTGGAATACACAGTTACAGAAGTCTCTGTAGTTTGTTGAAATTGGCGGCAAAGGTCTTCCACATAGAATTTATAGTAAATTTTTTTTGAACATGAGTTTTTCCACATTTTTAGGAAGTAGCCTCCAACGCTGATCACTCACAAGGTTCCTGCCTTTTCTAAACACTCTTTCCAAGTACACTCTTGATGGTGGGCAGCTTAAGTACAACAAAGCTAGTTTATACAAGGGGCTCCAAATTTCCTTTTCCTTCACCCAGTAATCAAAATGACTGTGTGACTTGTTAACTTGTACATTGTCATTAAAATAATCCTCCACCAAGGGGGGCGTGGCCTGACCTTTGAGAAAGATGGATGCACACAGCCTGAGCTCCCGCTGATCAAGGGGATTATCCAGCTCCTGCCACAGCTTGGCGGCTGATTTTCGCCCACCATACCCACCAATATACTGCCTGATCGGAGGTGCGGGGTCGCGGAATCGGGCAGTGAGTTTTCACGCTGCCACGGGTTGCAGCCTCCAAGCACACTTCAAGCCGCGACATCGATTTCCGGTCGCCTCCAGACGGGACTCACAGCTGCCACACACGCTGCACATTAAGGTACCCCCTCTTCCTCCACCCTGCAGTGATACCCCCGCGACTTACCTCCACCATCCTGCGGTGATCCTCAGGATCCGGAGTTACCCTCCGGTGCGTGTCTTGCAGTGGGTCTGAGAAGAGACGCCGGAGCCATTTTGGAGAGTGCTGGGAGCAGTGCACTGGCCATGGCTCACGGTTCAAGAGCAAAACATTTGGAGACGGGAGGTTCATTAATCTCTTTGTTCTCCCAGCTCTCGAGACAGACTCTTGATGAGTCCTTTCCTCCACATCTGGTGCATGCTGCTTACTTTTGGCCCCAGTTTGCTACACACTGCACAGGCCCGCTATTACTATCTGACATGTTGTAAAAATCTGCAGGCCCTGAACCTTTGGCGGGATATGGATTAGATCTATATTGCAACTCCATTGCCTCCCCGACCATATGTTAACCGCCATTTAGGTGTTTACGACCCCCTCTTTATTTGACATATCTCCTGCTGAGTGTCTCCACTGTATGTAGAAATTCTTCCCTCCGCTGATGCCAGGAAAATCAAGTCAGAAACAACTGGGGAGACAGACGCAGGGATTCCACTATGGCCGCTGTCATTGAGCCGCAGGTGAAAGACTCTAACTTAAAATCTTCCGACTTGATCTCTACTAAACCTGCACATTCTAACCCTGAACAGCCTATAAGTTATGCATCAATGGTGCAGGCTATAAAAGACACAATGGGTCCGATGCTGCAAGATCAAGCTACCATCTTTACACAGGCTATAGCTGACATTAAGTCTAATGTTACACGGGTGGAGACACTTGTGGCCACAATCAAAAATAGAGTGGGGGTCAACTTCCATGACATACAAATTCTTAAAAGTAAATGTGAAACGCTGGAAAAATCTAACCATCAGTTATGTAGCAAGATTCACGACCTGGAAAATCGTTCCAGAAGGAACAACCTGAGACTAGTAGGACTTCCTGAAACTTTCAAGGGAGCTGCCTTGTTCCATTTTCTACGTCAGACTCTCCCTGAGTTGTTGGGACTGAGTGATATTGGCTCTGATCATGTGATTGAATGAGCGCACGTCTAGGGCCTATCAGAGACACAGGTTCGAATAGACCTAGAGTAGTCCTCTTCAAAAGCTTAAATTTCACACATAAAGAAGCCATCTGGTCCGCTTCTCGACGTAAATGCAATTTGGTGTGGGAAAATACCAAGCTATTTTTGTTCCAGGACTATTCTACCAAGGTTACCAGAGCCCGTAAAAAGTTCAATCCAGTGTGCTCTCGGCTAATAATGGATGGGCGCAAGTTTGCACTACTATTCCCTGCACGCCTTCGGATGTTTGATGGCTCCTCATATCAAGATTTCTCTACGGCAGCAGATGCAATGGCATTCCTATCGGAAGAAGGTGACGCTGTTCAAGCATCCTCACCCGTCCATTCTGCTTCTTCAGAGGGATGACCTAGAGACTACCTCCAATATATTCAGTAGAGGTGCATAGTGAATGGGATAAATGCTATCATTTTCATACTTGTTTCTTTTCAGTTGGCGTATATTAACGTTCTTAGAAGTATATATGATAAATGTCAACACCAATATTATAGGGTCGTGGCAAGCTAGGAGTATAATGTGTTATTTTGCTCTTTTTCTTTTTTCTTTTCCTTTGCCTGAGGTTTTGGGTATTAGTACTAATTAGGGGTGTGCACCGGCCACTTTTCGTGTTTTGGTTTTGGATCTGGATCTTTCTTCGTGTTTTGGATCTGGATTGGTTTTGCCAAAACCACCCTTCCGTGTTTTGGGTTCTGGGTTTTGTGTTTTGGATCTGTATTTTTTTTAAAAAAAGCATAAAAACAGCTAAAATCACAGAATGTGTTGGTTTTTCTGCTCCTATGCTATTATTAACCTCAATAACCTTAATTTCCACTCATTTCCAGTCTATTCTGAACACTTCACAACTCACAATAGTGTTTTTATGTCCAAAAGGTTGCACCGAGGTAGCTGGATGACTGTGCTAAGCGACATGAGTGGGCGGCACAAACACGTGACCCATCTAGGAGTGATACTGCAGTGGCAGACAGGATGGCAGTTTGAAAAACTAGGCCCCAAACTGTACATAATGCAAAGAAAAAAAAGAGGTGCAAGATGGAATTGTCCTTAGGCCCTCCCACCCACCCTTATGTTGTATAAACAGGACATGCACACTTTAACAAAGCAATCATTTCAGCGCCAGGGTCTGCCACACAACTGTGGCTGAAATGATTGGTTTGTTTGGGCCCCCACAAAACAAGCTGGCAATTAATCTGTCTCTGCACAAACTGGCTCTACGGAGGCAAGCTGTCATCCTCATCCTCCTCATCCACCGATTCCTCACCCTCTTCTGTGTTGTGTACATTCTCATCCTCACAGAGTATTAACTCGTCCCCACTGGAATCCACAACCACAGGTCCCTCTGTACGTTCTGGAGGCTGGTCTCCCTGGAAGAGTTGATAATTCATTTTTATGAACAATATCTTCTCCACATTTTGTGGAAGCAACTTCCTACGCCTTTTGCTGACAAGGTTCCCGGCTGCACTAAACACTCTTTCGGAGTACACACTGGAGGGGAGGTAACTCAGGTAAAATAGAGCCAGTTTGTACAGGGGCCTCCAAATTGCCTCTTTTTCCTGCCAGTACAGGTATGGACTGTCTGACATGCCTACTTGGATGCTGTCACCAATGTAATCCTCCTCCATTCTGTCAATGGTGACAGTATCATATGTAGTGACAGTAGACATGTCAGAAATTGTTGCCAGGTCCTTCAGTCCAGACCAGATGTCCAAACTTGGTCCTGCCTGCCCTGCATCACCGCCAGCGGGTTGCTTAGGATACCTAAGTTTTTTCCTGGCAGCCCCAGTTGCGGGAGAAAATGAAGAAGGAGCTGTTGACCTGTCATGTTCCACTTCAGCTGACAGTGTTTTCACCAGCAGGTCTTTGCACCTCTGCAGGCTTGTGTTGGCCGGAAAGAGAGACACCACATAGGCTTTAAACCTAGGATCGAGCACGGTGGCCAAAATGTAGTGGTCTGATTTCAACAGATTGACCACCTTGGAATCCTGGCAAAGTGAATGACGGGCTTCATCCACAAGTCCCACATGCCGATCGCAATCGCTCCGTCTTAGCTCCTCCTTCACTTTCTCCAGCTGCTTCTGCAAAAGCCGGATGAGGGGAATGACCTGACTCTAGCTGGCAGTGTCTGAACTGACTTCACGTGTGGCAAGTTCGAAGGGCTGGAGAACCTTGCACAACACGGAAATCATTCTCCACTGCGCTTGAGTCAGGTGCATACCCCCTCCTTTGCCTATGTCATAGGTGGATGTATAGGCTTGAATGGCCTTTTGCTGCTCCTCCATCCTCTGAAGCATATAGAGGGTTGAGTTCCACTGTGTCGCAACCTCTTGCTTCAGGTGATGGCGGGGCAGGTTCTAGAGTGTTTGCTGGTACTCCAGTCTTCGGCACGCAGTCGCTGAATGGCGAAAGTGGGCAGAAATTTTTCGGGCCACCCAAAGCGTCTCCTGCACGCCCCTGTCGCTTTTCAGAAAATTCTGCACCACCAAGTTTATTGTGTGAGCAAAACATGGGACGTGCTGGAATTTGCCCAGATGTAATGCCCGCACAATATTGGTGGCGTTGTCAGATATCACAAATCCCCAGGAGAGTCTAAGTGGGTTAAGCCACTGGGTGATGATTTCCCTCAGTTTCTCTAAGAGGTTGTCGGCGGTGTGCCTCTTACTGAAACTGGTGATACACCGCGTAGCCTGCCTTGGAATGAGCTGGCGTTTCTGAGATGCTGCTACTGGTGACGCTGCTGCTGTTGCTGCGTAAGGTGATACATCTACCCAGTGGGCTGTCACAGTCATATAGTCCTTAGTCTGCCCTGTTCCACTTGTCCACATGTCCGTGGTTAAGTGGACATTGGGTACAACTGCATTTTTCAGGATACTGAGGACACTTTTTCTGACGTTTCTGTACAGTCTCGGTATCGCCTGCCTAGTGAAGTGGAACCTAGACGGGATTTGGAACCGGGGACACACTACCTCCATCAATTGTCTAAATCCCACTGCACTAATGGCAGATACCGGATGCACGTCTAACACCAACATAGCAGTCAAGGCCTCAGTTATATGTTTTGCTTCAGGATGACTGCTGTCGTACTTCATCCTCCTCGCTAAGGACTGTTGGAGGGTCAATTGTTTAGTAAAAGTAGTGGTGTTCCTACTTCCTCTCTGGGATAATGAACACCTCCCAGCAGCAGCAAAAGCAGCAGCGGCAGCAGGAGGCGTAGCAATGCAGGATCCTCCGGAGGAATCCCGGATAGGAGAGTCAGTCATGCCAGTGACATGGCCTGCAGGACTACTTCCGATCCTGACTAAGGAGGAAATTGACGAGGAGGGAGTTGACTGTGTGGTTTGCAGGTGCTTGGATACAACAGGACAACGGGATTTAGGTGTCCCTGGACTGCTTAAGGTCTTAGCCAAAGTTTCTGAACTTGACAGTAACTTTTTATGAACGCACTGCAGGTGCCGTATAAGGGAGGATGTTCCTAGGTGGTTAACGTCCCTACCCCTACTTATTTCACCTTTACATATGGTACAAATGGCAAGACAGTTGTTGTCCGGATTTGGATAGAAATATTGCCAGACCAAAGAGGTGGATGTTTGGTCTTCTGCCCAGGCATGACCGTGATGGGCTTTTTCATCCCACGGACAACAACTGTCTCCCCCGGAGCCTGATTTAAACAAACCACATCACCATCAGAATCCTCCTCGCCAACTTCCTCCTCAGCGCCAGCTACACCAGTATCCTCATCCTGTTGTACTTCAACAGTGACATCTTCAATTTGCATATCAGCAAGTGGACTGTGGGTGCTCCTTTCAGCACTTGCAGGGGGCGTGCAAATGGTGGAAAGAGCCACCTCTTCCCGTCCAGTGCTGTTAAGGTCAGGCATCGCAACCGCCACCACACTTGGACTCTCCTTGGGGATTTGTGATATCTTCTTAGAACGCACAGTTCTTTGCTGTGCTTTTGCCAGCTTAACTCGTTTGATTTTTTTTAGCGGGAGGAGGGCTTCCATCGTCATGTGAAGCTGAACCACTAGTCATGAACATACTAGTCATAGGGAAAGACCTTAGCCGTTCCTTGCCACTCTGTGTCATAAATGGCATATTGGCAAGTTTACGTTTCTCTTCAGATGATTTAAATGTTTTTTTTAAGGTTATTTTCCTGAACTTTGTCATTTGGCATTGTATGTGCCCTCTACTATGACATTGGGCATCGGCCTTGGCAGACGACGTTGATGGCATGTTATCGTTTATGTCATGACTAGTGGCAGCAGCTTCAGCACTAGGAGGAAGTGGTTCTTGATCTTTCTCTATTTTATTTTTATCGGAGAAAGTTTGGTCCTCCATTTATGTTATATCGATTTGATATATACGTGTGGCTAAGGCGCACACAAACACAGAAAATATTTTTTTATTTTTGCTGGAGAGTAGTGCACTTTGTGGCTTACACCACCCTTTAAGAAATGAGCCAGCCGGCTCTTTACTTATGGGACACAGGCGCACGCTTGGCGCTGCTCCTTTGTAGATACACGTGCAGCCAAAGTGCACACAATTCACAAACGCAGAAAATATTTTTTTATTTGGGTTATAGTGTACTTTGGGGGTTACAGCACCCTTTAACGGTCAAGCCAGCCGGCCCTTTATTTATGGGACACAGGCGCACGCTTAGCACTACTTTGTTGATGCACATGCGGCTACTGCGCACACAATTCACAAACACAAAAAAATATATTTTTTTATTTTGTTTGGAGTGCCCTTTGGGGGTTACAGCACCCTTTAATGGACAAGCTAGCCAGCCTTTTACTTATGGGACACAGGAGCACGCTTGGCGCTGCTCCTTTGTTGATGCACGTGCAGCCACAGTGCACACAATTCACAAACACAGAAAAAATATATTTTATTTTTTTTAGCACTTGGGGGGAGCACCCCTGATGGACAGAGCACCCCCTGGACAACACTACAGCACCCCTTTAGGACTGGGACACTGCATAGGACATTGGAGTGGACACAGCCCCTATGGACAACTGACTGCACAACACAGTCCAGCCAGCCCCTATGGACTTTGGAGTAGTGGTCACAGCCCCTATGGACAACAGCAGCACAGCACAACACTGCACTACACTACACTACACAGCCCAACCAGCCCTAACTCCCACCCTCCCTTTTCACTGTCCACAGCCGAGTGAGAAAATGGCGCTGACGCGGGTACCTTATATAGGATCCAAAACCCGCGAGACCCGGAAGGCGGGATGATGACGTTTTGCCTCGATTTCAGATCTGAGTCAGGTGGGAAAAGTCGAGCCTGACTCGGATCGGCCTCGGATCGGGGGGGGTTCGGATTTCAGAAATCCGAACCTGCTCACCCCTAGTACTAATGATGTCGGAGGTTCTAGTGCGTTGCCCGAGGGCATCAGTTATAGATTGCCTCCCTTTGGAGGTTAATTAAATATGTTTTTCTTTTGTCTTTAATTTGTTGAACGTCCTTTTTCTTCCCCCCCCCCCCCTTCCCCTCTCTTTCCACTTCCGAACCCACCCCACTCCCCCAGACTTGATGAGGATAATGTACTTAACATGCAGCACACAATTTTTGAGAATACACCAAAGCTTACTTCTTCCAACCTGGTATATGAGACAACCTTTAGTAGTGATACTAGTGTGAGACCTGATTTATCTCTTACACAATGGGCTCCCTGAACATTGGCTCATGGAATCTAAGTGGTTTGCATTCGCCTATTAAAACGAATAGAGTGTTTACATATATTCGCAAACTACACGTTGACTTGATCATGTTTCAGGAAACCCATCTATTCGAGCCGGAGGTAAATAAATTGAACATGTTCCAATATAAAGTTCTTGCCGATGCTTCTATCACTTCCAAGGCGAGAGGTGTGGTGGTATTACTATATAAACGGCACTCCTATGTGATACATTCTTCTGTCCTGGACCCAGAGGGCCGTTTTGTAATAATTGATGTGACTATAAATAGTACTAGATACAAAATATGCAATATTTATGCCCCTAATGTACAGTCAGGTCCATAAATATTGGGACATTGACAGAATTTTCAGATTTTGGCCTCTATTCACCACCACAATGGTTTTGAAATGAAACAAACAAGATGTGCTTTAACTGCAGACTTTCAGATTTCATTTGAGGGTAATTACATCCAAATCGGGTGAACGGTGTAGGAATTACAACAGTTTCAATATGTGCCTCCCACTTTTTAAGGGACCAAAAGTAATGGGACTATCAACTCAAAATCTATTTCATGGACAGGGGTGAGCTATTCCATCGTTATTTCATTATCAATTAAGCAGGTAAAAGGTCTGGAGTTGATTCTAGGTGTGACCTTTGCATTTGGAATCAGTTGCTATCAACTCTCAATATGAAATCCAAAGAGCTGTCACTATCGGTGAAGCAAGCCATCATTAGGCTGAAAAATCAAAACAAACCCATCGGAGAGATGGCAACAACATTAGGTGTGGCCAAATCAAGAACACTCTCCAGGAGGTAGATGTATATGTGTCAAAGTCAACAATCAAGAGAAGACTTCACAAGAGTGAATATAGAGGGTTCACCACAAGATGCAAACCATTGGTGAGCCACAAAAACAGGAAGACCAGATTAGAGTTTGCCAAACAACATCTAAAAAAGCCATTACAGTTCTGGAACAACATCCTATGGACAGATGAGACAATGATCAACTTGTACCAGAGTGATGGGAAGAGAAGAGAAGGAAAGGAACTGCTCATGATCCAAAACATACCACCTCATCAGTGAAGCATGGTGGTGGTAGTGCCATGGCGTGGGCATGTATGGCTGCCAATGGAACTGGTTCCCTTGTATTTATTGATGATGTGACTGCTGACAAAAGCAGCAGAATGAATTCTGAAGTGTTTCGGGCAATATTATATGCTCATATTCAGTAAAATACTTCAGAACTCATTGGACGGCGCTTCACAGTGCAGATGGACAATGACCCGAAGCATACTGCAAAAGCAACCAAAGAGTTTTTTTAAGGCTAAAAAGTGGAATGTTATGCAATGGCCAAGTCAATCCTCTGACCTGAATCTGATTGAGCATGCATTTCACTTGATGAAGACAAAACTGAAGGGAAAATGCCCCAAGAACAAGCAGGAACTGAAGACATTTGCAGTAGAGGCCTGGCAGAGCATCACCAGGGATGAAACCCAGTGTCTGGTGATGTCTATGCGTTCCAGACTTAAGGCTGTAATTGCCTGCAAAGGATTTGCAACAAAGTATTAAAAAGTGAAAGTTAGACTTAGGATTGTTTAGTTTGTCCCATTACTTTTGGCCCCTTTAAAAAGTGGGAGGAACATATAGAAACCGTTGTAATTCCTACACCGTTCATCTGATTTGGATGTAATTACCCTAAAATTAAATCTGAAAGTCTGCAGTTAAAGGACATCTTGTTTGTTTCATTTCAAAGCCATTGTGGTGGTGAATAGAGGCCAAAATATGAAAATTATGTCAATGTCCCAATATTTATGGACCTGACTGTATATGACAGATCTTTTTTTCAAAAAATTCTTAGTAAACTAAGCTCACCTACTGGGACCAGGTTTATAGTGGGAAGAGATTTTAACATGGTATCATCACCAATTCTAGACAGGCAAACATTTAAGACACGCCCCACTAAACCGCCTAAAATAGGTATTTCATCCTTTGAACAACAATTAGATCTTCTAGATATATGGAGAACGCTGCATCCATTAGAAAGAGAATACACATGCCTATTGGCTGCTCACGGCTCACTTTCTAGAATCGACTATTTGTTGATTTCGATTAATCTTTTCCCTAAGGTACAAGAGGCGCATATTGAGACGATATGTATTTCCGATCACGCATTGATTCGGGTCACTATTCTGGAAGAAGTTGACAAAGGTCCTTATAGGCAATGGAAATTCCCCACGCACTTGGTCAACTCAATAGCATTTAGATCCATGCTGGAAGCAGCCTGGCAAAAATATAAAAATGATGACGAGCACAGGCTTACAAATTCTACCCTGTTCCGGCAAGCGTCCAAAACAGTAATAAGAGGTGAAATAATATCTTATGTTAAGCAACATACGAGGAATTACTATAAAAATTACCATAAAGCCCAACTGGAACTAACTGACGCTTTCCAAGCATACGAATTAACACTTTCTCCCATACAAAAAAGAATTTACCTGGATAAAAAATTGATTTTTGATTCCATTGTGTCGAACTATCATGATGGATCTCAATATATATCAGATTTTAAATTTCACAAATTTGGCAACAAAACAGGTTGTCTACTTTCCAATCTGTTACGTGGCCCTCGCACAACAAATTTCATTCAATCCCTAATAGATCAAGAGGGTAATCAAATACACATCGGTGCACAAATATCTGAAACTCTTAGGACGTTTTACTCAGATCTGTATGCAGACAGTCAGATGGACTGACACACAAAAAGATAGGTTCTGGGAGGATCTACACTTACCTCAAATCAGTCAAGAAGTTGCGGAAAGTCTGAGTACCCCTATTACGTTATTGGAACTCACTAGAGCTATACGCTTACTCAAACCCAATAAAGCTCCGGGTCCTGATGGCCTTACCGGAGAATATTTAAAAATTCTCTTTCCCCAATGTGGAGACACTTTATTAGAAATGTATAATGATATCCTTCAAAATAAGTCCTTACCACTTTATTTTAACAGTGCTATTCTTAAATTACTCCCAAAGCCAGGAAGAGATCCTGAACAACCAGGGTCTTATGGAGCGTACACACGGTCAGATTTGTCAGACTTGTCAGATTTGTCAGATGAACGACTGAACGATTAAACGATTTGAACGATTTGGACGATTTGACCAAAGTTTTGAACGATTGAACGATTTTTGACTGCATTAAAATGAATGGAATCGTCCAAGTCTGACTGCAAACCCATCAGATGTCAGATATCGTTATCTGACAAACGGGAACGCGCATCGTTGATCGTCCATCGTTCAGGCATGTCAGATATGAACGATTTTCCATCAGATATGAACGACTGAACGATTTTTAAATCGTTATCGTCCATATCTGAAGAAAAAATCTGATCGTGTGTATGCACCATTACAGACCTATCTCTCTACTAAATTTGGATTATAAACTATTTACAAAGATTTTGGCAGATCGTCTTAAATTGTGTCTTCCATCAGTAATACATACAGTCCAAACTGGTTTCATCATGGGTAGACACTCAGTAACCAATATCCGGAGAGTTATTTCAATTATGCAGGGATTAGAACTCAGGGGAGCCAGGGGATGCCTTTGCTTCTTTCTTTGGATGCCGAAAAAGCATTCGATTTGCTAACATGGGATCATCTTTTCGAATCTCTTAAGGCGTTTTGGATTCCCTGAAAATTTTATAAATCTAATTTCTGCTATTTATGCTAGTCCAACAACCCAGATAGCCTGCAATGGTTATCTTTCTCATCCTGTTGCGATAGGCAGAGGGACGAAACAGGGATGTCCGTTGTCCCCCTTGCTGTTCGCATTAGCACTGGAACCTCTGGCTGTCACCCTAAGGAGAGACAAGCGGTTCTCAGGTATCAGAATAGGAACGGTGGAGTCCAAGTAGGCTCTATTTGCGGATGACATGATGCTGTTTCTCTCTCGTCCAGATATTTCTCTACCCGCAATTTTAGAAAACATTGAACGCTTTGGATCCTTCTCGGGATACAGAGTTAATTTCCACAAATCTGAGTTATTATATTTGGGAACAAACCCCCCTTTCTATCCCACCCACAATTTGCTCCCAATTCATAAGATCGCAGAACACTCTAAATACTTAGGAATTTACATTCCCGAAATAACCTCTAAAATATACAGCTGTAATTTTTCCCCAATGCTCTCAAAAATCAATAAGCAATTGGAGGATTGGCGTGACCTTCCTTTGTCTCTAATGGGACAAATAGCGGTCCTGAAGAGTATAATCTTCCCAAAAATTGCTTATTTGATTCAAATGCTTCCTATAGCCCTTACCCAACTTGATATTAATACTTACGCAAAAGCAGCCTCCAAATTTTTGTGGCGCGGCGGGAAGACCAGAATAGCTTTGGCTAAGCTTAAAAGCAATAGAGGGAGGGGTGGTTTGGGTATCCCGGATCTGAAAGACTTCGCAGAGGCTGTGTTTTATAAATATGTGTTAGATTGGTGTCTTGAACATAATATATATACGGATCAATCTCTAGAAACTGAACTACTCTCTCCCTTTGCTCTAAGTGCCCTTTTGCACACGCCTAAACCCAAACTCCCCAATTTAATTTTAGAGAATATTATTTTCCGAGACACCTACAAGGCGTGGTGGGCCATCAATCGGAGACTCAACCGAAGCACCAGCTCTACAAAATACAACACTCTTTGGGGTAACCCTATGTTTAGCCCGAGCTTAGAAAACTTCCACTTCCTCGTCTGGAAAACTAAAGGTCTTGCAAAAGTCAAAGATGTTTTTGACCCAGGGTGCACGCTTGTTACGTTTCAAACTCTAAAAGAAAAATGTAATCTTCCTAATTCGCAATTCTTTATGTATCTTCAAGTCAGACACTTTGTTCAACATATACCTCCTGCTCTGAAAGACCCAGCTGCAAAGGATACATTAGAATCCATATTCACGTTCACAATTCAAAATCATTACAAAACCAAATTCTTGTATACTGAATTCATTTCATCTAAAGCAAACTCTCTATGGCACAAATGTGCGGTGAGGTGGGCTATGGATATCCCTGCAGTAAATTCTCCTGAAATTCTTTTGAGATATTATGAGAACACCTTGAGAATCTTACACTCAGCTCGCCTACAAGAAGTCCATGTGAAGATTCTACACAGAGCTTACATTTCACAAAGTAGTAGAGCTCATATGGTATTAGAAGAGACAGGACCAGTGTGTGAAGTGTAGAGCCTCTAAAGCCACCTTCTGGCACAATATATGGGAATGTGGTCGCATCCGCAAATTTTGGGATAAACTTATGTGCTTTATAAATGATTTGCTATCATTAAGTCTACTAAAAGACCCTTTAGCCTTAATTTTGGCGAATTTTAGTAATTCGGATTTATCCCCACAGTAATACCGCTCCTTCCGACAATAGTGACTATCGCTAAGAAAGCTATTCTCATAAATTGGATGGTTAAAATGCCTCCCTTTCTTGGTGATGTCAAACGTATGTTACTTCAATTACTCTATTTTGACCGGCGTGACACTCTCCCAGATATAGAGAGGGATGTAGAACGTTTTCAAAGAAAATGGGGACTTTATATATCACATTTGGATGGCACTACTCAATCCCATATAAATACCATTTTTGAAACCACAACGTGGTACTTATACCAGCGGCTGACTTAGTTCATATGACGCGACTGTGTCAAACAAGAGATTTGAAAAATTTGGTTGTCCTCTACTATAGAAGGTTCAACCTTTAGAAGCACCTAGAATTATGGGTACTTATTCCCCCCCCCCTTCTCTGTCCTGCTTCTTTGTCTTTCTACCCCTTCGTTGTGATTAGTGTGTGTGTGTATATATATATATATATATATATATATATATATATATATATATATATATATATATATATATATATATATATATATATATGTGTGTGTATAGAATTTTTTTTTTTTTTAGTTTTTGTACTATTTTGTTATTGATATGTATTTCTTTACTCAACAAGATACCAGAACTTTTTAAAAAAACCTCAGTCTTTACAATTTCTGTATGTTTTAGGAGATTGGAATTCCCTTTAGAGCTCTCTATTACTACATTGTTTAAATTCATTTGTGGTCAGGCTGAGATATTTGGTAATTGTCTGTCTAAATTCTGGTCGAATTTTTCTGCTTTATTCACTATGTTTGTATTTACTCTGTCATATTTAGTGACTACTTTTTGTCATATTTGTGCGAGTACTTTGTTAGTACTTTTTGTTCTTTTTTGTCAGAAAAACTAAAATAAAAAGACGTTTGAAAAAAAAATAATCCTCCACCATCCTGTTGATGCTTCGTGTATCAGATTTGAATCATGGTAGAGGTGTCAATAAATGTGGGCAATTTGTTTAAGCCTCACCAGATGTCAAAATGATGTTTCACTTTGGTGCGCTGTGTTGATTCATCCTGCACATTCCCAGGTCTCTTGAAAAAGGTCAGTTTTTACTTGACAGCAGTATTTGCTGGAGAAACTGAAGCAGGAGACATTGTTGTTCTGTGCCATTTGAGCAGACAACTTGCTGGCCAGGAGCTCTTTGCTTCTTTTAAGATCTGTGTCAGTTGGAAAGAAAGACATAAGCTGGGAGCTAGCTGATGTTGGACTGCTTGTTATTGTTTCCAGATTTTTTTCAGCTTTTTCCTAAATCTTAGCATGAACTTGCTGCAAATTACATAACCGAGAGAAGGTTCCTAGATGGTTAATGTCCTTACCTCTACAGATAGCCTGACAAATGTTTTCAGGATTTGGGTCAAAATTATTCCACACAAGAGGTGGCTTTTTATGGTCTTTTGCCCAGGGTTGACAATGGCCTATTTATTACGGACAAGAACAGCTGCCACTGGTGGATGACTTATTTTGACACAAACAACATCTTCATTAACATCAGATACACAAATATCCCCTCACTCTGTTGCACTTCCACAGTAGCATCCTCAATTTCTGTCACCATCTTGCTACTAATCCTCACATTTGCAAAGGCTGCAGAAATGGTGGAAGGAGGCTTCTCTAAGAATACAGGAGCTGATTCAGAGCAGCTCGCATGATGTGTATGCAAATTGCATAGGCAGTGCAATCACACAGCAAT
This sequence comes from Taudactylus pleione, assembly GCA_031769625.1. Classification (NCBI taxonomy): domain Eukaryota; kingdom Metazoa; phylum Chordata; class Amphibia; order Anura; family Myobatrachidae; genus Taudactylus; species Taudactylus pleione. The sequence continues at coordinate 2,337,005 of JAUIMM010000470.1, forward strand.
GCATTTGCACGCCCAGTATTTCTTAGACAGCAATCACATAGTGTATGCAGACACCCACCAGCCTGTCTTAAGAAGCCCACTTGTGCACGTCATGTCCGGGAAGTGAATGCAACCATCTGTACATCGGATGCGATCGCAGGTTGATCATACCCTGCTGCAAGCACTGCGAGCACTTCAGTGTAAAAACAAGTCAGGTGACGTGTACTATGATGCTGTCTTTTAATTATGCACACCTCTAAAACACTGTTGAGATGCTGAGGCATGCCTGCATTTGCACGTCCACTCCCCCGTTTTTAAAGGCTAGCCCCTGTTACCACCTACAAACTGCTTCCCATGTCTCTCACTCTGCTGGACAGTCTATGCACAGCGAGCGAACACATTGTGAACTTTCGTGCGCACAATGCATACACACTGCATACCATCGGCAGCAGCGAGTTGCATCTTAGCGAGCGAGTCTGAATGAGCTCCACAGTGTCAAAAATGTTAGACTGACACACAGCACTCATGGACACACTTAGAGGTAAATTTACTAAGATGGGAGTTTTATTTTAGAAGTGATATTTCCCATAGCCACCAATCAGATTCTACTTCTCATTTATCTAGCACCTTCTAGAAGATACCTGGAATCTGGTTGCTATGGGCAACATCACTTAAATAGAACTCCTCAGGGATTTGTGAACACAGGGCCTGATTCATTACGGTTTGCACCTGCGATTGCGCACGCAGACCCACTCCGAAAATATGCTAATTTTTGCAGTCGCAATCCTGTAGCAGCCTAACATAAGGACGCCCACTTCCCCGTACTCTCATCCATAATACTTAGCAAAACCGTTAAACCATCTGTAACATCGAGTACCATAGGAGCCTCACTCACAATTACACTATCAGACCTTTCTCAGAAATTGCTAACCTCATCGCATGCAGTGAGAGCTCAAGCTGCATATACCATCGCAGTGGCTAATTTATGCACGCCCCTGTAACGGCGTTCAAATGCACTGACATACCTCTGTTTTGCCGATGACCCCGTCACCACCCGTAAATGGTCTCGCAGTGCCACTAGTATAAGCTGGATGGCACCCTAATAATGTTATATTAACACGCAAGCTTTGTATTAGATTTTTTAACAGTGCATGAACACACAACAAGCTGCATCACAGTGCTCCTAGTATAAGGGTGGCACCCTATTAGTAATGACGACATTAACTTTTAATCCTTTTTTTGTTTTGTTTGTTTTATAAAATGCCTACTGGGGCACTTTTTGATAAGGCCATTGTGGACCGCAGTACTGTTTTACTTATTTGTGCCTGACAGTGCTGCACAACGTGCCTCTAATCTTTTTATTTTTTTGTTTTAGAAAAAGTGCCTGAGTATGCTTTATTTAGTAACAAATGACAACACAGTGCTGCAGTCCACTTCTATGGCATTTTTTTTTCCATGGAAACTGAACCTCTACTGAAACTCTACTGTATAATGACTGTTAAAAGCTGATTGGTTAGTACTTTATCTCCCCCATAGTCTTTCAACAGAAGGGGAGTGGCCAGGAAGACAAGGAACGCAACAGGCAAAATATGCTGTCTATTTTCAAACAGCTGTTTGGGCTTTTAAAAACAAGATAAAGTAAGGGGCAGAATGTAGTGCTTTGATTAATATAAGAAATGTATACTGGAGAGCGTTCCAACAGTATCCAAAAGAAATTGTCTTGGTTTAGTCCAAATCTTCATGAACCTCAGCAGAGTTGGAGCTTTGGACAACAGTCTCCAGACCTTAATGAAGGATGGACATTTTCCCTAGTTCCTTCAAATGAGAGAGGCAAAGTTTTTTTTCTCTAGACTGTACCATGTCAGAAAATGTCAATGCCAGACCTTTTCACGTGGAATTAGTGAATTATTTGAAAGAGTTACTCAATTTTTAAGGAGTATTGAGTCCGTTATTAATTTATTTGCAGACCCGAAAGAATAATTGTGTGATGATATATTAGAGTATGCATGTTTTTCTCACGTGTGAATCTAAAACTAATTCAACCAAATCAAACCATTCCACATATCCTTGGTTTTCTGTAGGATGGATTCAGTGAAGGTCTCATCCACACTCAAGGTACATGTATCAGGATTGAGTGCCTTATTGGTTACCAAATTTTCCTCAGAAGATTTGCTCCCTTGTGGCTCTTGGCTCTACAATCTAGTGCTTAGTACTTTAATACCCCATTTCAAACCAATAGAGGAAGTGTGTGAAATGCGATTAACCAGCACTATTATGCAAATCTTTTTTATTTTATTTATTTTTTTAAATCCATAAGTACAAAGTGGTTGTAATCCAACCTTCTTGCCAAAAGTTACATCTACATTTCACAACAACCAGGAGGTTGTATTACCATCATTTTACCTACAGCAGTGAATGAAAGGATAGGAAGCTGCATTCACTAGTTTTATTTTGAAAAACACTATGGGCCGTATTCAATTGCCGGTAAAAAGCCGCTCTCGCCGGTGACATTTCGCCAGGCGAGAACTTTTCCCCGTATTCAATCCCAAAGACTTTTCGCCGGTACAAAAAGTCTGCGCCTTGTAACCAGCTGGAAAGATTTGCCTCTGAAAGGAGGCAAAAAAGTGCAGAATTGGGGGTTTGGGGTGAAAAGTTGTGGCAGCACCCCTGCAGTCTTGAAACACTCCCCCAAAGGTAAACTGCATAAAAAAAAGTTGGAAAAATACTTTAGAACACCCCAAAAATTTACTTTTGTTTTTGGGGCAAAAAAGTTTGAAGTTGGGGGACAAACTTAAAAACTAGCAAAATAGACTCAAGGGAGTCCCCCAAGTATGCCCCAGGTGTTTTTTTGATTGCAGGTGTTTGCTGGAGGTGTGTTTTTTATGTTTTTTAAAACCATTACTTTAGCGAATTTTAACCATGCTTGCACCCATTTTCATGTACCCCAAACTTGCTGGGACTACTTATTTTTACCAAAAAAAAAGCTAAATGCTGTTTTTCACCACTTGTGCAAAGATGCTAAATAGCACCAATTGAGAGCATTTAAGCACCCCAAACACCTACAGCAGGGCTATTTGGGGGTGTTCATAGTGATCCCCCATGTCAGTGCATCTTTTGGGGGGTGTTAGGCTGTTTTCCCCAAATCTGACAGCACTTTTCGCCTATTTGAGTTTTGCCAGAACGCGTTTTCGCGTCCTTTGCAATTTAATAGGGCGAAAAGCGGTGGCAAGTGCGATACTTTTCTGGAGGCAAGACTAGCGATGACGGCGGAAAGTACACCATGCCAGAAGTCTGGGACTTTTCGCCGGCAATTAAATACGGGCCTATGAACGGAATGTGAATTGCAGTACATTTTGCCACTTATCGGGTACATAGCATCGTTGATTATGCCGATATGTACTTAGAAATGCGAATAAATTTGCAAAGGACCGCTCTTAATGAGCACTGTTCTTTGTGATAGGTAGATGCTAGAGGGACTTACAGGTTTATTACCCAGAAGTCCCTCTGGTCATATTCTGAACGGCACATGTCGCTGTGGGAGATAAGGGGAGGGATCTGATTGGATCCCTCTTGGAAGGAATCAGATGAGAAGCCCATATGCTTCTATTGGGTAATGAATGCGATCTATTCTGGGTCCCAGCTTGGTACATGGAGCAAAACCTCAGAAACAGCCATTTTTGGAATTTTGGCCGCATATTCATGCTTCCCACCTCTACCTGCATGCAGAATATAGAGTTTCAAGTATACAGAACAACTATTTGTAATTCCAATAGGACCTTAGAATGGTCATGTCACTCAAAGCAAGCCAATTTTAGATTGATCTGAGAAGTAATCATGCAGACATAAAATAGCGGCCAGTGATACGGAGAGGCCACTCATTATGAGCAGTGGCAACATCTTGGCCCTGACTTTGCAAAGTACAGTTTGATGCAATACAAATTAAATAGCGATCATATAACCTGCGCTTCTAAATGACCAAATGGTGATAGGTAATCTGGGACTGCAGATCAAGATAAGTCTGGAGTTGTGAACTCACAAGGCCAATCACAGTGTACCCAGAAAATAAATATAATGTGCATATAGTGAAGTACAGTTTAATATGGCATATACATAAAAACAAGTGAATAATGAATCACACAGGGATCCCCAAGGAGGCAACAAAGATGACGTTTACCGGATCCGTGCAAAAAGGAGCATGTGGTTTTAAACATCAGGGAAAGTCCCGGTCACTTCACTGATGCAGCTCCCAAGCCTGGGTCCGTGTCAATCGTGATCCCCGTCAGCCACTAAGGTTTCCGTTCTACCGACACGTTTCGACCCCCGTTCTGGAGTCTTTTTCAAGGTAAGTTCAAATGGTAAGTGTGCTTCCCCAGTTCCCTATCCCTTAAAAACCCCCCTTATCCAATCGGATCGGCGCCGGCACAGCTGATCTCTATACAGAAATCGACTACAATGTCCATGATCCTTTGCTGCGCCAGCGCCGTCCGCATTCCTATCCCACGTCACTTCCGGTATTGCCTTGGCAACCGGATCTGCTCCTCATCACCTTGTGTCACGTGATCTTCCAGTGAAAAATAACGAGCATTAATTGTGACTTTTTATACTTTTATTTATTCGTCAACTTTATTTCTTGACATTAATTTTTGAATATAACAATGATGGAGTTAATTATGATGCGAGGAGCTTGCTGTTTGCCATTGTCATGACAACGAATGAGGACATTACTATTTGCCATACAAATATCCCGGATGTGACGTATCGGAAGATCACGTGACACAAGGTGATGAGCAGAGCAACAACCCGTATGAGTCCGTGTGGAAAAAAATCAGGTGTAAATGATACTGACCACTTGTACCCCTTGTATTTTCTTCACACTTTTTATTATACATTTGCTTGGTCAGTATCATTTACACCTGATTTTTTCCACACGGACTCATACGGGTTGTTGCTCTGTGACCTACCATAGTTATTTTGGGTTTAAGCACCTATTGCTGATTATGTTAACCCTATATGTACAATAGCACTTAATTTGTATTAAAGGATTTAATGGTCCTGATCTGATATTTATAGTACTACACTTTTATATACATTGTATAGGTGATTTATTGCAGATATTTTGTACAGGTTTTGATATGTGTTCATGTTTAAATCATTTTGTTTATATGGTGTAATTGTGTGTCTAATTGCATAGATATTACCAAAAACGTACCATTTAATGACATTACAATAAATTAATATATGTCTAGGGAACCCAGCATAATATTTTCAATTGGTTGCTTATGTATAAAGAGTAATTATTTATTACCTTGTATTAGCAACAATCAACTTAGAGGACACCTATACATATGCACATGTTATTGTTAGCCCTGTGGTAATTACTAATCAGCAGCTATTATTGTATATCTCTGCATTAATTTAATAGTTATTTATATATAACTCTCTTATATTTTTGTGTCCTCTCTATTAACTGATGACAATCTCAATTAGAGTAACTCTCTCATTGGGGGTCCAATGCTCTTTTGTAAGACCCCCAACAGCAGAAGCGAAATATTGAGTAACGTTGCGGTTATTCTGTTGTTTCTAAGGGTCAAACCGTTTCCAGGTGATCTCTCACTCCCTACCGATGACTTGAGGTCAAATAGGGAGAAGTAGAATCTAGAGAAACGGCATCTTTACCTTGACTATTCTGATATTTCACATTAATGAGAGCACTATAAATACAAACTGGTATTTTCTCTAATGATGCCATAGAGGCTATATATATGTATTATTTTTATTCTTTATTTCGCCATTATCTTTGATGTTTCGATACATCTCTAATTATGTTCTGTGATATTTTTTTGATATTTAAGCTATGTTTATTGTGCATCTGGCCTTAGATGCATTATTAATCAGGACTTTATATTTTTTTATTTTCATTTTGAATAAACTCTCTCCTTTTTTATGTCTTTATACTTTTTTGTTATTCATATTTTTTCACATACTCTCTATGTGAGACATACCATATTTTGATTTGTGTTATCATACACAGCTGCCGGTAATAATATATTATATTTTTTATTGAATAGTTTTTTAATAAAAGTCATGTATTAATTTATTAATATTTTCTAAAAATAAGAGTGCTCACCAAATAGAGTTTTTCCTTCTTTTTCCTGTTTTGTCCTTGTTGCCTAACTCTAGTGAGCACCACCACTATATTGTGTATCATTTTCTGGTTTCAGATATTTATTGATAAGAATAGTGGTACTAATAATTATCTTGTCATATGCAGTCAGTGCGACGATTTCCCATTTCCCTCAGACCCACAACTATGGGGAAATCTAACTCCCATATATATAATATCCTTAACCCACCACTATACTTTATTCACTATAGACACTAGCTCCCCCACTCTCATCACTTGTCCAATACTAGGCATTGTGTACAACAAGCAAAAGCAGAAGTGGGGGACACTTATGTGTCTTACTTTTACTTATTCTAATGTAATATGCTTTTTTTGACCTGCCTGCTGAAATGTTAAGTGGACTGTTTTTTTTTTTTTTTCTCTCACTATAGCAGACAAGGACGCGAACCTGCGTCATTTTAAATAATCACTGTTAGGGTTGCTATACTGTATCTATGCAGTCCTTCCTTACTAAATGTACAAATTGAGGATAACTTCCTAAAATCTGCTATCATAAGTGTGATTATTGTGGCAACAGTAAATTGAACTGAGTGAGGTTAGGCTAGGGGGAGGGAGGGTTAGGGTTAGGCACCCCCGGGGGGGACTTGGGGTTAGGCACCCCCCCCGGGGGACTTAAGTTTAAGCAGCGGGGAAGGGGGTGGTTGGGGTTAGGCACCCCTAAGGAGGGTTAGGGTTGGGGGGGTTAGGTTAGTGTATACTTGCCTATCCACGATCGGGATTTCCAGCGCTGTCGGGCTTCCACTGCTTCTAACTCTGCTCCTGTCAGGCCGCCGCTGACGGGAATCGAACCCATTCCATATCAGATGCCCCTCCTTTTTTTTTTTTTTTTTTAATTCTGCTTCTAGAATAAGGGCATGTTCAATATACAGTATATACTTGATTCTGCTGCTTTTAAAATAAAAGGGCATGTGCAATTCAATCACTTGATTTCAGTCACAACTATGCTGTAAATTTTAAGACCGTATATGTTTGAAACAGTCAGATTTTGATACTGGAACCAATATCTATTTTATGAAGTGAACTATTACTTCCTTTTTTCTTATTTTTCACCTATATAAATTTTGTGCATTTTACTGTTTGATTACGGTCTTTACCCTGATTTTCTCTATTTTAGAAGGTATGTTTTGAATAAAGGTTATATTTTAATTATCATAACCATATCATAGGTTCAACTATATAAAGAGTGCCCCACAAAGGGAATTTCTTCTTTTTTGCCTGTGCAAAATTAAATTCATTAGTTACATATCAATTCCCGGGAGCACCACCAACTTTGTATTATTGACAAAGATATTACTCCAGTTTAATTTCATTGTTTGTACATCACTCCTATATCATATAGATCCTGTGCATAAATCCTCCCCCTAACCTTTTTCCCTTGAATTTTACTTTTATTGCATATAGTAACTGGCATTCAGCCAATTATGTATAAATTGATCTGGACTATTATGTAGTTATCTTTAGACAGGGCCATAACTAGAGTGGTGCGGCCAGTGTGCCCGCAAAGAGAACACATGCTCTGTGGGTGGAACCGGTCACCAGGGCTGCCATCAGAAATTGTGGGGCCCAATCCTGACGAAATAGGCAGGGCCCCCTTTGTAGGGGGCTGGGGCATAGGTAGGCGGAGCTGTAAATAATGGGTGGAGCTACATCAGGGGTTGGCCATCAATTGAGATTGAACCAAGAATGGTGGAAGAGGGCAGTGAAGGCTGGACATCAGGGGCACAAGGCTGGGAAAACTGGACTGGGAGGGCACAGGGCTGGGAAGGCTGGCTGTACTAGGGGGCGGCACAGGGCTGTGAATGCTGGCTGGACTAGGGTAGGCACAGGGCTGTGAAAGCTGGCTGGACTAGGGTAGGCACAGGGCTGGGAAAGCTGCTGGACTAGGGTAGGCACAGGGCTGGGAAAGCTGGCTCTCCTAGAGGGGGCAAAGAACTGGCAAGGCTGGCTGTACTAGGGGGGCACAGGGCTGGGAAAGCTGGCTGTACTAAGGGGGGGCACAGGGCTGGGAAGGATTGCTGTACTAGGGGGAGAAGCACAGAGAAGGCTGGCTGAACTAGAAAGGGGGTGCAGGTAAGGGTCAGTGCACTTACCTGTTACTGGCAGCCAGTCAGGCATGGAGAAAACTGGGCAAGGATGTCAGCAGTGTGTACTGCACCGGCAGCCAGGGAAAAGAAACACTGGCGGCATTTTTAGTATGATTCGGCCGAGAGCCAATCGCAGCTCACGGACCGGCAGCCAATCGGGAGAGGCCGATGCTGATTGGCTGCTTGCAGAATGACAATCAGTATTATGAGCACCGTCCAGCTGGGTAGTCATAACAAACTTAGTTGGAGCTGCTTGTTTCAATGCATTTCTTAATTGTTAGACGAACTAAAAGAGGAGTGCACAGGAAATGTTTGTAAGGTCATCCCCTCTATTTTTGGTTTTGCAGCTTGTTAATGTCGTCTAGGCCATGTCTGACTAGAACTTCACTGCAGCCATGGGCGTAACTACCATAGGTGCAAGAGATGCTGCTGCTATGGGGCCCAGAGTTGAGGGGGGCCATCTTCCTTGTCAAAATTACATGTGTTATATACAGTTTTCCCCATTGGGTGGTACATAGGGGCCATCGCAAACTTTTTTATGACTCCTTCTTCAAATATCTAGTTACGCCCCTGACTGCAGCTATTGTTCCCAAAGTAGCTGTTATTAAAATATTATTTAAAATTTTCTCTTTCAGCCTGTATAACCATGGCTTCTCCTGGTTATACATTTCCAAGCTCTGCAAACAGCATCTGTAGTCTCCCGATTGATGTGCAATCACATTCATTTAATTCCGGCCTAAACCATCAACATGGAATCCAGGACTCTCAAAATGATTACCTAGACTGCTCAGACAGGTAAATGTAAAACCTTATGTTTAAAATTTATCCTATTTTATTTATTACCAATTATTACTTATTTGCCTTCATCAAAACTTTCTACATCCTAATGAAGATTTGAATGGATTGTGCCGCTAAATGTCTTCCTGCTTCACCTCTTTACCAAGGCAAGCAGTGTTTCATCTGCTGGAGTGGAGAAGTGAAAACTCCTCCCCCTCCGGTGATCCCTGACATAGCCCACAGCACAGCAGCATAGTGCTGATGTGCTGTCTCACCTCCCGGCCGGCTCCACTGGGCATGCACGAGATCTCGCAAGCATTGTGAGATTTCATTTAAAGCAGACGACCGCCACAGCAGGGACAGTGTTGTCCCTGCTGTGGTGATGGGGGTGGCGGTGCTACAAAAGCTGCAGCTGTCTAAATCTGTGCCATTGACCGTTCATACATTGCCTGGCACATCGGTGTGTGTAGATGGCAGCACTGCTATCAGTTAGAAACTGGTTACTACTTTATCTCTCTCCACTTTATCTCTTCTAGGCTTGATAAATCTCCCCCTATGTCAGATCAGTTACACCGAGCGTGATCGCATACAGACTCATTCAAAACTTATTACAACAATATGCAACATAAATGAACAATCCTATAGGGTGGGAAGGATGCAACAGTTCGACTTTAACACATTAATCGGAAGAGTGGGTGAGCAGCGTTTCCTGTTCTGCTGAGAGGTAGGAGGGTGGGTGGCGTCGGACCTGGGCCCCTGCCAGGCCTCTCCAGCAAGTCTGGGTAATTAGTACCCGCTCCCCCCCCCCCTCTGTGCCCCTTGAACCTAATGACACCATTTTCTCCATGACAGCTGAGAACTGCAACTAAAGAGGAGTGAACAAATTGTGTAGGATCATATTGATGGAATTGCTTGGCACGAATTGTGATCGATCTGGCTGAACAATCTTTGCTATAACTTTAATAAATCTAACAGCCAATATTTTAGTTAAAATTTTTAACAAAAATGATATCTGGCAATATGAATCTTGGATACGGGATCCTTGCTCAGATTAGAGAGTACCATTACATTATCAATGCCTGAGACATGGGATAAGGCATTGTGCCAGAACTACAGTATATGCATCTCCAGAAAGGGGATCAGGTCAAAATTCCGACAGTTCGGGATGCCAGTGCTTAGAATGCAGGAATCCTGACATCTGTCAGAATCCCAGCGCCGGTAAGTAGCAGGGATAGGCACTAAGGAGGGAGGGAGGGAGGGGGAGGTTAGGTTTAGGTACTAGGGGGGGAAGTTTGAGTTAGGCATCGGGGAGGGTTAGGGGCAGGGAGAGGGGCAGGGTTAGAATAGAGACCAACAAGTGTGTTCTAACCCATTCGGGATACTTGCACCGGGATTCTGACCGCCAGGATCCCAATCACCAGCGTCCCATACCCAATCCCCTGAAAGTTCTCCAACAATTTCAGAACATAAATGCTCTCTTTATTTTTTTCTCCTCCATGGTAAAAGGAGAGTCTAAATATGTTCAGTTGTGCTCAGAAAGTGCAGTCGGGCAAACTCTATACCTCCATTCAAAAAGCAGTGGTAGCTTACGTTCTAAGCATATAATGCCTCATAGTAAGCATTAAAAATCATTGGGCACTCACTGCATCAACAATTTACTACAGTCTTCTGAGCTCTAAGGCTGATTCAGACATGTTCGCTATGAAGCAAAATCTCGTAGCTGGCCGATAGTCGCTCTCTGTGCATGAGTATGCATCACAATGCGGGTGCGCAAACCAATGCAAGAGGTCGGGATGCGTTCGCTCGCTGTGTGTAGACTGCCCAGAAGAGTGAGTGACAGGAGAGGCCGTTTGTGGCTGGTAACGGGCTGACCACTGGAAACGGGGGAGTGGAGGTGCGAACGCAGGCGTGCCTGAGTGTCTCAAAATCGTTTCAGAGGCGTGTATAATTAAAAGGCGGCATCATAGTACACGTCACTTGGTGGGATTTCACTCTGAAGACATCGCTATACTTACGGCAGGGTAACGGCAACCTTAAGCGCTGCGATAGCATCCGATGGTGCTCGATGTACCAATGTTTCCATGCACTTCCAGGAGATGACGTGCGCAAGTGGGCATCTTAGTAATGGCTGGTGGGCGTCTGCATACACAAAGTGATCGCACTCCAAGACACAGTGGGCGTACTAGTGCCTTGGCGTGCGATTGCCTGCCTTGCTAGGCGTGTGTTGGATTTGCATACGCAGGGAGCAAGCGAACGCATCTAGTGTGTGGGTCTGAATGAGCTCATATGAACCAAGAGTGCCGAGGGAGCTTTGAAGGGCAAAAAGATCTGCAGATTCCCATCGCTGCAACAATGCTTCAGCTTACAGTCATGGCTAGTGGAGAATTTCTCCAAAGCCGCTACTCTGTTCATCCTAATTCCTGTTATATATGCCTAAAGTTCCCCAGCGTGCAGGGAGTGAGGCTGGCTGAAGTTTGATGGCTTGGAAATCGTTGGATTATGGTATTAGTATTTTGCCATCACCCATCATTGTCTGTCTGCCAAAACAGATTACGTTTAAGAAAGCCTGACCATTTTCAATACATTTTAGTAGGAGTTGTTTCTGTTGACTGTGAGCCAGATATAGTAGCATTACAATACTGGTAACAGTGGCAACAGCACTGTGGGCCCAGGGCCTGATTCAGACTCGCTCACTAGGTTGCGTTCGCACTAGGGGTGTGCACCGGCCACTTTTCGTGTTTTGTGTTTTGGTTTTGGATCTGGATCTTTCTTCGTGTTTTGGATCTGGATTGGTTTTGCCAAAACCACCCTTCCGTGTTTTGGGTTCTGGGTTTTGTGTTTTGGATCTGTATTTTTTTGAAAAAAAGCATAAAAACAGCTAAAATCACAGAATTTGTAGGTTTTTCTGCTCCTATGCTATTATTAACCTCAATAACCTTAATTTCCACTCATTTCCAGTCTATTCTGAACACCTCACACCTCACAATAGTGTTTTTATGTCCAAAAGGTTGCACCGAGGTAGCTGGATGACTATGCTAAGCGACACGAGTGGGCGGCACAAACACGTGACCCATCTAGGCGTGAAACTGCAGTGGCAGACAGGATGGCATTGAAAAACTAGGCCCCAAACTGTACATAATGCAAAGAAAAAAAAGAGGTGCAAGATGGAATTGTCCTTGGGCCCTCCCACCCACCCTTATGTTGTATAAACAGGACATGCACACTTTAACAAACCAATCATTTCAGCGCCAGGGTCTGCCACACAACTGTGGCTGAAATGATTGGTTCGTTTGGGCCCCCACAAAACAAGCTGGCAATTAATCTGTCCCTGCACAAACTGGCTCTACGGAGGCAAGAAGTCGTCCTCATCCTCCTCATCCACAGATTCCTCACCCTCTTCAGTGTTATGTACATCCTCATCCTCACAGAGTATTAATTCGTCCCTGCTGGAACCACAGGTCCCTCTGTACGTTCTGGAGGCTGGTCTCCCTGGAAGAGTTGATCATTCATTTTATGAACATCATCTTCTCCACATTTTGTGGAAGCAACCTCCTACGCCTTTCGCTAACAAGGTTCCCGGCTGCACTAAACACTCTTTCGGAGTACACACTGGAGGGGGGGCAACTCAGGTAAAATAGAGCCAGTTTGTACAGGGACCTCCAAATTGCTTCTTTTTCCTGCCAGTACAGGTACGGACTGTCTGACATGCCTACTTGGATGCTGTCACCGATGTAATTCTTTAACAGACAGATGCACGCTTGTCGCTGCTGCTTTGAGGATTCAAGTGCGGCTACAGCCCACACAATTCACAAAGACAGAAAAAAAAAAGAATATTTTTATTGTTTGTGGAGCACACTTTGAGGGTTACACCACCCTCTAACAGACAGACGCACGCTTGTCGCTGCTGCTTTGAGGATGCAAGTGCGGCTACAGCCCACACAATTCACAAAGACAGAAAAAAGAAGAAGAATATTTTTATTCTTTGTGTAGCACACTTTGAGGGTGTCACCACCCTTTAACAGACAGACGCACGCTTGTCGCTGCTGCTTTGAGGATGCAGGTGGAATCTAGACGGGATTTGGAACCGAGGACACACTACCTCCATCAATTGTCTAAATCCCACTGCACTAATGTCGGATACCGGACGCACGTCTAACACCAACATAGCAGTCAAGGCCTCAGTTATACGTTTTGCTTCAGGATGACTGCTGTCGTACTTCATCCTCATCGCTAGGGACTGTTGGAGGGTCAATTGTTTAGTAAAAGTAGTGATGTTCCTACTTCCTCTCTGGGATGATGAACAACTCCCAGCAGCAGCAACAGCACTAGTAGGAAGTGGTTCTTGATCTTTCCCTATTTTATTTTTATCAGAGAAAGTTTGGTCCTCCATTTATGTTATATTGATATATATACGTGCGGCTAAAGCGCACACAAACACAGAAAATATTTTTTTATTTTTGCTGGAGAGTAGTGCACTTTGTTGGTTACACCACCCTTTAAGAAATGAGCCAGCCGGCTCTTTACTTATGGGACACAGGCGCACGCTTGGCGCTGCTCCTTTGTTGATGCACGTGCAGCCACAGTGCACACAAGTCACAAACACAGAAAATATATATTTTTTTGGTTTGGAGTGTACTTTGGGGGTTACAGAACCCTTTAACGGTCAAGCCAGCCGGCCCTTTACTTATGACACAGGCGCACGCTTGGCACTACTTTGTTGATGCACGTGCGGCTACTGCGCACACAATTCACAAACACAGAAAATAATTTTTTTTTTGGTTTGGACTGGAGTGTACTTTGGGGGTTACAGCACCCTTTAACGGTCAAGCCAGCCGGCCCTTTACTTATGACACAGGCGCACGCTTGGCACTACTTTGTTGATGCACGTGCGGCTACTGCGCACACAATTCACAAACACAGAAAATAATTTTTTTTTTGGTTTGGACTGGAGTGTACTTTCGGGGGTTACAGCACCCTTAACGGTCAAGCCAGCCGGCCCTTTACTTATGACACAGGCGCACGCTTGGCACTACTTTGTTGATGCACGTGCGGCTACTGCGCACACAATTCACAAACACAGAAAATATATTATTTTTTTAGCACTTGGGGGGAGCACCCCTGATGGACAGAGCACCCCCTGGACAACACTACAGCACCTCTTTAGGACTGGGACACTGCACAGGACTTTGGAGTGGACACAGCCCCTATGGAGAACTGACTGCACAACACAGTCCAGCCAGCCCCTATGGACTTTGAAGTAGTGGACACAGCCCCTATTAACAACAGCAGCACAGCACAACACAGCCAGCCCCTATGGACTTTGAAGTAGTGGACAACAGCAGCACTACACTACACTACACTACACAGCCCTAACTCCCACCCTCCCTCTTCACTGTCCACAGCCGAGTGAGAAAATGGCGCCGACGTGGGTACCTTATATAGGATCCAAAACCCGCGAGACTCGGAAGGCGGGATGATGACGTTTTGCCTCGATTTCAGATCCGAGTCAGGCGGGAAAAGTCGAGCCTGATTCGGATCGGACTCGGATCGGGGGGGCTCGGATTTCAGAAATCCGAACCCGCTCACCCCTAGTTCGCACACAGCCTGCCGATGTTTGCAGTGCACGAACCAGTCCATGCGATCACAAAGTGATCTCCCCTTGTGCATAGACACCTTGCTAGCTTGAGTGACAGGATGAGGTGTTTGTGGGTGGTGACAGGTGTTGGTCGATGGAAACGGGGCAGTGGTGGTGCGAACGCAGGCGTGTCTGAGCTTCTCAACACCGTTTCATAGGCATGCATAATTAAGACTCAGCATCATAGTATATGTCACATTGTCTGAATTTTACACTGAAGTGCTTGCGGTAGGGTATGGTCAGCCACAAGAGCTGCGTATGCATCTGATGGTTCTCGATGTTACCGATTGTTGCATACCCATCCTGGAGATGACGTGCATAAGTGGGCGTCTTAAGACAGGCTACTGGGCATCTAAATACACACCCTGATCGCACGCCAAGACATTGTGGGCGTGCCAATGCCTTGCCGTGTGATCGCGGGATTTGCATTCTTTGGCAACTGACTACTGCATGCGAACGCATCTAGCGAGCGGGTCTGAATTGAGCCCCCAGTTCCAAGCCAGATATGCCACATTGATTCTCTCCCTCATTTCCAAAGCTCCAGCACAGCCTGTCTCTGCATCATGCACAACACAGGAATGCAGTGGTAGGAAGTCTCCATATACTGCTTTTCCAGGCCCACCATATACGGAATACCTACTAGTGGATAAGATATTGTAGAAGGGCAAATGTAAACGAGTATGAAAAAAAATCTGTAGATAATATGCTGATTTATGGTGACTGAAGCTCTTTCACACATGCAGGGGCTGGCTGGCAACTTTTAGCCTGGGGGGCAAATGCATGCAGGCGGCCCTGGCAGAGGAGTAGCGTGTAGCCAGGGTGCCCGAAGAACGTGCGTGCTACGGCGCCGCCCCCCTTAAAGTGTTTCAGGGAGGAGGCGGGTCCATATGGGATTAATGTAAGGTAAAAATAAAGATTAGGGGCAGCCCCCTGTCGTAGTGCCCATATGCAGTGCCACAGGAGATAACATCCTTATGCAGGCCTCCAGTAGTGCCCCCAGTAGTGATCTCCCCCCCCCTATGCAGTGCCCCTTGTGCCCCCAGTAGTGGTCCACCCCCCCATGCAGTGCCCCCAATAGTGGTAACCCTTATGCAATGTCCCTTAAATAGTGGCCCCAGTTGTAGTCTCCCCCCCCCCCCCCCCCCCCTATGCAGTACCTCCAGTATTGCCCTTTATATAGAACCCCCAGCAGTGGTCCCTCGCAGTGCCCCAAGTGGTAGTCCCCCTCCCCCTATGCAGTGCCCCTAGTAGTAGTGCCCCCAGTAGTAGCCCCCCCCTTGTAGTGCCCACAGTAGTAGTAGCCCCCCCTTGTAGTCCCCCCCCCTTGTAGTGCCCCCAGTAGTAGTAGTCCCCCCCCCCCCTTGTAGTGCCCCCAGTAGTAATCCACCCCCCTAGTAGTGCCCCCAGTAGTAATCCCCCCCCCCTGGTAGTGCCCCCATAGAAATCCCCCCCTGGTAGTGCCCCCAGTAGCCCCCCCCCCCCCCCCAGTAGAGAGAGACTTAATAAAAAAAAAAAAAAAACACTTAACTGAAACTCTCGCTCCTGGTCCCGACGCTTCCACCGGCTCCTCTGGCCGCTTTGCATTATGGGAGAGACATCGTCATGACGACTGCTCTCCCATTACCCACTGCAGGAGCCGGAAGATGGCTCCCGCAGTGGGAGCAGCGGCAGCCGATGGGAGTCTGACTGACAGACTCTCAGCGGCTGCTGATTACAGCAAACACACAGCTGCCGGCTTCGGCGGCTGTGTGTTTGTGCTGTGTAGCGCTGACCGGACTCCGTCTGGTCAGCGCTACACACGCGGTGCAGTCTGTGTCACAGTGACAGACTGCCCGTGGCCCGCATGACGCTGCGGCCCGGGGGACACATGGCACCCTGCCCCCCGGCCCAGCCCGCCACTGCACACATGCTTAGGAATTAACTGGCAACATTTCAACACTTAAAGGCCTCAAGTGGAGCACAGACTGACAGACATTACCCCAAATACATACTCTTCTATTTTAAATGCATTTCTTATATCCCTAAGAGTTTAGATATGTGAAGCACTATATTATCCCATCATTACCATGGGTCTACATGGTGGAAAAGGTCCCCCCACCCATCTGCATAAAAGGGGTTGGGCCATACTTGCCAACTCTCCCTAATGTCAGGGAGACTCCCTGAAATAGTAGCAATTTCCCTGTCTTCCTGAAGAGTCCAGCAATCTCCCTGATTACACCTTACCCCATTATGTAGCTGTTGTATATATATTTATGTTGTTTTTTTAATATATCCAAATGGGATAATTAGTATAATTTCCCTGCATTGGTTATAAAGCACAATAATCCCTATGGCTAAATGCATTTTATGTAATGTATCAGTATGTTTTCATCAACACGTAAATCTTACTAACTGCTTTGGGGCTAGTTTACATTTGGATGTAAGTCAGTTATATGACACACCTCTCAGATGTAGCAGTACACGCCCAGTTTACAGCCGCACTCATAGGTGTTGCTTTCACAATCTCCCTGAAACGCTTTTTCAAAAGTATGGGTTGGGCATGAAATATCGACAGCTTACAAGCAAATCCTGATGAGAGAAGCCCGACAGATGACAGCCCCAACGCCAGCTCGTAAGTATCTTTAACCCTCCCCTCCCCTCCCCTAACCGTAACCCTCCCTTGGGGGTGCCTAACCCTAAGAGTAGGAGGATTTTGCCTAACCCTAAGCCTCAACACCCCCCCCCCCGGTGGTCCCTAAACCTCCCCCCATCCCCACACCCTAAACCTAACTCTCGCGATGGGTGTGCCTAACCCTAACCCCCCTTCCCGTAACTCAACCCTAACCCTCCCAGTGGGTACCTACCACCAAGTCTCCCCGGGAGTGCCTAAACTTAACCCCCAACCCGCGGCTAACCTGTCGTGGCGCTCGGCTAACCTACATTAGGTATGCCAGGTGTTGGGATTTCGACGTGGGGCTAATGATAGGCGTCTGTATTTAGACTCCTATCTTTAGTCCCATGCTGGGCTTTCAGTGTCGGAATTATGGCAGTTGGCATTTTGACTGCCGGCATCCTGACTACATCCCGCATAAAAGTTTTATACATAGAAATAGTTCAACCATGACATGAGTAGAATATTCGGAACAAGAAAAGAATTACTACGCATAATCTCACATAAAGAATGACCATGGGGCAGTGGGGCATGGGGAGTGTGGCCAGTCCATGAAGAGGGCATCATTAGCACTTAGCCACATTTTAATATGTGTCATACAAAATATATTGTGTGTCATAATTTCGGCCTATAGAGGACCAGCGATCACAGTAAGCCATTAAATGTGACCATAGGAACATCCTTATTTATTTCAGATGTTGGCATCATTCTTATTTCCAAAGTATTGGAGCAAGTCTGGGGTAGCAGCAGAAGAACCGTGCACTGCCCTAGCCATACATGTACACATTATTATACAGTATTAATAACTAACCCTATTGATGTTCTATAGCAGTGCACCCCAAATGGTGCATGTTTTCCAGATCTCTTAGACGGTGCACAGGTGATTTATTACTAGCTGACACATGTTAAAAGATCACACAGGTGGTGCTAATTATTTAATTTGATACTGAGAAGTACATCCACCACTAGTAACAATCTATTATATCACGATTTTGGGGGTTTCCAAGAAACCAGAACCCCACCCCACCCTGTTTTCTTATTCAGCAAAGAGTGCGAATGTGACTTTTTTGTCTGCAGCTGCATGTAGAGTAGCATACACATACTGGGCAGGAATAGCTTTGCAATAATTTTTTTAATTGAGCTACGACAACCCCCCTCTACCAGCTGTAGACCTGTCTCCCAAGCTGCACAAAATTATTTTATGAGTAAGCGCATCAGCTTGAAGGTGCAATTTTGCACAATGAGGCGCATTGGAGTAGATTATGACGTAGCGGCAACTGCAAAATGTTCTATAACCAGAACCATGTAAGAGAATTAAATAACACTTGCATTAAACATCCACATGTATGAAGGCAGGCAACGTAGAGAAAATCCCTTTGCTCTATGGTATCTGCAAATATTTAACGATTTTGGCGTTGCCTTACTCTTGTATAGTGATGGTAATCCAGCTATAATTAGTAAAAAACGTACACGTCTGTGACTTATCATTTTTTCACATACAGGTTGAGTCTCCCATATCCAAATATTCAGAAAGCCGGAATAATTTTGGCATGACTGAGATAATGAAATCTTTGATGGTTCAATATACACAAACTTTGTCTAAGGCACAAATTATTAAAAATATTGTATAAAATTACCTTCAGGCTGTGTGTATAAGGTGCATATGAAACATAAATGAATTTCATTTCTGTACACAAACTTTGCTTGA
The DNA here is from genome assembly GCA_031769625.1 of Taudactylus pleione. Classification (NCBI taxonomy): domain Eukaryota; kingdom Metazoa; phylum Chordata; class Amphibia; order Anura; family Myobatrachidae; genus Taudactylus; species Taudactylus pleione. The sequence goes on from JAUIMM010000470.1 coordinate 2,356,022, forward strand.
GCCACAAAATTATTGAAAATATTGTATAAAATTACCTGCAGGCTGTGTGTATAAGGTGTATATAACACATAAATACATTCTGTGTGTATATTGGGTTCCCATTCCCAAGATATTTCATTATGATATGCAAATATTCCAAAATACGGAATATTCCATTATCCATTTTGGATATGGGAGACTCAACCTGTATCTACATGATTACCTGCTGATGTGTACGGTCTAGCAGCGGCATCTGTGACAGTGTATATGCACATGAGATCTGTGTGACATCTGGCGTATGCATATTGGGGCTAGCCAGGAGGTAAGGTGCAGTGTATCAGCACTAGGCAGGGAATGCCGGAGGGGAGAGTTTCCTACTGCACAAGCATCTTGCCATTATTGTTTCCTACTTCACCCCGATAAAGGGCAAAACAGGAAAAGATTTAGCAGCACAATGAGCACAGCAGTTATACACTCTCCCCAATTCTATATATTTTATTCCTTTCACATTAACAAATACGTAACCTGAATTAAGCAAAGCCTCTTGCAGGGGGGAAAAAAAGGCTGCCAATTGTTTTCAGCAGAAATGTATTGAAAACAAGATTTCTGTTTTGCATGACATAATTTGTAACAAATATATCATCTATACTGTATGTGTCTATAAATACACCATATCCTGTCCATTACTGTAAATTGTAGTGTTATATAGAAACTACAAATTACCCAGGCTATTCCCATCGCGAGAGCAGCATTTGCTGTCAATGCCATCTTATCATGCTAACTCTAGCTGTCCTGAGGGTTTTTGTATTGCAGAATAAATGGATTCTGCACTGCTTGACATGTTTCCATATAAACAGAACCTCTTTCTACTACTAATCTGTAATTGCAGTCACACAGTGTACTGATTCTCCCTTTCATGTATATACACTTACAGAAGTTTCTTTGACATGACAGAAAATTTGGATGATGACTCCTATGATGGGAACTGTGATATTCCTGATGTGAAATTAATCCGCAAGATAGTAAGCCAAGTGGAGTTCTACCTTTCTGATGAAAACTTGTCCCGTGATGCCTTTTTGCTGAAACATGTCCAAAAAAATAAGATGGGTTTTGTAAGCATCAAATTACTCACTTCCTTCAAAAAGGTGAGAGCTAATCTAGAACGGTTTTCATATATTGCAGTATCTATGTATTATGGGCCTGTACGCAGTGGGTGTACAAAATTATGCAAATGTTGCAGGCAACTCCATCGCAAATCCAAGCAACTGCCTACAAATACGCAGCCGCCATCACAGATCGTTCAGTAATTGGCCATCTGAATAGCCCTATTGTCGCACAGAACTGAGGCGTCTGAACCACTTTATCTATGTACTGGATTGCAGACGCAGGCTACCACGCACCCCGAAAAATGTCCGGGACATGTCTGCATTTTTTGTCGCCACTGCCCATTACCTCCCCCGTAAGGTTTCTAACCGTCAATCAATGAAAAGTCGCTTTGGAGTGACTACTATAATTTGATGCGCAGTGGATCTCAGTTGCGTGCACAAATGACTGATAATCGCTCAACTGCGTGAACATCGGAATAGCGGACATCTGTCAGGCCCTATGTGTGTCTGATGTGAATACATTCTCCACAGGTAGAAGAAAGTTCAAATGGTCCATTAGCTTCAAGATGCCCATTTTGTTTATTTGTAATTTGGAACCTTTGAAGCTATATAAAATACATCAAACAAATTGGAATCATAAAAAAGTGCATGTAAGGGTGGTATTGAGGGGTCAAGAAGGCTGTTTTAACAGGGAAGACTTCACCTAATAATCTTCTTACTTGTGAATGCTTTTTAGAAGAACCTATAATAATATCTTGAAATAAATGCTACACTTCATATGTACTTTTTCCTTAGTTTGCCATTAGTACACTATTGTGAGATTTTGATTCTTAATTTTATGTATGGACTAACAAGAAATAACTGACTTAGGAGAAAGAACCCTTCCACAAGGACGATGATGATGATGATGATCATATTATTTGTATTGAGGGTTAAGCCCCTTTTTTGTGATTCCGACTTGATTTGTGTATTGCTATCTATTTTATAGTCCTATCTTGGTGACTAGGCAAAAACGGAGACCCCCTCCCCAAGTATGTGCGCGTGCCCAAGACACGGGATGAAAAAGTGGGCATGGCCACATGCCACAAGGGGTGTGGTCACTGAAAAATGGGAGTGTGTCAACATTCCATTCCAAATTCACCTTAATACCCCCAGTAGTAGCGCCGTTCTTGCAATGCCCACTGTATTAGTGCCCCTTATACAATGGCCACAGTAGCAAAGCCCCCTATGCAGTACCCCAGTAGTGGTCCCCATTATTTGTCGTGCCCTTTATACAGTGCCGCCAGTAGTGGTCCCCCCTACACACACAAATCCCCAAAACACTGCTTACCTGAATCCCCGCACTCACCATCGTCCACTCCTCCATCCTCCTGGGAGAGGAGTCATGATGTCTCTGCCGTCACCCACTGCGGAAGCCGGAAGGCGGAGCTAATGAGGGCGCTCCAGCCTGGCTCCGGCCCATTGTGGGGCAGCCAATGAGTCTGTCTGACACACTGCCGCTGGCTAGTACTACTTGGAACCAGCGGCAGTGTGTTTTTTGTTTTACTGTGTTTGTTCACTGACTGAAACCACTGTCCTGGACTGCGGCCAGAGGTGCCCCCACGTGCCGTGCCCTGGCCGACTCCCCCATAGTTACACCACTGCATTTGCCTGCTGACCTACACTACTTTTTCCTACATAGCTATGTAAAATAATCTGAGACCATGCTGCAGCTACAGTACGTCTTTTATTTGTGACCTTTTGGCGAGTAGTAATCTTTTCACATGTAAAATGTGTTATTGGCGATTTTTGCTTTTGTAGAGTTGTTTTATCTCTCAAATCCTTATTAATCTAAGGCTAACAACTATGGGTTCCACCACATTTCCTATTTGTATACCTTTTTGATTAAAGCTGAGTGATTGTATTTTGTTAGTGGTGGTGTATTTTATTTATATTTTTCCTTCAAACATCATGTACAGTATCACTTTTTCCTTAAATCTAGCAAATGTGCTGATATTAAACACCTGTAATGGGGGTAACCTAATATTCAGTAAACTCTTTAAAAAAAAAAAAAGATTTAGACCTTTTTTTTTTTTTTTTTTCTTTCATGCAGCAGTAAACATTGACATTTATTCCTGAGCCCTGCTCCTTCATATTGGGAGGAGGTCCTGCTTGCAAAGAGGGATCTGTGCAGATCCTTCATGGGTGACTCCCTGAAATAGTAACCTTCTCCCCAGGGCCGGTCCTAGCCCAAATGTTTTGGTAAGCAAGTATATTTTTTGGCGCCCCCTATGCAGTTCCCCTTTTACAGTGCCACTGGTAGTGGTCCCCCCTGTGCAGTGCCCCTTGTGCCCCCAGTAGTATTCCCCTTATATAGTGCCCCCAGTAGTAGTCCCCCTATGCAGTGCCCCCAGTAGTGGTACCCCCTATGCAGTACCCCTTTTACAGTGCCCCGGTAGTGGTCCCCCCTGTGCAGTGCCCCTTGTGCCCCCAGTAGTATTCCCCTTATATAATGCCCCAGTAGTACTCCCACCCCCCCTCCTATGAGGGGGGGCCCGGTAGTGGCACCCACTATGCAGTGCCCTTTATATAGTGCCCCTAGTAGTAATCCCCCCCTTGTAGTGCCCTCAGTAGTATTCCTCCCCCCTTGTAGTGCCCTCAGTAGTATTCCTCCCCCCTTGTAGTGCCCTCAGTAGTATTCCTCCCCCCTTGTAGTGCCCTCAGTAGTATTCCTCCCCCCTTGTAGTGCCCTCAGTAGTATTCCTCCCCCCTTGTAGTGCCCTCAGTAGTATTCCTCCCCCCTTGTAGTGCCCTCAGTAGTATTCCTCCCCCCTTGTAGTGCCCTCAGTAGTATTCATCCCCCCTTGTAGTGCCCTCAGTAGTATTCCTCTCCCCTTGTAGTGCCCTCAGTAGTATTCCTCCCCCTTGTAGTGCCCCCAGTAGTATTCCCCCCCCTGTAGTGCCCCCAGTAGTATTCCCCCCCTGTAGTGCCCCCAGTAGTATTCCCCCCCCTGTAGTGCCCCCAGTAGTATTCCCCCCCCCTGTAGTGCCCCCAGTAGTATTCCCCCCCTGTAGTGCCCCCAGTAGTATTCCCCCCCCTGTAGTGCCCCCAGTAGTATTCCCCCCCCCTGTAGTGCCCCCAGTAGTATTCCCCCCCTGTAGTGCCCCCAGTAGTATTCCCCCCCCTGTAGTGCCCCCAGTAGTATTCCCCCCCCTGTAGTGCCCCCAGTAGTATTCCCCCCCCTGTAGTGCCCCCAGTAGTATTCCCCCCCCTGTAGTGCCCCCAGTAGTATTCCCCCCCCTGTAGTGCCCCCAGTAGTATTCCCCCCCCTGTAGTGCCCCCAGTAGTATTCCCCCCCCTGTAGTGCCCCCAGTAGTATTCCCCCCCCCTGTAGTGCCCCCAGTAGTATTCCCCCCCCCTGTAGTGCCCCCAGTAGTATCCCCCCCTGTAGTGCCCCCAGTAGTATCCCCCCCTGTAGTGCCCCCAGTAGTATTCCCCCCCCCCTGTAGTGCCCCCAGTAGTATTACCCCCCCTGTAGTGCCCCCAGTAGTATTCCCCCCCTGTAGTGCCCCCAGTAGTATTCCACCCCCCCTGTAGTGCCCCCAGTAGTATTCCACCCCCCCTGTAGTGCCCCCAGTAGTATTCCCCCCCCCTGTAGTGCCCCCAGTAGTATTCCCCCCCCCTGTAGTGCCCCCAGTAGTATTCCCCCCCCCTGTAGTGCCCCCAGTAGTATTCCCCCCCCTGTAGTGCCCCCAGTAGTATTACACCCCCCCTGTAGTGCCCCCAGTAGTATTACACCCCCCCTGTAGTGCCCCCAGTAGTATTACACCCCCCCTGTAGTGCCCCCAGTAGTATTACACCCCCCCTGTAGTGCCCCCAGTAGTATTACACCCCCCCTGTTGTGCCCCCAGTAGTATTACACCCCCCCTGTTGTGCCCCCAGTAGTTTTCGACCTTCCCCCGCCCCCCGCAGTAGAGACGTAATGAAAATAAAAAAAAAACCCACTTACCTGAAACCCGCTCCTGGTCCTGGTCCCACCGCTGATACCAGCTCCTCTGTCCGCCGCTTAGCATTATGGGAGTGACGTCATGTCATGACGTCACTCCCTTTACCCACTGCAGGAGCCGGAAGATGTCCTGCTCCGGTAGTGGGAGCAGCAGCCGATGAGAGTCTCTCTGACTCTCATCAGCTGCTAAAGCAAACACACAGCTGCCGGCGCCGGCGGCTGTGTGTTTGTGCTGTGTAGCACTGACCGAACTCCATCCGGTCAGCACTACACACGCGGTGCAGCTGTGTCACAGAGACACAGTCTGCACCGCGGCCCGAATGGTACGCAGCTGAGGCGCCCTTCACTATGTGGCGCCTTACGCAGCTGTGTACCATGCGTAACGGGAGAACCGGCCCTGCTTCTCCCTGAAAAATCTAGCAATCTCCCTGATTTCACCTTACCCCCTTTATGAAACTGTTTATAGAAAAAAAAACCCAGAGAGTTATAAACTGAAATGGGATCACTAGCATCCAGGGCCACCCTCAGGAGGGGGGATTGCCGGTACTGCCCGGATACTGGCAGAACAGGGGGGCCTGCCGGGGGCCCTCCCGCTCCCCCCCTTGAACAAACAAAAGGGAGCCTGGCCGCTGCTACCGCCCGCCGCCACCAGCCCAGTCCACCAACCTACAGGAGTCGGGACACCCACTGGCCCTTATGTGTTTAAAGTTTGTTTTGGAGCTGGTGCGTGTGACGGCATATTACGCCACTCCGAACCGCTGGAGGGAGAGGTCGGAGGAGCAGCATCTGTCAAGAGAGAAGAAGCCAGAAGGCAGGACTCCTTCAAGGAAATAACGTAAGGAAGCTGGGCTGGGCAGACGGCAGAGCACTGCTTTGGTCTGGTCCATATTTAATAAACCAGGGGGGAGAAAAGGGCCGTGGGATGGGGAAAAACCTGAGCAGGGCAGAGCCCTGGTCTACTCTGGTCCAGATTTAATAAATCAGGGGGAAAGTGGGTGGGATGGGAAAAAGAGCTGGGCAGAGCACTGGTCTGGTACAGATTTAATAAACTGGGAGGGGGGGGGGGAGGGGGGCTGCTTACTTTGTGAGTTCTGGGCCCCACAATTTTTGATGGCAGTCCTGTTGGTATCCTTTCCCTGCATTGGTTATAAGGCACAGTGATCCCTATGGCTACATGCATTTTCTGTATCCGTGTGTTTTCATCAACAAATAGATCTTACTAACTACTTTTGTGGCTAGTTTACATTTTGGGTTCAAAGCAATTTCATGACACACATTAACAACAAAAAGGTCTGGCGCTTTCTTATAGGTTACAGATAACCACAGTAGGCTAGTCTGCCTCTGCCCCTTCCTGTCCTGTTTCCCCAGGAGCCAAGCGCATGCATGAACTTAGGTCATGCATGCACACTAGACAGAATCCGCAATGGTGAGTATCACTGCTAGTTCGGTAGCAGTGTTAGGGATAGCGGGGACAACTTATTTTTGGATTTTTTTAATGAAAGACCTCTTAAAGTATTTATATTAGGAATATCCTAGAAGTAACCAGGGTCTGGTTTGCACATTTCAACCTGGGGGCAAGCACTGACCCATGAGCAGTAGCATATCTTTAAAAGATAATAATGAACATAGACAGAATTATTACAGGGGAAATGAGGTTTAATTTTTGCCCATTGTTACCAGTGTTGGTGCAGCCTATTTATCAAGCAACGATGTGGTATTAAATTCTCTTAACACTTCATCAGATATTATTAGTTTGCTTGTAATAAAGCATTTTTTCAAATACAGGGTTTGTTTTTTTATTCTGGTTTTGATTTATAAAAAAAGGTTCATATTTAACTGACACTATGTAGCTCATAATGGGGGAGATGTATCAATGCTTGGAGAGACAAAACGCGTATCAACCAATCCGTTTCTAACTACAATTTTTCAAACAAGCCTGTAAAATGACAGTAGAAGCTGATTGGTTCCTTTATCTCTCTTAAAGCTATGATAAATCTCTGGCAGAGTCCTGCCCCCTATGTACCGAACTGCAAAAAGCGGAGCAGGGACAGCTGTTGCAGTGACCACAACTGCTGTCGTTGCGAGCAGAGGCATCACAAGGGGGATGAGGACTACAACGGGGTGTCATCCTTCTAGGTGGTGACACCAAATGCTGGCGCCTCCATAGTGACAGGGAGCTGAGTGCTGCACTGTGACATTAATGTGCAGCACCTGGCTCCTATCACTGGGGAAGAGCTGGCAGTGCAGACAGTCTCCGGGGGCAGCCCAGCATCTCCGAGAGTGCTGGGTAAAACCCACAGAATGATGTAAATGGGGGCTTCCATGAAGTCATGCCCCTGGATGGAAAAAAACACACTGCCTTCCCTTGAGGGTACACCCCCTCTCTGGCACACTTGGTGGGGGGCTATTTACCGCACCGGGTGTCGCTGACATCCACTGCGATATGGATCTTTAATATTCATGGCAGTAACACGATTATTACTACATAGGCCCCTGTATTTGAAAAAGCTTTGTAGAAATAGTTACACATTTTTATTAGATCTAATAATAATTAAAAACCACTTCACCAAATTTCTTGCACAGCACAAAAAATTCTATTTTTAGTGTAAGGAATAAATGTTTTGTTCTTCGGGCTGGTCCCTGTGGTAGCATAACTTTCAGTTAACCTCTGACTGCTATAGCATAGAATTGTGAAAGGAGAAAAGAGACTCAAATTTTATACAGCCAATATCAATTGCTAAGCTTACACTGTAACTTAAATGTAACTATTTTGTCTTAAATACAAATTTTGTCCTAATTTTCTGCAGATTAAGTCCCTGACTCGAGATTGGAGAAAAACCTTGTTTGCGCTCCAGTTTTCAGACACATTGGAGGTTAACTTTGAGGAAACCAAAGTGAGGCGAAAAACCCCAGTTCCAGATTGTCTCCTTGGGCTTCCTCCTACCAAATTACTATTGGCCTGGAATCTAGATAATGGAAGCAAAATCTCTCCGCAAAAGAACTTCCTGGAGATTGTCACATCTCTGTTTGCTTCATTTGGAGTCATCACTTCTATCCGCATCTTAAAACCTGGCAAAGAGGTACCACGTGATGTTAGAAAGTATATATCTCGATATCCTGAACTAGCTACAAAAATCTGTGCACTTGTGGAGTACGAGAATCTAGAGGGCGCCAGGAAAGCAATAGAGGCGTTCAGTATGAAGCAAAGTAGTCCAACTGATGATGAGGATAATGCTTTTAAGGTAATCCCAGTAAGTCGTCGAGGGACACGCAAGAAAAGTAGCATGGAGTCTGATGAAAGTGAAAACACTGACTTGCCGGACAAAAAGTTATATAAGAAACATAATAAAGTTCTAGGGAAGTTGCAGCACGCTATTGAGGATCCTTCTTGCTATAGCTCATCAGAGTCTGACAGTACACCAGCTTCCCCAGTTTTGGCACCTCATTGTCTCTCTGCTGTGACTTTTTCAAGCCCTGATATTGCATTCAGGCCACATTCTTTCAGCAGCCCTAGTTCTAGCCCAATGCTATTAAATAAGTGCTTCTTCCAGCCATATAACAGCCTTTCTCCCTTGGCCTCAGATATAAGTAGTCGGGTTTCTGCTAGCCCTGGAACAAGCCCAGAAATATACCGTCGGCTTCCAGAACATTCTCATGACAGTGGCATTTATTCTTCCAGTCCTTGGGTGCAACGACGTAAAGCTGCTGCTCACAATATACGTATGGAAAATAAGTTACTACCCTGTAGCCCTTTGGCAGTGAAGAAGACACCAGTCTCCCTTGGGCTCCCTAGTGGGGTACTTCGACTTCCACATGGGCCAGATGGAAGTAGAGGCTTTCATAACAGCATTGGCAGGGGAAAACTTATACTAAGACATTGAGATCATGTAGTGTTACTGTTCCTGGTAGCTTCTTCCTTCATCCTAAACCCTATATGTTTTTCCTTTGGACTGGTTCAGAAACTCTTTACATTTTGAATCCTCTATTTGCAGCTGTTTTGATGTTCTGATCACTGCCTGCATTTAAATGTTGGCTCTTTTAGAGTCCACAGGTGTCTAAGCCGCAATGTAAATATGTAATTTAAAAAAAATGCACTACTTTTTACCTACTTTAAATGGGTAAAATAGAGAATAATGTGCTTGGGCAGCTAAAATTTAACTTCTCAAGTATGGTGGCTTTGAAACTGAAATGATGGTCTTCAAAAGTAGAATCCACTAATGTGTAAAAGTAAAAAATAATAAAAATGGGTAGATATTTTATTCAAGGGACAACTATGCTTTACCTTTAGTATGTTTGAAATAAGTTAATGGATGTAAAATAAATAACTTTGCAAGTACAGTAGTTTGATTTAAGTTCTCTTAACATATTTGGAGAAGGCTTTTTCTAAGAATTTAATCTTTTAGAAATCTTTTCCCTAAAGATGAAGTGGCTGTTAGATGTCTGTGATGTGTGCCTATAAAGACACAGCATATGGTCTGACAAAGGGCAATCGTCAATTTGTATGCAGCCAATAAGGCATTGACATATTGTGTTAGAAAATGTTTTTCCCAAGTTACAGGAGAGTGTGGTATGTGTGTGTATGTACATATATATATATATATTATGCACTAACCACCTTGATGTTCCTCCGAGTCCTACCACCCAGGCGATGTGGTTCCTCTGTTTCAGTGGCCTGGTGTGATGTCATGACGTTACATACCCCCAGACCACCCCCCAGTTTCACCACGGCTACAGGTGTAGGTTTAACAAAAGAAAGGGGAGTAACACATGCTATACAGCATGCATTCTTCCATAAACCCTCATGTATATCAAAATAGTTATATAATATACATCTGTCTCCAATTAATATATTTAAAAAATAAATGCCTACACATTTTTATACACATTATACATGATACCAGCTGCATGGCAATATTATTAATACAATGTATGAATACAAAACAGAAATTTGTCGGTGCTTGTCACCACAACTGCAAATTGGTGGGTAGCCAGTAAAATTAGAAAGATTTTTCTCTTGCTTTGATCAAAAAATGTAAGCTTGCAGCCCAGTGTAAAATCCTCAGTTTCTTCAGATTCCTACACTCATGTTTTGAACCTATGGGCCTGATTCAGACTGGCTCACGAGCACTCGCATCCAAAAGGGGCGGCTGTCAATGTTGATCGACAGCTCGCCCAGTTTGGTAGGTGGGTCGGGGGGAGGAGGGGGTGGCTGGCCAAACGGAGGCGTTCCTGAAGGGGGCAGCCATACTGACATCACGAGTGAGGTCAGTAGTGAGCTTCCGGCTATATTAGAGCCGGAAGCTCACTGAGGCTTGCGGCAGACAAGACCCTACAACAAGGGTCTCGTCGCAAGCCTGATGGTCGCGACCAACACCTGGCCGCTCGCAAAAGCTGTGGGTGGTCACCCACAGCTTTGCGAGCGGCCAGGAGGTCAGCTCCAAAAAAAAAAAAATCCGCCCTGATTCAGAGCGTCTGGCTCTGAAACAGGGCCAATGTGCGTTGACCCCCATGTTTGGGTGTTTACATGTGTAGTCGAACAAGCTTGTAGTTGGAGGAGTGGTGCAAATGGCAGCCTTCCTATTTTTTCTCTATTCCATTCCCCACTACCCAGCATTAATTAAAGTATCTGCAGTCAGTGGCGGGCTGGACTGGGGGGTCAGGGTGCCATGTGCCCCTCAAGCCGCTCTATCGCCGAGCATCATGGGCCGCCTCATCAGACAGCAAAGGGGATCTGGTGGTCCAGTGTGCTATACTGCTGTAGCCGTGGCTGCGCTCCGACTCTGACTGTTGGCGGCAGCGGTAGTCACATGATTCCCCACCAGGCTCTCACTGTGTGCCACAAAGGGCTACGGAATCCCTGTAGGTCCTCAATTAACAAAAATGCAATCTGTGATACAGCCGTGCTGCCGCGCATAGGCGGCCATATTACAATGGAGGTGGGGATGCCTGGACTCCTGGAGCCAGCTTGCTTGTGTGCGAGTGCTGGGGGGGGGGGAGGACGGGCAGCAGCAATGAGTTACTCAGTATATAATTGACACGGCCACCCTGCTGCTAGCAGCCATGTCACCCAGGGCCCCCGCTCATTAATACTCCCTCCCCCAAAAAAGACAAAAGTGGTGTTATAAATGAGAGCCTCATTCTTAAGTGGAGGCTCCCATAATTTAGTAATTTTAAAATAAATAAGTGAACCTTCAGCTGTGAGACTACACATCCCAGCATGCCCTGCCACAGTGTTTCTATCAGAGCATGCTGAAAATGTGTAAGGCATGCTGGGATGTGTATTTCAACAGCAACTAAGGGGCAGCTTTTTATTAACCACCCCTGGTAGGAGGACCCTACATTGGGGAGCCTTTGTCAATAGGCAACTCCCATATAGCCAGGGCCATGGAAAGTCCATCCCCTGGCTGCACCATGAGTCTGAAAGGAAGTGTAGAGAAAAATGAGCAGGGGAAGAGCTGAAGGAAAGAAGAACAGTTAAAGAAAAAGAAAGTGGAGAGCGAGAAAAGTGGAGAAAGAGAGTAAAAAAATAAATCCAGGTAAGTGTATGTTTAATTGTTTAGTACTGTATTTGGTGGGAGGGAGCTTCTGTATGTAATCACTCTCTCAACATCTATGTATGTTAGTAGATAACGTACAGAAAATCACTTTTCTCTATAATATCTGCAAATATCTAATGATTTGAACATCGCCATACTATTGTGTGGCGAAGGAAATCTTGCAGATGTTACTAGAAAACAATAAGCGCATTTTTGTAGCTTATAGTTTTTCATATATCAGCATGCTTTCCTGCTGGCATGTATACTGTGCAGTGTCATTTGTGGGTGGCAGCTTCACTTGCTGATATCTGCAGTTGTGTTGTGTAGAATATAGCACTTGCAGCTCCAATAGCATACTTCTCTGAATCAGGCCCATTGCATACTTGCCTACTCTCCCGTTTCCTGCGGGATACTCCCAGATCAAGGCACAGTCTCCCGATGCCCCTGAAAATTAATTAAAACCCCTGCATTCCTCTGCTGTCGGAAATAACCTTCTCTAGCTGCAGTTGCTGCCGGCGGCCACCAGGGGAAGAGCATTTGAAAGAGGTATCCGGAATTATAGAGCTTCAGCAACATGGTCGCCACCCTTCTGCAATGAGGACAGTAATTACCCTCCCCTCTAGATATCCCCGCTCTCTGCTGCTCAACACAGGGCTATGCCAGATGCTGTGTGGCTGTCTTACAGGTATAGGATAGTCTAGTATTACTGTACCGTTATGTGTGTTTCTGCCACTATGGGTGTGGCAGGTGCTTACTGGGCACTGCATGGTATATGGGGGTATATACTGGGCACTGTTGGTATGTGGTGTGTGTATGCTAAGCACTGTGTGTGTGGGTATGGTGGGGGTGTATGCTGGGCATGGAGTTGGTATGGGAGGGTGCATGGTGATTACTGTATGGGTAAGGGGAATGTATGCTGGGCAGTGTGTAAGTATTGAAGATGTATACTGAACATTATGGGTATGTGGGTGTATGCTGAGCACTTTATGGGTATGGGGGTTGTACATATTCTGGGCACTGTGTGGGTATGAGGGGGGTGTATGCTGGACACTGTATGGGTAAGGGACATACTTGCCTATCCTCCCACATCCTGCGGGAGTCTCCTGGTTGAGTGCAGGGCACACCCTGAGTGGCAATAGATACGCCCTCAGGAGTTAGATACACCCTCTGAGCAGCGCACATCCCATTAACAGCGCGCCGCGTTCTGCATTCTACTACCAACTATAATATCCCTAAAACTAGTTTTCAAAAGTAGGCTAGTATGGCCCATTGTGCTGTTAATGTATTGCTGCCTATATAATTCAGCTATACAGGCACGTGCATTCCTGATTTTTGCTGATAAGATTTACAATCGGAATTTCTTATATTTAGAGGATTATACCATTGTGATTGATTTTGCAATGGTTGTCATTATTAATATGAATAGTCTACTTTTATTAATACAAAATTCTTGCGATAGTTTGTGTGGAAGGCAGAGATTTCATTTTTTGTTATTTAGCGTCTGGACTGTGTTTTTTTCTTGGTGTGCCTTATGCTGGGTACACCCTTTTCCATTCTATCCTTAATCTCTGTTTTGTGGTGGAGGACATAATTGTGTTTGTGCATATATTTTATGATTAGCCGGCACTGGTTTTGCCGATCACATTGACCATAAAAATGTAATTTGGTCCTGGACCTCCAAACACAATGCCCAATGGTCCAATAAAATTGTGTGTTGTATTTTTGTTTAATGAAAAAACACTTGTGTTTCTTTTTAGCGTATGCATTCTCTTGTTTGTATAAAATTGTCAAACTCTTATCGGGATCCATATTTTTATGCTGGTCTGCAATTCACAGTTCTTTTTGGTGTCTACAAAATTATAGTTGATTCCATTATAAGGAATATGGAGGGCACCAAATCAAAAATGAAAGTGAAAGGAGATGCTCAGAAAGCTAGACAGAAAAGAACCAAAGAGCATGATTTGGCTGGAAAGGATCCAAAACAAATGAAACTGTCTTTTTAGAGGGGTATGTCAAAAGTTACTGTAATAATTTATTTTTTTTTGCGAGTGAAAATGCTTTAGCTCAGTGGTTTCCAAACTTTCATGAATCACGGCGCCCTAGAGTATCAGCATTTATTTCACGGCACCCCTAGGATAATTTTTTTATTTTTTTTTTATTGCTAAATTTGTTAATTGGTTTTACCTGTCATCATTAGGGTCAGTTATGCAGTGGTATACAGCTGTGCTTCCGATTGTCCACATGTTTTATGATAGACAACACCCGTGCTAGTGGCTGTCAATCAATTTGACCATAAATAGTTTGATTTGGTCCTGGACTACCAACCTGAGGCACCCCTATAAGAGCCTCGCGGCACCCCAGGGGGCCTAGGCATGCAGCTTGGGAACCACTTAGTTGTTACCAGCATTTTCTGTAGTATTTGGAGGACATGTTGGATTTCATAATGCATTTTCCTTCAGTAAATGCATTCAATAGAAAACAATGTGTTCCTGAAAAATGGAACAGTGCTAGTGGAAATAGTCACTACCAGGGTCAGATTGGAAATTGTGCCTGAGGGCCCCACTCCCTCCTCTAATGTCAAGTTCCAGACCGTGCACTCGAATCATGCATTGTTACACTATTAGGTAGTACTTTACTCGGTAGAGCAGAATGAACACTGGTGCTTGGTTTGTTTCTATAGAAACTACACCCAGATATGCATTTAAAATATAATATTTTTAAAGGAGTCAAGACCTTGCACTGTAGTACCCTTGTCTGCAGGCTGTGACATCTCTAGTGGTTAGCCAAGTCTCGGTGGTAGCTGGCCACACACCTTAAACATGGGCCCCTACCACTGCATTATCCTGGTGGGCCCCCTCATGCCCCAGTCCGACACTGGTCACTAGGAATAATGGGTTGTAATATCAGACCTATTTACATGCTCTTTGCTAGAATTAAAAATGCTAGTACAATGAACTTCATTATATGCCAGTGGGTCCGAGGCCTAAGTGTGCATTCACTTAATAATAATAATTATAATAATCGGATAATGTTTGACTTTGTTACAATGAGTTTATTTTTCCACTTTCAAATATATATTTGTGCACTTTATTTACAGATGTAGCCACGCTCATCTATCCTGCAATGCAAGCGCATCGCAGCTAGTGTGCCTGCATCTATGGCCATAGCCTTCAATGGGATGGACGCCGCCCCGCCTAGCCTAGAGCTGCACTATGCCGCGATGCGTGTTTCTGTGCACACGCATTGCGGCAATGATGTAGGTGGCTACATCTGTGCATTTTTGTTTCTGCATGATGAATTGCTAAAGTAGCATTAACACCTAAACACGATATTTTTGTTCACTACTTAAAAATGGCTGCAGACAGGGGTTGTGAGTGGGAGGACTAATCAGAAGCATCAATGTCTGTGATTGTAGTTTATGTAAGAATAATCATGGGAACACTCACGAGAGAATTTTTGCAATATACAGCCCCTAGGGTCCCAAGGTGGTGAACTACAATGCTTTGGGTGGTAGTGCAGCTTTAAAGTTATGTAATTTAAAGTTGTTTGGTTTCCATGACAGAGTTTATTTCAGGCTGCTAATGTACCTCAAAAAAGGCATACTGAAGAGGATTGGTTGTTCAAACCCTCCAGAAGTATTTAAATGAGAAGGCAGCAGATCTAGAAGACCATGTCAGAGATATGGAAGTTTCCCTGAAAGCCGCTCTGAATTGAGTTTTTAATCTACAGTCACACAGTTTGTCCCAGGAGGAATCTAAGAGCCTTTCTGAGCCAGAAGTCTTCACAGTAGAAGGGAGCCCTGACTTGGACATGGTTCTACTAACCTGGCATTTGTGCTTTCTCCATCAAGCCCTATGGCAGAAAAAAATTGCATTTGTTAACAAGCACTTGAATGAATAGACCAAATGATCCAAATATCACAAGGCTTTTTGAAATCAAACACTGTATTTATTCACATACATTTTATCTTTTTAGAATTATCTATCAAGTGAAATATCACTAACTAACAAATTGCTATCTGTAGGTATCTATCAATTATAATAGTACACATAAACAATCATCCAATGGAGGATAAAACAGGCAATAAGCAATCGTCAAAGATTAAATGGTAAATTCGGTGGCCACCTTATTCCAATCGCAATATTTGGTACACTGAACTCAATTGTTCTCACTATAAGTAACCACTTTTCCACTGCAATAAATCAAACAGTATATTTTAGTAGATTGGTTCCAGGGAAATACCTATAGTAGAACTGTCCAAAGATACATACAATAAAATTCTTCCCACAGTTTATCCTGCTAGCTCCAGCAAGAATGTTCTTGAAGTGCGCCACGTTAACCCTTCCACAGCATAACCACTCGATATCTTCTGAAAGTTGTAACTATAAATATACGCAGTCAATAGTTCATGGTTAAAGCTATGAATAGGTGCAACAATGAGGTTGTCTGGTCTCACCCAAGCTGGCAGCTTTTATAAGTTGTCATTTTTCTATAGATCTCCCAAGCACCAGGAATATTGAAACAGTCAGGTCACACTTGTTTCAATATCAATTTGTTGACCAGCACCCTTATCAACCAACTAGCATGGATTGTGACAACATTGCATTTAAAGAGGCAGATTTTGATGATTGGAAAAAACAAAACTAAGACCATGTTAGGCGCTCTTGGCTAACATTTCAGGTTAAAAATCAAAAAATAGAAGCATTTTTCTGCAGCATATGCATCACTTTTTCTGATGCTGTTTCACCATTTGTTAGCGGCTGTACAAATTTCAGACACAAGTATCCTCACTCATTGTGATGCTGCTAATGTATACCTCATTGTGAAGAAGGGCAAAGGCATTGACACATTAATAAATAAGGATCATGCTGCAAAGTGAAAGAAAGAGGTGCATCAAAATATTGAAGTCATGAAGCGCACATTCGATGTGGTAAAACCTCTCGGGGAAATGAGGCTTGCCATTTCGTGCTCATGGAACTAATGAATCCATGTACAATCTTAATAACAGTGAGATTAACCATGGGAATATTTTAGAAATGATTTTCCTTTATCCCATTATGATGTCCTGTGGATGCATTTTTCAAAATTACTTTTTAAGAGTGAAAATAGAAAAAAAAAGTTTGCAAGAGAGGAAAAGCTGGAAAACCAGCAGAAGGCTGAGGCAGGCTAGTGACTGTTTTATCATACAAGACAGTAAATAAAGTGGTTATGGCAATTGTTCATCGTATTAAGAAATTCATGGTTTCTGAAATTGGTGCAAAGAGATTTAGCATCCAGATTGATTCCACACAAGATGCAGGAAAGTAGGCCAAGCAACAATTGTCCTGAGGTATGTGAAAAAAGAAGAGATCCAAGAATGACTCGTGTTCTCCCAGTTACAGATGCATAAGGTCCAGGATTCAATGAGCCATTAATGGCTAATTTTGAAGTGCTCGGACATGATTATCATAAAATTGCTGGTTAAATCATTTGATGGTGCAGTAAATATGAGGAGTTCATATGTAGGTTTACAAGCACAGATTGCTAAAGAAGTTCCAGATTGCATCTACATCTGATGCTATAGTCACAACCTTAATCTATGCATCTCTGATTGTTGTGAAGTACTTGAAGCAAAAAACTTCTTTTGGCCTTTTAAATTGAATGGCATATTTCATCAGAGATTCCCACAAACAAATAAACACATGGGCAGAACAACTTCGTAAATGACAGAGACAAGAAATGTTTACAAATTCCCACCATCGTGTCTCACCAATTTTCTGCAGAGAAGAAGGTCCTAAATTGGTTATTTGGAGAGAATCAAACTCTGGATTTGGATGCCATTGAGGTTTTGTTTTCAATCTCACAAGTGGGTAATTGTGGTTCAAGGGCCACTTCTGAAGTCACAATATTGTATGAAAAGCTGTGTGAGTTAAAGACCATTTTAAATGCAAATATTTTGAAACTGGACCAATCTCATCAAAAATAGGAATACTGTAAATACATTTGCTACTAGCGGCCTTGACTTCATGGATGCATATAAATCTGATCAGCAGTAATCAAAACTTTTCTTTCCTTGAGATTGAAACTGAGCTTCCAGTGAGAAGGGTTGCCCGAAAGAAATGAATATCAGGTGAAAGCTCACCTGATGAACAGCCAACTGATGAAATGCAATGTTTTCGTGTAGAAGTCTACAGACCAATTTTTGATAAAATTTTACAAAGTCTAACCAAAAGATTTTCAGAAAATAAACAGTTGGTGATTGACACACAGTTCTCTGATCCTCCTTCCCTTTTTTTTTTCTTACCTATTTGAAATGATTCACAACTACTTGAAGAGGGATCTCTTAAAAGGATTTCAGAATTGGCAAAAGTTAATGAAGAGTCTCTTATTAGTGAATTTACTAGTTTTGCAAACCTCTTGCCAAAGCTGGGCACTTGGATGAGCCAAAAAGATGAGATATACTTCCAGAAGGAGGTGATGGGGATGAAGATGAATGGGGTGTACCTTCTGAAATAGAGGTTGACAGAACAAAATACAACTTTGTAAAAACTGCTTCCTCTGCTGTCACACATTAGCTGCTTATGAATATCTGTGGCATACGAGTATCTACTGACTCTTATCGTCCACACAAGTGGCATGTGAAAGAGCTTTTAGTACACAAACTCATAAAGACAAGACCTGCTTGAAGCACTTATGATGATGTCCGTTGAACGCCATCTTTTAGAACTAGTTCAATTTGATGATGTGCTGGAAATTTGTCCGTGAAAGTTCACCACTGATGAGATCATTGTTAACTCTGTGAATAAACTTCAATGTTTTGAAGACCTTTTAATTTGTTTTAAGCAACATACACAAATTTTAATAGTTTGCACCTGTACATAATCTTTAGCATGATGTGAATTTTGGTAAAAAGTATTTATACATAATGCAAATTTTTTTTTTCTTTTTATAATTTGCAGTGTAAAATGTTTAATTAAGTATCTATGGGATAATTAACACCAGACCCTTTTTTTTATTTTTTTTTTAAATTTAATATTTTTTTATACCAAAAACCTCCATTTAAGGATGTGCCGTTACCTATGGACCAATGCTCTGGACTTGCCCCCCCAGGCTAAAAGTTTCCAGCCAGCCCCTGTCTGCAGTCAACAAGTTTGTACTTGTATCTGGGATTGTTGCTGCTGGTGCAAAAAGAGGCTGACCTTTCATGTCCAAATAGGGTGAGCAGGATGTTTGTTTGATAACTTAAATTTGATTTATAATTTATTTTATTGAAGAGTAGAATATTTTTTAAATAATGGAATGGAAGTCAGTGTATCACAGTTCTAAGAGCCATTTACAGTATGGGATCAGTAGCTGAATGGTATGCTGATCCTTGTAGTGCCATATTGGAGGATCCTGGGGTGCCTTCAGGTAAGTTGGCTTTCAATTTAGAAGTACAGTACATGAATATCTGACCCAAAGAGGTGCTATTATTATGTAGTATAGGACCACCAGAGCAGAGACACTTTGACGTGGCTGGTGGCTTACCATATATTTGCAAATGTATTTAACGGAGTCCTCTGCATTTTATTATTATGTTGGCTAGAAGTCTCTTGCTGACCTATAACAGTATGCTGGGAGAATTTTATTTTCAGGTTTCTTTTGAAAGTGGTTGTGGTGAGGAAAAGATGTACCATACAGCAATATGCAGCCCAATATTTTTTGGGTTACAATATAACAAAATATAAAAAAAGCTAAAGAAATTGCAAATCAATAATTATGGCAGTAGTAATTAATTAATTTTAATATTTGAAACTGACATAAGGCAGCAAAGCAAGCCATCAGTTGCCTTAATCCCGGCCTCTTTGCACCTCCTTTTTAATTGATGGTAATTAGAATAAGGACATTTTAAATCTTTTAAAGAGTACCCAATGGTGGTCAAGGCTGGTACCAGCAGCAACCTTTTTTTTCCCCCTCTGGCTGTGTACTTGCTCCTGGGACTGATGTGAAAGACTCAAATCTTATCTGCAGAATATTGAATTTAAATAATTAAAACATTGGATATAAAAAGTAACTTCTTTCTCATCAATCATGTTTTTATTATTAAAATACCACATTACATTGGTAAAGAGTTTAATTTCAGAGACAAATTGTAAAATAGTAGCAATACAAGGGAAGATGTAACCAAACATAGAATCATATTGAAACTTGGTAGCTATAACAATAATAAACAGTTGAGGAGCCCCTTATGAGTAGGTGCAATCCTCTGCTGTTAGAACCATGGCCACACATCTAACGATATGGTAAACAGAACAGAAATTGACAGGGCAAAGGGCAGGTGAGCCGTGCAGATAACTTTGCAAAACCAAAGAGTTCCCATAATTATCGGATATTGTTAATTAAACAAGAATAATTATAGGAGGGTCATCAGATGGCAAATGATGTACATACCTGTTATGATACATGAAGAAACTCCAACACTCTCAAAACCTAAAAAAAAAGGGCCTTCGTCCATAACAACCCCCTTTCCAAGAACATACACTTGTTCGTAGGTACTCGGCTGCTGTCTGGATTTCGCACTTAAAGTAATAACAGTGCAGGAAGCACAGGTATCATATTATAGACAAAGTAATGTGACATTCTAAGAACTCATATAGGGAACTGCACCTAGATTCTCAGAAGAGATCTCCCATCCAGGAATAAATCCAAGCCCTTACTGATTAGCTTCCCAAACTAGACAGAAGAAGTCTGTCTAAAGCTAATTTATGTAGTAATACAAATAGCACTCCTAATAAGTGTTTATCAGAATACTCTCCTGCAGTTAGCGTCACTGCAAGGTGGTATTAAACAAGGGTACAATTTAGCTACTTATAATTAAGCAACTAACCGAAGGGTATGCAGTAATATTTTCACTACATTAATAATCTATACATTCTTAAGCATTACTAATAATTCCAAAATGATGATTCAATAAACATGAGAGTAAATGCAAAAATCAGTAATTTCTTTAGATAGGCAGCAAACTGCAGGATAAGACATTTCAAAACACATGGACTATCCAGAGTAGCCAGGTGTATATCTGATAGCAATAATATGTAATGGAATGTATCCAGGATACTTAGCAGATGAACAAACCAGCAATCCTTCCTAGGCAGCTTGTTAACAGAAGGAACCAGGGACCAGGCAAGATATGGAGTCCTGTGGAAGAGTCAGCCAGAACAGAACAACCCACACAGGACATCACCTGATTAAAACTGCTGGCAAATTAATCACAGTTGACCAAGCCAATGCCCACGCTGACATCATAACAGGTGAACAAGTCAGCAACCATTCCAATGATTCAGTCCAGACTTGACCAGCTGAGTATAGATCTAACAATACCGTAATGTGTGTTTTAAGATAATCTCTAATTCTGCTTAAAATCACATGGAATAATAGTGATATAGCTCTCCCAAGTATTAAATAATTTAGAAGTTAGCATTTCCCTGTCCAATGAGGTTTTCAAACAAACCATGTTAAAAATACAAAATAATTTGTCTTAAAAAGAGATAAGGATGGTGTGGTAGAGGCTATCCATGTTTGCAATGGTAATAGGTATTTTCCTACAGCATCTAGAGACTCTGGTCCATTGGGATCATCCCAAAATGGCTCACTTGGCAGAGAAAGGCACATAGTTAACCAAATGATCTACGGAAAATTGTATGACTAAGCCAAACTTGTCAGAGTGGGCAAGTCCAAAAACAATGTTGTAAATTTGCCTGTGTTATGGCAACGTAGACCTTCATGGGATGTGGATATTCACTCTAGGAATTGGCAGTAAGGGGAGAAATAAGACTCATGGAATATATCTATAGATTGTAAGCCTGAGACTAGGGTCTTCCGACCTCTGTCTGTTATTACCCAGTTTTGTTCTGCTAATGTTTCCAATTGTGAAGTGCAATGGAATATGTTCCGCTATATAAGAAACTGTTAATAAATAAAATAAATATATGAAAGAACATCTTCTGATATTAAGCTGAGGATAGTAATAAGCAGGAAACTGTAAGATATCGAATGGAAGGAGGACAATCACTGACTGACACCTGAACGGCCCTTGAGTGATCAAAATGTTTCCGTAAACTAATGTAAAGCAAAGAGAGAGCCCATTGTATGGGTGGTGCAGATTTTAACATCACATAAAACTGAATTTGGTCTCAAAGCACTCTGATATAAGCACTAATGTGCCTGAAAAAATGCAAGAGGGAAGCGTAGAAGCACAGGAACTTTGGCTCCTGCTTGAGCATATGTCAGTGGTGTTTCAAAAGCGCTATATGGGAACATTTTGCCTTTGCAATGGAATTTCTTATATAATTTCTGATTATAAAGTTTTGATCTCTGATATGTCCGCGCCCGTAAGTAACAGGGGCAAGGACTGCAGCAGATAGTTAAATAATTTTAATAACATGATTAAAACTGAAGTAGAGCTTGTTAAGTTGATTTCTTTAATTTATGCAAAAATACATGATTAAAATTGATTGAAATAAATATGATATTCATAAACTCATTGATTAATTACTGTAGCTAACACACTGGTGTTACCTATTGATTCCTATAAGTCGCTATTTAACGCTGCAAGTCGCTTAAGAAAGAATTGCTTTCCAGTCCAATCATGTGGTTCCAAAGCACAAAATGAGTTAACAATTACAGTAAAAAGCAATGAAATAGTACAGCCCGATACATACGCATGCGCACTGGTCCCAGTATACAGTCATCAATCCAGACGTCTGCGGTCGCAAGAAGATACCCGTACACTGAGGTCAGCACACAGCTTATATACCTTACAGGTTTCAGAGTTAACAAAGGGACAAATTGACAGGTTCTTATTGGTTCTTGCTTCTGGTCATTGGTCAGGTCATACGGTGTCATCAGGGGTACGGCTCAATCCTCAAACGGTCACATTGTGTAGCTTCCCACCGAACAACTGGTTAATAATGGCTAAAACACTGCATACTAGTAATAACATTCTATTCAATAACTCCCTATCATCCATAACTAACAGACGCATGATGTGACTTCTTTGCCGATAGAAACGGATGTCTGCAAATACACAGGTATTTAGTATGATAGCTAACATGACATGCCCACTGTATTCTGAACCTTAGATCTCCTCCTTTTAAGTGCATATTACTCCATAATTGTTAGCTAACAAATACCTTTAATAACTTTAAAAAAAAAAAATGTTTGGCTTTATTTTTTGGAGCAATATTTTTTAAATCAATTCAAATCAATTTATTTACCACTTGCTGAATTATTGGCGATCATATTGTGGGCACTGTAGTATATAATAAACTTGGTCACCTTTGTATACTTTGCTATTACCTTCCTGTTAGGGGGGCAGGGCTTTATCATGGGCATTCTCAATGGCCAGGATTAAGAATGTTTGGCTTTTCTGCTGAAGTGAAAATGCTGCAGACTTGCCGGAAGAGCCCCCTCACCTTACAGTCCCACCCCTTTTCTTAAATATAAAAGCTACATGCTGCTTGTGCAATGCTCTACAGAGCCCCGGCTGTCAGCACCTGGATAATCCCCTCCCCAAGGGACCCTCAAGCAGTGGGGTGGTCCGGGTGCTGACAGCCAGGGCTCTGGAGAGCATTACAGAAGTAGCATGCAGACTTTATTCTTATTTAAGATATTTTTTTAATTATATTTTCAAAATGTAATACTCAGTCACAACAAGAAACATGAACAGTCCAGAAAGCTCAATATGGGCCCCCACCTACTCCTTTGATTTTAAAAAAGTAATTATAATGTACAAACACCAGACATTTCTGCTGCAAAAGAGGGGATGAAAATATTTTGGATTACAAGTGTATAAGTTAATATCATTTTTGTTCTTGAGGTGGACCAAAAATAACATCCTATAATGGTATTACAAAATAATTATTTTATAAAATTAAATATATATTTTTTTATTATATTTTATTTTAACCTGGGGCTCAGTGTTCATCTACATCACTGTTGACAAATGTTAATTCATCCCCACTAGAATCTAAACTTGCAATCCATTTTTTGAAGGATGTCTATGGTGTTCCCCAAACAATTTGTAGTGTACACGCTGCTCCAAATTTCTTTCTTTCTGTCCCAAAATGCCAATGGACACTGTGATTCTAATATGCATATTGCCGTTAGAGTATTCTTCTACCAGTCTACAAATTGATGCTGCATCACAATGAAATGTGGAATTGTCCCTGTCAAACTTGAGGATTTCATTTAAGCATGCCCAGATGTTAGAACACCAACATCTCAAATTTCTGCAATCAATCCATTCATTGCCTATGAATCTCTGTGAAATACTGTTTTTCCCTGGCATCATTATTACTAATATACTAATTAATAGTAGTATTAGAAGCAAAGGATGTGGCACTAAAGACTTTGGTCCATCAACTTTCTAACAACATTTTGTAAAAAAAAGTCATGATATACTGTTGGGCTTAAACTAGTATCAAGTATAGGGTGACAAAATGTATTCATCATTTTGCAAGATCTTGTACAGCCTTGGGCCATTGTGAAGGGAATAATTGCATTGGTCTACTAGGCCAACACACTTTGCAGAATCACCTGCTTTTATCATATCCTCCTTCAGCTTCTCTAAATGCTTTTCAAGTAGTTTAATTAGGGGTATGCCTTCACTTAGTCTGGCAGTGTCAGAACTCCCTTTGTTACACTTTCAAATGGCTTTAGTGACTTGCATACAACTGAAGGGATTCTTCCATTGCAGAATACTGCAAATTTACAGACCATGGAAAGCATCTCCTTCACAGACTTCTCTTTTTGTAGAAATTCTGAACAATCAAGTTGTTTGTGTAGGCAACACATGTAATCTGTTTACATTTCCCATTCAAATTGCACATGTAAGAGGTGCATTGTGGGGTGAAAGCCTGCTGAAAGTCTGTGGCCTACTTTGTGTTGCACAGTCTCGCCTGCAGGCTGTACATGTGGCAGATGGTCCTGGTGCACAGGCTGGACACAGACACATAAGGAGGTCTAGAAAGAAGGACAATGTGAGAGTACCGCCCCACCTCTGAGTCATCCACGATGCCCTACAGGACCAACCAATTAGAAAATGGGAACTGTGTTGATTAAGTGGAAATCATTCCTGGCACCTTTTTGGCCTCATATCACGAGATTCGACTGAGTGCTTACACACCAGATAGAAATTCAACATTGCATCTTGCATCCAGGCCAACTCTCTCCCCAGAAGATGAGAGAGACAAGAAAGAGACTACACAAACACAAAGTTCTCAACAAGAGTACTCTTGGCCCTTTCAACTCGCTCGACCCTTCAAAAACTCCTGTAAGGAGACACAAATACCACCATGCTTGGTCCCTACCCTAATCCTATAACTACACTGCTTACCTACAATATCTAACTGGGCCTAAACTTACTGGCTTACTGTACATTCATATAAATTACATAACATGTGAGATATAAACTTATAAGATGCTCTAATATATTGGACCTGCATGGATGCAACATTCAGTCAAAACACTCTATAGTGCAAGAAAAGACCACAGTACTGTCTCTTTTAAAACCTACCTATCTACTTGCCTGCAGAGCTAACCAGCTTAGAGCCTATTGTTATATAAGTGGTTAAAACCTGGGCCTATTACAACGGATTGTTCTGGAGGGAAAAGACTTGTATGTCTTGGCGTGAAATGGACTTTCCAGTTTTGGCAGGAAAATGGACTGTTAATTGGGGGCCTGACAGCCCTCCACACCCTATTAGATTTTTCAGTGGCCATAGCTACTCTCCCGGAATGCCTGGGAGACTCACGAAAACGAGTTAGCACCGACCAGGAGACTTGCCCAATTTTCCAGGTGGTGCTCCCTGAAACCTGGAAAAGTGGGCAAGTCTCCCGCCTGGCTGCCTATCCCCAGAACCCCCCCTTCCACCCCCCACACACACACACCCAGCAGGGGGGCCGATGACTTGATTCACGCTAAATCATGTCATCATGGCCACGCCCCCTGCTTCATAATGCTGGTAATCTCGCCATTGTGTAATGGGTCGGGGACACGATGATGTGATCATGCAGACACGTCACTGCTCCACCCCTAATGCCGTGTCAAGTCCCTGCCATGTCCCCCTTAGGCTGTGCAACACCCCCATGCTGTGCAGACCTGAAGGGGGTGAGCATGGCCATGGGTCTACAATTAAAAATAAGGGGGCACAAATCTTGTCGTTATTAGTGAGGTGCTTACTATAATACCTGGGTGTAATGCCCAGAGCTGTTAGCAGGGCCTCTGATAAGAGGACTGTTGGGACTGAATTCCAGGACCCTGACAGAGGTACTTCTACTGCTGATACCTGGAGTACTGCACAGTGACGTGACTTCTGGGAGCCAGCTGTCATGGGGGCACAGAGAGATGCATCTATATCCGCTGCCTGCAGCCCTGCTGATCACTACAGTGGCACAGGCAGCTGTTATAGATGAATCTATCCTATCCAATACTGTGGTTTAAGTCTGGCATTGCTGGCGGCTGCCTGGTATAATAAAGTTTTTTTTTTTTTTAATTGAGGCAAGTCATGCATGCCACACCATTGACAGAGGAGCAGCCAGAAGACACAGGAGAAGGTAAGTGGCTGTGGGCTGAAGGGGGTTGGATGTGGGGGCTTGGTTGGAGAGACAGAAGAGGTGCTGGCTGTGGAGACAGAAGCGGTGCAGGCTGGAGCTGTAGAGACACTGCAGGGCTGTATTTTCAGGAACACAGACCCCACAATTTTTGATGGCAGCCATGTCTGTTAGTAGGGGAGGGTTCCAATGGACATTGACCTTAGCCTAATGCCCAGGTCTACACACATGGGCAAAGGCCTAGTGCCTGCCTAATGCTCAGTATCACTAATGTGGGGGCACAGAGGGTAGTGACTTAAGCCTAATACCTAGGGTCACCAATGTTAGGCACAGTCCTTGTGCCCATCTATCGACTAACACAATGTAACCAAGGCCTAATGCCCAGATTTACTTTTAATATGCTCAGGTCTTTGGCTTGCCTATCTTTTAATATAGTGACCTGGGCCTGATGCCCAGAGTCACTCACGAGGGGGTTCAGGCATTGGGCCTGCCTATCCAATGGCACAGGCCTATGGCCTTACTGTGACCATGGGCCTAGTGCTCGACAACCCTGGGGTCTAGGGAGGGTTAAATAGAAAATACTGGTAGCCCAAGGCTGCCTAATAGCATCTCTGGATGAGGCTGCTGTTGTGAGCTTCATTTAGCACTAGTAGCACTCTCTGGTCCTCAGCTTCCTTCTTCTGTCACTGACACATCCTGGCCAACAGCACCTTCTACTCCTCCATCCGGTGCTGCAAATCTACCTTCTCCTGGTGTGGCTCCTTCTTTGTTCTGCTCTTCTACTTTCTTTTGTTTGGGTAGTCTTCTCTCAAACTGAGCTCTCCCGCTCTGCGGCATCTAATATAATACACCATGAGTGGGTGGAGCAATAATGCAGCGAGCCATGAATCCCTCACTGTGGCCACCTCTAATTGGCTGTCGATCCACAAGCCATGATTAGCTCATGCCTGGTGCGATGTTTAAACCTCTGCTTTTTGACTGGAATTCAGAGCAGACCCACTGTCCCAGAGCTGGCTGCCAATGTGGCCTGCTTGGGGCACATTTCTGCTTCACATTGCCGCCTCTGGGATCCAACTCTGGATACCATATTAGGACACTTATCCACACATGCACAATGTAGGATCCGTTATCAGATCTGATAATTCCAGAGGAGATTTTTAGCAGGAGGAGCCATTTGAATACAACATTGTGAAATTTTATGGAACAAGTTTACACCGGCATGTGTCTTTGTGAAGCCAGAAATGCCTGTGAATGAGTTGACATTGTTTGCTAGCGACACTGTACTGATAGAGGATGATGGTGATGAAGAAGATGATGCTGGTGCTACTTCTGGCTCTACTACTGATGGTTATACACCTATCCAGTGTGCTGTCACAGGCATGTGGTCTTTTGTTTCAACAGTGCCGCTTGTCCACATATCTGTGGTTAGGGTTATCTGAATGAGGGTGGCCGCTTTTTTTTTAAAAGCCAGTGTCCTGGCCGCTCGCTAAGCTGCGGGTGACCACTCACAGCTTTAGCGAGTGACCAGGTGATGGTCGCGATGGTCGAGACCATCGGGACTTGCGAGGAGACCCTTGCGGTAGGGTCTCGTCTACCGCAAGCCCCAGGTAGCTTCCTGATCTAACAGAGCAGGAAGTTCCCTACTGACATCACTGGTGATGTCAGTAGGGCCGTCTACAAATGGCAGGCATTCCTTCAGGAATGCCTCCGTTTGTCCGGCCAACCCCCCACCCCGCCTACAAAACAAGGCGACCTGTCAATCAACATCGACAGCCACCCCGTTTGTAGTGAGTCCCGGGGTCCTAAGGTGAAGACGCCAGAAGTCCTGGTGGGTGGGCACCCGCCAGGCAAAGACGCCGAAGCCCTGGTGGGTTGGTGCCCACAAGGCGAAAACGCTGAAGCCCTGGCAGGTTGGCACTCACCGGGCGAAGACAACAGAAGTCCTAGTGGGTGGCTGCCATGCAAAACAGTTGACACAGGCTGCTGCCCACTAGGTGAAGATGCCAGAAGCCCTGGTGGGTTGGCGCCCACCAGGCAAAAATGTCAAACCCCTGGCGGGATGGCGCCCACCGGTCGAAGATCCGGAAGTCCTAGTGGGCGGCAGCCACGAAAAAGAGCTATCACAGGCTGTTGCCCACTAGGTGAAGACTTTCGAAGCCCTGGCGGGTTGGCGCCCGCCAGGCAAAAACGCCAAAGCTCTGGCAAGTTGGTGCCTGCCAGGTGAAGATGCCTAGTCCTGGGGTGGCGGCGGCCATGCAAAAGAGCTTAAAGGCCGCCATCCCCCAGGTGAAGACCTGTAAAATAAAATATTACAATATTAAAGTGTGTTCTGTTATTTTAATATTTTTTTTTTTACAGGTGGACTACAGGTGGCAGTGGGCCCTAATGCCCAGCATGCTGGTACTTGTGGTTTTCCAAATAGCAGCATGCAGGGAGGCGTGCTGGGACCTATAGTTCACCTGCAAAAGAAAATATGCTTTAAAATGCACCACACAACACAATCAACCCAGCACCCTCCACCCAGGGGTGCTGGGGATAGCCCTGGGCTATCAGCCTGGGGTACCCTGAGGAGGGGGACCCCTTTATTGGGGGGGTCCCCAGCTCCTCAGGGTTCCCCGGCCTGGACTGACTAGCGGTCAGGGTTGATGCTGCGGCTGGGGGGCCCGGCGAAAGGGCTCCCCTGGCTGTGGCATCAGCCCCCCGTTAGAAATAGTCCGGTGCTGGTCCTGGAGAATACAGGGGGACCCTACTCATTTTGGCAACCAGGGCTGGTTGTGCCTAAATACGGGGGACCCCTATGTCATTTGTTCCCTGCATTAAAGCACAACCATGACTGGCTGCCTGTGTTTTAAATTTTAAAAAAAATGGCGTGGCCCCACCCCCCAGGAAACAATCAGCCCCAGGCTTTGGAGCCCCAGTATTGGTTGTTCTAAATACAGGGGACAAATGACTTAGGGGTCCCCTGTATTAAGCACAACCAGCACAAGGCTTTTGAGAACCTATCCTGGTTGCCAAAATACGGGGGACAAATGACGTAGGGGTCCCCCGTATTTGGCACAACCAGCACAGGGCTCTGAGCTGGTCCTGGTTCTGGAAATACAGGGGGGAAAATGCATAGGGCTCCCCCTGTATTTTCCAGAACCAGTACCAGACTCTGGCTAGTGGGGGGGGGGTGATGCCACAGCCAGGGGAGCCCTTTCACTGGCTCCCCCAGCGGCAGCATCAACCCTGACTGCTAGTCAGCCCAGGCCGGGGAGCCCTGGGGAGTTGGGACCCCCCCAATAAAGGGGTCCCCCTCCTCAGGGAACCTCAGGCCCAGGCTGATATCCCAGGGCTATTCCTGGGCAGTGGATGCTGGGTTAATTGTGTTGTGTGGTGCATTTTAAAGAATATTTTCTTTTGCAGGTGAACTATAGGTCCCAGCACGCCTCCCTGCATGCTGATACTTGGAAAAACACAGACACAGTCTTCTAAATCTTTTATTTACTGGGACCTTCACCTGGAGCGTGGCGGCCAGTAAGCACTGTTGCGTGGCTGCCACACATCCAGAGCTTCTGCGGCGTCTTCACCTGGAGCACGGCGGCCAGTAAGCTCTTTTGCACGGCCATCGCACATCCAGGGCTTCACGTCATCTTCATTCTTCAGGTGGTCTTTTCAGCTCCCCGGTAAAACATGTTCCCAGCAAGCCTCCCCTGCATGCCGGTACTTGGAGAACCACAAGTATCAGCATGCAGGGCATTACGGGCTTGCTGGTACCTTTTAGTTCCACAGCAAAAGCAATATTGAAAAAAAACACACACCGTAGAAAAGTATCATTTTATTAAAACATACATGCACACACACATGTATTCACACATGCATACACACTATCTCACATACTCACCTATGTATCCCTGAAGCCAATCTCTCCTCTTCTCCAGTAGACAATCCAATGGATTACCTGTGAAAAAAAATTCCATACTCACCTCCTCCTATGCGTGGATCTGTCCTCTTCACACAATCCAGGGTTTTGGCCCAAAAAAATAAAATGAGATAACCGGATCTGCCCGATTGACAGCTCCGCCCAGGATTTCAGTACAGAAATCCTGATGCAGAGCGCTCATTGGCTGAGAGAGGCGAGCTTTCCACCTATCAGCCAATGAGCAGTTCTCACCATTGAATTCAATGGTGAGAACGAAGCGTGCCCTTTTCAAAAATGGCGTCTCAGAGCCATTTTTGACATTCAAAGATGGCCACCACGAGCCAATCACGGCTCGCGACGTCATCGCCCCGCCCCCTCGGCTGGCTTAAATACAGCCAACAGCGCGAACTCCGTCCATTCAGTCCGTCGGCCGGGGAGTTGGAGAGACCAGCTGAAGAAAGAAGACGACGGGAAGCCCTGGATGAGCGGTGACCGCGCAAAAGAGCTTGCTGGCCGCGCTCCAGGTGAAGGTCCTGGTAAATAAAACATTTAGAAGACTGTGTGTTTTATTTGAATATTTCTTTTGCAGGAGTACTATAGGTGCCAGCAGGCCCTTAATACCCCACCTGCAGGTAGTTGTGGTTCTCCAAGTACCAGCATGCGGAGGATGCCTACTGGGACCTGTAGTACTATTGCAAAAGACAATATTTATAATATTTTTATGCACCACACTATACATAATCAGCCTGGCACCCACCGCCCAGAGGTGTCAGGGATAACCCCGGGCTATCAGCCTGGGCATGGGGTGCCCTGAGGAGGGGGACCCCAACTCCCCAGGGATCCCCGGCTTGGGCTGACTAGCGGTCAGGGGTAATGCTGCGGCTGGGGGGCCCGGTGAAAGGGCTCCCCTGGCTGTGGCATCACCGCCCACCCCCCACTAGATGGAGTCCTGTGCTGGTTTGGGAAATACAGGGGGGGCCCTATGTACTTTTTTCCCCCTGTATTTCCAGGCCTGGCTCAGAGCCCTGTGCTGGTTGCACTAAATACGGGGGACTCCTACATCATTTGTTCTCCCTATTTTGACAACCAGGACAGGTTCTCAAAAGCCTGGTGCTGGTTGTGCTTAAAACAGGGGACCCCTACGTCATTTGTCCCCTGTATTTAACACAACCAGTACTGGGGCTCCAAAGCCCGGGTCTGGCTGTTTTCTGGGAGGGGTGGGGGGTGCTACGCTTTTTTTTTTTACACATTCAACTTTTAACATAGATCTGTAGATCTCACTGCTGCATTCGTCCATCTGTGACTTATTGATTTGATTTTCTCAGGTGCATACGCACTACCAGTCAGCCCTCTGTCTCCCACTGATACCCCCTTTGCACTGCACCGCTGCCAGTGCTCTGCACGACTGCTGCTGCCGCTACCCCACACACCTACATCCGTCTCACACTCTGCACCTCCAAAAGCAACCTCCTGTGTGCTGCCCCCTCTTCCACCTGTGTTAGAGTACCATTTTGTTGCCCTTCTCCCCTGCAGGTGGCCTGGTTTGCTCATCCAAACCCTGATAGTTAATACATTTTAAAAAAACTATGAAATTCCATAGATAAAAAACCTTACGGTTTCATATGTCCCATTAAGGTTGCTTAGACATGATCTGAAAATTCACAAAACCTATTGGTTTTCTGCCACTCAAACTCCAAAAAGCAATGAAACTATGATCATTAAGGCTGACTCCTTAAAGGACGTGTTCCTTGCGCAATACATTATGGTATGCCATCACACCCTGTGGTTAACAGCAGATTCAGAACTCTCACAGAATGAGATTGCTGTGACTCACAAAATGGTGAGCTTCTAATTCACAGAATTGTGTGCTCACTGGAATACACACATGCAGTCGATGCAACTGAGGTGAAAGCAGAGAATAGAGCTGTGCAGATGGGATAAAAGTGGTGTGGATGGGGGGAGGAGACACAGCAGCATGGACAGGTGAGACACAAATGCGTGTAGAGGAGAGAAGGTTAAGCAGTACAGAGGGGGGGGGGGTTTGCCAGTACAAGTAATGTAGATGGGTGGAAAACAGTGGTGTGGATGGGGGGAAAACAGAGTGGCACAGTTTGGGACATGGGAAGACAGGCAAAGACAGACTGGTGCGGATCAGGGAATACAGACTAGCACACAACAGTAGGGATTGGGGAAGACAGAGTAGTGCAAATGGGGGGAGGAGACAGAGTTGCACAGTTGGGGACAGAGTGGTGCACATGGAGGAAGAAAGAGTGCCACAGAGGAAAGGAAGACAGCGGCGTGGCTTAGGGGAAGGCAGTGGTGCAGAAGGAAACAGAGTGGCACGGATGCAGGGCGGTGCAGATGGAGAAAGACAGATTGGTGCAGATGAGAGAACACAGACTACCATAGTTCGGAGACCACACAGCAGTAGGGATTGGGGAAGACAGATTGGTGTGGATGGGGAGGAAGACAGAGTGGTGTGGATGGTGGGGGGGGCAGATTTGCACGGTTGGGGGACCAGAGTAGTGCAGATGGAGGAATAAAGAGAGCCACAGATGAGAGAAAGACAGCAACGTGGCTGTGGAGAAGGCATGGATGCAGGGTGGTGCGGCTGGGGAAAAACAGACTATCACAGTTGGGAGACCACACAGCAGTAGGGAATGGGCAATATATAGCAGCATGGAGGCACATAGGGGAAGATAGTGTACATGCATAGACAGAGTATGATATTTTAAAAATAAGGGAGCAGAATGTATATTCTAAATGAGATAAATGTATGTAGTGAGAAGGATGTTGGAAACCAGTGAGATTGTTTTGGTGATCAAATGAGAAGATTGTGGGCACTGAGTGGGATGTGCGTGCCACATAACTGCTCAAACCTCAGTTGCATAGACTGCATGTGTGTATTCCAATGAGCACACAATTCTGTGAATTAGCAGCTCCACCATTTTGTGAGTCACAGCAATCTCATTCTGTGAGCGTGCTGAATCTGCCGTTAACCACAGGGTGTGATGGCATACCATATCTGTATTGCGCAAGGAACACGTCTAAAGGAGTCAGCCTTAATGATCGTAATTTCATTGCTTTTTGGAGTTTGAGTGGCAGAAAATCAATAGGTTTTGTGAATTTTCAGATCATGTCTAAGCAACCTTAATGAGACATATGAAACCGTAAGGTTTTGTGTCTATGGAAATTTTTATATATATATATATATATATATATATTCAATCATATTAGAGATGTGCGCAGACTCTGTATTGGTTTTGCCAAAACCACCCTCAAGTGGTTTGATTCTTTTCGGTTTTTGATTTCTTGGACCTGTTTTTGTACAAATAGTATTATTAACATCAATAACATTAATTTCCAGTAAATTTTGACTGCCACACAGCACTGGAAATCACGAGGGATGGACTTAAATGCATTCCAAAACATGTGAGATACGGAGTTCCAAATTGCGAGAACACTCTAGTCAGAACCCCAAAGTGAATCAGAACTCAGGGCCTGATTCAGCAAGGATCGCTATTGCGATCGCAATAGTGATTATGCGCGCAGTCTCACTGCACAGATATGCTAATGATTGCAATCGCAATCCCATACGCAGCCTAATATAAGGACGCCCACCTCACACACGCACACAAACATACATATGTCAGGGCCGGCTCTTGTAGTGTTTGACCTGTGCGGTCGAACAGTGGCACCACCCCATAGAGGGTGCACCCCTGCTGTCCTGCTGTTCCACCCGTGGGCCGAAGTGTCCCACGGGTGGTCTGGTTGGGAGGTTGGGCACCCCCACCGCCGCAGCGGTGCTGGACCCCGGAGTAGCTGAATGGATGCTGCACGCATGTGAGCAGCATCCATTCAGTGCCGGGAGCAGGCTGGGTAAAGCCCAGCTAGTTGGGCTTGCCCCCAGCCTCATGTTACATGGGGAGTGAGCCATGCGGGCACGTCCCAAATAACATCACTTACGGGATGTGGCCTATGGTAATTAGGCCACACCCCCATTTTCGGTCGTGACTACAGGGCTCTTTATACTGATCCGGCACAGGGCGCAGATACCCCTGGTGGCGGCCCTTGCAGCAACTATTGGTTGTAGATGGGGACGGGACCAGGCTCTATGTCATTAGGCCCCTCCCTCTAGCAATGATTTGCAGGTCTGGAGGAAGCGGAACCAAAATGATGCGATTCAAATGGAATTACGTCATATTGACTTTGCCCCTCCCCATTGACCCACAAATCACTGCATTTTGCCACAAGGGGGCAAAGCTTAATAACATGGTGTCCGCTCTCTCTTCTGTCAGGGGGGTTGCTGGGTTCTGACTTTCTAGTAATTTAAACTTATGTCGGTATGTACAGTGTGCCACTGTCATTGCTCTATGTCCTCCCGATGACTACTGGGGAGAAAGTAGGTGTTAGTTTTGCTGACTGTTGCACTTTGTTGCGTATGAGACTCATTGGGCCTGTATCAGCACGGAATGCAGATGCGAATGCAATAGCGATTACGCACGCAGTCTCACTGCGCTAGTCCACTAATCCATTGCGATTGCTGCTGCAATCTCAGCACAACATAAGGACGCCCACTTTACCTTACACACATCCATAATGTTTAGCACGACTGCAAAAACATCAGTACAGTCGAGTACCATCAAAGCATCACGCACACGTGCACAAGCCCTGACCTTACTCAGAAATTGCTAACTTCCACGCACGCTATCAGGCCTCAGGCTGTGTAGGGCATCGCAGTGGATAATTTATGCATGCCCCACCGCCTCTGTTTGCCCTCCCCCCATTACCACACACATATGGCACTTCCTGTCAATGACTCTATGATGAGTCTGCGTAGCCGCTGCGATCGCAATGGCTGATTTGCGCATGCGCATTGCAATGCATGCACAGTATGCAACAATTGGCCACTTACGTGCATATTAGCAATTGCGTTCCTTGTTGAATCAGGCCCATTATCCGCAGATTTAAGGTATAAGCAGGCAACTAGCCCCACTTGTCATCTACAGGAAAGGGGTCAAAGAGCAATTATATTTAATACAGAACATACCTGGTTTTGTATTGAATCTAATTGTCCTTTAAAATCCAGTGGCTGAAAATCACTGCATAGTAAATTTAGACCTAGTTTTTTGGTGGAGTAACCTTGTTAGCTAAGTATAGTGTTAGCACATCTCTTCCAGCAGACTTTGTTGTCCCTTTCTGTCCAGTGAAGGGTTAAGAGGCCACCCTGGAACCATTGGAAAGTTCTACTCTGTGAGTTTGTAAGCAGGATGCTGACAGAGAGTTATTTAAACACAGCCAATAAAAATAATCAAATATTTCCTGCTGTCAAAACAGCTTCATCAAAGATTCACAGCTCATCGGAGCGAAGAGAAATATCTTCTTCCACCCACAGTAATCTGCATCCCGTTTCCATACAGTGTCATTCCAAAACTGTGAGCGTCTGTCGCCTTCTTTAGTGAAGGCATCTTACAAGTGAGAAGAATAGAGGATCAGCCTTGTAAATACACACACCAATTAAAGTCACAGTAGCTTTGATAAGTGTATGTGTGTTATATAAATTACATCATATACTGTATATGCAGGTAAGTTTTACTTTTCTAAACCAGGGGCAGGGAGACTAGGGCAGGGGCGCGAGGGGAGTTGGGCTGCAGCATGGAGGCAGGAATTACTGTTACCTGCACCAGATGGCTGATCTGTGATCTCCTGTGTGCAGTCAGCTGAGATGCAGTGAAAGTGCCAGCCAGCTGGCACTTAACTGCATCTCAGCTGACTGCACATATCAGCTGATTGGGTCCCAGAGAGGAGATAACTGATCAACCGTCTGGTTCAGGTAAGTTTTATTTTATTTATTTTTTATTCCTACACCTCTGTGATCAGCCTGTGGTCTGTTTAGTCACACAGGCTGATGACAGTCATCAGCTCCTGGCCTTTGCTCTGCCTGTCAGATATCAGGCAGAGCAGAGGAGTTGGGGAACTGGAAGTAAGCCTGCATAACGCCTTCTGAAGATAGCAATATTATCGGAGGGCTATCTGTGGCATTTTATAACAATTGAACAGTACATTTGAAGCAGATCACATTTCCTATTACAAGTATGGGAAATGAGATCTGCCTACTAAAAATTTAAATTTAAGGGCTTGGAATAGTTTTTCCCGAAAATTACTCCAAAAGCCCCTTGATACATTTAAGTGATACTAATATAATGTGAAATGGGTATGAAAACACCAGTTTTTCCATTATTTTAACAAAAATAATATTGATAAATATGCCTTTAGTGCATTTTTAATCTCCTGCGTTGTAATATATGCATTGTTGTTAGTTTGCTATTAAGGAAGTGATGCAAAATAAAGCCAGATATAGGGTGATTGCTGGTTCTTATGTAGGTTGACTCTTCTGGGTATATTTATTTATGTGTGGGTTTTTAGAAGTGGAGATGTTGCCCATAGCAACCAATCAGATTTTATCTATTATCTTCTAGAAGCTGCTAGATAAATGTTAAGTAGAATCTGAGTGGTTGCTATGGCAACATCTCCACTTCTTAAATTCCGTACTTTAGTAAATATACCCCTTCATCTTATTCTTCATCCAACTCAGTGCTCTTAGGACTCATTCCTGGCATGATACAAAGTCCAGTGTATCTGGTGTTGTATGTTCTGCTCTTTGTAGGTCCAATAGTTGTAGGTAGTGGTCAAATGTTTAACCCAAATTTTGTTTCATTGTTACCAAACCCTTCCTCATAGAGTGAATGGTTTTTGTAGTCCCTTTTACCCTTGCACCTATACATCAACAACAAAAACATGACTATGACTTTAAATAAATTAGTGTCTTTCATTTACCTGCCCATTCCAAGGTAAGTCTCCATAAGTCTAGTACTATAATGCCGCATAGTCAGTACAATTTGCAGTATTAGAGCTGGACTGGCTGCAACCGCACGGTACATGGCTGCGCCTGGTGACAGAGAGACAGGCAGAGGATAATCCCCATCCACTTTCAGCTCAATCGTAATGGCCACGGAGCAACCTCTGTTTGTCTCTTGGTCATTAGGCATAGCACAGACCGCTACTAGGTGTTATGCTGGGTACACACAGGAAGATCTGCACAACCAACGATATCGCTGAACGATTTTCCTGTATTGCAGGACAAATGATATTGGGTGTGCACACTGAAAGATATCTTGCAGTGAAGTCATCCTTGTCCCATCTCTGAACAGGCAATTCTTCGAGATTTCGTCCAAATTGGCCTGCATGTACGGACAACCAAAGATATCATTATCATCCAGTGGGAGCGCGTATCATTGGTCGTTCATTGCATACACATACTCCAGACCTTTTACCTGCTTAATTGATAATGAAATAATGAGGGAATAGCCCACACCTGTCCATGAAATAGCCTTTGAGTTGATAGTCCCATTACTTTTGGCCCCTTAAAAAGTGGGAGGCACATATAGAAACCGTTCCTACACAGTTCACCTGATTTGGATGTAATTACCCTCAAATTAAATCTGACAGTCTGCAGTTAAAGCACATCTTGTTTGTTTCATTTCAAAGCCATTTTGGTGGTGAATAGAGGCCAAAATCTGAAAATTCTGTCAATGTCCCAATATTTATGGACCTGACTGTATGTATATATATATATGTAATAAGTCACTAGTGGTGGGATGTTGGTAGGTGAGTCGTACCTGTTTCCCTGCAGAAGTCGTCAATCCCGGCCTTTCAAATAGTCTTTGACCTGCTGCTGCTCTTGGATTCTGTAGTGGTTAGGCAGAGAGATGGGAACCCCACAAAAACCCCTGACAAGTCACTACACGTGTGGACAGTGACAAAATGTTTTATTTTGCCTGAATGGTAGATCACTGTAATGTTAATTCAATATAAATACACAGTTTAGCAATATGACTTTGTTAACAGTAAACTCAGTTTCACATACAGTATAGTTTAACCTTTCATAATAAGTTATAGCAATTTTACAAAGAACAATGCAATGATGATAAACGCTCTAATATCTCACAAATAATCTAACAATCTGGCATTACCATTAGGAAATAACAGGAAGTTCTGCAACAGATAGTTGTTTTCCCTTAATATAGTCTCCCTCAATAACACCTATTGCACCAAAGTCTTAATGGCTACAGGCAGAAAGCAAAAGAGTTCTCTCCACACTTTGGACTGGGAATATCAATGTATTACTATTATCCACAAGGTGGTGGCACTGAGATAATATCTTAAATGTATCCAGACTAATGGTCACGTTGCTTTCAATGACTTCCGGATGGTAGAATATATATATGTATAACTGTTCTGTCCTTCATAACTGTATGCAAAGGGAGTAACACCCTGTTCTCTTGATTGTCTGCTAACAGAATGTATATATCACAGTTCTGTTCTTGGATTGAGTTAAAAGAGGTAAAGTTAGGTTAACTGTGTACTATGCAGGCTGTTATTTTGACCAGTTCATTAAACAGCATTAATCCCAAGTCACATACAATGCACACCACTGGTTACTATAGACTGGTAGCTGGTTGCTTTGCTTTCTTAAGGTAAATATCCCTTGGTAGCAAAGGGAGGGAAAATAAATCTTGGATAAAGTTCAGTTTATAGTGCTGTAAGGGTTGTTACTCACTGTGCCTTACTGAGTCTTTCATAATAGATAATGGGAGCCACAGTACACTTTAGGATATAACTGTGCCTGCAATCACTGCACCTGCTCCTTCTCTCTCTGTCTCACTGGGAGTCTCTTACTTCATATTGCCGGCTACTTGCTGCCCACTGCGTCCTCTGACCTGGCAGTGCAGCTTCTTCACTCCACGGCTTGGCTTCTGGTCACAGCCCTGCAAACAATCCCAGGTGCTGCACTCCTCACAGCCTACTTTTCAGTCCCCTCACACACCAGACATGTGCTTTCTCAGCCAGTTTCAGGGTCCTTCTCTCTCCTCCCCTTTTTGTTACAGTTTTTAGTCTGAGCTCACTAGTGAAGCACACTCCTGGGTCCTAGTGCACCTCCACACTTCAGTTCCAGAACATTCTCCAGCTCAGGGCAACATACAAATGTCCACAAATATGGGGGTCTTTACAGGGTATCACATATATATATATATATATTAGGGGTGAGCGGGTTCGGATTTCTGAAATCTGAACCCCCCCGATCCGAGGCCAATCCGAGTCAGGCTCGACTTTTCCCACCTGACTCGGATCTGAAATCGAGGCAAAACGTAATCATCCCGCCTTCCGGGTCTCGCGGGTTTTGGATCCTATATAAGGTACCCGCGTCGGCGCCATTTTCTCACTCGGCTGTGGACAGTGAAGAGGGAGGGTGGGAGTTAGGGCTGTGTAGTGTAGTGCAGAGTAGTGTTGTGCTGTGCTGTGCTGCGCTGTACTGCTGTTGTCCATAGGGGCTGTGTCCACTACTTCAAAGTCCATAGGGGCTGGCTGGACTGTGTTGTGCAGTCAGTTGTCCATAGGGGCTGTGTCCACTCCAAAGTCCTGTGCAGTGTCCCAGTCCTAAAGGGGTGCTGTAGTGTTGTCCAGGGGGTGCTCTGTCCATCAGGGGTGCTCCCCCCAAGTGCTAAAAAAAAATTATTTTTTCTGTGTTTGTGAATTGTGTGCGCAGTAGCCGCACGTGCATCAACAAAGTAGTGCCAAGCATGCGCCTGTGTCATAAGTAAAGGGCCGGCTGGCTTGACCGTTAAAGGGTGAAAGATCAAGAACCACTTCCTCCTAGTGCTGAAGCTGCTGCCACTAGTCATGACATAGACGATAACATGCCATCAACCTCGTCTGCCAAGGCCGATGCCCAATGTCATAGTAGAGGGCACATACAATCCCAAATGGCAAAGTTCAGGATAATGACCTTGAAAAAAACATTTAAATCATCTGAAGAATAACGTAAACTTGCCAATATGCCATTTACGACACGGAGTGGCAAGGAATGGCTAAGGTCTTTCCCTATGTTCATGACTAGTGGTTCAGCTTCACATGACGATGGAAGCCCTCCTCCCACTAAAAAAATCAAAAGAGTTAAGCTGGCAAAAGCACAGCGAAGAACTGTGCATTCTAAGAAGATATCACAAATCCCCAAGGATAGTCCAAGTGTGGTGGTGGTTGCGATGCCTGACCTTCCCAGCACTGGACGGGAAGAGGTGGCTCTTTCCACCATTTGCATGCCCCCTGCAAGTGCTGAAAGGAGCACCCACAATCCACTTGCTGATATGCAAATTGAAGATGTCACTGTTGAAGTACAACAGAATGAGGATACTGGTGTAGCTGGCGCTGAGGAGGAAGTTGGCGAGGAGGATTCTGATGGTGATGTGGTTTGTTTAAATCTGGCTCCGAGGGAGACAGTTGTTGTCCGTGGGATGAAAAAGCCCATCACGGTCATGCCTGGGCAGAAGACCAAACATTCCACCTCTTTGGTCTGGCAATATTTCTATCCAAATCCTGACAACAACTGTCTTGCCATATGTACCATATGTAAAGGTGAAATAAGTAGGGGTAGGGACGTTAACCACCTAGGAACATCCTCCCTTATACGGCACCTGCAGCGCGTTCATAAAAAGTTACTGTCAAGTTCAGAAACTTTGGCTAAGACCGTAAGCAGTCCAGGGACACCTAAATCCCTTTTTCCTGTTTTATCCAAGGAATCGGTGGATGAGGAGGATGAGGACGACATCTTGCCTCCGTAGAGCCAGTTTGTGCAGGGACACATTAATTGCCAGCTTGTTTTGTGGGGGCCCAAACGAACCAATCATTTCAGCCACAGACATGTGGCAGACCCTGGCGCTGAAATGATTGGTTTGTTAAAGTGTGCATGTCCTATTTATACAACATAAGGGTGGGTGGGAGGGCCCAAGGACAATTCCATCTTGCACCTCTTTTTTTTCTTTGCAGTATTTACTGTTTGGGGCCTAGTTTTTCAAACTGCCATCCTGTCTGCCACTGCAGTGTCACTCCTAGATGGGCCACGTGTTTGTGCCGCCCACTCGTGTCGCTTAGCATAGTCATCCAGCTACCTCGGTGCAATCTTTTGGCCATAAAAACAATATTGTGAGGTGTGAGGTGT
Source organism: Taudactylus pleione (assembly GCA_031769625.1). NCBI lineage: Eukaryota > Metazoa > Chordata > Amphibia > Anura > Myobatrachidae > Taudactylus > Taudactylus pleione. The sequence goes on from JAUIMM010000470.1 coordinate 2,397,157, forward strand.
TCAGAATAGACTGGAAATGAGTGGAAATGAAGGTTATTGAGATTAATAATTGCATAGGAGCAGAAAAACCCACAAATTATGTGATTTAAGATGTTTTTATGCTTTTTTTCAAAAAAATACAGATCCAAAACACAAAACCCAGAACCCAAAACACGGAAGGGTGGTTTTGGCAAAACCAATCCAGATCCAAAACACGAAGAAAGATCCAGATCCAAAACCAAAACACAAAACATGAAAAGTGGCCGGTGCACACCCCTAATATATATATATACCGTATATATATATATATATATATATATATATAATATATAATATATTATTTAAAATAATCCAGGATGTGGTCATTTGGCCACAATATTAATGGTCTCTACTTCATTAGATAATGAATTGCTTTGCTGAGTGTCCTAGTACCATATGTGTATCTGTTGGGGCTCTGTTTATCAAACTGCAATCAACTTGTGGCTTGGAATCCCATAACGGATTAACTAGGTCTTGTACTCTCCAAATCCTGTTGGCTTACACTCATTAGCAGAATAGCATGAGTTAAAAATGAGATAAACTGTATGATGTTATCTTTGTTATCATAATCCGTTAAGTACCAATATGGAGAAAAAGCTTGAAATTTAACAACATACAAAAAGTACATCTACAAAACAACCAATCTAAGTATATTGAGACAGATCAGAATAAAAAATACCCCCACCCACGGACCCTGCTCATACTGTATAGGAGCATTTATTCTTTGCATACATATGTATGTACAGCTTGTAATATAAACAATCTATTTGGCCCTGAAACCGACCCATCTATGCGTTGTTATTTTTAATCACAACGGAATAGATTTGACCAATATATAACTTGCATTTCAAAATCATAAATTGTCAGTTTAGGTTTCCATCTGAAAAAAGGGCATTGATCCAAATGTGAACCTCATGTTTATTCTAGCAGTGATTTTATGAAACCTACTGTATATATTGCAGAATTTAATACATATTTATTTAAACAGGTGTTCTCATCTCCAGTTCTCAAGTACTACCGCCAGGTCATGTTTGTGGATTTATTTAACCATGCTTAGGTGAGTTAATCTAATTTGCTGGTTGCTGATACAAATGATGTCATCGTGTTGGCACGCATCCACTTCGTTTTTACATGTATAGCAGCCTAATCCACAATGAGTACTGCTGAATGTCCAGGGGCTCTGTCAGCCTCAAAATCACCTCAGATGAAGAGAGCAGGGCACTGTGGAGACAGGAGCTCAGACTAGGAATGCTACACTGCCAATACCCATAGTTCTGTGGGGACTTCAAGGCCACGCCAGAGGCTGGAAGTGCAACAGGGGAACTGTAAGATGATCAATGGCAGCCTGCTCTTAAAAAGCAAAGCTCTGCTCTGGATCAAGAGCCATCAGCCAGCCAACCTCCATTCACTGACAATACTGGAATTATGGTATACAAGGAAGTGATGGATGTCCGAGTTTCTGCGTGGGGTGAAGACCATCAGTCAGCAGCCAATCACCATTTCTCAACTCTCGGGTGGATAATGGATGCAACCCGTATTTGGGATTGGCGAGACCTATTACTGAGGCGCGGAGTCTAATGTGCCAGTGCGGTTACCAGGGAACCCTGCAAGGAGGTATGGACTTGGCTGCATCCGACACGCAGGTCATGGCCCTCAGACTTGGTTCCCCTGTTCAGGTGCTGGTGAGCTCTGGATGGCGTGGAGGAGGAAGAAAACTTGCAGCATAGTCAACAAGCCGGATCAGAACCAAACAGACAAGACGGTACCAGGGAGCAGCGGCGTCCCTCCCCGCAGTGTCACCCGGGGCAGGACACTGAAAAAGAGGCATGGCCTTGCAGGGTGTGGGCGTGGGCTCACGGGACGTAGGCATGGCCTCGCAGGTCAAACCCCCCGTGTTCCCGTTCTTCTTACTGGTGGGGGAAGTCGGGTGTGCAGGAGGGGCGGTGCGGACTGCCTTATGGTTGCAGTGCTGGCTCCCTCACAATGGCAGGAGCCGAGTGCTGCACTTAATACTACAGTGCTACACCCCCCGCATTCCCTTGTGATGCCACTTCCAGGGGGCAGACGTATGCAGGTCACATCGAACAGCCAAGGTCAAAACCGTAATACCAAGTGCAGTACCAGAGAGCAAACAAAATCGAGTCACAGACAAAGCCAAGGTCAGGAGAGAGCAATGAGTAATACACAGGAACACTGGAGGAGATTTAGAAGCCTATACTTTGGCACAGTAGTGCTCCCAGGGACTTCCTTAAATAGGTAGGGCTTGAATTTTATGACGTCCCCTAACTGGTGTGCTTGGCCCTTTAAATCTTTACAGGTCAGCGCGCACACCACCAGGTGAGCCGTGGCGGCCTGCACATTGCCGCCGGGAGGGAGGATCACACTGCAGCTGGTGCCGGGGACTCTGACGCAGACCAGTGCCGCTGGACCCGGTAAGTACGTGCCGATGTTTGGCATGCAGTGACACACCAGGTCTGTGCAGGTATGGCAGTAGCGAACTAGGAGCAGTAGCAGTGGTGCACTGTCAGGATGCAAATACAGTATGATCCACACAGGCACAAGGAGACTGGAAGCCTTTGAAACTGCTCTTATTGCTAGATCAGACAGCTCTGCTAGGTCCTCCTGAGCCCTATTCAAAGAGCAGGGCTTTCAGCGAGACATATTTAACACCTTAGTAGGTGTTAACTAATGAAGGATGGATTGAGGTAGCAGAATAGAGAGAGAGAGAGACTGACTCTGATTGGATCAGAGAGAGAGAGAGAGGGACTGACTCTGATTGGATCAGAGAGAGAGAGAGAGAGAGAGAGAGAGAGAGAGAGAGAGAGAGAGAGAGAGAGAGATCAGGAGTATACTGTTAGTTAGGAACTGACCTTTCGCCCAGTCCTTATGCAGAGATGCTATCTACAGCAGGTATCTTCCCCTGGCCGACACATCAGGGGCAAAGCGAAAGCCCAATGAGTAACAAAGGAGACAATGTCAATGTCACTGTGGGCACCCTTATTGCTGTGGGCCCCGCTGCAATGTACCTCCACTGAGCTTGCCTTTGTGATGGACCATGCAGTGATCTTGCAGTGATTGGGCCTGTACATATGTGCATCCTGCAGATCACTGTAGCAGCAAAGCAAGCAGCAGTTACAGCTAGGTTTGGCTGTGGGCCCCTCTGGGGCTCCTTAGAAGCTTAGGGCCGGGTACAGCTGTGCCCCTAGGCCCCTCCTGTTGCCGTGCCTGGTGCATCCTGCTGCTGTGCCTGTTGCAAGGTAACACAGGGTTAAAAAATGTGTAGCAGGTACAGGATGCAATATCTCCATTGCAGCCAGGAATGTATGGAGTTAATGTTGGTTGGTGTAGTACACCCCGTATATGTGTGTGTATATATATATATATATATATATATATAATGTGGCAGGGGCATGTATAATATGCACAGCAGTGGTGACACAGTGGTATAATGGAGTCTTGGTAGTGACACACAGTCTCCCCTGTAGGAGACACTCAGGGGCATGTCACCATAGAATGGAGAAGAGAAGATGACACAATGGGAACCGCGCATGTGCAGTAGCGCACTTGTCAAGGTCTGTCCAGGGTCTTAGTGACCAGACAGGAGACAGGAGAGGAAGAAAGAGAGAGAGAGAGAGAGAGAGAGAGAGAGAGATATGTTGAGCTCAGACTTGAATGCTGTGAGATCTTATTTCAGTGTTTTGTTGTGAACCCATGTGTTTATATGAACTTTTTGTTTTGCCAATTATAGAATGATTGAGCAATGTGCCTTTTTTATTTTGTAGCACTGTAGACAAGGGGAATCCAAAGGAAACTTTCTGGATAATTTTACAGGAATGATGTAAAAAGTAGTAACATTTTAATTATATACAGGTTTATTTTGTTGGAGATTGGAAGTCACCCAGACAATCTCCTTGAACACCGAGTACACACTGGGAAAAAATGCAATAGGTCTCACAGTGAGGCAAGATTAATTACGAAGAGGCCATATAGGCTTTGATACACAGGGCCATATTCAGCGTGCGCTGCAGAACACAGATTCTCAATGGTCGGGAATCTGCACAGGCGCCAGACCCATACTGCGACTGTGCAGTAAGAGTCCTGCATGTTCACACACAATGCGGCAGCAGACTGTCAGTGATTGACAGACTGCTGCCGTTTGGGGGTGGGGGGGTGACGATGGCCTCTGTTTCACAAAACAGAGGCTTGTTGCCCCCATTGGTGAGGAGGGAAGAGGCCCGGATCTCCATCGGCTGATGGAGATTTCCTGGCCTCTTTCATTCATCTGCTATGGCTGGTCTGCATGACCCCATGGTCACTCATCTGGCCAGGCATCACGCAGATGATCCTATGTTACATCCATGGACGTAGGTCGGATCATTAATGCATGCAGGAGGCATGATACTTCCTGCTGCATTAGCATAATTGCAAGTTCGGAATTGCAAAGCTGCTAGTGTGCAACTTTGCAATTCTGTCCACTACTGAATCACCCCAAAACACATTATTTTGTAGATAGAAAGTGTTTTCTACAAACAACAGTACAACCAATGGTACAAAGTTTATCAAAGGCTAAAGGGGAAGTGGCCAATTGATGTACTATTCTGGTTTGATAATGCAATTTATTACATCCATATATTAGAGGCAATGGGGCATATTTACTAAAGGTCGATTTTTGAGTTGATTTTTATGTCGATTTTAATCGACTGAAATCAACTCAAAATCGACTGTATAATTCATTGCCAAAAATGCTCATTTACTAACATTCTATTTTGGTTATGAAATAGATGTTTGTCGGATTTGGCAGATGTAAGTGCATTCAATATTGAACATCCTGTTTCAAAACTGAATACAAATAGAACCTAAAAAGCTAATATAAACACATCTAAAACAGAAGCACTGAAGCATTGTTAAAAAACACCTAAATAGTTACGAATAAAAATCCCAAACCAGCCCTGGACCTTTTAGCCTGGTCTTGTTATGGAAAATCGAGGGAAAAACAGGCTTGAGGTTCCCCCATTTTCCATTAACCATCCCAAGGGGGAACCAGCCGAGGTGGTAATGCCACAGCAAGATGTCACACAGCATGGGATCTTCCTGTCAAAGCATTAAACTAGTCCCAAGCTGGTCAGCCCAGAGTGGGCAATCCTTGGAAAGTGGGGACCACCCAAAATGGGGTCTCTCCTCCCGACCATCAACCATCCCTGGCTCATCCCTGCACCCCTGGTGGTGGTGGGTGCAGGGGTAATGGAAGAAATTGAGTTTTAAATATTGTTAATCACAGTGGAACTGCAGATACCAGCAAGCCTGCCCAGTGGCACCTGTAGAGCCACAAGTGCAGGCAGATCGGTGGCACCTCTACCCCCACTGTAAAACAAATATTAAACAAAACAGAGCACACACACTGAATTTTGTGTCCCTGTATTACACATTAATTCACTCTCTCGCCTACACTCACAATCAGGGGCGTATCTATAATGGGTGCAGGGTGTGCGGGGCACACGGGCACCTGGGTCCAGGGGGGCTCCACATCGCATACTCTGCACCCATATTATTTAAAACGCTCATGTCCGTGGTCCCGCGTCGGGTGTCAGCGCTGCACAGAACACCGGAAAATGTCCGCAGCGGCCATTTTTCCGGCGTTTTGCACATGTGTAGTAGACTCTGGGCACACTCTAGCGTCCAGAGTTTACTGCTTCAGCAGTGGCCGGCCAGCCTCGTCAGTTGGCTGCCGGCCGCCTGGGAGAGAGGAGGGGGTCCTGCACAAGGAATGCACACGGGTCCCCTCCTCTCTTAAAACGCCCCTGCTCTCAATCTATTCTTACCTACTGTACACCCTGCAGCAGGTCGGTCCCCTACCATAGGTAGAAGTCCTGAGGTCTGTGTAAAAATCCGGTTCCAGCTTTGGAATTTATAATTGACAAATGGCAACCGGGTCTGGTGACAGATTGTGGAACCTAATAACTGGATCAGGGATTCCTCCTACCAGTGGTGTAACTAGGGCAGGGTGAGCAGGGTGCGTGCCCTGGGCACCGTGGGACCGGTGTCGCAGAAGGGGGGGGGGGCGCATTCACGGTACTGGCCCGCCCTAATTAGCCAGTGTAGCGCTGACCACAGTGAGGGCCTGATTCAGAGCCAGACGCAATTCTTTGTTCGCTTGTACGCATTCGATGGTTTCCAACCACGCATGCGTCCGGTTATCACTGCGCATGTGCGGCCGTATCTTTGCGGTCAGTTTTCTTTCGCTCATATACACAGCGAGCAGGAAGTGACCTATGTAATTTGATTGACAGAATGGTGCGTTTATGGGTGGTGAAGGGGGTGGAGATTTGAAAACGCAGGCGTGTCAAGCCGTTTTTTGGGCGTACATTAATTATCTTGTGCGAGCGCAATATTTGAACGGAAGTTGTGATACGTCACTGTGTGATCCAGTTTCCATTATGCTCGTTCAGCTTGTGGTAGGGTATTGGATCTCGCAAAGACGATAGTGTCTTCGTAGCTCCCTTAGCGAATCGATGATTTCCTATTCTCCTGAATAAGGCACAAGACCAATCACCTAATAATTGGATCACTTGTTATAATGTGATGTGCAATGGCCCTGATTTATTAGCTAAATTTGGAACGCATGTTGTGATCCTATTTGTTTGTATGTTTGGAAATTACAGCAATCACCTAATAAATGTTTCATTTGTTATGTTATTTGAAATGTGATTGTTTTATTTGCTATATTTCGTATGCCTGTTGTTGGCACACCAATCACCTATGTTTTTTGGGGTTTTTTTTTTTAAATTTAAATACACAAAGATAATCACCTACTAATTTCTTAGCTTGTTTTCTTGTTTACTTACCTGTTGGCTTTTTTTTTTTTGGGTGCAAATATTTTAGTATATGATCTTTCTCATGTATTTAAGTATGTTTCTTGCAGTCCCTTTTACCCAGTTGATAAAGAAATATCAAACATTTTTTTTAATGTTTTTTTGATTTGCATAAAAATGTTATTAATGTAATTTGTAGAAATATTCATTTTTTTGGGTCAGCTAAAAAGGAAAATATTGTCATTTGCACAAATAAAAAATTCACAAGAAAGGAGATGGAGGTTTTGGTGTGGCCAAATATGGGGCAAACACAGAGATGGATTTTGTGGAAATTAGCCAGTGCTGTCAACACCTTTTCGTCCGCTTGGCCTGGTATTGCTGGGAGCATGACTTTGTCCGTGTGCTCCTGCGCCTGGCCTGGCCAGAGGTAGATGTTGTTGCCTCTGGCCTAGGCATAGGGCTAGGCACATTTTGAGGGATGGCCGATGTTGCGCCAGAGGTGGAGGGCCCTGATGTTCCGTCAGGAAGGGAGGGCGGCTCCAACATGCGCAGATGGACGAGCTGCTCCAGGGCATTTGCTATTCTCACATTGGCCGCAGCATTTTCCTCCAGGGCGTCCGCCACCCGTAGCAGATTGGCGTCCATCCTCATCAGAATCTCGGTGTTCTTATCCGTTTTTTCATGGAGATCTGTGAGGAGGGCCACTGCCTACGAGGGGGAAGGCCCTGGACTGTCTGCCACAGGGTCCCCATCCGGATATACTGCTTCCTCCCCTGCGGAGCCAACAGAGCTACTGCGGCCAAAGCTCACCTCTGGAGCAGACTCGTCCTCTTCTGTGCCTGTGTGGCAAAGATAAAAATATAATGAAATTAGTCAATTAGAAACTTTACTTCTACATTTTTAATATAATTTTCATAAATTTTTACCTGCGGCAACATGTGGAGCCGCAAAGTCTGGCATGTCTGTGTCCATGTTGGATACGCCAAACACCTCCTCTTCCTGCACACACCCCTGTGCCAGCTCCTCCAAATCTGTTAGCTCCAATGACACAGGGGTTGGCCACCACCTGTCCTCCCTGCATGCCTAGCCCTATCTGCCAATTTTTGTTTTAGCCGATATTTGAAGTCGCTCCATCTGTTGTTAAAAAATGTAGGGTTAGATTTTTTCTTAATTAAAAAAAAATTGGGAAATAGGTTACAGCATTTACGTACCGGCGTTTGACCTCTTTGGTTGAACGGACAAAGTCACCAACCCCTTTGACAGCACTGGCTATTTCCTCCCACAGTTTCCATCTCTGGGTTGCACCCATATTTCGGGGGGGCCTGTGCCAGGTTATCAATGCACTTTTGCACCAAATCCTTCATCTCCTTTCTTGTGAATTGAGGCTGCCTATTGCGTTTGGCCCTGGCCTGGGTACTAGGCCCCGCAGCCTCCTCATTCTCAGTCTCAACACCTTTAAAAAAATGTATAAAAAAACATTATTTGTCTATTTTTTTTGTGGTAACTTTAATTTTTGAGCTACTTACTGTGAGGTCCTGGATTTTGGCTTTGCTGCTGTTCAGTGGACTTGATGAAACACTTGAATTCAGCAGACCCATTGTGGGCTCTCGTGACGTTTTTATAGATGCGTGTGCATTATACAGGCACATCTATTGTGCGTCATTGATTTGAGCGGGAAAGTGGGTTGTTTGGAGTGGTTGTTGTTGGAGTTGGTGTTGGCGTTGGAGTTTGAGAGTGAGTCGGAGTCGTGGTTTTTGGAGGAGTTTGGATTTTTTTGGGAGGGTTTTGTTTTGTTTGGTTATTTTCGTTCGCATTTTTGCGTATTTTTTGTTTCACAAATTTTATCTTAGTTTTGGAGGTAAGTTTTTTTTTTTTTTTTAATTTTGGGTCGATTATAACTTGGAAATATTTTTTTCATTTTTTATGTTAATACGTGTTTACTTTGCTGTTATTTAGGTTTGGGATTTTTTTCGTTTGGTGTTTGGGATTTCGTTTATTTTGGTGTGTTCATCTTTGTGCGGTAAGTGTTTTTTTTCATACAGTACATTATAACCTGTTATTTTTCTAAATTTTTCATGTTTATTTAAGGGGTCACGCTATGCAGATAGGTGTACCTAAAAACATGTTGTTTTTTAACTGTTTTTTTTTTGAGGAAAATGTATTGTGTATAGTTTGATCATCTCCTGTCTGTGGGTTAAGCGTACCATTAAGCGTTAAATTTTAAATGTATTGCGTATAGTTTGATCATCTCCTGTCTGTGGGGTAAGCGTACCATTAAGCGTTATTTTGTAAAATGTATTGAGTATAGTTTGAACATCTCCTGTCTGTGGGTTAAGTGTACATTACAATTTTCATGTAAAATCCAAGAATAACTCAACATCATCTGTGTAGTGCATGCATTCTTGATATTTTAGCCTTAGCCTGTCTTGTTTTTTGAAAAATGTTTACATTATTTATATGGAAATTCTAAATCGTAGGTTTACTGCAAGATGTCACTGCCCAACCCTGTAAGATTCTTCTTAATATGAAAAAAAGATAAGTATATTTTAACATTCTTAAATTTCAAAAAAGTAACTACATTGTCTAACATTTCAGATTGATGTTGGGCGAATTATAGTGGCGATGGTCCCCGACCCCGACCAACCTGGACATTCTCCTAGGCATAGGCCTCGTGGGCGTGCAAGGCCCCAGATATTTCGAACACGTGTCACCCTTTTTGGAATGCCTGATGATGTGATCTTAAGGCGTTACTGCCTACCACCCCAAATCATCCTAGACACTCTTTCATTAATAGAGAGTGATCTTGAAAGGCAAATTAACAATCCAACAGCAATACCACCACTTACGCAGTTAATGTCGGTGTTACATTTTTGTGCCTCAGGATCCTTCCAGACCATAGTCGGCATAGTTGCGGGAATTTCCCAATCCTCCTTTTCAAGGATCCTGAGGGCGGTAATGGATGCCCTATTTAAGCACATCCATCATTTTATTAACATGCCATTGGATATGGGGTCCCTTAATGTGGTTAAGCAGAATTTTTTCGAAATTGAAGGCTTTCCACACATCATAGGGGTTGTGGACGGCACTCACATACCACTAGGCTTCCAGCGCCGGTGCTATGGCAGCAATGTGTGTGTTATTCAGCAGCCAATGAGCGTCAGACAGACTCTCATTGGCTGCTGCTGCTGCACACACATCTCCGCCAGTGCTGGCGGAGATGTGTGTGTAAACAACAGCCAATGAGAGTCAGATAGACTCTCATTGGCTGCTGCAGCGCCCACTGCAAGAGCCGGGCTTCTGTCCAGCTCCTGCAGTGAGTAATGGGAGAGACGTCATGATGTCATGATGTCTCTCCCATAATGCAGAGCACGCCAGCCCGGGAGAGCTGACGTGCGGACATTGTGGCACCGGAAGCTGGAGCAGGAGCGTGGATGCAGGTAAGTTTTTTTTTTTTTAATATATATATATATTTTTTTTGCTATGTATTGGAAGGGGGGGTACCTCTACTGGGGGCAGTAATTGGGTGCACCCTCTACTGGGGGCAGTAATTGAGGGCACCACTGGGGGGAACCTCTCTTGGGGGCAGTAATTGGGGGGCAGCACTGGGGGAACCTCTACTGGGGGCAGTAATTGGGGGGACTACTACTGGGGGCAGTAATTGGGGGGACTACTACGGGGGGCAGTAATTGGGGGGACTACTACTGGGGGCAGCAATTTGGGGCACCCTCTACTGGGGGCAGTAATTGATGGTACCACTGGGGGAAACCTCTCTTGGTGGCAGTAATTGGGGGCACCACTACTGGGGGCACTAATTGGGGGACTACAACTGGGGCACTCCATCAGGGACCACTACTGGGGAGACTACCATTGGGGGCACTATATAAAGGGCACTGCATAGGGGGAGACTACTACTGGGGGCACTGCATGGAGGGACTGCTATTGGAGGGACTATACTATGGGCACTGCATAAGGGGGGGACTACTACTGGGGGCACTATATAATGGGCACTGCATAAGGGGGGTCTACTACTGGGGGCACTATTTAAGGGGCTTACTACTGGAGGTACAAGGGACACTGCACTGGGGGCACTAAATAGGGAGGACCACTACAAGGGGCACTAGATAGTGGGGAACGCTACTGGAGGGCTGCATAAGGGGCACTGTATAAGGGGCTCAACTGGGGGCCTGCATCAGGGGGAACACTACTGGGGACACCGTATAAGGGGAACTAATGGGGAGCTGCACAAGGGGGACCACTACTGGGGGCACTGTATAAGGGGAACTAATGGGGAGCTGCACAAGAGGCACCACTACTGGGGGTACTGTACAAGGGGCACTACTGGGGGCCTGCATTGGAGAGACCACTACTGGGGGCACTGCATAGGGCGGACTGTATAAGGAGCACTACAGTGGTTAAGGTGCATATGGAAAGGAATGTTAAGAGTGACGAGAAAGGGTTTGTGTCCTGTTAACATGCCCCATTGTCAAGTGACTCCGCCCCTTGTGACCACGCCCATGCATATTGGGGAGGTGGGGGGGTGCCATTTTAAAATTTGCCCTGGGCTCCAAATACCCTAGTTACGCCACTGCCTCCTACTGCGAGATGATGCTGTTTTCGTTTAAAACCAGTTAGGCTCCCAGTCAAAAGTACTAGATTTTTAACATTAAAGAACCGTTTCAATAACTTTATTTTATATAGGACTTCCTATTTAAAAGTGACTATAGGAGATATTATTTTATATATCTCTGGAACTATATTGAGATAAAAAAAAGTTTTAGTGCACTTGTTCTGGAAAAGGAAACTCCACTGTATGATAAACCATTTAAAAGTTGTTGTTATGAAATGATGTGTTTCAATTAGGGGTGTGCACCGGCCACTTTTCGTGTTTTGGTTTTGGATCTGGATCTTTCTTCGTGTTTTGGATCTGGATTGGTTTTGCCAAAACCACCCTTCCGTGTTTTGGGTTCTGGGTTTTGTGTTTTGGATCTGTATTTTTTTGAAAAAAAGCATAAAAACAGCTAAAATCACAGAATTTGTAGGTTTTTCTGCTCCTATGCTATTATTAACCTCAATAACCTTAATTTCCACTCATTTCCAGTCTATTCTGAACACCTCACACCTCACAATATTGTTTTTATGTCCAAAAGGTTGCACCGAGGTAGCTGGATGACTATGCTAAGCGACACGAGTGGGCGGCACAAACACGTGACCCATCTAGGCGTGATACTGCAGTGGCAGACAGGATGGCAGTTTGAAAAACTAGGCCCCAAACTGTACATAATGCAAAGAAAAAAAGAGGTGCAAGATGGAATTGTCCTTGGGCCCTCCCACCCACCCTTATGTTGTATAAACAGGACATGCACACTTTAACAAACCAATCATTTCAGCGCCAGGGTCTGCCACACAACTGTGGCTGAAATGATTGGTTCGTTTGGGCCCCCACAAAACAAGCTGGCAATTAATCTGTCCCTGCACAAACTGGCTCTATGGAGGCAAGATGTCATCCTCATCCTCCTCATCCACCGATTCCTCACCCTCTTCAGTGTGTACATCCTCATCCTCACAGAGTATTAACTCGTCCCCACTGGAATCCACCACCACAGGTCCCTCTGTACGTTCTGGAGGCTGGTCTCCCTGGAAGAGCTGATAATTCATTTTGATGAACATCATCTTCTCCACATTCTGTGGAAGCAACCTCCTATGCCTTTCGCTGACAAGGTTCCCGGCTGCACTAAACACTCTTTCGGAGTACACACTGGACGGGGGGCAACTCAGGTAAAATAGAGCCAGTTTGTACAGGGGCCTCCAAATTGCCTCTTTTTCCTGCCAGTACAGGTATGTACTGTCTGACATGCCTACTTGGATGCTGTCACCGATGTAATCCTCCACCATTCTGTCAATGTTGACAGTATCATATGCAGTGACAGTAGACATGTCAGAAATTGTTGCCAGGTCCTTCAGTCCGGACCAGATGTCCAAACTTGGTCCTGCATGCTCTGCATCATCGCCAGCGGGTTGCTTAGGATACCTACGTTTTTTCCTGGCAGCCCCAGTTGCGGGAGAAAATGAAGAAGGAGCTGTTGACGTGTCACGTTCCGCTTCAGCTGACAGTGTGTTCACCAGCAGGTCTTTGCACCTCTGCAGGCTTGTGTCGGCCGGAAAGAGAGACACCACATAGGCTTTAAACCTAGGATCGAGCACGGTGGCCAAAATGTAGTGGTCTGATTTCAACAGATTGACCACCCTGGAATCCTGGCAAAGCGAATGAAGGGCTTCATCCACAAGTCCCACATGCCGAGCGGAATCACTCCATCTTAGCTCCTCCTTCACTTTCTCCAGCTGCTTCTGCAAAAGCCTGATGAGGGGAATGACCTGACTCAAGCTGGCAGTGTCTGAACTGACTTCACGTGTGGCAAGTTCGAAGGGCTGGAGAACCTTGCACAACACGGAAATCATTCTCCACTGCGCTTGAGTCAGGTGCATACCCCCTCCTTTGCCTATGTCATAGGTGGATGTATAGGCTTGTATGGCCTTTTGCTGCTCCTCCATCCTCTGAAGCATATAGAGGGTTGAGTTCCACCGCGTCACAACCTCTTGCTTCAGGTGATGGCGGGGCAGGTTCAAGAGTGTTTGCTGGCGCTCCAGTCTTTGGCACGCAGTCGCTGAATGGCGAAAGTGGCCAGAAATTTTTCGGGCCACCCAAAACGTCTCCTGCACGCCCCTGTCGCTTTTCAGAAAATTCTGCACCACCAAGTTTATTGTGTGAGCAAAACATGGGACGTGCTGGAATTTGCCCAGATGTAATGCCCGCACAATATTGGTGGCGTTGTCAGATATCACAAATCCCCAGGAGAGTCTAAGTGGGGTAAGCCACTGGGCAATGATTTCCCTCAGTTTCTCTAAGAGGTTGTCGGCGGTGTGCCTCTTACTGAAACCGGTGATACACAGCGTAGCCTGCCTTGGAACGAGCTGGCGTTTCTGAGATGCTGCTACTGGTGACGCTGCTGCTGTTGCTGCGTAAGGTGATACATCTACCAAGTGGGCTGTCACAGTCATATAGTCCTTAGTCTGCCCTGTTCCACTTGTCCACATGTCCGTGGTTAAGTGGACATTGTGTACAACGGCATTTTTCAGGACACTGAGGACACTTTTTCTGACGTTTCTGTACAGTCTCGGTATCGCCTGCCTAGTGAAGTGGAATCTAGATGGGATTTGGAACCGGGGACACACTACCTCCATCAATTGTCTAAATCCCACTGCACTAATGGCGGATACCGGACGCACGTCTAACACCAACATAGCAGTCAAGACCTCAGTTATACGTTTTGCTTCAGGATGACTGCTGTCGTACTTCATCCTCCTCGCTAAGGACTGTTGGAGGGTCAATTGTTTAGTAAAAGTAGTTGTATTCCTACTTCCTCTCTGGGATGATGAACAACTCCCAGCAGCAGCAACAGCAGCAGCGGCAGCAGTAGGCGTAGCAATGCAGGATCCTCCGGAGGAATCCCGGATAGGAGAGTCAGTCATGCCAGTGACATGGCCTGCAGGACTACTTCCGATCCTGACTAAGGAGGAAATTGACGAGGAGGGAGTTGACGGTGTGGTTTGCAGGCGCTTGGATACAACAGGACAACGGGATTTAGGTGTCCCTGGACTGCTTACAGTCTTAGCCAAAGTTTCTGAACTTGACAGTAACTTTTTATGAACGCGCTGCAGGTGCCTTATAAGGGAGGATGTTCCTAGGTGGTTGACGTCCCTACCCCTACTTATTTCACCTTTACATATGGTACATATGGCAAGACAGTTGTTGTCCGGATTTGGATAGAAATATTGCCAGACCAAAGAGGTGGAATGTTTGGTCTTCTGCCCAGGCATGACCGTGATGGGCTTTTTCATCCCACGGACAACAACTGTCTCCCCCGGAGCCTGATTTAAACAAACCACATCACCATCAGAATCCTCCTCGCCAACTTCCTCCTCAGTGCCAGCTACACCAGTATCCTCATCCTGTTGTACTTCAACAGTGACATCTTCAATTTGCATATCAGCAAGTGGACTGTGGGTGCTCCTTTCAGCACTTGCAGGGGGCGTGCAAATGGTGGAAAGAGCCACCTCTTCCCATCCAGTGCTGGGAAGGTCAGGCATCGCAACCACCACCACACTTGGACTCTCCTTGGGGATTTGTGATATCTTCTTAGAAAGCACAGTTCTTCGCTGTGCTTTTGCCAGCTTAACTCTTTTGATTTTTTTAGTGGGAGGAGGGCTTCCATCGTCATGTGAAGCTGAACCACTAGTCATGAACATACTAGGGATCGACTTTAGCCGTTCCTTGCCACTCCGTGTCGTAAATGGCATATTGGCAAGTTTACGTTTCTCTTCAGCTGATTTAAATGTTTTTTTCAAGGTCATTTTCCTGAACTTTGTCATTTGGGATTGTATGTGCCCTCTACTATGACATTGGGCATCGGCCTTGGCAGACGACGTTGATGGCATGTTATCGTCTATGTCATGACTAGTGGCAGCAGCTTCAGCACTAGGAGGAAGTGGTTCTTGATCTTTCTCTATTTTATTTTTATCGGAGAAAGTTTGGTCCTCCATTTATGTTATATCGACTTGATATATACGTGCGGCTAAACACAGAAAATATTTTTTTATTTTTGTTGGAGAGTAGTGCACTTTGTGGGTTACACCACCCTTTAAGAAATGAGCCAGCCGGCTCTTTACTTATGGGACACAGGCGCACGCTTGGCGCTGCTCCTTTGTTGATGCACGTGCGGCTACTGCGCACACAATTCACAAACACAGAAAATATTTTTTTTTTGGGTTTGTACTGGAGTGTACTTTGGGGGTTACAGCACCCTTTAATGGTCAAGCCAGCCAGCCCTTTACTTATGACACAGGCGCACGCTTGGCACTACTTTGTTGATGCACGTGCGGCTACTGCGCACACAATTCACAAACACAGAAAAAATATTTTGTTATTTGGTTTGGAGTGTACTTTGGGGGTTACAGCACCCTTTGACGGTCAAGCCAGCCGGCCCTTTACTTATGACACAGGCGCACGCTTGGCACTACTTTGTTGATGCACGTGCGGCTACTGCGCACACAATTCACAAACACAGAAAATATAATTTTTTTTGGTTTGGAGTGTACTTTGGGGGTTACAGCACCCTTTAATGGTCAAGCCAGCCGGCCCTTTACTTATGACACAGGCGCACGCTTGGCACTACTTTGTTGATGCACGTGCTGCTATTGCGCACACAATTCACAAACACAGAAAATAATTTTTTTTTTGGTTTGGAGTGTACTTTGGGGGTTACAGCACCCTTTAACGGTCAAGCCAGCCGGCCCTTTACTTATGACACAGGCGCACGCTTGGCACTACTTTGTTGGTGCACGTGTGGCTACTGCGCACACAATTCACAAACTCAGAAAATAATTTTTTTTTTGCTTTGGAGTGTACTTTGGGGGTTACAGCACCCTTTAACGGTCAAGCCAGCCGGCCCTTTACTTATGACACAGGCGCACGCTTGGCACTACTTTGTTGATGCACGTGCGGCTACTGCGCACACAATTCACAAACACAGAAAATAATTTTTTTTTTGGTTTGGAGTGTACTTTGGGGGTTACAGCACCCTTTAACGGTCAAGCCAGCCGGCCCTTTACTTATGACACAGGCGCACGCTTGGCACTACTTTGTTGGTGCACGTGCGGCTACTGCGCACACAATTCACAAACTCAGAAAATAATTTTTTTCTTGCTTTGGAGTGTACTTTGGGGGTTACAGCACCCTTTAACGGTCAAGCCAGCCGGCCCTTTACTTATGACACAGGCGCACGCTTGGCACTACTTTGTTGATGCACGTGCGGCTACTGCGCACACAATTCACAAACACAGAAAATACATTTTTTTATTTGGTTTGGAGTGTACTTTGGGGGTTACAGCACCCTTTAACGGTCAAGCCAGCTGGCCCTTTACTTATGACACAGGCGCACACTTGGCACTACTTTGTTGATGCACGTGCGGCTACTGCGCACACAATTCACAAACACAGAAAATACATTTTTTTTTGGACTGGAGTGTACTTTGGGGGTTACAGCACCCTTTAACGGTCAAGCCAGCCGGCCCTTTACTTATGACACAGGCGCACGCTTGGCACTACTTTGTTGATGCACGTGCGGCTACTGCGCACACAATTCACAAACACAGAAAAAATATTTTGTTATTTGGTTTGGAGTGTACTTTGGGGGTTACAGCACCCTTTTAACGGTCAAGCCAGCCGGCCCTTTACTTATGACACAGGCGCACGCTTGGCACTACTTTGTTGATGCACGTGCTGCTACTGCGCACACAATTCACAAACACAGAAAATATTTTTTTTTTTGGTTTGGAGTGTACTTTGGGGGTTACAGCACCCTTTAACGGTCAATCCAGCCGGCCCTTTACTTATGACACAGGCGCACGCTTGGCACTGCTTTGTTGATGCACGTGCAGCTACTGCGCACACAATTCACAAACACAGAAAATATTTTTTTTTTTGGTTTGGACTGGAGTGTACTTTGGGGGTTACAGCACCCTTTAACGGTCAAGCCAGCCGGCCCTTTACTTATGACACAGGCGCACGCTTGTCACTACTTTGTTGATGCAAGTGCGGCTACTGCGCACACAATTCACAAACACAGAAAATACATTTTTTTATTTGGTTTGGAGTGTACTTTGGGGGTTACAGCACCCTTTAACGGTCAAGCCAGCTGGCCCTTTACTTATGACACAGGCGCACACTTGGCACTACTTTGTTGGTGCACGTGTGGCTACTGCGCACACAATTCACAAACTCAGAAAATAATTTTTTTTTTGGTTTGGAGTGTACTTTGGGGGTTACAGCACCCTTTAACGGTCAAGCCAGCCGGCCCTTTACTTATGACACAGGCGCACGCTTGGCACTACTTTGTTGGTGCACGTGTGGCTACTGCGCACACAATTCACAAACTCAGAAAATAATTTTTTTTTTGCTTTGGAGTGTACTTTGGGGGTTACAGCACCCTTTAACGGTCAAGCCAGCCGGCCCTTTACTTATGACACAGGCGCACGCTTGGCACTACTTTGTTGATGCACGTGCGGCTACTGCGCACACAATTCACAAACACAGAAAATAATTTTTTTTTTGGTTTGGAGTGTACTTTGGGGGTTACAGCACCCTTTAGCGGTCAAGCCAGCCGGCCCTTTACTTATGACACAGGCGCACGCTTGGCACTACTTTGTTGGTGCACGTGCGGCTACTGCGCACACAATTCACAAACTCAGAAAATAATTTTTTTCTTGCTTTGGAGTGTACTTTGGGGGTTACAGCACCCTTTAACGGTCAAGCCAGCCGTCCCTTTACTTATGACACAGGCGCACGCTTGGCACTACTTTGTTGATGCACGTGCGGCTACTGCGCACACAATTCACAAACACAGAAAATACATTTTTTTATTTGGTTTGGAGTGTACTTTGGGGGTTACAGCACCCTTTAACGGTCAAGCCAGCTGGCCCTTTACTTATGACACAGGCGCACACTTGGCACTACTTTGTTGATGCACGTGCGGCTACTGCGCACACAATTCACAAACACAGAAAATACATTTTTTTTTGGACTGGAGTGTACTTTGGGGGTTACAGCACCCTTTAACGGTCAAGCCAGCCGGCCCTTTACTTATGACACAGGCGCACGCTTGGCACTACTTTGTTGATGCACGTGCGGCTACTGCGCACACAATTCACAAACACAGAAAAAATATTTTGTTATTTGGTTTGGAGTGTACTTTGGGGGTTACAGCACCCTTTTAACGGTCAAGCCAGCCGGCCCTTTACTTATGACACAGGCGCACGCTTGGCACTACTTTGTTGATGCACGTGCTGCTACTGCGCACACAATTCACAAACACAGAAAATATTTTTTTTTTTGGTTTGGAGTGTACTTTGGGGGTTACAGCACCCTTTAACGGTCAATCCAGCCGGCCCTTTACTTATGACACAGGCGCACGCTTGGCACTGCTTTGTTGATGCACGTGCAGCTACTGCGCACACAATTCACAAACACAGAAAATATTTTTTTTTTTGGTTTGGACTGGAGTGTACTTTGGGGGTTACAGCACCCTTTAACGGTCAAGCCAGCCGGCCCTTTACTTATGACACAGGCGCACGCTTGTCACTACTTTGTTGATGCACGTGTGGCTACTGCACACACAGGGCTGCCATCAGGGGGGGACTGCCGGTACTGCAGTACCGGGCCCGGACACTCGGGGGGCCCGCCCAGCGCCTGCTATACTGCCAGCCACTACTACTAACCCCCTGGCCGCAAGTGCCACAGTGACAGGTCTGGCGGCATCCTCTACTATACATCTGCCGCCGCCGCTGCACATTAGTCACAGTTCAGTGACTTGTCACCTTACCCAGTCGGGCCCAGCAGCTAATGGCGTAACTTTGGAGGGTGAAGGGGGTGCGGTTGCTATGGGGCCCGCCGGCCCAGCGATCGCACCCCCTGCACCTTCCTTATGCCGGGCGCCCGCTGAGATTGTGTTACCAGCGTACGCCCGGCTCCTACTCAAACCCCCGGCGGCAGCCGGATGACGGAGCTCACTCTGTCTTCCGGGTCCCGCAGTGCACTATGGGAGTGACGTCATGACGTCACTCCCATAGTGCCGAGGAGCGGGCGACGGGGCGGTCGGTGGCTTCACAGGAGCGGGATAAAGGTAAGTTTTTTTTTTTTTTTTTGCGTGCGTGCGCCCACGCGCGTGGGGGGAAGCTACAGGGGGCTCACTACAGGGGGCTCACTACTGGGGGCAGCTACAGGGGGTCACTACTGGGGGCATTACAGGGGGCAGCTACATGGGGTCACTACTGGGGGCAGCTACAGGGGGGCATTACAGGGGGCTCACTACTGGGGGCAGCTACAGGGGGTCACTACTGGGGGCAGCTACAGAGGGTCATTACAGGGGGCTCACTACTGGGGGCAGCTACAGGGGGTCACTACTGGGGGCAGCTACAGGGGGTCACTACTGGGGGCAGCTACAGGGGGGTCACTACAGGGGGGTCACTACTGGGGGCAGCTACAGGGGGTCACTACTGGGGGCAGCTACAGGGGTCACTACTGGGGGCAGCTACAGGGGGGTCACTGCAGGGGGGTCACTACTGGGGGCAGCTACAGGGGGTCACTACTGGGGGCAGCTACAGGGAGTCACTACTGGGGGTAGCTACAAGGGGCTCACTACTGGGGCATTACAGGGGGATCACTACTGGGGGCAATTACAAGGGGCTCACTACTGGGGGCATTACAGGGGGCTCACTACTGGGGGCATTACAGGGGGCTCACTACTGGGGGCATTACAGGGGGCTCATTGGGGGCAACTACTGGGGGCACTGCGTAAGGGGCACCATTATATATATATATATATATATATATATAATATTGTGTATAGGTATGGTAGCGGGGGAAGGGGGGTTGTGGGAAGTGGTGACGGTTTGTGAAGGTTGAGGGGGGCCCTGCCTATTATGACTGTCCCGGGCCCCACCATTTCTGTTGGCGGCCCTGTGCACACACAATTCACAAACACAGAAAATAATTTTTTTTTTGGTTTGGAGTGTACTTTGGGGGTTACAGCACCCATTAATGGTCAAGCCAGCCGGCCCTTTACTTATGACACAGGCGCACGCTTGGCACTACTTTGTTGATGCACGTGCTGCTACTGCGCACACAATTCACAAACACAGAAAATATATATTTTTTTGGTTTGGAGTGTACTTTGGGGGTTACAGCACCCTTTAACGGTCAAGCCAGCCGGCCCTTTACTTATGACACAGGCGCACGCTTGGCACTACTTTGTTGATGCACGTGCTGCTACTGCGCACACAATTCACAAACACAGAAAATTATTTTTTTTTTGGTTTGGACTGGAGTGTACTTTGGGGGTAACAGCACCCTTTAACGGTCAAGCCAGCCGGCCCTTTACTTATGACACAGGCGCACGCTTGGCACTACTTTGTTGATGCACGTGCGGCTACTGCGCACACAATTCACAAACACAGAAAATATATTTTTTTTTGGTTTGGAGTGTACTTTGGGGGTTACAGCACCCTTTAACGGTCAAGCCAGCCGGCCCTTTACTTATGACACAGGCGCACGCTTGGCACTACTTTGTTGATGCACGTGTGGCTACTGCGCACACAATTCACAAACACACAAAAATATTATTTTTTTAGCACTTGGGGGGAGCACCCCTGATGGACAGAGCACCCCCTGGACAACACTACAGCACCCCTTTAGGACTGGGACACTGCACAGGACTTTGGAGTGGACACAGCCCCTATGGAGAACTGACTGCACAACACAGTCCAGCCAGCCCCTATGGACTTTGAAGTAGTGGACACAGCCCCTATTAACAGCAGCACAGCACAACACAGCCAGCCCCTATGGACTTTGAAGTAGTGGACACAGCCCCTATGGACAACAGCAGCACAGCGCAGCACAACACTACTCTGCACTACACTACACTACACAGCCCAGCCAGCCCTAACTCCCACCCTCCCTCTTCACTGTCCACAGCCGAGTGAGAAAATGGCGCCGACGCGGGTACCTTATATAGGATCCAAAACCCGCAAGACCCGGAAGGCGGGATGATGACATTTTGCCTCGATTTCAGATCCGAGTCAGGCAGGAAAAGTCGAGCCTGACTCGGATCGGCCTCGGATCGGGGGGGCTCGGGGGGGTTCGGATTTCAGAAATCCGAACCCGCTCACCCCTAGTTTCAATACTAGAGGAAAAAACATTATCATCATTTTCCAGATACATTGCGTGTAATAAATTACTTAGGATTTCTATTTGCCTCAGCCATCTGCATGATTTTAAAAGGAAATATATGTGTTTATTTCTTTGTAGGTGTATTTTATGTATGTGTATGCAAATTAATTTCAGATTAAGGGATCTATTCATGAAGGGAAAAGTATCCCCTGTGATAATTAAGGATTGAACTAGCTGCACTTTAGTAAATATACCCCAAAGCATCTCCAAAATGGCAAGTGTTGTTGAGGGCTCAATAGCAATAACTAATGGAAATGCTAGTTCAGGAAATAATGAATTAACATATAACAGAAGGAATTATTAAAATTTATAGATTTAATAAATAAAATCAACTTATAAAAATCAATTCATAGTATTAAAATAAAATGTCAAACATGTATCATGCATAAGCAGAATGTAGACATGTCATACCCCCTTATATTACCCCTCAGTGTCCCAATAGATGAAAGTGTGAAATGGACTCGGGATACAGTCCTGTTCCTATAATAACCTCCAAATGTATGGCTTATTCCTTTAAGAATTCGGTATCCAGCAAAAGTATAGTTACCAACTGTTGTAGACACCGTCCTTTGCAATTAGCGGAGAGTATCATGCATATAGTATTGAGGGTCCCTTAAACCCTTAAAGTAGGTAAACATGGCAGTAGAAACCTTGAATTGTGCAATGCAGCTGAAGATTCACTTGGATTATTGAAAACAAAGGTTTGGAGGTCTGGTTCGGGTATTGGCAAACCGCTGAGTATCCCAATCACTGCTGGGTTCTGGTGTGTAAATCCAACTGACGCATTTTGCTGTCCCCCCCACAGCTATATCAAAGGCAATTAGTAATGCTCCAGGGATGAATATTTATACCCTTATCAATATGGCTGCTGATTAGTACACCTGAGAGAAAATTAATTCCTTCTGTATTAAAACTCACAATTATATTATTGGTATGAGAGGCAGATGCATAACACTGCATAACACCAGGAACACTTAACCAGCTTTTACCAAAGCCCAAAAGCTATTAGCAAACTGTTTTTAAGTAACTGCAAACAATTTAATGTTTTTTTTTAAAAAACATGTAGGTCAGAAACCTGGGACAAATATACCTGCCCTCAACACTATTACAGTGTTATTGTTACACATCCTCCTCCCCTGTCATGGCCTAGGGGCTGGATGCTTTTAGCCCATAAAAAGAAGATATGAGATAACGCATTTGTATTGGCTATATGTGTACAAGGCCTATGTTCAACCAAAAATGCTAAAAACCATCTTGTAACTCGACATTTTAGTCTTTATTTACACTTATCCATTTTAATGGGGCGTGATCTTTAACCAGTTTAAACTATCTACCAAAGAGGTAATATCTCAAAGTGTCAAATGCCCACTTAAAGGTCAAGGCTTCCATTTCCAAAATGGTATACCTCTTTTCAAGTTCATTGAGTTTTGTACTCAAATTATAGGGTGCTCCTCCCGATCTGTTTGGAACAGTCCAGCACCTACTCTTACATCTGAGACATCCAGCTGTACCACAATTTCTTTACAAAAATCTGGTATTATCAACACAGATCGTATACATAATGTCACTTTTAATGCCTGAAATGCTTTTTCTATCTCAGGATCTCACTCCACCATATTTGACTTCTTTCCTTTGGTAAGGTCTGATAATGGCACTGCTGTGGTGACGAAATTAGGAAACAATTGGTTATACACTGTGATCCAAAAAAAGGCTTTCCCTGTTTTTATTTACATGAAGAGGCCATTTTTAGACAGCCTCAATTTTATTCAACTAGGGCTTAATAAAACTTCTACCAATGGTGAATGCCAGGAATTGAACCCCCTTCCATTGCTAAGCAGCACTTCTTTGGGTTGGCCATTAACCCTGCCTTTCTGATTGCGTCCACAACTGCTTGTACTCTAACCAAGTGAGACTCCCAGTCCGGATTGTGAATCACGACATTGTCCAGACAGGCAGCTTCATACTGTCTGTGGGGCTTCAAAAATGTAAAAAAAACAATTTCCAATGGTAGGTTGCTGAGGCCCCATATGACCCAAAAGGCAACATCTTCTACTGATACAGCCCTTCCTAAACAGAGAGGGCTCTTTCTTCTTTTGCACTGTCAGGCAATGGTACTTACCAGTAATCTTTTGTCAGATCCAGTGTGGCGAGATATCTGGCTGTTCATAGCCATTCTATCAGCTCACCCACATGGGGCATGGGGTACACATCAAACTTTGATCTTGATCAAACTTCAGCTTACGGAAATCATTACAGAAGTGTAGGCTTCCATATGGTTTCAGGATTAGAACTATAGTGCTTGGCCACTCTGCATACTTCTAGAACACAGAGTGTTAATATATTCTTAGCTTCCTTGGCGACAGACTCACGTTGTGCTTCAGGTATTCTATATGGTTTTAAGTTGACCTTGACCCTTGGTTCTGTGACAATGTCATGCTTTATTATGGCCATTCGACTAGGTAGATCTGAAAATATATCCCTATTTCTTATGAGGAACTCTTTAGCCTTGTTCTATTGAGCAGCTGATAGTGTCTCACATGGTAAATTTGTTTGGACTTTATTTTTCCCAGCTGGTACACTTTCCAGTTAACCTCATTCACTTTCTCTCTGATCTCAAATGGACCCTGCCATTTAGCCAAAAACTTTTTTACCCCATCATGGGTACTAAAAAAGCAACTCTGTCCCCATGGGCAAATATACATTCATTGGCATTCTGATTGTACACCCTCTGTTCAGCTTGTGGGGCCTGTGCCATGTGCTCCTTGATAATGGTTGCCTTGGCCACAATGTTGACCCGTATCTAAGACTAGTAACACTAGTCAATAACACTTATAAGGAGTGAGCTGCCCTTCCCACATTTCATTTGCAATATCCAGTAACCCTCTAGGCTGTCTCCCATACAACAAATCAAATGGAAAGAACTTTGCAGAGGACTGAGGAACTTCTCTAATGGCCAGTTACAAATATAGCAAGATATAATCCCAGTTTTCCCCATCTTTATCTAGAGCCTTATTAGCTTGCTTTTTAAGGGTTTTGTTGAACCTTTCTACCACCCCATCAGTCTGGGAATTGTAAACTGATGCCATGAGGTGAGTGACCTTAAACAACTTGTACAATTCCTTCATGATTCTAAATATCAAGGGGGCAGTCAGGATTCCTTTAGGTATTCCCACTCTGTTTAAGACACACACCAGCTCTCTAGCTATCATCTTGGTTGAGATATTGTGCAAAGGGATTGTCTCGGGATACTGAGTAGCATAATCCATTATCACTAGGATATACTGATGGCCCTGAGCAGACTTTAATAAGACCCAACAAGAACCATAGCTACCCTGTCAAATGGGACCTCTGTAACAGGCATGGGCACTAGTGGAGTCTGGGAGCATGATGCTGGTACTCGGGACTGGAAGAACAATGTTCCAACACCTCTTTATGCACCCCTGGCCAAAAGAACTGTTGTAAAATACTCTGTGGTCTTTTCTGCCCCTAAGTGACAATGAGCTAGGTCTAATATGGTTCTCCTATATGGTTGGGGAACTACCAACTGTTCTACCACATACTCACCCCTTTTCGTCATTTGATACAACAACTCATTATGGATGGCCATGTGCAGGTACACAAGTCCGTCACCAGGTTCTACTGGCACCCAATTTATCACTTTCACATTTTCACTGCCTTTATTATGGTGGGGTATTTTATCTGTTCTGGTGCAGTTTCTTCCACATCTCAAGGTTAGGCATAGTTCAATCTACTGCTTCTTCTTCCCTATAGGAGGTGCTTCTTTTTATCCACATCATTTGCTACTTCCCCAGCCATACTAACAAAAGGAAATGGCTCTGTAAATTCAGAGGACACACCCACTGCCAGTGGACCATCAGTACTGTCAAACAGCTCTATACTGTTAACACCTGTGACCATACAGGATTCCCATAATTTCCAAAAATGGGAAAAATCTTTCCCTATTATGGCATCATGCACCAAGGAAGGGGATGTAGTTTTGAGACTGGCGGGCGCTATGCCGCCGGTCTAAATCCCGACGGGAGAAGCCCAACAAGGGACTTAGGGGTCGGTATTTTGATGCCTATCTTATCTTAATCCTGATGTCGGAATCCAGAAGGACGCCTGTCCGAACAATGTAAGTCCGGGGCACTCTTAGCTGTTAGGTGCGGGGGCGAGGGTTAGGTAGCATAGTGGGTTTAGTGTTCGGTTTTGGGGGGGAGGTTAGAGTTAGGCACCCCAAAGAGGGTTAGGTACCACTGAGGGGTGGGGTTAGGGTTAGGCCCTAGGGGGGAGGGTTAGGTTTAGGCACAAAGGGGGGAGACTTAGATTTAGGCACTAATGAGTAGAGTTAGGGATTGGGTGTGGTGCGGGACGGGGAGGGTTAGGGTTAGGCTACAAGAAGGGAGGGTTAGGGGGAGAAGAAGGGAGGGTAAGTATACTTACCCGATCCTTGTCAGGATACCAACCATTGGGATGCCTCTGTCGGTATTTTGACAGGAGGCATCCCGACAGCCTGCATTACATACCGAATCCCCAAGGAAGGGACCAATTCTTTCTTAACAATAGCTAAACCACAAGGGGTCTTGATATTCACTTCATCAATGACATAATGTTGGGTGTTTGCTGGAACTTTGAAGAGCTTACTAACCCAGCTTTCACAAGGGTATTTAAAATTCCTGAGTCTAACAATGCTTCTGTCAGGTCAACTAATGGTCCATGACAACTCTTTCAACCATCTGTGAACCAGTTGATGTCTATGGCTGTAACCAGTTCTTGGTCACGTGGATAAGGTTTTACATTCGTGTGCAGAGAGGCTTGTCCATGGAGGAGTAAACCCAGCGGTGCACTCGAGTCAGGATTTCAGTTTTTAGCTTTTCATATTCCTGATCATCTGCAGGGCTTAAATCAAAGTAAACTTTTTAAAGCTCTTAAAAGACTGGCCCACTATTCTTTAGGCCACTCTCAAGTAGCGGTTCTCTCAAAGGTGGTTAGATATGCATAGTGATTTTTTGCAGAAAGTGACTAGCTCCTATGGAACCAGAGCTAGTCACTGAGCTGTAGACACATTTTTAGCCACCACTGCCAGCTGCAATGTTCCACATTGTTCCCTGATTGCTTCCTGAAAGTTTCACTAGCTTTAACCTGGTTTATTTTGGCCTGGACCAACTACACAATCACTTTCTCCATATTATCAGGCTTTACCGGCATCTTAGTAGCCTCTTTTACCCAGAACATGTATCAACACTTTGTATGTGAGGCACTGCAACTCCCAGCCCGTTTCACGCTGTAGAAAGTCTCTGCAGATTATCACTCCTGTGACTTTAGTTAGACTGGCCTCTTTCTAAGCACACACAGATCTGCTTCCTGCAGGTGTCTTAAGGCTGGTGCTGCTCCTCTCAATATGCGGCGATATGTATACCTGTATACATACTTGATTTATACTTGGTGTTGCTTTGCTTTTTACAAGAAATTGCAATTCACTATTCCATTCTTAGATAATGAAGGATATTATAAATTGCAAAGTTTGTGGGTGAATCATGACTCACATGGATGAGGGTTATATCAGGATCCAAAAATGGCAATGTACCATCATAGCATTTGACTGGTACTCTTGTCGCATGGACTTTGTTATGATTATTCTGACCTGATTATTCTGAGCGGACATATTTGCAGATTAGTATACATACAGGGGCGGATTGGCAGGTAATTTCGGCGGGAATAATCCCGGTGGGCCAAATGGTTGTGGGGCCGCATTTCTGGGAGTCCCCGCCCCCTTATTTACGTCATCCGCCTGGCTTTCACAGGCACCCGGCTGCCTGTCTGGCCCCTGCTCTGCCTTAGCTTAGCCTCTCTCTCTCTCGCGAGAAGAGAGGCCAGGCAGTCTATTTAAACCCCACCCAATTACTTTCAGCGTCACACGCCACGGAAGCTGCAAGGAACAAGGAAGGTGGCGTCACTGGCGTGGACCCGCGGCGGGACATCAAGGGAGAGAGCCGGTAAGCTGCGACGTCGGTGGGGGGCCTGATCATCTCCTCTCCACTCTTCCCTCCCCAGGCTGTGAAGTGTCAAGTTTAATTTCACAGCCTAGGGAGAGAGTGCGGAGAGGAGACGATCTGACTATCTGCAGCAGCCAGCAGGTGACGGCGGCGTGGAGTGGACCCGCGGCGGGACGTCAAGTGAGGGAGCCGGTAAGCTATGACGTTGGTGGGGGGGCCTGATCGTCTCCTCTCCACTCTTCCCTCCCCAGGCTGTGAAGTGTCAAGTTTAATTTCACAGCCTGGGGAGAGAGTGCGGAGAGGAGACGATCTGACTATCTGCAGCAGCCAGCAGGTGATGGCGGCGTGGAGTGGACCCGCGGCGGGACGTCAAGTGAGAGAGCCGGTAAGCTATGACGTCGGTGGGGGGCCTGATCGTCTTCTCTCCACTCTTCCCTCCCCAGGCTGTGAAGTGTCAAGTTTAATTTCACAGCCTGGGGAGAGAGTGCGGAGAGGAGACGATCTGACTATCTGCAGCAGCCAGCAGGTGACGGCGGTGTCAGCACCGGCAGATCCAAGGGGGGGGGGCGATAAGGGCGATCGCTCCCCGGCCCCCACACACAGGCCCGCCGCCCAATTGTCAAAAATCCCACCTGGCGCCCACTTATTGTGTGCTGCTACTGGGGGGCACTGCATGAAGGTGGCTGCTACCTGGGGGCACTGCATGAAGGGGGAAGCTATCTGGGTGCACTGCATGAAGGGGGCAGCTATCTGGGTGCACTGCATAAAGGGGGCAGCTATCTGGGTGAACTGCATAAAGGGGGCAGCTATCTGGGTGCACCGCATAAAGGGGGCAGCTATCTGGGTGCACCGCATAAAGGGGGCAGCTATCTGGGTGCACCGCATAAAGGGGGCAGATATCTGGGTGCACCGCATAAAGGGGGCAGCTATCTGGGTGCACCGCATAAAGGGGGCAGCTATCTGGGTGCACCGCATAAAGGGGGCAGATATCTGGGTGCACCGCATAAAGGGGGCAGCTATCTGGGTGCACCGCATACAGGGGGCAGCTATCTGGGTGCACCGCATACAGGGGGCAGCTATCTGGGTGCACCGCATAAAGGGGGCAGCTATCTAGGTGCACGGCATAAAGGGGGGGCTGCTACTGAAGGCATAAATAGGGCGACTACTACTGGGGGAACTGCAAATGGTGGACTACTACTGGGGGCAATGCATAGGGGGGGACCACTTCTGAGGGCACCTGGGCCCACCACCCTAGTTCCGCCACTGGTCTCAGTCTACAGTCCGGGAGCGCAGCAGAGATTAACAGCCTGTTAATAACCTCCTCCGCAGCTGGCCCCCCCTGTCCTCCTTTGCACAAAGTCAGAGATTTGATTTCTAACATGCGCAGTGAGAACAGTAGGGCACTTGGATCGGTTGAGGCAGGCACCATCTTCTTTACTTCAGCAGTGGTGTAGACTGCTACTGGGATGGGCTGGCTGACACACTATGATCGAGTCTTCTCCTCCTGGCTGTCACTATTCAGGATCCGAGGAGTGCTGTCTGTCACTGTCTGAGTCTTTGCGGAGTATATCAGTGGGGTTGGGAGTTAGGCTCTTGAGTACATAGGGGCTGGGGAGAGCCTTTGTGCGGCAAATTATTGAGTGGGTGTGAGGGGGGGGAATGGGGGACAGGTGCACATGTTGGGCTGGCCTGGGGGACTCTGGGAAACCTGTTCTATGGTGGAGAATATTATTGTGGTGGATTGGGGGGTCTGGTGAACATGTGGGGTTGGGGAGAGCCTGTTCTGTGGGGAATATTATTATTGGGGGTAGCCTCTGTGGACCATATTATTAATGGGAGGATCTGATGCACATGTGGTGCTGGGGGGAGCTTCTGTGGAGCATTAATATATAATTGGGGGATCTGAGGGGAGGAGTTGGTATTAAACCGCACCCCCTAAAAGTAAAGTCTAGATCTAGGGGCCGTGCAGGCAATCTGTTAGCCCGATCGTCTCCTCTCCACTCTTTCCTCCCCAGGCTGTGAAGTGTCAAGTTTGATTTCACAGCCTGGGGAGAGAGTGCGGAGAGGAGATAATCTGGCTAGCTATGGCAGGGCTTTCGGTCTGGCTGGGAGATGCAGACAGACTGGACTCGGGATGTCTGTGGTGGGGCCTGCCATCCTGCTAAGGGGAGAATGAGATCATCTGTCTAAGAAGGAGGGGAGTTGATCTGTCTAAGGGGGAGGGGAGATCTGCAGGGGAGATACTGAACTAGGAGGAGGGTGTAATCTACACTAGGGGGGATTTGATCTGTCTGTGGGGTTATTTTGTGCCAAGGGGAGATGGTCTTTCTTTGGGGGAGGGCGGGTCTGCTATACTGGGGGGGAGATGATCTGTCTGTGGGGTGGGGTCATTTTGTGCTAAGTGGGGATGGTCTTTTTGTGGGGGAGAGGGGGTCTGCTATACAAGGGGGGAGATAAAGTTTGTGAGGAGTCATTTTGTGGCAAGGAGAGATGATCTGTCTGTTGCGGGGGTATTTCTGTGCTGTGGGAGATGATCTGTGTGAGGTGGAGGATGGCTATTCAGTGCTATGGGGAGAAATTGATCCAGTTTGTTAAATTTTGGACAAGTTCAATAGGTCTACAAGGTGATATATGAAGGAAATTGGAAAATCTGTTCATCTGATGCTCAAAATGCTCAACAAGTTTCACTTACAACCTAGGGCCTCATTCAGACCCGTTCGCAAGCGGGTCAATGGTGAGGCCCTAACTGCGCGTGCGCAAGCCCCGGAGCGAGAGAGGAATTCTCTTGCTCCGGGGCTCGCTACAAAGGGGGCGGCTTTCGATGTTGATCGACAGCTCGTCCCGTTTTGTAGGCGGGGAGGGGGGGTGGCTGGGCAAACTGAGGCGTTCCTCAAGGAACGCCTGCCGTTTGTGGGCGGCCCCACTGACATCACCAGTGATGTCAGTAGGGAGCTTCCTGCTGTATCAGAGCAGGAAGCTCCCTGGGGCTTGCGGTAGATGAGACACTACCGCAAGGGTTTCGTCGCAAGCCCCGATGGTCGTGACCACGTGACCATCACCTGGCCGCTCGCTAAAGCTGTGGGTGTTCACCCACAGCTCAGCAAGCATCCAGGAGGCTGGCTCTTAACAAAGAAGCGGCCTCCCTCGTTCTGAGCGAGCGCTCGCTTTTTGCGAGTGGCTCTGAATGAGGTCCATTGTGTTTTTTTTATATATATATAGATATATATATATATATATATATATATATATATATATGTATATATATATATATATATATATATACACACACACACACACACACACACATACACATTTGCTGATGGACCCGGCATCAGCAAATGTGTATGCACTTGCCGCAGACAGGGTCCAGGTGCCGGTTGTGGACAGCTTATATGTCTGAACGATGTAATTCAGACATATCTTCAGATGCTGACTGCTGGTTGTGTGTATGGGCGACCCGCCCATCGTCCGTACACATGCAATGGGAAGCCGGAAGTGATTAGTGTAGTAAATGTGACTTTTTTTAAAAAATTTTTTAAACAGGCCTCAACATTTCAAGATCCAGACAACAAAAATAGAGGTTGTGAAGACTGCAATAGCAGGTAGGATATAGCAAAACAATCCACTAACACTATTTGCTACCTTCCTTAATCTCCTGGCACCCAACAGCTGTTTATACCATTTATGTTACTCAACGATATTCCTCCCCATCCTCTCCAATCTAAAACTTTCTCCACAGCGCCAATTCTGTGGGCCTTTGCAAGCAGCTGCATATCTATTAATAGATATTCCCTAATTGCAGTGTTATGTGATGGAGGATTGGGATGATAAAGGGGGTAGTTTATCTGGACAAATAGGGAGGTGCTCTTTGTACCACTGCAAACCCATTTAAACTAGAGTATGTTGCACTCCCCTTGTCCCAGTTATTGCAGAATACCTCAGTGTTATCATAGTAAAGATGCACTTATACTTTGTATTTAAGCTGTAATTAGTTATGTAATGCACTTAGTGTTCATTCTAGCACCCTGTAATCAGTGAGGAGAGCATATTTTATTTTTGATGGTCCAAATTTTAGGGGTAATGTATTGCTACAGCTACACTAGCAATAGTGACATATTAAGTCCCAAATGTTGCCCTTAAAAAAATTAAATATGCCTTTCTCACTGATTACATGCAGGGTGCTAGAAGGAACACTACCTCTATTAATCTGTAATTAGACAAAATGTTTGGTTTAGACCCTTTTTGTTGCTGACACTTTGTGGTACCCTATAAATGAAATTAAACTTCATAACAATAGTTATTATAATTATTAATGACTCAAAATCTTTCAAGGTTTGATAATGTGTTTTATTACAATTCCATTTCAGCAAATTCTGAAAACTGGGCCACAACTTTACAGGAGGCAGGGAAAAGGTAACAAACCTGAAGAAAAGGTAGGATTAAAACAACATAATCTGTCAACATTGTTCCAGTTATTTAATTACTACAATATTTAGCTTAAATTATATTGACTTCTATTTAACGAAAATCAAATGACTGAATTGTGTATGTATGTGTGGGTGCATAATTGTGATATTGTGTATGTATATATGTGTGTATGTGTCTGTAATATATATTGTGTGTGTGTGTGTGTGTGTGTGTGTGTGTGTGTGTGTGTGTGTGTGTGTGTGTGTGTGTGTGTGTGTGTGTGTGTGTGTGTGTGGCTATGCATACATATATCCTTGTGGGATGTCTTCAATACCAACAATAAAAATGTCCTTGTCTGCTACAATTTTTTACATACACGTGTGTGTGTGTGTGTGTGTGTGTGTGTGTGTGTGTGTGTGTGTGTGTGTGTTTCAATGTGAGGTTACAGCTGTTGTTAAGATTTGGAAGCAAGCATACACGAATGAAGACCAAGCAAAGTCAGTATATGACACAGCACAGGAGTATATACAAGAATTAACACACAGGAGCTAGAACCTTACAATACTATAAAAATGGTCCATGCCAAACCACTGGCCAGGTATTAAAAGTATAAAAATCAATCACATAATCTACTTTCATAAAAGATGGATACATAACCCAAAGTCATAAGTGGGTGTGAACGTACAACTGTAGTCCTGACCAAGCTTTTTGACCATCTGGAGCAAGATATGAAAGGATCCTTGGATTGCCACTTTCTTCTAGCAGATATGTTTCCTTAGATTTATAACCTGGTATGGATCACACTTGGATGGATTTATGTATGCTGTCACGTTCATGTTTGTTACATGCTTTTCTTGATATTTGTTTCTGTAAGTGCATTTATTAAATATTATTTTGAATGTACTTGGTGGTGTTTCACTATATACAATTTTTGTTTTTGTGGATTCGAACACATTGCAAAGTTTCTGAAAGCAGCAAAGAAGTTATTTTTTATATTTTGGAAGTATCCAAGAAGAGTGAGAAATACACAGCGCTAAAAAGTAAAGTACATTTGATCTTCATGACAAGACATGGAAAATGATTTTCGACTGCATAAGAGTGGACATGCTGGCAAAACACTCCACACATCACTACAGCCTGGACCGGACATGGACTGACTGACATGACTTATTATTGTTGTGCAAGTTAAATACTATACACCATCATGCCAAGATAAGAGCGCCTCCGCAGCTAACAAAGGCACATTTGTATTCAACTTTACAGATGGAGCGAAAAAGAAAATTGAAAGGTGGTGCACAGAAAATACGTGAGAAGAAAAAGCAGATGCTGGCCTCGGAAGCAGAAAAGTGTACCAAGTTGACTGACCTTTTTAAGGTCAGTGCTTCTAGTGGACCTTCAATGGCATAGCAAACGGCACCAAGAGATGAAAGAGAAGAGGATTACAGCTGCAGTTTGGCTGGACCTTCAGAAATAACACAGGCATCAAAAGAACAAAGACGAGAAGAAACTGCAAGTGCAGAATGGCCTACTGCAACCTACACATTGATAGAAGAAAGAACAGAGGAATCGGAGAGCTCTTCCTCTGATGTGGAACTCACAACTCAGAGGACAGAAACTGAGTTATCCGAGGGAACATTGGATAACCAGAATGCAAATGAAGTTGCAAATATTTTTGAAAGGCCAAAAGAAAATGAGAGGGCTTTTTTTTTCAATCACATCCAATACAACCAATGAATGACAACTGTCTCCCTTTTGCTGGAAAAAAGGTATTTCTACGAAAAAATGGTTCTAAACGTTCTTGGATATCCTACAGCAAGTCATCAAATGCATTATACTGTATAGTATGCTTGGCATATAGCAAGTCCAATGAAAATAGTGTGTTTATAGATGGAATGAAAGACTGGATGCATACTTACCAACGCATCAATGAACATGAGACCAGCAAACATCACACTACTTGTGCGGAGGCTCATATGCAAACTTTGAAGAACAAAGACATTGGAGAATTGCTGTTTTCAGAGCAACATCAGAAAAGAAGAGAGGAGATTAAATGTAACATACAGGTAATGGAAAGGGTTGTTGAAGTTATCAAACTGATTGGAAAACGAGGTTTGAGCTACAGAGGAAGCAAATCTGAAGCTGCATATGCATTAGATGATTCACTATTAGACCATGGAAATTTCCTTGAATTGCTGATTCTACTTAGCAAATATGATCCAGTGTTGAAGAGACATTTGGACAAAATAGTCAAGAAAAGTCAGCAGGCACACAGATCGGGAAGTAAAGGGCGTGGAAGTTTATTAACATTCATATCAAAGACAATGGCAAACAATGTAATCCAGGTGATTGCTGGCTTAATTAAGAAGACTGTTGCAGATGAAGTAAGGGAAGCTGGTATGTATTCTGTACAGCTGGCCACAACGCAAGATATATCAGCAAGGGACCAATGTTCCATTATAGTTCGGTATGTGGACAAACTGAAAGGCATCCAGGAAAGACTGCTGGCAGTTGTCAATTGTACAGATTCCACAGGGAGAGGGTTCCTTGAACTTTTGAAGGGAGTACTGGAGGCAAATGGCTTGGATATAAGTCACTGCATTGGTAAGGCAACAGATGGAGCTGCAAATATGCAAGGTATATACAATGGCTTTTCTACGTGGCTTACCAATGAATCACCAGGACAAGTGCATGTGTGGTGTTATAGCCATATATTAAATCTTGTAATTAGTGATGCAACTCGTTCACCAATTGCTGCAACATCACTCTTTTCTCTTTTAAATGGGATTGCTGTTTTTTTTAAGGAATCTTATAAAAGAATGGATATATGGGATCAGACAAGTGGACAGACCGACGCTGGACGACATCGCAGGCTGCAAACCATTGGAGAAACACGTTGGTGGTCTAAGGATGCAGCAGGGAGCAAAATATTTGGATCATTTGAGAACCCAAGAAGTTCCATGTATGTCGATGTAATTCTCTCACTCAGTGCAATTGAAGAATCTGAAAACAACAATTCAGATTTAAGAGCAAAAGCTCGAAATTACAAAGAAGCACTACTTCAATATGAAACCATAATTACAGGATTTGTTTATCTACGCATCTTTAAATTGACAATGCCATTATCTAAATATCTTCAAACTGTTGGAATTGATCTCCTTAAAGCACATCAGATGGTAATGGGCACTGTGGACCAGCTAGAAAAGATACAACGTGACATCGAAGAGATAAAATTTACAGTCTCTGATTTTATCGACTGGGCAATTGGGGAACTTGAGCAACGCAGGTCAACACAAAATATTGTCAATCAGTCGTTCTTTCCACCAAAGAGATTACGGAAGAGAAAAAGCATGCCTGGAGAAACTTCATCTGAAGACCCAATTGCTGATTCATTTAAAGATTTTGAGGTAGGTGTGCATAACCGAATATTGGACACAACCATAGAAAGCCTAAAGGCAAGATTTGAGAAGAATGTGGCATTGTATAGGGATCTGACCTGTTTGTCTCCTGTACAGTTTGAAGAGCTAAAGTCCTCATTGCCTCGTGATGCACTTCAAAAGTTGAGTGAAGTCCTTGTGAAGTTTGATCAGCAAATAACAAAAGAACAATTTCAATCAGAGCTGGCGAGTTTGGCAAATAACTGGACAAGGCTAAAAAGATCTCTACCTGAAGAATATACATTGAACAGCCTTGAGGAAAATGTGGAGGATTCTGACATCATACTGATGGAAAATTGTGAAGTTGCTTACAATGAGAAGAAATCTGTGTGTAAATGATGTAACAACTGTGCTGTGTGTGTTTACATGACGCTGGAGCGTTACAGCTTGTTCTCTGGAGCATACCCAACCATAGGTCTAGCCTACAAATACCTCCTAACACTGTCAACAACTCAAGTGGCGTGTGAAAGAAGTTTTTCCACACTGAAATTTATCAAGACCAGACTGAGGAGTACGCTTAGTGCAGAGCATTTAGAAGCATTTCTTCTAATGTCTGTAGAAAAAGACATTCTGCAACAAATGGATACCGAAAGAATTATCAATAACCTATCATTGCAAAGTCCACTGCTACGCAAGGAGTTATATCTTCAATAGTGTTAACAGACAAAACCTTCAGCTTATCCCTAGACCACCCTGATCATTCATTACTACCTGCAGTCAACATCAATAACAAACTTTAAACTTTAACATCAATAACAAACTTTAACCTGCTGTTTTCAAAAATGTAGGGCACTTGGCCAGTGCCCACAAGGTTCACCCTCATAAGGTTGTGAAGGAGCTGACTGGTTCCCACACCAAAACAATCTTGATTACTCGCCAAAGGATCAGCCCACATTTTCCTTCCAGTATGGTATAGATGTGGTTTGGCCATTAGGTTTACTATAATTTTAATGCAGTTAGGTTGTGCCCATAGGTTCTTAATACTAAAGTATCCTGTGACTGAACGTATGGTGGCACGGATACCATCAGGCCTGTGTGTGTGTGTGTGTGTGTGTGTGTATATATGAGTGCATGTTTGTCCTGTCTGCCAATCCCTGATAGGAGGTGGCCTCTGTGCATACGATGTTCACTAAGAGCAGCACTCACTTGTTTCCCTGGATCATACCCCTGTCATCACGTCACTGTACTATAGTACTATAGTACCTGTATTTATTTAATTCATTGTATTACGTGTTGTGTTTTGCATTGTTAGCTTAGGGTGCTTAGTTAAGGATAGTACACACACATAACCTGTAGTTGTATTACACTCCAGGGGGTCAGTTTTAGGGCCTGTGTGTTGTTAGGCTAGTGTGGATGGGAATACTATCCTATAGATAGGGGTAGTGCAGGTTTGAGGGTGGGCTGCTGCTGTGTTCATTCCATCCAGGTGCTGAGATACCATAACTCATCCATCAATGTGACAAGTGTGATGCTGGTGAGTGTCATCCCTGTGTGTTGTGTGTGTTTGTAGGCCTGGTCTGTCTGACACACGTGGGTGTTAGGGCGGACAGTCTGTGTGTTCCCCAATTCATCTCTCCTTATAGTCAGAGTCTGTCTAAAGCAAGTGGTTGCTAGGACAGACTGAGGGCGTTTCCTGTAGGTATGTTGGGTTGTCAGGTGGGCGCTACTGGCAATGTTCACCTCTGCGTGTGAGCGCACATAGGTGACTGAAGGGTGTCTGAGGCACTGGCGCCAAGGATGACGATAACCCAACCCACCTAATTATTTGGCGGACTCTTCCATGTTGTCTATGTCTAAACATCTTGTAGTTGCTTGGCCCTAACATCTGTCTCTTTCCAGAGAGAAAGCGATAGAGAGAGAGAGAGTGACATCCAGCACTGTCTGAACATATCAACAGACTGAAGGTGAGACCATGTGGAGCAAGGTAAGTTCCAGACTACACCTGTACCCATGCAGGCTCCACTACATTTTTTATACCACCACAGACACAAGTGGAGAGTTACTGTTGATTTGATATGACATTAAAATAGTCTTTTGCTTATTTCCTAATATGTGGCATACTTTTCGGTTATAAGGGTTAATCTGAAAAACAGTAAGATAGTATTTTTGGTTAATATGTTATAAATGTTGCATGTGTTGAATACTTGATGTTAGAGAAAAGCACAAACTTTTATATATAACTGTAATTGGCTAGCTATGAAAGCCATCACTGCCCCCAAGAGGAGGTAAACTGGGAGGGTGTCCTAAATTTTTATTAGATGTAAACAAAGGCAGAGTGAATTTTTATGTTTTCTGCGAGGGAGATTTCAAAATTAGTTTCATTTTAAATTGGTCTAAAATTCACATTTAATAGTACCACCAAAATAATGATATATCTTATGATGGCCATTCTTCATGCTTTAGTAAAGATTTTACAGAATCAAGTACTATAACTTTAGTGCTAGCCCTTGGTACGGTACTAGCTACATCTGGATTCAGCATTATCACTTCCTTACCATTGGTGTGCTGACTCTGCCTAAATGTGTTTTCTACACCTACCAGTGTAATGCTTTATTTGCTCTGTGCATAATGGTCCCTATAAACTTGTGTTAGTTGATTCCATACGTATACATTATCTGGTTTGCTTGGAGTACTTACACAGTTAAAATACATAGCAATAATCTTATTAAAATTCAGATCGAAGTGATATTTTTATTTAGTATAGGACTGACCAGAAGGGAACAACTTTGGTGTGAGTTGGTCATCTTAACAATAACATGTATTGCAATATGTGGAACTAACATTCCCTGTTTTTAATGCAGTCTAACTAGTTTAAGATATACTCGATTAATAATGTATATGAGAAGTTTGGAAGATACTTTGTGTCTTTGTTTGCACACTGTTGTCACAGCTCACTTTCACTTAGTTTTCAGTCATTACAATCATTAAATACTTGGGCTACATAATTATACTTTTTAGCCTCTTTTAATTATAAATCAGCTTTTTGTCAAACCATATTGCAAGTCCACTCCAACTGCTGTTGCATATTCACCATTAGTCTAAAAGCTGCTATTGCTTGGTGAGTACTCGCCTTTTAAAAGCAGTGTACAGCTAAAGCCGCATACACACTGGGCAATATTTTGAATGACTGAACAATAACGATATTGTTATCATTCGGTTGTTCAGTATATCCTTCAGTGTGTACCCTTGAATGACCTTTCCCGCAGGTCGTTGGTCATTGTCGTTCATCGCCTGAACATACAGGACAACCTGACTATATTGTCAGGTTCTATATGGTCTGGATGAGGGAGGGAGCCCGGCACTGAACAATATCGTTCATGATATCATTCAGTATTGTGTGCTCAATGTCGTTAAGGACATTGTGCACACCCCTGCCAGGGACACACTAGACGATATCGCTCATTGAGCATATAGTCTAGTGTATATTCCCCATTAGACCCAACTCAGTTAAAAATTATGTTTATATTTAGTGTAGGACTGACCAGAAGGGGAAGACTTTGACGTGAGTTGGTCAGCTTAACATGTATTGCAATATATGGAAATCACATTCCTTGTTTTTAAGAGTATAGCTTGAAGTAGCTATAATTGCTATAAAATGTATTTAATCAGTGCAGAGGATTAAATGTCACTCCTGTTGTCATTTCTTAACTACTTCTGATACAACACAATACTTTCTAAACTTTTTATATATTATGTCCATCTATATGACATGGTCCACCTTGTAATGTTGTAACTCCGCCCACCATTAATTTCTGATGTTGTAGTCCCGCCTACTTTGTGGCTCCACCTACAGTTGATTTGGCGCCGCCCACTGGGGCCACTTTTAGAAATATTTCCAGGGCCACTTTTATTTCCCAATCCGCCCCTGTATACATATCACTGATTTCAGCATACTGCACATGCATCAAAGAATTAAATTGGCAACTTGCATGTGCAAGATCGCCATACATTTAAGGATGGAGATCGTTACTGCAAACAGGTTGAACGGAGCACACTTTGCAAGAAATTTGTGTTTCAGGGTGGTTTATTTGGTTTTGTTCTGAATCATCTTCTGTTGCTGTGGATATGCTTACTGTTCCATTTGCCAGCAGAAATAATATCTCTTTATTGGGGGAGCAGATTTCTTTTTTCATGTTTGGTAGAAGAGGGGGACAGTGAACCAAACATGAAAAAAGAAATCTGCTCCCCCAATAAAGAGGTATTATTTCTGCTGGCAAATGGAACAGGAAGCATATCCACAGCAACAGAAGATGATTCAGAACAAAACCAAATAAACATAGGCAGAGAGATGAACATACCTAGAAACAGGAGAAATAAGCAAACAAATAAAAGTCTAATGGTGCATACACACGATCAGATTTTTCCTTCAGATATGAACGATAACGATTTAAAAATCGTTCAGTCGTTCATATCTGAAGGAAAATCGTTCACATCTGACATGCCTGAACGATGGACGATCAACGATGCGCGTTCCCGTTTGTCAGATAACGATATCTGACATCTGATGGGTTTGCAGTCAGACTTGGACGATTCCATTCATTTTAATGCAGTCAAAAATCGTTCAATCGTTCAAATCGTTCAAAACTTTGGTAAAATCGTTCAAATCGTCCAATCATTCAGTCGTTCATCTGACAAATCTGACAAGTCTGACAAATCTGACCGTGTGTATGCTCCATAAGAGCAATGTGTGCAAATGCTAGGAGTTTAGGAAATAAAATCCCCAAACTAATTGCAATAATGACAAGGGATGATCTGGATATTGTGGGTATTACGGAGTCATGGTGCAATGAAAATCATGACTGGGACATAGCTATACCAGGATATACGGTACTTTATTTAGGAAGGACAGAATGGGAAGAATAGGTGGAGGAGTAGCAATGTATATCAAGGAAAGCATAAATACTACGTTAATACATAGTATTGAAGAAAAAAACAAGTCCCTTTGGGTGACTATAGTAACAGGGGATAAAGTGATTCTTCGTATTGGGGTGATCTGCAGACCACCAGGTCAGGAAGAGGAACTGGACAATAAACTATTGCAGGACATCACTAAAATGGCATTAAAAGGAGAGGTTATAATCATGGGAGATTTTAATCTACCCGATATAAACTGGGAGGTGTATGTGGCAAGTTCCACTAGAAGTAGGGACATCCTGAATTCATTGCAGGGAGCCTCCCCTCCAGCAATTGGTGAGGGAGCCCACTCGGAAAGACGCAATATTAGACTTAATACTTACAAATGGAGACAGAATATCTGATGTAAAAGTGGGTGAAAACCTGGGATCCAGTGATCATCAAGCAGTATGGTTCAGAATAAAGATAGATACTGACTCACCCCATACAAAAACAAAGGTGTTAGATTTTAGGAAGGCTGATTTTGCAGGGATGGGAAGATGTTTAAGCGAATGGTGGGGAAATTTAAAAATTGCAATATTAAAGGCAACAGACCTTTGTATCAAAAGGGTTAGGAAAACCACAAGGAAAAGACAGCCAGTGTGGTTTGGGAAAGAGGTAGCAAGTATTGTGAAAGCAACAAAGATGGCCTTTAGGAAATACAAGCAGATGCAGAATAATGAAGACAAAGAGGAGTATCTTGTAAAGCAGAAGGAGGCTAAGAAAGTAATCAGATGTGCAAAGGCAAAAGCTGAGGAGAAAATGGCACAGTCAGTGGGTAAAATGGGCAAAACTTTTTTTAAGTATTTAAGCGAAAGGAGAAAAACAAAAGATGGAATAAAAAGCCTAAAGACAGAAAAAGGGAGTCTTGTTGAGGGAGACAATGTAATATTCACTACTGAGAGAGAGGGAAAGGTGCCACATTTAAGTTGCAGGTGTAATCAGAAAAATAAGGTAGGAACAAGCACATTTACAGAGGAGAAGATCCTAACAGAACTCTCAAAACTGAAAGTGGATAAATCAATGGGGCCAGAATGGGTTACATCGAAGGAGACTAAAAGAGCTTAAATGGGTGCTGGTAACACCATTAACAGAATTATTCAACCAGTCACTAGCTAATGGAGTAATTCCAGAGGACTGGAAAAGAGCAAACGTTGTCCTACTGCACAAAAGTGGAAGCAAGGAAGAGGCAAGCAACTACCGACCAGTGAGCCTTACATCAGTAGTAGGGAAATTGATGGAAACACTCTTAAAAGAAAGAGTCATAGATTATCTCAAATCCAACAATTTGCAGGATCCCAAACAGCATGGATTTACTGGGGGGAGATCATGTCAAACAAATCTTATTGACTTTTTTGACTGGGTGACTAAGGAAATAGATAAAGGGGGGGCCATAGATATAGCTTATCTAGACCTTAGTAAGGCTTTTGATACTGTTCCACATCGCAGACTGTTAAATAAACTGGAAAGCATGGGATTGGATACAAAGATAGTTGAATGGATAAGATCATGGCTGCAGGATAGGAAACAGAGAGTTGTAGTAAATGGAGTGCAGTCTCAAGAGGGAAATGTTACCAGTGGAGTACCTCAGGGATCTGTACTTGGACCTAATATATTAATTTGTGACATTGCAAATGGTATTGAAGGGAAACTATGCCTTTTTGCAGATGACACAAAGGTATGCAACAGGGTAGACACACCAGGAGGGGTAAAACAAATGATTGATGATCTAGGTAGACTAGAAGAATGGTCAAGAATGCGGCAACTACAGTTTAATGCCAAAAAATGCAAGATCATGCACTTGGGTCTCAAAAATCCAAAGGCTAAATATAGTATTAATGGCACTATACTGGAAAGTACTGAAGAGGAAAGGGATCTAGGAGTCACTATTTCAGGTGACTTAAAGGCAAGCAAACATTGTAACAAAGCAATGAGGAAGGCAAGTCAGATGCTTGGTTGTATAGGGAGAGGATCTGCCTTTTACGCCCCTGCCTATACCTTCTGATATCCTGCCTATAAACCTCTAAGAATGACGCTATTTTGCGTACACAGTTATACAGTAAATAAAGACTCCAGACCTAGAACCTGTGGTTTCAAAGCACAAAGTATTATTCAAGTAAAAGTACAGTCAGTTACACGCTAGTTATAAGTACAATTTAGCGCAAAGGAATTATACAGACCCAAGTACAGTTATACATACGCAGCGCTCTGGACCAGATGTAGGCATCAGCAAGAAACCCCCCGTCAATCAGCATTCAGCATGAAGACTAGAAACCCAGGGTCAGAGCACACATATTTGTACCCCCCCAGAAATAGACAACACAATAGAGAAGTTTGTTGATAATATCATTGGCCCTAAAGGCGAGGGCATATGTTACAAGGCATCTAACAGGTTCAAATAGACACAGTCTAGCCTCTAACAACTGGTGGTCTCTGGTTTCCCGCCTCATGCAAATCCTAACAGTTGGTCATATAATGTACATTTTGTTGCTTGAAGTCTCTGCGGTCCATAAGTTGAGAATGCATGTTGCAATTTCTACATCGATGTTACCGGAATACTGTTGAGAGAGTACGCATCAGTACAATACCAAACATGGCTTATTTATCACGTATAAAACCTTAGTTACAAAATAATCTTTATTTCATAGCAATTATAGTAAATGTGCATGCTTGAATCTTATACCTTAAAGCTTATGGAACCTTGTATGTAGATATGTAATGTGTGAGTATGTGGGGTTTGATGTAAAGACGCTAGTTAACTTGGGGTAGATGTGTGTGCATGAAGCTAATATTCGGCGTTTTCATACAGGATCTTATGCATTCGCTAATATGCGACTAGTTAACTGCGCAATTGTGCGTATTAATGTGTGTATCAGAAATGGTGTATGATGCAATAGCATGATGCCAATAGTAAAATGGTGCTTGGGCGGCCATTCGCAAAATGGCATCTTGCGATTTCATTTCCAAGATGGCGTCTTGCGGCCAGTCACAAGATGGCATTGCTGCGATCCAATTTTAAACTGATCTTGTCTCAGCCAATAATCCAGCTTCGACAGTCCACCCTTTGATAGTGAACAACATGCTGATCACAATCTGATTTTAAAATGTAATCTTTAGGCTTACATTTATATACTATTTAGTGTTATTATAGGATGGCACACGGTGGTTCTTAATCCATCAATAATGTGTCTCTGAGTGGGGACATAAAACTACTATTATACGCACACCGCGGATCTTGGAAGATCATTTGAAAGGTGTGGGGATACAACAGTCCTATAAAGGCAGTCTTGAAAGGTAAATTTGAGACTTTACATTATCTGAGGTGTTTTAAAATAACATTTCAATAATACATTCTATGCATGTCTAAATATAATACATTAAATGATGGTATTTCCTAGTTCAGGGTTGTAATGCAGTTCTGTATTTACCTCAGTATTCATACTGACCACCATCATAATTTTTTTCTTTCATTTTACTTTATTTTTACATTTTCTACACTTCAACACAATAGGAACACACCGGACACATATGCCAATTATTATGATGACAATCAGTATAAGGATTAAGAATTTGCCTATGCTGGTGATCACTTCTTGGACCCATTCCCAAAGACCTGAGAACCATTTCACTGGGTTCAGCCATGAAACCCATCCTTCTATCTTCTCCCCTACTTCAGCCACTGAAGCATTATGGTTCTTATGAAATTCCCATTTTAGCTGCAGAATTTCATCCATCTTCCGGTCTATAACCTCCTTGGGGTCGCTGGTATCATTGGTGACATAGGTGCAACATTTTACTCCAAATTGGGTGGCCAAAGTTACGCTGTACCCTCCAGTAACAGCAGTTAAATAATTTAACACTAGCCTGTGTTGCACCAGTTCTTTCTTGTAAGCTTGTAATGCTCTCCCTGTATACCTGAATGTCTCATCGTACATCTCGGTGATATTATCTATCAATTTAGCAAGTTCCTGAATATATCTAAAGTTTGATGTACCCTGAGCTATCCTGGTGGGATCCAATGCGACTAAAACTTGAAAGCCAGTTGTCTCACTAATTAACTGAGTGGCTTTGTGCACGTCACCAGGTATCATATTTCGTTTGCCTCTGTGTTCATATTGTGTGTGAAGATATGGTGACGGTGTGTTTTTATGTATACCAAGCATTTCAACATGTGTGAGGGTCATAACTT
Organism: Taudactylus pleione; assembly: GCA_031769625.1. Lineage (NCBI taxonomy): Eukaryota > Metazoa > Chordata > Amphibia > Anura > Myobatrachidae > Taudactylus > Taudactylus pleione. Next base: position 2,441,742 of record JAUIMM010000470.1, read on the forward strand.
CTGGGACTACTCTTCCCAGGTAACACAAACCGTCGGAACTCGGGGAGAGCCACTTATATGCTTTTCTTCCACATATAAAATATACATTATCAGGGAGAACATAAGGAATGGTATGCATCATTATCATTAAGCACATTTCCCTTGTAAACAATCCTATCTCTGGGTCTTCCATCTGGTACATGCAAGTCTCTGGCCGTATTATTTTAGCACAATAACCATCCGGCACCTCACCAACAATTTCTTTGGTGGAACTGAATGCATACCTGTACCTAAAATGTCTCCCACTAGATTTAATTGAGCATAACAGATCATGGTTTATGGACTCATTATCAGCCCTTTGTGAGAAGGTCATCGTCTGATTATTCCCTGTCACTTCCCAACTCCCGGGTGTTTTGGGGTTGGTTATGTTTAAACACAAAAGTGATCTATCTACTTGGAATTGATAGAGTTTGAAATGAGGCGGTTTGGATGAGAGGAATTTTCCATCCAATGTTTTCCCTTTTTGTAATTCTACATTATGCTGTCCCTGTGGCACACGTGAACACACCCAGCAATCAGTCCGATCCAACACCCTGCCCACCATGCCATGATAATCCTCCAAAGGATACCCACCCCAGTACGGGTTATATTTAGGCTGGCACCGTTGGATACAGTTCTCATCAACTAGGGACCCACAAAGCTCACAAATACAGGAATCTTCAGACGATAAACCTCCACACTGTCCCCGAGTATTTGGAATAATAGCTCTCTTAACAATAACAGTACTAAGATTGGTCAGACACTCCCCTGATTGGCATTGCACTCCTTCTGACTCCACTCCATCAGCACTGCCATCAACTCCCCTCTCCACAATCGGTCCCCTTCACAGAAACCGGACATTCCCAAACCGACCAGGATGGTGAACACTCTAAAAGAGAACATGAAAATGAACACAGCAGGCCAGTCCATTGCCACAACAAGACCTGCAGATTTCTTTTAATTCAGGTATCTCACTATGACCTTTTCATTCCTCCCGGAACAAGTTCGCGAACGACAGGTTCACGCTATCAGCCTTGTCTCCAACTTGTTTCTCCACCGGTTGATTGACCTTTTTGCAAAGAGTGGAATGGACCCAGGTATCTCTCTCAGCCACCTTCAAAGATGTAGTACTTGTCAGCAGCACCTGGTATGGACCTTCCCACCGATCAGTCAAACAACCTGAACGCAAGAAATTTCTGATCATAACATATTCTCCTGGTTCAACATCATGACAGTTAGTTTCAGGCATATCATTGGACAACATTTTCAGTTTCTGCTGCTGTTGTTTTAACTGATTACTCATTGATATAAGATACTTTACAGTTACCTCGTTGTTACCTTTCAATTCTTCCTGTGGACTTATAATCAAATGAGGTTGTCTACTGAACAGTATTTCAAATGGGGACAGATTTAGAGGGGGTCTAGGAGTGGTCCTTATACTATGTAGGACCAAAGGTAACGCTTCTGGCCATCCTAGTCCAGTCTCTGCCATGATTTTACTCAACTAATTTTTATTAGTCCCGTTCATCCTCTCTACCTTGGCACTGGCTTGCGGTCAGTAGGGGGTGTGAAGTCGACTATTAATACCCATCAGCTTACACATATTTTGAAAAACATCACCTGTGAAATGAGTACCCCTGTCACTCTAAATGATTTTAGGGATACCGTATCTGCATACAAATTCCTGAACTATTTTCTTGGCAGTAAACGCAGCAGTATTAGTGGCCGCTGGGTAGGCCTCAACCCAATTAGAAAATACATCAGTGCACACTAATACATACTTAAGATTCCTACAGGGTGGTAATTGGATGAAATCAATTTGTATCACCTGGAAAGGTCCATCAGTCGGTGGAATGTGGGACGGTTCGGTAGGGATCGCTTTCCCTATGTTCTTCCTCAAGCAGGTCAGACAGGACATTGCTATCTTTTCTGCTTGTGAAGAAAAACCTGGTGCGCACCAGTATGCTTCACCAATTTGCACATACCTTGCTTTCCCAGATGAGTCAAACCATGTGCTGTCTCAGCCAGGCTGGGGTAATATGCCTTGTGGGCTACTGGCTTACCTTGTCCGTCCCTCCAGAGCCCGGAGGACTCTTGCCCACATCCCTTGGACTTCCAAATGGACTTTTCCTGAATTGAACACAAATTTTGCATCTCAATTAATTTCAGCAAATCAATTGTTTGGAAAGACAAAATTTTTTCAGTTGGAGAAAACATTTTTAACCCTGCTGCCCATTTTGAAGCTTTATCGGCTCTGTTGTTGCCCAGTGACACCAGGTCATCCTCACATGTATGGGCTTTACATTTGATTACTGCCACCACTTTGGGCAGTTGGATTGCTTCTAAAAGATGTTTTATGTGTCAGGAATCTGCAACTGGTGTGCCTGCTGCTGTCATAAAATTTCTCAGACGCCATAGAGCCCCGAAATCGTGCACCACCCCGAACGCATACCTCGAGTCAGTGTAAATGTTAGCAGATTTGCCTGCTGCCAGTTTACACGCTCTAGTTAGTGCTGCTAACTCTGCCACCTGGGCTGAGTGAGGAGGACCAAGAGGTTTAGCTTCTATGATGTCTGTGTCATTTACAACAGCATAACCTGTACATAATTCACCTGTGTCTGTTTGGCTATGATAACTCCCATCCATGTAAAAAGTCACATTTAAAATTCTATAAAGGTGTGTCGTATATGTCAGGTCTAGCAGTAAAGCTCTGATTCAGATATTCCATACAATCGTGTGTATCATTATGTCTGCTGAACTCACCCCCCGCCAGCAACTCGTCTCCTTCCACCCTTTGTACATCATGTTCAGCGTACTGCATCGTTTAACAGTGATGTTTGCAGGTGCGATTAGAGCTAGTTCCCATTTGGTAAACCAAGCCGAAGAGACGTGTCTGGTTTGAGCAGAGTTCAGCAGAGCAGATACAGCATGGGGAGTGTATACAATCATATCATGACCCAATACTACGTCCTCACTTTTACTCTCCAATAGAGCGGTAACTGCTACACTTCTCAAACAGGTGGGGAGTGATCTCACCACAGTGTCCCATTGGGCACTGTAGTATGCTACGAGCCTACTGGCATCACCATGTTTTTGTGTAAGGACACCTGCAGCACAACCATCGGCTTCCGTACAATACAAATCAAAAGGTTTTTCATAATCAGGTATTCCCAATGCAGGTGCTTTTGTCAGACTATCCTTAAGATTAAGGAACGCCTGCTCTGATTCCTCTGTGTGTATGACACAATCGGGCTTTGAGGAAGTGATTAAGGGGGTCATTCAGACCCGGTCGTTAGCGCCGATGCGCTCGGACCGGGTCGATTGCCCCCCACAGAGCATGTGCATGACGGCGCTGGTGCGAGCTGTTGATGTAGATTGACAGCTCGCCCCGTTTGGAAGGCGGGCCGGGGGGGTGGCAGCCCAAAATGAGGCGTTCCCTTGGGAATGCCTACCATTTGGGGGCGGCCCCACTGACATCACTAGTGATGTCACTAGTGATGTCAGTGGAGAGCTTCCGGTTCTGACAGAGCCAGAAGCTCTTCGGGGCTTTCCCATGGGAATGCCTACCATTTGGGGGCAGCCCCACTGACATCACTAGTGATGTCACTAGTGATGTCAGTGGAGAGCTTCCGGCTCTGACAGAGCCAGAAGCTCTCCGGGGCTTACGACAAGGGAGACCCTACCCTAGGGTCTCGTCGTAAGCCCCGATGGTCGCGATGGTCTCTAACCATCGTGACCATCACTGGAGCGGTCGTTAGAGCTGTGGGTGAAAACCCACAGCCTAACGACCGCAACAGAGGCGGGCGGTCAGGATGCAAGTGGCCGCCCAGTTTCTGAGCGACCACTTACATCCTCCGACCGCCTCTTAATGAGGCCCTAAGTCCTGTAAAGGCAAGGCCAAAATAGAAAAACCTGGGATCCACTTTCTACAGTATCCACACATTCCCAAGAAGGTATGAATTTTCTGTTGATTCTGCGGCAGTGTCATGTTCTGTATGGCCTGGATTCTATAATTTGTGAGATGTCTTAACCCCTGGGTTAGGCAGTGTCCGAAAATATTTTACTCTGGATTGGCATGGCTGTAGTTTGTCCTTAGCAACAGTTTAGTATCAATTAAACATGACATAAACGAATCAGAACATAGCAATAAATCGTCCACATATTGAATTAGAACAGATCCATTGGCAGGTTGAAAAGATTGTAAACAGTCGTGCAATGCCTGGGAAAAGATACTGGGGCTGACTATGAAACCTTGGGGCAACCGTGTCCATGTATATTGCACACCTCTGTATGTAAATGCAAATAGATACTGACAGGGTGGAGAGGCACAGTGAAGAAAGCAGAACAGAGGTCAATGACAGTGAAATGGGTGGCATTTGGTGGGATCTGCATCAGGATGACAGCTGGATTTGGCACTATGAGGAATTGGCTCTCTATGACCGTATTAACACCTCTAAGGTCTTGTACCAGCCTATAACACCTCTAAGGTCTTGTACCAGCCTATAACCCCTCATTTTCACCGGGAAGATGGGACTGTTGGCTACACTAGCTGTACGGACTAAAATTCCCTGTTGCAATAATCATTCAATTATTGGAAAAAACCCTAATTCTACCGCCTGTTTTAGTGGGTACTGGGGAATTTTTGGAGCTTGCCTACCGCTTTTTAAATTTACCATTACGAGTCTTACATTTGCCATTAATCCAGTGTCCTGTCCATCCTTAGTCCAAAGGGAATCCGGAATTTGGGACAACATTTAATCTATCTGGGATGGATTTTCATTTAAACTGGTAGAGTGATACATTATCCTCTGGGGAGTGTCCAACATATCCCGCACTTCGTGCGCAACTCTCTCGGGGATATCTAAAAATACACCATCAGCGGTGCAATATATAACACTTCCCATCTTACATAACAAGTCTCTGCCCAGCAGGTTAGTAGGAGCTGCAGCAGCCAAAAGAAAAGAATGCCTGGTATGCAATGGCCCAATAGTAACCTCTGTGGACTTTGTTAAAGGATAATGTTCCACTTTACCTGTTACACCCATTGTTGGTACTGTCTCGTTGGTCACCTGTAAATTAATGGGAGATTTTATCACTGACCTGGTCGCCCCTGTGTCTACAAGAAAAGGATATTCCGTACCAGCTACATTAACCATCATGACCGGTTCTTCCCTAGTACTTCCCGTTAACCTGGCTATCTGTAGACTACAGGTATGACCTGACCCCTAGCGTTGGCTACCATTCTCCAATAAAGCATTAACGGCAACAATTGGAGCTGGTGCCTGCTGGACATTTGCTGTTCTCTGTGCATATCCCTTATGGGGATATCCAGGTACTCTCTGGTTTGGAGGTCCTACCCTTTTTATTCTGCAATTTTTAATTAAATGTCCTGGCTGGTTACAATTAAAACATATTCGTGGATCGGATGAAGACACAGATTGTTGTGAGGTTTGAGCATGGGGAAAAGGTGGTGGATATGGGTAGGGATATGGAGGATAAGGGTATTGTGGGGGATATGAAGTTTGTGAGTAGTGTGGGACCTTTGGTTGTGTAGGGTTAGTAGAATAGAGCTGTGTTTGCTGTTGCGTGGGATTAGTGAGGGCATATAACTGTTCAGGTGTAGGTGTGTGTGTAGATGCAAGTGTTTCTGTTGGCTGTGATGTTACCGTCTTTCCTTCCAGAGCTTGAATACTGACAGCCATTAGTTTTTCGCTCTGGGTCTCTCTCTTCTTTGAGATTTCTTATCATGTTCTATGGCAGATTCTATGAGTGTATCTATTGTAACTCCCCTCCAGCCAGGTCGTGAGGTCTGAACCCGAGTCTTTAAGTTTTCCTTAAGACCATCCATGAGTACCGTGACTATCATTCCCCTGTGGTGAGTGCTATCTTTAATATCTTCTATCCCAGTGTACTGGGTGATAGTCTGCAGAGCCCGGTCGCAATACTCTTCTGCAGATTCACTCTCCTTTTGCTTTATGGTGAAAATTTTGTTCCAGTTAACTATTACTGGAAAATATATACCCAATTGAGTTACAATGTGGGAAATGTTACCTTGGTTTACTTGGTCAGTTAAGGGAACGTCACCATCCAATGCACAATCCGTGATCAATTTTGTGTGGTAGACAGGCCGTTAACACCAAGGGTAAGCAGCTTACCGTTCTATACACAGTAGCAGGTGTACATGTTGTCTTTGTTGTAGAGAGGTGCATGGAAGTAGCCGACTTAAACTTCCATAGGTGTGGAAGTTGCCTTCTTAAATCTTATCTGGGTGGGTGGAGTAGCCTTCTTCAAATCTTCACAGGTGTGTGGGCGCTGCCGTTAAATCGTCCACAGGTATCCGATACGATATCCCTAAAATCATCGAGAGTGACAGGGGTACTAATTTCACAGGTGATGTTTTTCAAAATATGTGTAAGCTGATGGGTATTAATAGTCGACTTCACACCCCCTACCAACCGCAAGCCAGTGCCAAGGTAGAGAGGATGAACGGGACTATTAAAAATAAGTTGAGTAAAATCATGGCAGAGACTGGACTACGTTGGCCAGAAGCATTACCGTTGGTCCTGCATAGTATAAGGACCACCCCCAGACCCCCTCTAAATCTGTCTCCCTTTGAAATACTGTTCGGTAGACAACCTCATTTGATTATAAGTCCACAGGAAGACTTGAAAGGTAACAACAAGGTAACTTTAAAGTATCTTATATCAATGAGTAAGCAGTTAAAACAACAGCAGCAGAAACTGAAATTGTTGTCTAAAGATATGCCTGAAACAAGCTGTCATGATGTTGAACAAGGAGAATATATTATGATCAGAAATTTCTTGTGTTCAGGTTGTTTGACTGATCGGTGGGAAGGTCCATACCAGGTGCTGCTGACAAGTACTACATCTTTGAAGGTGGCTGAGAGAGATACCTGGGTCCATTCCACTCACTGCAAAAAGGTCAACCAACTGGTAGAGAAACGAGTCGGAGGCAAGGCTGATAGCGTGAACCTGTCGCTCGTCAGCTTGTTCCGGGAGGATTGAAAAGGTCGTAGTGAGATACCTGAACTAAAAGAAATCTGCAGGTCTTGTTGTGGCAATGGATGGGCCTGCTGTGTTCATTTTCATATTCTCTATTAGAGTGTTCACCATCCTGGTCGGTTCGGGAATGTCCGGTTTCTGTGAAGGGGGACCGATTGTGGAGAGGGGAGTTGATGGCAGTGCTGATGGAGTGGAGTCAGAAGGAGTGCAATGCCAATCAGGGGAGTGTCTGACCATCTCTTAGTACTGTTATTGTTAAGAGAGCTGTTATTCCGGATACTCGGGGACGGTGTGGAGGTTTATCATCTGAAGATTCCTGTATTTGTGAGCTTTGTGGGTCCCTAGTTGATGAGAATTATATCCAACGGTGCCAGCCTAAATATAACCTGTATTGGGGTGGGTATCCTTTAGAGGATTATCATAGCATGGTAGGCAAAGTGTTATAACAAACTGATTGCTGGGTGTGTTCACATGTGCCACAGGGACAGCATAATGTAGGGTTGGTGCCATTTCCGCTGAATATCATGGAAATTTTAGAATTAGAGAAAGGGAGAACCTAGGTTGGAAAATTCCTCTCATCCAAACCACCTCATTTCAAACTCTATCAATTCCAAGTAGATAGATCACTTTTGTGTTTAAACATAACCAACCCCAATAAACCCGGGAGTTGGGAAGTGGCAGGGAATAATCAGACGATGACCTTCTCACAAAGAGCTGATAATGAGTCCATAAACCATGATCTGTTACGCTCAATTAAATCTAGTGGGAGACATTTTAGGTACCGGTATGCATTGAGTTCCACCAAAGAAATTATTGGTAAGGTGCCAGATGGTTATTGTGCTAAAATAATACAGCCAGAAACTTGCATGTACCAGATGGAAGACCCAGAAATAGGATAGTTTGCAAGGGAAATGTGCTTAATGATAATGATGCATACCATTCCTTATGTTCTCCCTGATAATGTATATTTTATATGTGGAAGGAAAGCATATAAGTGGCTCTCCCTGAGTTCTGAAGGTTTGTATTACCTGGGAAGAGTAGTCCCAGAAGTTATGACCCTCACACATGTTGAAATGCTTGGTATACATAAAACACACCGTCACCATATCTTCACACACAATATGAACACAGAGGCAAAAGAAATATGATACCTTGTGACGTGCACAAAGCCACTCAGTTAATTAGTGAGACAACTGGCTTTCAAGTTTTAGTCGCATTGGATCCCACCAGGATCGCTCGGGGTACATTAAACTTTAGATATATTCAGGAACTTGCTAAATTGATAGATAATATCACCGAGATGTACGATGAGACATTCAGGTATAAAGGGAGAGAATTGCAAGCGTACAAGAAAGAACTGGTGCAACACAGGCTATTATTAAATTATTTAACTGCAGTTACTGGAGGGTATTGCGTAACGTTGGCCACCCAATTTGGAGTAAAATGTTGCACCTTTGTCACCAATGATTCCAGCGACCCTAAAGAAGTGATAGACCGGAAGATGGAAGAAATTCTGCAGCTAAAATGGGAATTTCATAAGAACCATAATGCTTCAGTGGCTGAAGTAGGGGAGAAGATAGAAGGATGGGTTTCATGGCTGAATCCAGTGAAATGGTTCTCAGGTCTAGGGGAATGGGTCCAGGAAGTAATCGCCAGCATAGGCAAATTGTTAATCCTTATACTGATTGTCATCTTAATAATTGGCATATGTGTCCAGTGTGTTCCTATTGTGTTGACGTGTGGAAAATGTAAAAATAGAGTAAAACGAAAGAACAAAATTATGATGGTGGTCAGTATGAATACTGAGGTAAATACAGAACTGTATTACAACCCTGAACTAGGAAATACCATCATTTAATGTATTATATTTAGACATGCATAGAATGTATTATTGAAATGTTATTTTAAAACACTTCAGATAATGTAAAGTCTCAAACTTCCCCTTCAAGACTGCCTTTATAGGACTGTTGTATCCCCACACCTTTCACATGATCTTCCAAGATCCGCGGTGTGCGTATAATAGTAGTTTTATGTCCCCACTCAGAGACACATTATTGATGCATTAAGAACCACCGTGTGCCATCCCATAATAACACTAAATAGTATATAAATGTAAGCCTAAATTATATTTTAAAATCAGATTGTGATAGCATGTTGTTCGCTATCAAAGGGTGGACTGTCGAAGCTGGATAATTGGCTTAGACAAGATCAGTTTAAAATTGGATCGCAGCGACGCCATCTTGCGACTGGCTGCAAGACGCCATCTTGGAAATGAGATCTTAAGAGGCCATTTTGCGAATGGCCGCCTAAGCGCCATTTTAGATAAACTCACACTTTAGTACATGTGGCGATATTATTATTAGCATCATGCGATTGCATCTTTCACCATTTCTCATACACACATTAATAAGCACAATTGCGTTGTTAACTAGTCGCATATTAGCGAATGCATAAGATCCTGTATGAAAACGCTGAATATTAGCTTCATGCACACGCATTTGCCCCAAGTTAACTAGCGTCTTTACATCAAACCCCACATACTCACACTTTACATATTCACATACAAGGTTCCATAAGCTTTAAGGTATAAGATTCAAGTATGCACATTTACTATATTTGCTATGACATAAAGATTATTTCGTAACTAAGGTTTTATACGTGATAAGTAAGCCATGTTTGGTATTGTACTGATGCGTACTCTCTCAACAGTAATCCGGTAATATCGATGGAGAGATCGCAACATGCATTCTCAACTTATGGACCGCAGAGACTTCAAGCAACAAAATGTACATTATATGAACAACTGTTAGGATTTGCATGAGGCGGGAAACCAGAGATCTCCAGTTGTTAGAGGCTGGACTGTGTCTATTTGAACCAACCTGTTAATTTCCTTGTAACATATGTCCTCTCCTTTAGGACCAATGGTATTAGCAACAAACTTCTCTATTGTGTTGTTTATTCCTGGGGGGTATAAATATGTGTACTCTGACCCTGGGTTCATAGTCTTCATGCTGAATGCTGATTGACGAGGGGTTTCTTGCTGATGCCTACATCTGGACCAGAGAGCGCTGCGTATGTATAACTGCACTTGGGTCTGTATCATTTCTTTACGCTAAGATTATATGAGGATCATAGCATGTAACTGCTGTACTTTTTACTTGAATAATACTTTGTGCTTTGGAACCACAGGTTCTAGGTCTGGAGGCTATATTTACTGTATGACTGCGTACGCAAAATATCATCCTTAGAGGTTTATAGGAAGGATATTAGAAGGTATAGGCAGGGGTATTTATAAGGTTCAAAGGCAGTATCCTTAACACTTTTTTCCTGCGCAGAAAAATACACGTTAACCCAGATAATTAGCAACAATTGATAATGTAAACTCAATGGCTTTGTTTAACCACGTGGCAGCACAACCGGAAGTACGTATACGCTATTGTGCGACCAGTCTCATACACAATAATGCGACTACCACACAACCATATGTACATCTTTACTGTGCGCAAAACTGCGACTCAGTCGTGTGTTCAATACTGCGGCACCCCTTGAAATGTTAGGTTCTATCAACAAAGGATTCTAGTCAGCGTCCCTGGCTCACACGAAAATGGGTAGCGATTTCTCAGCACTGAACGGTTGCAGGTAAACCCTGCATGTGGCCACTCCACCCTTTGGTGAGATATCGATAACCGTATGTGCCGTGTGAGTGGGTAAGTGACTTCACTATGAGCCCCCAACTAAGGATACTGCCTTTGAACATCTATACACCCCTGCCTATACCTTCTGATATCCTGCCTATAAACCTCTAAGGATGATGCTATTTTGCGTATGCAGTTATACTGTAAATAAAGACTCCAGACCTAGAACCTGTGGTTCCAAAGCACAAAGTATTATTCAAGTAAAAGTACAGTCAGTTACACGCTAGTTATAAGTACAATTTAGCGCAAAGGAATTATACAGACCTAAGTACAGTTATACATACGCAGTGCTCTGGACCAGATGTAGGCATCAGCAAGAAACCCCTCGTCAATCAGCATTCAGCATGAAGACTAGAAACCCAGGGTTAGAGTACACAAATTTATACCCCCCCAGAAATAGACAACACAATAGAGAAGTTTGTTGATAATACCATTGGTCCTAAAGGAGAGGGCATATGTTACAAGGCATCTAACAGGTTGGTTCAAATAGACACCTGCCAGACGGAGGCGTTCCCATGGGAACACCTACCATCTCAAGCCGGCCCCACTGACATCACTAGTGATGTCAGTGGGAGTGATTTTGGCTCTAATAGAGCCAAAATCACTCCAGGGCTTGCGGCAGTGAGACCCTACCGCAGGGTCTCCGTCGCAAGCCCGATGGTCGCGATGGTAACCCACAGCTATGCGAGCGTCCATGAGGATGCTCCAAAGAAAGGTAGGAGGGCCCTGATTCAGAGTGAGCGCTCTGGTCAGAGCGTTCAGCTCTGAATCAGGCCCTAAGACAGTAGAGCAATTTAAACATGCATGGGATAGACATAAGGATATCCTTCAGAAGAAGTAAGGATCAATAAGGGTTGAGGTAATAATATGTTTAAAAATGGGACAGACTAGATGGCCCAAGTGGTTCTTATCTGCTGTCAAATTCTATGTTTCTATGTAACTGGACGGTGACCTAGCGAATGCAAGGAACTAATACTCATGGGAGTATTATTGGAGAGTCATGGGTGTGAAAGCCGACTTCTTGCTCAATAGTATAATAGATATTAAGATCAGGCACAAAAAAATAAAACCATAGTAAATTAAAATGTAATCATTAATATGCTGATGATTACTAGCATTAATTAATGTATAGCATCAGCTCCCTAATTAACAACTGAATACAGTTTATTACAAAATGCACATAATAGGTAAAAAAGACATATACAGTAGTAAAGTCAATGATTAGTTAATATAATACCCTCCAAAGAGATTGAGGGCCTGATTCAGAGCTGGACGCTATTTGCGCTCGCTCGTTCAGAAAAAGGGTCCGGCTATTTAAATTGAGCGCTCGCTCTTTGCGGTCTGTTGACGCCACTATGTCTGAGCGAGCAAACGGAACATGCTCTCGCTATTTTGTAAAGACTCCCCCTGGCCGCTCGCATCATACGTCATCTCCGCTATTTATTAGATTAATCGAGTACATCGAAAGGCATCTGAACTGCTCGCAGTGCTTGTGGTTGGATTTTCCTACCGCAATCATGCGAACAGTTCAGGCTAAGAAACAACCAAGTGACGTGGTCGATGACGCTGCTTTGTTAATTATGCACACCCTTAAAACGCCTGTTTTGACCGTTTGGCACACCTGCGTTCGGATCTCCACTCCCCGTTTTCAAGCACCTTCCCCTGTTACCACCCACAAACGCCTCATCCTGTCACTCAAATTAGCAGGCACTCGCAATTTTGCGAACACACGTTTTCCGACCGCACTCACTGGTTGGCGCATGCACATTACGACCCATATGGATGCGCAGATGTGCGAACATCGCTCGGAGCGAACGAGCGGCCGCTTACGAGCGGCTCTGAATCAGGCCCTGAGTCCATATATAACTCCCGAGGTTCTGAGGAAAAATCTATATAAAATCTTGTACAATAAACTTTTCAGAGAGAAGAGAAAAAGGACTCAGTATGTGGGGCACACTCCTATAGAATTACCAAACTATAAAACATACCTTTTATTGAAATTCATTAAAAAGGGAAAGAGAAAAAAATGGCCAAAAATACCTATCAGGTTGGACAATACAAACAAACAAACAATTCTCCAATCGTAGGAGATACACTGTAATATTACTGCAGTTTATGCTGTATATTTTGGTCACTACCTATGGAAAAAATATATCATGTTTATATGTTTCAAAAACCACAAGGCAGGACTTTTAGGTATTAAGATATATAATTTGGATGTAATCGGCAATCACAATTGTTTTTTGTATATATTGAAATATATACAACAGTCGATAATCACAGTTGTTTCTTATATATACTGTACATATACATATAGCAATGTAGGTATTCAGGATTGCCTCTAAGCAGATTCCTGCTATGCAATCATCTCAATTTGTGTTGTGTATTTAGTCAGAAACTATGGAATAAGTATATGTATCTTATGTTAATATCTTTCAAAACCCACAGGACAGGACATTTAGGGGTATATTTACTAAGGTGCGGGTTTTTAGAAGTGGTTTTGTTGCCCATAGCAACCAATCAGATTCTAGCTTTTACCTTCTAGAAGGTGCCAGATAAATGTTAAATAGAATCTGATTGGTTGCTATGGGCAACAAAACCACTTCTAAAAACCCGCACCTTAGTAAATATACCCCTTAGTATTGAGATATACAATTTTAAATGCAATTGGCAATCACAATAGTTTCCCTTTGTATATTGAAATTAGTGATGAGCGGTTCGGATTCTGAGGAATCTGAACCGCTCCGAACAGGTGGAATCCGAGTCCACCCGAACGCAAGTTCGGGTGTTCCCGCCTGACTCGGATTCCACCTCGAGGCTGAACGTCACCCGTCCGGCGTCGGATTCTCGCGAGACCTCGCGAGAGCTGTGTAATGTTCGGCCTCTATAAAAGGCGCGGCGCCCGGCAGTCGGCGCCATTTCGCGTGTCACGTGTAGTAGTTAGTGGTAGTGCACTGTGCTAGTGTTAGATTAGTTAGAGAATTGGACTCGAGTGATACTAGAGTTAAACAGAGTAGGCAGTGTTCTTGCTGCTGGCATTAATTAATATATAATTATATATATTATTATCAAAAAAATAACCTCTGTGACTTTACTGGGCATAAGCCCATTGTGGTGCTCCGTGACTGGGCATAAGCCCACTGTGTGTACTGTATTATACAAGCTCCGTGACAGGGTATAAGCCCACTGAGTGTATTATACAAGCTCCGTGACAGGGCATAAGCCCACTGAGTGTATTATACAAGCTCCGTGAAAGGGCATAAACCCACTGTGTGTATTATACAAGCTCCGTGACAGGGCATAAGCCCACTGAGTGTATACAAGCTCCGTGACAGGGCATAGCCCACTGAGTGTATTATATAAGCTCCGTGACAGGGCATAAGCCCACTGAGTATTATACAAGCTCCGTGACAGGGCATAAGCCCACGGTGTCTATTATACAAGCTCCGTGACAGGGCATAAGCCCACTGAGTGTATACAAGCTCCGTGAAAGGGCATAAGCCCACTGAGTGTATACAAGCTCCGTGACAGGGCATAGCCCACTGAGTGTATTATACAAGCTCCGTAACAGGGCATAAGCCTACTGAGTATTATACAAGCTCCGTGATAGGGCATAAGCCCACTGAGTATTATACAAGCTCCGTGAAAGGGCATAAGCCCAGTGAGTGCATACAAGCTCCGTGAAAGGGCATAGCCCACTGAGTGTATTATACAAGCTCCATGACTGGGCTTAGCCCACTGAGTGTATACAAGCTCCGTGACAGGGCATAGCTCACTGAGTGTATTATACAAGCTCCGTGACAGGGCATAAGCCCACTGAGTATTATACAAGCTCCGTGACAGGGCATAAGCCCACTGAGTGTTTTATACAAGCTCCGTGAAAGGGCATAAGCTCACTGTGTGTATTATACAAGCTCCGTGACAGGGCATAAGCCCACTGAGTGTATACAAGCTCCGTGACAGGGCATAGCCCACTGAGTGTATTATACAAGCTCCGTGACAGGGCATAAGCCCACTGAGTATTATACAAGCTCCGTGACAGGGCATAAGCCCACTGTGTCTATTATACAAGCTCCATGACAGGGCATAAGCCCACTGAGTGTATTATACAAGCTCCGTGACAGGGCGTAAGCCCACTGAGTGTATTATACAAGGTCCATGAAAGGGCATAAGCACACTGAGTATTATACAAGCTCCGTGACAGGGCATAAGCCCACTGAGTGTATTATACAAGCTCCATGACAAGGCATAAGCCCACTGAGTGTATACAAGCTCCGTGACAGGGCATAGCCCACTGAGTGTATTATACAAGCTCCGTAACAGGGCATAAGCCCACTGAGTATTATACAAGCTCCGTGAAAGGGCATAAGCCCACTGAGTGTATTATACAAGCTCCGTGACAGGGCATAAACCCAGTGAGTGCATACAAGCTCCGTGAAAGGGCTTAACCCACTGAGTGTATATACAAGCTCCGTGACTGGGCATAAGCTCACTGTGTGTATTATACAAGCTCCGTGACAGGGCATAAGCCCACTGAGTGTATACAAGCTCCGTGACAGGGCATAGCCCACTGAGTGTATTATACAAGCTCCGTGACAGGGCATAAGCCCACTGAGTATTATACAAGCTCCGTGACAGGGCATAAGCCCACTGTGTCTATTATACAAGCTCCATGACAGGGCATAAGCCCACTGAGTGTATTATACAAGCTCCGTGACAGGGCGTAAGCCCACTGAGTGTATTATACAAGGTCCATGAAAGGGCATAAGCCCACTGAGTATTATACAAGCTCCGTGACAGGGCATAAGCCCACTGAGTGTATTATACAAGCTCCATGACAAGGCATAAGCCCACTGAGTGTATACAAGCTCCGTGACAGGGCATAGCCCACTGAGTGTATTATACAAGCTCCGTAACAGGGCATAAGCCCACTGAGTATTATACAAGCTCCGTGAAAGGGCATAAGCCCACTGAGTGTATTATACAAGCTCTGTGACAGGGCATAAACCCAGTGAGTGCATACAAGCTCCGTGAAAGGGCTTAACCCACTGAGTGTATATACAAGCTCCGTGACTGGGCATAAGCTCACTGTGTGTATTATACAAGCTCCGTGACAGGGCATAAGCCCACTGAGTGTATACAAGCTCCGTGACAGGGCATAGCCCACTGAGTGTATTATACAAGCTCCGTGACAGGGCATAAGCCCACTGAGTATTATACAAGCTCCGTGACAGGGCATAAGCCCACTGTGTCTATTATACAAGCTCCATGACAGGGCATAAGCCCACTGAGTGTATTATACAAGCTCCGTGACAGGGCGTAAGCCCACTGAGTGTATTATACAAGGTCCATGAAAGGGCATAAGCCCACTGAGTGTATTATACAAGCTCCGTGACAGGGCATAGCCCACTGTGTCTATTATACAAGCTCTGTGAAAGGGCATAAGCCCAGTGAGTGCATACAAGCTCCGTGACAGGGCATAGCCCACTGTGTCTATTATACAAGCTCCGTGACAGGGCATAGCCCACTGTGTCTATTATACAAGCTCCGTGAAAGGGCATAGCCCACTGTGTGTTTACAAGCTCCGTGACTCCAGTTCATAGTGATAAAGTAATATGGATCATGAGAATGAACCGAGAGGAGAGCAGAAACAACATGTAAATGCTAGCATTACAGCGGCTGGAAGTCCATCACTTTCATCTAAAGCTGATGCTCGAGGGCGTAGAGGCTTTAAAAACTTAGGGAACATGAAATCAAAAAATTTAGATTTCACAGGGGTAAAGACAAAAAAAAAACCTCTAAAGACTACTACTATTGCAGAGAAACAGAAAATTGGCAACATACCATTCACCACACGTAGCAAGGAAAGACTCAGGCTTTGCCCTTTATTTCTGAGTGGTGGTTCTGCAACTGTCAGTGAGGCATCTTGTGCTTCTCATGATGATAAAAGACCTTTTCAATCAGACTATAGAAGTGTGAAAAAATGTAAAACCAATAAGGCAGTAGAACAAACTGTGTTTTTTGAAACACAAATGTCAGAAATCCCTGAGGAGAGTCTAAGTGGGTCCACGAGTGGCATTGCTATGTGTAAGCCTGACCTTTCAAAGAAGCCGCCCTCCACAGTTTCTTTTCCATCTGTAGTTGTGGGGATGAGCAGTATTGCCGAGGACATAGAAATTAAGGATGCCACTGTGGAATTGCAAGAGGATGAGAGGAATATATGTGCAGCTGACGCTGGCACTAATGAGGATGTTGAGGATGAGGATATTATTTGTATAAGTCAGGCACCAGTGGAAGCAGCTCTTGGCCAAGATAAGAAGTCCATTGCCATGCCTGGGCATAGAACCAACAAATCCACATCTTTTGTGTGGAATTACTTTTACCCAAACCCTGACAATGTTTGTCAAGCCATTTGTAGTCTCTGTGAGACCACAGTTAGTAGAGGTAGGGATGTTAAGCATCTAAGAACCTCTATGCTATTACGTCATCTGCAGCGAGCTCATGACAGGTGTTTGATAACAGAAACTACTGCAAAAAAAATAACAAGCAGTCCAGCATTAGCTAGATGCCTTCTCTCTACTAAATCCCAGCACCTGCAATCTCCGCCGACAACACCTTCCTCCTCAATATCCTCAGGAATGATCAGTGGTAGTACAACATCCAATTTGTTAATGCTAAGTCACGGTGACTCCTCCAATTTCCAGGACACCTCAGAAGAAACTGAATTTTTGAGCGCTAGGCCTGCTGCTGCTGCTGCTGGTGGATCTTCATCCCAGAAGTGGACCAAGAAGACTACTAGCGGTATACCAAAAAAACAATTGACTGTTAAAGAATCTCTTGCAAGGGGAAGCAAGTATGACAGCTCTCACCCTGTTGCACAGCGGATCACTGACACCATGACAGCTATGCTAATATTAGATCTGCGTCCAATATCCGCAATTAATGCAGTGGGATTTACACAGCTAATTGAGGTCATGTGTCCCCGGTACCAAATTCCATCTCGGTTTCATTTTACCCGAAAAGTCATTCCTCGGCTGTACCAGTGCGTTAAACAGAACCTAATTACTGGCCTGCAAAATGCTATTGTACCCACTGTCCACTTAACCACAGATATGTGGACAAGCGGTAGTGGACAAACTAAAGATTACATGACTGTGACCAGGGGCTGGCTGGCAACTTTCAGCCTGGGGGGCAAACCCAGCCAGTGGCCCCAGCTTTTCTTTCAGCATATTGTGAGGCATTTAGCAGCTTGGCCCAGAAAGGGTAATGTCTGAACGCACCATCACCGGAAAACCCCGCCCCCACCCTCCCACTGGCGTTACTGGATAAACGCTCAGGGGGAAGGAAGGGGCACGGCAATGCAGCACACTCTATTTATATACACACACACGTGCAATATTAGAGACAAGAAATTATAATTATCTGGTAAGGGAACCGATAATTAATAAAAATGCTGCTTTGGGGCACCATATTAATGCATATATAAATACAGACATATATATATACCCCTCACACAGCTCCACCCCTACAGCTCTCGCCCCTCACTCAGATCTTTCCCCTCATAGCTCTCCCCTCCTCACACATATCCCACCCTCTTATAGCTCTCCCTCACACACAGACCCCCCACCACACAGCTCTCTCCACTTACTCATATCCCCCCATACAGCTCTCTGCCCACTCACGCAGTTTCCCTGATCACACACACACAGCCTCCACCTCTCAGACCCCCCCACACACACAGCTCTCTACTCATTCAATACCCCCACAGCATTCCACCCCACCCCTCACACAGCGCTTCACCCACACATAGATCCCCGGGCCCCGGCCCCTAACACAGAACACACAGGGGGAGATCACCTGCTGAGCCTGCATTACATTGAGAGATCAGTGCATCGGGTGTGGGCATGGTGGGAGCAGCGAGTGCCACTCTGCTCACACCCAGGGGTGTATCTAGGGGTCAGAGCACCCCTGGCAAAGTAAGAGACTGGCGCCCCCTCCCCCTCATTATATTCTAAATAGGAATGGTGCATTTCAAAAACAAAGGTTTGTGGCCTCATGGGGACGGGGTGTGGCCACAAATTAGTGCCAATTCAAATTATGCCACATAGTAGTGAACCTCATTCAAATTACCACACGGTAGTCCCCTTAATCACGTTATAGGGCTACCACACAGTAGTACCCCCTAATCACATTATACCACACAGTAGTGCCCTTTATTCACCATATACCACACAGTAGTATCCCTTATAGAACCATTTAGTCTTTGCCTCACTTTTTTTTTATAGAATAGCATCCACCTATTTAGCTATGTAGTTATTATGCTAGGACTACAGATGCCACATAATGCTAAACTACACAGACATACAGCAGAATTTGCTGAAAGTTTGTCTGTGTGTGCGGAGAACGTGCTGTATTAGGGAGGGCATTAGCAGACAAAAGAGCAAAAACAGACACTCTCTCACTCACTCTTTGGCCACGTCCCCTACAGAAACAAAGTGTCACACAGCAGCCAATTAGCACCTCAAGCCATGTGCATTACACGCCTCACTTCTGCCAGGACCAGAACCTGATTAAGGTTCCGAGGGGCCCCGTGGCACTTAAGACAAGGGGACCCATATGGACTAAAATAAAGTAACTGCAGTCCTTGGTAGTCGGCCCCTGGGCGGGAACAGACAGCCCCTCCAGCCCTCCACCAGGTGTCTGGAACCTATATATTATATCTTCAGAATATATATATTCCTAAAGCACATACATTAACCTTGCAGGATACAAATTCAAGAAAGGGAATGGGGGGGGTTGGACAAAGACAGATGGGGAAACAGAGGGGAGGTTTAGGACATAGCACAGGAACACAAACAGGGGCACAGATGCCCATAAACCCCAGGGTGTACAGAGGCAGAGGGTGAGAATAATACACACTGGGAGAGGGGGGTTACTAACACTACTAGCACTTACCTACCTATTCAATGACAGCAGCATTGGGGGGAGGTGGAGTAGAAATCCAGGAAGTGCTAAACTAGGCAGCTACTGCAAAGATCCTCACAGCATGCAGTCACATGAATCCCAGGGGGCGTGTCTATGCAAAGATCCTCTTCTGTCCTCTGGCCCGGCAAGTGAAGCCCCCCGCTAGCCAGCAGAGGAGAGGTCAGGGGGCATGGCATGCGTGAGTTATGTGACGCCCACCAGAAGAGCTGTGCCTGTGTGGGTTGGCCGCATATTCCCTGTATGGGAACAAGTAGTATGTCCTGTCCATCACCTCCTCTCTCAGTGCGGCCAGTGCAAATTAGTATAGAGGTTTTTGTTTTTTTTAAAGGCATCTGCACTTGCCGCCGGCAGCGATTAACAGATGGGCCCCAGGTGGTCCCCTAACCCCCGCCCGTGCCCTCCATTCTTCTGGCAGATAGCCTACACCTAGTCAGCAGCACATACCTCTGGGGGCTGGAGCAATGGAGGAGGGAGCCTGTATTGTATCCCGTAGTTCCGCCCCTGACCGCACCGCCCGGCCTTACACAAGCAGGGGAAGAAGGCGGAGCTGAGCAGCCTCCAGGCAGCTTCAGGATTCAGTACACAGTTTGTAAATGCTGCGGCCAGGGCGGATGGTGGGGTGCATCCCCGAGCCACACGCCGTAGTTTCCCCAGTGCCTGATGGCCCCTTCACTATTTGCACTGCTGCAGCCTGACAGTGACAGCCGGGAGGCAGGCATAGGAACCTCCCCGGCTCTCACTGATATATTCTTACAGAGCGCAGCGGCCCCTAGTGCTGGACGATTGTACCGGCCCGGGGGGCAGATGGCACCCTGCCTCCCGGCCCAGCCCGCCACTGACTGTGACGGCCCACTGGGTGGGTGAATCGCCTTCAGCAGCAGCATTATCTAACAAACAACACCAGCTCATTCAGAGGCAGGCAACTCTGTGTATCACCGGATTCAATAAGAGGCATACCGCTGACAACCTCTTAGAAAAACTAAGGGCCTGATTCAGACCCACTCGCGAGCGGCTGTCCGCTCGCAAGTGGGTCGATGTTATGGACTGAGCATGCGCACGACGGAGGGAGCTCCGTCGTGCGCATGCGCCAGACGCGACGAGCGAAGGAAAGTCCTTCGCTCGTTATGTCCGATCAAAGGGGGCGTGCTGTCAATGTTGATTGACAGCACGCCCCCTTTGGTGGGCGTGCCTCCCTGACGGGGGCGTTCCCACGGGAACGCCTCCCGTCAGAAGCCGGCCCACTGACATCACTAGTGATGTCAGTGGGAGTGATTTTGGCTCTGATAGAGCCAAAATCACTCCGGAGCTTGCGGTTGAAAACCTCAACCGCAGGCTCCGGCTCGCAAATTCGATGGTCGCGATGGTCTCGACCATCGCGACCATCACAATGCACGCTCGTATAGCCTGTGGGTGGTGACCCACAGCTATACGAGCGTCCAGGAGGACGCTCCATGAAAATGGAGCCCGGCCCTCATTCAGAGCGTGCGCTCTGCTCAGAGCGTACGGCTCTGAATGAGGGCCTAAGAGATGTCATAGAAACATGGCTTACCCCACTTGGACTCTCCTCAGGATTTGTGATTTCTGACAATGCTACAAATATAGTGAAAGCATTACAGCTGGGTGAATTCTAACACATCCCCTGTTTTGCTCACACAATAAACTTAGTTGTGCAGGGTTTTTTAAAAATGGCAGGGGCGTGCAGGAGATGCTGTCTGTGGCCCCAAAAATTTCGGGACATTTTCGGCATTCAGCAACAGCATGCAGGAGATTGCAGCACCTGCAAGAGCAGTTTAATTTGCCCTGCCATCAACTGAAGCAAGAAGTGGTAACGAGGTGGAACTCAACCCTGTATATGCTTCATCGGATGGAGGAGCAGCAAAAAGCCATCCATAGCTATATGACAAGCCATGACATTGGGAGAGGAGGGGGAATGTACCTTACCCCAGCACAGTGGAGAGTACTTTCTGTCTTGTGCAAGGTGCTCAAACCATTTGAAGTTGCTACTTGTGAAGTGAGTGCTGACACTGCTAGCTTGAGTAAGGTGATTCCCCTGATTTCGCTTTTGGAAAAGCAGCTGGAGAAATTGAAGGATGAGATTAAACAAAGTGATTCCGCAAAGTATGCTGGACTGATAGATCAAGTCCTTTGTTCGCTTCGCCAGGATCCACGGGTGGCCAAGATCTTGAAATCTGATCATTATATTTTAGCAACCATTCTTGATCCTAGGTTCAAGTCATATGCTGTGTCTTTCTTTACAACTGACCCAGATCTTAAAAGAACTAAAACGCTCCTGGTGAGCAAGTTGGCAGCTGAAGTGACACATGGCACTACGATGACGTCTCCTCCTTTGGTTTCTCCAGCAGCAGCCAGAAAAAAATGCACCTTTTCCAAAAGACCCAGTGGTGATGCAGATAAGTCAAGTCAACATTTTGACATCTGGTCGGGTCTAAAAGATTTGCCCAACACCAGTGACACCTCTACCGTAACTCCATCTAATATGATTACCATCCAAAGAATGGTGGAGGACTATTTTCAGGACACCGTACACATAGACATGTCACAGAGTCCCTTCGAATATTGGAAGAAAAAAAAGGCAATTTGGAGACCCTTGTATAAACTGGCTTTGCATTACTTAAGCTGCCCACCCTCCAGTGTGTACTCGGAGAGAGTTTTCAGTACAGCCGGGAACCTTGTGAGCGAATGACGAAGGAGGCTACTTCCACAAAATGTAGAAAAAATGATGTTCATTAAAATGAACTGGAAATTTCACGAGGAAAACCTTTCCCGCCAATCACGTCACAGTACAGATACTTCTGTAATGGTGGATTCCAGTGGGGATGAACTGATATTGTGTGAGGAATCGGATGATGTCACACTGATGAGGGTGAGGATGGCAATGATGGTGACATCATGCCACTGTAGACCTGTTGCCTTTAGTAGATTGGAAGATCTTTTTGTGGGGGCCCAAACAAACCAAGCACTTCAGCCACAAAGTGGCAGTACCTGTCGCTGAAATGCTTCGTTTGTTAAAGTGTGCATGTCCTTTTTAAGATCCAACATAAAGGGTGGGAGGGCCCAAGGACAATACCATCTAGCACTACCTTTCATTTCTGCCACTGCTGTGTGGCATAGTTTCATAGATGTGTTTTAAACTGTGGTGTCTGTGCCACTGCGCCGCTGCTCTGACGCTTGGTAACCAGTCAGCTCACTGCAACCCTTAGCCAATAATGGTGAAACAATAATTTAAGCTGTGAAGGTCTAAATTGACTGTAAATGACTGGAAATTAATGTTATTGAGGTAAATAACACTCTAGGAAGAAAAAAAATCCCAATTTATGTCATTTTAGATTTTTTTGCCAATTTTGGCAAAAAATCCAAATCCAAAGCCAGTCACCGCAGTTTGGCAAATCCAAAGCCGGACGACGAATTAGAACCAAATCCAAATCCGGCAAAAATGGTCCGGCGCACATCCCTAATTGAAATATATATAACAAATGGTGATCACAGTATATATATATATATATATATATATATATTTACATATACTGTGATCATATATATTTGGGGTGTGCACCGGCCACTTTTCATGTTTTGGTTTTGGATCTGGAGCTTTCTTCGTGTTTTGGATCTGGATTGGTTTTTCCAAAACCACCCTTTCGTGTTTTGGGTTCTGGGTTTTGTGTTTTGGATCTGTATTTTTTTTTTAAAAAGCATAAAAACAGCTAAAATCACAGAATGTGTTGGTTTTTCTGCTTCTATGCTATTATTAACCTCAATAACCTTAGTTTCCACTCATTTCCAGTCTATTCTGAACACCTCACAATAGTGTTTTTATGTCCAAAAGGTTGCACCGAGGTAGCTGGATGACTATGCTAAGCGACACGAGTGGGCGGCACAAACACGTGGCCCATCTTGGAGTGACACCGCAGTGGCAGACAGGATGGCAGTTTGAAAAACTAGGCCCCAAACAGTATATAATGCAAAGAAAAAAAAGAGGTGCAAGATGGAATTGTCCTTGGGCAATCCCACCCACCCTTATGTTTTATAAACAGGACATGCACACTTTAACAAACCAATCATTTCAGCGCCAGGGTCTGCCACACGACTGTGGCTGAAATGATTGGTTCGTTTGGGCCCCCACAAAACAAGCTGGCAATTAATCTGTCCCTGCACAAACTGGCTCTACGGAGGCAAGATGTCGTCCTCATCCTCCTCATTCACCAATTCCTCACCCTCTTCAGTGTTGTGTACATCCTCATCCTCACAGAGTATTAATTCATCCCTGCTGGAATCCACCACCACAGGTCCCTCTGTACGTTCTGGAGGCTGGTCTCCCTGGAAGAGTTGATAATTCATTTTTATGAACATCATCTTCTCCACATTTTGTGGAAGCAACCTCCTACGCCTTTCGCTTACAAGGTTCCCGGCTGCACTAAACACTCTTTCGGAGTACACACTTTAGGGGGGGCAACTCAGGTAAAATAGAGCCAGTTGGTACAGGGGCCTCCAAATTGCCTCTTTCTCCTGCCAGTACAGGTACGGACTGTCTGACATGCCTACTTGGATGCTGTCACCGATGTAATCCTTAAACAGACAGACGCAAGCTTGTCGCTGCTGCTTTAAGGATGCAGGTGCGGCTACAGCCCACACAATTCACAAAGACAGAAAAAAAATTATTTTTATTTTTTGTGGAGCGCACTTTGAGGGTTACACCACCCTTTAACAGACAGACGCATGCTTGTCGCTGCTCCTTTGAGGATGCAGGTGCGGCTACTGCGCATACATTTCACACACAAACACAGAAAAAAAGAAGATTATTTTATTTTGGTTGGAGCACACTTTGGGGGTTACACCACCCTTTAACAGACAGATGCACGCTTGTCGCTGCTGCTTTGAGGAAGCAGGTGCGGCCACAGCCCACACAATTCACAAAGACAGAAAAAAAAATAAGAATTTTTTATTTTGTTTGGAGTGCACTTTGAGGGGTTAAAGCACCCTTTAACGGAAAAGACAGCCGGCCCTTTACTTATGGGACACAGGCGCACGCTTGGCGCTGCTCCTTTGTTGATGCACGTGCAGCCACAGTGCACACAATTAACAAACACAGAAAATATTTTTTTATTTTGTTTGGAGTGCACTTTGGGTGTTACAGCACCCTTTAATGGACAAGCCAGCCAGTCCCTTTACTTATGACACAGGCGCATGCTGGGCGCTACTTTGTTGATGCACGTGCGGCCACAGTGCACACAATTCACAAACACAGAAAAAAAATTTTTATTTTGTTTGGAGTGCACTTTGGGGGTTACACCACCCTTTAACAGTTGAACCAGCCGGCCCTTTACTTATGACACAGGTGCACGCTTGGCGCTACTTTGTTGATGCACGTGCAGCCACAGTGCACACAATTCACAAACACAGAAAATATTTTTTTTATTTTGGAGGGCACTTTGGGGGTTACACCACCCTTTAACAGATGAGCCAGCTGGCCCTTTACTTATGACACAGGCGCACGCTTGGCGCTACTCTGTTTAATGTACGTGCGGCCACAGTGCACACAATTCACAAACACAGAAAATAATTTTTTATTTTGTTTGGAGCGCACTTTGGGGGTTACACCACCCTTTAACAGACAGACGCACGCTTGGCACTGCTGCTTTGAGGATGCAGGTTCGGCTACAGCCCACACAATTCACAAAGACAGAAAAAAAGATGATTTTTTTATTTTTTGTTGGAGTGCACTTTGGGGGTTACACCACCCTTTAACGGACAGACGCACGCTTGGCACTGCTGCTTTGAGGATGTACGTACAGTGCACACAGGTCACAAACATAGAAAATAATTTTTTATTTTGTTTGGAGTGCACTTTGGGGGTTGCAGCACCCTTTAACAGATGAGCCAGCTGGCCCTTAATTTATGATACAGGCGCACGCTTGGAGCCACTTTTTTGATGCACATGTGGCTACTGCGCACACAATTCACAAACACAGAAAAAA
The DNA here is from genome assembly GCA_031769625.1 of Taudactylus pleione. Classification (NCBI taxonomy): domain Eukaryota; kingdom Metazoa; phylum Chordata; class Amphibia; order Anura; family Myobatrachidae; genus Taudactylus; species Taudactylus pleione. The sequence continues at coordinate 2,467,455 of JAUIMM010000470.1, forward strand.
TAAATAATTTTTTTTTTGGAGTGCACAGATCAACCCCTGGACAACACTACAGCACCCCTCTAGAACTACAGCCTTTATGGGACACTGCACAACACAGTCCAGCCAGCCCCTATAGACTTTGGAGTGGACACAGCCCCAATGGACAACTGACTGCACAACACAGCCCAGCCAGCCCCTATGACAGCAGCACAACACAGCCCAGCCAGCCCCTATGGACAACACAGCCCAGTCAGCCCCTATGGACTGAGTGGACACAGCCCTATGGACAACAGCAGCACAACACAGCCCAGCCAGCCCTAGCTGCCACCCTCCCTCTTCACTGTAGACAGCCGGAGTGAGAAATGGCGCCGACGCGGGGACCTTTTATAGAATCCATAACCCACGAGATCCGGAATCCTGGATGATGAAGTTTTGCCTCGATTTCAGATCTGAGTCAGGCGGGAAAAGTCGAGCCTGACTCGGATACGACTCGGATCGGGGGGTTCGGATTTGAGAAATCCGAACCAGCTCATCCATAGAATAAATATATATATATCATGTTCATAGCTTTCAAAAGCCACAAAACAGGACATTGGGTATTTAAACATACAATTTTGAATGAAATCGGCAATCACAATCATTTCCTGTGTATATTGAAATTTATATGATAATTGGTAATCATGCTATGCATTCATATATATATATATATAAGAAACAACTGTGATCACCATTTGTTATATATATTTCAATATACAAAGGGAAACTATTGCGATTGCCGATTGCATTTAAAATTGTATATCTCAATACCAAATGTCCTGTCCTGTGGGTTTTGAAAGATATTAACATAAGATACATATACTTATTCCATAGTTTCTGACTAAATACCCAACACAAATTGAGATGATTGCATAGCAGGAATCTGCTTAGAGGCAATCCTGAATACCTACATTGCTATATGTATATATAAGAAACAACTGTGATTATCGACCGTTGTATATATTTCAATATATAAAAAAAACAATTGTGATTGCCGATTACATTAAATTATATATCTTAACCATTTGCCTGGCACGGTCGTATCAGATACGACCGCACCAGGCTGGTCTTTCCCTGACATGGTGGTATCTGATACGACCAGTCAGAAATGCCCACTAGGCGGATGTGGGAAGCTAATCTTCCCGCAGCCGCCTACATCAGAGGGACCTTCTGGTCCCTCTGCAAGCATGGCTGCCTCGTCAGCGTGTCCCGATCACTGCTGGCCACAGTGATCATGCACCGTCGGCAACCCCCTCCTGGCGCACTGCCATTGAAGCAGCAGCCATGGCTCATGTAGCCGCAGCTGCTGCTGTGACCCGATCACTGTGGCCAGCAGTGATCAGGCAGCTGGCCCCAGCAGCCACGGCTCTGGTAGCCGCTGCTGCTGCTCTGGACCCGGGCCGCCAGCGGGAGACACTCCCACTGCGGCTCCTGCACTACAGTGATCACTGTGTAATGGAGGAGCAGCAGCAGTGGCTCTGGTAGCCGCCGCTGCTGCTGCTCTGTACCCGGGCCGCCAGTGGAAGACCCTCCCGCTGCGGCTCCAGCACTACAGTGATCACTAGGTGATCACTGTGTGGTGGAGGAGCAGCAGCAGTGGCTCTGGTAGCCGCCGCTGCTGCTGCTCTGTACCCGGGCCGCCAGTGGAAGACCCTCCCGCTGCGGCTCCAGCACTACAGTGATCACTAGGTGATCACTGTGTGGTGGAGGAGCAGCAGCAGCGGCTCTGGTAGCCGCCGCTGCTGCTATGTATTCGGGCCACCAGCGGGACACGCTCCTGCTGTGGCTCCGGAACTACAATGTACAGGAAGCAGCAGCCGCGACTCTGGCTGCTGCTTCTATGTACCCAGGCAGCCACCCGCACACTCCCACACCGGCCTCAGCTCCTCCTCCTTGTCCCCCATGAAGTGTGTGTGTGTGTATATATATATATGTATATATATATATATTTATATATATATATGTGTGTGTGCATATACGCATATAAGTATATATACAGTATATATACACATACATTTATATATATATATATATGCGTATATATATAAATGTGTATATATATGTATGTGTATATATATATATATCTATATATATATGCATATATATCTATATATATATATATTTGTGTGTGTATATATATATATATATATATATATATATATATATATACAGTCAGGTCCATAAATATTGGGACATTGACAGAATTTTCAGATTTTGGCCTCTATTCACCACCACAATGGTTTTGAAATAAAAACAAACAAGATGTGCTTTAACTGCAGACTGTCAGATTTAATTTGAGGGTAATTACATCCAAATCGGGTGAAAGGTGTAGGAATTACTTTGGGGGTTACAGCACCCTTTAACAGATGAGCCAGCCGGCCCTTGATTTATGATACAGGCGCACGCTTGGAGCCACTTTTTTGATGCACATGTGGCTACTGCGCACACAATTCACAAACACAGAAAAAATAAATAATTTTTTTTTTGGAGTGCACAGATCAACCCCTGGACAACACTACAGCACCCCTCTAGGACTACAGCCTTTATGGGACACTGCACAACACAGTCCAGCCAGCCCCTATAGACTTTGGAGTGGACACAGCCCCTATGGACAACTGACTGCACAACACAGCCCAGCCAGCCCCTATGACAGCAGCACAACACAGCCCAGCCAGCCCCTATGGACAACACAGCCCAGTCAGCCCCTATGGACTGAGTGGACACAGCCCTATGGACAACAGCAGCACAACATAGCCCAGCCAGCCCTAGCTGCCACCCTCCCTCTTCACTGTAGACAGCCGGAGTGAGCAATGGCGCCGATGCGGGGACCTTTTATAGAATCCATAACCCACGAGATCCGGAATCCTGGATGATGAAGTTTTGCCTCGATTTCAGATCTGAGTCAGGCGGGAAAAGTCGAGCCTGACTCGGATACGACTCGGATCGGGGGGTTCGGATTTGAGAAATCCGAACCAGCTCATCCATAGAATAAATATATATATATCATGTTCATAGCTTTCAAAAGCCACAAAACAGGACATTGGGTATTTAAACATACAATTTTGAATGAAATCGGCAATCACAATCATTTCCTGTGTATATTGAAATTTATATGATAATTGGTAATCACAGTTGTTTCTGATATATATCTATATATAGCATTTAGCAATGCAGGTATTCAGGATTGCCTCTGGGCAGATTTCTGCTATGCATTCATATATATATATATATATATAAGAAACAACTGTGATCACCATTTGTTATATATATTTCAATATACAAAGGGAAACTATTGTGATTGCCGATTGCATTTAAAATTGTATATCTCAATACCAAATGTCCTGTCCTGTGGGTTTTGAAAGATATTAACATAAGATACATATACTTATTCCATAGTTTCTGACTAAATACCCAACACAAATTGAGATGATTGCATAGCAGGAATCTGCTTAGAGGCAATCCTGAATACCTACATTGCTATATGTATATATAAGAAACAACTGTGATTATCGACCGTTGTATATATTTCAATATATACAAAAAACAATTGTGATTGCCGATTACATCCAAATTATATATCTTAACCATTTGCCTGGCACGGTCGTATCAGATACGACCGCACCAGGCTGGGCTTTCCCTGACATGGTGGTATCTGATACGACCAGTCAGAAATGCCCACTAGGCGGATGTGGGAAGCTAATCTTCCCGCAGCCGCCTACATCAGAGGGACCTTCTGGTCCCTCTGCAAGCATGGCTGCCTCGTCAGCGTGTCTCGATCACTGCTGGCCACAGTGATCATGCACCGTCGGCAACCCCCTCCTGGCGCACTGCCATTGAAGCAGCAGCCATGGCTCATGTAGCCGCAGCTGCTGCTGTGACCCGATCACTGTGGCCAGCAGTGATCGGGCAGCTGGCCCCAGCAGCCACGGCTCTGGTAGCCGCCGCTGCTGCTCTGTACCCGGGCCGCCAGCGGGAGACACTCCCACTGCGGCTCCTGCACTACAGTGATCACTGTGTAATGGAGGAGCAGCAGCAGTGGCTCTGGTAGCCGCCGCTGCTGCTGCTCTGTACCCGGGCCGCCAGTGGAAGACCCTCCCGCTGCGGCTCCAGCACTACAGTGATCATTAGGTGATCACTGTGTGGTGGAGGAGCAGCAGCAGCGGCTCTGGTAGCCGCCGCTGCTGCTATGTATTCGGGCCACCAGCGGGACACGCTCCTGCTGTGGCTCCGGAACTACAATGTACAGGAAGCAGCAGCCGCGACTCTGGCTGCTGCTTCTATGTACCCAGGCAGCCACCCGCACACTCCCACACCGGCCTCAGCTCCTCCTCCTTGTCCCCCATGAAGTGTGTGTGTGTGTATATATATATATATATATATATATATATGTATATATATATATTTATATATATATATATATGTGTGTGTGCATATACGCATATAAGTATATATACAGTATATATACACATACATATATATATATATGCGTATATATATAAATGTGTATATATATGTATGTGTATATATATATATATATATATATGCATATATATCTATATATATATATATATATATATATATATATGTGTGTATATATCTATATCTATCTATATATATATAAATATATCGATATATATCTATATATATATATGTGTGTGTATATATATATATATATCTATATATATATATATATATATATATATATATATATATATATAGAGTCAGGTCCATAAATATTGGGACATTGACAGAATTTTCAGATTTTGGCCTCTATTCACCACCACAATGGTTTTGAAATAAAAACAAACAAGATGTGCTTTAACTGCAGACTGTCAGATTTAATTTGAGGGTAATTACATCCAAATCGGGTGAACGGTGTAGGAATTACAACAGTTTCAATATGTGCCTCCCACTTTTTAAGGGGCCAAAAGTAATCAACTCAAAAGTTATTTCATGGACAGGTGTGGGCTATTCCCTCGTTATTTCATTATCAATTAAGCAGGTAAAAGGTCTGGAGTTGATTCTAGGTGTGACATTTGCATTTGGAATCAGTTGCTGTCAACTCTCAATATGAGATCCAAAGAGCTGTCACTATCAGTGAAGCAAGCCATCATTAGGCTGAAAAATCAAAACAAACTCATCAGAGAGATAGCAAAAACATTAGGTGTGGCCAAATCAACTGTTTGGAACATCCTTAAAAAGAAAGAACGCACCAGACAGCTCAGCAACACCAAAAGACCCGGAAGACCATGGAAAACAACTGTGGTGGATGACAAAATAATTATTTCCCTGGTGAAGAAAAACCCCTTCACAACAGTTGGCCAAATCAAGAACACTCTCCAGGAGGTAGATGTATATGTGTCAAAGTCAACAATCAAGAGAAGACTTCACAAGAGTGAATATAGAGGGTTCACCACAAGATGCAAACCTTTGGTGAGCCACAAAAACAGGAAGACCAGATTAGAGTTTGCCAAACAACATCTAAAAAAGCCATTACAGTTCTGGAACAACATCCTATGGACAGATGAGACAAAGATCAACTTGTACCAGAGTGATGGGAAGAGAAGAGAAGGAAAGGAACTGCTCATGATTCAAAACATACCACCTCATCAGTGAAGCATGGTGGTGGTAGTGTCATGGCATGGGCATGTATGGCTGCCAATGGAACTGGTTCCCTTGTATTTATTGATGATGTGACTGCTGACAAAAGCAGCAGAATGAATTCTGAAGTGTTTTGGGCAATATTATATGCTCATATTCAGTCAAATGCTTCAGAACTCATTGGAGTGAACTTCACAGTGCAGATGGACAATGACCCGAAGCATACTGCAAAAGCAACCAAAGAGTTTTTTAAGGCTAAAAAGTGGAATGTTATGCAATGGCCAAGTCAATCCTCTGACCTGACTCTGATTGAGCATGCATTTCACTTGATGAAGACAAAACTGAAGGGAAAATGCCCCAAGAACAAGCAGGAACAGAAGACATTTGCAGTAGAGGCCTGGCAGAGCATCACCAGGGATGAAACCCAGCGTCTGGTGATGTCTATGCGTTCCAGACTTCAGGCTGTAATTGCCAGCAAAGGACTTGCAACAAAGTATTAAAAAGTGAAAGTTAGATTTAGGATTGTTTAGTTTGTCCCATTACTTTTGGCCCCTTAAAAAGTGGGAGGCACATATAGAAACCGTTGTAATTCCTACACCGTTCACCCGATTTGGATGTAATTACCCTCAACTTAAATCTGAAAGTCTGCAATTAAAGCACATCTTGTTTGTTTCATTTCAAAGCCATTGTGGTGGTGAATAGAGGACAAAATATGAAAATTCTGTCAATGTCACAATATTTATGGACCTAACTGTATATATATATATGTGTGTGTATATATATATATATATATATATATATATATATGTGTGTGTGTGTGTGTGTATATATATATATATATATATAATATATAGCAGAGCCTCTGATTAGGGATGGCAACCGACCATCGATGGTTTGCAAACCATCGATGGTCTGACTGAAAACAAGTGGTTTGCCATTGCTGGTGGCCATCAATGTTGCACCATCGATGGCAACCCTCAATCGATGTTTAGGAAACATCAGCAGATGTGGTCTACACAGATCTCCTCAACCAATCGCTAAACAATTGGTGGTTTCTAACAATGGCTGAACCATCGATGGTACAGTTGTCAATGGCCATCACTACAGTATAAAGTAAAAGTCGCTATTTTTATGGTATATGGGTTTTAAAAAATTTTTTTGCAAATAAAATAGTGAAGGATAAGTTTAAAATTATGTTCTTGACCTAATTCAATCATAAAAGAAACCGACAATTTTGGAGCGGTTTTTGGAAAAATAATTCGTCAGTTAAGTGTTAATACCTAAAAGAACCTCTGGCAGCGGCCATCTTGGGTATGGATATCATATGCAGTGGCTGTCATTAGCCGGACCTCCGGCAGCCATTTTCTAGTTTTAGAGGGCGTCAGCCATCTTACGTGTGGCTGTTGTAAAAAATGGCTGTCGCAGCCATTAGATGGCCATTTTTGCAAAGGGCGGCCATCCATTAACTATAAATCAGCCATCAACTATTAGTAATAATAATAACATGCCAAGGCAGCCATCTTTTGGGTTTACAGACCAGCATCAATATATTCAGGAGACAAAAAATATTGCCTCATTATAAATATAAATATAAATATAAAGACTCCTTACATCAGAACAGACACTTAAAATGATAATAAAATATAATAAAATAAACTGACAGCAGATATTCAATCAGTCGGAAATAAAAATACAAATACATAAAAAATGGCAAAATATATGCAGGCTAAGACCAATCTTAAAAATACAAATAATACAAGCTAAGACCAATCTTAAAAATAGATATGGATGACAAGAATAAACGTGGGGCTAAAAAATGCGGCTTAAAATAAGCTCGGAATACATGGTTATTTAAGAAAAGGGGCAATCTCGTAATTCTCATTCAGACCATTCGGTATAATGGTGTTAAGTTCGAATATCCAAAACATTTCTCTTTGGGAAAGTTTAACTGCCAGATCACCTCCTCTTGGTCCTAGGTGTACAAATTCAATCCCTTTAAAGGTAAGGAATTCAGGATTAGACCCAAGATGCGTTTTAAAATGTCTGGAAATAAAATGACTTTCAACCTTGTTTTTAATATTTCTAACATGTTCCTGGATTCGTAGCTTCAAGTTCCTTTTGGTCTTACCCACATATTTGAGGCCACATGCGCATTCCAGTAGATAAATAACAGAACAAGTATTACAATTCAGAAATTGTTTGATAGGAAATGTTTTAGACCCATTAAAATTAGAAAACATCTTCCTATTTGGATGGAGATACTTGCACATAATACATTTGCCACATTTGAAAGAGCCCACACATTTCTTAAAAGTATTAGTGGAGATAATTTCTTCTTTTAACATGCTTGGAGCTAGCATGTCTTTCAAGTTTCTTGCTTTTTTGAAAAGAACCATGGGTTTCTCAGGTAAAATCTCATCTAAAAGTGGATCTAGCTTTAAGATCCCCCAGTGCTTATTCAGAACGTTTAATTTTCATTTCATCCATACTAAATTGTGTTACAAAAGGTACCATCTCATTTTTCTTTTCTTTCACCTTATATTGCAAGATATTCTCCCTTTGAAGGCCTTCAGTTTTAGTTTTAGCTTGTGAAATAATGCTCTCAGGGTACCCTCTTTCCCTGAAGCGACCAGAAAACATCTCTACTTGCTGTGAGCATACCTCTGCATCAGAGCAATTTCTTTTAATGCGATGGAATTGGGAATAAGGAATATTATCTTTCCATTTTTTGACATGTCCACTCTTATAGCGAAGATAGCTGTTAGTATCTACAGTTTTTATAAAAGTTTTAGTCTGGATTTTGCTCTCTTTCCCTTCTAAAACAATATCTAAAAACTCAATTTCATGATTTTGTACATTGGAAGTGAATTTAAGATTAAAGTCATTATTATTAATAGCAGCTAAAAATTCACTAAAAAGTTTCTCATCCCCTTTCCGAATTATTAAGATATCGTCGATATACCGTTTATAAAAATGGATGTGCGCATTAAAAGGATTATTATTGTAAATATGTTCTGCTTCCCAGTTGCCCATAAACAGATTCGCATAACTGGGTGCAAAGATGGTACCCTTTGCTGTTCCGCATGTCTGTAAATAAAATTGGTCTAGAAATGTAAAATAATTGTGTGTTAAAACATATAAAATCAAATCACAGATAAAATCTTTATGTTGGCTAGACATTTCCATATCCTGTACCAAAATTTTTTTGCAGGCTCTTATACCTTTATCATGCTCTATGCACGTGTACAGAGATTGTACATCTATGGTTACCCATATGAAATCATTTTCCCATTCCATGTCCTGTAAAACATTCAAAAGACTTGTAGTATCTTTCAAATATGAGGGTAGATTCGTAACATATTTACGCAAAAATATTTCAATGTATTCAGATACATGGGAAGTTACAGAATTGATACCTGCAACAATCGGTCTTCCTGGTGGATTTCTTAAATCTTTGTGTATTTTAGGCAAATGATAAAATATCGGAATGACCGGATTAGACTGCATAATATATTGGTATTCCTCCTTATTTATAATTCCTTTGTGCAAACCTTTTACTAAAGTGTCTCTTAGAGCATCAACAAATTGTTCAGTAGGATCGCTCGGAAGCGGTTTGTATGATTTCTGATCAGATAAGAGCTGCATAGCTTCGTTAACATAATCAGATCTATTCATTATAACAATACCCCCTCCTTTATCAGCTTGTTTAATAGTAATGGTTGCATTTTCTTGTAAATTTTTTAGAGCCTGTTTTTCATAGTGAGTTAGGTTATTTTTCTTTTTCATATTAGTATCTGTGGTATCGTTATCTAGTAAGTCTTTTTTTACCATTTCGCAGAACATTGTTACTACTTTTAGATTCAAGAGGATAGAATTTCGAGGTAGGTTTGAGGCCTGATTTTGATGCCTCTAATTTGAAATTACTGCTGTCTCTTTACGTAGAAAGTGTCTTTTTAAGGTCAATTTCCTTATAAATTTATTTAGATCGATAAAAGTCTGGAATTTGTTGCTTCTTTGATAGGGAGCAAATTTTAGTCCCTTTGAAAGAAGAGAGATTTCGGGTGTAGAGAGTTCATGATCAGAAATATTGAAGATGCCCTGTGATCTGGGGTCTAATATTTGTACGGATTTTTCCTTTTTGGCTCTCTTTCTGCACCCTGCTCTCCTTCCTCTATGTGTCTTCTTTTTAGAGGCGAGGCATGTCTCGACTGGTCCCTGAACGTAATTCTTTTTTGCATTTGCTGTTGGTAAGGTGTTAGGGTAGGGGATACAAAATCATTGTCATCATTTGAATTTACTCTTGCAAGAGTTGCAAACCTATTCCTCAAAGGCAATCCTTCCCTATCCAAGGGGCTTGGTCTAGCTCTTGGGGTTATAGGTCTAGGTTTAGATGGAAACGATGTCCATTCTTTATATGCCCTATTATGTGGCATAAACCTATTAAAACTCTTATAAGTATTTCTTGGGTGGCTCCAGTTTTTAATCTGATTATTTTCATAGTCAAATTTAAGGAATTTTCTTAAATTTTTATGACATCCTCCTCAACCTTCTCTAGTTTCTTATGTAATACTACCTCATGTTGTTTGTAGTCCTCATTATCTTTTTGAGATACAATAGTTGTTTCTTTTATTTTAATTTGTTGTTCCAAACTTTCTAATTGGTTTCTCTTTTCCTATACAATAAGTTTCATTAAATTAATAGCACAATCGTGTAAAATGTGATCCCATTTTTCCATAAATGGTGTGTTATTAAGGCCAAAACTGGGGTTCTTTTGTATACGCAGTCCCCTTGGTATCCTATTAGCCTTAATTGAATATTCAAGTCCTTGTATGTCCCACCAGATTTTGGTTTCTTTGATCAATAGTTTTTCAATATCCCAAAAGAAACCATCAATGTCATTACCTTGTTCTATGGGGGTGGCCATACTATTTTCTCCAAATATTTTTTGACAAAGGTCGGATCTTTTGTTACCTAGACCATGTGCTTGAAACATTTTAGTGAACAATATGTTAAAAGGACCCAAAAGATGGCTGCCAATAAAAGGCCAAAGTGTAGATAGAAATAATAAGTGAAATATTAGCGCACAGCTTTCAGGTTCCTAGCCAAGTGAATAGTCAAATATTGATGATTGATGACACGTTGTGTAGAACACTCCTGAATATAACAGGTGGCTGCAGTTTTTCCAAACAATCCGTATGGCAATAGAAGAAGGTGCTGAAAAATATTAAATGAAAAACATGCGCCTAATAGTGTAGTAATTTAAAACAACAGAAGGGTCAGTGCTGGGGTGAATAGGTAATGTGCGTACCAAAGAATAAACAAACACAGGCTTATCTGGTAATCAGGTATTACTGCAAAGGTCAGGTGACTTGAGCCGATAACACTTCTCAGGGCGTGTGTGCACGTTAGCCAAACTAATCACCAGCAACGTAGCTGCCTGTGTCATTTATCAAAGGGCACATGCCTCATTCAGAGTTGCTCTCCCCCAATTGTCAAAAAAGTAAATAAATCAATAAATCAAAGTGTTTTTTTTCTGTGTGTGTGTGTGTGCGTTAGCTACAGTTATCAGCAACGTAGCTGTGCAGGGGTGCTGCCTGTGTCATTTATCAAGGGGCTGCTGCCTCGTTCAAAGGGGGCTCTCCCCCCAAGTGCCAAAACTTTATTTTATAAATAAATGAAAGTGGTTTTTTTTCTGTGTGTGTGTGTGCGTTAACCACACTTATCAACAAAGTAGCTGCACAGGGGTGCTGCCTGTGTCATTTATCAAGGGGCTGCTGCCTCGTTCAAAGGGGGCTCTCCCCCCAAGTGCCAAAACTTTATTTTATAAATAAATGAAAGTGGTTTTTTTTCTGTGTGTGTGTGTGCGTTAACCACACTTATCAACAAAGTAGCTGCACAGGGGTGCTGCCTGTGTCATTTATCAAGGGGCTGCTGCCTCATTCAAGGGTGCTCTTCCCCAGTTTTAAAAATACATAATTTTGTGTGCGTTAGCCGCAACTTAGCTGCGCTATAATTGCTTGGTGATACTCCTTCAAGACCGCAGTGAGTATGGAGGACAGTCACATGACAGGAGAGTAGGATCCACATACCAGTCTTGTAGCTGCTGACAGCAGTCATGATGACGATGCAAGGCCGTCAACATCATCTATGAAGGCCGATGCACCAGGGCTAAAGTCAGGCCATGCAAAATCAACTTTTACCCTGTTAAAGAAAAAAAAAAATCTAAAGCTAAGTTAGCTTTAGAGAAGCAAAAAATTGGCAATATGCCATTCACTACACAAAGTGGCAAGGAAAGAAAAAGGCCTTGGTCTTTATTTATGACTGGTGGTTCTAGTTGTGATGATTTAAGCCCTTCTGCTTGTAGGAGAGGTACAAAAAAAAGAAAAATGTTAAGACAAGTAAGACACTGTAACCAACTGTGTGCTCCGAAAAGTCACAGATCCCCGAGGAGAGTCCAAGTTTGTCTGTGGTTGCCATGTGTGAGCCTGACCTTTCTAATACTGTACTTGAAGAGGATCCTCCTACCACCATTTCTGTGCACTCTGCAAATGTTGGGATGAGCAGCACAAGTCAACATGCTGACATAGAAATCGAGGATGCTTCTGTGGAATTGCACCAGGAGGATGAGGAGGATATTTATGTAGTTGGTGATAACAACAAGGATGATGAGGATGTTGATGCCGAGGATGTTTGTGTAAAAACTATAAATCAGTTGTTGCCCATGGTGGGAAAAATCCCATTGTTGCCATGCCTGGGCAAAGGACCAAAAAATACACCTCTCATGTGGAAGTATTTCCACCCAAATCCGGACATCCTTTGCCAAGCCATTTGTAACCATTGCCAAGTAACAGTGAGTAGCGGTAAGGACCTTAACCATCTAGGAACCTCCTCCCTGTTACATCACTTGCAGCACATTCATCAAATTGGAAAGGGTATTTCGAATTCAGAAACTTTGGGGACAAAAACCTAACAATAATCAGTCCACTGTCACCTAGCTACTCCCTTCTATCTGGATCCAAGTACCTGCAATCTCCACCACCAACACCTGCATCATCATCAACATCCTCATTAGTGATCGGAAGTAGTCCTGCATCCAATTTCATAAGCACGACTGACTCTTCTCCTATCCATGATTCCTCAAAAGGATACTTGAGTGCTATGCCTGTTGCTGCTGCTGGGGGTGGATCTTCATCCCAGAAAGGGACCAAGAAGACTACTACTAGTAGTAATTTAAAAAAACAATTGACTATTAAATAGTCCTTTGATAGAGGAAGTAAGTATAACAGCTGTCAGCCAGTTTCACAGCGGATCACAGACACCATGACGACTGTGCTAGTATTAGATGGTGAAATAATAGAAAATGAGGATGATAGTGTGGAGGAAGTGCAAAAGGAGGATGAGGGGGAAATTTGTTTCCTATCTGACACTAATGAGGATGTTGATGATGAGGCTGTTGTTTGCGTAAATCAGCCATCAGTCGCAGCAGTTCTTGCTCATGATAAAAAGAAAGCCAGAAGCCACGTCTTGGGTGTGGAATTATTTTAATCTAAATTCTGACAACAGTTGTGAAGGCATCTATTCCATTCAAAGCCAAAGTTAGCAGAGGAAGGGACGTTAACCATCTAGGCACCTCCTCCCTGTTATGTCATTTGCGAGTTCATGCAATTTGTTTAACAAAATTATAATAATTTGTAATTAATAACAAACAGTCCAGTATCAGTTACCAGCAGTTTGGACCAACACATGCAATCTCCACCACCAACACCCTCATCATCAACCTCCTCCTTAATAATTGAAAGTAGTCCTTCCAAAAAATGTTTTGTGGGGACCCATACAAACTATTGAGTTCAGCTACGAAAGTGTCAGTCCTAGTCGCTAAAGTACTTGCTTTGTTAAACTGTGCATGTCCTTTTTAATATCCCACATACAGTAAGAGTGGGTGGGAGGGACAATTCCATCTTGCAACTCTTTCTTTACATTTTGCACAATTAGGGGCCTTGCCGACTGACATTATTATACTTTATTAAACTGCCATCCTGTTTGCCACTGCTGTGTGGCAATGTTTCATAGATGTCTTATATTTTATTAAACTGCCGTGCGTTTGTGCCATTGCTCTGTTGCTTTAGCCAGCCAGCTCACTGCAGCCTTTGGCCTATATTGGTGAAAAATAGTGAAATCAATATTGTGAGCTGTGACGTGGTTAAAATGCATGGAAATGCCTGAAAATGATTGTTATTAAGGTTAATAATACTGTAGGAACAAAAACAGGCCCAAATGATGTGGTTTTAGCTGTTTATAGAATTTTTGGGAAAAAATACAGATCCAAAACCAGATCCAGATCCAAAACACAAGGAGATACAGATCCAAAACCAAAACACGGGGGTCGGCACACATCTCTATTTTCATCCCAATTGGTGCAGGGGTGTCCGAATGCATAACAGGATAAACAAACAGAGCAATGACTGATTTGTCGCTCTGTCACATTGCCGTGTTCAGGGCCGGATTTACCATAGGGCAACCTAGGCGTCTGCCTAGGGCCCGTTGGGTCCTAAAGGGCCCGTGGCCGCCCACCTCCGAAATCTGGCCCTGGGAAATAGCCTGATGCCCTGTGTCTGAAGCTTGTCACCGGCCGGGGAGAGAATTTACAGCAGCAGCAGCACGTGAGGTCTCTGCCTCTGCTATGCGGGGGGGAGGAGGACTCAGAGGTGGAGTTACAATCTTACAGCTGCCAGCCCAGGGACACGGTGAGTTCGGCCATTCTCCTCACCCCCCCACTGCCCACGTTGTATACAGCGCTCCTCTCCGCAACTTCCTTTCATGTTGTCAGCGGCCAGCCCAGTCAAACCCCTACATTCCCCCGCAGCCTCCGCTGCTGTACTAGCCAGCCCTTGCAGTCACAGTACAAGTTGCCTGCCTCCTCCATTGTAGTCAGACCAAGCGCCCCCCGCAGCATGTGCTGAACTAGTTAGCAGCAGCCTACTCAAACCAACCCCCCACCATGTCTGCAGACTGCGCTGCTGTAGCCAGCTCCCGCTCCGCAGTCAGTATGAGTGCTGCCAGGCCCCCCCCCTCAGTGTATCCAGCCTCCCCCCCATCTCTGCAGTGTGGCACTCCCAGGACAACTCTACCTCCCCTGTGCTGATGGAACTACAGGAGACTTCCACTCCCCAGTAGGTAAGTTTAACTTAAAAATGTTTATTATCCTCGTAAATAACACTGCTTTCCTACCTGTGTATGTATATATATATATATATATATATATACATATTTATATATATATATATATTTATATATATATATACATATTTATATATAGATATATATATATATGTAATTGCTGAGTCACTACCTATTGTGTAGGTGTTTACTTTTATTCACTGTTCCCTCACCTTCTCCCATCTCCCTCTGTTCTTCCCTCTCTTCTTCTGTCTCACCATGTTCTTCCCCTTTTCCTCCCATCTCGCCCTGTTCGTCCCCCTTTCCTCCCGTATCACCCTGTGTGTGTATATGTATATATAAATATTAGGGGTGAGCGGGTTCGGATTTCTGAAATCCGAACCCCCCCGAGCACCCACGATCCGAGGCCGATCCGAGTCAGGCTCGACTTTTCCCGCCTGTCTCGGATCTGAAATCGAGGCAAAACGTCATCATCCCGCCTTCCGGGTCTCGCGGGTTTTGGATTCTATATAAGGTATCCGCGTCGGCGCCATTTTCTCACTCGGCTGTGGACAGTGAAGAGGGAGGGTGGGAGTTAGGGCTGTGTAGTGTAGTGTAGTGTTGTGCTGTGCTGTGCTGTGCTGTGCTGCTGTTGTCCATAGGGGCTGTGTCCAGTCCTCCAAAGTCCATAGGGGCTGGCTGTGTTGTGCTGTGCTGCTGTTGTCCATAGGGGCTGTGTCCACTCCTCCAAAGTCCATAGGGGCTGGCTGGACTGTGTTGTGCAGTCAGTTGTCCATAGGGGCTGTGTCCACTCCAAAGTCCTCTGCAGTGTACCAGTCCTAAAGGGGTGCTGTAGTGTTGTCCAGGGGGTGCTCTGTCCATCAGGGGTGCTCCCCCCAAGTGCAAAAAAATAAATATTTTTTCTGTGTTTGTGAATTGTGTGCGCAGTAGCCGCACGTGCATCAACAAAGTAGTGGCAAGCGTGCGCCTATGTCATAAGTAAAGGGCCGGCTGGCTTGAACATTAAAGGGTACTGTAACCCCCAAAGTGCACTTCAAACAAAATAAAAAAATATTTTCTGTGTTTGTGAATTGTGTGCACTGTGGCTGCACGTGCATCAACAAAGGATCAGCGCCAAGCATGTGCGCCTGTGTCCCATAAGTAAAGGGCCGGCTGGCTTGTCCGTTAAAGGGTGCTGTAACCCCCAAAGGGCACTCCAAACACAATAAAAAAATATATTTTTTTGTGTTTGTGAATTGTGTGCGCAGTAGCCGCACATGCATCAACAAATTAGCACCAAGCGTGCGCCTCTGTCATACATAAAGGGCCGGCTGGCTTGACGGTTAAAGGGTGCTGTAACCCCCAAAGTGTACTCCAAAAAAAAATAATATTTTTTTGTGTTTGTGAATTGTGTGCGCAGTAGCACGTGCATCAACAAAGTAGTGCCAAGCGTGCGCCTGTGTCATAAGTAAAGGGCGGCTGGCTTGTCCGTTAAAGGGTGCTGTAACCCCCAAAGGGCACTCCAAACAAAATAAAAAAATATTTTCTGTGTTTGTGAATTGTGTGCACTGTGGCTGCACGTGCATCAACAAAGGATCAGCACCAAGCGTATGCGCCTGTGTCCCATAAGTAAAGGGCCGGCTGGCTTGTCCATTAAAGGGTGCTGTAACCCCCAAAGGGCACTCCAAACAAAATTAAAAAAAATATTTTTTTGTGTTTGTGAATTGTGTGCGCAGTAGCAGCCCGTGCATCAACAAAGTAGTGCCAAGCGTTCGCCTGTGTCATAAGTAAAGGGCCGGCTGGCTTGTCCGTTAAAGGGTGCTGTAACTCCCAAAGGTCCCTCCAAACAACATAAAAAAATATTTTCTGTGTTTGTGAATTGTGTGCACTGTGGCTGCACGTGCATCAACAAAGGAGCAGCGTCAAGTGTGCGCCTGTGTCCCATAAGTAAAGGGCCGGCTGGCTCAATTCTTAAAGGGTGGTGTAACCCACAAAGTGCACTAGTGTCCAACAAAAATAAAAAATTATTTTCTGTGTTTGTGTGCGCCTTAGCCGCACGTATATATCAATATAACATAAATGGAGGACCAAACTTTCTCCGATAAAAATAAAATAGGGAAAGATCAAGAACCACTTCCTCCTAGTGCTGTTGCTGCTGCTGGGAGTTGTTCATCATCCCAGAGAGGAAGTAGGAACACCACTACTTTTACTAAACAATTGACCCTCCAACAGTCCCTAGCGAGGAGGATGAAGTACGACAGCAGTCATCCTGAAGCAAAACGTATAACTGAGGCCTTGACTGCTATGTTGGTGTTAGACGTGCGTCCGGTATCCGCCATTAGTGCAGTGGGATTTAGACAATTGATGGAGGTAGTGTGTCCCCGGTTCCAAATCCCATCTAGATTCCACCTGCATCCTCAAATCAGCAGCGACAAGCGTGCATCTGTCTGTTAAAGGGTGGTGTAACTCTCAAAGTGCGCTCCACAAACAATAAAAAAATTCTTCTTTTTTTCTGTCTTTGTGAATTGTGTGGGCTGTAGCTGCACCTGCATCCTCAAAGCAGCAGTGACAAGCGTGCCTCTGTTTGTTAAAGGGTGGTGTAACCCTCAAAGTGAGCTCCACAAACAATAAAAAAATTCTTCTTTTTTTTTCTGTCTGTTTGAATTGTGTGGGCTGTAGCCGCACCTGCATACTCAAAGCAGCAGCGACAAGCGTACGTCTGTCTGTTAAAGGGTGGTGTAACCCTCAAAGTGCTCCAAAAAATATGTAGCCGCACGTGCATCAACACAGTAGCAGCGCCAAGTGTGCCCCTGTGTCATAAGTCAAGGGCCGGTTTGGACATCTGGTCCGGACTGAAGGATGTGCCAACAATTTCTGACCAGTCTACTGTCACTGCATATGATACTGTCCTCAAAGCAGCAGCGACAAGCGTGCATCTGTCTGTTAAAGGGTGGTGTTACCACCAAAGTGCGGTCCAACCAAAATAAAATAATGTTCTTTTTTTCTGTGTTTGTGTGTGAAATGTATGCGCAGTAGCTGCACCTGCATCCTCAAAGCAGCAGCGACAAGCGTGCATCTGTCTGTTAAAGGGTGGTGTAACCCCCAAAGTGCGCTCCACAAACAATAAAAAAATTCTTCTTTTTTTTCTGTTTGTGAATTGTGTGGGCTGTGGCCACACCTGCATCCTCAAAGCAGCAGCGACAAGCATGCGTCTGTCTGTTAAAGGGTGGTGTAACCCTCAAAGTGCGCTCCACAAACAATAAAAAAATTCTTCTTTTTTTTCTGTCTTTGTGAAATGTGTGGGCTGTAGCCGCACCTGCATCCTCAAAGCAGCAGCGACAAGCGTGAGTCTGTCTGTTAAAGGGTGGTGTAACCCCCAAAGTGCGCTCCAACCAAAATAAAATAATCTTCTTTTTTTCTGTGTTTGTGTGTGAAATGTATGTGCAGTAGCCGCACCTGCATCCTCAAAGCAGCAGCGACAAGCGTGCGTCTGTCTGTTAAAGGGTGGTGTAACCCTCAAAGTGCACTCCACAAACAATAAAAAATTATTTTTTTTCTGTCTTTGTGAATTGTGTGGGCTGTAGCCGCACCTGCATCCTCAAAGCAGCAGCGACAAGCGTGCGTCTGTCTGTTAAAGGATTACATTGGTGACAGTATCCAAGTAGGCATGTCAGACAGTCCGTACATGTACTGGTAGGAAAAAGAGGAAATTTGGAGGCCCCTGTACAAACTGGCTCTATTTTACCTGAGTTGCCCCCCCTCCAGTGTGTACTCCGAAAGAGTGTTTAGTGCAGCCGGGAACCTTGTCAGCAAAAGGCGTAGGAGGTTGTTTCCAGAAAATGTGGAGAAGATGATGTTCATAAAAATGAATTATCAACTCTTCCAGGGAGACCAGCTTCCAGAACGTACAGAGGGACCTGTGGTGGTGGATTCCAGCGGGGACGAGTTAATAGTCTGTGAGGATGAGGATGTACACAACACTGAAGAGGGTGAGGAATCGGTGGATGAGGAGGATGAGGACGACATCTTGCCTCCGTAGAGCCAGTTTGTGCAGGGACAGATTAATTGCCAGCTTGTTTTGTGGGGGCCCAAACGAACCAATCATTTCAGCCACAGTCGTGTGGCAGACCCTGGCGTTGAAATGATTGGTTTGTTAAAGTGTGCATGTCCTGTTTATACAACATAAGGGTGGGTGGGAGGGCCCAAGGACAATTACATCTTGCACTTCTTTTTCTTCTTTGCATTATGTACTGTTTGGGCCTAGTTTTTCAAACTGCCATCCTGTCTGCCACTGCAGTGCCACTCCTAGATGGGCCACGTGTTTGTGCCGCCCACTCGTGTCGCTTAACATAGCCTTTTGGACATAAAAACATTATTGTGAGGTGTGAGGTGTTCAGAATAAACTGGAAATGAGTGGAAATTAAGGTTATTGAGGTTAATAATAGTATAGGAGCAGAAAAACCAACACATTCTGTGATTTTAGCTGTTTTTATTCGTATTTTTTTAAAAATACAGATCCAAAATACAAAACCCAGAACCCAAAACACGGAAGGGTGGTTTTGGCAAAACCAATCCAGATCCAAAACACGAAGAAAGATCCAGATCCAAAACCAAAACACAAAACACGAAAAGTGGCCGGTGCACACCCCTAATAAATTTATACAAATACACACTCCTTTTATACATATATGTGTGTATATACAGTTGGCTAGCTATATATAGTATTTTTTTTGTACAGGAATATATATATATATATATATATAATATATATATATATATAATGCGATCTAGTAACACTGTGCATCTAGTAACTGCATATATTACAGTAGATGTCACTAGAGCAAAAGGCACAATATATACATATATATATATTTATTTATTGATGCATGTATTGTATACAATATGATGTGTGTATCTTGCTCCAGCGACACCTACTATAATATATGCACAGGATTGTTTGAGGGAAGGGGGCCCCTAACCAGTATCTTGCCTAGGGCCCCATAAGGTCTAAATCCGGCTCTGGCCGCATTGTCGCATTGCCGCATTGTCGCTATGTGGTTTAGTAGCTTACGTTCTTTATACTAAATAACTATGTAAGATTTGTCAGCTTTACCTTCAGAGCTGTGGAAGATATTCGCCAACAAACACATAAACAAACAAACTTATTTTATACGTATATAGGGGAAGGAGTTGGAGCTGCCTGCACTGTGGCATTGGAGAGGGGGAACCTTGCAATGGGTTTTCTCCTGATTTTCCTGTACCAGACCATGCTCAAAGGTTTTGGATTTAAGGGTGGTACCCCTCACATTTATTTTTTTAAATTGTAGCTATTTAGAGGTCTTTTTTTTTTTACTAAGCCTTCAATTGAAATAAAGTGGATGGAGATAAAGTACCAGCCAGTCAGCTACTAAGTGCCATGTCACAGGCTGTGTTTGAAAAATGACAGGAGCTGGTTGGCTGGTACTTTATCTGAATAAACTTTATCTCCATCCAACTGCTTAGTAAATAGAACCCTTAATTGCTTTTAAGTCTTAGAAGCCTGCACAGATCATAGTGATCTATGCAGTGCTTTTCCCAAACTCTCCTGCCTTAGGCAGGTCTATGGTCTGGTCAATTCTGATGTTGATATTTGGTCGATATTCTAAACCGACCATTAGTAAATCTCCGTTTTCTAAATTTCTATTGTTGTCTATGTAAAAATATTGCTGGTTGGTCCGATGTTACAAAGTCACATTTTTGGTTAATTTGACGTTGTTTTTTACTTTAGTAATTCTCTGATTAGCAAAAGCGACATAAAATCATCCAAAAATTGACATTGACTAAAAATCAACCTTTAGTAAATTTACCCCCATGTCTTCTGTCACTACAGAGTGAATGACATTTAAGAATGATGGTAAATTATGTTGTTTTTATTTTCATATATTACTAGTTATAAATACTATTGTTAATTGTAAAACAATTGTACAAAACCTCCAATTAAAGTGGTCAAAAAAGTTTAACATTTTCAATACCTCTTGAGAGGGCCAGATAAAGGTTTGTGGGGAACCAGAGAAACTAGTTTGTGGGAGCTCCTTATGATTACACCTCTCTCCCCTACCCCTTTGCTGTCTGTCCACAGTGCAGTGTAGTCCTATGTCATAACGCAGGATAGGGAAGCTAATCCCGCCTCATTTTTTCAATCCCGGGTTGAAAAAATGTAAATCCTGGGATTTCCAGAGTACATGGAATTGAGTTGATCAATGAAAATATTTTTCATGGCCATAAATTAATGGGCCATGAATGGTATTTTATTCCTGTGGTGTGGAGGGGCCATGAAAGTTTTATTATTTTCCTGTGGGCCATTGCACAGGCCAACAGGAAAAATATAAAACTTTCATGGCCCCCAGCCCCCCACAGTAATAAAATAACTTTCATGGCACCCCCAGCCAGTCCAGCCCACACACCACAGGAAAAAAATAACATACATCATCATCATGGCCCAGCCCCACACTAATGCCGGATACACATTAGACAATATGTCGTTCGATACAGCGAATCGGACGCCATATCGGGCACATAGGCCATTGTGTACCTGCTATGTCGCTGATGATGCATGCTGACGATGCATGCAGGCTCAATAGGCGATATCGTTAGGGTTGGGCATGCTGCCGAATGCAGCACAGTCCTTGCTGTTGCTCCATTGCTCCTGGCATCGACGATGCCGGCAACCTCGCTGGGTCCCGCTGCACGAGACATGGGGCTGGGTACACATTGTTAAGTGTGTACCCAGATTAAAAAAAAAAACATTCAATTGACTCACCCTCCTTCAGAGTCCACTCCAGTTGAAGCAGCACACACATAGCCTCAGCTTCAGCAATCAGTCCACTCAGCAGTGCACAGCAGGCAAAAGCACAGGTACCTGGCGGCGACTAGTGGCACCCAGTCCTCCTCGCTACAACAAGTCAGAGCAGTGACAGTCCAACTCCGGAGACCCGCTGCAGGCACCACTCAGCCTCAGACAGTATCACTCAGTGTGTCTCTGCTTAAGACGGCGGGCATGGCTGTTGAAGGGGCAGGCTGGCGTGGGTCTGCGCAGTGGACTCCTGACATCATGCCCCAGGCCGGGACAGAGCGGCTGAGCCGAGTGCTCAGCATTGCCCGGCTGAATTGCGCATGTGCACTGTAATACCAGAAGTCCCAGGATTGGAAGCACCAATTCCATCCTGACGATCCTGATCGGAAAGGTATATTTCAGTTTCTGTACCTAGAAGTGACGTGGAGTAAGGGCGGAAGTGCGGTTCCCTGCCCATACAGTCCACCAAAAAAGAAAGTTGTCCAATCGTGAGCTCACTTCGCTTGTCACGCTTTGGGCTTACTGCAAGATTATATTCCCCCTTTTTGCCCACGTGGATGGTAGGGAATGATGTTGGACAGTAGCTGATGACACCAGGGTACAAAAACTGAAGGGGATCTCAGGATTGGCATCCCTAGCGCAGGCAGTGCTGCTTCTCTGAGTCCCAGGTGCACTGCACTCAATGACGGTTCTAGGTGCGGGCTAACAGGGCCATCGCCCGGAGTGCCGACACCTAGAGGGCGCCACTGAGTCCCCCACCCCCTGAAAAAAAACCTAGAAGGAAGAAAAAAATAAAATAAAAATACGCCGGTTCCCCCTCCCCCTCCCGCTAGTCACCACAGGGAGGCTGCATTTGCCGGGCGCCCGCTGATATTTGTTATCAGCAGGCACCCGGCTCCCTCCCTGCAGCGGCAGCCGAAAGCCAGAGCTCACTCCTGAGCTCTGGCTTCCGGCAGAGAGAGTACTATGGGAGGGACGTCATGATGTCATGACGTATCTCCCATAGATCAGTCGGAAGCAGCAGCACTGGGGGCAATATTATAGGGGCATTACTACTGGGGGACGACTATAGGGGGCATTACTACTAGTGTGCACAACTACAGGGGACATTATTTGTGGGGGCATTACTAATGGGGGCAGTACTACTGGGGAGCATTACTAATGGGGGCACTACAATAGGGGGAATTACTACTGGGGAGCATTATTAATGGGGGCTCTACTAATGGGGGCGCTACTATAGGGGGCATTACTAATGGGGGCAGTACTACTGGGGAGCATTACTAATGGGGGCACTACAACAGGGAGGATTACTACTGGGGAGAATTACTAATGGGGGCTCTACTAATGGGGGCACTACTATAGGGGGCATTACTAATGGGGGGATTACTACTGGGGAGCATTATTAATGGGGTGCATTACTATTGAGGGAACTACTATAAGGGACATTACTACTGTGGGCATTACTACTGTGGGCACTACTAATGGGGGCATTACTACTGGGGAGCATTACTAATGGGGGGCATTACTACTGGGGGAACTACTATAAGGGACATTACTACTGTGGGCATTACTACTGTGGGGACTACTAATGGGGGCATTACTACTGGGGAGCATTACTAATGGGGGGGCATTACTACTGGGGGAACTACTATAAGGGACATTACTACTGTGGGCACTACTAATGGGGGCATTACTACTGGGGAGCATTACTAATGGGGGCACTACTATAGGGGGCATTACTAATTGGGGGATTACTACTGTGGAGCTTTACTACTGGGGGAACTACTATAGGGGGCATTACTACTGGGAGCATTACCACTGGGGGTACTACTAATGCGGGCACTGCATGGGGGGCACCACTACTGGGGTCATTGTGTAAGGGGCACCACTGCTGTGGGCATTGTATAAGGGGCACTACTACTGTGGGCATTGTATTAGGACCACTACTACTGTGGGTCTTGTGTATAAGGGACACTAATTTTGGCATTATGTAAAAGGGGCACCACTGTGTGTCATAACATAAGGGACTACTGTGTGGTGTAATTTGAATTGGGGATAATGTATTATAAAGGTAATTACTGTGTGTGGCACAATGAATTATACAGGGCATTACTGCATGTGGCATAATGTGTTATAAAGGGCATTACTGCGTGTGGCATAATGTGTTATTACTGCATGTGGTGTAATGTGTTATAAAGGGCATTACTGCGTGTGGTATAGTGTGTTATAAAGGGTATAAAGGGCATTACTGCATGTGGCATAATGTGTTATAAAGGCCATTACTGCGTGTGGCATAATGTTATCTTATCTAAAAAAATTCTTTCTTTTCTTTTTTTTGGGGGGGGGAGGGCGCAACTGGGAACTTTCGCCCTGTGCTCCACAGTGTCTAGAACCGGCCCTGACTGCACTGTCATGCTGCGTGGGGGCTACTGTATGTGTGTGGGCCCCCCTGGGGGACCGCCCTGCTGTTAATCTAGCACTGCTCTTTGATATATATTTTTATTATCATTGCATAGGGTCCAACTGAAAATAGCAATTGAAAACTACAGTGCAGGTCAAGTGCTCAGGCCTTGAATAACTATTCCCTGTGTACAGCCGTGCCACTGCAAATCAAATCTTGTCACAACAGGGAGAGTCTTGTATTTTCAGAGAACTGCATTGCTGGAAGCATCTAGTGTTGTGCTGTGGCGGGGATAATTTTAGTGGTGACAGTCTATTATTAAACTATAAAAGTTATCTCATTTAAGGCTTGTGTATTGGTCCTACAGATGAAGCTACAATTCTGCTCATATATTGCTCATAGGGATGTGATAAATGTCATAGAGGAGGGTTCTTTCAGTAAAGCTAGATCAAAAGGATGTGGTGTGTAATTCCTGTGTTTTAACAGCTACATAAGTAATAGGAAGCAGTGAGAAATGGTTATGGGTCATCTACACTTTAAAGATCCTGGACCACCACATGCTGTGCCCACAGGGGGTAACTCTGATAATTGCGTTCCTGCATCAACCCTTCTGGCCCCACACAGCTATAAAGTTACACCACCCCCTCGCATATATAAAACCTCTGGTATTTATGTCACTATCACTGATCATGAATAATAATAAATATTAATTCACTTTGTTCTTGCATTATACTTTAAGATACAGTACTATTACAATTCATGTTTCTGACACAAGACTGGCATTTTGTCCCTTCTAATACGTCACTTACAATAACATAATGTAGGTTTTGTTATGTAACGGCTTTAACTGACCACTCTCACCAATAGCTAAATGTGTACATGCAATATAAGGCTTTTATATGGCACTGCTTCTACAAGGCCCTACAACAATTAGGTACTGTAAGCCAATTTGCTGTTACCTCTTCATTTGTTGTATTGATATTTCACAGCACATTAAGTCAAAATAGAATAGAAATATTAAATAGAAAAATCTCCCATGGGATGCTGCCTCTGTAATCTCACTGATTGGACTAAATGGAGCTCAGTGGTCTGAGCAGTGGTATTGTTGACAAGGCGATGATGGGAACCATTCTCAGGGAGTTTTGGGCAGTTTCCAGCAAAGGCTTCTGGGAAGACTTTCTGGCCTTGGCTGGACTTTAGGAGCATGTGCCAGGCATAGAGCAGCAGGGAAATGAGAGAAATTGAGGGGGTGGATTTGTTAGCAGCTGTGATATTTATCTTACTAGATGATTTTCCCAAGGTGGGAGTCAAGACCCTGACTGTTCACTAAGCTTAATTCTGGAAATGTAATTGGGTATTTGACCGATATATAATTCAGTGAATTATGCAGAATTAACATATATCTGCAAAACAATTTCAATGTTTAAATGAAACTTGTTTAGGTTATGTTTAGGTAATCTACTGTAAATAGTTTTACTCAATGAAAACTCAGCATTGTAGTTTAGATAACTCTACAGATGTTCAGATTCATATCAATACTCTATGCTGGCAGTCTGGTGACCACCTGTAACCAGTTCAGACCTTTAACCTCATTCTTCAAGTTTTTAAATTATAATAACAAACCTCCTTTGAGTCTTCCAGAATCAGCCACTGGTAATGAACTGTGTTTTACAGGATCTACTAATTTCATTTTCTATTTGTACAAATTACATGTCACTGCTTCCTTCTGAACTTTTTCTGAGTTGCCAGTCAGATGGCTAGTATGCTCACTATTATCATTGATTTAAACCTGTAACTAGATTATGTTAACAGTATATTATAAAAAAAATAAACTATTATTAAAAATAACTTGCTCAATTAACTCTTTGTGCTGTTATGTTAGGTGCAGCGTCTTTCTTTCTCCCTGCACAGGGGCATAGCGTTTGTTGAGCTTGTGTTCTGAATGCCAGGGCTGGCTGGGGGTGCCACCTGGATGAATATTTTAACCATCCCTAGTTGTTAATAGACCCCCGATGAAGGGAACTAGTGTAGTAGTTCCCATATCCTGCTGATATGGTCATGTGACTGCTGCTGGCATACAGGTTCAATGTTTGACAACACTACAGGAAAATCAGGCAAGTAAAACATTTTATGTGGGGAATAATCTAATGTGCAGGGTGGCATATTGGTGTGCAGGAGGGGGGTATGTTGTTGGTGTGTAAGAGGGGGGTGCTATTGTTTTGTGCAGGAGAGAGGCATGTTGTTGTGCAGGAGGGGGCATGTTATTTTGTGGAGGAGGGGGCATGTTGTTGTACAGGAGGGGGCATGTGTGGTCTGCAGGAGAGGGAATGTGTGGTGTACAGTAGGATGAATGTGTGATGTAAAGCAGGGGTTCATGTTGTTGTTATGCAAGTGGGGGCATGTGTGGTGTGTAGGGTGGGCATCTGTGGTGTGCAAGAAGTGGACATATTGATGTGCATTAGTGATGTATGCTATTGTGCAGGAGGGGGCATGTTGTTTAAAAGAAAGGCATGTGTGGTGTGCAGGAGGGGGCATGTTGTGTAAAAGAAAGGCATGTATGGTGTGCAGGAGGGGGGCATGTTGTTGTTATGCAGGAGAAGGGCATATGTGGTGTGCATCAGTGACATGTGGTGAGGTCAAATGCTGGGGAGGTACAGTGAACAATCACGGCTCACGGCACCACAGAACTCTGCAGTAATGGCTGATGGGGACTGATCCATCACTGGGTCCCACAACATCGGTGGACATTGTCAGGATCCCTCCAGATCCAGCCCTGCCGTCACGCCCGGGGGTAGAAAGTAGGTATGCGCGCCGGACCATTTTTGCTGGATTTGGCTCTGATTCACCGTCTGGATTTGGATTTGCAAAACCTGCAGTGCAAAAATTGCCAAAAAAAGCTAAAGTCACATAATTTTGACTTTTTTTTTATCCTAGAGTATTATTAACCTCAATCACATTAATTTCCAGTCATTTAAAGTCAATTTAGACCACCTCACAGCTTACAATATTGTTTTAACCATTATTGGCAAAAGGCTGCAGTGAGCTGGCTCGTTACTAAGCGACAGAGCAGCGGCACAGACACCACAGTTTAAAGCACATTTATCAAACATTGCTACACAGCAGTTGCAGAAATGAAAGGTATTGCAAAATGGAATTGTCCTTGGGCCCTCCCACCCACACTTATGTCAGATATTAAAAGGACATGCACACTTTAACAAACCAAGCATTTCAGCGACAGGGACTGTGGTTTGTTTGCGCCCCCACAATACAAGCTACCAATCGGCTTAAAGCAACAGCTCTACAGTTCCGCTTCCTCCTCCGACCCACCTAACCCTGGTGCCGCATTGAGGCTGCATTTGCCGGGCGCCCGCTGAGATTTTGTTACCAGCGGGCACCTGGCTCCCTCCCCGCAGCGCCAGCAGCAGCCGGAGGCTGGAGCTCACTTATGAGCTCCGGCTTCCGGCTCACGCAGAGTGCAGTGCACTATGGGTGAGACGTCATGATGTCTCTCCCATAGTTCAGAGGAGCAGCCCGGCAGACTAGGTGATGGCAGTGGACGCGGGAGCAGGACTTAAGGTAAGTATTAGGTTTTATTTTTTTTTAATCGGCTTCACACTACAGGGCTGGGGGACATTACTCAGGGGGCACAACTACAGAGGGCTTTTCTCAGGGGGAACAACTACAGGGGTAATTATTCAGGGAGCACTACTACAGAGTGCATTACTTAGGGGGCACTACTACTGGGGGCACAACTACAGGGGGCATTACTTAGGGGGCACTACTACTGGGGGCACAATTACAGGGGGCACTACAACTGGGGGCATTACTTAGGGAGCACTACTACTGGGGCATTACTACAGGGGGCATTACTATGGGGGCATTACTACAAGGGGCACCACTCCTGGGGGCACTGCATAAGAGCCACCACTCCTGGGGAACTGAACAAGGGGCACCACTACTGGAGGCACTGAATAAGGGTTACAGCATAAGGAGCATGACTACTAGGGGCACTGCATAAGGGGCACCACTACTGAGGGCACTGCATAATGGGCACCACTATTGGGGGCACTGAATAAGGGGCACTATCTCTGGGCACTGCTTAAAGGGCACTACCACTACTGGGGGCACTGTATAAGGGGCACTATCACTACTGGGACCACAGCAAAAGGGGCACTACCACTACTAGGGGCACTGCATAAGGGGCACCACTACTGTGGGCACTGCATAATGGGCACCACTACTGGGGGCACTGCATCAGAGGCACCAATACAATGGGCATTGAATTTGCATAAGGGGCACTACTGCTGTGGACATTGTATAAGGGGCACTACTACTGTTGGCATTGTGTATAAGGGGCACAAATGTGGGCATGGTGTAAAAAGGGCACTGCTGTGTGTCATACATGAATAAGGGCCACTACTATGTGGTGTAATGTGAATCGGGTGAATCAAGATTGTGCTACTGAGTGGTGTCATTTGAACTGGGAATACAATTGTGTGACCACGCCCATTTATTTTGTGACCACGCCCCTTTCTTTTGAGAGCCACGCCCCTTTTTGGCTAATGCCTACAGCACACATTGTCATTTTTTTAGGAGGAGGAGGGTGAGTTCCCCCACTTCTCTAGGACCACTTTAAGCACTGAGTCATGGTGCTTATACACACAGAGGGCTTTTTCCCAAAGAGTCACGGTGCTTATACACACAGAGAAGTGTTGCCCAAGGAGTCACGGTGCTTAAACACACAGAGGGCTATTGCCCAAGGAGTCACGGTGCTTATACACACAGAGGGCTATTTCCCAAGGAATCACTGTGCTTATACACAGAGGGCTATTGCCCAAGGAGTCATGGTGCTAATAGACACAGAGGGTTATCGCCCAAGGAGTCATGGTGCTTATAGCCTTATACACACAGGGAGATTTTGCCCAAGGAGTCACGGTGCTTATACACACAGAGGGCTATTGCTCAAGGAGTCACTGTGCTTATATACACAGAGGGCTATTGCTCAAGGAGTCACTGTGCTTATACACACAGAGGGCTATTGCCCAAAGAGTAACGGTGCTTATACACACAGAGGGCTATTGCTCAAGGAGTCACTGTGCTTGTATACACAGAGGGCTATTGCTCAAGGAGTGATGGTGCTTATATACACAAAGGGCTATTGCTCAAGGAGTGATGGTGCTTATACACACAGAGGGCTATTGCCCAAGGATCACGGTGCTTATACACACAGAGGGCTATTGCCCAAGGATCATGGTGCTTATACACACAGAGGGCTATTGCTCAAAGAGTGATGGTGCTTATACACACAGAGGGCTATTGCCCAAGGATCATGGTGCTTATACACACAGAGGGCTTTTTCCCAAAGAGTCACGGTGCTTATACACACAGAGAAGTGTTGCCCAAGGAGTCACGGTGCTTAAACACACAGAGGGCTATTTCCCAAGGAATCACTGTGCTTATACACAGAGGGCTATTGCCCAAGGAGTCACGGTGCTACTAGACACAGAGGGTTATCGCCCAGGGAGTCATGGTGCTTATAGCCTTATACACACAGGGAGATTTTGCCCAAGGAGTCATGGTGCTTATAGCCTTATACACACAGGGAGATTTTGCCCAAGGAGTCACGGTGCTTATACACACAGAGGGCTATTGCTCAAGGAGTCACTGTGCTTATATACACAATGGGCTATTGCTCAAGGAGTCACTGTGCTTATACACACAGAGGGCTATTGCCCAAAGAGTAACGGTGCTTATACACACAGAGGGCTATTGCTCAAGGAGTCACTGTGCTTGTATACACAGAGGGCTATTGCTCAAAGAGTGATGGTGCTTATACTAGGGGTGAGCGGGTTCGGATTTCTGAAATCCGAACCCCCCCAAGCCCCCCCGATCCGAGTCCGATCCGAGTCAGGCTCGACTTTTCCCGCCTGACTCGGATTCTGAAATCGAGGCAAAACGTCATCTTCCCGCCTTCCGAGTCTCGCGGGTTTTGGATCCTATATAAGGTACCCACGTCGGCGCCATTTTCTCACTCGGCTGTGGACAGTGAAGAGGGAGGGTGGGAGTTAGGGCTGTGTAGTGTAGTGTAGTGTAGTGCTGCTGTTGTCCACTACTTCAAAATCCATAGGGGCTGGCTGTGTTGTGCTGTGCTGCTGTTGTTAATAGGGGCTGTGTCCACTACTTCAAAGTCCATAGGGGCTGGCTGGACTGTGTTGTGCAGTCAGTTCTCCATAGGGGCTGTGTCCACTCCAAAGTCCTGTGCAGTGTCCCAGTCCTAAAGAGGTGCTGTAGTGTTGTCCAGGGGGTGCTCTGTCCATCAGGGGTGCTCCCCCCAAGTGCTAAAAATATAATATATTTTCTGTGTTTGTGAATTGTGTGCGCAGTAGCCGCACGTGCATCAACAAAGTAGTGCCAAGCGTGCGCCTGTGTCATAAGTAAAGGGCCGGCTGGCTTGACCGTTAAAGGGTGCTGTAACCCCCGAAAGTACACTCCAGTCCAAACCAAAAAAAAATTATTTTCTGTGTTTGTGAATTGTGTGCGCAGTAGCCGCACGTGCATCAACAAAGTAGTGCCAAGCGTGCGCCTGTGTCATAAGTAAAGGGCCGGCTGGCTTGACCGTTAAGGGTGCTGTAACCCCCGAAAGTACACTCCAGTCCAAACCAAAAAAAAAATTATTTTCTGTGTTTGTGAATTGTGTGCGCAGTAGCCGCACGTGCATCAACAAAGTAGTGCCAAGCGTGCGCCTGTGTCATAAGTAAAGGGCCGGCTGGCTTGACCGTTAAGGGTGCTGTAACCCCCGAAAGTACACTCCAGTCCAAACCAAAAAAAAAATTATTTTCTGTGTTTGTGAATTGTGTGCGCAGTAGCCGCACGTGCATCAACACAGTAGTGCCAAGCGTGCGCCTGTGTCATAAGTAAAGGGCCGGCTGGCTTGACCGTTAAGGGTGCTGTAACCCCCGAAAGTACACTCCAGTCCAAACCAAAAAAAAAATTATTTTCTGTGTTTGTGAATTGTGTGCGCAGTAGCCGCACGTGCATCAACAAAGTAGTGCCAAGCGTGCGCCTGTGTCATAAGTAAAGGGCCGGCTGGCTTGACCGTTAAAGGGTGCTGTAACCCCCGAAAGTACACTCCAGTCCAAACCAAAAAAAAATTATTTTCTGTGTTTGTGAATTGTGTGCGCAGTAGCCGCATGTGCATCAACAAAGTAGTGCCAAGCGTGCGCCTGTGTCATAAGTAAAGGGCCGGCTGGCTTGACCGTTAAGGGTGCTGTAACCCCCGAAAGTACACTCCAGTCCAAACCAAAAAAAAAATTATTTTCTGTGTTTGTGAATTGTGTGCGCAGTAGCCGCACGTGCATCAACAAAGTAGTGCCAAGCGTGCGCCTGTGTCATAAGTAAAGGGCCAGCTGGCTTGACCGTTAAGGGTGCTGTAACCCCCGAAAGTACACTCCAGTCCAAACCAAAAAAAAATTATTTTCTGTGTTTGTGAATTGTGTGCGCAGTAGCCGCACGTGCATCAACAAAGTAGTGCCAAGCGTGCGCCTGTGTCATAAGTAAAGGGCCGGCTGGCTTGACCGTTAAGGGTGCTGTAACCCCCGAAAGTACACTCCAGTCCAAACCAAAAAAAAAATTATTTTCTGTGTTTGTGAATTGTGTGCGCAGTAGCCGCACGTGCATCAACAAAGTAGTGCCAAGCGTGCACCTGTGTCATAAGTAAAGGGCCGGCTGGCTTGACCGTTAAGGGTGCTGTAACCCCCGAAAGTACACTCCAGTCCAAACCAAAAAAAAAATTATTTTCTGTGTTTGTGAATTGTGTGCGCAGTAGCCGCACGTGCATCAACAAAGTAGTGCCAAGCGTGCGCCTGTGTCATAAGTAAAGGGCCGGCTGGCTTGACCGTTAAAGGGTGCTGTAACCCCCAAAGTACACTCCAGTCCAAACCAAAAAAAAAATTATTTTCTGTGTTTGTGAATTGTGTGCGCAGTAGCCGCACGTGCATCAACAAAGTAGTGCCAAGCGTGCGCCTGTGTCATAAGTAAAGGGCCGGCTGGCTTGACCGTTAAAGGGTGCTGTAACCCCCGAAAGTACACTCCAGTCCAAACCAAAAAAAAATTATTTTCTGTGTTTGTGAATTGTGTGCGCAGTAGCCGCACGTGCATCAACAAAGTAGTGCCAAGCGTGCGCCTGTGTCATAAGTAAAGGGCCGGCTGGCTTGACCGTTAAGGGTGCTGTAACCCCCGAAAGTACACTCCAGTCCAAACCAAAAAAAAAATTATTTTCTGTGTTTGTGAATTGTGTGCGCAGTAGCCGCACGTGCATCAACAAAGTAGTGCCAAGCGTGCGCCTGTGTCATAAGTAAAGGGCCGGCTGGCTTGACCGTTAAAGGGTGCTGTAACCCCCGAAAGTACACTCCAGTCCAAACCAAAAAAAAATTATTTTCTGTGTTTGTGAATTGTGTGCGCAGTAGCCGCA
Source organism: Taudactylus pleione (assembly GCA_031769625.1). Lineage (NCBI taxonomy): Eukaryota > Metazoa > Chordata > Amphibia > Anura > Myobatrachidae > Taudactylus > Taudactylus pleione. The sequence continues at coordinate 2,499,930 of JAUIMM010000470.1, forward strand.
CGTGCATCAACAAAGTAGTGCCAAGCGTGCGCCTGTGTCATAAGTAAAGGGCCGGCTGGCTTGACCGTTAAGGGTGCTGTAACCCCCGAAAGTACACTCCAGTCCAAACCAAAAAAAAAATTATTTTCTGTGTTTGTGAATTGTGTGCGCAGTAGCCGCACGTGCATCAACAAAGTAGTGCCAAGCGTGCGCCTGTGTCATAAGTAAAGGGCCGGCTGGCTTGACCGTTAAGGGTGCTGTAACCCCCAAAGTACACTCCAGTCCAAACCAAAAAAAAAATTATTTTCTGTGTTTGTGAATTGTGTGCGCAGTAGCCGCACGTGCATCAACAAAGTAGTGCCAAGCATGCGCCTGTGTCATAAGTAAAGGGCCGGCTGGCTTGACCGTTAAAGGGTGCTGTAACCCCCGAAAGTACACTCCAGTCCAAACCAAAAAAAAATTATTTTCTGTGTTTGTGAATTGTGTGCGCAGTAGCCGCACGTGCATCAACAAAGTAGTGCCAAGCGTGCGCCTGTGTCATAAGTAAAGGGCCGGCTGGCTTGACCGTTAAGGGTGCTGTAACCCCCGAAAGTACACTCCAGTCCAAACCAAAAAAAAAATTATTTTCTGTGTTTGTGAATTGTGTGCGCAGTAGCCGCACGTGCATCAACAAAGTAGTGCCAAGCGTGCGCCTGTGTCATAAGTAAAGGGCCGGCTGGCTTGACCGTTAAAGGGTGCTGTAACCCCCGAAAGTACACTCCAGTCCAAACCAAAAAAAAATTATTTTCTGTGTTTGTGAATTGTGTGCGCAGTAGCCGCACGTGCATCAACAAAGTAGTGCCAAGCGTGCGCCTGTGTCATAAGTAAAGGGCCAGCTGGCTTGACCGTTAAAGGGTGCTGTAACCCACAAAGTACACTCCAGTCCAAACCCAAAAAAAAATTATTTTCTGTGTTTAGCCGCACGTATATATCAAATCGATATAACATAAATGGAGGACCAAACTTTCTCCGATAAAAATAAAATAGAGAAAGATCAAGAACCACTTCCTCCTAGTGCTGAAGCTGCTGCCACTAGTCATGACATAGACGATAACATGCCATCAACGTCGTCTGCCAAGGCCGATGCCCAATGTCATAGTAGAGGGCACATACAATCCCAAATGGCAAAGTTCAGGAAAATGACCTTGAAAAAGACATTTAAATCAGCTGAAGAGAAACGTAAACTTGCCAATATGCCATTTACGACACGGAGTGGCAAGGAACGGCTAAGGTCGATCCCTAGTATGTTCATGACTAGTGGTTCAGCTTCACATGACGATGGAAGCCCTCCTCCCACTAAAAAAATCAAAAGAGTTAAGCTGGCAAAAGCACAGCGAAGAACTGTGCTTTCTAAGAAGATATCACAAATCCCCAAGGAGAGTCCAAGTGTGGTGGTGGTTGCGATGCCTGACCTTCCCAGCACTGGACGGGAAGAGGTGGCTCTTTCCACCATTTGCACGCCCCCTGCAAGTGCTGAAAGGAGCACCCACAGTCCACTTGCTGATATGCAAATTGAAGATGTCACTGTTGAAGTACAACAGGATGAGGATACTGGTGTAGCTGGCGCTGAGGAGGAAGTTGGCGAGGAGGATTCTGATGGTGATGTGGTTTGTTTAAATCAGGCTCCGGGGGAGACAGTTGTTGTCCGTGGGATGAAAAAGCCCATCACGGTCATGCCTGGGCAGAAGACCAAACATTCCACCTCTTTGGTCTGGCAATATTTCTATCCAAATCCGGACAACAACTGTCTTGCCATATGTACCATATGTAAAGGTGAAATAAGTAGGGGTAGGGACGTCAACCACCTAGGAACATCCTCCCTTATACGGCACCTGCAGCGCGTTCATAAAAAGTTACTGTCAAGTTCAGAAACTTTGGCTAAGACCGTAAGCAGTCCAGGGACACCTAAATCCCGTTGTCCTGTTGTATCCAAGCGCCTGCAAACCACACCGTCAACTCCCTCCTCGTCAATTTCCTCCTTAGTTAGGATCGGAAGTAGTCCTGCAGGCCATGTCACTGGCATGACTGACTCTCCTATCCGGGATTCCTCCGGAGGATCCTGCATTGCTACGCCTACTGCTGCCGCTGCTGCTGTTGCTGCTGCTGGGAGTCGTTCATCATCCCAGAGAGGAAGTAGGAACACCACTACTTTTACTAAACAATTGACCCTCCAACAGTCCTTAGCGAGGAGGATGAAGTACGACAGCAGTCATCCTGAAGCAAAACGTATAACTGAGGCCTTGACTGCTATGTTGGTGTTAGACGTGCGTCCGGTATCCGCCATTAGTGCAGTGGGATTTAGACAATTGATGGAGGTAGTGTGTCCCCGGTTCCAAATCCCGTCTAGATTCCACTTCACTAGGCAGGCGATACCGAGACTGTACAGAAACGTCAGAAAAAGTGTCCTCAGTGTCCTGAAAAATGCCGTTGTACACAATGTCCACTTAACCACGGACATGTGGACAAGTGGAACAGGGCAGACTAAGGACTATATGACTGTGACAGCCCACTGGGTAGATGTATCACCTTACGCAGCAACAGCAGCAGCGTCACCAGTAGCAGCATCTCAGAAATGCCAGCTCGTTACAAGGCAGGCTACGCTGTGTATCACCGGTTTCAGTAAGAGGCACACCGCCGACAACCTCTTAGAGAAACTGAGGGAAATCATCGCCCAGTGGCTTACCCCACTTAGACTCTCCTGGGGATTTGTGATATCTGACAACGCCACCAATATTGTGCGGGCATTACATCTGGGCAAATTCCAGCACGTCCCATGTTTTGCTCACACAATAAACTTGGTGGTGCAGAATTTTCTGAAAAGCGACAGGGGCGTGCAGGAGACGCTTTGTGTGGCCCGAAAAATTTCTGGCCACTTTCGCCATTCAGCGACTGCGTGCCGAAGACTGGAGCGCCAGCAAACACTCTTGAACCTGCCCCGCCATCACCTGAAGCAAGAGGTTGTGACGCGGTGGAACTCAACCCTCTATATGCTTCAGAGGATGGAGGAGCAGCAAAAGGCCATACAAGCCTATACATCCACCTATGACATAGGCAAAGGAGGGGGTATGCACCTGACTCAAGCGCAGTGGAGAATGATTTCCGTGTTGTGCAAGGTTCTCCAGCCCTTCGAACTTGCCACACGTGAAGTCAGTTCAGACACTGCCAGCTTGAGTCAGGTCATTCCCCTCATCAGGCTTTTGCAGAAGCAGCTGGAGAAAGTGAAGGAGGAGCTAAGACGGAGCGATTCTGCTCGGCATGTGGGACTTGTGGATGAAGCCCTTCATTCGCTTTGCCAGGATTCCAGGGTGGTCAATCTGTTGAAATCAGACCACTACGTTTTGGCCACCGTGCTCGATCCTAGGTTTAAAGCCTATGTGGTGTCTCTCTTTCCGGCCGACACAAGCCTGCAGAGGTGCAAAGACCTGCTGGTGAACACACTGTCAGCTGAAGCGGAACGTGTCACGTCAACGGCTCCTTCTTCATTTTCTCCTGCAACTGGGGCTGCCAGGAAAAAACTTAGGTATCCTAAGCAACCCGCTGGCGGTGATGCAGGGCAGGCAGGACCAAGTTTGGACATCTGGTCCGGACTGAAGGACCTGGCAACAATTTCTGACATGTCTACTGTCACTGCATATGATACTGTCACCATTGACAGAATGGTGGAGGATTACATCGGTGACAGCATCCAAGTAGGCATGGCAGACAGTCCATACCTGTACTGGCAGGAAAAAGAGGCAATTTGGAGGCCCCTGTACAAACTGGCTCTATTTTACCTGAGTTGCCCCCCCTCCAGTGTGTACTCCGAAAGAGTGTTTAGTGCAGCCGGGAACCTTGTCAGCGAAAGGCGTAGGAGGTTGCTTCCACAGAATGTGGAGAAGATGATGTTCATCAAAATGAATTATCAGCTCTTCCAGGGAGACCAGCCTCCAGAAGGTACAGAGGGACCTGTGGTGGTGGATTCAAGTGGGGACGAGTTAATACTTTGTGAGGATGAGGATGTACACACTGAAGAGGGTGAGGAATCGGTGGATGAGGAGGATGAGGATGACATCTTGCCTCCATAGAGCCAGTTTGTGCAGGGACACATTAATTGCCAGCTTGTTTTGTGGGGGCCCAAACGAACCAATCATTTCAGCCACAGTTGTGTGGCAGACCCTGGCGCTGAAATGATTGGTTTGTTAAAGTGTGCATGTCCTGTTTATACAACATAAGGGTGGGTGGGAGGGCCCAAGGACAATTCCATCTTGCACCTCTTTTTTTTCTTTGCATTATGTACAGTTTGGGGCCTAGTTTTTCAAACTGCCATCCTGTCTGCCACTGCAGTTTCACGCCTAGATGGGTCACGTGTTTGTGCCGCCCACTCGTGTCGCTTAGCATAGTCATCCAGCTACCTCGGTGCAACGTTTTGGACATAAAAACACTATTGTGAGGTGTGAGGTGTTCAGAATAGACTGGAAATGAGTGGAAATTAAGGTTATTGAGGTTAATAATAGCATAGGAGCAGAAAAACCTACAAATTCTGTGATTTTAGCTGTTTTTATGCTTTTTTAAAAAAAAATACAGATCCAAAACACAAAACCCAGAACCCAAAACACGGAAGGGTGGTTTTGGCAAAACCAATCCAGATCCAAAACACGAAGAAAGATCCAGATCCAAAACCAAAACACAAAACACGAAAAGTGGCCGGTGCACACCCCTAGCTTATACTAGGGATGAGCGGGTTCGGTTCCCTGAGAACCGAACCCACCCGAACTTCGGGGATCCGGGGCGATCCGAGCCCAAGCTCGGATCTCCCTGTCTGCCCCGGATCCCTCTCCCGAGGCAAAACCTCGAGATCTGCTGTCGGATCTCGAGGTTTTGCCTCGAGCGGCCATTTAAAAAAAAATGCCTTTGCCTTTAATGGGCAAAGTGCTGATTGGCTGACAGAGCCGTCTGTCACGGCTCTCAGCCAATCAGCATTATGGTGCTCATTTGCATGTAGCACGGACTCGTGAGATCCGTGCTACATGCATCTGTGTGATTGACAGTGACACAGAGCACAGATGGGTCAGTGAGACCCGTCTGTGCTGCTGTGTATTTCAATGACACAGATGCACGCACGGACCAGGAGATCCGTGCTACTTGCATCTGTGTCATTGACACAGAGCACTAACGGGTCCGTGAGACCCGTCTGTGCTGCTGTGGTAAATAAAAAAAAAAAAACCTGTGTAAAAAGAGAAAAAAATGGCGTCCTCCCCCCCAAAAAAAGAGCAACCAGCCCCGGGCATTAGTGACCCAGTGCTGGGTGTGCTTAAATACAGGGGACAAACGACATAGGGGTCCCCTGTACTTAAACACAACCAGCACCGGGCTAGTCAGAACCAGAGCTGGTTGCCAAAATACGGGGGACAAACGACGTAGGGGTCCCCCGTATTCTGCGCAACCAGCTCTGGGCTCTGATCCGGTCCTGGTTCTGGAAATACAGGGGAAAAAAATGAGTAGGGTTCCCCTGTATGTTCCAGAACCAGCACTGGACTTTTTCTAGCGGGGGGCTGATGCCACAGCCAGGGGAGCCCTTTCACCGGGCCCCCCAGCCGCAGCATCAGCCCTGACCGCTAGTCAGCCCAGGCCGGGGATCCCTGGAGAGCTGGGGACCCCCCCAATAAAGGGGTCACCCTCTCCAGGGCACCCCAGGCCCAGGCTGATAGCCCGGGGCTATCCCCGCCACCCCTGGTGGCGGTGGGTGGCGGGTTGATTGTGTGGTGTGGTGTAAATAAAGAATATCAAACATTGTCTTTACAAGTAGAACTGCAAGTCCCAGCAAGCCTGCCCCGCATGCTGGTACTTGGAGAACCACAAGTACCAGCATGCAGGGCATTAAGGGCCCACTAGTACCTGTAGTTCACCTGTAAAAAAATGTTTAAAAAAAACACAGGACACACACACCGTGACAGTATAAGTTTATTAAACATACATACACACACACACACACACACACACATGTACACATACTCACCTATGTAACCCTGTAGCATCGGTCCACTTGTCCGGTAAAGTATCCATAGGGGACCTGTGAAAAAAAACATACTCACCATCTCCTATGCGAGGTTCTGTCCTCTTCGTTCCAAAGTAGGCATCCCCGGACTTGGCAAAAAAAAAAAACGAAAACGCGATCCACGAACTTAGTACCGTTCTATAGAACGGTACTTCCCGAATGAGAGCTTAGCGGCGGGGTATCACCATGGAAACCCCGCTGCTAAGCGTTCATTGGCTGAGAGAGGTCATCTCCCGTCTCTCAGCCAATGAACGGCTCCCTCCATTGTAGTCAATGGTGGGAACCGCAGGGTAAACTTTAATAACCTTGCGGCTCCCAGCATTGACTACAATGGAGGGAGCCGTTCATTGGCTGAGAGAGACGGGAGATGACCTCTCTCAGCCAATGAACGCTTAGCAGCGGGGTTTCCATGGTGATACCCCGCCGCTAAGCTCTCATTCGGGAAGTACCGTTCTATAGAACGGTACTAAGTTCTATAGAACGGTACTAAGTTCGTGGATCGCGTTTTCGTTTTTTTTTTTTGCCAAGTCCGGGGATGCCTACTTTGGAACGAAGAGGACAGAACCTCGCATAGGAGATGGTGAGTATGTTTTTTTTCACAGGTCCCCTAGGGATACTTTACCGGACAAGTGGACCGATGCTACAGGTTACATAGGTGAGTATGTGTACATGTGTGTGTGTGTATGTATGTTTAATAAACTTATACTGTCACGGTGTGTGTGTCCTGTGTTTTTTTAAACATTTTTTTTACAGGTGAACTACAGGTACTAGTGGGCCCTTAATGCCCTGCATGCTGGTACTTGTGGTTCTCCAAGTACCAGCATGCGGGGCAGGCTAGCTGGGACTTGCAGTTCTACTTGTAAAGACAATGTTTGATATTCTTTATTTACACCACACCACACAATCAACCCGCCACCCACCGCCACCAGGGGTGGCGGGGATAGCCCCGGGCTATCAGCCTGGGCCTGGGGTGCCCTGGAGAGGGTGACCCCTTTATTGGGGGGGTCCCCAGCTCTCCAGGGATCCCCGGCCTGGGCTGACTAGCGGTCAGGGTTGATGCTGCGGCTGGGGGGCCCGGTGAAAGGGCTCCCCTGGCTGTGGCATCAGCCCCCCGCTAGAAAAAGTCCAGTGCTGGTTCTGGAACATACAGGGGAACCCTACTCATTTTTTGTCCCCTATATTTCCAGAACCAGGACCGGATCAGAGCCCAGAGCTGGTTGCGCAGAATACAGGGGACCCCTACGTCGTTTGTCCCCCGTATTTTGGCAACCAGCGCTGGTTCTGACTAGCCCGGTGCTGGTTGTGCTTAAGTACAGGGGACCCCTACGTCGTTTGTCCCCTGTATTTAAGCACACCCAGCACTGGGTTACTAATGCCCGGGGCTGGTTGCTCTTTTTTGGGGGGGTGCACGCCATTTTTTTCTTTTTTTACACAGGTTTTTTTTTTTTTTTTTACCACAGCAGCACAGACGGGTCTCACGGACCTGTCATTGCTCTGTGCCAATCACACAGATGCATGTAGCACGGATCTCCCGGGTTCGTGCTACATGCAAATGGGCACCATAACGCTGATTGGCTTCCTGTCTGCCACTGCAGTGCCACTCCTAGATGGGCCACGTGTTTGTGCCGCCCCCTTGTGTCGCTTAGCATAGTCATCCAGCTTCCTCGGTACAACCTTTTGGCCTAAAAACAATATTGTGAGGTGTGAGGTGTTCAGAATAGAGTGGAAATGAGTGGAAATTAATGTTATTGGGGTTATTAATAGCGTAGGAACAAAAAAAGGCCCATTTATGTGATTTTAGCGGGTTTTTTTTATTTTTTAAGAAAAAATCCAGATCCAAAACACAAAACCCAGAACCCAAAACACGGAAGGGTGGTTTTGGCAAAACCAATCCAGATCCAAAACACGAAGAAAGATCCAGATCCAAAACCAAAACACAAAACACGAAAAGTGTCCGGTGCACACCCCTAGCTTATACACACAGAGGGCTATTGCTCAAAGAGTGATGGTGCTTATACACACAGAGGGCTATTGCCCAAGGATCATGGTGCTTATACACACAGACGGCTACTGCCCAAGGAGTCACCGTGCTTGTATACACAAAGGTCTACTTAAATAACTTTTAATTTTTTTTTTATTTTCTTTTTTTTTTTTTTCAATATTATTTTAACTTTTTATTTACACTGAAGTATTTAATCAGTAGCAGCGTAGCGCAGAATATATTCAGCGTGCAGTGTGACCCCCACACAGTAATTTAACAGTTAACACAGCACAACCACTGGAGTCAGGACACTACAACCACTTTAGCAGAGCAGAGTAGCACAGCGTACATCAGCATGCAGTGTGCCCCCACATTCACTTATTATTACAACACAGCCTCTAGTCACTCGTCTGGACACAGCCACTTCTAAGTTCTAATGCAGAGTAATGCACAGTGTGCGAGTAACAGTGAAATGGCGCCGAGTCCTGGGTGCGGCGCCGTATATAGAAGCCGAATGTCATCCATGTCTTGCGAGAATTCGACGTCGGGAGGATGACGTTTGGCATCAAAGTGGTATCCAAGTCAGGCGGGAACACCCGAGTCGTAGCTTGAGTGGACTTGGATCTGCTATGTTCAACCAATTTCTGTCATAAATCTATTTACAACATGTGTTTGATAACAGAACATAAGGACATAATACAGAGAGGAATACAAATGGATACATGCCACAGTTTGTTGTATAATACAATCCTAATTAACGAATGGAAGAAAGTTTTTTCTTTTTCCAACGAGCAGAAGCCTACATAAATATTACAACAGCGCTCCTATCAGCTGAATAAAGCATTAATTTATACTGTAGCATCCATAATCTCCACATAAATTCTGAGTTCTTTCTAGAGAGGTTCAATTGCCCTTAACTGTGATAGGTGACCATCTTATTCATCATTTTTATTTTATTGTATTATGGGCCTGATTCAGAGATGAACGCTCTGACCAGAGCGCTCGCTCTGAATCAGGGCCCTCCTACCTTTTTTTGGAGCGTCCTCATGGACGCTCGCATAGCTGTGGGTTACCACCCACAGCTATAGCGAGCGTCCATGATGATGGTCGCGATGGTCTTGACCATCGCGACCATCGGGCTTGCGACAGAGACCCTGAGGTAGGTCTCGCTGCCGCAAGCCCTGGAGTGATTTTAGCTCTATCAGAGCCAAAATCACTCCCACTGACATCACTAGTGATGTCAGTGGGGCCGGCTTGATACTTTAGGCGTTCCCATGGATCAACATCGACAGCACGCCCCCTTTGGTGCGAGACCCGGAGTGATGGAGAGCCCGTCACTCGCCGGGTCTCGCGCATGCGCATGACGGAGCTCCCTCCGTCATGCGCATGCGCAGTGGGGGAACATCGACCCGCTTGCGAGCGTACTGCCGCTCACGAGCGGGTCTGAATGACCCCCTATGTCCTATTTTCAAACAAATGTTGTAAAAAGATTTATGATAGAAATTGGTTCCCTTGCACCATTTGTTATACACCCAATTCTTTGTTCTTAATTAAGATATACCCCTGATGAAGTCCTTATAAGGACTTCATCAGGGGTATATCTTAATTAAGAACAAACCTTCAAACCATGTGCATTGGGGCACATGGTTTGAAGGTTCAGGATCCACTTCAAGCTTCCATCATATGGTGTAGCGGTGGATGTAGCAACAAACCTGATTACGATTGTTATATCTTGTTGGAAACATTTAATGTAAGCAGAAATCACAGTTATCTGTTATTAACTGCTTTTTGCATTTTAATAAATATTTTTTTTACAATATTAATGATGGCCTTTTGGCACATTATTATTGGTGATTTTCTGGTGTGAGGGTGTATTTCAGTATCTATTCAAGGAAGGATTGGTGGTTCGGACAGTTGCAGTTTAGCCATCTGTCCATATTTGATGATTTCATGATATTTCTCCATCCATCGATATAATTCAAAGAAAATTCCAAAAAAGGATATTTTAAGAAGATTTATTATCTCATCTCTATCATTCATCCGGGGCTGATACAATTTAAGAAAGTGGTTGCTTTAAGGACTGAATAGCTTTTCCGAACGCCCCCGAGCCCCCCCGATCCGAGTCAGATCCGAGTCAGGCTCGAGTTTTCCCGCCTGACTCGGATCTGAAATCGAGGCAAAACGTCATCATCCCGCCTTCCGGGTCTCGCGGGTTTTGGATCCTATATAAGGTACCCGCGTCGGCGCCATTTTCTCACTCGGCTGTGGACAGTGAAGAGGGAGGGTGGGAGTTAGGGCTGGCTGGGCTGTGTAGTGTAGTGTAGTGCAGAGTAGTGTTGTGCTGTGCGGTGCTGCGCTGTGCTGCTGTTGTCCACTACTTCAAAGTCCATAGGGGCTGGCTGTGTTGTGCTGTGCTGCTGTTGTTAATAGGGGCTGTGTCCACTACTTCAAAGTCCATAGGGGCTGGCTGGACTGTGTTGTGCAGTCAGTTCTCCATAGGGGCTGTGTCCACTCCAAAGTCCTGTGCAGTGTCCCAGTCCTAAAGGGGTGCTGTAGTGTTGTCCAGGGGGTGCTCTGTCCATCAGGGGTGCTCCCCCCAAGTGCTAGAAAAATAATATTTTTTCTGTGTTTGTGAATTGTGTGCGCAGTAGCCGCACGTGCATCAACAAAGTAGTGCCAAGCGTGCGCCTGTGTCATAAGTAAAGGGCAGGCTGGCTTGACCGTTAAAGGGTGCTGTAAACCCCAAAGTACACTCCAGTCCAAACCAAAAAAAAAATTATTTTCTGTGTTTGTGAATTGTGTGCGCAGTAGCCGCACGTGCATCAACAAAGTAGTGCCAAGCGTGCGCCTGTGTCATAAGTAAAGGGCCGGCTGGCTTGACCGTTAAAGGGTGCTGGAACCCCCAAAGTACACTCCAAACCAAATAACAAAATATTTTTTCTGTGTTTGTGAATTGTGTGCGCAGTAGCCGCACGTGCATCAACAAAGTAGTGCCAAGTGTGCACCTGTGTCATAAGTAAAGGGCCGACTGGCTTGACAGTTAAAGGGTGCTGTAACCACCAAAGTACACTCCAGTCCAAACCAAAAAAAAAATTATTTTCTCTGTTTGTGAATTGTGTGCGCAGTAGCCGCACGTGCATCAACAAAGTAGTGCCAAGCGTGCGCCTGTGTCATAAGTATAGGTTCGGCTGGCTTGACCGTTAAAGGGTGCTGTAACCCCCAAAGTACACTCCAAACCAAATAACAAAATATTTTTTCTGTGTTTGTGAATTGTGTGCGCAGTAGCCGCACGTGCATCAACAAAGTAGTGCCAAGCGTGCGCCTGTGTCATAAGTAAAGGGCCGGCTGGCTTGACCGTTAAAGGGTGCTGTAACCCCCAAAGTACACTCCAGTCCAAACCAAAAAAAATTATTTTCTGTGTTTGTGACTTGTGTGCACTGTGGCTGCACGTGCATCAACAAAGGAGCAGCGCCAAGCGTGCGCCTGTGTCCCATAAGTTCTTAAAGGGTGGTGTAACCCACAAAGTGCACTAGTCTCCAACAAAAATAAAATATTATTTTCTGTGTTTGTGTGCGCCTTAGCCGCACGTATATATCAAATAACATAAATGGAGGACCAAACTTTCTCCGATAAAAATAAAATAGGGAAAGATCAAGAACCACTTCCTCCTAGTGCTGAAGCTGCTGCCACTAGTCATGACATAGATGATAACATGCCATCAACGTCGTCTGCCAAGGCCGATGCCCAATGTCATAGTAGAGGGCACATACAATCCCAAATGGCAAAGTTCAGGAAAATTACCTTGAAAAAAACATTTAAATTATCTGAAGAGAAACGTAAACTTGCCAATATGCCATTTACGACACGGAGTGGCAAGGAATGGCTAAGGTCTTTCCCTATGTTCATGACTAGTGGTTCAGCTTCACATGACGATGGAAGCCCTCCTCCCACTAAAATAATCAAAAGAGTTAAGCTGGCAAAAGCACAGCGAAGAACTGTGCATTCTAAGAAGATATCACAAATCCCCAAGGAGAGTCCAAGTGTGGTGGTGGTTGCGATGCCTGACCTTCCCAGCACTGGACGGGAAGAGGTGGCTCTTTCCACCATTTGCACGCCCCCTGCAAGTGCTGAAAGGAGCACCCACAGTCCACTTGCTGATATGCAAATTGAAGATGTCACTGTTGAAGTACAACAGGATGAGGATACTGGTGTAGCTGGCGCTGAGGAGGAAGTTGGCGAGGAGGATTCTGATGGTGATGTGGTTTGTTTAAATCGGGCTCCGGGGGAGACAGTTGTTGTCCGTGGGATGAAAAAGCCCATCACGGTCATGCCTGGGCAGAAGACCAAACATTCCACCTCTTTGGTCTGGAAATATTTCTATCAAAATCCGGACAACAACTGTCTTGCCATATGTACCATATGTAATGGTGAAATAAGTAGGGGTAGGGACGTTAACCACCTAGGAACATCCTCCCTTATACGGCACCTGCAGCGCGTTCATAAAAAGTTACTGTCAAGTTCAGAAACTTTGGCTAAGACCGTAAGCAGTCCAGGGACACCTAAATCCCGTTGTCCTGTTGTATCCAAGCGCCTGTAAACCACACCGTCAACTCCCTCCTCGTCTATTTCCTCCTTAGTCAGGATCGGAAGTAGTCCTGCAGGCCATGTCACTGGCATGATGGACTCTCCTATCCGGGATTCCTCCGGAGGATCCTGCATTGCTACGCCTCCTGCTGCCTCTGCTGCTGTTGCTGCTGCTGGGAGTCGTTCATCATCCCAGAGAGGAAGTAGGAACACCACTACTTTTACTAAACAATTGACCCTCCAACAGTCCTTAGCGAGGAGGATGAAGTACGACAGCAGTCATCCTGAAGCAAAACGTATAACTGAGGCCTTGACTGCTATGTTGGTGTTAGACGTGCATCCGGTATCCGCCATTAGTGCAGTGGGATTTAGACAATTGATGGAGGTAGTGTGTCCCCGGTTCCAAATCCCGTCTAGATTCCACTTCACTAGGCAGGCAATACCGAGACTGTACAGAAACGTCAGAAAAAGTGTCCTCAGTGTCCTGAAAAATGCCGTTGTACCCAATGTCCACTTAACCACGGACATGTGGACAAGTGGAACAGGGCAGACTAAGGACTATATGACTGTGACAGCCCACTGGGTAGATGTATCACCTTATGCAGCAACAGCAGCAGCGTCACCAGTAGCAGCATTTCAGAAACGCCAGCTCGTTCCAAGGCAGGCTACAATGTGTATCACCGGTTTCAGTAAGAGGCACACCGCCGACAACCTCTTAGAGAAACTGAGGGAAATCATCGCCCAGTGGCTTACCCCACTTAGACTCTCCTGGGGATTTGTGATATCTGACAACGCCACCAATATTGTGTGGGCATTACATCTGGGCAAATTACAGCACGTCCCATGTTTTGCTCACACAATAAACTTGGTGGTGCAGAATTTTCTGAAAAGCGACAGGGGCGTGCAGGAGACGCTTTGTGTGGCCCGAAAAATTTCTGGCCACTTTCGCCATTCAGCGACTGCGTGCCGAAGACTGAAGCGCCAGCAAACACTCTTGAACCTGCCCCGCCATCACCTGAAGCATGAGGTTGTGACGCGGTGGAACTCAAACCTCTATATGCTTCAGAGGATGGAGGAGCAGCAAAAGGCCATTCAAGCCTGTACATCCACCTATGACATAGGCAAAGGAGGGGGTATGCACCTGACTCAAGCGCAGTGGAGAATGATTTCCGTGTTGTGCAAGGTTCTCCAGCCCTTCGAACTTGCCACACGTGAAGTCAGTTCAGACACTGCCAGCTTGAGTCAGGTCATTCCCCTCATCAGGCTTTTGCAGAAGCAGCTGGAGAAAGTGAAGGAGGAGCTAAGATGGAGTGATTCCGCTCGGCATGTGGGACTTGTGGATGAAGCCCTTCATTCGCTTTGCCAGGATTCCAGGGTGGTCAATCTGTTGAAATCAGACCACTACATTTTGGCCACCGTGCTCAATCCTAGGTTTAAAGCCTATGTGGTGTCTCTCTTTCCGGCCGACACAAGCCTTCAGAGGTGCAAAGACCTGCTGGTGAAAACACTGTCAGCTGAAGCGGAACGTGACACGTCAACAGCTCCTTCTTCATTTTCTCCCACAACTGGGGCTGCCAGGAAAAAACTTAGGTATCCTAAGCAACCCGCTGGTGGTGATGCAGGGCAGGCAGGACCAAGTTTGGACATCTGGTCCGGACCGAAGGACCTGGCAACAATTTCTGACATGTCTACTGTCATTACATATGATACTGTCACCATTGACAGAATGGTGGAGGATTACATCGGTGACAGCATCCAAGTAGGCATGTCAGACAGTCCATACCTGTACTGGCAGTAAAAAGTGGCAATTTGGAGGTCCCTGTACAAACTGGCTCTATTTTACCTGAGTTGCCCCCCCTCCTGTGTGTACTCCGAAAGAGTGTTTAGTGCAGCCGGGAACCTTGTCAGCGAAAGGCGTAGGAGGTTGCTTCCACAAAATGTGGAGAAGATGATGTTCATAAAAATTAATTATCAACTGTTCCAGGGAGACCAGCCTCCAGAACGTACAGAGGGACCTGTGTTGGTGGATTCCAGTGGGGACGAGTTAATACTCTGTGAGGATGAGGATGTACAAAACACTGAAGAGGGTGAGGAATTGGTGGATGAGGAGGATGAGGACGAAATCTTGCCTCCGTAGAGCCAGTTTGTGCAGGGACAGATTAATTGCCAGCTTGTTTTGTGGGGGCCCAAACGAACCAATCATTTCAGCCACAGTTGTGTGGTAGACCGTGGCGCTGAAATGATTGGTTTGTTAAAGTGTGCATGTCCTGTTTATACAACATAAGGGTGGGTGGGAGGGCCCAAGGACAATTTCTTCTTGCACCTCTTTTTTTTCTTTGCATTATGTACAGTTTGGGGCCTAGTTTTTCAAACTGCCATCCTGTCTGCCACTGCAGTATCACTCCTAGATGGGTCACGTGTTTGTGCCGCCCACTGGTGTCGCTTAGCATAGTCATCCAGCTACCTCGGTGCAACCTTTTGGACATAAAAACACTATTGTGAGGTGTGAGGTGTTCAGAATAGACTGGAAATTAGTGGAAATTAAGGTTATTGAGGTTAATAATAGCATAGGAGCAGAAAAACCAACACATTCTGTGATTTTAGCTGTTTTTATGCTTTTTTTTAAAAAAAAAAAAGATCCAAAACACAAAACCCAGAACCCAAAACACGGAAGGGTGGTTTTGGCAAAACCAATCCAGATCCAAAACACAAAGAAAGATCCAGATCCAAACCAAAACACAAAACACGAAAAGTGGCCGGTGCACACCCCTATATATATATATATATATATATATATATATATATATATATATATATATATATATATATATATATACACATACAGTCAGGTGCATGAATATTGGGACATTGACAGAATTTTCATATTTTGGCCTGTATTCATCACCACAGTGGCTCTGAAATGAAACAAACAAGATGTGCTTTAACTACAGACTTTCACATTTAATTTGAGGGTAATTACATCCAAATCAGGTGAACGGTGTAGGAATTACAATGGTTTCTATATGTGCCTCCCACCTTTTAAGGGGCCAAAAGTAATGGGACAAACTAAACAATCCTAAATCTAACTTTCACTTTTTAATACTTTGTTGCAAATCCTTTGCAGGCAATTACAGCCTGAAGTCTGGAACGCATAGACATCACCAGACGCTGGATTTCATCCCTGGTGATGCTCTGCCAGGCCTCTACTGCAAATGTCTTCAGTTCCTGCTTGTTCTTGGGGCATTTTCCCTTCAGTTTTGTCTTCATCAAGGGAAATGCATGCTCAATCGGAGTCAGGTCAGGGGATTGACTTGGCCATTGTATAACATTCCACTTTTTAGCCTTAAAAAACTCTTTGGTTGCTTTTGCTTCGGGTCATTGTCCATCTGCACTGTGAAGCGCCGTCCAATGAGTTCTAAAGCATTTGACTGAATATGAGCATTTAATATTGCCCGAAACACTTCAGAATTCATTCTGCTGCTTTTGTCAGCAGTCACATCATCAATAAGTACAAGGGAACCAGTTCCATTGGCAGCCATACATGCCCACGCCATGACACTACCACCACCATGCTTCACTGATGAGGTGGTATGTTTTGGATCATGAGCAGTTCCTTTCTTTCTCCATACTCTTCTCTTCCCATCACTCTGGTACAAGTTGATCTTTGTCTCATCTGTCCATAGGATGTTGTTCCAGAACTGTAATGGCTTTTTTAGATGTTGTTTAGCAAACTGTAATCTGGTCTTCCTGTTTTTGTGGCTCACCAATGGTTTACATCTTGTGGTGAACCCTCTATATTCACTCTTGTGAAGTCTTCTCTTGATTGTTGACTTTGACACATATACACCTACCTCCTGGAGAGTGTTCTTGATTTGGCCAACTGTTGTGAAGGGGTTTTTCTTCACCAGGGCAATAATTCTTCTGTCATCCACCACAATTGTTTTCCGTGGTCTTCCGGTTCTTTTGGTGTTGCTGAGCTCTCCGGTGCGTTCTTTCTTTTTAAGAATGTTCCAAACAGTTGATTTGGCCACACCTAATGTTTTTGCTATCTCTCTGATGGGTTTGTTTTGATTTTTCAGCCTAATGATGGCTTGCTTCACTGATAGTGACAGCTCTTTGGATTTCATATTGAGAGTTGACAGCAACTGATTCCAAATGCAAATGTTACACCTAGAATCAACTCCAGACCTTTTACCTGCTTAACTGATAGTGAAATAACGAGGGAATAGCCCACACCTGTCCATGAAATAGCTTTTGAGTTGATAGTCCCATTACTTTTGGACCCTTAAAAGTGGGAGGCACATATAGAAACCGTTGTAATTCCTACACCGTTCACCTGATTTGGATGTAATATCCTTCAAATTAAATTTCAAAGTCTGCAGATAAAGCACATCTTGTTTGTTTAATTTCAAAGCCATTGTGGTGGTGAATAGAGGCCAAAATATGAAAATTCTGTCAATGTCCCAATATTTATGCACCTGACTGTGTATATATGTATATAAAGTAGAAGCTTCTTAGCTAGGACTTAACAGTTCGACAAGAAGACAAGCCAGCAGCTGGGGGAGAAGAGAATGAGGAGTCGGGGGTGCAGACAGCCCAAGCTGGTAGGATCACCATTCACAGCCAGTGACTGTGGTCAGGCAGTGGGGAGGTGTTTGGACTGCCAATGATGCCATGAGCCCCCTTAGTTCTGGCTGCAGGAGGACTGTCTTCCTGTGGCCTTGGATGGGCAATCTAACAGGTTGACCTTCACTGTGACAGCGGGCAAAGAGGAGACTGAGTAGGGCAAGCTGTGGGTGCACAGAGGAGTGGGTAGAGCACTCTGTGACTGGCAGCCACCAGGAAATCCCAGGAAAGTGGTTAAGGGATATTTATCCATTCTTTCACTTGGAGCAAAAACTCACTCTCTGGGGTAAATTTACTAAAAATCATGTCTGTCCGTCTCTATCAATCAATGGCCAGGCCGCTGATTGGCCAAGAGGCTGCAAGTGCAGGAACACACTTGGCTCCGGTCACTTTCACAAACAATGGTATATGTACAGCTTGTACATATAGCACCGCTATGTCAGTCTAGTTTGGATGTGCGGTTTGCCATTTTCTTACCCAAGCATGCTACTGGAGAAGAGGACTGATCTCCACCTGGGATTCTACTGGACAAGGGTACCTACCGACGCAAGGGACAAGGTAAGTATGTAGTGTGAGTAAGTGAGTGCATGTGTAAGAATAAAACATTCAGTGTGTACTGTCTTTAATGATTTTGTTACAGGAGGAATAAAGGCATGTGGGGGAGGCTTGCTGGGACATGTAGTCCTAATGTAAAAGACAATTTTACTTTCAATCTATTCTTTATACCTATCAACCCTGCACCCACTGTCCATGTATGTGGAAGATAGCCGTGAGCTTCAGCCCTGGCCTATGGTAAACTTTATTGGGGGGTACCCGCTACCCCAGGAATCCCTGTCCTGGGCTGACTGGTTGGGTGGTGAATGCTTTAACCGGGAGACCCCCTCAAGTGTGTCCCCTGGCTGTGACATTAACCCTTCACCCCACTAGTGGAGCCTTAGTGGATTCCAGTGCTGGTTCTAAAATTCTGGGGACCCATATGCACATTTTTCCTCATTTTTTAGAACCATGGCTGGATCCAAGGGGTTAGGTAAGGGTAAGGAATGCCACATCCCAACAGGGTTAGGAGACCGACACAGAAGTATCCTAACCATACCCATAAATTTAACCCTCCCCCTCTGCAGCCTAACCCTAACCTCCCCCGCAGCCTAAAGCTAATCTTAACCCTCCCACTAACCCCAATATCTCCCGTGATTGGCAGATCTTGCCTCCTGTAGGCAAGATCTGAAGATGCGATGTATGATCCAAGGGGACACGGATCAGCATCGTTATCGTGAGTAGACACTTACGATTTGGACATAGTTTACACAATTTGTCGTTCCGATGCATTAAAATCAGGCAAATCGAGCAAAATATCGTCTAGTGTGTACACACCTTAAGAATGTTAATTATCAAGGTCTGAAAATATGTAAATATGGTCACAATATTTTAAGTTGTATGTGTTTATTACTAGTGGCACATACAGTATTAACTTGTATCTCAACACCTGTGCTGTACTTCATTTGCACATAAACGCTCTGACACGTCTCTCCAAGCACAGAGCACACTCTAGATGTCGTCATAATTTCATACACATGCACAATACGAAAATGAAAATGGTCTAAATGTATATCAGGCCTTTGTGGTTATACTGCAGTAAGGAGTAATTCAGAAATATGTCAGTTAGTACGTAGTTTGGCTTTTGTTGTGGAAATATAATATGTGCTAGTGTAGGGTTCAACTTCAAATTACCCGACAGGAGTCTGCATTCAAGTCCAGCAGACTCCTTATTGTGAGATCACTGTAAAGAGTTATGTGTGAAAATCACCACATGACTCTGGAGAGCAGCAGAAGTGTTACTTTACTAGCTGCAAGTCATGCTAAATAATGGCTGCAGAAAGCACTTCCTGTATAACAAAACTTTGTGTATAGCAAGGGGATAGTAATGATGCAACTTCCACATACAGCATACATCTACATCCCCCATTTTCCAACATAGTTAACTAGTGTGTGGGTGTAAGACAGAGTGACAGATGTAGGATGCAAGGGACAGTGTGCAACAAAAAAATGGGAGATTAACTAACATAGTCCTGGAATTTTGGATCAGTCTTGAAAATTCTCCCTGACCTGGTGACAAAGAAAGTGGCTAGTGATGTGGCGGAATAGGTTCACTAATGGGCAAGGGCATGGGACTGTCCTGCACCCCAATAGGTGCTTCTTCAGTGGACTCATTGTCCATGATAAGGGGTGTTCTCATACTCTCAGTCAAAGTCAGGTGAGGTGAAGGTGTTGGCTCACACAACCCTAGGAGGTGGTGCCTGTTTCACTCATACAAGGCATCATCAGATTGCACCACATAGCTGTTGGGCCTGTTTGAAGATCCCTGCACAGTCCCAACTCTGTCAAACCCACCAGGGGTCTGGATATGGATGGCCTATTTAGAGGACAATGATTGTAAGCAACTGGATGTTTTATCATTGAGTGGCTTTGAGCCACAACCTGCAAAAGAATCTTGAATATTGTTCTCAACTTGTGGTCTAAGTTTGAACTTGGTGGTGGGAATTATGCTGTGGGTGTGCCTGGACAGGAGTGGTTGAGCAAGAGAGAGAAGTCCATTTCTCAAATTAAGGAGATAAGGAGTGCCATAAACATGTCAGAACTATCTCTATAACAAATATCTAACAAGTGCTTCACTGTACATACTGCCCTATCTGAGAGTCTGTTGCACTGTGGATAGTAAAGATTGCTGTTGACATGTGAGATGTTCCATTCACTGGTGAAAGTCTGGGACTCACGACTCATGATCTGCATGGAATGGCAAGTGTCACAACCGGGCACTAGGGATACCTCTATAGAGGTCAAGAACTGGGTGGTTAGGATGGTAAAGCAGCAACTGACGGGTGTGACAGTGATAATGTCTTCCTATTGCAGCCAAACCCAGGTTTGGCTAGACCTGCCCAGAGGCGTGGAGTCTAACCCACTTGATGGTCTTCACCAGTGACCCCTCCTATTTGGATTTGCTTTTTGCCGCACCAAGAGAGCAGGCCTCGGCCCTCTGGACAGGTACCTGAGAGTGGCAGAAGACAGACATATAATACTAGATATGAAATAGCATAGAGAATAATACTGGAAATTACTAAAAATGTTGTATCACTGGAGATTACTAGCAATGAGACAGTACTGGGAATAACTAGAAATGGGATGGCACTGGGAAACACTGGAAATGGAGTGGCAGTGGAAATATTGGAATTGAAATGAAAGCAGGCTTGCTCTGGGAAACACCGGAGATCCTTAGACTGATTTGTTGTAATGATGAATGTATAGTTAGTCCAAACGCTGAATGCTGTAAGAAACACCAGCGATCCAGGTGCAGCATCTGAGCAACACTGGAGTTGCAGATGTGGAAGTGCTTTAAAAAGCATCGGAGATCCAGACACGGATTAGCTCTGGGAAACACTGGAATCCAGATGCAGACTTGCTCCAAGAAACACTAGAGAACAAAGTGAGAGCTGAGCATGTAATTAAGGGAAATCAGCATGAGAGGTAAAACTTGGAACACTGGTAATCAGCTTAACAGCTGAAACATATAACACAGGGAATCAGCGTGAGAGCTGAACATGTAACTAAGGGAAATCAGCATGAGAGGTGAAACTTAGAACACTGGAAATCAGCTTAACAGCTGAAACATGTAACACAGGGAATCAGCATGAGAGCTGAACTGCACACTGGAGAGAGAATCACTGGAAGTCACTGAAAGTTGAAGAAAAAAAGGAAGCCTGGAGTGAAGAAATAGTACTCAGTCACTGGAACACTAAAGACATGAAGTAAATGAAGAAATTAAGTTGATCAGGCCACTTCCTGTTCCTGGAGTCAGACCTAAATACCTCAAGGCAGTTGGTCATTGGATCAGGAGATCAGCTGAGTGACCGCAGGACTGCCATTGGGAGAGACTAGTCAGGCGACACAGACCAACATGACTGCATCCATGACTGTCACTGTGGAAACCAGGGAGCATGCATGATAGCCCTAGCAGACCCCGGGGAGAATATACTCAGCCACCACTCACTTCCACTCTCATCGACTGAACATCTAAGCCAAAGGATGCTGGTGGGGAGGTGAGTAGCGAGTGATCCCAGGCCACATCCTGACAGCTAGTAAGTAGCTTGCATTGTATGACTTGTGCAGAAAAGTGTATTTTCATTTTGTTAATGACTGTGACACTTGTCAGTTTGGGAAAACAATCTATCTTAAACCAACCGGAATATGAATCCACTAACACAAGGTGGTCTTTCCCTCTCCATTCAAAGATATCTGCAGCAACGATGGACCAAGGGAGGTCAGGAATCTCATGGAGAGTGAGCAGTTCCTTGACAAGGTTGGCCCATAAAGCATTGCAGGGGACACAGGCAGAGACAACCCTTTCAATGTCAGCAGCCATAGAGGGCCAAAACAGGTTATCCATAACCCACAGTATGGTGGCCTCTTGCCCCGAATGCCCCTCATGGCCTGCTGGGCATAAAAGCCTTGAAGAGCATATGGTAACACAAAACGCTGACCATGCAGGAGAATGCCAATTCATTGTGGAAGGTAAAGAAAGACTTGATGTCATGAGACAGTTTCCAGGAGGAAGAAGGACAGCCATGCAGGACAACATGAGACAACCATTGGCAGAACCTGTGTGTGGCATCACGGAGCTCCTCCATGTGCCTGGAGGAAAGGACATCAAATGTCATGGCATCCAGGTTACCATCAGCATCAGGGATACCCAAGTCCAGGAGGTGAGCATGGGGTAAGTCAGCAACATGTAGGTCCTTGTCACATTTGTATACCACATACAGATAGTACCTTTGGAGCTTGAGCAGCCTCATCTAAATGCATGCGAGAGGTGACTGGGAGTTTCCCAATGGTATTACAATTGAACAGATCAGCAAAGTTTTTTAAACTCTTCAACATCGTATTGAATAATTTGCACATCAGAACTTAAAGTTATTAACCCCAGTTTTATGCTGTCTGGCAAACCTAAAGCGGTTTGTTATTACTGTTCACTATATGAAACTGCAGTGGGAATTTGTGAATTGCAGTTTGGCCATGCCCATGGCTTTGATTACCTGGCCATCATAAGCAATTAAGTTCACAGTGTGAGAGCAGTCAATGGGTGTTTTGAGGTTTGTTCATGTGACGTTGCACTTGGCACCAGTATCAATTTTTATTTTGATGGCATTATTTTTTTCCTCATCTATAATGGTTGCAAATATTTCACCCTTTTCAATCCTGAGGTTAGTACTCTCACAGTGCAGACCGATGTCTGTTGTGTTTTTTGGTGGATCATTTACAGTATGTCTGTCCATTATAATATTTTATCACATCAAACTCATTTATTTGTGTCTCTGAATCTTGAACCTCTCCCTCCAAATAGACAAAAATTTCTTCTTTATCAACAGCTTCAGCCTCAGCTAGATTGAGCAACGTACAGTATATGTACCATTTTGACTTGTCTAGAAGTCTTCCACTGCAATATACAGTATGCACCATTCCTTCTTGAACTTGAGCCATGCATCTGCGATGGCAATGTAAAAAAAACAGTGGATCTATGCATCAGAGACCTTGTGCCGTCACAGCCAGACTTATGACACCATATAAAGTGGTTTGTGTGCAAATCACCACAGGACTATGGAGAACTGCATAAGTGTGTCTTTACTCACTGCATCATGCTGAATAATGGATGCAGAGGCAATTACTGAATAACAAGTGGATGGCAGTGATGCAACTTCCTACCCTCCACATTAAAGCAAAATAATATACATCTATAGTAAAGCTATAGGAGTAGGGGGCATGGCTTGGTAGCCTAAGATGGTGGATGCTTTCTCCTGAGCTCCACACTGATTTCTAGAGAAGTGACCCTTGCCTGCACCTAGTATATTGGGAACCCCCTCATTCTGTGCCTGCTGATCTGCTGAGTGCCTGGGTTGTCTGCTAAGCGAGTCGGGGGAGCTCCAGACACACGTCTGACCCCAGAAATAAACTGCTTAATATTGGGGTTTTACTCAGATGCTCACAGCTGCCATTTCCCTGCTCTGGACTCCCTCCCACTGCTTTGTCGCCAACGGAGTCTCACCGCCCTCACCGATATACAAGTGGGGCAGCCGGTCTCCCTGTCCGCAACTCTGCGCTCAGGCATCTTCGGTGGTTGGCAGCATGCCCTCCTCCGCAACACCAGCAATAACCAGAGCCTGTAATCCTGCGATGTGCCCCCGGCCAGGGGCCTCTGTTACCAGATCCCTGCCGCCGGGAACTCTATCCAGCGTCATTCTACACGATACCTCACTGCCTCTGGCTACGGAGCGGGAGCTCGGAACTCTCAGCGGGGGTGGCCATCTTGATTGCAGCTGTTGCTGCATGGAGGACAGCCATTGAAGTTTCCGGACCCATGCACCTTCAGATACCCTCCCTCTATATTACCCACTTACTTAGTGGATGTTTTGCATCTGGCCCACAAGTCCTCGTTGAAGTAATATATTAGACTACCAATACCCAACATTAGAGGGGCTACTATAGAGCGATACTAGGCTGTAATATCTACAGTGGTCATTCTGGCCCAGTACAAAGAGCTGTGCAGTGTGGGCACATTATACCATAGCAACCTAAAGGTCCTCCACTTTACCATCTACATATATACTACCCTTGATCCGGCTAACTGGAGAATGTTTCTGCGTTAAATATGCTGCTGACCTCCATCGCTACTTTCTGATATAATATGATACTTTGTTGCCGTACAAATTACACTGCAGTCCACATTGATTCTGATATATATATTGCTGACTATCATCAGTTCCTTTTTTCTTCGTCTGATTGCTGTCCGATTTATCCATGGCACCTAAATGTCAGAAACCTCCCCCAGCTGTTCCTCCTGTAAGCTTTTTTAAGCCTTCTTGATCATCTCAATCTTCTAAAGCTGGCTCAGCGCAAGATAGGAGTACTAAACAGCTGTCCACTCTGCACTCAGTGCGCCTTTTGACTACTCTCCCCCTATATCGTAAACAACAGAGCAATATGGCGGATGATGCCCCCCCTCACATTGGGGTCCATGAAATTACTATTAGCTTCTTTTAAAGCAAATATCTCCGCCGATTTCAAAGCCACTCTACACACGTGTCAACAATTGGTTGACGATTTGGGGACTCACACTGATCACCCCGAAAACAAATTAGAGGAAGTCGTTAAATTTCACAACGAATTGATCACCCACATGAGGAACTTCAAGCAGAAGTAACCTCACTCAAAAGTAAGGTGGGTCACCTCGAAGACAGGTCAAGACGCAATAATATTAAAATCTGCGGTATCCCGGAGTCAGTCTCCAATGAAGACCTGAAAGAATATGCAATGGATCTATTTATGAAGCTACTCCCGACCACCCCGATTAATGACTTTCTCATGGATTGCATTCATCGTTTACCCATGGCACATACTGCACCAATTGGAGCCCTTAGATACACCTAAATGCGTCTTCACTATTTCCATATCAAAGAATCAATACTCCGTGCAGCTAGTGGATAGACCATTGGACCTATCCACTCCGATTCTTGGTGACCTCCAAATATTTGGAGACGTTTCTGCTGCTACCCTGGCCCTCTGGAGATCTACCAGTCAAATTGCTGATAAGGAGAAATGGCTCTACCAACGTCATTTCTACCCCGGATTATGGTATACAGCTTTTGGTGACATGGAACCTGCAGGACATTTCGTTAAAGATCCCAGGCAGTCCACAGATTAATAGGGACTGGTTGCAAACAGGCTCATCGACCTGATATCCTTTCACTTACATCTTTATGACAAGTCTGTAGTCCCAGCTCATGTTGTATTTCTGTGTTTTTTTATGTAATATCATTGTCACCAGCGTTTATAAACTCTATAGTATATTGGTTTCATTATTGATATTGATACTGACCACCAATGTAGTCTTTATTTCCATTATTTTAAACTGTTGCTCTAAGAGTAACAGTTTAATTAAATTAAATTTTCTTTTTATAGCCATTTAGGAAACTGTTAGATTTGTTTTGTTTACTATTTCTGGTTCTACGGGGTATATTTTGTAGTTCCTTATAGGTACTATTTTCACTCCATTTATGTATATATTCCTTACTTATTGTTTTTTTTCCCCCCCTTTCTCTGGTAAAATTTTATTCCTATATCTCTGTATGTAATGGTTCTTAGCATGCTTTTGTATTTTTTAAAATGGTTATGGTTCTCTCGTTGAATGTTAAGGGCCTTAACTCCCCTAATAAGAAGAGAATGGCCCTTAGACATTTTTTCAAACCTAAGGCTCATATTATTGCTCTACAGGAAACATTTTCTCCAATCTTACCCTCCCGAGTTTTCTGATTTCAAATTTCCTACTTGCTATATGTTTACTGGACCCTTTAAGAAAGCGGGGGTCGCAATACTTTTTTTTAAATTCTTGTAATTTTGTTCTGCAGGATCAGATAACTGAGCAGGAGGGCAGGTATTTAATACTTATAGGTCACCTGGATGATAAACCAGTGACAATTGTGTCGGTATATGCCCCAAACACCAAACAATCCGCTTTTACTATGAAATTTTGTATGGTTCTCCAATCTTGTAGTAAAGGATCAACTTTCATCCTAGGAGATTTTAATATGGTTATTGACTCCTCTCTTGATAAATCTTCTACAAAATTAAAGTCCGCTCCCACCCTACCCAGGATCATTCCCATACGTTTAGACGTATCTTATGTGAATATGATTTATATGATATCTGGAGGATCAAAAACCCCGGTGAGAGGGATTACACATTCTATTCTCACATCCATAACTCCTATTCGCGTATTGACCTGGCCTTCTCTGATAACTGGACCCTACAATATATTACTCGATTCTCTATATCACAGGTTCTCAAACTTGGTCCTCAGGACCCCAAACAGTGCATGTTTTCCAGGTCTCCTCACAGAATCACAAGTGAAATAATTAGCTCCATCTGTAGCTCTTTTAAAAAGTGTCAGTGAGTAATGAATACAGCTGGGCACCTGCTGGGTGACCTGCAAAAAGTGAACTGTGTGGGGTCTTGAGGACCGAGTTTGAGAACCACTGCTCTATATTACCAGTTGCCTGATCTGACCATGCAGCATTAAACCTATGTTTGGACGCTACCCGCTCCCGAACCCCTCCAGGTCCCTGGTGTTTGGGTGAACACCTTTCAAATCTAGAAGCTAAACAAACTATTTCCAATTCCCTCTCTTTTTTTTAGAGACTAATAAACCACAGGGTACATCCCTATTCACATTTTAGTGCGCTTTCAAAACAGTAGTTAGAGGGTTGGCCATTCAAGCTGCTGCACGTATATGTAATACAGTAGTGTCTCTTTAAGCTGATTTAGAATCCTGACTTACTGACTTAGAATCTAACCATAAGATTGACCCATCCAATAACAAACTCTATCATGAACTACTTAAAGTTCGGGAGGAGTGGAATACCTTAGCTCTGAAAGAGGTTCACAAAACATTATTCAGATTAAAGCAAAAGTTTTATGTTCAGTGGGACAGGGCAGGTCGTATGCTTGCAAGAAAATTAAGGGGTAAAAGAGAGAGGGAACATATTAGGCTGATTACTAACACAAAGGGCATGAAGGTGTCTGACCCCTTCTTTATAGCTGATACTTTTGCTGAGTACTATACCACTTTGTACAATTTTCATGCAGACTCTGAGGTCCACCAACCAATGATGGTTGACATAGAAGAGTTTTTGAAAAATATTAATTTGCAACCTTTCATTCTGACACGTTTCGCTCTCTTGAGCGACCATGGTCCAGGGGGGAAATTGAATTGGTTGTTAAATCTCTACCATTAGAGAAGGCTTCTGGGCCTGATGGATATATTAACACATTTTACAAAGACACTTCATCTCCAATTCTAGTTCAGGTTTTTAATGAGACCTCATTGGTGGGGTCTTTTCCAAAAGAAATGCTGGAAGCAAGAATCGTTGCATTTCCTGAACCGGGGGAAAATTTGGCTTTGCTACCTAATTATCGTCCAATTGCACTCCCCAATACAGATGTCAAAATCTATGCAAAATTAATAGCAAATAGGATTAATCCTTTACTTCCTACACTTATCCATCGGGACCTGGTAGGGTTCGTTCAGGGCCGTCAGTCTCCTGACAACACGAGACGAGTGATTGATATTGTAGATGCCTTCTCAGAAGTTGATCAGTCCCTTTTATTGTTATCGTTAGACACCGAGAAGGCATTTGACAGGTTGCACTGGGGGTACCTTCGTACTGTTCTTCACAAATTTGGTTTTGGTTTTAGGGGTCTAGCACTGTCATCAATTTCCGCATTGTATTCCAACCCATCAACCAGAGTTTTGTATCTTGTCACCATCGTTCCCGATTACTAATGGTACTTGCCAGGGGTGTCCATTATACCCACTGATGTTCGCATTAGCGATTGAACCTCTGGTGGAGACTATTAGGTCTCATCATTCTATTTAAGGTCCATTCTTATTCGGTCAGATATATAAAATCAGTTTATTTGCAGATGACGTTCTTTTGACTCTCACAAACCCTGATTCGTCCTTACCATGTTTGCATTCAGTAATAGAAAATTACTCTAGAGTATCTTATTATAAACTGAACGGTTCTAAAACCGAAGCTTTACGTATTAACATTTCTCCAGCTATGTTACAATCCATAAAATCAGAATATTTTTACTCCTGGCAAGAGAACAGTATCAAGTACCTTGGGCTCCATTTAAACCCTAGTTCTAACAGTTTAATTTTGACTAATTATTAACCCCGTTGCGTGGTGTCACTTTATTAATTACTGATTGACTGATGCAAAATGTCTCCTGGTTAGGTCGCATATCGGCCCTTATAATTGTGATTCTAGCAAAGATACTATATTTATTTCGGACTATCCCTTTATTGGTCCCCAAAACTATCCTTAACAGGTTTCACGCTCTGTTTATTAAATATGTATGGAAAGGTAAGAAACCAAGATTAGCCAGGAAGACTATGTATTTTCCGAAGACGGAGGGTGATCTGGCTTATCCAGATTTACGATGTTATCAACTATCTACATTAATCTCCCAAATAAATGCATGGTTTACTCAGGAGAACCCAACATTGTGGGCCCTTTTGGAGCGCAGTATGGTCTCCCCATTCCCTCTTACAGATTGTCTTTGGCTACCCTCATAAATTACAGTAAAGGCTTTAGAAAGGTCAGTTTCTGTCTCCAAGTCCCGCAAAGGCTGGCTAGAATTAGACACATTGACATTGGACATTTTTCCCTTGAGGGATTGGCCACCTTGATCCTAAATTTATCTTTTGATACTTGGAGAGCTCGAGGAATCTTTACCTTGACGAAAGTAACTGCCCCTGATTCCTTATTATCATACACCCAGATTCAATCACTATATTCACTCCCTTCCAGGGACTTCTACAATTGAGACATTGGGTTTGTAGTATTACCCCTTCTCCACATATAGTGCAGAGACTACCCACATTTCTTAATGATCAACTGTGTAAGATTGGAAGTAGAGGAGTTACTACATGGTGGTATTCATATATGACTAATCCCCACGAATTTACCAAATTTAAATCTTTACTGAAATGGGAGGCAGATTTTCAGAACTTGTTTTAACCTTTCTAAGTGTATTTCCCACTCAGAACAATTTTATAAATTGCTTCATCATTTATATTTCACACCAGTATTAATGCACACCCTCTGGACCTCCCAATCTAACTTATGCTGGCGCAACTGCGGAAATGTGGGTTCGTTAGCCCATATATTTTGGTCATGCCCACAATTCACTGCTTTATGGCCATCGGTATTTGTTCACTTCTCCAAAATACTGAGTGTCTCTATCCCAACTCATCCATTAATAGCAATATTCAATTTATACCTTGGTGGCTTGACCAATAACGATCATTATATTATGGGCCACATCCTCCTTGCCACTAAATTAATATTAGCGTGACACTGGCGTTCACACTATATTCCCAGTATGGATGCTATTGAGAAAGACGAGCAGCACAGACGGTGTAATGGTTAGCATTACTCCCTCACAGCACTAAGGTCATGCGTTCGATTCCCACCACGGCCCCAGCTGTACGGAGTTTGTATATTCTCCCTGTGCTTGCATGGGTTTCCTCCGGGTGCTCCGGTTTCCTCCCACACTAGAAAAATATACTGGTAGGTTAATTGGCTCCCAACACAAATTAATGAACCCTAGTGTGTATGTGTGTGCGCATGTGATAGGGAATATAGATTGTAAGATACACTGGGGCAGGGACTGATGTGAATGGCCAAATATTCTCTGTAAAAGTGCTGCGGAATATGTGTGCGCTATATAAATAACGTAGTAAATAAAATAAAAAATAAAATAAAGATGTACAATCTCACTACGAGTTCGAGACAACGGGAGTATCCTACTCCTCCTCAGTTTCTAACCCCTTTATTTGATGGTTTGGTTGGAAAGAATATTGAGAAGCTAAATTCCGGTTTAATTTAATTTTATTGTTAAGTGTATGTTTGGTAAACCATTGTACTGATTAATGTTTACTATTTGAACTTTTATTATTGGTGAATTTTTATATTTATTCTGATAATGTGTAAACTTTTTTGAATGTTTTTCTTTTATTAACCCCTCTTTTTTTGACCGCTCCTTTTTTTTCTGTACCCCATCCCATTTTACTTTCTCTTTAAATTCAATAAAAATGTATTGTTGAAAAAAAGATATAGGAGTAAATGTTATAGGGTGTGAGTTTGAGGCAAGATTAAATTAGCTGGAACACGTGGCAAGTTTTTGGCGAGTTTACAAAGTAACTCGAAGGATGTAATAGGCTGTGATTAAAAGCAATGTTAATCTCCCGCTATTTCCAGCATGTTTGCACATGGGGGGTTAAATGTAATAGGGTGAGAGTTTAGAAATCTCTCACATGTTTAAACTCAACCAATGTAATAAGATCACAGAACAGGCAAACTTGCATGTTTTCAAACTCAAAAAACTCTCAAGATTTAAACTTTCATCCAGGTGTTTCCTGTTTTGAAAATACAACTCGATCAATGTAATAGTGTGAGAGTTTTTCTGCTAAACTCTCACATTTTCTAAACTCTCACCCTATTA
The DNA here is from genome assembly GCA_031769625.1 of Taudactylus pleione. Lineage (NCBI taxonomy): Eukaryota > Metazoa > Chordata > Amphibia > Anura > Myobatrachidae > Taudactylus > Taudactylus pleione. The sequence continues at coordinate 2,530,286 of JAUIMM010000470.1, forward strand.
CATTTGGCCCTAGGTCTTTTTTGGACTGAAGCCATTGTATGCATTGGGAAATAGAAGTCAAGCAAGATTGACCATATTAACCCTTTGTAAGTCTTGTTTGTACATATTTGACATTGAGAGCTTTGGAAAGAGATAGGTGAAGGAGGATAGAGGAGAGGAATGAGAAAAGGCTCAGTTGCTGTGGAGTATTAAAATTAGAATGACATCCAAATTTTATATTCTTTAATTTGCTAAAAACCATATGGACACACACATTATTTTAAAAAATTAACATAAAAATTGTGGTTGACTAAAAAATTATCAAAAAAAAACATATAACATGCATTACACTACAAAATTACTTCCATCAAAACATTTTCCAGACATTTATCAAAGGATAATTTTGATAATGATTAAGGACAACACTTTACATGAGGAATGGTTGTACAACTATATTTTAAAATGACTAAAAATAAAATTATTAACAATAAAACATAACATAAGGTTTTTTTGTAGTGTAATGGCTTGTGGGCTGGTCTCTTTAACCACTTAACTGAATTTTTTTTTAAATGTCCTTTTTTATTTCATAAAGCTCTAAATGTAATTTAAGAATATAGTAATAAATATCTAGGGGCTGTTTTGCACCCCCCATGTCCATAGACCCCATTATAAAATAACTTCCCACCCCCAATTGGCAGTAGACCCATGGTGGTCATAAATCCTATTAATATTAATCCCCCAACACCCCCTAAATAGTAAAAAAAAAAAACTGCTTTATAAAACAGACCCCCCTACACTATGAGCAGTTTTATATTTTATTGATGTTTTAACCCCCCCTCCCCCCTCAGCATCATAAGCTTTTATTTTTATCCCTCCCCCATCTCCACTTATGCCAGATCCTTCAGAGGAGACTGTTTTTTCTAGACATCACACAACCACATTACATCAACCAGTTTAGCAAAGAGAGTGAGTGTAGACCGCATCGGAGTACACTTCCTGCCACCTGCCAGAACTTGGTTCATAACATTGTTAAAATAGCTTAGGAAAACCACCGGAGTGTCAGGAGACAGGGCCTTAAAGGATGCCGCCTGTTATAAGAACATGATTAGAGAACAGAGGTGGTATATAAACTGCCAATAAAATAGGACAATTTTAACAAACACAAAGTGACCATAAACGTTAGATTGTACAACAGAAAAGTTCACAAGTGCAGAGTGATTACGATTATACAGTCACTCTTGTGCCTATTGCAAATTCAACAGATTCGGTTTGGCTAACTGCACCACTAAATGCAGGCAGTTGTTATTCTCCCCCTCTACTGGCTGCTCCTACCAGTATACTAGGCATGGGAATATTCAGGATAGTCCAAAATAAAGATATACAAATGTATTTCTGAACACAAGCCATGTATAAAGACAGTCAGCCTAACTATATCATAAGAAAATAAGACAATCAAATAAAATAATCTTCCACAATATCCAAGAATCGAAAATTCTATACAGTTTTTCAAACGAAAAGTTCAAACAAAACTCCATATTGCATGTGCCAGCCCATAAACATGGTCAGAAGAGCTGAGAATGGTCCTTGGAAGCAGAAGGGCCAACATTGTTAGATATTGTTAGGCTTCCTCACTAAACTATACCCTTCTTACCCACTGTAGTGGCAGTAGTTCAGCCACAGGTAACATCCTTTTTCAATTGAATTACATTTTCATTATTCTCCTAAAATACTGCCCTATGGATGGGATATAGTTATGAGACCGGCAGCAGCAATGCCGCCGGTCTCAATACCAACAGGGGAATCTCAACAAGGGACTTAAGATAGGCGTCACCGAAGGACACCAGCCCGAATGAGGCAAGTCTGGGGTGCCCTTAGCTTTAGCCGCGTGGTGGGGGAAAAGTTAGTGTTAGGTTTTGGGGGGGAGGTTAGGGTTAGGCATCCCTAGGGGGGAGGGTTAGGGTTAGCCACCACTGGGGGGTTAGGGTTAAGCACTAAGGAGGGAGGGTTAGGTTTAGGCACGAAGGGAGGAGACAGGTTTAGGCACTCCTATGGGGAGGGTTAGGGTGCGGGTGGGGAGGGTTAGGGTACAAAAAAGGAGGGTTAGGGATGAAAGGGAGGAGGGTAAGTACACTTACCCAACCCCTGTTGAGATACCAACTATCGGGATGCCGTTTTCGGTATACTGACAGGAGGAGGCAACCAGACAGCTGGCATTACATACCGATTCCCTATGCATGGCTTAAAAAGATTAATGAGAATGAAGGGATATGAGGACCTGTAATGAATATAGCTCGTGTACCGGGGACCTGCCCCCCACACAATTCAGCACAATGTGAAGTGGTGCCCAGCTTCCTGCTGCTTTAACCATTGAAGTCCTGCAGAAACAATCTTACAATGTCCTGATGTTGCCATTATAGGGAAGCCCTGTGAAGCCCACCCAGCCATAATGATGACCACCTGTAGCAATCAAGCACGACTAGAGTCTTAAGATTAGTGTCATAACACTGCACGTGTTTCCACTTCCGCCGTGGAGAAAGACAACAGACTTCCATGAGAGAAAAAGGTGACACAGGATTCAAGAACTGGCAGCAGGGTGGAGTGTGACTCATGGGCTTCCATGAAAGAATCAGAAGGGTTGATTATTTAAATATTAATATATTCCAATAATAATATACTTTTTAGATATGTTGGATAGATATTAAGAATTTATGCATATGTATTCTTAATACTGAGACATGCACTTTTTGTTCATGTCTCAGTATTAAGAATATATATGCATATAGGACACATATATATATGCATATGGGACACATTTCAACATAATGATAAGCAAAAAGTATAGCAAATTAACCACTTTTCTAAATCAACAAGGCAAAATTATAATTTTTAAAATACTGGTGTTTTTATATTGTACTTAATGTATTTGTGATTGAAATACTAAACATTATAGACATGTTTCATATACATATACAATACTAGTAACCAAGAAGGGTCCAAAACTAACAATCAATTTACTAAAGCTATGACATATAGCCAACCCTCCTGTTCAAACGGTGGATGATACCAATGGCCATCATTTCCCGTTGCGTTCCATTGAGTTACTGTGAATTAGTAGAGGTGACTCATTTTACTAAACTTGTTGGTGAGATGGGATTGTGTTAAGTGTTAAGGGAGTGGTTTCCCCAGGATCAACAATTTTCTTACTTGGCCTCTCTTTATATTTTGACCCATATAGACTTCATCTTTGTATCTTCCCATATGACTCCCTTGATTACAGGCATTGACTATATACCCAGAGGCATCTCTGACCTGGTGACCTGGCATTCTCCTGTCCAGGTCATCTTGGCCCTCTCCATATAGCAGGGGATATAGGCCCTCATTCAGACCCGGACGCAAGTGGCCGTTCGTACGTTCGGCGTACGTAAAAAAATATGTAAATTCAAGCACTCGCTCGTATTTTCGAATGCAGCCAAACATCCTCCCCAAACTCAACCGACCCCTCCTCTAACTAACGAGCGTGCAAAATAGCGAGCGTACATCCCCGAAATGGCTTGAAGGGAACGCACGCACAAGTACAACCCGGAAGTGGGGACTGTCAGATTTCGATTAACTGCCCGTTTATTCTGCCTACCTCCCTCAATCGTATCATGCCAATCAATATATCAATTAGCTTAATTGGTGTTTTTTTTTTTTTTTTAACACAATGCAATAAACTTTAATCTTGTCCGTGTTTGTGTTTACCCGCTGAATACGTACGGCTTAAACATTCGCTTTTAATTGTCAAAATACATGTTAGCCCCAATTAAGCAATTGTTCTATTTGTTTTTATCCCCGCATATTTCCCGGGGTTCATTTCTTTATTTAAATTTGCTTACGCATGTCACTGCATCCAGCCTATCATAACTCTCCAGAGATTTCTGGCCCTGTCGAACACATGACTCATACACTAACCAATAGAATTGGTCCTGTTAATTACCCAAATACATTAGCCAATCAAATTTATTTTTGGCACTTTATTAAAAAAGATTTTTAACAAATACACCATTGCCATCATGAGAGCCTCCGCATTCACCAGGCGCGAGCTGCTGGTGCTAACGGAGGCGATGGATAGGCAGATCACCAGCCAGCCTCCACCCATCACCAATCGCGAAAAGCGTTCCGCATATGCGGAGGTACGGGGCCGCCTGCGCTCCTTCGGCTCACGCCGCCAGATCGGGCAGCTGGAGCGCAGGTGGTCGGACCTGCAACGGCGGACGCCCCGCTTGCTGGCATGCTTTCGCATGCAGATCGCAGAAAGTAAGTTTTAGGGACTGTGGTTTTCATGTTTATCTTTGTGGCCCTAACTGCGTGTGCATGTTTTCATGTATGTCCTATTTATTCATTGTACTCATATCTGCATGGCCATGTTTTTCATGTATGTCCTATTTATTCATTGTACTCATATCTGCATGGCCATGTTTTCATGTATGTCCTATTTATTCATTGTACTCATATCTGCATGGCCATGTTTTCATGTATGTCATATTTATGCATTGTACTCATATCTGTCTGACCATGTTTTTCATGTATGTCCTATTTATTCATTGTACTCATATCTGCATGGCCATGTTTTCATGTATGTCCTATTTATTCATTGTACTCATATCTGCATGGCCATGTTTTCATGTATGTCATATTTATTCATTGTACTCATATCTGCATGGCCATGTTTTCATGTATGTCATATTTATGCATTGTACTCATATCTGCCTGGCCATGTTTTTCATGTATGTCCTATTTATTCATTGTACTCATATCTGCATGGCCATGTTTTCATGTATGTCATATTTATGCATTGTACTCATATCTGCCTGGCCATGTTTTTCATGTATGTCATATTTATGCATTGTACTCATATCTGCATGCCCATGTTTTTCGTTTTTTTGGGTCATAAAATAGTGTTTTTCTCGGATTTGGGTTGAAACTAACCACAATTTGTTTCACATCTTTTAGGGGCACAGCGAAGACTACGGCGTCATCGTCATCCCAGACGGCACTCACGCCCACTCTCCCCAACCCCCTGCCAACCCTCCACAACCCCAAATTCCCCTATTTCCCACTTCTCCCCAGCCTGCCAAGACCCTCTGGCGGAAATTTCGGGGCTCCTTCCCCTCCGTCCCAATTCCCCCTCTCCTCCAACCACCCCTCTTCGAATTACCCCCTCCCCGGATTCTGAAATTACCCCGCCCAGATCGTTGGGGAATGGAGGCACCTCCGAGGAGGACGAGGGAGGGCCTTCTGGAGCTGCCGTTTTTTCTACCGGTATGTTTTTGTTTCTTTTTCGCCACAAACTGTTTGTATGTAATCATGTGTCGTTCCCTTTTTTTGAGTTTTTGGGTATACTTTTGGTGATTTTTCAGATTGCCTTTACCTGTTCCTGCTGATTTCACCATACACATATCACACCTGTCGGATTTTGTTTATTGGCCTTGTATTTTTGGGCTACACCATTTTGGGGGGATGGGTTTTAATGGTGTAATTATGCTTTGTTTCGAAATATTTGTATTGTTGTTTTGTTTGTTTTGGCTTGTTTTTTAATGTGGTTTCATTATTGTTGTATTAATCCCCACACTTTTCTAACCCACAGAGGAACAGAGGCGTAGGGCTGAATTAGCCAACTGTGTGGCCCGTATGCGGGACAATATAATCGGTCTGCAGGTGGTCCTTGACCATATGTCGGTCCTCCTTAGGGACTAGTTTTTTTTTTTTTTTGCTATATTTAAATAAATTAATATTTACAAATTAACGTTCGGTCTCATTCGTTATTTCAAAATCAGAGATTGTTTACCCTGACATAAGTAGACTCTTCCTGCAAGGATTTGCAATTTTTGTCACTAAGATTGTGTGTTGTATTTTTATGTAAAACAGGAACAAGAAACACCTAACAGTAACAATCTCATTTCCCTTTTTTGGTGTAGTCACAATTAGATATTACTACATTTTACAGGTTCCTAGTTGGGGTGCAAGCTGCTTAGGCCGATATTACGAAGCCAACTGATTGTACAGGATTCCTTTGGGTGTTGGTTTGGACCCTGAAAACATATTACATTTTAACTCAACTTGCGTCATTACTGGATTACCCCTTAGGAAAATGTAACGTGTGTGAACCTGGTTACACTTGCTTGTAACGTTCAAAAAAAGGTACAAAATTACACTCTCAAGACATTTATTCACAACATAACTCCAAAATCAAAGTGGTCACTCACAAACAAAACACACAGTGATAATCACAAATACAACACATACCAAAAAAAAAACAAAAAAACACAACAAATCAAGAACTGGTTGACGAAGGACCATGCCAACATGATTCCACAAATATGGCATTGCAATATGGGTTCCATAATATATCCCCAAAATTTCCACATACAGGTTTTTAAAGGGTAGCAGGAAGTAGTCATCGTTGGAGTGCCAAAGATTATGGAAAAAACAGAAGATGGAGAAAATATAAAAAATTAATTAGATGTTCTCAAACAAACCGTACCACATTGGGTCTAAACACTGTTGTTTGGACAATAATTACCTAAAATATATGGCCACCACATCATCGCGTATGGCCCCCCCACATACTGACCTCCGACCAACCTCGGGGGGGCCATCCTCAGGTAAGGCATCCTCTGGCTGCATTGGGACACCACTCCTTATGGCGATGTTGTGAAATATCCCACACAGGACCACAATTTTCGAAACCATATCCGGCAAATACATGAGCTCGCCACCAGAGCGGTGGAGGCATCTGAATTGGCCTTTTAAAAGGCTGATACAGCGCTCCACCACTTGCCTGGTGGCTGTAAGTGCGGCATTAAACTCACTTTGTGGACCTGGTGTGGGAGCCAAATAAGGAGTGAGCAGCCAGGGCGTGCAAGGGTAGCCACTGTCTCCTGTGAAAAAGAATAGACAACATCAGGATCACTCTGTATGAAGCTTAACATTGTTATGTACTAAAGGTCTCCACTTACCCAGAAGCCACGCATCACCAGCTTGTAGGTTGTTTAATTTGTGCCAGATCCCTGATTGCCGGATGACGAAGGAGTCATGTGCACTTCCTGGTAATTTTGCATTCAGGAACAGGATCTGGAGGGAGGCATCACACACCACCATTACATTCAGGGAGTGATAGTGTTTCCGGTTTCTAAATATTGCCTCCAGCCGTGCTGGAGGCTGAAGTGGTATGTGAGTACCATCCACAACCCCTATGATGTGTGGGAAGCCAGCTATTTGGTAAAAATTGGTCTTGGCCACACTAAGGGCACCCATATCCAAAGGCATTTGAATAAAATGATGGAGGTACTTGAAAAGTGCCTCCATCACTGCCCTCAGGATCCTGGAAAAGGAGGATTGGGAGATGCCCGCCACTATTCCCATTGTTTGAAACGATTCTGAGGCACAGAAATGTAACACCGCCATAAATTGCGTAAGTGGTGGTATTGCTGTAGGACTGTCAATTTGCCGCTCAAGATCACTCTCTATTAATGAGAGAGTGTCTATGATGATTTGGGGAGGAAGACTAGTAGCGTCTTAAAACCTCATCATTGGGCATTCCAAAAATTGTGACACGTGTTCGAAATATCTGGGGCCTTGCGCGCCTACGATGCCTACGCCTGGGACGAGATTGAGGTTGGTCGGCTTCCGGGAGCATGGCCAGAACAATCCGACCCAGATCAACCTGAAATGGCAAGATTTTAATGTAAGGCTTTTTAACCCCCCCCCCCCAAAAAAAATATAACTTAGCTTGATGATACCATCCATTGATGCCTACATGCCGGGGTATTGTCATGATACGTGCAAACTGGAAATAATCACAACATAAATATACATCATTTTATGCTGGGCATTTCTGTTTCAAAATTTTGTGCAAGACAAAACATTAAAGGGGAGAAACACACATTTGGCCAAAGAGCAAAACGACATTGCGCACACTACGTCAAATTGTGGCCAAATGTAAGCAACAAATGCTAAAGAGAAAACACAAACAATTTAACGGGATGAATAAGCATTTCAAAATGCGCTAATTAGTTCGCAAATACCAGTCACAATAGAAACTAATAAAAATGCGCTAATTAGTTCGCAAATACAAGTCACAATAAAAACTAATAAAAATGCGCTAATTAGTTCGCAAATACAAGTCACAATAGAAACTAATAAAAATGCGCTAATTAGTTCGCAAAGTTAAAAAATACGCAGCTACAAAAAAAAAAAAAAACATTTCTGAGTTAGAAAAACAAAGGGTACAGTGTAAGGCCACCCAAAGTTGCGTAAAGACAAACATGAACATTTACAAAACAATTAAACAAATGAACTTACCAAGAGATAATATATAAGATTCCGGATCAAAAGGTCTTTGGGGCAGAGCCAAAAAAAAACCTAAGAGGAATGAAATGATGCCAAAAAAACGTTAGAAAATTCAAAAACAGAAGGAGACACAAATTGAACCCAAGTTAGACTTCCAAAAACTTACCAAAACAAGAAACGCCAAAAAGAAATCCAAAAGAAAAAATGCGAACAGAAATAAAAAATGCAAATATATAAAAAATAAACTATTTCAACCAATGCAAACTCCAAAACCCGCCAACAATCAACTCCAACCAACGTAACCTCCAACAATCAAAAAACGCCACCTCGACTCGAGACGCCCCAAACCATAAATAGTGTTTAGTTTCCCGCACAAATTAAGGAGGGATCATAGGAACGCACAATCAATGATGCGGCCGAAAAATAAGGACGCATGTATAAATACGTCACGAGCCAAACCAAACATTCTGGTGTATTTCTTGTTTTGAGCTCAGACATGGCTACAGACCAGGGAAACAATGGACAACAGTCTGGCTGTAATTATTTCAGGCATTTAGACTCAATGATTAATTAGAAACATAATATTGTGCAAGTTGTGAAGTTGACAATTCTCAAAATTTACACAAATAGGTGAGGAGGATGACATGGAAGAGGCTGCTGGGCCCAGTATTCCGGGCAAAGCTGCCAAAAAGAAAAGGCAGCCACAATTCACAAGAAAGGAGATGGAGGTTTTGGTTCAGAAGTGTGTGGACATCCTGCCACAGGCAGACAGGAATATGAGTGCAAGCCAGAAGTGGAGAATGTGGGAAGAGGTAGCCGTTGCTGTCAATAGGGTGGGTGATTATGTCCGTCTAGCCCGGGATGTCAAACGGCGGTAAGTAAAAACTTGACCACCCTAAAACCAAAAACCAAATAAAATAAAAAATAATGGTTCCTTTTTCACCCACAGATGGCAAGACTTCAAATATCACCTGAAACAAAAAATGGCGGACAGGGCTAGGCATGCAAGGGGGACAGGTGGGGGTCCCACCCCTGTGTCATTGGAGTTAAATGATTTAGAAGAGCTGGCACAGGGGTGTGTGCAGGCTGTGGGGGTGTTTGGCGTGTCCAACATGGATACGGACATGCCAGACTTTGCGGCTCCTCATGTTGTCCCAGGTAAATATTGTGATATAACCAACTCTGAAATGTTATTGTGCCAATATGTAGATTGCAATGTTCCTCTTTTCTCATTTTCCCAACAGAGACACAGGCGGATGAGTCTGCTCCAGAGGGGAGCCTTGGGCGCAGAATTTCTGCTGGCTCTGCAGGGGAGGAACCAGTACATCCGGCTGAGGACCCTGCAGAAGCCAGTCCAGGGCAATCTCCCTCGCAGGCAGTGTCCCTCCTCACAGAACTCAATTTTAAATCGGATTTCCATACGGAGATTCTGCAGAGGATGGACGCCAGTCTGGTACGGGTGGCTGAGGCCCTGGAGCAAAATGCTGCACCTAACGTGACCATTGGTCAGGCCCTGGCGGAAAATACCAGGGCCAACATCCACATCGCCAATGCCCTGGAGCAGCTCGTTCGCCAGCACATGGTGGAGCCGACCTCCCTTCCTGCCGGAACATCAGGATCCTCCACCTCTGGCACAACATCAGCCAATCCTCAACATCTGCCTCTGGACAGGCCAGCCCGATGACATCCCGGACCCGGTCTGGCGCCCTCCCTCCCCCAGCCAAACGGGCGAAAAAACGTTGACAGCATTGGCTACTTTTCCCACACTCCTTCTGTGCTTGCCTCATATTCCTTTCTGGCCAAAACTTCCCTCTCCTTTCTTGTGAATTGTTTTTAATTTTTTGCTTTACGTTTCCCTAAAAATTTTTGATGGCACAATTAATAAATATTGTGAAATGAACACTGCAAAAAATGTTTGTGTAAAATATGTGCATGATTTTTTTCTTGGATAGCAATAAATTTACATCAAATGTACGACTTTGTATTCTGACATTATTGTCCAAATAGGTTACATTTAATCCGGGCCCACAAGGTAACAACGTTCAACAACAACATTTTACATGGTGAAAAAAAGGGCTCTTTAAGGAACGTTTAAAATTTAAACCTAAGGATGCAAATTCACCTGGCAAAAACAAAATGGCCCAAAAAACCTAAACATGATGACATTATTGTTACAATAGTGGAAAAACCAAAAAATGAGCCCAAAATAAACCCCCACAAATGTACGCAAATTGATTGTGTAATCCTGACATTAGCAGCTATGATTTCCACCTGCGTTCGGTTTTGTGCTAACCCAAAAAACTGATTTCCAAACACATACCAAGCCGGTTTTCAATCCAACACTAATTGTTTTTCTGACAAGCCGTGATTAATCGATGCTACATCGTGGAGTGCCGGGACTGAGGAGAAGGCCATCGCCAATGTGGTCGAGTAATCCAGACCATAAGCTGTGCGAGCATTTTGAAGGGAAAGAGGATCATCCAGTGACATACGAGTTGGTACGAACACATTTGACGTTCGCATTTGTTAATGTATGTACGCCCCAAAAACGCCTCGACACGCCTGCGTTTTTCCATCTCCTCCCCGTCAACACCCAAAAATGCCCTGTTCTGTCAATCACATTTGACACGTCACTTCCTGTACGCTATTTGACGAACGAGACAAAAAACTTGCAATCTGTCGTACGCACATGCGCAGTGTAACACCAACGCATGCGCTGTGTCACAACATCGGAACGCAATGAGCGTACTGCTGTTAACGAACGGCTCTGAATGAGGGCCATAGTTCTGGAAAAGAAACCAATTGTGGCTAACATTAATGGGGTCTGGGTCAGACTTGTTTGTGGACTGGACTGTTTTTTCCTGTAATAATCCTATGGAGACCCATTCTACTCTCTCCTGGAATATGTATCTTTAAGGCATTCCTTCAGGGGACGTTTATTAATAGAATTTCCCAAATAAAAATTTTTACTAGGAAGATGAAGTTGGAGCAGAGGTGCTGAGATCCTTTATATATAATTTCCAGTTCTATACAATGTAGAGTGGGCTGTTGACTTACAAGAGGACTGGACACTGGACAGACTACCTTTTTGATAAATCTAGAAGATGTTTTACTGTGATCCTTATGCTTCACCAAGTCTCGTACACTGATGTGTCTGCATACCTGAATCATATCGTGTCTCAGGAAGCAGTAGAATACTTAAATGGCCCTTTTACTGAGGAGGACCCCATGAGTGCAGATTCCTACCAACCAATCTAATTGCTCACAACTGACGTCAAAATTTTGTTAAATATACTGGTATTTCTATTGAATAATGTGATCCTCCAACTGGCCAATTATGCCTGGCAAACCAACCACCGCTTGGTTACCCATATTCAGTGGTCAAGCTCCTCTGGGGAGTAAGCAGTGCTGGTGTCCAAGGCCTTTGACTCGATGGAGTGGGACTATCTGTGATGGGTATGTTTTGGATTGGGGCCAGGCTTTATAGGCTGGATTTTGGCTTCTTTATTCAGCTCTTATGGCTTGGGTCTGAGGGCCTGATTCAGAGCTGAACGCTCTGACCAGAACACTAACTCTAAATCAGGGCCCTACTCCATGAAAATGGAGCGGCCTCCTGGCCGCTCGTATAGCTGTGGGTGACCACCCACAGCATATGCGAGCGGCCAAAAAGATGGTCGCGATGGTCTTGACCATCATGACCATCGGACTTGCGACGGAGACCCTGCGGTAGGGTCTCCCTGCCACAAGCCCTGGAGTGATTTTGGCTCTATCAGAGCCAAAATCACTCCCACTGACATCACTAGTGATGTCAGTGGGGCCGGCTTCAGACGGTAGGCATTCCCATGGGAACGCCTCCATCTGGCAGGCACGCCCCCGGCACGCCCGCCAAAGGGGGCGTGCTGTCAATCAACATCGACAGCACGCCCCCTTTGGTGCGAGACCCGGAGTGATGGAAAGCCCGTCGCTCCCCGGGTCTCGCGCATGCGCACGACGGAGCTCCCTCCGTCGTGCGCATGCGCAGTGGGGAACATCGACCTGCTTGCGAGCGTACTTAAGCTCACGAGCGGGTCTGAATGACCCCCTGAATTCGTGAGTACATCTCTGATTGTGTTTCTGATGGGATCAGTACCAGGCAGGGATGTCAGTTGTCTCTTGCTCTGTTTGCCGTTGTCATTGAGCCCTTAGTATTCCTTATCTGCTCCTGTGCTGAGATTTGTGAACTTCCTGTTGAGAGCGTTATAGATAACATTGCCTTGCATATGGATGACATGCTTCTATTTTTGTCCAACCCAGCAGATGTTTAAGTACACTCCTTAATCTTGTACATTGTTGCACCATGTACCTCCCCTGAGTCCCCTCCCCTCCCTCTTTCCCTTGTCCTCAGACTTAGTGAGTCCGTGGAGTGGTGCACTGTTCAGTGTGCAGTGCACTGTGCAGCATGCAGCTGCGTGGCCTGTATGACATCATGCAGCTGTGTCATCATTTTAAGGTCACTGTTTGGGCCATGTCTGAGCCACTTTGAAGCTGAACCCAGCACTGACCAAGTCAGAAGTTAGTTTAATAGGTGATGCAGTCATGGTGGTACCTCACTGTAAACATTTGTAACATATTTTAGCCAGAAAAAGAATGAAAGCTGACCTGTTTCCTCAAGGTTCTTTATCATTCCAGCAAGCTATTAATCTGGCACAAATGTGAACCCTCTGGTACTGAGTCTAACAGGGTGCAAAGATATAAAGTGACACACTCTCTTTTATTAGTTCTAGCTATGTCAAAGGATAGCATACAGTTCCTGGCCAGGGAACCTCTGCATACATGGGTGCTTAGCAAGATAGTCAGCATACCGGCAGACGGGATGCCGATGGTCAAAATACTGGTGCTGGAATCCCTGCCATCTAATCACCACCACCAATGTTCACCATCGGTGAACAGACATTACTGGTAAAACTATTTACAATCATGTCAGACCATCAGTTGTTGATGGCCATCCATAGCTGGGCCACTTGACCACCCCCTCTCTTCTCATGAGGCCCACGCATGTGCACCATACCCTACCACTATTGGAAACCCTGACTGACATCACAGGTGTGTAACTGAAACATACTTTCCATATATTCTTGTAGTTAAAATGAATAGTGGGGTTACCAGCCATGAACAATTATCCTTAACATAGGGCCTGATTCAGCATGGATTGCAATTGCAACCTTTGAACGCAGATGAGCCGATTGTTGCGTACTGCGCATGCATATGCACCGCACTGTGCATGTGCGGCGCTTGCATTGCGATTACGGATTCACTGTGGAATCCATTGCAGAGTGAGTGACAGGCCATGAGCATTTGGAGGTGGTGATGGGAGTGGTTGGAGAAACGCAGGCGTGTCTGTCCGTTTGAACACAGTTGGATGCGCGTGCATAAATTAGCCACTGCGATTGCCTATGCAGCTTTAGTACTCACTGGGTCTCATTCAACCCACTCACAAGCGCTTGAACGCTCGCAAGTAGCGGCCGCACTGCGTGTGCGCAAGCCCCGGAGCGAGAGAGAAATTCTCTCGCTCCAGGACTCACTACAAAGGGGCGGCTGTCGATGGTGGTCGACAGCCCGCCCCGTTTTGAAGGCGGGGTGGGGGGGTGGTTACACAAACGTTGACGTTCCCGATGAAATGACTGCCGTTTGGGGGCGGCCCCACTGACATCACTCATAATGTCAGTGGTGAGCTTCTGGCTCTAATAGAGCCGAGAGCTCACTGGGGCTTGTGGCAGACGAGACCCTACCACAAGGGCCTCATCGCAAGTCCTGATGGTCGCGATGGTCTTGACCATCGCGACCATCATCCTGTCCGCTCGTTAAAGCTGTGGGTGGATACCCACAGCCTAGCGAGCGGCCAGGAGGCCGGATCATTTTTTAGATGCGGTCACCATGATTTAGAGCGAGCGCTCGCATTTTGCAAGTGCCTCTGAATGAGGTCCTCTGTTTGCAACGAGACCTACAATTTCTGAGACAGGACAGAGCTGCTGGAATGGTGCGTGAGGGGCTGCTTTCTCTGATGATACCAATGTATATGTAGGACTGCGAGGTATTACTGATGTGAGAAAGCAGTAGTGGGCATCTCTGTGGAACACATTAGCATATTTTTGCAGATTCATTGCGTACAATTACACAGCTTCAATCGCAGTTTCAGTCAGTGCAAAATCAGGCTCATAGTCCAGTATATCCCGGTGTAATCACTACTTTGAAGAAAAAATGGAAATGTTAAAAAATACCCATATTTTCAATGTTCTGTATGTATATATCTATATTTACATAGGCATTACAAACACCTTTTTGTGTGTGTACTGTATATGGGGTGCAGCAGCAGGGGGAGTCAGATGGGGCATGTGCCCTGGGTGACAGAAGTAGAGGGCTGCCAGCAGGGCATCTGGAGTTGCAGCTGCTTCACCTGCAATATTGGAGAGCAGGAAGGGGGGTGGTCTGCCTACAGTTATCCCATTGCAGGTGCTGTGTTATGCTACAATAGGCTATATGGCCCATGCCTCCCTTGTTTGTCTGTGTATGGCCACACCTCCTCCTCACAGATAGCAGCAGCCTTGGTGGGATCTGTCTGACAACAAGCTTCCTGGGCACTGCTGTGCTGTGTGGCTGCAATAAGAAAATAACAATTTAGACAGAAGTAATATCCAACATGTAAGTAAATTTATGGGGGGGAGGAGTTTGGGTATAGTTTATAGTAGGTAATACTAAAACTAAGGATGCAAGGTATGTCATTAGGAGTTTAACGCTGTCTGTAATATTATATATGGCAATTACTAATCCTGTCTGTAGTATATGGAGGTCTCCAATGCTGCCTGTAGTATTTGGTGGTCACCAATGCTGTCTGTAATATATGCTGGTCACTAATGTTGTCTGTAGTATATGGTGGTCACTAATGTGGTCTGTAGTATATGGTGGTCACTAATGCTGTCTGTAGTATATGATGGTCACTAATGCTGTCTATAGTATATGGAGACCCTAATGCTGTCTGTAGTATATGGCGGTCACCAATGCAGACTGTATTATATGGTGATCACTAATGTCTATAGTATATGGAGGTCACTAATGCTGTGTGTAGTATATGGCGGTCGTATAGGTAGAGGGTGACTACTAACCACTGGAATGGGGATAGGATGGGTGCCATGATGAGTCTGTGACCCAGATGACAGAAAGGCTAGCTTCACCCCTGGCCTCCACAATCAGACAGTCATCATTTGTTGCTGTATGTACATGAAGACTAACTTTGCATATAAGTAGTCTTATTATGAGTTGGACTAGTTATACTCAGATCCTCCAACACAGTAATGTGTGGTGAGGTCAATAGCTGGGGAGGCACACATGGGGTTAGGTCTGAATGCCAAGAGCCTGTCTCACCCCCTACTCATTGTAATTCTCCTCTTACTAAACTAAGCTTCAGTGTCTATTGATTCTCCTATCTGCATCACAAATTGTGTCTGTCCTCTATATCAACATTCTGGAGCATGAGAGGGAGTATGATAGGGGAGGGAGAATTACGGGAAGAGACTCTGGCCCTGATTCAGAGCCGGACGCTCTTACCAGAGCGCTCGCTCTGAATCAGGGCCCACCTCCATTAATATGGAGCGTCCTCCTGGACGCTCGTATAGCTGTGGGTCACCACCCACAGCATATACGAGCATGCAAAATGATGGTCGCGATGGTCTTGACCATCGCGACCATCAGAACTGCAAGCAAAAGCCTGCGGTTGGGTTTTTCAACCGCAAGGCCAGGAGTGATTTTGGCTCTATCAGAGCCAAAATCACTCCCACTGACATCACTAGTGATGTCAGTGGGGCCGGCTTCAGACGGTAGGCGTTCCCTTGGGAACGCCTCCATCTGGCAGGCACGCCCACCAAAGGGGGCGTGCTGTCAGTCACCATCGACAGCACGCCCCCTTTGATGAGACACTCCGAGCGAAGGAAAGTCCTTCGCTCGTTGGGTCTCGCGCATGCGCATGACGGAGCTCCCTCCGCCGTGCGCATGCGCAGTGGGGACCATCGACCCACTTGCGAGCGGACAGCCGCTCGCGAGTGGGTCTGAATGAGGGCCTCTGTCTCCCCTGCCTACCATGACAGCACATCCCTGCTCCAACATGACCGCTTCCACCAGGTACAAAATGCTCTGCTCCTGGACTTCCCTCTTAATGTATGATTGCAGTCACCTGTTTTGAACTACTTCATTGATGAGAAGGATCAACACAGGTGACTGTAATCATACATTAAGAGGGAAGTCGAGGAGCAGAGCATTTTGTACCTTGTGGAAGGGGTCATGTTGGAGGGTATGTGGAATGTAATGTATTCATTGGAAAGTATTAGTTTGTATTGTAGAATACTTGTAGCCGCAGTATGGTAACTTACCAAGTCTCTATTAAGAATGGAATTTTATCCATAAACCAGTGAATGCTTTTCTAAAATAACATGTTAATTAAGATTAATGATTGCGACCAAGCTACATTTACCTACGAGACTGAAGAAGTAATTCTAAACAGCTCTGTATTTATGAGTGCTTACTGGATATTCCAATGATAGTTTAAATAAAAACAGGTGGATGAGATTTTGTCTGACACTTTAATGGGTATTTAAGGTGAAACATAAAACGTGTCTTTTTCCTTTGACTCTCTGATGTAAACCTCAACCCCATTGCTAGCAGAATGTATTGCAGTACATTGCATTGATTAAAGTCTTACATTATTAACAAGTGTCAATAACCCTCTACTTATAACATTGTGCCATATTGATCACAGATGTTCAGAGTTACAAGTCATGTGCCTTGATATAACAATTTCTCAACCTAAATGTTCCCTATCTTTTACACCGTTATATGTCCTCTCTCTAATTTTTAAACACATAGCTGCACACATACTTCATGATAACCTGCTTGAATCAGAAACACAACCTATCTTGGGGAAGACAGCAAAGTTAACCCTCTTCATTGAGTTATTTTTTCCACCAACTGCACCCACCTATCTTGTATAGAACATTATCCTTACCGACCAATGCTGCCATACTGTACAGTAGTTCTATCAATGTGCACTGACTAAATATTATGCTACCTCACAACAGAGTAACGCAATCACACTGCTTCCTGGTTCAGGGCCCTGTTACCATATACTGTAGGTACTGTATTTGTTTAAATAAAACACTTCAGTAGGTAATAAAATAATTTAAGGAAATATTGTTTGAATTAAAATATCATTAATGATTAAATGAGTTTAACCACAGTGAATAGTTTAGATCATTGGTTCCCAAACTGTGGGGTCTATTTACTAAGCAGTGTTAGGAAACAGAGTGAAAAGTGATAAGAAAGTGATAAGGTGCCAGCCAATCAGCTCCCAACTGTCATCTCACAGGCTGTATTTGAAAAATGACAGTTGGGAGCTGATTGGCTGGCACCTTATCACTTTCTTATCACTTTTCACTCTGTCTCCTAACACTGCTTAGTAAATAGACCCCTGTGTGCCTAGGCACCCTGGGGTGCCTCAGGACACTTGCAGGGGTGCCTCAGGTTGTTGGTCCAGCACCAAATCAATTTATTTATGGTCAATGTAATCTAAATATGTGGACAAGCAGAAGCGCAAATCTGTCCACAACCACATAAATGAACCTCATGATGACAGGTAACACAATTTACTTCACTTTACTACTTCACTACATTTTTTTCTGAATTTCTGAATAACAAACTTTTGGCTTAGGGGTGCTGTGAAAACAATGCTAATGTACTGGGGTGACGTGATTTAAAAAAGTTTGGGAACCACTGGTTTAGATGTTTCTAGTAAAGAGCAAATGTAATAGTTTTCATTGTATACGATAATACGAGTAAGTTAAATGAATACATAATTAAGTAAACTAGGTATGTATATGTGTGCATATAGCTGTATGGGGTTGGGTATGAAATACCGGCACTTGGGGTGCCGCCTGTCAATAGACCGACAGCGGCATTCCGATGCTTACAATCCCGACAGGGGTATAGTAGGTACTGTAACCCTGCCCTGTTCACCCCCTAACCCTCCTTTACTGTATCCTAACACTAACCCTCCCTACCACGCACCCTACCCTCCCAGTTAGTGCCTAACCCTAACCCTCCCCCCTTAGTCCCTAACCTCCCCCCGGTGGTGTCTAACCCTAACCCCCCCTGTCTGCAGCCTAACCCTAATCTCCCCCCTTCCACAGTCTAACCCTAACTCCCCCCGAGGTGCCTAAACCTAATGCTCCCCCCCCCCCCCCGCGGCTGACAGCTAACCCGACCCGATATATTTGTTATCGGAATGCCGGCTGTCGGGATTCTGGTGTCGGCATCTCCACTCGTGTCAGAATTTCGGCACTGGTCTTCTGGACACAGTTCGGGATTCCGGCTATAGGTTTATTTACTACATTCCAGCTGTATGGGAGGGGTGTCCTAACACTGAAATGCGGTCAAACATCCAAAAACTGCTGTTTTTGGATGTTTGGTAGCATTCCCCATATATATCAAGCTCCAGAAAGTAAAACTTTACAGAGCTTATAGCCGATAGACAACTAGATGGTGTTGCCTACGGGCTTCTTTCTGCAGCATTCACTAAGACAGGTCCAATAGGTCATAAGCCCAGAAGACCTCACACCGTAAAGACCTGTCCTTTGAGGTATTAATTGTGATTGTACATGGATATGGGGTTAATAAACAGTGTTATTATGGGGTAAGTGGCAGGATGCATTGCATTCAAAATGTGATGCTTGATAAATCCTTCCCTATGTGTTTTAAGACTGTCATTGTGTATCTTTGGGGAAACAGGTTGTATTTGGTATGTTAATCAGGACTAGTTTTCCTTTGATGTGTATTGGGGGCCAGACAAAAGATACAGATGTCAAGAAGAGGTTTACTTTCATCAAGTCAGCTAGATTTCTGGAAGTTCAAAGAAGTGAAGGCTATTAGCATGGAATTTTGGCCCTCATTCAGAGCCGTTCGCTATTTGCGGTCGTTCGTTCAAAAACAAGGGGTGGCTATTCAAATGATCCGTTCGCACATTGCAGTCTGTTCACACCTCTAAGTCTGAACGAGCGAGCAAAACATACGCTCGTTTATTTGATAAAAACGCCCCCTGGCCGCTCGCAACATACGTCATGTCCGCTATTTATTAGATTAATCGAGTACATCGTACAGCGTATGAACTGCTCGCTATTCTTGTGGTTGGTTTTTTCAACCGCTATTTTGCGAGCAGTTCTGAGTTTAAAAAAACCAAGTGACGTGGTCAATGACGCTGCTGTATTAATTATGCACTCCCTTAAAATGCCCGTTTTGACCTTTAAGCACGCCTGCGTTCGAATTCCACTCCCCCGTTTTCAAGCACCTTCCCCTGTTACCACCCACATACGCCTCATTCTGTCACTCAAAATAGCAGCCACTCGCTATATAGCGTATAAACGATTTTCGGCCGCACTGACTGGTTCGCGCATGCGTACTAAAAACCGTACGCATGCGCAGATGTGCAAACATCGCTCGGAACGAGCGTACTGCCGCTAGCGAGTGGCTCTGAATGAGGGCCTTTGGCATAAATTAGATTTCTACATACAATGGGTTGAAGGTTAATATGGTTATTTTACATGGCTGTGTCACTTTCTAGGGTTTGAATAAAACAGAAAAGCATATTCCTTTGGAGGAAGTAACGTACTGTATGTATACCTTAATCTACAGAACAATTAGAATACACCTCTAGAAGTCACTTTGATGCATTCCATGATTCTGGTTTATCTTGATTTCAACATACCATGAAAAAAGCCCAAATAGATGGATAAATATTAGGGGTATAAATATGAGGGGTCAGCCTAGTAACAGTAGGAGTAAGAGTTCACTTGAAGTTGGTGCTGTAGAGAGGAGAAGAACAGAGGGGCAGATTCAGAGACTAGGATCCTAAGGCATCAAGGAAAGTTATGTAATCACCCTCACATCATATTATTGCTAGTGTACAGTATGAGTACAGGATGAGTACAGGATGAGTACACTATGAGTACAGTATGAGTACAGGATGAGTATTCATTGTTTATATTTGTAAAAAGAGTTTTGTTTTATAAGCAATCTTTTGTTATGTAATTAAGAAAACATAAATAATTAGAATATTATTTTCTATTTGTGGTAAAATCCGCAACTCTGAGGTAAAATAACAAAAAAAAAGTGCCCACATAATAAGCCCCTTTGGAGAATAACCCAACGTGCCTACATGCTGTACAGTGTAGCTATAACAATAGGACTAAGGCTGTCATTTTCACGTATATAAAAGCAGCACATTGTTTTGGCAATATTTGATTCGCCTTAACTGTAAATAAGTGAGTTAATAGAGCAGAGTTTTCATATCTGACTTATTTTCAAATCGTTATAATTACATGTATGCAAACTGCATATATGTATCAGGCTGCAGTGTTGGACATACAATAAATAAATTCTACAAGGTCAATGAGCCAGAATATTATATCTTTGTAGTTTATTTATTATTACTTATTCATATATATTTATTGGACTGTAGAGACATACAGTAGACTTCCTTAAACACGAGCCAATCACACTCATACTGTATGTATAAATGTGTTTATGTAAGTACATAACTGTGTGATTGGACTACTATTAATAATTTTACCCTTAAGTTGTAAGCGAACCAGTTTGTAAGCCTGACAATACATAGTTAATACAGAGCCTGAAAATACATAGACAGAGTGTTCAGAGTGGGGTGGTATATGGTATACGGTATACGGCGGTATGACATACCGCCACTTCCCGCCACTGCTTCATTTTTGCCGCAGGAAAAAGAAAGAAGGAAGAACTCTCTGGTTGGGGTCACTCTTAAATTGTAGTAATTACGTAATTAATAGATAACTTTTAATAGATATGCATTAAAATAACTGCCATTGTACAGTACAAATCCTAAATAGAAGTAATTAAATGGACATACAAAGACGAAACAAAGAACAGAACATGAAAAATCAAGCTGATATGTAGAAAGCAATGTGAAATATTCTTCAGCGGGGTGATATCAGAAGAAAGAAAATTACTGGTATAATCCTGTAATAAAAAAAATTCTGAATTAACCCACCTAATAGTCAGTCCAATGACTGAATAAATTAGTACATATAGGCCCTCATTCAGGGCCGTACGCTCTGAGCAGAGCGCACGCTCTGAATGAGGGCTGGCCTCCATGAAAAAGGAGCGTCCTCCTGGACGCTCGTATAGCTGTGGGTGACCACCCACAGGCTATACGAGCGTGCAGTTTGATGGCCGCGATGGTCTTGACCATCGCGACCATCGAAACTGCGAGCCGGAGCCTGCGGTTGAAGTTTTCAACCGCAAGCTCCGGAGTGATTTTGGCTCTATCAGAGCCAAAATCACTCCCACTGACATCACTAGTGATGTCAGTGGGCCGGCTTCTGACGGGAGGCGTTCCCGTGGGAACGCCCCCGTCAGGGAGGCACGCCCCCGGCACGCCTACCAAAGGGGGCGTGCTGTCAATCAACATCGACAGCACGCCCCCTTTGATCAGACACAACGAGCGAAGGACTTTCCTTCGCTCGTCGCGTCTGGCGCATGCGCACGACGGAGCTCCCTCCGTCGTGCGCATGCTCAGTCCAGAACATCGACCCACTTGCGAGCGGACAGCCGCTCGGGAGTGGGTCTGAATCAGGCCCATAGTGTATTAATATACAAGTGAAATAGGTTGTATAGGATATGCAACCTTTTACAGCAACAACACACAGTTAGTATCATAGATCTCAAAACTTAGAGAATAATATGTCACATGGATATCTGTAGAGAGCTCCCACTATACATATTTACAGAATATATAGACTGACGTAAGCAAGTCCATCTACCATATTTAGGCATATGAAAATGAAAATATATAAACTAAATTATGCTAATGTCTACACCACTTGTCATGTATATATAATGGTAGGTACCGCTGAAAAAAAGAAGAATGAGAGATATAAGGGGGATGTGAGTAAGATTACTCCCTTTACATGGTGTCAAGACAGCAGCTGCTCCTTGTCATTATGAATCACAGTGAATGGCATGTGAGGGTGCTGTCAGGCTCACCCAAGGGTGTGAGTAAGTAAATTGAGCATCTGCTGTTAGATCTGATGTGAAAAAGGAACCTGGCACAACCTATTTCACTTGTATATTAATACACTATATGTACTAATTTATTCAGTCATTGGACTGACTATTAGGTGGGTTAATTCAGAAATTATTTTATTACAGGATTATACCAGTAATTTTCTTTCTTCTGATATCACCCCGCTGATGAATATTTCACATTGCTTTCTACATATCAGCTTGATTTTTCATGTTCTGTTTTTTGTTTCGTCTTTGTATGTCCATTTAATTACTTCTATTTAGGATTTGTACTGTACAATGGCAGTTATTTTAATGCATATCTATTAAAAGTTATCTATTAATTACGTAATTACTACAATTTAAGAGTGACCCCAACCAGAGAGTTCTTCCTTCTTTCTTTTTCCTATTGATTTATACTCTCAGGGGAGCACCTCCACCTTGTTTATCTTCCTACACCCCTATTGATTATAGGGTTTTGGATTCTGATGACTTTGGATTTTTCATATGACTCTACCCTATAAATTTTTCTGATGATATTTCCTCATCCTGTGCTCATCTACCCTCCCCCATTCCCTTCCCTTGGTTTTTGCTATCATTTTTGCCGCAGTAGAGAATGTAATAGCACTAGGACAGCAGCGGCATTGTGCGGACATGTGTCCCGCTGGGGTCCCATTTCGATCGGCGGCAGCGGCACAGGAACGGAGCCGGGGGCATTGGGTCCCAGCTGCACAGCAGTTTAAGTTAGCACTAGCGGCCTTCCAATTGCAGCTCATGCACCGCCAGCCAATGAGAAGCTGCCATTGGCTGGTGCCAGATTTAAAAATCCTCCTCCTCTTTTGATTGCTAGACTGAGCAGGTCCACGAGCCAGGATTGGCCGGCTGCCGGCACTAAACTGCAGTGCAGTGGGCAGGAGGTGACAGTGGGAATCAGTTAGAAAGATGGGCAGAGGGTGACAGAGAGAAATCAGAAAGAGGGGAGGGTAGGTTAGGGAATCTGTTAGAAAGAGGTGCACACAGAGGGAATCAGTTAGATAGAGAGATAGGGGGTGAGAGAGGTAAACAGGCAGTTAGAGGTGCAGGGGGTGAGAGAGGGAATCAGTATTATCTCTTTCACATTGCCAGCAATAACCCGGGTTATTTCACGTGAATGTGCAGCAACCCGGGATATTGCTCATTGTGAAAGGGCCCAGTTGAAATAATCCAGCTCAGCAACCCAGGTAAGGAGCAGGGTTGAACATGGGTTCAACCTGGCTTGCAGTGCAGTGTGAACGGGTAACCTTGGTCAATGTGACCCGGGACACTTTCACAGCATAGGAAGAGCTGGCACTTGGATATGATCTCATCTTCAAACGCTGGCTCAGTATGTGATGGAGGTGACATCATCAACCTGGCAATAAGCCATTGGCCGGCACATGCATCATTGGGGGCTAAGGGAGAGGTATCTGGAGGATCAATACAACCATATAGTGATCTGTCGGGTTACAAGATCAACTGTTCCAAATCTTATTCCCTGTCTTGGGTTATTCTTACCTCCCAAATTATGCTTTTAGGAAAACTTTCCCCAACTCTTTGCTCTCATCTCTCTTCTGGGAGCCACCTTATCTTATTCAGACTCTCCCCAGGGCAATCCTCTTCTCTCTGCTTATAAAACATCCAAAAAGTTTTCATCCACTTCATATGAAATAACAGAACTTCAAAACTCTTAGACAATATTTTGAACAAGCCATTCACAAAACTCCCGAATGGCAATATAATGTGCCCCACAGGTACAACTTCCTAGCTCGACACTGAATCCAGTTCTCTATACTGACCTAATCTCACTAGGTAGCCAATCTAAAAAGCAAACATCCTCAGCCATCAACCTACTACAGTACCAATGTTAAATATGCAACTAAGCTTTGGAAACTGAACAGGTTCAGGAGGTAATGCAGGTACCACAAAGGCTGCGCAGGCCTTGGTTTTTTGGGGGGTGTTTGAACCTGAATGTATTGGCCAATGGCGAGGTCATACAGATGTTCCAGCTCAATTGTAACAACATATTTCATCTGTATGACCAAGTCAAACTGGCCTAGACCTTGAGACGCCTGCACGCTGTCCCAGCCATGCATAAGCTTCTGAGTGTGTTGCATTTTTTTACTACTGGAAACTCAAGTTTGTAACTGGTAGAGTTCTCACGCTACCTCGCACAAGTCATGGCAGCATTAGACCCTCTCATAGACACCTGTATCTACTTTCCTAGCCAGGATTTACAGTGGCATGCAGTCAAGGTAGCTTTTTATACCATTGCAGGCACTCCAAATGTTCTGGGTGCTAAAGACTGCACACGCATTGGTCTGAGACCACCTCTGGATAGGGCGCATGTATATCTAAATCGCCAACATCCAGGTGGTTTGTGATGCAAAACTAAAGATCATAAGTGTTGTAGTGGGCTATCCTGGCTCATGTCACAATGCCTTTATGATCAGCCAGTAGTCCCTCCAGAACAAATTTGAGGCCGGTGAAATGCCTGAGGGATGGTTGGTTGGTAAAATTGTTTAGAACTCTTCTATGAACTTCACAAACACAATTAGTTCACTTACTGGTTATTTTAATTCCCTGAATTGGATGCTGGCTACGGCTGTGTGAACTGGCTTCTGACTCCGTTGTCACTTCCAAATTCTCCTGCTGAGCACAAGTACAGTAAAATGTGCATAAGGCCACCAGATCAGTGATAGAATGCACCTTTGGCCTATTAAAATTTAGGTTTCGCTGTCTTGACAAGTCTGGGGGTATTTTGCTGCATTCGCCTTTGAAACTATCCAACATTGTGCTCTGCTGCTGTCTTTTGCATAATATGTGTTTGCAGCAACCTTTAACGGATGATTATACAGGAGACAGTGTGCAGGTGGGGGAATTGGTTGCATCAGACGACAGTCTGACAACAGAAAGTGGAAGGCAAGTCAGGTTACAGGTTATCAGAGAACATTTCTCAGGTAAGTATCCTTATAAGCATATTCAGTGGAAATTATTTTATTTTTCTGCCAATATTGTGTTTTATATCTCAACGGCCTTATAATGACAAATCACAGCCTGTAAATGGAGTGGATCAGTAAAACTGAGGTACAGTAGTTGGACCTTACAATGGGTCATTTAAATCTAGGGATGGACAATAAGCAGCAGCCAAGCTGTTTGTGAACTATACATCCCAGCATGCTCTGCCACAACTATTCTATTTGGCCATGTGAAAACTTATCCAAGGCATGCTGGCACTCGTACTTCAACAACATCACTTCCTCACTAACCCTGTTTTATAGTTTTGGGAATAATGTAGTTCTTAGGATGTTGAATAGCATAAATGTAGGAAAGAACACACTTTCACACTGCAGGTTATGAACTGTAAGTTTTTTTCTCTGTGTACAAACTCATTATTTTGTACTACAGGATTATTAACAAATAACGCATTGCAAGAAAGTAACCACAATTTTTTTTTTTACATCAATTCTATTCTGTAAACCTAATGCAAAAATAGCATCTTTTTTAAAATGTTTAATATATTATTTGTTTGCTCAAAATGCATATGTACATCGTCAGGGCCGCAACTAGGGGGGGGCTGGAGGTGCACATGCACCGGGTGCGCCGCTGCACCCAGCGTCAGTGACCTCCAGCCCGGCACCGCAGGGAGACTCTAAGGCGGGCGCCCGCTGAGATTTTATTACCAGCGGGCGCCCGGCTCTTCTCTGCAGCGCCGCGCTAGCCGGAGGCTGGAGTTCTCTCCTGAACTCCAGCTTCCGGCTTTCCCCACAGGCACTATGGAAGAGACGTAATAACATCTCTCCCATAGTTCCGAGGAGCAGCCGGGCGGACCCAACGGTGGCGGTTACAGGAGCGAGGTTTAAGGTAAGTATTTCTTTTTTTTTGTGTTTGTGTAAGCGGCACTACGGGGGCATTACCAGGGAGACTACAGAAGCATTACCAGGGAGCACTATGGGGGCATTACCAGGGGGACTACAGAAGCATTACCGGGGGGCATTAACAGGGGGCACTACAGGGGCATTATTAGGGGGCTCTACATGGGCATTATCAGGGGGCACTACAGGGGCATTACCAGGGGTTCTACAGGGCATTACCAGGGGTCACTACAGGGGAATTACCAGGGGGCTGTACAGAGGCATTAGCAGGGGGCTGTACATGGGCACTACAGGGGCATTACTAAATGGGCACTACAGGGGCATAACTAGGGGTATTACTACATGGGCACTACAGGGGCATCACCAGGAGGATCTACAGGGGCATTACTAGGGGGCACTACAGGGGTATTACTAAATGGGCACTACAGGGGCATTACTAGGGGTATTACTATATGGCAGAGATGGATTTAGACCTCATGGGGCCCTAGTTTGGGGCCCACCATCCTCAAACAATCCTGTGCATATATTACAGTAGGTATCACTTGAGCAAGATACACACATCAAATTATATACACACAACATAGATAGTAAGATATGTGTGTATGTTTAACTTGCTCCAGACACTACTGTAATATATGCAGTTCTTGCCGTAGGTGTAATCAAATACACACTGGAAACACTAATTTAAAAAAACATGAGAGCAAGGCAAAACATCAAATATGACACAGATTAATACTACTTGCACACACACATACACTAAAGGGCCCCATACACGGTGCGATTCAAAGTTGGTAAGATGTGTAGTACGATTTCCCTTGAAATTCTTCATACGATGTGGCCAAATGGTGTATGATTGATCGTTACGATCTTCCAATACGATGCATAGAAGTGTATTACAAATTGTACTCCAGATCGTAGATCTTACTGTTTTGCAGTAAGATCTATGATCCAACTATACGACTGCAGGGACGCGCATCATATGCACACTGAAACAACACACAATGTGCACAATTGATCGTTACGACTGATCAAAATCGTGCACATCATGTAAAAAATTGCAACATGTATGGGGGCCTTAACAATTGTAGTGTGAAAATTTTAAGTGAACTGTCAAGGACCTCCTTTCATACTCGCATAGTAGGGGCAGGGCCCCACACAGTGCTGCTGCTGCTGTGTGTCTCCTCTCTGGCCCGGTGCCAGTAGCAGCAACTGTTCAACTTCAATGCACAGCTCAGCGGATTCACTTCAGGGCCAGATTTCGAGGGGTGGGGGCCCGGCCACAGGCCCCTTGGAAGCTGACGGCCCTAGGCGGGTGCCTAGGTTCCCTTACGGTAAATCTGGCCCTGCTACATGGGCACTACAGGGGCATTACTAGAGGGCATTACTATATGGGGACTACAGGGGAATTACTATTTGGGCACTACAGGGGCATTATTATGGGGGCATTACCATTTGGGCACTACAGGGGCATTACTATGGGAACATTACCATATGGCCACTAGTACAGGGGCATTACCTCAGCGGGCATTACTATAGGTGCACTACTGAAGGGGCATTACTATGGGGGCACTTCTGCGGGGGAATTACCAGGGGGAGATGGCGCCAAATGACTGTCTTACCCCGGGTGACAAAAACACTAGTTTCGGCCCTGACATCGTTATTTGTCTTTGTGCTTTGTTTGTCAAATTACTCCAGACCCCTGACCCCATGTTCAGAGTCAACTATGTTTTTTTTTTTTACTTAAAAAAAATTGCCTTCTGAACTAAGAGGTGATGCTTCTGTTGACTCATCCTTTTTCATATGGCAAGTATATTAGCCGCATTAAAATGAAAACTTCTCACCAGATGGTTTTCACACTATTCACCAGTTTTGGTGTGATATTTTTGCGTCTTTTAACAGTGCTTGCTCCAGTTTTTCGCCCTATTCAAAACATGCGAAAACGCAGATGTGCAATAATTTTGCTTAGTGAAACTATTGAAAAGTACAGCACATTTTGGGGAAATCAGTCTGTACTCTATAAAAAGCCTAACTGACATAGAAAATCAATACAGAAGTGTATTACTAGCCCTAATAAAAGTTTTTGGGGTTCTTAAATTGTTTGAAGTGGTTGTTATATACATATTTGCATAAGTGTGGAAAATTTATTTTTTGGGGGGGAGAAAATAATTACTGCAGTTAAATTGGGGGTACATTAAAATTAAAGATGTGAGCCGACCCTCATGTTTTGGTTTTGGTTTTGGATCTGGATCTCCCCTGGATTTGGATCTGAATCTGGTTTTGGATTTTTTTCCTTGGTGTTTTGTTTCCGTGTTTTGGTTTTGGATCTGGATTTTTATCTTAAAAAACCATAAAAAAAGCTAAAATTACATAAAATGGGCCTGTTTTTGTTCCTACAGTATAATTAACCTCAATAACATTTATTTCCAGTAATTTCCAATCAATTTTGTCGACCTCACAATATTATTTGCTTCTTCTAGTTAAGGCCAAAAGGTTGCATCCAGCTAGCTGGCTGACTAAGCTAAGTGACACAGTGGGCGGCACTAACATGTGGCAGTTCAGCTTCTAATTTCCAACACGGATACAGCATGTTATACAGTGTGGCTTGGATACACCAATAGTGCACTTACTGTGACAGCAGGGTCGGCAGAGCGGGGTTGCTGACGGTGTCCTCAGTACATGGCAGTGCTGCGGTGCTGGCAGTGTCCCCAGTGAAGGGTACCGGTGATGTTGGCAGTGCGGGGGTGCAAGTGGTGTCTTTACTGCAGGTTTGCTGGCTGTGTTTCTCAGTGCGGGGGTGCCAGCGGTGTCTTTAGTGCAGGTTTGCTGGCTGTGTCGGCAGTGCGGGGGTGCCAGCAGTGTCTTTAGTGCAGGTTTGCTGGCTGTGCCGGCAGTGCGGGGGTTGCTGGCGGTGTGCTCAGTACATGGAATGGCAGTGTGGGGGTGCCAGCGGTGTCTTTAGTGCAGGTTTACTGGCTGTGTCGGCTGAGCACCCCCGCCAGTGGTGTCCTCAGTGCAGGTTTGCTGACTGTGTCGGCAGTGCAGGGGTGTTGTCAATGCAGGGTGCCGGCGATGTCGGCAGAGCGGGGGTGCCAGCGGTGTCCTCAGTGCATGTCTGCTGACAGTGTTAGCAGTGCAGGGGTGCTGGTGGTGTCCTCAGTGTGGGAGTGTCGGCAGTGTCGGCAGTGTGGGTGCGCTGACGGTGTCCTCAGTACGTGTGGCAGCAGTGCAGGAGTGTTGGCAGCTGTGGTGTCGGCAGTGGGTGATGCTGTCAGTGGGGGTGCCGGTGGTGTCGGCAAGGGGGGGTGCGAGTTTTTGCCTCGCGTGAGGGATCCGGGGCAGGCAGGGAGATCCGAGCTGTGCTCGTATTGCCCCGGATCCCCGAAATTCGGGTGGGCTCAGATCTCTGAGATCCGAATCCACTCATCTCTAATTAAAATGGGTTCTAGTATATTTTTGTGTCTATAAAATGCAGTTTTAAAAAAAAATAAACATTACACCTGCTGCAGCCACCTGCACTCCTAAAAACACCTGTCCCATCCATACACCCCCCCCACCCAAAAAAAACCTGATCCACTATTGTAAACCAATTTTCCAACACTTTTTACATTTTGACTTCAAAAATGACATGTAATTATTAGGGGACATTAAGCTATTTAAAATATTCTTTTTGTCTAATTAGTCATTAGGAGGGGGGTGTCCACAGGGTTCTGAACCAAATCCCCAAATTTTTAGCCGTAAATAGGGATTTTGCTCATTTTGTCACCTGATCTGAGATGGTGAAAATTTTTGTCTACGGAGTTTTCACACAAACTTTGGGAATAGGATTGCACGATACTCATTTAAGTGAAAACTTATAGCACATGTTAAAACTTATCGTGAAATTGGGGCTTTTCACTTCTAATTGAATTCCCCCCATAATAATGTGTTAATTGCCAAAAAATCTTTAAAGAACACCATGTTTGTTACATTAACTATGTGCATACATGATGCAAAGTGATTTACACAATACCAATGAACTATTTAGTGTGTGCATGCTTTAATTTTAATAACTTGGTTTGTTTGTTAGCAACGTCTTTAAACTTTACAATTTGAACCTTTTACTATAGGTCATTCCCACACACTTTCAAATGCAACTTTAAGCACATTAAGCACACATCATATTTCATCCAAAAACTTTATTTTTGCTGAATACTTTGCCATGTGGCAAACACAGAATCAAAAGCATAATGTATGTCTCAAAAATGTTGCCTCTTTAATGTCAAATAAGTAATTATGTTGGGCTGCAAATGTTCAAATTGTTGCTCAAAACAATGCATTTTTTTTAACAATTTTTAAAAAATAATTAACATTTAATTTTTTCTATTCACAGAATTCTTACCACCACAGGACTGTTGTGACCTTCCCCGAGTATGGGCTATCCGACTGGGTGGTGTGGACACTGATGTTGGGGTCTGAGAAGTGCTGCTGGTGGTGACACTGGCATTGGTGTCAGGTAACCTTCCCAATATTTGTAAACTTAAATTTTGGAGTGTGGCATTATGGTCGCAGATGGCATAATTTTGTTGCTGCAGGAACCTCAGAAATTGTTCCTGAAGGTATTTTGTTGTTGCTTCCTTATGTTGTCCTGCCGTATCAACTCGAGGCTGTTGCAAACTTTTGTCATTTCGACTCGTAGGCCAACCAAGTTGCGATTGAGCCAATGGCGGGATTTAGAGGAAACCATTTTTTGGTTCAGTTGATTTTGGAGCAGGTTTATTTGCTGATTCTGGTATTCCAAATTTGAGTCCAGTATGATGGTTCTGGCTGTGGTGGAGGATCTTAGTGGTGGTGTTAAGGGGACTATGGGTGTGGGTGTCATGGGTGGTGTTGGTGGGATTATATTTAAAGTTATTATACTTTCCTCATTCTCAGCAGGATTCTCATCATCGGAAGATGCAGCTTGAGGGCTTTGGCAAACATCTTCAGATACTAGAAAAGAGAGAAGTTGGTAAGTATTGCTTCATCATTACAATGTACAATGCAATTTTTTTTTAAATTTGATTATTAAAAATTTACTAAACAGGGTTTTTAATGTCAACTTGAAATTATTTTATAGAATATGACACAAAGACACTATCTAAGAATATTTTTGCAGTCCAGTAAATATAGATTTACAATTGTGAGCAATACAAAGCTTATTGTGTGTAAGTACACAGGCCATCATACAATCCCTTAATATTCATATCTTCGTACCCCATGCATAGACTCTGGCTACCCATTTACAGTTGTTACATATCTGAACTAGCATTAATGTAATGATGGCGAAATTTTATTTATAAATTATTTTCATTTGTGTCAATATACCTACTATTTGGTGTTTCCAATTAGAAAGCAGTGTGCGTGATGTCATAACATGCTAATGTAGTGGATGTCAGTGTTAATTACAAGGCGCAACCCAACTTATGTGGTCTTGTTTATGGAGCACAACTACATATATGAATTATATTACC
This sequence comes from Taudactylus pleione, assembly GCA_031769625.1. NCBI lineage: Eukaryota > Metazoa > Chordata > Amphibia > Anura > Myobatrachidae > Taudactylus > Taudactylus pleione. The sequence continues at coordinate 2,562,087 of JAUIMM010000470.1, forward strand.
ACAAATTTTACAACTGAACACAATTTTTTTTTTTAAGCATATTCTTATTTATATTGTTTCTTTGCTCCTCAAAATATGTTTTTGTGTTATGTGCAACACTAGTTTCTTTGGATGTTTTTGAATTTTTGAACAAACATTGCATGTTTGTTTTGTTGATACTCAAATGATTATACCTTTTTTTTTATAAGGCATGTGATGTGACATTTTTTTTATGGATAATAGTGTTTTACAGTTAAGCCAAACAAGTGTGTGTGTGCAAAGTGTTTTTTTTTTTCCCACATAGACTGACCTACCAAGTGTGGGGACTGTGGTTCGGCTGCTGCCACCAATAGCTCTGTGGAATGATGGGGTACCACAAGCTGAAGACTTGGACCTACAGAAATCACACCTGAAGGACCTAGGAGCAAAATAAATTCACAAACTCTTAGGACATTTGTTTTATGCCTGCTCAATCAGTTCTCATTTAACTTACCGACCTCGTTGGAGACATCCTCATACGATTGCCTTTTCTCACGATGTCATGATGGGGGTGGTTGTCCTATGAATAATTCCACAAAATTGTACCAATTATTTTATGTGTTATGTGTACATATACAAACTGTTTTGTTATTGTGCTATATGCAAATTTACAGTGTACACTAACATACTTGTGTCAGTACACAATTAAATTCACTTTAAAAAAAAACAATGTGAATTGCAGGTTTTTCAGGGTTTCAGGAGTAAAAGGGTATGTTGGAATTATAGTCATTTGTGGCCTGCAATAACAGAACATTTCATTTGAACAAATATCAGAACAATATGTGATTATATGGAGCACACATTATCTGATTGCGATTTACAAATTACTTGACTAGAATTAAAAAAATAATAATAAATTGTTGTTTACAATCTAAGGACAGTATGTTGTGCCTCAGTTTGCATATGCCCTACTGCAATGTGTCCTCCCATAGCAGGTGCAGTCCCAAATATTTGTTACCCCTGGTTTTATTGTGTTAATTTGAGAGATATATGGGTGGATAACATTTTACTGATAAAGTAACATTAGAATATTTAAAATATAGGCCCTCATTCAGAGCCACTCGCTATTTGCGGTCGTTCGTTCTAAAACAAGGGGTGGCTATTCAAATGAACCGTTCGCTGTTTGCGGTCTGTTCACGCCTCTATGTCTGAACGAGCGAGCAAAACTTGCGTTCGTTTTTTGGAAAGATACGCCCCCTGGCCGCTCGCATCCTACGTCATGTCCGCTATTTATTAGATTAATCGAGTACATCGACAAGGGTATGAACTGCTCGCTATTCTTGGGGTTGGTGTTTGCTACCACAATTTTGCGAGCACTTCTGACTATAAAATAACCCAGTGACGTGGTCAATGACGCTGCTGTATTAATTATGCACACCCATAAAACGCCCGTTTTGACCTTTAAGCACGCCTGCGTTCTGATTTCCACTCCCCATTTTCAAGCACCTTCCCCTGTTACCACCCACATACGCCTCTTTCTGTCACTCAAAATAGCAGGCATTCGCTATTTTGCGAGCACATGAATTTCGGCCGCACTGACTGGTTAGCGCATGCGTATAACGATCCGTACGCATGCGCAGTTGGGCTAACATCGCTCGGAACGAACGAGCGGCCGCTTACGAGCGGCTCTGAATCAGGCCCATAGTATACTGACAATCATTGGAAAACTTTATTTTTTTACATTTAATTTTGGCCTAAACAAATGTTTATATGCCAGTACAGCACAGTTGCACAGTTTGTGCAAAATAAAAAATCAGTGTTTATAACTATGACTGCATGGCTCTTAGCATAAACTTTATTTAAGAATATTCTTTAGATGTTTGAATACTGACATATGTACAAAGACCCAAATATCTTATGTATGAAAGTTAAATAGCTGAAGCATAATGAAAGGAATGTAGTACATTTACATTATTTTACATCTATTGGTGGGTACACACTGGGCGATATTACTGAGCGACTGCACGATTACGACATCGTAATCGTGCAATCGCTCAGTAATCGTGCACAAATCGTGCACTTTAATGTCAGAAACGACCAGCGATGCGCACTCCCGCTGGTCGTTTCCGACATTGTCCATCGCCTGAACATGCAGCACAATCTGACGACCTCGTCAGGTTGCTGCATGTTGGGGAATGGGGGAGAGAGCCCGGCGCTGAACGATATCGTTAATGATATCGTTCATCGGCTGAGCTCAATGTCATGAATGACATTGAGCACAGCCTGCTGGGGACACACTACACGATATCGCTCAGGAAGCATATCGTGTAGTGTGTACACACCTAAAGAGGTTGGATCACTTTTTAAAGAGTCAAAAATTGACTACAACTTACCATGCCTCCTAGGGGCATTGGTGTCCCGAACATTGGTCCGCTGCACGACCTCTGGCGGAATTAGCAACTTGACCGCTTCCTCTAACTGGAGGTATGTCTCCTGAGGTGGGGATCCTTCTCCAGTGCGGCGTACAGCTTCTGCCTCGTTGGCCATTTTCTTTTTTACATGCCACTTCAAATCAGAGAAGCGCTTCTAGTAGTTATCTGCAGTATGCTTCAGTGGACCCTCTAAATTTACGGCCTTAACAACAGCAGCCCAAATTACGTTTTGCACCTGGCAGAGGTGGTAGCAGCGTGATACCCAAACAATACATGGTGGTGCCTTATGACTTCCCTGACAAGGGCCACATTCTCATCAAATGAGAACTGGACGTTCCTCCCAGACTTGGTTTTACCTGTATGGGGGCCCCCTCCTCGCTTTCACCAGAGCTCACATTGGCATGAGCAAAATTCACTCGAAACTCGATCCTTTGTAAATGTGCGAACTACATTATTGTAATCTTTCCCGAGTCCCAGTGAAGCTCAGAGAGTTTGTTCACCACCAAAATCGGGACAAACTCGATTGTTAGTAAATTTACCCCTAGGTGTTGGCCAGATATTATTTCATGGCACTGTTAAAGGACAATGCTTTTAATAGCAAAGTTGGGGTGTTTTGCTATTCAAATTTTAAATTACACACCTACTCGTTGGCATACAAAAACACTTCTTGATGAATCAAAGATTTAAAATTTTGATGTATCAGTCCATAAGACCTTCTTCCAGTCTTTAGTAGTCCACTGGCAGTGTGTCATGGCCCTGGCAAGCCTTTTTCATTGCTAGAGAACAGCTGTAAGTTCTTAACCAGCAGCGCTACTAGTCATTTGTTGACCACAACATTTGTAAGGGCCCCATTTACCACCCAATGGTAAAAGAACTCCCATAGAAACATGGTCCAGACAAGGAAGACCCCTCTCAACTGTGGGCCTCTTAGTAGCTGCTCCCTCTGTCCTATAGTAGTTTCCTCCTTGTTCTTAACACATTACTCTGAAATTGACATTACATTATTTTTTAGTTTTTGCTAACCTATCCTTTTTTATCAACCTCTAGCAGATTACAGCTTACCTTTGTATCAGTTCAGGTTATTTACTGGAATTGAGTTGCTTAAATTTCAATAAAAACTGGAAAAATGTGGGTTCATACCAATGGATTTCTCTTTAATGTATTGGAATGCCATAATAACAACCTTTTTTGAAAAAAATAAAAATCAGACTTTGTTGGATTCCTAACATATTATGACCTCACTTTAAATGACTAGTAAGGTCAGCACAGATGCAGCTTTTTTGAATTTTTCAAGGGCTGACACATGTACAGCTTATTTGTAACACGAGACACTTAAAGTTTACTGGATGCACATCTTGTTACAGAGTGAGTATTTCAGATCTCTGCTCACTGTTCCCTTGGGGCCCACTGAAATATCAAATCAACCGATCTGACGTCTGTGCACAGTGTGAAATGCCTGGAGCTGATGATGAACAATCACACAGGTATTCCTAAAATGACAGAAGCCAGACATCAACACCTAGTTGGAGGAATATTTAGAGAAGGTACTTGGCCAGGTAACACTGGTTATAATATGTTTACCTCCAATGGTTTTACTAGCAGTAGAAGTGAAAAAGCAGATAGGCCTCTAACAATAACTAATGGAAGTTAAGCTGTGAATGTAGATTTTAAAGGGAGTCTTCAACAGTACTGAGATTCCTCCAAGCTGTATGATTTATTATATGTTCTCAAAGATAAAATATAATCATATAAAGCCATATATGTTATATTATTGGCATAGCTGTAAGGTCTCTTTAGTAACAGCCTGTTAGTTCACAGAAATAAAAGATTGCAAAGGGATGGTAAGTGGGATGCAATAGTTAGTGTATAGTTAATTAAACTGCCTAATAAAAAAGAATACACAAATACATTTCACTAAAAATTATGTTAAAGTAAAAATGTTTTATAATATAGGTTACATTCCGATACCACAATTTCAACAGTTCGCTCTCCCCCTTCTGTCGTTTGCACCTGATAGGAGGACAGCAGCAGTCTCCCTGTACTCACTGCTCTGCTGCTGCTGACAGGACTAGGAGGGGGGGAGTGGTGGACCTGGTCACCAGGTTACAGGAGGATTGGAGGTACCAGTGGGCCCTTAATGCCCCGCATGCTGGTACTTGTGGTACTTGTGGTTCTACAAGTACCGGCATGCGGGGGAGGCTTGTTGGGACCTCTAGCCCCCCTGTAAAAGACAATATTACTTTTACACAATTAATTAACACTAAAAACACAGCATCCACCTGCCAGGGATGTGGTGGATAGCCTCAGGCTTCAGCCCTGGACTTTTATTGAGAGGGTCCGCTCCTCCCCAGAGATCCCTGGTCTGGTCTGTCTAGTGTGGGGTGTGAATGCTTTGGTCGGGGTACGCCCACAAGTGTCCCCCCAACTGCTGCATTACATCCCCGCTAGTGAAGGCTAGTCCATGTTATAAAAATACGCTGGACACCCGCCATTTTTCCCCCGTATTTTTAGAACCGGGACCGGCACACAGGATTGCATGTTCGGGTGTATTTGGCTGTGGTCAGACACAGGTAACATGGGCAGAAAACACAATCACATTCATTATCAGAAAACACAATTTAGTGAAACACAATTCTTGATAATAAAACAAACAATTATGAAGATAACATGTGCAAGTAAAACACTGTCACCTAACACTTAAATAACAAAATGAAAAGACCGAATATCACCAAGTCAGTCCAGGAGGCGCTTCTAACAGTATACAAAGGGTTCCCCCCTTGAATTTCTCTAAGGATATTCACTACAAGGTAGCCTTCTCATTCACTCATCTCCAGAGCATGAACCTCAGCAAAATGTAAACAATATACTCATAGTGTAACAAGCTTTTTAACCATTCAAATTGTATAGAAGTATTAGTTCAAACGCAATTACCCAAAGCTTTTGATACACTATGAGTATATGGTTTACATTTTGTTGAGGCACAATTCTTGATAAATTTGCGAACTTGGTCTGGACAAACTCGAGCGTGTTTGTGCGAAACAGGTCGTGTTTAATTTCGCCCAAACATGAATCTTAGTAAATTTACCCCTTATAAACTATTAATACTGTTTAGGCCTGATGTCACCGTAACATGTAAACTAAGATCTACAACAAATAAATCATTCAATCAGGTAAGTTTTAAATTCACTTTTCCACCACAAAGGAAAAGTAACCAAATGTTGCAAGTAGTGCAAAAAAAATAGATTTTTGCAGCAGTTCACAAATACAGTACAAACAATAAATATTGCAAACACAAGTTTCAAAGCACAGCACTGTATCATCTGGAAAATGATGTCCCTGAACTCTAGCCCCAATATCTGTTTAGTCAATTTCATAATTTACAATTATTTAAGAAAAAGTCTGGAAAAAACTGATGGGGTTTTTGTATATACTTTTGCATTAGCTTGCTTTTTATATTAATATTAATATAGTAATGTATTTGTACATTGTTTTACATTATACAGAACTATGTAAAACATTGTTTAATATTAATAATGTTAGTTCATAACAGGCTGAAAATGTGTGGTGCAGTGGAAAAGCTGATTTTAGATGCTAGCATGTCATTGCATTACTTTTTTACTGAGAAAAGAAAGAAAGAAATCGCATAGCCTAATTATACACAAAATTTATAGCATTCTACTGACAGACACTGCAGCGAGCATCCTAGTAACCAACATACTGTACAATACAGAAACATTCCAGTGCCTGCTACTTAATACAGAGTAACAATCATACAATACGGAGAGCATCTTACAGACTGATATACAGACCACAATACAAAATACAGAGAGCATCATACAGACCAGGATACAATGCAAAGAGCATCTTAGTGACCACTATACAATACAGAAAACATCCAGGTTACATATTCACACTTCTACTTACCTAGCCGAGGTACATTAATCCCACTGCCTTTTCTCCCTGATTCAGCCAAATGTCATCTCCTCCACCTTTCCTCCAATGGATCAGTTTGCTGGACACTCATCTGTGCCATGTTCCTGTTTCTTTTATGGTGAGAGGACAACAAATATGATTTTGAATACACTTGCCACTAAAGAAATAGGAGCATGTATAGTGTATCAGTGTCAAATTGCATTCCAAGCTATTGCCACAAATCTAATAAACAGGGGACCTGAAATAATGTGTGTAACAGTTGTACCTGCTACCAGGCACATGCTACTGTATCATTTGACATTACTAAATTTACTTTGGAGCCATCTACTTCATGACAGAGAAGGCATTTTTTCACTTCCCTATTGTCCTCCACAGTTGCTCTATAACATCTAAGATGTCTTATGGTGAATACACATGTAGCGATAAAAATTTACAATTTGAATGATAACAATATTGATCATATCGTTATCGTTCATATCGTGCATTTTTCAGTCGCTACCAACTCACCTATGACCAGTGATGCGCGGCCACGTATGGATGATAGCGATATCGTCCATCAACAGTGCATGCAGGCAAACTTGCTCGATATCGAGCAGTTTACTATAGGGACCCATAATTGTTGATCGTGGGTTGCTATAGTTGATGGTGAGTTGGTGGTGTGCTGGATGATCGATATCATATCACTGGCTCATTGCTACATGTGTATCCACCATTACACTTGGTTTTTTCTTTGAGCAGGCTGCAATAGATGTTATTTCCTTTAGGGCAACTGCTGTGGACACGGCTTCTGCACAAAGCTGTTTATGTAGACCTGCATTTTGTTTAGCATACATATTGTTTTCTCCTCCACTAGTGTTTGGTTTGCTTGTTCATTCATACTGTTTTGCTGAAGAGTATAGGCAATGCTCAACTGATGCACTATTCCAAATTTTCTCAGATTAGATTCCACCTCTTTGTTTAAGTATTCTCCTCCATTATGAGATCTCAGTGTCTTGAGTCTGTATAGTTTGTTTCTCTACAAGTCTTTTTAGGCTGCAGTTTTCTTTGCTACTTTAGATTTCTCTCTGATGAAGCATACATGTGTCATCCTTGTGAAGACATCTATAAATGTCACAAAGTATCTGTGTCCACTTACTGACTTTACTCCATTGGACTACATACATCTGAATGTACTATCACAAGTGGTGCTGTAGATCTGTTTGTTGACTTGGGAAATTACATATGACTGTGTTTTCCTGCTATGAAGCTTTCACATACGGGTTTCCCCACTCACTGACATTGCTGTGACCATCCCATTTATTGACTGTGTTTTCCTTCTATGAAGCTCTCACATATGGGTTTCCCCACTCACTGACATTCCTGTGACCATCCCATTCTGTGGCATGTGAACACTGTATTCAAAGTGACTAAATCTATGCCAGAGTTCCAAAGACTGTGATTCATTTGTCTTCACTGTGTTGTGTATCCAGCATGTACAATTGCTGACACCTTGTGCCTGTAGCTGTATTTTTTCTGTTGTAAACAATACAATTTCCTTTAGCAAAGTGAACTCTTGTCCCAACTTTTAGGCTGGCTTCAATTGTTAATACTTTTGTAGCTGTTAGTATTTTATTGCCTATCCCTTTGATTGTAATAGGGTCACATGCAACTAACTTGGTGAACCATTCCTCATTGCAGCTGAAATGCATTGTTGCGCCTAAATCATTATACCAGCAATCCTTTCTGCAGTTATCTGTAATAATTAGGACTGACTCATCTTTACTATTGCAATTCATGCTTTGCATAGGATTCACACTCTTTTGCTTGCACTCAAATGCTTTGTGACTTATCTTGTGAAAGTTGTAAAACTTGAACTTGAGTTTTCTAAATTTTTCACTTTTTGTGTATAATGCAGTAGCCTCAATACTTGACTCACATGACACTCACTCTTGGAACTGCAATAACTTAATTCTAAATGTGTCTGTGGTTAACTTTGTTGTTTTTGCCTCCAATACCACAACTAGGTGACAAGTTCTGTAACATTGCTTTAGCAATCTCTTTATCATCTACTTAGACACCAGTGGACATTAGTTGCTGAGAAACACATCATTCTGTCAATATAATCACTTAAACTGCTGCATTCGCATAACTTGATATTGTATAATACACTTCATAAATGTAATCTCATGAGACCTCCATCGTGGTACGCTGCCAGCAGTGCTGTCCATGTCTTTCCCATGTATAATAGAGTACATGTGTTGCTCTACATAAAAGCCTATGGATCCCATGGCTCTCTCTACATTGTCTGGGCTTGGATTTGCATCTGGGTCTACAGAGACCTTGCACAACCTTTCACACTTTAATTGCATTTCCACAGCAAACTTTTTGCACCTTTCAATTTGATAAACCCCATCATGGGTGTAGCTGCTGTGTGTATGTTCCTTGCAGCCATATTTTTGCAGCTTCTGTACACTAATCACTCTCTATGCTGACACATGGCATTGGAAATACTCTGTGCTGTCTCCACTCTGTGTTTTATGCAGCATCTGTGTACTGACCAGTTTATGTGCCAACACACTGCACTGGAAACACTCTGTGCTGTCTTCACTCTGTGTCCTGTAGCAGTCTGTGTCTTGCATGTGCCTAAGATGGCACATGTGTGCTGCTGTGGGCATCTCAGTAGCTTGTATACTTTACTCTTGTGTGCCTTGGCCCATAACCTGTTGCGATGAATGATTTATATGGTTTTAAGTTTTGTACAGCTATACTGTGATACATTGGTTAGAATAGAGTGAAGATTGAGCAGAGTGGAGTTTTATGCACCTCACCAACCGGTGAGTGCATAAATGTATGCAGGTAGCAGCGCAGGATGCTGGAACAGCACTAATACAGAGTGGTAAATCACATCTCAGATGGAGCAAAGTGTAAATCTTACACAGTAACAAGATGGCACTGCGCATGCTCAGTACTGATCTCAGTGGCCATCTTTTCTCAGGGAATGAAGCCTCGCTGGAGGTACATTAAGCATGGAGTCTGTGGATTAGCACACTCCACTAGCAACACAATAAAGATACTGTAACATGATTGGGCTCCAAAGCTCACCAACACACAGTATATCACATGTGACCTGTGTTACTGCAGCTACTCCGCAACAGCTCATCCATGGAAATTATTTTAACCACTTACTGTAACTGGCTAATATTTTTTCAAAAAACGTCCCCAAATTGTAAATCTGTTATTAACAAATTATGTAAATAAGAGCTATTTAAACCTGGTTCAATATATATATATATATATATATATATATATATTAACAAAAATGCCAAATCAAGTTTAAATAGCTATTATTACATAATGTGATAATAAAAAATTAACATTTTGGGGACGTGTTCGAAAAAATTACTAGTTTCTAAAAAAAAGCTGGGGTTACACGAAGCGAGGTCCAGGTGTGTGTGTGTATATATATATATATATATATATATATTATATATATATATATATATATATATATACGAGCAATACAAATACCAATATTTTGCTAGTAGCTGCCAATCGTCAGATGGTATAAATTTCTGATAGTCAAATAAGGAGGCTAATCCATAAAAAGGTCCTTTGCCAGAAAGGGCCTATGGAATTAAGAATGATAATGTTGATTTTTTTTTGGGGGGGGGAGCCTAAACTGGATTATACAACTCTATATAGGATCCAATTCCCCCTTCGTATATTATCATTTTTGTCCCTATTACATAGAGTGTTGTGAGGTGATAAGGGTGAAGTTTTTATTCCTCCAATCGGGCCTACTATGAGACCTTTTCAACCTGAGTTCACCCAAATACAACTAATAACCTTTCCCTTTAGTACACAGCTTTATTAAAAAAAACATAAAATCACATTTAAAACTTATTCTGAAAAGTGATAAACTGGACAGTGATAAACAACCAGCCACTCAGCTCCCAACTGTCATTTTTCAAACACAGCCTGTAATATGACAGTTAGGAGATGAGTGGCTGGTGGTTATCACTTTCCAGTTTATCACTTTTCAGAGCTTAGTATATCTGGCCCATATACATAGACATCTTGACCATTGTGGGACAGATGTTAGTACACTTGTTGTCTCCCTTTATAGGGACAAGCTCTTTGATAGCCTGTAGGGTCAAGTTTGGATCTCGATATCTTATCATCCAAAGCGTTTCACCATAAATGACTTCTTTAATGGTGTCTTTAAGATATAAATGGGGTGTCTCAGTATCAAAACATAAATAACAAGTACATACATAATACATTCATCATCATAACTAAAAGTCCAAGCGAGGTTATGACTATAATATATATATATACAGTCAGGTGCATAAATATTGGGACATTGACAGAAATTTAATATTTTGGCCTCTATTCACCACCACAATGGCTTTGAAATGAAACAAACAAGATGTGCTTTAACTGCAGACTTTCACATTTAATTTGAGGGTAATTACATCCAAATCAGGTGAACAGTGTAGGAATTACAACGGTTTCTATATGTGCCTCCCACTTTTTAAGGGGCCAAAAGTAATGGGACTATCAACTCAAAAGCTATTTCATAGACAGGTGTGGGCTATTCCCTCATTATTTCATTATCAATTAAGCAGGTAAAAGGTCTGGAGTTGATTCTAGGTGTGACATTTGCATTTGGAATCAGTTGCTGTCGACTCTCAATATGAGATCCAAAGAGCTGTCACTATCAGTGAAGCAAGCTATCATTAGGCTGAAAAATCAAAACAAACCATCAGAGAGATAGCAAAAACATTAGGTGTGGCCAAATCAACTGTTTGGAACATTCTTAAAAAGAAAGAACTCACCGGAGAGCTCAGCAACACCAAAAGACCCGGAAGACCATGGAAAACAACTGTGTTGGATGACAGAAGAATTATTTCCCTGGTGAAGAAAAACCCCTTCACTACAGTTGGCCAAATCAAGAACACTCTCCAGGAGGTAGGTGTATATGTGTCAAAGTCAACAATCAAGAGAAGACTTCACAAGAGTGAATATAGAGGGTTCACCACAAGATGTAAACCATTGGTGAGCCACAAAAACAGGAAGACCAGATTAGAGTTTGCCAAACAACATCTAAAAAAGCCATTACAGTTCTGGAACAACATCCTATGGACAGATGAGACAAAGATCAACTGGTACCAGAGTGATGGGAAGAGAAGAGTATGGAGAAGGAAAGGAACTGCTCATGATCCAAAACATACCACCTCATCAGTGAAGCATGGTGGTGGTAGCGTCATGGCGTGGGCATGTATGGCTGCCAATGGAACTGGTTACCTTGTATTTATTGATGATGTGACTGCTGACAAAAGCAGCAGAATGAATTCTGAAGTGTTTCGGCAATATTATATGCTCATATTCAGTCAAATGCTTCAGAACTCATTGAACGGCACTTCACAGTGCAGATGGACAATGACCCAAAGCATACTGCAAAAGCAACCAAAGAGTTTTTTAAGGCTAAAAAGTGGAATGTTATGCAATGGCCAAGTAAATCCCTGACCTTAATCCGAATGAGCATGCATTTCACTTGATGAAGACAAAACTGAAAGGAAAATGCCCCAAGAAAAAGCAGGAACTGAAGACATTTGCAGTAGAGGCCTGGCAGAGCATCACCAGGGATGAAACCCAGCGCCTGGTGATGTCTATGCTTCAGGCTGTAATTGCCTGTAAAGGACCTTAGTTTACCTCTATACAAATAAAGTAATTACCTATATAGAATTGGCACATTACAATATTAGTAAGCCTTAAAAAACATATTTATTTAAGTTACTATTGTTTAATGGGCTTACCTTCCTAGTGGATTTAAATCTCCAATAGAAGTAAATAACAGTTGCTAACAAGACGGACTGGCTGAGAGACTGATTGTTTGATCCTATGCTAATAGTACAGTAAGTAATGTTTAGCCCTCTATGATTTTAAATACAGTAAGTACTGGTATAGTCCAAACCATTTATAAAGTGATTATTATTTATTAGGCTTACTGTATATTGTCACTTGAGGGCCTCTATTTGCATTACAAAATAAATCATTTCCATTTGGACTACTCATTGGATTTGAAACGTGACAGAATGGGATTTATAGTGCATAGTTGTATCACTACAAACCCATGTAATTAAGCAATACATTTACATTTCAAAATAATTTATTTCCATGGTTTCCTTATTGACACAAAAAAATAATATTGGTTGTTTAATAAATAAATAAAGTAGTCTCCCATAATTAATAAATTAATGTAAATTCTATAATAAACTTTCGCCCTATGGAAACTCATAAAACAGGCTTCCACAGCTTCATGCAAAAACAGACATTTTGCATCCAACTCACCAGACTCAGCCCTGTAATGTGTGGTGGTTTAAAAGAAAAAAGGCCACATAAAAAGCTGTTTAATATATCTCTGCTTCAATCCTTTCATAGGTTCGCAGCCCGGACTGGCAGTCCCAGGGAGTGGAGACCCCTCCCCCCAGGGCAGCCTGTCCTGTGCGTTACTGGCAGGTGGCACTTCCAATGGGAAGCCACTTCCTGTCACAGTGTAGCCAGTGCAGTCACAGACTGCACTGACTCTCTGAAGTTGCTGATTTTACTGGGGGGAGCTGCAACACCGCAGCCCCTAGGTTAAATTCGCCACTAGTCATAGGAGAGGAGCACTTCAAATTTGCTTGACAGTGACCACATTGATTTTTGAAATTGTTGACAGCTGTCTTGTTTTATTATGCGGTCTTGTTATTTATATTATTTAAACCATCTTCTGTCTTTTTTGTTTTTTTTTGCTCAATTCTTGACAGTGTTTTTTTTGTATAGCTTATTGGGATGGTGATCACAACAGGTGTCAGGCAAAATGTGAAAGTGACTGGTAGGCCACACAGAAAGACCAGGATGTCGGGTTTATTGATATTAAAAGGTAAAAGCAGTAACACAGTGGTAGGCAAAATAGCGGTATTGCAGCAATAGCAGTGGCAGTTAGGTGTTTCACCTCAGGAGCACAGTAGAGATGGCATAAGTGGTGACATCATCAGTTCAGAGGTTGCACCTCCCTGTAACTCTGGGTCCTAGTACCAAGCATGTATAGTAGAGAGAGGAGACAGTGCTGGAGCACAATGCCCTCTCACAACCTCCTCGCACTGGGCTATCTCCTGTTACATAAAAATATATATCACACCTTACTAAATAAACATTTGGCAAAGTCCATCCTGTAACAAAAAGCATTTGGGTTATGTATTAAAATAACAATTAAACATATCAAATGTATTCCAGACCACACGCTTTTAGGAGCACACTCAGAACTTATGACGTCAGTCCCTTTGTTATCATATCAGTGATGTTATCTTCAAGCCACAAAGGTGATGGTGACAGACTTTCATTCCACTAACTCTTGAATGAAGTTATGTCTGATAGCTGTGTGATTAGACCGTCCATGGTGATTTGTGCTGTAGGACAAGTCTATTGCAGCTTTATTGTCACACTCTGGGGCAGATGTACTAAGCTTTGGAAAGTAATAAATCGGAGAGTAATACACTACCAACCATTCAGCTCCTAACTCATTTTTCAAACACAGTCTGTAACATGACAGTAAGGAGCTGAGTGGCTGGTAGTTTATCACTCTGCAATGTATCACTTTTCAGAGTTTAGTACTGTACATTTCCCCTTCGCTGTTGATTGTTTCATCCTGTTCCAGAAGACCCAATTCACATGAATTGGGTCACATATACTCTGCCTCAGTGGTGGATTGAGCAACAGTGGGTTGCCTAGTATACACAGATATCTTGTGTAGGAACTAGGGTCATTCCCATCTGCTCCCCAGTCAGCATCACAGAAGGAGATTTCAGCTTAAAATTTCTATGCTTTGGAAACTCTATTTTCAAGTAATTTGAAGCTTTTAGGTACTTCAGGATTCTTTTAACTGCGGTCCAAACTGCCTCACTCGGCTTATGGTATGTGTACTGTCAGGTCAAGTTCCAATACTTGTATACATTAAGCACCCAACAGTGCAAGCTTTTGCTCTTCTGCTCCACGGGAGGTTTCTGTCCTCCCTGAGCTCGCCTTAGGACACCTGCATTACGGTTTGACAGGTGTACCGCCCCAGTCCCAGCCCCAATCCCTTTCATATCCTCTTTCTTCCTCATTTGTAGGTGACTGGGCCATTTCTAGGAGCTGGAGCTCCCACTGCGAACAGCCAAAATGCCCCCCTCCCTCAAACAGATAAAAAATTTAGCTCCCCACGGAGATAAAGAACATTGCTCCCCCACAGAGATAAATAACATTGTTCCCCCACAAAGATAAATAACATTGCTCCCCACAGAGATAAATAACATTGCTCCCCACAGAGATAAATAACATTGCTCCCCCACAGAGATAAATAACATTGCTCCCCACAGAGATAAATAACATTGCTCCCCACAGAGATAAATAACATTGCTACCCCACAGAGATAAGTAACATTGCTCCCCACAGAGATAAATAACATTGCTCCCCCACAAAGATAAATAACATTGCTCCCCCACAGATATAAATAACATTGCTCCCCACAGAGATAAATAACATTGCTCCCCCACAGAGATAAATAACATTGCTCCCCACAGAGATAAATAACATTGCTCCCCCACAAAGATAAATAACATTGCTCCCCCACAGAGATAAATAACATTGCTCCCCCACAGAGATAAATAACATTGCTCCCCACAGAGATAAATAACATTGCTCCCCCACAAAGATTAATAACATTGCTCCTCCACAGAGATAAATAACATTGCTCCCCACAGAGATAAATAACATTGCTCCCCCACAGAGATACATAACATTGCTCCCCCACAGAGATAAATTACATTGCTCCCCCACAGAGATACATAACATTGCTCCCCCACAGAGATAAATTACATTGCTCCCCCACAGAGATAAATAACATTGCTCCCCCACAGAGATACATAACATTGCTCCCCCACAGAGATAAATAACATTGCTCCCCCACAGAGATAAATAAAATTGTTCCCCACAGAGATAAATAACATTGCTCCCCCACAGAGATACATAACATTGCTCCCCACAGAGATAAATAACATTGCTGCCCACAGAGATAAATAACATTGCTCCCCCACAGAGATACATAACATTGCTCCCCACAGAGATAAATAACATTGCTGCCCACAGAGATAAATAACATTGCTCCCCCACAGAGATAAATAACATTGCTCCCCCACAGAGATAAATAACATTGCTCCCCACAGAGATAAATAACATTGCTCCCCCACAGAGATAAATAACATTGTTCCCCACAGAGATAAATAACATTGCTCCCCCACAGAGGAAATAACTTTGCTCCCCCCACAGAAAAAAGAGCACATTGCTCCTTTTGTGTCCCCAGCCAGCCAGCCAGCCCCCCTTCTATGTGTCACAAACCGCCACTGCATCTTGTCTGACAATAGTACTCCAGGCGGTTCTCTCAGACTCGTTGCTAAGAGACCGGGACGCCGGGCTGTCACTCCGTGAGGTCCTCCTACCTGGCTGATCCGTCATCTCCATCCTGTCCTGATTGGATTCATCTTCTTTTTTTACCCCTGCTGAGTCTCTGCTCGGATGCCGGCTATAGGTTCATTACGTGGGTTCCGGTTTCTGTGTGTGGTATCATCCTTGTGGCATGAGCATCATCCTAATGAGCACCAGAGAAATAGGCCCTGAAATTGTTGGCTCATTAATGCTCTGAACATGTGGCTATAAAGTGTACATTACATAATAATTTGTGCAGCCCAGACACTGCATTGAAGCTTGATGTTAAAGGCTCTAGTTCATCACTTACCTGCTGCTCATAAAGATGCAGGAGGTATGTGCAGTTGAGGCAATGGCGTATCTATAATAGGTGCACACAGAGCTAGGGGGGCCCACATCGCACACCCTACACTAATATATAGTTATACTTACCTCTCCGCAGTCTCCATGTGCTGCTCTGCAATGCTGGGCCAGAGCTCCTGCCAGTAGCATATCTATAATGGGTGCAGGGTATGCATTGCACATGAGCCCCTGAGTCCAGGGGGCCCCACACTGCACATCCTGCACCCAACTATTATACTCACTTCTCTGGAGTCTCGTGGGGGCAGTTGAGGTGGTGCTACACAAATCACTGGGAAAATAGCACTACTCTGGCATGGTGTCAGCAGTGAGTTTCAACCTTTTGAACTTGCGGCACACCGAACAAGATTTTAAAATTGCTATGGCACCCCATCAGTCCTCCAAGGGGTAAAAACACACACATTGTCCCCCATGGGAAAAAACACACACACATTGGCCCCGACTGGAAAAACAAACACACATTGCCCCCCCATATGCCCCCACAATAATAAAATATTGCCCCCACTGTAATTGTCCCTCACAGTAATTACACTCACATTGGCTCCCACCGTAATAAAAAATTGTCCCCCACAATAATTACACACATTGGCCCCCACAGTACAGTAATTATACACATTGCCCACCGCAGTAATAAAACAAACACATTGGTCCCCATAGTAATTACACACACATTGGCCCTCATTCAGAGGCAGTCGCAAGAAGCGAGCACTCGCTCTGAATGAGGGCGGCCGCTTGAATTTTCAAGTGCGGCCTCTTGGTCGCTAGCTAAGCTGTGGGCTAACACCCACAGCTTTAGCGACCGACCAGGTTGATGGTCGCGATGGTCAAGACCATCGCGACCATCGGGGCTTGCGACGAGACCCTAAGGTTGGGTCTCGGCAAGCGCAAGCCCCAGGGAGCTTCCTGCTCTGATCGAGCAGGAAGCTCCCCACTGACATCACTGCTAATGTCAGTGCGGCCACCCACAAAACTGCAGGCATTCCTTAAGGAACGCCTCCGTTTGTGAAACCACCCCCTCACCACGCCTACAAAACGGGTCGAGCTGTCGATCACCATTGACAGCCGCCCCTTTTGTAGTGAGCTCTGGAGCGAGAGAATTTCTCTCTCGCTCCGGGGCTTGCGCGTGCGCAGGGCCTAAACATCGACCCGGTTGCGAGCGCTCAGCGCTTGCGACCGGGTCTGAATGAGGTCCATTGTCCCCCACAGTAATATGATAAATAAAAATACACTGGCCCCTACTTTGAAAGAGCTTAGTTTTCCTCTCCCTCCCTCAGCGGCAGGAGTTTATGCAGAGGGAGTGCCAGAGAGCCTGTCTTTCTCTGTCACGGACTCACGGAGCAGGAGCAGCACTGGGTAGGTGAGAAGTCAAGGAGCGAACTGGGCAGTGGTTTTGCCTTTAGTACATTTTGTGGATTGAAACCAAGAAATAGAAATTGCAGAATGACCTGTGGTTTCACAAAACTCTAGTGCAGCTCCTGCACTATCCAAAATGTCTGCAGTATCTAGCCTAACAGCAAGGGAAGTGGATATATCCCCTTCAGTTTCTGTACCCTGACGTCATCAGTTACTGTCCAATGTCATTCCCTACCATCCATGTGGGCATAGAAAGGGAATATAAACTTGTAGCGAGCAGAGCTCGCCACCGTGCCCAAAGCGTGGTGAGCGCAGCGAGTGGACTATATGGGCAGAAAACCGCACTTCCGCCTTCACTGATATCACTTCCAGGTGCAGAATCTGAAAGGGAAATATACCTTTCCTAACAGCAAGTAAGCTTGTCAATGTTATGTCATTAGTAAGTTTGTAGCATATTTGATATGTCAATGTTCATGTACTTGAGCGATTATTTGCTACTGCGCATGCGCAAAATCCCTACGGCATATTAGACACCCTGAATGTACGCACAAATGCACTGTTGCATACTGGACTGCTGGTTTCAGAACTGGCGAGGGACAACCATGGGCATTCCTGGGTAGTGACTGGGAGGTGTCCTGAAGTATATGCAAAAAAGTCCAGGTTATGGGAGTGTCACTGGCGTGCTATACTCTTATATGCAGAGCCGCAGCCATAGAAGCCATGTTCAGACAGAGACACTGCACCTGCCATAGGGTTAACGCATTTGTCCATGGTGGATTGTTCAGTACCACCGGCGGTGTTGCAGTATGCATGGGTACTGAAAGTGGGCATCTCAGGGCTTGCACATTCTGGTGCATGCTAATATAATGTTCTGCGAAAAGACGGCGACTGCATGCACCTCTGTATCTTTGTGTTTTGAGAGTCATTTGTTGTGAGAATCAGTTTGTTTCATAGTAAGCAAATGTAATGACTGTTTGAATATTGTTTTTTATGTTTTGCTACTTATGATGCAAATATAATTGTGCAGGAAGTTAGGAAAAGATGAAAAAATGTGTCTAGGTACAGATACTATCCAGGTGCCTATCTGATTCTGTCCATCTGTAATATTTGTTAACGTACCTAATATACACATTTCTTTCCAGTTACAGAATTCTGCATATCTGTTCTTTTGCAGAAGTGTTCTGTCCAATTTAATCTCATTTCATCCACTTTGGAAAATTTAGGCTAATTATGCTATGTCTGGTCAGTAATCAGTAATTTGTCTATAGGGACCTGTTCAGTGTCATTGTGTAATTCACCGAACTAGTTTAATCATTTTGTAGCTATTGTTATTACTGAATGCACTAGCACAGCATCAACATTTCATCATGACATTTATCAATTAATAAAGTATATTGGAAAATATATATTTTTATATATATATATATATATATATATATATATATATACTGTATATGGGTCCACCAAGATAGAGATAGGAGTGGCCCTAAAACAGTTTTGCCCTGTGATGTCCCAGAAAAAGAGGAACCACTTGCTTTAAGGAGTGTGTATTGCACCATGTAACATTTTCTTATAATATGTGCCTTGTGGGTCTTTTTAATAAGCAGTGTTAGGAGACAGAGTGAAAAGTGATAAGGTGCCAGCCAATCAGCTCCTAACTGCCATCTCACAGGCAGTGTTTGAAAAATGACAGTTGGGGGCTGATTGGCTGGCACTTATCAGCCCTGGGCCTCAGAGCCTACATTGGTATTGGAAAATAGAGGGGAAAAACGGCATGGGGTTCAGTAAAATACTGGTGTTCATATACTCAACAGTGATTTTCCAATTGAATCTCCCTTTGCTTATGAATTTTTTAACCCAATCACCCTCCCAATCAGATATCTCTGCAATACTGCCTTAAACAATTCCTAGAGCATGGAGAATTCAGTAGAGTGATTATTCAGTTAGAAAATTCCTCCCATTGGGACTGTAACCCTGAATCGGCACATATAAGGACAAGCCATTGAGGTGTTGACATGCCACGGGCCCCATACTGCTCCCATAACCAATTGCACCAACCACTTTGATATTAGAGCAAGGTCAGTTCTAGAAATATAGTGATGAAAGAAGCAGTGCCGTAACAGGGCTCAACAGTGGCCCGGTCTCTGAGTGCATGACATCATTATGTCTCACAGAGGGGACGGGACCGCCAGCACCTGGTAAGTGGCATCATGAGGGCGCCCCGATCGGCTATTCAGACATGTTCCGGATAGCACTGCAGCAGAGATCCAGGCTGCAGGGTGCCGTTCCGGGAACTCTGCTAGCCAAAAGCAAGGGCCGTGGGGCAGCGATGGTGCTGCCTACAGAGTTCTGCACACTTTGCAGCAGCACCGCTCCTACACTGCAGTTATGGTCCAGTCAAGAAGCAAGTGTACTCAGTCTAGTTAGGGCACTGCTCTCACCATATATTATCCAGGACAATCCCTTCAACCAAGTTAACAAAGGAATGGGAAGATTGGCAGGCCCCTGAGCAGGGCTCAGCACACTATATTCATCAATAAATATAACCAGAGTTTCCAGAAAGAGAAACATGAATTCACAACATTTCTTGAACATTGCTGTTATATTGATAGGGGGAGTAATACAAGGCCACCAGTATGCCAATTGGATAGGAACTACTTGGGTCAACTCAGACCTTTTCAAATACAAAACAGTTGCCTATGAATAAAAATTGCTACTTTACTGGAATATGTAGAATGTGCAGGGCCGAAACTAGGATATCTGTCACCCGGTGCAAGGCAGCAATTTTGCGCCCCCCTCCCTTCCCGTACCTGGATTTTGTCCTTGCTCCTCCATAAGGCAGTGCATTACTCAGACGTCCCTGGTATAGTGACTTACATTATTCCATACACCATAATGCCCATTACACATTATGCCACACACTGTAATGCCTATTACCAAAGTGCCACTTACATATTTGCCCGACACCATTTTATGCCCCACAGTAATGCTTCTAATTACTTTAAAATTACCTACTCGTTGCCATGGGGTTTCATGCTTGTTGTCAGGGGATTTATGCTCATTGCCAGGGGGTTTCATACTTGTTGTCAGGGGTTCCATGCTTGTTGCCATGGGGTTCCATGCTCGTTGCCATGGGGGTATATGCTC
Organism: Taudactylus pleione; assembly: GCA_031769625.1. NCBI lineage: Eukaryota > Metazoa > Chordata > Amphibia > Anura > Myobatrachidae > Taudactylus > Taudactylus pleione. The sequence goes on from JAUIMM010000470.1 coordinate 2,582,756, forward strand.
AGCCAGGGGGGTTTATGCTCGTTGCCAGGGGGGGTTTGAAGGGAGAAGATGCAGCTCTCAGCATCCTCTCCCTGCAGCGCCAGCGTTCCCAGCACTTCCGGGAACGCTGTGTGCATTGCGCTCTGCTAACAGACACTAGAGGTCCAGTAGGACCTCTAGCATCTGTCTCTTCCTTGGCGGCGGCCATTTTTTGATGGCCGTTTTCAGCAGAGTCCATGCGGATGGCTAGTCCGCATGTAATCTGCTGAAAACGGGCATCCAAAAATGGCCGCCGCCAAGAAAGAGACAGACACTAGAGGTCCAGTAAGGACCTCTAGCATTAGTCTCCTCTTCGGCGGCGGCCATTTTCAGATGGCAGAGTCTGCTTTTTCACCCCCCCGCAATCCCCTCCCGGTGCACGTGCACCTCTAGCCCCCCCCTAGTTGCGGCCCTGGAATGTGTGGCATGATAAGCCCATCCTACCCCATGCAGAGTCATTGTTTTACTACCAGCTAACAGTGTCTCAAGTTGACAAATAACATCTACATTAGATTTTTTCCCGGGAGCTCGTAACCTTATCATTGAGCCCCCTCACATTCCAGGAGAGTATCTGAAGTGGAGATTTGCCCCTGCTATTCACAGGAGAAATATACAGAACCAAAGAGAAAAAAAGCCTTCCAGCTCACTTCCTAACCCACTGCTCCAAGCTCAATGTCTAACCCATCTGTGTCACCCCTGTCTGTCGCCCCTCCCTTTAGAATGTAAGTTCTTGTAAGCAGGGCCCTCTTCCTTCATGTGATTCCCTTACTTATACTATCATCTACCCATACTCCCCACAATGGCATTTAACCTTTGATTTCTGCCTCCCTGCTGCTTATATGAGTGTGAAGACTTCTGTTGCAGCAAAGTTTATAAACTAAGGCCCTGATTCAGAGCCACTCGCTAGCGGCAGTACGCTCGTTCCGAGCGATGTTCGCACATCTGCGCATGCGTACGGTTTTTAGTACGCATGCGCAAACCAGTCAGTGCGGCCGAAAATCGTTTGTACGCAATATAGCGAGTGCCTGCTATTTTGAGTGACAGAATAAGGCGTGTGTGGGTGGTAACAGGGGAAGGTGCTTGAAAACGGGGAGTGGAGATCAGAACGCAGGCGTGCTTAAAGGTCAAAACGAGCGTTTTATGGGTGTGCATAATTAATATAGCAGCGTCAATGACCACGTCATTTGTTTTTTTTTAACTCAGAACTGCTCGCAAAATAGCGGTTGAAAAAACCAACCACAAGAATAGCGAGCAGTTCATATCCTGTTCGATGTACTCGATTAATCTAATAAATAGCGGACATGACGTAGGATGCGAGCGGCCAGGGGGCGTATTTTTAAAAAAAACGAACGCAAGTTTTGCTCGCTCGTTCAGACATAGAGGCGTGAACAGACCGCAAACAGCGAACGGTTCATTTGAATAGCCACCCCTTGTTTTAGAACGAACGACCGCAAATAGCGAGTGGCTCTGAATGAGGGCCTAAGTCCTTATCCTGCATTGTCTTGTAATGTAAGTCCCTGTTCTCTTGCTTTTGCTCATTTGTTTATGTACTTTGTTAGGTGCTGCGGAACACTTGTGGTCCTTATAAAGGATAACAATAATAAAGAGCAACTGAATGAAGAGAAATATAAACCACCTAGGCATATCACAGTACACATAAGCAAATATAAGATAGTAGAAGTACAAAAATGATCATATGAGGAGGCAGAGGCATGCATCCTAAAATAAATAAAAAAAAATAAAACACACAGACTTAACCCTGTACAACCCACCTGCCCACACTGTTTACCCATCCCAAACTTGGTATACCTGGATATCTAACAGTAAACCCTGTACCCTACTAACTAAGCAATGGAAGAAAAACAAAGGTTATGTCGGGAGGTAGTCTTACCTCCAACCGAAAGGACAGGAACCCTCTAGACTCCGAGACACTGAGAGAACAGGACTGGACCGGACAGGTCAACATATCTAAATATCTATAAATGACTGCATTCAGAACACAAAGCAAATGAAGGAAAGGGACATTAACAATCCAGTCATAAACATAGAAAATAGTGCAATATGCAGCCTCATACTGCCAGCTGTATATACAGAAACAGATAACTTATAAGTAGAGATGTGCGCCGACCCCCGTGTGTTGGTTTTGGTTTTGGATCTGGATCTCCACTGGTTTTGGATCTGGATTGGTTTTGCCAAAACCTCACGTCCGTGGTTTGTCTTCGTGTTTTGGTTTGGATCTGGATTTTTTTCTTAAAAAATAAAAAAACAGCTAAAATCACATAAAATGGGCCTTGTTTTGTTCCTACAGTATTAATAACCTCAATAACATTTATTTCCACTCGTTTCCAGTCAATTTTGACCACCTCACAGCTCACAAGGGGACCAGGAAGCGTGCTTTCCAAAAATAAATAACAATTGCAAATCTTTGCAAATCTTCAATAAAGGCATTTCCCAACCTGTACAGGGACATAAAAAAAACCATAGTTAATGGCCTTCAAACTGCCGTTGTTCCCACTGTTCACTTAACCTATGAGATATATTGTGAACAAGAGACTACCTACCTATCAGCTCAGGCATAGACACTTCCTGAGGAACAGAGTTCTGTTCTCTGGAGGGAAGCCAAATAGGTGGGAGCCCCTGTTCCAACATCTGAAGCTCTTATCTCTCCACATCATCTATGATAGAAGAAAAAAAATGTCATTGGGGACATCTGGCTCCCCTTTCTGTACCCTGCTTACCCTTTTTGGACAGGAAGTCCAGGATGGATGGTTTGGAAGAAGAAGGCCTAGCAACAGATGACACACACAAAAAAATTGTTTATTTATTATTTTGGGCAGCAGCCCCTCGACAGACAGGAGCACAGCACCCCTGCGCAGCTATGCTGATGACAGTGACAACCAGGTGTAAAATTGATAATAAATTAATTAAAAAACAATTCATTGGGTGCAGCCCCTGGCTGCAAAATTGATAATAAATTAATCAGGCAGCAATGCCCCAGCCAGCACATAATGCAAAGGATAAAGGTGCAAGATGGAGTAGTCCTGGGGCCCTCCCACCCACCCTTATGTTGTATACGAAACAGGACAGTTTAACAAACCAATCATTTCAGTGACAAGGACTGCCAATTATGGCTGAAATTATTGGTTTGTTTGGACCCCCATAAAACAAGCTGCCAATGTGCATTGGAAATGGAAATGAAAATTATCCCATATACAAACTGTCTTTACATTACAAGTTGTCCTCGTCATCCCCATCAGTGTGTACATCCTCTCCTTCACACAATATTAATTTGTCCCCGCTGGAATCCACCATAGGCGTCTCTGTAATTTTTTTATGTAATTGTTGGTAGAGGTTTTCCTCGTGGAATTTGTAATTCATTTTAATGAACATCATCTGTTCCACATTTTGAGGAAGTAACCTCCTACCCCGATCACTGACAAGGTTGCCAGCTGCACTAAAAACTCTTTAGGAGTACACACTGGAGGGTGGGCAACTTAAATAATGCAAAGCTAGTTTGTGTATGGGACTCCAAATTGCCTCTTTTTCCTGTCAGTACTGAAAGGGACTGTCTGACATGTCTATTAGGATGTTATCTCTGAAATAGTCCTCCACCATTCTGTGAATGGAAACCGTATCACACATAGTCACGGTAGAAGACATGTCACTAGTAGGCAGTTTTCTCAGGCCCAACCAGATGTCAATTTTTGGTGAACGATCTGCATGACCAGCAGGCATTCTGTAAGGAAAATTTAGTTTTTTCCTGGCAGCTGTTGAAACTGAAGGAGTAGAGGATGGCGTTTCACATGCGGCTGCAGCTGACGATTTTTTGACCAACAGCTCTTTGCATAGTTTTAGATTTTGGTCTGTTGGAAAAAAACTCACAAGGTATGGCTTAAACCTGGGATCCAGAATGGTGGGCAAAATATATTTTTCAGATATCAATAGATTGACGACTCTTGGATCCTGGTGAAGTGAATCAAGGGCTTGATCCACCAGTCCGACATACTTTGCGCAAATCGTCCATTTCAGCTCCTCCTTCAGTTTCTCCAGCTGTTTTTGCAAAAGTCTGATGAGGGGAATGACCTGACTCAAGCTGGTAGTGTCTGAACTAACTTCACGTGTGGCAAGTTCAAAGGGTTTGAGAACCTTGTACAACACGGAAATTATTCTCCACTGCGCTTGAGTAAGGTGCATTCCCCCTCCACGGCCTATGTCATAGTCCGTTGCATAGGCCTGGATGGCCTTTTGCTGTTCCTCCATTCGCTGATGCATAAAGAGGGTAGAATTCCACCAAGTTACTACCTCTTCCTTCAGCTGATGGAACGGCAAATTTAACAGTACCTGCTGCTCATGCAATCTTCGACAAGCGGTCGCCGAATGTCTAAAATGTCCGGATATTTTGCGGGCCACCGAAAGCATCTCCTGCACGACTGTGTCACTTTTTAAGAAATGTTGCACCACCAAATTAATTGTGTGAGCAAAACATGGGACGTGTTGGAATTCGCCCACATGTAATGCTCTAACAATATTGGTGGCATTGTCTGAAATCACAAATCCCGAGGAGAGTCCAAGTGGGGTAAGCCATTTAGCAATGATTTCCCTGAGTTTTTCTAAGAGGTTCTCAGCGGTATGCCTCTTAGTGAAACCAGTTATACAAAGAGTAGCCTGCCTCTGTATCAGCCGTCTTTTGGTAGATGTTGCTGCTGCTGTTGCTGTTTTAGGCAATACAACTACCCATTAGGCTGTCACAGTCATGTAATCCTTAGTTTGCCCTGTCCCACTTGTCCACATATCAATGGTCAAGTGGACAGTGGGTACAACGGCATTTCTGAGGACATTAATAAGGTTTTTTTTAATGTCCTTGTACAGACTTGGAATTGCTATTCTTGCGAAGTGGAATCTAGAAGGCATCTGGTAGCAAGGACACAGGACCTTAATTAACTGTTGAAAACCCACTGCAGTAATGGCGGGTACTGGACGCACATATAATACCAGCATAGCTGTTATGGCATCAGTAATCTGCTGTGCAAATTGGTGATTGCTGTCATACTTGTTTGCCCTTGCAAATGATTGTTTGACAGTTAATTGTTTTTTGGAGGATACTCTACAAGTAGTTTTCTTCCTGGTCCCCTTCTGGGATGAAGATCCACTGACAGCAATAGCAGCAGCAACAGGCGTAGTCATCAAGGATCCTTCTGAGAAATCACGGATAGGAGAGGAGTCAATCATGCTTCGAATACCAACATTGGATGCAGCAGGACTACTTCCGATGATGAATGAGGATGTTGATGATGCAGGTGTTGGTGTTGGAGATTGAAGGCGCTTGGATCTCATAGAGAGGGAGCAGGTAGGTGACACTGGACTTGTTATGTTTTGAGTTTTGGAACTTGGCGACGTACACTTTGATATTTGATGAATGCGCTCCAAGTGACGTAACAAGGAAGAGGTTCCTAGGTGGTTTAGGTCCCTCCCTCTACTCACTGTTGCATGGGAATGGGCACATATGGCTTGACAAATGTTGTCCGGATCGGGATGGAAATAATTCCACACATGAGAAGTAGATTATTTTGTCTTTTGTCCCGGCATGACAACAATGGGCTTTGGCTTTTTCAAACCATTGGCAACAGCTGTTGCCTTACTTACACAAAGGACATCCTCGGCATCAACATCCTCATCACCAACATCTTCATCATCAACATCCTCATCATCCTTAGCGCCTTCAACTACCAAAATATCCTCCTCCTCCATGAGCAATTCCACAGAAGCATCCTCAATGACTACGTGTGCAAGATGTTGACTGCCCTTCCCCACATTTACAGAGGGCACACAAATGTTGGAATTTGGAGGATCCTCCAGTACACTAGTATTTAGGTCGGGCTCACACATGGCAACCGCGGACACACTTGCACTCTCCTCGGGGATTTGTAATTTCGATTTCTCAGGGCACACAGTTGGCTTTTCAGGAGCTGTCTTAACAACTTTCACATTTTTAATTGGACCACCACCACTACTACTACAAGCAGAAGGGCTATTAGAATCAGCAGTCTTCATAAAGAAAAGCCAAGGCCTTATCCTTTCCTTGCCACTTCGTGTAGTGAATGGCATATTGCCAATTTTTTGTTATCTAAAGGCAAATATCCTTTCATTTTTTTTTCTTAACTTCAGTAAAACTTGCTTTACCATATCGATGGAGTGACTTAAGCCCTGGGGCATAGACCTTCATAGAGGACGAGGTAGTTGGCGGCCTTGCATTGCTGGCGGCAGCTACAACATGTGGTTCTTGGCCTTGCTCTCCTGTCATGTGACAGCCCTCCATATTTTCTGCAGTCTTGAAGCAGTGTCACAATCACCAATAGTGTAGCCAAGGTGCGGTTACAAAATTCACACACGTGCAGTCGTGCGCACACACAAAAATATTAGAAAAAAAGACTAATGATGATTTCAATTTTTTGTCAGCTCCAGAAAAACTTGGCCCCAGAGCAACGATTGATCACGACTGGAGTCGGGCAGCACTAGGTTGCAACTTGCATTGGTGGCTGGACCTTTTTTTTGTTTTTAGCACGATGGGAGTTGGGCTGGATCTTGTGCGGTACTGCAGTTAAGCCTAACATGCACGCGCACACACACACACACAGAAAAATATAAAAGACACTTTGATTGATTTTTTTTTTTGACTATATATATTTTTTTTTTTTTTTGGAGTCCAGAACTTGGGCCCAGATGGACACAGCACAAGCCCATATGTATCTGCAGTTCTGCACCAGCCCAGATGGACACAGCAGACATGAAAAACACCAGCCCAGAATGGATCAGCAGCACCAGCCCAGGACACATCATACAGCCCAGATGGATCAGCAGACAGCACAGTGACAGTGACAGCACCATGACCAGAGACTAGAATGGATCAGCAGTCACCAGCCCAGGACACATCATACAGCCCAGATGGATCAGCAGACAGCACAGTGACAGTGACAGCACCATGACTAGAGACTAGAATGGATCAGCAGTCACCAGTCCAGGACACAGCAGACAGCACCATCACCTCTCTCAGCCTTACATTACCCATCCTCCCTGTTCAGTCTCCACAGCCGGAGTGAAATGGCGTCCATTGCGTGGTCCCTTATATATTACATTAATCATAGAGACGAAAGCTCGCGAACCACGAGATTTCGTCTCTATGGCTTTGCCTCGATTTGAGAGATCCGAGTAAGGCGGGAACATCCGAGCCTGCTTGGATCCGACTCGGTTATGCTAAATTCGGGTGGGTTCAGATCTCTGTAAACTGAACCCGCTCATCTCTACTTATAAGCAATAATAAAAATAAAAAAAAGTGGCGAGCTTCTACTCATACAGCCCCAGTTTAATCTGGAGAATTAGCACAACCTAGAACCCTCTGCTCCCTGGATGTTTCGAAGAAATAACTCCCCCATCTGCCACCACTCTCAATCTAGCAGGAAGCAACATGGAGTAGGGAGGCGAAGGTCTCGCAATTGCCGGTGAAGTATGGCATCCCAGTCCTTAAAGTGCAGAACCTTAGCAATACACCTACAGAAAACGACTCTAGGGCAATGATTCTGAGTGGAAATACAATGTGACCTCTCAACTGCATAGTGAGCAGTAAATTCACCTCTCCCAAATAGCTCCACAAGCCATTTCTTCACAAATTCCTCTGGGTGAGAGCCCTCAGCTTTGTCTGGAATACAAATAAGGAGAACAGTATTCCTCTGAAGTCAACCCTCAATATCACTGAGTTTCAAATGACAAGCTATCATCTGGGACTCCAAGGTAGAGAGCCTCCCTGCCACAGAAGCAGTGACATCCTCCATTGTGCAAATGAGAGTTTCAGCATCACTCGCACGCTAACATATTTTTTTGCAAATCCTGACAGTTTATTGGGACCATAACAATTTTGCCTGTCACAGTTATTTCAGAGGCAGTAATGGCTTCCAGGAATTGCTGTAAGGTAATCTCTGGCCTCTGGCTCTTCAGGCTGACAAGAGGTAGTAGGGACAGAGGAGCCTGTGGTGCCCCTAGAAGCAGTCCGGTAAAACTGGCAATTAAATAGACTTCTTTATCCTACAGTAACTGCTGCAGTACATCTTTGGCTAAAACTATAGAAAATACAGTTTATCAATTACTTCAAAACGTTATATTTTAAACACACAACAACTTTCTCAATAGCACATTTAATGAAATAGCAAAAGCGACTTTGAGTCCTATATGAGAAAAGCGCTATATAAATAAAATTATTATTATTATTATTATAAGCTATATTATCTCTCAGTAAACTAGCAAACCCCAGACATTTACTTTAAGATGAACATCGTAATCGTATAACTTAGGGCCTGATTCAGACCCACTCGCGAGCGGCTGTCCGCTCGCAAGTGGGTCGATGGTCTGCACTGAGCATGCGCACGACAGAGGGAGCTCCGTCGTACGCATGCGCCAGACGCGACGAGCGAAGGACTTTCCTTCGCTCGTTGTGTCTGATCAAAGGGGGCGTGCTGTCGATGTTGATTGACAGCACGCCCCCTTTGGTGGGCGTGCCGGGGGCGTGCCTCCCTGACGGGGGCGTTCCCAAGGGAACGCCTCCCGCCAGAAGCCGGCCCACTGACATCACTAGTGATGTCAGTGGGAGTGATTTTGGCTCTGATAGAGCCAAAATCACTCCGGGCCTTGCGGTTGAAAACCTCAACCGCAGGCTCCGGCTCGCAGTTTCGATGGTCGCGATGGTCAAGACCACCGCGGCCATCAAACTGCACGCTCGTATAGACTGTGGGTGGTGACCCACAGCTATACGAGCGTCCAGGAGGACGCTCCATAGTTATGGAGGACGGCCCTCATTCAGAGCGTGCGCTCTGCTCAGAGCGTACGGCTCTGAATGAGGGCATTTGCCATAGTTGGCATTTAACTATGGAGCGTCCTCCTGGACGCTCGTATAGCTGTGGGTCACCACCCACAGCCTATACGAGCGTGCAGTTTGATGGCCGCGATGGTCTTGACCATCGCGACCATCGAAACTGCGAGCCGGAGCCTGCGGTTGAGGTTTTCAACCGCAAGGCCCGGAGTGATTTTGGCTCTATCAGAGCCAAAATCACTCCCACTGACATCACTAGTGATGTCAGTGGGCCGGCTTCTGACGGTAGGCGTTCCCTTAGGAACGCCCCCGTCAGGGAGGCACGCCCACCACAGGGGGCGTGCTGTCAATCAACATCGACAGCACGCCCCCTTTGATCAGACACAACGAGCAAAGGAAAGTCCTTCGCTCGTCGTGTCTGGCGCATGCGCACGACGGAGCTCCCTCCGTCGTGTGCATGCTCAGTGCAGAACATCGACCCACTTGCGAGCGGACAGCCGCTTGCGAGTGGGTCTGAATCAGGCCCTTAGTCAGCACATGTACCATGCTGTTGCAGGGCCGCCTCCAGGAGTCGCAGCACCCTGTGCCGACTCTCTAGAGTGTGCCCCAACATCGGGTCGTGGCCTAATTACCATAGGCAATGCCCCCTACATGGCGTTATTTGGATGCGTGCCCGCATGGCACATGTCCAAATAACATCAGGCTGGGGTGAGCCTCACTAGCTGGGCTTCCCCAGCCCTCTCCCATCACTGAATGGATGCTGCGCGCATGCGCGCAGCATCCATTCAGACTCCGGGGTCTGGCACCGCCGCACAGCTGCGGCGGTGGGGATCCCCAACTTCCCAATTTGACCACCCGTGGACCACTTCGGCCCACGGGTGGAACAGCGGTACAGTACTGTCCCACTGAAATCGGGATGTTGGGGAGGAGTGTGAACACACACTGGTCGAACACCCCTAGAGCTGGCACTGTTCTGTTGGTATATATAAAATATGTAACTTAGGGCCTGATTCAGACCCGCTCGTGAACGCTGAGCACTCGCAAGCGTGTCGATGGTGGCCCACGATGCCGGCTCCGTCGTGCGCATGCGCGAGACCCGGATAGCGACAGGCAAACCGTCGCTCTGGGTCTCGTACCTAAGGGGGCATGCTGTCGATGTTGAGTGACAGCACGCCCCCTTTGGTGGGCGGGCCGGGGGAGTGGCTGCCCAAACGGAGGCGTTCCCATGTGAACGCCTCCGTTTGGGGCCGGCCCCAATGACATCACGAGTGATGTCAGTGGGAGAGATTTTGGCTGTGTTAGAGCCGAAATCTCTCTGGGGCTTGCGGCAACGAGACCCTACCACAAGAGTCTCGTCGCAAGCCCGATGGTCGCGATGGCCTTAGTGTCTGGCAGATATAAATTTATATTGCAGCTCACTTACAGTATAATAGGGACATCTGCCTTGCTCAGCTCAACTCACCCAGCCTCCACGGATTTTGCTGAAGCTCTCAGCTCTGCCAATCTCTCTGTCCAAATCTCCTGCACGCAAAGGGCTCGATCCAATTAGCCGCGATAATCTCGCCAGTGTGAGTCATTGTGGCGATGCTTTATCCAGTTAGACAGTTTTGTTACTGTTTCCATGGGATCGGTATGATATATTAATATATGTAGCCCTATTGAGGCTCAGCTCAGTTCCATTATAAACCATCTGGAAAATATTCCCCTGGCTCTATCCTTAGGGAATTGGTAAGTTAGTATATAGGACACTCACTGGCTGCTTCCCTATACTGATGCACTCTAACTCACTAGACTGTAAGTAATTTGCCTTCCCAGCTTTCAGCCTCTATTGCTGCATGCAATGTCAAGGTAAATGCGGTGCAGTTATTTTACTCACTGCTAGTAGGGCACTGCTGCCGCTACCAACATGCTACACAGGAGCGCTGCAAGTACAGCCCACTCCTGTTGGCTTCAACCCGCCATCTAGTGCTGGCTAATCAGCACATGCTGATGCTCACTACCGGCTTATGCTGCTGTAGCTGCTCCCGGCTACGGATCTCCTTCTACTGTTGCTTCTGTTCACTGGCCTCAGGGACATCTTCTAGAAACTGCTGCTGCTAACTTCTTCCCAGCTCTGTGACCTAGAAAGGCCCACCCCCTCCACCACCTACTGTGTTTAAAATAACTAGATGTTATTTCATTTAATTTTGTCTTTTTGTGTATATTTTCCTTTTACCATCAGTGCTTTGTTTTGAAATCTTGTCAAAGCACAATATAACATTACAAATAGCCATCTACATACAGTTAAAATAAATATACATTTGTATAATGTTCTAAAAAAAAATTAATTCTAACCACTGAATAACTTTACAAATCGAGGACACTCTGACACTCTGAATCAGGGCCCTCCTACCTAAAAATGGAGCGGCCAAAAAGATGGTCGCGATGGTCAAGACCTAATTCAGACCCGCTCAGCGCTCGCGAGCGGGTCTGAATTAGGCCCCGAGTCTTCTGTCGAGCATTTTGAAAACACCTCTCCTGAGAATGGTCAACTAAATATTTAAATACAGGAGGAATGTTTTAATGTTTTGTGACTTAAATTAGTTTGCAAAAGAATGTTTATAATCTATTTGTGAACATATATTTTTGTTCATGTGCATTAACGATGGGCAGTTATATAAAATATGCTATACAGGGGTATTTAAACAAACATAATAATAATAAAGAGCAGCAAGAAATGAAATAATAACAATAATATATATATTTCAGTGGAAAAGTAATTCACATGTTATTATGTACATAAATATATAAATTTACTTCCTATAAATGATTGTTAAAAGGAGAGGTTATAATCATGGGAGATTTTAATCTACCTGATATAAACTGGGAGGTGTATGTGGCAAGTTCCACTAGAAGTAGGGACATCCTGAATTCATTGCAGGGAGCCTCCCTTCAGCAATTGGTGAGGGAGCCCACTCGGAAAGACGCAATATTAGACTTAATACTTACAAATGGAGACAATATATCTGATGTAAAAGTGGGTGAAAACCTGGGATCCAGTGATCATCAAGCAGTATGGTTCAGAATAAAGACAGATACTGACTCCCCCCCATACAAAAACAGAGGTGTTAGATTTTAGGAAGGCTGATTTTGCAGGGATGGGAAGATGTTTAAGTGAATCTTTGGCAGAGTGGAGGAATTTGATAGGAGTGCAGGTGAGGTGGGACAATTTAAAAAGTGCAATATTAAAGGCAACAGACCTTTGTATCAAAAGGGTTAGGGAAACCACCAGGAAAAACAAGCCAGTGTGGTTTGGGAAAGAGGTAGCAAGTATTGTGAATGCAAAAAAGAGGCCTTTAGGAAATACAAGCAGACGCAAAATAATGAGGACAAAGAGGAGTATCTTGTAAAACAGAAGGAGGCTAAGAAAGTAACCAGATGTGCAAAGGCAAAAGCTGAGGAGAAAATGGCACAGTCAGTGGGTAAAGGGGGCAAAACTTTTTTTAAGTATATAAGCGAAAGGAGAAAAACAAAAGGTGAAATAAAAAGACTAAAGACAGAAAGAGGGAGTCTTGTTGAGGGAGACAATGTAATAGCTGATCATCATAATAATTATTTTTGTTCAGTATTCACCACTGAGAGAGAGGGAAAGGGGCCACGGTTAAGTTGCAGGTGTAATCAGAAAAATAAGGTAGGAACAAGCACATTTACAGAGGAGAGATACTAACAGAACTCTCAAAACTGACAGTGGATAAATCAATGGGTCCAGAATGGGATACATCCAAGGAGACTAAAAGAGCTTAAAGGGGTGCTGGTAACACCATTAACAGAATTATTCAACCAGTCACTAGCTACTGGAGTAATTCCAGAGGACTGGAAAAGAGTAAACGTTGTCCCACTGCACAAAAGTGGAAGCAAGGAAGAGGCAAGCAACTACCGAACAGTGAGCCTTACATCAGTAGTAGGGAAATTGATGGAAACACTCTTAAAAGAAAGAGTCGTAGATAATTTCAAATCCAGCAATTTGCAGGATCCCAAACAGCATGGATTTACTGGGGGAGATCATGTCAAACAAATCTTATTGACTTTTTTGACTGGTTGACTAAGGAAATAGATAAAGGGGGGCCATAGATTTGGGCTTATCTAGACTTTAGTAAGGCTTTTGACACTGTTCCACATTGCAGACTGTTAAATAAACTGGAAAGCATGGGATTGGATACAAAGATAGTTGAATGGATAAGATCATGGCTGCAGGATAGGAAACAGAGAGTTGTAGTAAACGGAGTGCAGTCTCAGGAGGGAAATGTTACCAGTGGAGTACCTCAGGGATCTGTACTTGGACCAGTGCTTTTTAATATCTTTATTTGTGACATTGCAAATGGTATTGAAGGGAAATTATGCCTTTTTGCAGATGACACAAAGGTATGAAACAGGGTAGACACACCAGGAGGGGTAAAACAAATGATTGATGATCTAGGAAGACTAGAGGCACGTGGCAACTACAGTTTAATGCCAAAAAATGCAAGATCATGCACTTGGGTCTCAAAAATCTAAAGGCTAAATATAGTATTAATTAGGGGTGTGCACCGGCCACTTTTCGTGGTTTGTGTTTTGGTTTTCGATCTGGATCTTTCTTCCTGTTTTGGATCTGGATTGGTTTTGCCAAAACCACCCTTCCGTGTTTTGGGTTCTGGGTTTTGTGTTTTGGATCTGTATTTTTTTTTAAAAAAATGCTAAAATCACAGAATTTGTGGGTTTTTCTGCTCCTATACTATTACTAACCTCAATAACCTTAATTTCCACTCATTTCCAGTCTATTCTGAACACCTCACACCTCACAATAGTGTTTTTATGTCCAAAAGGTTGCACCGAGGTAGCTGGATGACTATGCTAAGCGACATGAGTGGGCGGCACAAACACGTGGCCCATCTAGGAGTGACACTGCAGTGGCAGACAGGATGGCAGTTTGAAAAACTAGGCGCCAAACAGTACATAATGCAAAGAAATAAAAGAGGTGCAAGATGGAATTGTCCTTGGGGCTTCCCACCCACCCTTATGTTGTATAAACAGGACATGCACACTTTAACAAACCAATCATTTCAGTGCCAGGGTCTGCCACACGACTGTGGCTGAAATGATTGGTTCGTTTGGGCCCCCACAAACAAGCTGGCAATTAATCTGTCCCTGCACAAACTGGCTCTACGGAGGCAAGATGTCGTCCTCATCCTCCTCATCCACCGATTCCTCACCCTCTTCAGTGTTGTGTACATCCTCATCCTCACAGAGTATTAATTCGTCCCCACTGGAATCCACCACCACAGGTCCCTCTGTACGTTCTGGAGGCTGGTCTCCCTGGAAGAGTTGATAATTCATTTTTATGAACATCATCTTCTCCACATTTTGTGGAAGTAACCTCCTACGCCTTTCGCTGACAAGGTTACCGGCTGCACTAAACACTCTTTCGGAGTACACACTGGAAGGGGGGCAACTCAGGTAAAATAGAGCCAGTTTGTACAGGGGCTTCCAAATTGCCTCTTTTTCCTGCCAGTACAGGTACGGACTGTCTGACATGCCTACTTGGATGCTGTCACCAATGTAATCCTCCACCATTCTGTCAATGGTGACAGTATCATATGCAGTGGCAGTAGACATGTCAGAAATTGTTGCCATGTCCTTCAGTCCGGACCAGATGTCCAAACTTGGTCCGGCCTGCCCTGCATCACCCCCAGCGGGTTGCTTAGGATACCTGTTTTTTCCTGGCAGCCCCAGTTGCAGGAGAAAATGAAGAAGGAGCTGTTGACATGTCACGTTCCGCTTCAGCTGACAGTGTTTTCACCAGCAGGTCTTTGCACCTCTGCAGGCTTGTGTCGGCCGGAAAGAGAGACACCACATAGGCTTTAAACCTAGGATCGAGCATGGTGACCAAAATGTAGTGATCTGATTTCAACAGATTGACCACCCTGGAATCCTGGCAAAGCGAATGAAGGGCTTCATCCACAAGTTCCACATGCCGAGCGGAATCGCTCCGTCTTAGCTCCTCCTTCACTTTCTCCAGCTGCTTCTGCAAAAGCCTGATGAGGGGAATGATCTGACCCAAGCTGGCAGTGTCTGAACTCACTGCACATGTGTCAAGTTCGAAGGGCTGGAGAACCTTGCACAACACAGAAATCATTCTCCACTGCACTTGAGTCAGGTGCATACCCCCTCCTTTGCCTAGGTCATAGGTGGATGTATAGGCTTGAATGGCCTTTTGCTGCTCCTCCATCCTCTGAAGCATATAGAGGGTTGAGTTCCACTGTGTCACAACCTCTTGCTTCAGGTGATGGCGGGTCAGGTTCAAGAGTGTTTGCTGGCGCTCCAGTCTTCGGCACGCAGTCGCTGAATGACGAAAGTGGCCAGAAATTTTTCGGGCCACCCAAAGCGTCTCCTGCACGCCCCTGTCGCTTTTCAGAAAATTCTGCACCACCAAGTTTATTGTGTGAGCAAAACATGGGACGTGCTGGAATTTGCCCAGATGTAAAGCCCGCACAATATTGGTGACGTTGTCAGATATCACAAATCCCCAGGAGAGTCTAAGTGGGGTAAGCCACTGGGCGATGATTTCCCTCAGTTTCTCTAAGAGGTTGTCGGCAGTGTGCCTCTTACTGAAACCGGTGATACACAGCGTAGCCTGCCATGGAACGAGCTGGCATTTCTGAGCTGCTGCTACTGGTGACGCTGCTGTTGTTGCTGCGTAAGGTGATACATCTACATAGTGGGCTGTCACAGTCATATAGTCCTTAGTTTGCCCTGTTCCACTTGTCCACATGTCCGTGGTTAAGTGGACATTGGGTACAACCGCATTTTTCAGGACACTGAGGACACTTTTTCTGATGTTTCTGTACAGTCTTGGTATCGCCTGCCTAGTGAAGTGGAATCTAGACGGGATTTGGAACCGGGGACACACTACCTCCATCAATTGTCTAAATCCCACTGCACTAATGGCGGATACCAGACGCACATCTAACACCAACATATCAGTCAAGGCCTCAGTTATATGTTTTGCTTCAGGATGACTGCTGTCGTACTTCATCCTCCTCGCTAAGGACTGTTGAAGGGTCAATTGTTTAGTAAAACTAGTGGTGTTCCTACTTCCTCTCTGGGATGATGAACGACTCCCAGCAGCAGCAACAGCAGCAGCAGCAGCAGCAGGCGTAGCAATGCAGGATCCTCCGGAGGAATCCCGGATAGGAGAGTCAGTCATGCCTGTGACATGGCCTGCAGGACTACTTCCGATCCTGAATAAGGAGGAAATTGACGAGGAGGGAGTTGATGGTGTGGTTTGCAGGCGCTTGGATACAACAGGACAATGGGATTTAGGTGTCCCTGGACTGCTTACAGTCTTAGCCAAAGTTTCTGAACTTGACAGTAACTTCTTATGAACGCGCTGCAGGTGCCGTATAATGGAGGATGTTCCTAGGTGGTTAACGTCCCTACCCCTACTTATTTGTTGTCCAGATTTGGACAGAAATATTGCCAGAACAAAGAGGTGGAATGTTTGGTCTTCTGCCCAGGCATGACCGTGATGGGCTTTTTCATCCCATGGACAACAACTGTCTCCCCCGGAGCCAGATTTAAACAAACCACATCACCATCAGAATCCACCTCGCCAACTTCCTCCTCAGCGCCAGCTACACCAGTATCCTCATCCTGTTGTACTTCAACAGTGACATCTTCCATTTGCATATCAGCAAGTGGACTGTGGGTGCTCCTTTCAGCACTTGCAGTGGGCGTGCAAATGGTGGAAAGAGCCACCTCTTCCCGTCCAGTGCTGGGAAGGTCAGGCATCGCAACCGCCACCACACTTGGACTCTCCTTGGGGATTTGTGATATCTTCTTAGAACGCACAGTTCTTCGCTGTGCTTTTGCCAGCTTAACTCGTTTGATTTTTTTTAGCGGGAGGAGGGCTTCCATCGTCATGTGAAGCTGAACCACTAGTCATGAACATAGGGAAAGACTTTAGCCGTTCCTTGCCACTCCGTGTCGTAAATGGCATATTGGCAAGTTTACGTTTCTCCTCAAATGATTTAAATGCTTTTTTTAAGGTCATTTTCCCGAACTTTGTCATTTGGGATTGTATGTGCCCTCTACTATGACATTGGGCATCGGCCTTGGCAGACGACGTTGATGGCATGTTATTGTCTATGTCATGACTAGTGGCAGCAGCTTCAGCACTTGGAGGAAGTGGTTCTTGATCTTTCCCTATTTTATTTTTATCTGAGAAAGTTTGGTCCTCCATTTATGTTATATTGATATATATACGTGCGGTTAAGGCGCACACAAACACAAAAAAAATTTTTTTTTTTTTCAACTATAGCCCACACAATTCACAAAGACAGAAAAAAAAGAAGTTTTTATTCTTTGTGAAGCGCACTTTGAGGGTTACACCACCCTTTAACAGACAGACGCACTCTTGTCGCTGCTGCTTTGAGGATGCAGGTGCGGCTACTGCGCATACATTTCACACACAAACACAGAAAATAATTTTTTATTTTTGTTGGAGACTAGTACAATTTGTGGGTTACACCACCCTTTAAGAAATGAGCCAGCCAGCTCTTTACTTATGGGACACAGGCGCACGCTTGGCGCTGCTCCTTTGTTGATGCACATGCAGCTACAGTGCACACAATTCACAAAGACAGAAAAAAAAGAAGAATTTTTTATTCTTTGTGGAGCGCACTTTGAGGGTTACACCACCCTTTAACAGACAGACGCACGCTTGGCGCTATTGCTTTGAGGATGCAGGTGCAGCTACAGCCCACACAATTCACAAAGACAGAAAAAAAAAGGAGATTTTTTTATTTTTTGTGGAGTGCACTTTGGGGGTTACAGCACCCTTTAACGGACAAGCCAGCCGGCCCTTTACTTATGGGACACAGGCGCACGCTTGGCGCTGCTCCTTTGTTGATGCACGTGCAGCCACAGTGCACACAATTCACAAACACAGATAATATTTTTTTATTTGGTTTGGAGTGCACTTTGGGGGTTACAGCACCCTTTAATGGTCAAGCTAGTCGGCCCTTTACTTATGACACAGGCGCACGCTTGGCACTATTTTGTTGAGGCATGTGCGGCTACTGCGCACACAATTCACAAACAGAAAAAATATTTATTTTTTTGGCACTTGGGGGGAGCACGCCTGATGGACAGAGCACCCCCTGGACAATTCTACAGCACCCCTTTAGAACTAGGACACTGCACAGGACTTTGGAGTGGACACAGCCCTTATGGACAACTGACTGCACAACACAGTCCAGCCAGCCCCTATGGACTTTGGAGGAGTGGACAAAGCCCCTAAGGACAATAGCAGCACAGCACAACACAGCCAGCCCTTATGGACTTTGGAGAAAGTTTGGTCCTCCATTTATGTTATATTGATATATACGTGCGGCTAAAGTGCACACAAACACAGAAAATATTTTTTTATTTTTGTTGGAGACTAGTGCACTTTGTGGGTTACACCACCCTTTAAGAAATGAGCCAGCCGGCTCTTTACTTATGGGACACAGGCGCACGCTTGGCGCTGCTCCTTTGTTGATGCACGTGCAGCTACAGTGCACACAATTCACAAAGACAGAAAAAAAATAAGAATTTTTTATTTTTTGTGGAGCGAACTTTGAGGGTTACACCACCCTTTAACAGACAGACGCATGCTTGTTGCTGCTGCTTTGAGGATGCACGTACAGTGCAGACAATTCACAAACACAGAAGAAAATGTTTTATTTTTGTTGGAGCCTACTTTGGGGTTACACCACCCTTTAACAGACAGACGCACGCTTGGCGCTGCTGCTTTGAGGATGCAGGTGCAGCTATAGCCCACACAATTCACAAAGACAGAAAAAAAAGAAGTTTTTATTCTTTGTGAAGCGCACTTTGAGGGTTACACCACCCTTTAACAGACAGACGCACTCTTGTCGCTGCTGCTTTGAGGATGCAGGTGCGGCTACTCCGCATACATTTCACACACAAACACAGAAAATAATTTTTTATTTTTGTTGGAGACTAGTGCACTTTGTGGCCAGCCGGCTCTTTACTTATGGGACACAGGCGCACGCTTGGCGCTGCTCCTTTGTTGATGCACATGCAGCTACAGTGCACACAATTCACAAAGACAGAAAAAAAATAAGAATTTTTTATTCTTTGTGGAGCACACTTTGAGGGTTACACCACCCTTTAACAGACAGACGCACGCTTGGCGCTGCTGCTTTGAGGATGCAGGTGCAGCCACAGTGCACACAATTCACAAACACAGATAATATTTTTTTATTTGGTTTGGAGTGCACTTTGGGGGTTACAGCACCCTTTAATGGTCAAGCTAGTCGGCCCTTTACTTATGACACAGGCGCACGCTTGGCACTATTTTGTTGAGGCATGTGCGGCTACTGCGCACACAATTCACAAACAGAAAAAATATTTATTTTTTTTGCACTTGGGGGGAGCACGCCTGATGGACAGAGCACCCCCTGGACAATTCTACAGCACCCCTTTAGAACTAGGACACTGCACAGGACTTTGGAGTGGACACAGCCCTTATGGACAACTGACTGCACAACACAGTCCAGCCAGCCCCTATGGACTTTGGAGGAGTGGACAAAGCCCCTAAGGACAATAGCAGCACAGCACAACACAGCCAGCCCTTATGGACTTTGGAGGAGTGGACACAGCCCCTATGGACAACAGCAGCACAGCACAACACAGCCAGCCCCTATGGACTTTGGAGGAATGGACATAACCCCTATGGACAACAGCAGCACAGCACAGCACAGCACCGCACAACACTACACTACACTACACTACACAGCCCAGCCAGCCCTAACTCCCACCCTCCCTTTTCACTGTCCACAGCCGAGTGAGAAAATGGCACCGACGCGGGTACCTTATATAGAATCCAAAACCCGCGAGACCCGGAAGGCGGGATGATGACGTTTTGCCTCGATTTCAGATCCGAGTCAGGCGGGAAAAGTCGAGCCTGACTCGGATCGGCCTCGGATCTGGGGGGCTCGGGGGGTTCGGATTTCAAAAATCCAAACCCGCTCAACCCTAGTGTTAATGGCACTATACTGGTAACTACTGAAGAGGAAAGGGATCTAGGAGTCACTATTTCAGGTGACTTAAAGGCAAGCAAACATTGTAACAAAGCAATGAGGAAGGAAATTCAGATGCTTGGTTGCATAGGGAGAGGAATCAGTAGCAGAAAGAAAGAAGTGATAATACTACTGTATAGGTCATTGGTACGTCCTCATCTCGAATACTGTATTCAGTTCTGGAGGCCATATCTCCAAAAGGATATTAATACATTAGAGACTGTACAAAGAAGGGCAACTAAAATGGTGCAAGGTCTACACCACAAAACTTACCAGTAAAGACTAAAAGATCTTAATATGTACAGTTTGGAGCAGAGAAGGGATAGGGGGGACATGATAGAAACGTTCAAATATATAAAGGGTTTTAACAAGGTAAAGGAAGGAGACATTCTTCAAAGAAAGAGAAGTATTAGAACCAGGGCCGTAGTTAGGGTAGTGCAGCCCGGTGCCATCGAACAGGGCACCACAGGTCAGGGGGCGCTGTTTGTGCCTGTCTAATTTCTGTTTATTATCATTCTTGCTTGTAGTCTCCTCTTATTTCATCTCCAGCATCTCCTGGCTTCTCCTATCTCTTCCCTGGCCCTTGCCCATGAAGCCATGGTCCTTTTTTGGGTGCATTATCTCCCTTTGAAAAATGAGGGGGGCGCCAATGCTCTTTCTAGCACAAGGCACCAAAAAGTCTAGTTACGGCTCTGATTAGAACAAGAGGACATGTTCTGAAACTGGAGGGTGGTAAGTTCAGGGGAAATTTGAGGAAAAATTACTGCACAGAAAGGGTAGTGGACAAGTGGAATAGCCTCCCATCAGAGGTGGTAGAGGCTAAGACAGTAGAGCAATTTAAACATGCATGGGATAGACATAATGATATCCTTCAGAAGAAGTAAGGATCAATAAGGGTTGAGGTAATAATATGTTTAAAAATAGGGCAGACTAGATGGGCCAAGTGGTTGTTATCTGCTGTCAAATTCTATGATTCTATGTTTCTATATACAGTATTGTTCACTAAACATCCATTTGCTAATTGCATAAACTATTTGTATATGATTCTCAAGGTGCCACAGTGGTCAGATTTGTTGCCTTACAGTGCTGGGCTTATGGGTTTCATTCAAATCATGGTCCTATCTGTGTGGAGTTTGTGTGTTCTCCCCATGTTTGAGTGCTTTACCTCTGGCTGGCCGGGTTTTACTCCAAAAACTTACAGGTCAATTGGCTTCCGATAAGATGGACCTTGTGAGTTTGTGTTTGTACAGTAGTATAAAATTTAGATTGTAAGTTCCAATGAAGCAGGGACTGATGTGAATATTATCTTCAGAACACTATATAAATAAAAAGGAATTTTATATAAGGTTCCACCAATCATAGAAAGTTGCATGCACTATTATTATACATGCTTACATCCATACACTTCCCCTGCAATAATTCAAATATGCAAATGACAAATAAATACATTTTTAATCTCCACATTTTTCTATATAGAATAGATCATTAAAACAATTTAGTTGTATAGTTGATCATTTTTAATTTCTTTCCTGTTATGACATATAGGGCCTGATTCAGAGGTAGACACAGTGTCGAAGTCGCAAGCAAATTGACGATGCTTTAAGTCTGCACATGCATCCGAGTTGCACCACGCATGTGTCCCGATTGTCTGTGCAGAAACGCAGCACAGAATCGAATGCAAGCTCTGATCATTTTAGTTGGCATCCCTGGATGGTATCAGGGGGGCGACGCTGAGAGCGTCTGGGTTCAAAGACGCACAGCCGTTCACACAGGAGGTCCATATTCAGATGGAGAAATTGCACCTGCCATAGAGCTGGTGCAAGTTTCGATAGTGCGACCGGTGGTGTGCCGATGATAAGTCAAAATATGCACAGTGATGGAAATCCACTGTAAGCAGGCGCTGCAAGTGGGCATCCTAGTTGTTTGAAAATAAGACGCAGCGTTACCATAAAGATGCAGATGCGATTGCAACAAAAGACTCCACCTCAAAAACAGGCCCATAAGCTCATTCATTTGCAGATCCAAAAGTCACTATGAAAGTAACTTTGACATCTTTTAAAAATGATTTGTCCTTATTTTTGCAACTAGATACCTTTTAGTTGCAATGTTACTGTACATATCTTGGAATTTAGACTTTTGGCTAATTGGTAATTGGAGTATTTTGTTGCAGCACTGGTACAACTGGGGACCTGAAGACTTCTCATTACCAGCAAAGTTCCCGTAAACAAGAAGTGTCCACACTGTCACCTATTTTCTAAAAGTGCTTTTGTTTGATTTTGAAAATATATGATTGCTGCAGCGTGAAATTCCCATCCACATGCTAACCCCTAACTACAGATGTGTCCAGCTACATCTTTTCTCATAGCACACCACACAGGCTTCTAAGTCGCTGCATGAGAATAGCATGGCATGGCGCGGTAAGGAGCAGTGAGACTTGACAATATCCACGGCATGCAATACACAACTTCACCGCTTGGTGGCCAGTGCTACACTGAATAAGGGGTAAATTTACTACGATTCGATTCGGTTCCAATTTGTCCCGTTTTTCAACTCGGATAGGATTGATCAAAAATGGCCGTTTTTTTCACTTAAAAAAATCGGGAATTTACCAACCTCCCGGTTTTGACAGGATCGTTTTGATTTATGTTGTATTTGGTCGATCCTGTCCATTTTGAAGTCCCGATTTAACTGCCCGAATTTCTCTCCTGAACTAGCAGGCTGCACATATCAGTGAAATATATGCAGACTGTTGTTGTTTTTTATTTTTAGGGTTAATTTTTTGTTAAAAAAAGTACGTGAGGTCACCCCCAAAAGGCTAACCAGTACTGGGAACAAAACGAGTAGGGTTCCACTGTAATTTAGGTACCAGCACCTGGCTGCAGGGCCAGTTTTAATTATAGGGGATAATAAATTGCATAGGGGTACCCCTATAATTAAAACTAGCACTGGACCCTTTCTAGTTGGGGGCTGATGCCACAGCCAGGGGAGCCCTTTCACTGGACCCCCCAGCTGCAGCATCAGTCCTGACCGCTAGTCAGGCCAGGGAGGAGCACCCCAGATCTAGGCTGATAGCCCAGGGCTATCCCTGCCACCCTTGGGCGGTGGGTGGCGGGTTGATAGTGTATGTGGTGTGTAAAAAATAGAATTAACAACATTGTCTTTACAGTTGAACTGCAGGTCTCAGCAAGCCTCCCCCGCATGCTGGTACTTGAAGTACCCACCTCTCTCAGCCAATGAACGGCTCCCTCCATTGAGGCACTTGGGGGGAGGTTAGAGTTAGGCAACCCTAAGGGAGAATTAGGTTAGTTTATACTTACCTGTGTACAGTATTGCAGAGTGTAAACAGTGTTTTTAATACAGTATACTGTATATCTAAGCCCAGAAAAGGTGTCTTTAGATTGTAAACTGACTGTGTGTTTTATGCTGCACACTTATAGCAAAGTAAGCACTGCTGTGCCGCTTGGAGTTTGTACAACATGTCAGTAATCGGTACACATCAGTAAGTACCGGTCACTGTGGCATTGTAGAAAGTGGTGTGCGGCACTCACACAGTGATGGCATGGCTTTGAAACTAGTGAATGGGTCTGAGTAGTGATGCATAAAACCATCACTGAACTTCAAGTCTCAGCCCAGAAAGAGGTGTCTCTGGATTACAAAAGGACTGTGCATTTTATGTCACACACTTGCGGTAATGTCGGCAATGCTGTGCCGCTTGCAGTTTGTACAACATATTGCTAATCGGTACACTATAGTAAGTGCCAGTCACTGCTCCTGAAAAGGAGAGGAATGATGACCATTGCTGCCAGGTGTGAATTAGCTTCCTTGGCCAAATCATTTCAGGCCAGGGCATGGAAATGTATCCTGTGCTCAACTGGTCAGTGCTCAGGTGAGGTCAAGGCTTGTTGGGTTCAGTAACTACTAAAGGAGACTTATCATTTCCAAAGTTTCTAGCTCCATAACTAACTTGACAAACAGGGGTCCCACAGAAACTACTCAAGTGTCCAATTTTTGAGAGGTTTCTACTAGAGGATGAGGACCACTCTGCATTTTAGGTGCGGATACTGCGTCTAAAACAAATGGAGTGAGTAAACCAGTCTCTTCCATCCTTGTTTCATCTTAAATCAGGATGAGTAATTCTGACTACTCCATTGGGCAGATTTCTCAAATAACATTATGACTCGAGTTTAACCCTTCTTTAATCACAGATTCTACCTGGTGAGTATCTCTGCTTCAACCTCTGGAGTACTCTCTGCTGATCAGTATTTCAAAGACCTCCAGGTAATGTAGTTAAAACTACAAGAAAGACTGAAGATGGCAGTAGCCAACTACAATCAATCCGATATCAGGTGCATTGGAAAGGATTTGTTAAAGACCAGGGATCAAGTCAAATTATGTCCATGCACCTGATCTGATGAAGCAGTACTTTATGCTGCACCAATAGGTCCAGGTGTTTAAATATGCTCCATTCCTCTAACTACTCTATATACTGTAACTTGTACAATTTTGATACTGGCTTCTGTCCACACTTCTATCATCTCTTTTCTGCTATCCACATAATCATTCATCACCACTCATCCTTCAGCCAATTAGCTTAGAATAAAGATTTGACAATTCATATAAAGTGACATCCAACCCAGAACCTCAAAGAAACACTATAAGGTCATAAAAGAAAAGAGAGGACAGTCTTTCTTACTTTCCAACCAATGACTTTGAAGATGACAGGAATGATTAGCGAAATGGAGCTTGTGACTGTATTGTTTTTTTTTTTTTCAGAAATGCAGACACAAATCTAGTTATGACAGCCCAAATACTCATCCAGGACATGCAAGACCGACCACCATACCTCAGTCCATCACCGATGTCACAAGTTTCCATGTCACTTCAACAAGATCTTAGGGTACATACTATAAGATATATTGGGCCTGATTCAGATTTAGGAATAGAAAGTCTAAAAACATGAGATGGGTTAAACACAATGATCAATGTTAAAGGATCATAGGATCTCTGTTCTACATTTCAAAAATACCATCTGTTTTCATTCCAAGATCATTATTATTTATAAAGGGGGTAATCACTCTTATTAATATATGACTACATTCATCATTATTTACAGGCACAATTATTCTTATTTTGTGCTAGTCAGCATTTAGTCGGTACTGTCAGGCCCCCCTAAATGATGAGTTTTGTGGACCCAATAATAAGTATACTGAGCTGTTAGAACATGTAATGGAGGGGGCACTTTTTATTTTAATTTTATACAAGTGAGCTTGGCAGGGAGGCATTCCACATAGCCAGCTATGACCATTTTCTTATCTCCATCAGTGATGTGAAAGCATGAAAAACAGAATTTATTTGCATATATGGTATTAAACTTCCTGAGGAGTAGGTGAGCTAATAGCAATGTGTCTAAAACAGGTTATTCAGGGGAGTATTTGGATGGTAGATAGACAGTAACTAGATCGACAGTCAATAGATAGACACCAGAAGGTAGACAGTGAATAGGTAGATAGGGACTTAAGTAGACAGGATGAAAAGGTCAATAGGTCAAAATGTGGGCAGGTAAATGGTTGACTGAGTCAAAAGGTCAACATGGTCAAAAGGTTGAAAGGGCCAATAGGGTTAAAGTGTTAATAGATCAAAAGGTCAAACATGCAAATGGTCGACACAAAACTGGTCGACACATGTTTTTTCATGATTTTTAGGGGTAGGTTTAGGAATAAGGTGAGGTGGTGTTCCTCATCCAGGTGTTTTCCACCATGACTAAGTGTAAGCAATGGAAACCACAATCAAAATGAAAGACTAATAGTGTAGGACTGTACTATAACAATTACACATTCATTAGAGTACACATTAAGATTTAAAAGAACATATAATTATTATAAAACATAGATTTAGAAATGTCCATATTTAAACAAAATGGTTGGTGGTAATGAACACTTGGGAATTTCTGGAGAAAACGGAACCTCTCTATGGGATCCCTTCTGGTGATGGAGAATGGAGAGCCTGATTATTCCATATAATCTGGCATGTTTTGAGCCCTACATGCTCTGTATCAAAGCAGTGGACTTGGTGTGCCGGGATCCTGTTTATATGGAAGATGTTAAAGTTACTTCCGATTCACGGCCCCCTGACCAGAAGTGGTCTTGTGTTGAAGAATCACGTTAAGGAAACTTTTGAGACATGATTCCAATAGTATAATGGAGTCTATTCTTGGTGGGGTTTTTTAAAACAATTGAAGAATCCTATTAATGCTGTTGCCTCACTTCCGGTTTCTGTTCTTGCCCCACTTTCAGTTTTGATGTGTTACCAGAATTAGCGTCATTAAGATTTGCAAAAAGTCAATTTTAAAATATTAGGGATTAATGTAATAAGTTCTGGAATAAATTATAATAATTTAGGTATTAGAATTTATATATATAAATACACACCCTGCAGCCTACAGCTGCCTGTAGCATCCTTAGGATGTGCAGGCAGTCCTCTTCTTCCTGGAGCTGGTGGCCCTGCTCCTTAGGTGTACTTCACATGTTTGGGGGGATCGACACAGTGCTCTCCACTCCTTTCATGTTGTTGAGTTAAAATACTTAGGGGCCTATTCATCATCACTTAATTTCTACAAAAGCAGGTGCAAATGAACATTATCACCTGCAATTGTAGAAAATAAGTGTTCGGGCCATTCATCAAGAAGGTAAAACAGGAGATAACACAGATATCTCCTACTTACCTTCATCTTGCGGAATGGCCCGCTGTCCCCATATACTAGTATCACAGATATCTCCTACTTACCTTCCTCTTGTGGAATGGCCCGCTGTCCCCATACACTAGTATGGGGACAGAATTCATCAAGCTCCGAAAATATTATATTTTTGGAACTTGACTGCGGGAGCATTCGCCATGATCAGATGGCATTTTCTCCTGCTCACTGCGAGCAACCTGCTCCTTCCCTATCCCTCCGCCCATGTCCAGCTCCTTCAGTGAAAGCGTTCGAGGAGACAGCTGATTTTATGGATCAGCTGTCTCCGCACTGGAGCAATGATGAATTGCTCCGGCGCTCGCAGTGAGAAGAAATGTTAATATTGGGCCCCGATAATTAAGTTAATGAATAGACCCCTTAGAAATTGTCTTTTCACTCTTTTAAATATTAGTGACAACAAAATTCAAACTAATATTAATTTGTTTGACATAATTCCACATATTATTGAGGAGAGAGCAATTCATACAGTTATTGTCTATAACAAGTAATTAACTTAGTATACTTACCTTCAGGCGTCAGGATTCTGACTGTCGGGATGCCGCTGTCTGTATTCTGACCGCCAGCATCCCTGACAAGAGGTAAATGCCACAGAGAGACCTGGCTAAGACAGGAGGGAGGAGAGTGCTCCCCTCCCCCATGCAGAGCCAAAAAAGGCAACGTAGGCTACAGAAAAATCCAAAATGAAGCTGCTGTTGTCTGAGACTTGTAGTGCCATAGCCAGTTGCAGTGTCCCAGTCCATGCGGTACCTACCTTCCGGAGGGGAAGCTGTGTCCTTCTTTAGATCTTGAATTTGGTGTCTGAGACCCATTTATTATAACTAGCAGGTGTGATAGACATTACTACTGTTAATTTATGTAACAGCGCTACAACATATAGTTATACAGCAAGGGCCCCATCTGTGCACACAGCGACCCAAAGGCAGCCCAGTTTGCCAGAATGCAAAACACTGAAAGAGTGCCCTTAACTTACAGTGTGTCCTGGAAATTTTAGTTAGGTCAAACGGTTATTAAGGTGGTTATTAATGGTTATATTTAGTGTAAACTGTAATTTATTTGAATGTAATATTGCATTATTGAATCCACATTGGGACTGTGCTGTGCATATCAGTGATATCTCCTGTGTTACAGCAATGCTAAATGAGGCCATTACTGAAAACATGTAGAAACTACTCAGCTTGATGAATCGGTCCCATGATGATTAGTTGCTTTATTACATATATATATTCTGTACACAGAGGCATCACGGGTGTGGTGACACCCAGTGCGGCACTCATGTACCCCCTGCAAAAGGGTTCTGGGTGCTGCTGGGAGGCCCTCAGCCTCTCCCAGCACAGTGTGAATGAAGCGTATGCACACATAATCCATCAATACTATTAGCACTGCTTGGTGACACCATCCTAGCAGCTCTGCTATTTTGGTGTCATCCCCACAGATGATGCCTCCAGGTGCGGCCCGAACCCCCATAGTGACCTCACTGTCTGTACATACCATGCAACCTTTCCTATTTATTTTAATGCTGCCTTTGCCTATCTTATAAATAGCTAATTTAATTCTGTTTTTAAAAAGAAAAAGGTCAGTTTAAAAGTATGAACAGAACAATGTACACCTAATATGGCTTCTGTGTAATCTGATAAATGTGCCTCTGTCCCCTTGCTGCAGATTGTCAGTACAATGATATAAACAAGAGCTGAGCAATGGTGCATAAACCACTGATCATAGTGACATCTTAATCGAGGACCTTGTAAGCTAAACTTTAATAGCAACATTGTACTATTCTGTTTTACGTCAACTCAAATTCAGAATGCTTAGAATCTCCAGACTTGAGAGCCCAGGTATAGTTCTTTGAAGCTGGTGTTGCCATGAAATATGCACCATCTGGCTATCATATGTGTACCACAGGAACTGGTATATGTGTCTGCATACATGCATACACATGTATAGGAACAAACAGCAGAAGAATCCTCCTAAGGGCATTAGGGAAGCAAATTGTTATCAGTATATTGAAAACGTCCCTCGCTATATCACATGTAATAATACAATTAGAATTCAAACAAAACACAATACAGATGAAATCTAATATAAAGGGGATGAAAATAGAAGAGAGCAATATGAATTTCTCTTGTTCTGTAATATTGCTATTGTTTTGAATTTCTCTTATTTTATATGCTGTGTCAGTTAATATACAGTATGTAGACAATGAGTTTTATAAATACAAGATTCTTTAGTTGCCCATTATTCCCTATTCACCACTACAGATCTTCGCATTTAGGCAGTCACTAACATTTTTTTTTAATTATTATTACTTTTATTTTTCAATTATGAAATCAGTTTGATAAATTTTAACATTTATCTTTTAGTCCTACATATAACCTTAATTCTTTAAATACATTGATATTTTGTAGCTTTGTACCAAGACACAATTTAGCATTTTTAATATGTGCTTGTTAAACAACAGTTCTTATTTTTTATAATTTGTTTGGGTATCAGAGTGAATTTTATATATTTGTTGTGATATATAGAAATTTATTTTGGCAGCATTTTTAAATAAATAATATTTAAATCTTATAATATCGGAACATTAAGGGGTATAGTTACTAAAGTGCGGGATTTTAGAAGTGGAGATGTTGCCAATAGCAACTATTCAGATTCTACTTAACATTTATCTAGCACCTTATAGAAGATAATAACTAGACTTTGATTGGTTGCTATGGGCAACATCTCCACTTCTAAAACCCCCACTTTAGTAAATATACTCTTAAATGTCTAAATTAGACTAAAATAGTAACTATTATATTATTGCCTTCTGTTGATTTTGATACCTAAAATGTGTAATTTTCACTAATTTAAGGCAATTTATATGCACTAAAATTATATTTATTTTTACTGATTTCTAATAAAATCTGTCTTTTTTTACTTTTATTTTTTATTACAGTCTTCTCCAAGTAAGTCAGAACAGACTTGGGGTATTCTACAAATATATTTTTAATTTTACAGCAATTGTGGGCTCTAAGGTCCTGATTCAGTAGAGGACGCTAGTGCGATTGCAGCTGTGATTTTGCACGGAATGGAGCTGCAAAACTATGCGAATAGTTGAAAAGCTTACCCAGGCATAGAAATGCCCACTGCTACCTTCTCATCTGCGTCCAACATTGTGTACCCACGTAAACATCAGTAACATCAACACAGATAGGACAGCCATGCGGTCATTACGGCAGGTCTGACCTGTCTCAAATACTGCAGCTCTCCTCGCACACAGTGAGCTTTCATGCTGCAAAAGCAATCGCAATGGCTAATTTATACACACCCATGGAACGGCATTTAAATGGTCAGACACACCTGTGTTCACCTAACCCCCCCCCGTTACCCCCCCCAATGCTGATCACATTGCAAATCACTTTGCAAATGATTCCTATGTGCGAACGTAATCCCAGAATTGCGTCCGCTGCTGAATCAGGCCCTAGGTGTTAACTGTCATTACAGCTCCAGTTAGAGCTAATTTAAAAGATAACTGTTTTACTTTGCTAATTTATAGGCTAGGGTCACTTAAGTCAGAGTATTTGCTTAGCTGCAGGTTGTCACTTGATGGTAGAGATAAACAAAATAGTGAATTAGGTCTTGTTGAACGGAATCGGTATTATTTACAAATTTACAAATCCCGACAGCGGCTGCCCGAACAGGATGAAAATCCAGATCGTCCTCAGGTAAGTATTCACTAACCTATTCCTCCACCCTAACCCTAACCCTCCCTTTGGGCAGGGCCGAAACTAGGATATCTGTCACCCGGTGCAAGGCAGCAATTTTGCGCCCCCCTCCCTTCCCGTACCTCGATTTTGTCCTCGCTCCTCCATAAGGCAGTGCATTACTCAGACATCCCTGGTATAGTGACTTACATTATTCCATACACCATAATGCCCATTACACATTATGCCACACACTGTAATGCCTATTACCAAAGTGCCACTTACATATTTGCCCGACACCATTTTATGCCCCACAGTAATGCTTCTAATTACTTTAAAATTACCTGCTCGTTGCCATGGGGTTTCATGCTTGTTGTCAGGGGATTTATGCTCATTGCCAGGGGGTTTCATGCTTGTTGTCAGGGGTTCCATGCTCGTTGCCATGGGGTTCCATGCTCGTTGCCATGGGGTTCCATGCTCGTTGCCATGGGGGTTTATGCTCAGCCAGGGGGGTTTATGCTCGTTGCCAGGGGGGTTTGAAGGGAGAAGATGCAGCTCTCAGCATCCTCTCCCTGCAGCGCCAGCGTTCCCGGCACTTCCGGGAACGCTGTGTGCATTGCGCTCTGCTAACAGACACTAGAGGTCCAGTAGGACCTCTAGCATCTGTCTCTTCCTTGGCGGCGGCCATTTTTTGATGGCCGTTTTCAGCAGAGTCCATGCGGACGGCTAGTCCGCATGGAATCTGCTGAAAACGGCCATCCAAAAATGGCCGCCGCCAAGAAAGAGACAGACACTAGAGGGCCAGTAAGGACCTCTAGCATTAGTCTCCTCTTCGGCGGCGGCCATTTTCAGATGGCAGAGTCTGCTTTTTCACCCCCCCGCAATCCCCTCCCGGTGCACGTGCACCTCTAGCCCCCCCCTAGTTGCGGCCCTGCTTTGGGTTAGGGTTAGGGGTGCCTAACCTAACCTTCCCCCCAGTGCCTAACCCTAATCTCCTCTCTGTGCCTAAACCTAACCCCCCCTTCCCCGCCGCCTAAACCTAAGTCCCCCGGGGGGGTACCTAACCCTAACCCTCCCCCTAGCCTAACCCTAACCTCCTGGGGGGTGCCTAACCTTAAGTCCCCCCGGGAGCCCTGAACCTAACCCTACCCCCACCGCGGCAGTCAGCAGTGGCGCCCTGCATCACTTCGATCAGGATGCCGGGCGCCGGTCTCCCGGCGTCGGTAAAATAACAGGCGTCTAGATGTAGACGCCGGTCATTTAACCCTCACCGGGATTAAGCAGTCGGGAAGCCGGCTGTCAGGATTAGGTTCACCGGCTTTCCGACTACATACCTGCTGAAAAAGCAGTTTCACAAAGGTGCGACGTTCCAGTGATGCGACCTGTCAGTTCCAATTTTACTTTACCATTCTGTATTTCTAAAGTCACATTTCATGAATAAAGCTGGTACAGTACCACAACTGTCACTTGTCTGATGCATGCACAGTTCCAAAGCCAAATGCAATGTGGAGCCAATATTTAGCAGAAGTGTTTAGAAAATGTTGCTGATATCATCTTGGCTGCATCATTATGATCTGCTTACCTATAATCTTCATGACCAGTTTGAAATTTATGGGATACATAAACCCTTCTCTGTATAAGCATCAGTGGATAAAGGAGGAGCAGATTTATGCTGCCCATCCACTAGCAGACTGAAAAGATGAAAGATCAAAAGATCTTCACAAATAGTTCATCGATTCCTGATGATCGTTATCGTTCATGTGCATGAACAATTTGTGAACGATTGCAGAAAACGACCAAAGACCATAAACCAATGATTTTCAAAGCAGTTGTTAATAAAAGTGGGCTGAAATATTTCTTTAAATCTATATATGTTGGTCGTTGGTCCTTGGTCGTTCCGGCTTTGAAAACGTGCACGATGCATGAACGATGGAATGATAACGATGTCCAATAACGACTAATTAACGGGCAAAACAGGACAACGCAAACGACCGGCGGGATCGTGCATCGCTGGTCGTTTATGGCATTTTACTGCACGATTTGCGGACGATTTCCAAGTGATTGAACAATAACGATGGTCGTTATCGCTCAATCACTAAGTTTAATCGCCTAGTGGATGGGCAGCTTTATACTTCTCTATTGGTGTAGCAATCAGACGCAAATTATGTGGGGGTGACCCAAATAAATCAAGCACTCCTGCCTTCCCTCAGTCTCTCAGTGCTAGGGATGGCAATCCACCATCGGTAGTTAACCATCATCGATGTTTAACTACTTATGGCCAATGGTTTTGCCATCGATGGCAGAGATCCAATTGTTCTCTGCCATCGATGGCATACTTGGACCCGATGGTTTTTTCTTTTGCCCAAAAGCATGGAGTTTAGCTCAGCCAAAAGGTGGCCCACTAAATCCCACCCCATTCTGATTGGCCCATGGCGCACCATGCCCCCTAGCTGCGATGGCCAACAAGGGGAGGAAAGCATAGATGGAAAGCATTGATGGTTCATCAAAGATGTTTTTGTTACATCGATGGTAAAAATGGTGACCATCGATGGACAGCCCACCTATGGTAATTCCTACTCAGTACAGGTCATGTGACAGCATTCTCCAGTCTAATTAATGGATAGTTCTAGGCATTCACATATGAGAAATTAACCAAATAGTCCTCAAGGTGGTGCTAACATCACTAATATCCTGCAGCAGTGACGAGAAATGCCAATATCCTTACGGGGATCAATTAATAGATAATAATAATTAAACAAACATATCACTAAGGTTATAGTGTATTTACTTGTAACACATAATTAATACAAGGCTTGTGGGCCAAAATTAATAAGACTGACCATGCAATTTATTAATATAGGAATAAAAAGGATTTTTAAAAAAAGGACACATGTCATGCAGCATAAATTAATTAATAGACCAATAGAGGATGATGGAATCATTAGAAATCAGTTTGTCCAGATGTAAAAAGAATGTATTATCTGACAGTTCAGCATCAGCCGATCACTCCGCACTGAGTGAATTGGAAGTAATGCAAACAAGAACATATCCAGCATAATAGGGGATGATTTACCGGTGTTTAACCAAGGCGGAGTCCGATTAGCAAAGCATTCCTGGAATGTCTCACGGCATGTAGGGAGGGTCTCCTGGCATGTAGAGAGGGTCTCCTGGCATGTAGAGCGGGTCTCCTGGCATGTAGCAAAGGCTGATTCCACACAACAGGTCCTCTTGCAGAAAGTACTGGTGGGCACCTGCCGCGTTTCCCTGTAGCGTTTCCCATGGATTTGTCAGAGTACCTCTGTCATGTAAATGTCATCTACCAGAAGATTTTTGTTTACTTATGGAATGGCTTAGTGTGAAAAATTACCAAATTTGTCAGCATGATAAACTGCCCTTTATACATGCAAAAATGTACATCCCACTATGTCATGCAATTTACATACATGTACCCATCCTCATTAGAGGATTATTGCTTCCTACGGACCCGTAGGGCTGCGCATGAGCAAGGGCAGGCTAACGGGGAGGGATCCAAAGGATTATTACTCTCTGGTACAAAATGTGAAATAGTAGCCCATCTGAAGATGGCATTAGCTACCTGCGCCAAGCTCTGTAATGCTTTGTATTCTAAAGCTTGTCAAATTTGTCAGTTTAGCAGCCCATATAGAAAGCTATGGAGGTTGCTTCTGCATTCAGAAATGGAGGGACTGCTGCGGAGTCCCCTTCATTCATCCTGGAGGTGCCTACACTTCGTGGTGATCCCATGCAAATTGCTGTTTTGGGGGGATTTCCTGCAAAATGAGTTTCATGAATATGCCCTCTAAATATGCTTTAAAAAGTGCTGCAAAATATGTGTGCCCTAAATAAATATCTGTTTACAAAAATTTTTATAAAACTGCTATTTATTATCATTGAGTATATAAATACATTATATGCTAAGAAGCATTTCACTGCCCTTACATACAAAGGCTTCAAATCCAGGACATTTACAGTATCATTGAATTCACCTTCTCATTATTACAGTAAATACTAGTCCTAATAATTACTATTAGAATTATTGACAGCTCAGCTCCAGGAGTTCCCATGCGCTGTGTTTATATGGGGCATAGATTTAAAGCCCTTGTCCAATTGATGTATAAAATTGCCAGTGTGCTTTTGAGGGTTAAACACCATTGTAGCAAAAGTACAGCACCATCTGTGGTAACAGCTAAAACAAGCCAAAAGAAGTTCATTTCTGAATGTACAGTTTATAATAATCACAAACATGATGTACATTTTCCATTACTTATTTACATTTACCTGCATTCACAAGTTGTTTCTAATGCTATACAAACACAGGTGAGCAAACTCCAGTAAAGTGAAAGTGTGCTTGCGGTTATGATTATATAGGTGAGTGTTTATCAGCGTGTTTGCTATACTCTGCTTTTCTGAACTTCTATATTTGATGACACTGTCTTCAGATGTCACAAGCATAGTTGAAAATGAATGGGGGTCTATGGGTGTGCCTGTCGAGTGCATGCAAATAAATAAAATGGTCAATAAGCTTGTCTAACCCACATATCCTTGTTTTTTATCATTCCTTTATTTTGCATATGATAGGAAAACATCTTTGATATATGACAGTTACATGTGCAGGAAGAGTCACCTATCATTTTATATGCGGTTCACATGCAATATACCCATGAATGATATGTGATGGATTTGTTGATATGCTTTTGCACATGTATCCATAAAGTAAGCAG
Source organism: Taudactylus pleione (assembly GCA_031769625.1). Lineage (NCBI taxonomy): Eukaryota > Metazoa > Chordata > Amphibia > Anura > Myobatrachidae > Taudactylus > Taudactylus pleione. Next base: position 2,617,903 of record JAUIMM010000470.1, read on the forward strand.
CAAGGAGCTTTTCCCATGCATTGTAAAAAGGATCCCTAATACCCCTTTCACACAGAAAATGAAAATCCCAAGTTAATCACTGTTACTCGGTAATTTGCTAAACAACCCGGGATTTTTCCCTGTGTAAAAGGGTCATCCCGGGACTAAATTCCGAGGTCTCTGATCCTGTTTTTTTGCGTGGTCATAAACCCGGGAATTAAGTCCCGGATTGACCCTTTCACACAGGGAAAAATCCCGGGTTGTTTAGCAAATCACCAGGTAAAAGTGAATTACCTGGGATTTTAATTTTCTTGTGTGAAAGGGGTATCAGGCAGAAAATTACAATAATACCCCTTTTCCACCTAAATTCCGGGTCTGACCCGGAGTTGGAACAAAGTTCCTATCCGGATCAGACTCGGAATTTTGCCGGCGCCGAGTCAGCGCTGCTCACACCGCAGTCGGGTCTGCATAGACCCGGCTTTTGCGGAGTGAAAGTGGTCGCTTGGAGATGACGTCATCTCCAAGCGCCACTGAAGCCGGACCAATCGGCCGGCTAGCAGCGCACTCCAGGTCATCGTGACCCGGAGTGCGCTGTTCTCACAGCAGGGTTTCACGGGCTACGCCCGTGTTAAATCCTGCTAGTTACCTGGGTTGGATTGCCGGGTCACTCGACCCGGCGATCCAACTCTCTGCCCTTTTACACCAGGGAGCTGCCCGGGTTAACCCTTCAAAAACCCAGGTTTTAGCTCCGGTGTAAAAGGGGTATTAACCTTGCACGGAAAATGCTGGGTAAAAGCCAAGTTTTTGCCATTTTCTGTCTGAAAGTGGTATAAGTGTGCACTACATGCCTTTAAAATTAATAGGCCATTTCAAAAAATGGGAGTACCTCCATAAATTTAAAATAAATGAAATCATGCAGCATGCTGCATACTGCGAAAAGAATCAATTGACTGGGAGTGTCAGCAAATGCTCAGTCCATACTAACAGTGATGTGATTGATGTTCCACGTACAGTCTTCTCTGGTCATACATCAATAGTGATCTATAAAATTAAATAAATGACTCAAATCTCTATTGATTTTAAAGAAAAAGCCAATAACCAGCATTGTGCAACACTTTCATTTCCATGGCTTATTTATTTAAATTGTTGTATACAGTGAACAACTTAATTGAATTGAATAGGAGATTGAAAAGAATGGGCCATTAATATGACATTAACTTTTTCATGTGCTGACATGTAATGAACTCACTAAAAAGGAACAAGCAGCATCCAGAAACCTCACTGCAAGATGAACACATGCAAATATAAGTATGAACACAAATGATTAAATATATGTATATATATATATTTATATGTGTATATATATATATATATATATATATATATATACACACATAGAATTAGAATAGAATAGGTTTTATTTTTACATGCACTTTAAAAATTCATGACAGGAGCAGCTTTTAAATACCATTTGGTACTGAACTTAAAGAGTTTTTCCCTAACACTGAAATGATGAGTCAGCTCTTATTTTCTATATCTGCAATTGGTGTATTTTAAATAAAAGTGTCCATAGGTGCTTATGAGCATTTTTTTAGAATCCAATTTAAGTCAGTGGATAGGTGTAAGAAGTATATCAGAAGCTTAAAAAAACTGCAAATATGGTCTAATAAATATGTATCCAGACAAACATACTATTTTATATGATAGTGATCACAATAAGTCATCAGCAATAATCAGGCCACTTAGGGGTATATTTACTAAAGTGCAGGTTTACAGAAGTGGAGATGTTGCCTATAACAGCCAATCAGATTCTACTTATCATTTATCTAGCTCCTAGAACAAGGGTGTCAAACTCGTGGCCATCCAGCTGTTGTGGACTACATATCCCAGCATGCCCTGCAACAGTTTTAGCATGCCCTAATAGCAAAACTGTGGCAGTGCATGCTGGGATGTGTAGTTCCACTGCAGCTGGATGGCCCGAGTTTGACACCACTGTCCTAGAAGATAATAGCTAGAATCTGATTGGTTGCTATGGGCAACAACTCCACTTCTAAAAACACGCACTTTAGTAAATTTACCCCTTACTGTTTTAATATTTAGAAGCCCCCATTCTCAACTTAATGTATTCTTTAGTATGTAGTTGCCACCAGGTCTGCAGCCTGAAACAATAGATACTGTCCAAAATGAGAGCCAGTTATATAAGATTGGCAAATGTAAACGAAGGAAAGATCAATCGAATTGGCCATTGCAATGCAAAATGAACAGGTGAAAGCAGGATCAGAAACATACAGACACCAATGGCAGATAGCAATGGTTCAGTAATCAAATTGAAACACGGATCCATGCCAAACATAATATATTAGCCACCATATATAATTCAGATTATATCTAACCTCAGTGAACATTATAGATATTGGACTTACAGTACATGGGTGATGACAACTTTGTGAGGCACATCACTACAGAATGTGTAGACATGTCCCTACACATGAGACTACGGATGTGCACAGGGTGACATGGGAAATAAAAGAAGAAATTTTAAGAAAAGGCCAAATAGACAAGTGCAGTATACATACCCTAATGCTTCAAACAACTGCCACATGTACATATCATAAACTACAAAAAAATCTCAAATGTATACATACTGTATAACAGTACAATCTAAAAATTAGGTTTACTAGTCTTAAGAACTGACATTTATTATTGAGTGATCTGCTTAACATCCTCCAGGAAACAGTGGCATCCCGGGATTTCCTGTTATCAGGGCCAAGAAAAACAAGGAGTGTGAAAAAATGAAAGCGGTAACAACTCTATGCCCTGCAGGCTAAACAGAGCAAGTCCTGTCAGGTGAGATAAACAAGGCCTGACCTATCTGGGAACTGGCACAGGGATACCAAAAGGAACTGGTATACTGCCAACGCCTTAACCCCCAGGTTTAACCCTTATGAGAGCACTTACAAGGAAAGGTTACATGGAGGGAGGAGCTATGTGACACAACAGAAAATTTGAGAAGGATTATATGAAGCAAAAGGAGGTAACATGAGGATATGCTATAGTAATTTCAGACACTGATACTACAAAGTGTTATTTAATCTAGTATAAGATATTTGACTTTATAAACTCCACATACTATCAGTATACACTAGCTGTTACTGTTTATCAAACTCAAATATATGACTATTAGTCATTTCTTTGTGTGTTTGTGGGTGTTTATATAAATGGGACTACTATTATTGTTTTTACAATAAGACAAAATCTCACCTTCTCAGCATCAAATTTATAATGAAAATGCTAATGGCTTTCTCTGTAATCATATTTGAGCAAAGCTAGACCTTGTTCTCACATGCATGAGATACTACGAGTATTTTCCAACATCTGTTGCATTCTCTGTATAGCAAATATAGAAAATACTATATAGGAGTGGAAATGGCCAAAGTGATCATTAATTGGTCCACCATCTAGAGATATGCACCGGAAATGCAGCATTGCTTCATTCTAAAGACAGACATTAGGGTTATTTACTAACAAAGGGCGTGATAAAGAGTCACAAGCAAAATGGTTGTACTGCATCATGCTTGAAAATAGCTGCGGACATCAACTTTATTCAGAGATGGACAGATCTATGTGGCTGCACTGTGCCTATATATCCATAAGGGTATGCGTTTGGCATTCCGGCAGACGGGATGCCGACGCTTACATTACTGGTGCCAGAATACCGATGCCGGTTAGAATCCCGGCACCGGCATCCTGACCACCGGGATGCTGAAGGTAAGTAACGGGGATGGGGGGATGGGTTAGGGTTAGGCACTAGGGGAAGCGTTAGGCACTAAGGGGGGAGGGTTAGGTTTAGGGTGCGGGGAGGGGGTGGTTAGGGTTAGGCACCAAAGAGGGAGTGTTAGAGTTAGGGTAGGAAGAGAGGGGGACGGTTAACATACTGACAAAAAAGTATCAGTATGTTAACCCTGTAGGGATCCCGACTGCTGGTATTTCATATCGATTCCATCTGTAAGTGAGAGCACCTCTCATGACTATCAGCACTGATTTACACCAGTTATTTTACCCTCACTTTAAATCTCACACTAGTGTGATGCCATGGGGTGGTTCTGCTGGGTTGGCCTGGGGGTCCCGTGCCCTGTATTTGTTCCATAGGAGTATAGGGACCTGCCTGATAGAGGTCACCTGGACGCGGTGGGCAGGCCCATAATTATGGCCATTATTATGCTAAAAACCTCTTGGATGCAATTTAGCAGTATTATTATTAGGTTCAGCATAGTTAGAGTGTGCACTTGCATCTGTCTTTTTTTTGCTTGCAGCACTACAAGTCTCTGCAAGTAGCACCTCACATTGTGCTAAGGATGTGCAATCTAGGGCTCCTCCCCCTATGTATTCTGTACTGTGTGTATGTATGTACACTGGAAGGACAAGACTCCTCCCACCTTGATTAGCACCCCTCTACCTGTTCCTGGGTGTTTTTAATTAGCAAGGAGTCCTTGCACTCCAAGACTGCACATCTTATGAGGCACACTGTGGGTAAGACCTATTATACATATGCTGTGTGTCAGTTTTGGGACTGGTATTGGGGTGCGGGGCTCTCTAGGCTGGTGTGGCTGGACTGCTTCATGGCATCATAATGTACACTTTTTCACTTCTTTAGTTTGTTTTTTGTATATGTAGCACTTTATACACTTTTTATTGTAACCTCCTACTTATGTAGGACTTAACACATAGGCTTTCTTCTTTATTATCCTGTAACCCTCACTTTAAATCTCACACTAGTGTGATGCCATGGGGCAGTTCTGCTGGGTTGGCCTGGGGGGGGTCCCATACCCTGTATTTGTTCCATTGAAGTGTTAGGGACCTGCCTGATAGAGGTCACCTGGAAGCGATGGGCAGGCCCATAATTAGGCAATTTATTATGCTAAGAACCTCTTTGATGCAATTTAGCAGTATTATTAATAGGTTCAGTATAGTTAGAGTGTGCACTTGCATCTGTCTTTTTTTTTGCTTGCAGCACTACAAGTCTCAGCAAGTAGCACCTCACATTGTGCTTAGGGTGTGCAATCTAGGGCCCCTCCCCCTATGTATTTTACACCAGTTCTGCCCTGGTGCAAAATATCCCACAGAAATTGGCAGATCTCTGTGTATATTCTCATCTCTGATTAGGAAGCAATTCAGTCCACATGTCCAGGGCACGCTTGTGCTAACTGTGATTGCAAGTGTAAAATACACTGGACTTTCTCCTCCTCTGCTGGTTGGTTATGTTGTATGACATCCCAGTAGTGTGCACAGGAGAACACGTGACGCAGAACTTTTCCTGTTCAGTCTTTTACCCCTTTTACACCGGAGCTAAAACCCGGGTTTTTGAAGGGTTAACCTGAGCAGCTCCCTGGTGTAAAAGGGCAGAGAGTTGGATCGCCAGGTCGAGTGACCCGGCAATCCAACCCAGGTAACTAGCAGGCGTAGCCCGTGAAACCCTGCTGTGAGAACAGCGCACTCCGGGTCACGATGACCTGGAGTGCGCTGCTAGCCGGCCGATTGGTCCGGCTTCAGTGACGCTTGGAGATGACGTCATCTCCAAGCGACCACTTTCACTCCGCAAAAGCCGGGTCTATGCAGACCCGACTGCGGTGTGAGCGGCGCTGACTCGGGAATATCCCGAGTCGGCGCTGGAAAAATTCCGTGTCTGATCCGCATAGGAACTTTGTTCCAACTCCGGGTCAGACCCGGAATTTAGGTGGAAAAGTGGTATTAGTGGTCTATTTATTAAGGTGAAAACATGAGGGAATTGCTGTTTCTGTATGGTTTAGGTACCTGGCTCATTTAAGAAAAGCCTAGTACAAGAGATATAAGAGATACCTCCTGCATCAGGCAAATTAATGCTGCAGACCGAAGTCCCCAGTATTCTCAGTTGGGACAGCGGTCTGATTCAAATTTCCAAACTCTTATAGAATGTAGATAATATAAAAAATGCAGATTCTGCGCTGGAGTACAGAGGTCAATTAAAACATGAACAAGAAACAATGAATGAATAGAAAATACATTAGAGTACAGTGCATATAAAACAGAAGTAGGTTATTTAAAAAACCAAACTCATATGGGTTCACTTATATGTATCTCAATCAAGAAACAACATTTGTATCAAAATACCCAGAAATAAATACATAGCAGTATATAATTGTAGCAGCTTTGCAAAGCACTCTCTGTGATACTCTGTCACAGGAAGATATTGGCCCTCATTCAGAGCCGCTCGTTAGCGGCAGTACGCTCGTTCCGAGCGATGTTTGCTCATCTGCGCATGCGTACGGTTTTTAGTACGCATGCGTGAACCAGTCAGTGCGGCCAAAAATCGTTTGTACGCTATATAGCGAGTGCCTGCTATTTTGAGTGACAGAATGAGGCGTATGTGGGTGGTAACAGGGGAAGGTGCTTGAAAATGGGGAGTGGAGATCCGAACGCAGGCGTGCTTAAAGGTCAAAACGGGCGTATTATGGGTGTGCATAATTAATACAGCAGCGTCATTGACCACGTCACTGGGTTATTTTATAGCCAGAACTGCTCGCAAATTTGTGGTAGCAAACACCAACCACAAGAATAGCGAGCAGTTCATACGCTGGTCGATGTACTCGATTAATCTAATAAATAGCGGACATGACGTATGGTGCGAGCGGCCAGGGGGCGTTTTTAATAAATAAACGAGCGTATGTTTTGCTCGCTCGTTCAGACTTAGAGGTGTGAACAGACTGCAATTTGCGAACGGATCATTTGAATAGCCACCCCTTGTTTTTGAACGAACGACCGCAAATAGCGAACGGCTCTGAATGAGGGCCATTGTCAATAATATTTCAGATGTTTATAGTGCTGAAAAAATTACGCGCACATGCATTGAAAGTATTTGTATTTAGGCTATATAAGCCAGTTAGTTACCTCTGGTATAGGCTTTATTGATGGTCCGGAGCACGAGAGCCGAGAGTTCCGGGTTCTCACTTAAGGGTCTTTATTGGCGGATAGGAGCGTCCTCCCCACAGGTCTCAACCACCTGTCTCTGTGCGCGGTAATGTCTTTTAAGAAGTATATTTGGACATCTATCGGCAGGCGGATGAGGGCTGCAATGTACCGCCGCTGCCAAATCCCGACCTTTCTCCAGAGGCGCTGAATGACTTTAGATGCCTATACTGCTGGGTCTGGGTTATCCAAAGCCACATAGACCAGAGAGAAGACGACAGAGTGTTTTAAGCTTGGAGCAGCAACCATATAGAATTCTCATAGAATGAAGAGCAAACTTGCCTACTTTTGAAACAGCATTTCAGGGAGATAGTGAAAGCACCACCTATGAGCGTGGCGGTAAAGTAGCGTGTACTGTTACATCTGTGAGGTGTGTAATAAAATTGATTTACATTCAAATGTAAATGAGCCCGAAAGCAGTTAGTAAGATCTATTTGTTAATAAAAACACACTGATACTTTTCATGCATGTAGCCATAGGGATCACTGTGCCTTGTAACTAGGGGTGTGCACCAGCCACTTTTCGTGTTTTGTGTTTTGGTTTTGGATCTGGATCTTTCTTCGGGTTTTGGATCTGGATTGGTTTTGCCAAAACCACCCTTCCGTGTTTTGGGTTCTGGGTTTTGTGTTTTGGATCTGTATTTTTTCTTAAAAAAAGAATAAAAACAGCTGAAATCACAGAATGTGTTGGTTTTTCTGCTCCTATGCTATTATTAACCTCAATAACCTTAATTTCCACTCATTTCCAGCCTATTCTGAACACCTCACAACTCACAATATTGTTTTTATGTCCAAAAGGCTATGCTAAGCGACACGAGTGGGCGGCACAAACACGTTGGCCATCTAGGAGTGGCACTGCAGTGGCAGACAGGATGGCAGTTTGAAAAACTAGGCCCCAAACAGTACATAATGCAAAGAAAAAAAAGAGGTGCAAGATGGAATTGTCCTTGGGCCCTCCCACCCACCCTTATGTTGTATAAACAGGACATGCACACTTTAACAAACCAATCATTTCAGTGCCAGGGTCTGCCACACGACTGTGGCTGAAATGATTGGTTCGTTTGGGCCCCCACAAAACAAGCTGGCAATTAATCTGTCCTTGCACAAACTGGCTCTACGGAGGCAAGATGTCTGAAGATGGTGAGGAATCGGTGGATGAGGAGGATGAGGTCCTCCTCATCCACCGATTCCTCACCATCTTCAGTGCTGTGTACATCCTCATCCTCACAGACTATTAACTCGTCCCCGCTGGACTCCACCACCACAGGTCCCTCTGTACGTTCTGGAGGCTGGTCTCCCTGGAAGAGTTGGTAATTCATTTTTATGAACATCATCTTCTCCACATTTTGTGGAAGCAGCCTCCTACGCCTTTCGCTGACAAGGTTCCCGGCTGCACTAAACACTCTTTCGGAGTACACACTGGAGGGGGGGCAACTCAGGTAAAATAGAGCCAGTTTGTACAGGGGCCTCCAAATTGCCTCTTTTTCCTGCCAGTACAGGTACGGACTGTCTGACATGCCTACTTGGATGCTGTCACCGATGTAATCCTCCACCATTCTGTCAATGGAGACAGTATCATATGCAGTGACAGTAGACATGTCAGAAATTGTTGCCAGGTCCTTCAGTCCGGACCAGATGTCCAAACTTGGTCCTGCCTGCCCAGCATCACCGCCAGCGGGTTGCTTAGGATACCTAAGTTTTTTCCTGGCAACCCCAGTTGCGGGAGAAAGTGAAGGAGCTGTTGACGTGTCACGTTCCGCTTCAGCTGACAGTGTTTTCACCAGCAGGACTTTGCACCTCTGCAGGCTTGTGTCGGCCGGAAAGAGAGACACCACACAGGCTTTAAACCTAGGATCGAGCATGGTAGCCAAAATGTAGTGGTCTGATTTCAACAGATTGACCACCCTGGAATCCTGGCAAAGCGAATGAAGGGCTTCATCCACAAGTCCCACATGCCGAGCGGAATCGCTCCGTCTTAGCTCCTCCTTCACTTTCTCCAGCTGCTTCTGCAAAAGCCTGATGAGGGGAATGACCTGACTCAAGCTGGCAGTGTCTGAACTGACTTCACGTGTGGCAAGTTCGAAGGGTTGGAGAACCTTGCACAACACGGAAATCATTCTCCACTGCGCTTGAGTCAGGTGCATACCCCCTCCTTTGCCTATGTCATAGGTGGATGTATAGGCTTGAATGGCCTTTTGCTGCTTCTCCATCCTCTGAAGCATATAGAGGGTTGAGTTCCACCGCGTCACAACCTCTTTCTTCAAGGGATGGCGGGGCAGGTTCAAGAGTGTTTGCTGGTGCTCCAGTCTTCGGCACGCAGTCGCTGAATGGCAAAAGTGGCCGGAAATTTTTCGGGCCACCCAAAGCATCTCCTGCATGCCCCTGTCGCTTTTCAGAAAATTCTGCATCACCAAGTTTATTGTGTGAGCAAAACATGGGACGTGCTGGAATTTGCCCAGATGTAATGCCCGCACAATATTGGTGGCGTTGTCAGATATCACAAATCCCCAGGAGAGTCTAAGTGGGATAAGCCACTGGGCGATGATTTCCCTCAGTTTCTCTAAGAGGTTGTCGGCAGTGTGCCTCTTACTGACACCGGTGATACACAGCGTAGCCTGCCTTGGAACGAGCAGGCGTTTCTGAGATGCTGCTACTGGTGACACTGCTGTTGTTGCTGCGTAGGGTGATACATCTACCCAGTGGGCTGTCACAGTCATATAGTCCTTAGTCTGCCCTTTTCCACTTGTCCACATGTCCATGGTTAAGTGGACATTGGGTACAACCGCATTTTTCAGGACACTGAGGACACTTTTTCTGACGTTTCTGTACAGACTCAGTATCGGCTGCCTAGTGAAGTGGAATCTAGACGGGATTTGGAACCGGAGACACACTACCTCCATCAATTGTCTAAATCCCACTGCACTAATGGCGGATACCGGACACACGTCTAACACCAACATAGCAGTCAAGGCCTCAGTTATACGTTTTGCTTCAGGATGACAGCTGTCGTACTTCATCCTCCTCGCTAAGGACTGTTGGAGGGTCAATTGTTTAGTAAAAGTAGTGGTGTTCCTACTTCCTCTCTGGGATGATGAACGACTCCCAGCAGCAGCAACAGCAGCAGCGGCAGCAGTAGGCGTAGCAATGCAGGATCCTCCGGAGGAATCCCGGATATGAGAGTCAGTCATGCCAGAGACATGGCCTGCAGGACTACTTCCGATCCTGACTAAGGAGGAAATTGACGAGGAGGGAGTTGACGGTGTGGTTTGCAGGCGCTTGGATACAACAGGACAACAGGATTTAGGTGTCCCTGGACTGCTTACGGTCTTAGCCAAAGTTTCTGAACTTGACAGTAACTTTTTATGAACGCGCTGCAGGTGCCTTATAAGGGAGGATGTTCCTAGGTGGTTAACGTCCCTACCCCTACTTATTTCACCTTTACATATGGTACATATGGCAAGACAGTTGTTGTCCGGATTTGGATAGAAATATTGCCAGACCAAAGAGGTGGAATGTTTGGCATGACCGTGATGGGCTTCTTCATCCCATGGACAACAACTGTCTCCCCCGGAGCCTGATTTAAACAAACCACATCACCATCAGAATTCTCCTCGCCAACTTCCTCCTCAGCGCCAGCTACACCAGTATCCTCATCCTGTTGTGCTTCAACAGTGACATCTTCAATTTGCATATCTGCAAGTGGACTGTGGGTGCTCATTTCAGCACTTGCAGGGGGCGTGCAAATGGTGGAAAGAGCCACCTCTTCCCGTCCAGTGCTGGGAAGGTCAGGCATCGCAACCGCCACCACACTTGGACTCCCCTTGGGGATTTGTGATATCTTCTTAGAACGCACAATTCTTCGCTGTGCTTTTGCCAGCTTAACTCGTTTGATTTTTTTAGCAGGAGGAGGGCTTCTATCGTCATGTGAAGCTGAACCACTAGTCATGAACATAGGGAAAGACCTTAGCCGTTCCTTGCCATTCCGTGTCATAAATGGCATATTGGCAAGTTTACGTTTCTCTTCAGATGATTAAAATGTTTTTTATAAGGTCATTTTTCTGAACTTTGTCATTTGGGATTGTATGTGCCCTCTACTATGACATTGGGCATCGGCCTTGGCAGACGACGTTGATGGCATGTTATCGTCTATGTCATGACTAGTGGCAGCAGCTTCAGCACTAGGAGGAAGTGGTTCTTGATCTTTCCCTATTTTATTTTTATCTGAGAAAGTTTGGTCCTCCATTTATATTATATTGATTTGATATATACGTGCGGCTAAGGCGCACACAAACACAGAAAATATTTTTTTATTTTTGCTGGAGAGTACTGCACTTTGTGGGTTACACCACCCTTTAAGAAATGAGCCAGCCGGCTCTTTACTTATGGGACACAGGCGCACGCTTGGCGCTGCTCCTTTGTTGATGCACGTGCAGCCACAGTGCACACAATTCACAAACAAAGAAAATATTTTTTTATTTTGTTTGGAGTGTACCTTGGGGGTTACAGCACCCTTTAATGGACAAGCCAGCCGGCCCTTTACTTATGACACAGGCGCACGCTTCGCGCTGCTCATTTGTTGATGCACGTGCAGCCACAGTGCACACAATTCACAAATACAGAAAATATTTTTTTATTTTGTTTGGAGTGTACTTTGGGGGTTACAGCACCCTTTAATGGACAAGCCAGCCGGCCCTTTACTAATGGGACACAGGCGCACGCTTGACGCTGCTCCTTTGTTGATGCACGTGCAGCCACAGTGCACACAATTCACAAACACAGAAAATATTTTTTATTTTGTTTGGAGTGCACTTTGGGGGTTACAGCACCCTTTAACGGTCAAGACAGACGGTCCTTTACTTATGACACAGGCGCACGCTTGGCACTACTTTGTTGATGCACGTGCGGCTACAGTGCACACAATTCACAAACACAGAAAATATTTTTTTATTTTGTTTGGAGTGTACTTTGGGAGTTACAGCACCCTTTAACGGACAAGCCAGCCGGCCCTTTAGTAATGGGACACAGGCGCACGCTTGGAGCTGCTCCTTTGTTAATGCACGTGCAGCCACAGTGCACACACTTCACAAACACAGAAAATATGTTTTATTTTGTTTGGAGTGCACTTTGGGGGTTACAGCACCCTTTAACGGTCAAGCCAGCTGGCCCTTTACTTATGACACAGGCGCACGCTTGGCACTACTTTGTTGATGCACGTGCGGCTACTGTGCACACAATTCACATACACAGAAAAAATATTATTATTTTTTTTGCACTTGGGCGGAGCACCTCTGATGGACAGAGCACCCCCTGGACAACACTACAGCACCCCTTTAGGACTGGGACACTGCACAGGACTTTGGAGTGGACACAGCCCCTATGGACAACTGACTGCACAACACAGTCCAGCCAGCCCCTATGGACTTTGGAGGAGTGGACACAGCCCCTATGGACAACAGCAGCACAGCGCAGCACAGCACAGCACAGCACAACACTACACTGCACTAGACTACACTACACAGCCCAGCCAGCCCTAACTCCCACCCTCCCTCTTCACTGTCCACAGCCGAGTGAGAAAATGGCGCTGACGCGGGTACCTTATATAGGATCCAAAACCCGTGAGACCCGGAAGGCAGGATGATGACGTTTTGCCTCGATTTCAGATCCGAGTCAGGCTGGAAAAGTCGAGCCTGACTCGGATCGGCCTCGGATCGGGGGGGCTCGGGGGGGTTCGGATTTCAGAAATCCGAACCCGCTCACCCCTACTTGTAACTAATGCAGGGAAATTATAATAGTGATCCAATTTGAATGTACAGTATATATCTCTGTTTTTATACAAACAGCTACATAATAGGGGTAAGGTGCAATCAGGGAGATTACTAGACTCTTCTGGGAGATTGCTACTATTTCAGGGAGTCTCCCTGACAGTCAGGGAGAGTTGGTAAGTATGATGTAGAGGCTACAATTTCAGATGCATTCCTGGTTGCAAGGACATCTCCTTCTCTACTGCAATAAGCAAGCAGCAAATGAGGGTTTAATGGGGCAAAGACATCCTGCCAAGTTTGGATCTCAGAATGAGGCAAATTGTCATCTTTCATGCACAAATATGATGTTTTGTCCGTGAAGTTCTGAACCAAAACCGAACCTTTCATCTGTAATCAAAAAAGCTGTCCCTACATGTTTTCAATGGTAAAGAACCCCATTGCACCATCTAGTATTGTTGCAAATAGCAATGATAACATGTTTATTAATGCTGACATTCATAAATAGGCCCCTTATACTCTGCTTTGTAACAAAAAAGTGAAGTCAGATCGGATTACTAAACTGGGGGCAGCGGGTGAAGGTGAAGGCTACCCAGGTCATTTGCTGATCTCCACTGTTATGTAACTTAGGCAATGGAAACATATGTCTTATAGGGCACTATGGCATAATGCTCTTTTGCAAATTGTTAGTAAATTACCCAGTTTTAAAAATCTTATTTAAAGAGGGTTAGTACATTTATGTTATAAATACAATCAGGTACTGTTTTATTGAAAATAATACACAGTAATAAATCATATGATTAAACAATATATAATAATACATACGCTAGACTAAATAAGACAGATCAGCATTATTAACTGGAATATGCTTCTGCCATTATATTCACCTTGCTTTTATACAGAAATGATCCACCTTAATTCTCTACTCAATGAATTTGTTTGTGTAACGTCATGAAATAAATCAGTTAGCTGTACTGCAAGTATCAATATGCAATACCTTTAAGCATATATTTCTCTAACAATCATTCATGTTACTGATGCTTGAAGACTGCAATTGGCTTTAATGAGACAATTCTGCAATCCATTAAGCCTGTCAATGTCTGTATTGCACTTTCATCCTGCACAGACCTTTTAAGAGTAGTCCCATTGGTATTTGAAACTGCATTTCATATGCAAGGATGCATAGTATGTCACAGGGCAAGTCAGTGGCTCAGGGGTTAAAATGTCATATTTTCGGTAACCCGATATTGGCCAGCAGGGGGAGTTAGTGAGAAAAGATTAAAGTTAGTAAGAACCATACACAAACATAGACACACACACACACATACATATAATATACACACACACACACACACACACACACACACATTCACCCTCCCTTCTCCAGCCCTTCCTTCAAGAGAAACTTCTTTTCTCCTTCCAGCAAGGTTCTGGGTGGCTGAGAGAAGGAGGAAGATTAAACATTAGACTACTGCTAAAAATAATTAATCCTACAGCATGAGAATCCGACTATCCTAAGAAGGAGTTTTCTTATCCACATTCACACACCAATAAAACAAATTTACGCAGAAGAAGATATTGAGGAGGATTTATCAGAAGCTTATTACAAAATATTTGTATTAGTGACAGAACATAATATTTGGGTGATATCTGAGGAGCGCCCATATAGTGTAGGGATAGATCAGGCTCAGTGCAAGAAGTGAGTGTTGCTTAATGTGTTAGACACATGACAAGCCTCCAGAGACACGTATGTTAATCAGCTGCACTTATATAATGAACCAGCGATAACTTCTGACAGCTCTTGGACGGAAAAATCTACTACAAACCTACTCGTTGGATTTACAAGGAATTACAAGAAGACTAAACAAGGGTTGTTTTTATATTGTATGAAAGAATTGCTGAGCAGTGTTTGACTTAACATAATCCAGCTTGTGTGGAATCCTGGTTTATATGTGACAAGAAGGGGACACGATGGGCAGTAAATTGCTGTCGTGATGCTGGGCAGTTCCTTACAGATGTTACAGCCTCTCTAGAGGTATCCAAGTGACCTTTGCAATCGCTGACTTGACTGTCCCAATGGAAGATACAGACATATCCAAGGTCAACCCATCTTTATGGCTTTGTGCTTGCAACAGTGGATTTGATATAAGGACAGGAGACCCCAATATTCACTAACAGTCTGGATGGTCCGGGCTAAAGGTAAGTTAATTGAAAGTAAACAGTTGATTTTCTGAAGCCAAACATTTTCACATTGTGTCTTTCCTAACAAATTTGCAATAAAGTACTCCCTCTTAAGAGTGTATATATATATATATATATATATTTATATATATATATATATATATATATATATATATACATCAAATGTCTGTACACACGTAACAAATTACAAATTGTCTACTACACATTCTTTTTAACATTTTGAAAAGTTCAGCTCGAGTGAATCATTCTTAATTGAATTGTTACATTTCCTCTACAGCATTTATGTCATTCATTAGTATCTGAAGACTAGGAGCTGGTGCTGTACAAAAGACAGGGATAACGTATTCTATTAGCTGCATGTAGATGTACTTTTCAGGATACCTTAGGGATAAATGTCTTATCCAATCTAGATACAACTTAAGACACCACTGAAAAGGATTCTGTCAATTAGAATTTGTCATGTACAGTAATCTGTCTGTTGGGCTTCTTGTAAAATTACCCTTCTTATCATTGTACAATACAAACAATCGTTCTTGCTGTATTCTCATATACCTTATACATTGCACTTTGAGGAGATAATCCTAAATGTTAAATTGCAGACACTCCATACTGGTTTACACCTGTTCCTGAAACTAATGACACACACACACTGTTGTATTGTGATAGAATTATTTTTGTTTGCTGTAATTGATATTTGCAAAGCTTTAATCCATACACAGCATATTCATTTACATTTTTGTATAATAGCATAATTTGTTTTGTTTATGGTAAAGAGACAAAAGTTAGATAAAACATATTGCTGGTGGTTTATAAGGCACCTACATACGTATTTCCCTCTGTGATGTACAGAAAAGTATTGCAAATTATTAAGTCACATGGAATAGCTGTTATGTCACAATTTAACATTTTTTGAAAGAGAAATGTTAACATCATCTGAAAGTGAAAGGTGTATTGTCATGGCAGTGATACATTATGTTTTCATCTGTGGTAGGTACAAAGTTCAAAAATCTGTGCAACGTCACAGTCCGACAGATTCTAGCATAACCAGAGCATCAATGTTTTTAAGTGATTCAATGTGAAATACTGTATATCTAACACTGTACACAGTAGCTCTGTGACTCCTGATTCTATGCACTGTGGTAAGTAAAGAGTTAAATACTTCCAGATGAAAAGGCAGTAGTGTCAATTCCATACTCCAGTATGGATTCTGCATGAGGTTCATCTTTTAACATTTCTTTTTACTCCAAAGCATTTTACTGGGATGGGTGTAACACTGGAATATACATTACTTTAACACAACACAAACCAATGTACATAAGTACATTCCAATATGTCTCATACCCAATTGCTAAATTAGGGAGCTATTTATCAAGCCCATTTTTTATAAAATTATGCAGAAACAGCAGTTTTTGCATAATTAAAATTTTATGTACTAATAGTATAATGCTCAATAGCGCTGCAGATATTATTAGCAATGGTGATTACAATCTGACCCCTATGTACCAAACTAGTTTTGGACTGTTGGTTTACGCCATCTTCAGATGGCGTAACCGCTTTATGAGGCCTCTCCGTACGGACCCTGAATCAGACACTGTGCACATTCGCAGAGTTTCCTAGTAGGAGTCCCCTCTGATAGGCCAGGGTTGTAATTTGCAGGGACAGAGATTATCACTACCGCTGTCCCTGTGAGTTAACACAGTTAGTACAAAGCTGGGGCATTTTTGTAAAAAATTAAAAAGTCAAGTTTGGGTAAATAGAAAAATCTGCATTAAGTAAAACATACAGGCTGGCTACACACTGTAGTATTGATGTATGTATAAAAATGTAGTTAATTATTCATTGGGAGATGTTTATCAATAAGTCTTACTTTTGCAAGCTAACACTTAAAAATGTATATATTTGCTTTTGTAAAATTACCACAAAAAAGTGTATTATTCATAGCATGCCATTTTACCATTTAACGTACTGCATACTATAGTATTACGATATAAACAAAGCTGGACATCATCTATCTTGCTACAGAGAATATAAATATCACAAAAATAGCATAGCTAAAATGCAGGACAACTGATAGTGTGAAGTGACTTAACACAAATGAGGCAGTGAAAAGCGCTAGCTCATCTAAACTATTCCTGATAATATGCATACACTAAATCACACTACCTTCAATGGAATATTAGACAAGTGTGAATCTGGCAATGTGCAGATAAATAATTGCATCACACTAGATAGGAAGCCAGCACACATTGCAACTGTCCTGATAATCAGTAGTCTGTAGGGCATGTAAAATGGAAAACCAGCACACGCAGCCCATGACTAGATAGTATGGAGTCAGATTACTACACAACAATAGATATAAAATCAGCACATTGCCTGTGTCCTGATTTCTTGCATTGTGGAAGATATATTACATGAAGCATATAGCTACAGTAGCATATTTTGCAATTGTCACTGTCAGTCACATAGTCACACAATATATATTACTTAGAAAGGCTCTACATTTGTGGGACCGTCCTGTCATTCTGAAATCTGGAGGTGCACTACATTGGAAAGGCAGTCTACTCTGAGTCAGTCCTAATAATCTGTAGTGTAGAGGTCATATTGCATTGGAAAGGCAGCCTACTCTGAGCCAGTCCTGATTACCTGTAGTGTAGAGGTCATATTGCATTGGAAAGGCAGCCTACTCTGAGCCAGTCCTGATTATCTGTAGTGTAGAGGTCATATTGCATTGGAAAGGTAGCCTACTCTGAGCCAGTCCTGATTATCTGTAGTGTAGAGGTCATATTGCATTTGAAAGGTAGTTTACTCTGAGCCAGTCCTGATTATCTGTAGTGTAGAGGTCATATTGCATTTGAAAGGTAGCCGACTCTGAGCCAGTCCTGATTATCTGTAGTCTAGAGGTCATATTGCATTGGAAAGGCAGCCTACTCTGAGCCAGTCCTGCTTATCTGTAGTGTAGAGGTCATATTGCATTGGAAAAGCAGCCTACTCTGAGCCAGTCCTGAGTATCTGTAGTGTAGAGGTCATATTGCATTGGAAAAGCAGCCTACTCTGAGCCAGTCCCTATTATCTGTAGTGTAGAGGTCATATTGTATTGGAAAGGCAGCCTACTCTGAGCCAATCCCTGGTAATATGTACTCTGGAGACATCATGGCATTGTAAAACAGACTAATCTGAGCATGTTTTTATAATCTGTAATCTGTAGTCTCTTAACATTACATTGGTTATAATGTACACTCTGATTCTGATCATATGTAATGCTCATATTACACTGAATTGAGTCTACCCTGATATTCTGTAATATGGAGGCAACATTACATAGTATAGATTGACAGAACACCCTGAAGCATTTTAATCAGTAATCATGAAGTCATATTTCATTCTGGGCCTGTCCTGATAATCTTCAGTCTGTTTGTTACACTACATTGGAAAGGCAGCACACTGGGCCTGGCCTGATAATATGTAATCTGGAGGTTACACTACACTGGGAAGGTATAACACTCTGTGCCCGGCTTGATAATATGAAGTCTGGAGGTTATACTATGTTGGAAAGGCAGAATACTCTCTGGGACTGTCCTGATAATGTAGTCTGGAGGTCACACTACATTGGAAAGGTAGAACACTCTGGGACTGTCATTGGAAAGGCAAAAGACTGCATCTGACCTGATAAACTGTTATCTAGAGTCTACTTTATATTACATAGAATACATGCTAATGATACTCTTAATACACATAAATAATGTAGGAATGTCCATCAATCATATGTTATAGCCTTCATACAGTGAGCCCTTTTCTTCAAGTAATCTGCATAAACAGAATCTCTGGTCTACTTCTATTGGAACACTAAGGATAGATATATATTAAGGACACTTAAATGTAGCTATTAAAAGACAGTAACAAAAAGATGCCAAAAATTGCATGAGGCTAGTGACACCTGTTACATGATGTGAGTAAGGCAGTTAGGTCCCTTTTGGATGATCTGCTGTGAGATAGTAATATATTTTTTTTACAGCCAGGCTGGGGCACATGCTAATAGGTCACCATTATATCTTAACAATCATTAGATGTAAAAGAAATAACTCATTATTCCCAAGTAAGATTATTCATGCAGACAATGCCAACTAAGGGCCAAATGTAATAGGGTGAGAGTTTAGAAAATATGAGAGTAATCTCTGACACTTTTTAAATTCGGCCAATGGAATAGAGTCCAAGAACATGCACATGTTTTTCAGCCTCAAAAAACTCTCACGATTTAAACTCTCATCCAGATGTTTTCCCATTTTGAAATACAACTCAATCAATGCAATAGTGTCAGAGCTTACTGCTAAACACTCACATTTTCTAAACTCTCACCCTGTTACATTTGGTGGAGTGGAGATGTATGCATAGATAAGATGTGATAGGAGACCTTCGAAGATTTGAGTATAAAGCATTCCTATCATTGGATAGTTACATATTGGTGTGTTACACATTTGTCCTGATACGAATAGTGTGTACAATATGTGATCTTAAATTGTGGCTGCCCTGATATCCTGTCATGGAAGAATATCTTTTCAATTAAAAAAAAGGTCTTTTTAAACCTCTTCGGACAGTCTGCAGTGTGGGCATTGCAGAACATAGAAGTATAGACTTCCAGGAAAAGAGAGGACTTATTTTTTTATTCAGAACATTAATCAGGGACTTAGGGTAGCTTAGAGAAGTATAAGATAATTGGATGAGATTTTCAGTAATTATTTTTCTGCTGACCACCCAGCATGAGTAGTTGATCAGCTCACACTATATTCAGCCTACGTTTATATAAATGTATTTATACAGGGAGTTTAACGCAATGAAAGTTGAGGCTGTTTTGCTGCTGTCTCTCGCTCGAAAATGTTAAGTCTGGAAGACTGCCAGACAGGACAAGTTTGCTATACACAGTGGATGTACAAAAATAGTAACAGAGTTTACAGGTGGTGATTATGATATATGCAAAGCTAGGCTTTCCACACAGAATTGGCTAAAATTTACATTTTTAAAATGGTTTATTAGTCCTAAATTTGATATTGTTTTAAGTAGTGTAGATTACAAAGAAGGGAAATGGACCTACAATGTAATCATATTGTAAAATCACAGTAATTCTTAGGTAATAATGTTATGCTATATGTCCTCACTCTCTTTCTACGTATGTTACATGGACTAATGACATTAACTATTATAGTTATAATGTAAGGTTTTAGCCCTGGAGAGTGCCTGCAAGTGGCCCATGGTTAAGGCTGAATTCCAAGTTTAGGATGTCACAGGCTAATCAGAGTAAGAGGGTGAATCAAATGGCATGTGCAGAGTGCTGCATCAAAAATGGCCTTTGTATAATTGATTTAGGGGTCTATTTACTAAGCTTTGTTAGGAGATAAAGTGAACAGTGATAAGGTACCAGCCAATCAGCTCCTAACTGCCATGTCACAGACTGTGTTTGAAAAATGGCAGTTAGGAGCTGATTGGCTGGTACCTTATCACCGTTCACTTTATCTCCTAATAAAGCTTAGTAAATAGACCCCATAATGACATATATATTAAACCTGAAAAACCCTACCTCTGGTTAGGGCTGATTTTGTCACCCGGGGCAAGGCAGTAATTTGTTATTTCTTTTATAATTTATGAATTTATTTATTTTTCAGGGTTTTTTTTATTGAATCTGCAGTGGAAGCTCAAGTTCAGACTTTAAGTGGAATGTGCATATGCAACCCAGCAATGTCAATGACTGGCCATGTTTTGTTTATGCTTACTGCTCAGTTCTAAGGACTTGACTGAGGCCTCTCCAGGCACTTCTCAAGGCACCCCACAAGCTATACATAAGTATTGCAAGGGAAGCAACCATGCCACCCCTTTGGCCTTGCACTTTAGATGTCAGATCCCGTCGCACTGCCCTCTATACAGTACATCATTACCAGTCAGCTTTATTGATACTTTTGCGCTGTGAGGTGGAGTCATTCAAAGTTGTTTAGCTCGCTGAGATATAACAGTTATCAGTGGAGGCTGGCTGAAGCTTTTTGGGTACTATGGCGATCCTGAACATAAGATGCCACTACACTAGATGTAATTATGCCAGTCATTGATTTCTACATTGAGCATGGTTATCAGTTCACAGAACAAGGATATGTGTATGTCTGTTCTGATTGCGTTTGTCATGCAGTGACTATAGTCAATGTACACGTACTCTTACTGCTTAACAACAGATTAAAGATTATGGAGAATTAGCAAATATTGGAGAGATACAGTGGATACAGTGGAGAGAGATAAAGTATCAATCAAGTTTTAACTGTCATTTTTCAAACAAAGCGGTAAATGACAGGAGCTGATTGGTTGCCACTTTATCTCTCTCCAAGCTTTGATAAATCTCCCCCTATGTTTTCATTTGTTGTGCCTTAGAAATAATGCTTTGTTTCATTTTTAGTTCTTGCCCATTTACAAATTTGAATTTTATCCTTGAAATATATTACTTTTATTACCGTAAAGCTACGTCTGAAAAATGCTCATATGTTGTATAGGAAGGGTAACTGGGCTATCTTACATTTTATATAATATTTCTTGAATGTTATCAACATGAGATAATTCAGATATTTTTTCTTTGTGCCACAGTTGTCATTACTGACAGGGCAGTTTTATAAATTAACTTCACTGTTACTAACAATATAAGTTACAAAAGAGTTTACATGTCACACTTTAGAAATGTCTAATCAAAGCAAAACATGCTACAGGCTGAGTCTCCCATATCCAAATATTTCGAAATACGGAATATTCCGAAATACAGAATTTTTTTAGCATGACTGAGATAGTGAAGCCTTTGCTTTTTGATTGTTCAATGTACACAAACTTTGTTTAAGGCACAAAATTCTTAAAAATATTGTATAAAATGACCTTCAGGCTGTGTGTATAAGATGTATATGAAACATAAATGAATTTCATGTATGTACACAAACTTCGTTTGAGCCACAAAATGATTGAAAATATTGTATAAAATTACCTGCAGGCTGTGTGTATAAAGTGTATACCCTAATAATCTCATTCAAATCTCTCCAACAAACTTTATCGCTCTATACTGTGCCCTCTGGAATGCCAGGTCAGTCTGTAATAAACTGGTCCCAACTCATGACCTTTTCATCTCCAACTCCCTGAATCTCCTAGCCATTACTGAAACCTGGATTTTACCCTCTGACACCACTTCTCCTGCAGCTCTCTCCTCTGGGGGCCTCACCTTTTGCCACACCCCACGACCTGGGGGTCGCCATGGTGGTGGTGTTGGGGGTCCTTCTATCCCCTGGTTACTCATACCAAACCATTCCCTCTGAACCATCCCTTACATTCTTTACGTTTGAAGTACATGCTATACGCCTCTTCCACCCTGTACACCTCCGAGTAGCTGTCATTTACCATCCCCCTGGCCCTCCCTCCAAGTTCCTTGACAACTTTGCTTCCTGGCTCCCTCACTTTCTCTCCTCAGACCTTCCCTCCATTAACCTAGGTGACTTCAATATTCCAATAGATATCCCCACAGAATCCTCTGCCTCCAAACTCCTCACCCTCACATCTTCACTTGATCTCTCCCAATGGACCTCCTCACCCTCCCATGTGACTGGCCATTTGCTCGATCTGGTCTTCAGTCACCGATGTGATATTTCTGATCACTACAAGTCCCCATTCTCACTTTCTGACCATCATCTTCTCTCTTTTATCCTTTCCCTCTCTCCTTCCCCTTCTCCACCTCCAAAAGCCACCATCACTAAGCATACCATTTACGCTATCGACACATTTTCCTTTTCTTCCCTGCTTGACTCACTTCTCTTCCCTATCCTCTCTCTCTCCTGCCCTGAACAAGCCACTTCCCTATATAACGCCTCTCTTACTTCTGCTCTGGATTCTGTTGCTCCGGTGATCACTACTCACACTCGCAGATCTACTTCTCAAACCCTGGCATTCCAAATGCACCAGATACCTGCAAAAGTGTTCACGAACCACCGAGCGACAGTGGAGAAGATCATGCTCTAAGGCAGATTTATGCTCTCATCCTATAGTGCTGCTCTCTCCCTCTCTAACAGTCATATTTCAAAATCCTCATCTCCTCTCAGTCCTCTAATTCTCAGCATCTCTTCACCACTTTCAACTCCCTCCTTCGCCCACCACCTCCTCGTCTCCCCTCCTTGCTCTCTGCCCTTGACTTTGCTACCTACTTTACATCTAAAATTTATTCCATACGTCAGGACATCATATCCAACCAGTCCCCTAGCTCTCAACCTCTTCCTTTCCCAGATCACTCCTCCCCATTAACTTTAACAACTCTAACATCCTTCTCCCCTGTATCTGGAGAGGAAGTCATGGCCCTCATCTGGTCCTCCCCCCTTCCACCTCCCCCTTGATCCTATCCCCTCCCACATCCTCCGCCTCCTCTCTCTTTCTGCCTGCTCCCATCTTGCCCACCTCATTAACCTCTCCCTCTCATCAGGCACTGTTCCTTCTGCATTCAAGCATGCCCTTGTCTCCCCCATTCTTAAAAAACCTACCCTTGAACCTAACCTTCTTTCTAACTACTGGCCCATCTTTCTCCTCCCTTTTGTCTCCAAACTCCTTGAGCGGATTGTCTACAACCGCCTTACCACTTTTCTTTCCTCCCACTTCCTCCTTGACCCTTTTCAGTCGGGCTTCCGTTCTCTCAACTCCACTGAAACTGCCCTCATGAAAGTCAGCAATGACCTCCTTGCTGCCAAATCCAAAGGCCACTACTCTTTTCTCATTCTCCTTGATCTTTCTGCTGTTTTTGACACTGTGGACCACCCTCTCCTGCTGCATATCCTTCACTCCCTTGGTATATGTGACATTGACCTCTCCTGGTTGTCGTCCTACCTCTCTGACCGATCTTTCTCAGTTTCCTCTCATGACTCCTCTTTCCCCCCACAGCCTCTTACAGTAGGTGTTCCCCAAGGTTATGTTCTTAGACCTCTCCTATTCTCCCTCTATGCTTCCTCTCTAGGTG
Source organism: Taudactylus pleione (assembly GCA_031769625.1). Taxonomy (NCBI): domain Eukaryota; kingdom Metazoa; phylum Chordata; class Amphibia; order Anura; family Myobatrachidae; genus Taudactylus; species Taudactylus pleione. Next base: position 2,641,848 of record JAUIMM010000470.1, read on the forward strand.
AACTCATCAGCTCTTTTGACCTCCATTGTCATCTCTATGCTGATGATACTTAAATCTATCTTGCTCCCCTGATCTCTCCCCCTCTCTTCTGACTCGTATCTCCAACTGTCTCTCTGCTATCTCTTCCTGGATGTCTCAGGGATTTCTTAAACTTAATATGTCTAAGACTGAGATGATCGTCTTCCCACCCTCCCACATGACCTCACCTCCCACTATTTCTTTATCAATTGATGGAATAACTATCTCATCTAGTCCCAAGGTGCGCTGTCTTGGAGTTATCCTGGACTCATCCCTCTCCTTCAAACCACATATCCAGAACCTTTCACAGTCCTGTCATTTCCAACTCAAAAAAATTTCTAAGATCAGACCCTATCTCACCCAGGATGCTACATACACTCACTGGTCATCTCCAGGTTGGACTACTGTAACCTCCTCCTATCTGACCTCCCCAAATTCCATCTCTCTCCTCTACAGTCTATCCTTAATGCTGCTGCATGGCTTATCTTCCTCTCTAAATGCTCTACTTCTGCCTCCCCTCTCCTACAAGCCCTCCACTGGCTCCCCTTCCCTTTTAGAACCCAATGTAAGGTTCTCACGCTCACTTACAAAGCCCTAACCCAATCTTTTCCCATATACATCTCTGATCTCATTTCCCTTCACACTCCTCTCCGCTCTCTTCGTTCAACTAATGCAGGCCACCTTTCATGCCAGCTGATTACTTCCTCCCACTCCCACCTACAACATTTTGCACGCACTGCTCCCCACCTCTGGAACTCTCTCCCACTCCCCATCAGACTCTCCACCTCTTTGCAATCCTTCAAATGGGCTCTCAAAACCCACTACTTCATCAAAGCCTTCCAGCTATCATTCTACCTCCCTGCTACATGCTCTTTCCTCCCAATCTACCCCATCTGTGTCAAACCTGTTTGTCTTCCCCTCCCTTTTAGAATGTAAGCTCTTACGAGCAGGGCCCTCTACCCTCTTGCGCTTCCCCCTACTTTAGTTTAATCTACTTCGTACTCACCACTAGGGCACCTAACACTTGGTTGCTTATGCTCTGTTGCTTATCTGGGTGTTATGGTCGCTAATGTAGCAATATATATTATCCATGTCCTGGTCCTGTATTGTATTGTTTTGTAAGTCGCTTGTCTACAATTTGTTTATGTACTTTGTAAGGTGCTGTGGAAAACTTGTGGCACCATATAAATATATAATAATAATATTTATAATAATAATAATAATAATAATAATAATATAGATGTATTCTGTGTTTAGATTTGGGTCCCATTCCCAAGATGAAAAAGTGTGCTTATCGTTTTTAAATAACATTATAATGAATTTCTGTCACCATTCAATAGTATAGTGACAGATGTTTGCAGATAACATAAAGAAAGTGATTTTTCTCAACATTATCTGCTTTCATACATACAATATAAGTGTCAAATAGTGCTGGTTATAGCACATTTGGCACTTGCCATCTCTTCAGACATCTCCCACAATGTACTTAATGTGCATTGCCATAGAATGCCAATTGTACTGTACGCTACTGAGCAGTAATGCTCTAAACACAAGAGGCAACTTTGAAACAGACATGAATAAAAAAGTGAACACTTGCTAGAACGTGTAAATGTACAGGTCCACACCTATTAAAAGCGTAAAATAAATGTATGTGCGTATGAGGATTTATAATGTATTCTCCTTTAAGGCAGCAGAGAATATTCATGGATAAATGTCACATACATAAGTAGATACATAATACACAGAGATAAAATACAATGTATCGAGTTTCACTTTAAGTTACAGGACATGTTCACCTATATAACTAATTTTAAAAAAAACACCCTTCCCCTTAGAATGGCATTCCCTGTCCCTCATCTATGCTTGGGTAATTTTAAAGGGGACAAATCCAAATTGGAGCAACCACATTTGAGCGGAAAGATGATACCACTAATGCCTCCTAGTTGGTTATGACAGACATCTAATCAGGTGACTCGTGACAGGGTACTTTTAGTGCAAATGTTCCTTTAGTGGGTCCCACAGCTGTGTCCCAAAAGTAGGGTGTACTATACAATTTTTTTCAAAAACTTTGGCTGTAATACAGAAGTACATATAATTGTTTCCCCTTGCATCCTGTGACAGAGGATGTGTCTCATTGAATTGAGAGTCTCCTATCATTGTAGGCCCTCTTGCTACTGACTTAGATGTTCTTTCCAGACAGCCTCATCCTGGGTCTCCTGCAAGGTGGACTGTCTGTTCTAATAAGCCAATTGGCTCTTTTGCTCCTCTTTGAATACTGTCCTATATTTTTAAACAAAATCTATCCACTTTGCGCCATTTGTCCCGTTGTCTCTTGGATATCATGCTCTTACATGATGCAAAACATTTAAAACATTAAACATGGTATCATTAGCAGGGTCGTAACTAGGGTAGTGCGACCAGTGCCGTGGTATAGGGGGCGCTGTTTGGGCCTGTCAATTTTCCTGTTTATATCAGTCTCACTTGTAGCTTCCTCTTCTTTTATCCCCAGCATCCCCTGGCCTCCCCATCTCTTCCCTGGCCCTTTCCCATGAGGCCATGGACCATTTTCAGGTGCACTATCTTATGTCCCTATTTAAAAATATGAAGAGGGGGGGGAGCCAATGCTCTCTCTGGCACAGGGCACCAAAAGTCTAGTTACGGCTCTGGTCATTAGATCATGTTATTCCTGCACAGGGCGGAATTGTTAATTGGCTTTTACCCAGTAGAATTAAATTTTCTCGGTCATTTGTTAAGGTTCTGCTAAAAAGAAGACAGTGTTTTCCATCTGCTCTGTCTCTTTACACAACGCATTTAGTAATTACATAGGCTTCGCTGTTTTGGTATAAAAATTAGCTTTTGATGTTGTTGTTGTCATCTGTCCAGACCACAGTGTATTTTCCTCCTCAGATGTTATCCTAACAAAAAGTAAATGTAGAAGTGCAAGTTTACACTACCTCTATTTCTCTTGTTTATATAGTAACATTATATCAGTAGCGACTTGCTCAGTGCTTTACAAAAACAGTTGTGTTGATTGTGTCTAAAAGAAGCCTGTATATTATATATATTTGGCACAATGTATTTCATGTGGAGAGTAGTCAGTGTAACATTTTTGGACAAGTTATCTGTTGGAGCTGCAGGTCATTTCTAGAAATGTTAAGACTCAGAAGGCAAATAATTGATTATAGAGAGAAAATAATGGTAGTTTATCATGATGCTCTGTGGAAGAGATGGAGATAACCAACAACCAAGGGAATCTGGAATCCTGTTTTTTTACTTCTAGCAAATATTTACCAGACTGCAAATAAAGCCAAGTTTTAAAACTTAAAAAGGTTTTATGCTAACAATGGAACAGAATATTTGCAGGACCATATTACACCACCCTCCACATGTAACTTGTAATAATGTACACTTTGTCAAAAGATCTAGTGCATACTTTTGCTATTTCGCAGAAAAGTTATACAAGAGGAGCTACAGGGGATACAACAAAATGAAACCTCTGACTTATAGAAAATAGAATTATTAATGATTTATCTGACACACTTAGTTTTTATTGATAACCCTACCAAACCTGGTAGTAATTAGAAGCAATGATGTCTTGTTTATTCCAAACCAGGGCATCTGACTATGGCATACTGCTCTTAGGAAGAATTAGCAAGCGCTGGTAATAGTACATGGTACAGTGCACTTACTGACAACATTACTTAACATATTGTCTGGAACTTATTTACGAGGTTTAACTTTAGTTGATCTACTGCAAGTTAAACTATAAAAGTAAATGTCTGTTGATTGCTCCACATTTGCTGGTTTTTAAGTAACCCCCAAAATACTTAGGGGGAGATTTAATAAAGCTTGACTTAGGGGGAGATTTAATAAAGTCTGGAGAGAGATAACGTTGAAGATAAATATCACCAACCAATCAGCTCCTAATTGTCATTCTTCAAACACAACCTGTAAAGTGACAGTTAGGAGCTGATTGGTGCTATTTATCTCCAATTTTATCTCCAAGCTTTATTAAATCTCCCCCTTAGAGCTTAAATAATTATATGAAACGGGAGTAGGTGTTAGAAATGCGCTGATTTAAAGCAGCAGTTGGCATAACAGAAACCAATTTCAGAGGGTACGTAAAGGGAATACAGTGTATTGTATATTGAGGACCAGCAGGCCTGATTTGTAGGAATACTTGAAACAATAGGTGTTATGTGAGGTGTTAGCTGGATTAAGGGGAAAAAAAATTCTGGATCAGGTGGTGTAATACGTGAAGGGTTAAAAAGGCATAATAAAATCATGGCAGGCTTTGGCTGGCATAATGTGTGTGTTGATTTAAAAGATGTTCAGGCCAGTTCGCACAATAAATGAGCCACACATGTTTGCATTGCTGGGAGACCGAGGCAGCACTCGGACAGATGGCTCAGCTTAGCCGGGAAAAGCCTTCAAATCCAAAACACATTGACAGAGCTGCTCAGAGGGGGCTCAGAAAACATGCGTTCCTCTCTGCTGCCCTCCAGATGGCTGCACAGGGCAGGAAGTGAGGTGGCAGGAGGCAAACACGGGTACAATGATACACAACTTTGACGACTGAAAACAAATATTTTTCTGGCATTGAGTAATGCTTGGGAACAACATAGCAGTTATTTGTTGCACCTGAGCAGGAGAACAAGTGTATTATATAATTAGGATGTTATATGCTGTCATTATGGTACAGCTAACCGGTGGTGGAACAGCACAGTTGAGGCAGTCAGCAAGGGGCCCCCCAAACATAATTACATCACCAGCATAGGGGGGGGGCACTGTGGCATATGAGAACTGTTTCTGGTGTGGCATAATGTGAAAGGCGGCACTATAGTGTGTTTAACACATTTGTTATGTTGGGAGCATTTACACTTTTTAATAACATTGCCAATATTTCTTATTTTATTGGTAGGAGCCCCCACAATTTAGTTGCCCTGTGGTCCCCAAAAACCTTAATCTGGCCCTGCAGCTAACGTTAATGCAAACAATCTTTTTTATTACTATTATTATTATTATTATTATTATTATTTAGTAGTTTTACAGTTGAACATGCTGGACGTGTATTGGTATAAATAAGAAAGGAAGATCGGGGAGTCATGGATTTTCTGTAAGATATTATATACAGTACCTTCAAGTAACAATATATTAGTAAAGCTGGGCATACACGTGTAGATAAAATGCCTGTCAGACCGACAGACATTTTATCTGGCAGCCTGGCCGCCGCAGATGTCCGCGGCATACACTGTGAGATTTCTCACAATGTATTAGCCCGATATCTGCGCTCCACCCCCGGGGGAGGAGACCTTTCCCTGTTCCTTCGATGGGAAGGAACATAGGTAATGTCGGTCTGTCGGCCGAGGCTGGACATACACTGCCCGATGCGGCTGACAGTTTACCCCCTAAATATCGCATCGGATTGTCCAGCATGCCCGACCGAGCAATATTTAACAATCGCTGGGCCCATGGTATGAGTCCCATGACTGCATCTAAAGAGTACAGATGAGCGGTTCGGTTTTTGAGAAAACCGAACACACCCTAACTTTGGGGTTCCAAGTCGAACCTAGTCCAAGTTTCAGATGTGTCCACATACATCATAGTTCTCTGCGCTACAAGTTGCGTTAAATATAACTTGTACGTGCCGGTAGCACAGAGCATCTTTTCATGTAAATTTTTACCTTCAAATGCGTTGTATTCGCAAAGTGATGCAAATAGGATGCACAGGCAGATTAAAATGATATGCAGCATGCCTATATTCTGTGTGCAACTCCGGGTGTATCTGCATGCAGAACACTACATTACAGTGCCAGCGGTTGTGACTGTAACTTAGCATTTTGCATGCAGATATAGCCACAGTTGCACACAGAATGCGTGTACATCCTATTCACATCACTTTGTGAATAAGACACATTGGAAGGTACAAAGTTGCACGAAAAGACGCTCAGCACTACCAAGTCACGCCACGGCATGGCACGACTAGAAGGGCTGTTTAACGCGCAAGGATGTAAGATGTATGTGGACACATCTGTAGGAATCACTTTGGGGTTCCGAGTTGAATCGAGTCCTGACTTGGGTCTTCTCGCAATTAGAAACTCGGATTTAAAAAACGGATCTTGCATGTTATAGATTGCATTTAAGTCCCTCCATCGTGATTACAGGTGCAGTGAGGTGGTCAAATTAACTGGAAATGACTGGAAATTAATGATGTTGATGTTAATAAATGACTTGATGTCTATAGGAACAAAAACAGGTCCAAGTTACATGATGTTAACTGTTTTTTAAACATTTTTAAAGAAATACAAAACCAAAACCAAATCTGAGGGTGGTTTTGGCAAAACCAAACACATGAGGGTGGTTTTGGCAAAACCAAAGCTAAAACCTGTGAGGGTAAATTTGGTAAAACCCAAACAAACACGGGGTCGGTCCACATTTCTAGTAAAGAGTGCGTCAAAAATATGTTGCAGAAGATATGTGACGATATATTTCTGGGAGGTAGGGGACAAAATGTGCTTTTACCACAGGCCCATAAATTCATAAACAGCCCATGGGTGAGCTCATGTCACTTAACATATTAACATTAAATGTTTGCTTACCATGTTATATTTTGTTCTCATGTATAGTCATTCATTTCATATAGTCCAGTTTGATATTCTATCATTTGTACATTGCAGGTTATGTACTAAGAATTATGATCACGTGTAACATAAAACCTGTACTTGAGCATTGTTGGTTCAATATTAGCTCCATTTGCATTTATTGAAAGTGATTACTATACTATTACTTCACTTGCTTGTGTGAGATTCTATTAAAAAAAAGTACTATTTAATGTCTGAAGAATAGTTATGTACATCCGTTATTGATTTGAGACTAGTCTCCAGGGTGGCCAGTTTCCTAGACATGGATTACAAGCTAATGGAGTTACTGATGCATGAATGCTTCCTTATGAGAGAAGTAAAGTCCAGAATTGATTCATGCATCATAGAGAAGTAACAGTTGGGTGTTCCTGCGATTATAAACAACTTGGTAGCATTATCAGAATTTGGTTGTTGTACAGTATATATCATAACCCAATTTCCAGTTAATCATTCTACCAAATGCTTTGCTTTTAATTGTATACTATTATTAATAAACATTTACATGAATTGTGTTATTAACACAAAGATCTGAGTAAAAATGAAGGATGGGTAATTACATGTGGAATAGATATTGGAGACTTCTTTTAGGATCTAGCTTATGGCATGTGAAAAGTGCCCCACTATTATGTTATACCACTGTTATATTACTATTTAAATGCTATGTTGTTACATAATATGTGATGTTTAAAAAAGGCATAAATCCTTCAAGCTAAATGTTTAACAGATCCTTAGACCCTCTGTAGTCTTGATACAGAACAATTCCAAAAAAAAGAAGCTCTTTGCAGTTTTGCCTTAAAAGGGGAAAATGATACTCTTGCTCCAAGATAGCAATCTGGTGTCTTCCCAGACCAGTATGCTATATAACTGTGTATTTGTCTTGTGGCTTACTGTACATAAAGTGGAGGTGAAGTCTTCTTTACAAACTAAAGGTATATCCCTCAGACTTTGATACAAAAATGTATTACTCTTTTTCACCCATAAGCATTGTAAATTCTATACAGTTATCCTATCCCTCTTAGACGCCTCTTCCCCAGTGTAAACAAACCTAATTTGAACAGCTTCTCCTTCTAAGTAAAATCTTCCATTCCCATTATTAATTTGATTTCTGTTGCTGAACTCTTTCCAGTTCCAAAATGCTATTTTTGTGAACTTCTGCCCAGTATAAACATGTCACCCCATTGTTAATTGTACATCATTGTTTAATTGTCAGAATACTGAGTGTAAACACGTTATCTCATTGTTGTTACAAAAGCGTTACATGTGCTAACTTCACTCATTAAAACTACCTCTCATTACAGCCGTATGGCCGAGAACATTAGTTCTCATGATGCCTAAATATTATATTTACAGCGTGCTAGACCGTATGTCGTACTTTATAGTGCTTGGCATGTAAGTCATACCTCAGTATTTCATTACCATTTTAATATATTACCTCAGCAATAAAGGAATAAAATAATTGTAATTTGCAACTAAATAATAACACTAGCCAGAAATTCCTTAAATAAATTGTTATTTTACTAATGTCACCCTATGATATAACATTACATCAATTCTGATCACTGTAATAACAACATGGCTTCAATGGAGCTATAGATTATCACAGTTTTGGGTTGTTTAATGACAATTTATGGTGTAGTAAAATTTGATATGGTGCAGGTTGTGGCCATTTCTCTTAATACCAGAGAAGTTACAACTCCATCTTTTTTTCCACTGCCTAAATAAGTCTGAGCTAACTGAGTGTATAAAACCAGATTCCAGACTCCTTTGAATGTTATTGTTGGATGCTGAACCCATTTGGCTTGTTGAAAACTTCTGGGTAATATTTATGCGTTCTTGGGAATGACCCTCGACCCTAGGGCATAAAACTTCCTGGCTTGTTTTATTTGGGAGACACTTTTGTTACAGGTGTTAGACACCTGTAATTTGCATCTTGTACATTTTAAAGGATTTAGACTAACGGCTGTGAGCACGACCAAATTTCACACTCTAGAGAACAGCGCCACATTTCTTGCTGATGTTTCTGGACTAAAGGACATGTTACTGTTCAGACTAACAAGAATGCATGTTGAAGTAATTCCTGTTGGCCTTAAACAAGGATCACATCGTCCTAGGGTCACAGCAAAGGGGACATTTGACCAGTTTATCAGATTCAAGAACCAAAGTTTTCTAATGCAAACAGTGAAATGTTTTATTGGTTGCTAGAGCCAAGATCAAGGTATCTATTATTTATGAATTAGTGATAACCCCTTATTGTGGAAGGAAGGGATTATCACATCTTACTCCTTTTTAACAAACGGCTTCTGCAGTGAAAACACAGATTTATCCTGAGGTTCCTCTAATTCCAGCTGTTACTGCAGTCCCTATAGCCTGCTAGCCTATAGCTGTCAATGGGGGTCATGCAAAGCTGGAGAGGCTTTGGAAGATCCCATCCGAGTCAAAACTTAACGCAAATGCAGCATACTGACAGAACTACTCGTGAAGGGAGAAGGTCTCAGAATAGCTGTGGGGTTTTCGCCAGGGCCCTGAATGGGGCAGATACAGATACTCAGTATATATATATATATATATATATATATATATATATATTGAGTGAGACACACACAGAGGAACATACGTCATAGACAGAATAAGTGTGGATAGTGATGACAAGTAGTAAGGATGTCTGCTTACAATCCAGTGGGAAGAGATAGGAGTGAGGACTGTGACAGTTGTGAGGGACCCAGTCTCCACTAAGAGGATGTACCAGTGTGAATAGAATAGTTATGAGTAGATATATATAATATATATCCACACTAACACATATTTTGGTAGCAATGTGCTATAAACATTGTAAAACCACCAACCTATCATATGGTTTATTATACGTAGAGATGCTCATCTCTTCTCTCTTGGGGGTTTTGCAATGTTCTTTTTACTAGTTAGTTGGATTGTGTTTTTTCTTATTTGCCATTCATTTGGCACATGAAATATCTGCAATAATGTACACAAATAAAAAAAACAAGCTTTTGCTCTATGGAAAGATATTTTGGGGAGCTGCACAGTATCAAACCTTATGGAGAGAAGAAGTGGAGAAGTTGCCATAGCAAATGATCGGCTTTTAACTGTCAGTTCTGATTGTACTAGATCAATAAGTATAGAAGCTGATTGGCTGCTATGAGTATCTTTTCCACTTATTCTTTTTGGACAGTTTGATACATCTCCACCTTTATAATGAACTTCAAGGTGCAGAGACGGCACATATCTGTAGTCATTTCTTGTCGACCTGGAGCCTGTTCTACCTGCAAAGCAAATATACTTCCACCATCTTGTGGGATGAAGGTACTCAGTTCCCAGCAGTTACTATGGGATGCCTTTTATGCCGTGCACACCAAAAATAACCAATATAATATATACCCAGTAGCGAGGATGGCTGGCGCTGCTGCTGGTCCAGCCATCCAGGTCCCAGCGCTTGCACAATGGATCTGGCAGGCGCCGGAACCGGTGCATGCGCACAAGTGGCGGTAATGACGTGCATGCGCATAACACCGGCTTCTAGGGACTGCATCGGCTGCATCCCCTAGAAGCTGTGAAAGGCTGCCCGAAAGGCAGAGCAGCTCCCCCAGGGGCTGCCTGCCCAGTGTGTGATTGGCAGATAGCGCTTCCAATGGGAAGTCACTGCCAGTCACAATGTAGACACAGACTGCACTGACTCACTGAGATGGGGGGAGCTGCCGCCCTGCAGCCTCTAGGTAAAATCCACCACTGCATTTACCTAATAGTGTAACATTATGAAACCAGACATAAACCTCCATTACTGTTCCCTTGCTGTTATTATATATACACGAATGTCAGACTAGTAGTATATTTGGAAGAAACATAGAAATGTTAAAATTAATTGAGCTTTTGCTGACCATATGATTTTCAAGGGTCTATTTATTAAGCTTTGTTAGGAGATAAAGTAAACGGTAATAAGGTACCAGCCAATCAGCTCCTAACTGCCATGTCACAGACTATGTTTGAAAACTGGCAGTTAGGAGCTGATTGGCTGGTACCTTATCACTGTTCACTTTATCCCCTAACAGTAAACAGTCCACTCAGGCATAGGGGTCTATGTAATAAGACTTGAAGAGAGATAATGTGGACGGAGATAAAGGACCAACCAATCAGCTCCAAATGTCAGTTTTCAAACACAGCCTGTAAACTGACAGTAAGCTCTGGAAAGTGATAAATTGGAGAGTGGTAAACTGCCAGCCACTCAGCTCCTAACTGTCACCTTGCAGGCTGTATTTGAAAAATGACAGTTATAAGCTGATTGGTTGGTAGTTTACCACTCTTCAATTTATCACTTTCCAGAGCTTAGTACATCTTCCCCCTGATTAGTTGGTATTTTATCTTCGTCCACTTTATCTCTCTCCAAGGCTTAGTACATAGACCCCACACCATGAAAAAGCAGTATCGACAGTGCACCAATATACTGTATATGCGGGGCTGTATATTAGGTACCATTACACATCTGACAATGCACTAAATTGATGAATTTGTTGCTGTGTTAATGATTCCACGATGACTTATTGACATGATTCCAGATTTTTTTTAACATTCCATTTGGTTTTTACATATCGGTAAATGCATTATGGAAGAAGGGGAAATGTTAATAAAGCTATGGCCATATAACACTGTCCATTTAATATTACCTTAAAGTACAGGATGTGGAAATTAATATTTAATAATGTAGAGGATATAAGATACAAACATGGTGCACTGTCAACAAAAAGATCATACGTGTGTTTGTGACTGTGTGTGTGTAAAATTAAATCACTAGAAAATTTATGATCAAACTTATTTATAAAATCAAATTGGATTTTTATAACATAATTATTATTTTTATTTGATGCACTGTCAAATTGTCATGCAGTGAACTTGAACTAAACGGAAGTGTAAACATGTGGTATGGTGTGAGCAAGCATTTGGACAGCCTGTTAATCCATGTAAATACCAACATCCTAATGATGAGTATCATAAATCTCCCATATAATCCTACAAGCCATACCACACGTGGTGAAATCCTCAGTAAGGAATTAAAATGTTTTGGAATCCCCAGCTCATTTATGGTGTTCACATACAGATGTGTCCAATCCTCTGGCAATAATTAATGAGAATGGAAATGGCAGCTGTTTAGGATATACTGTTTTATGACATGTGATAATTCAAGTGCGACACAACTCTATCTACAAATGTAATCATGCCAGTGTCAAACATTGGCTCCCTACGCAAAAGTAACCTGCATGTCTGTTTATATGTAGGGCTTATTTTAGGTTAAACATGCAGTAAAACATACCAGTGTAGTGTTTCAGTGGAGATCATGCCCTTTCTCTATGTATTTGCATCAACACCTATGCATCCTATAAATAAGTGGTTGGGAGGTAATGTATATGGCATGGAGCTGAGAGTCCAGAACAGAACTTGAACATGCTTTACAGTTGACCCAGCATCACCATTATAGTAAGACAATAAAAGTTACTGCATTGATTATTCTGCAATACAGAGGTGTATCACTTATCCCCAATTATGTGGATATTATAATTTATAAGACACTTGAGTGTGTGTTTTGTTTGTGTTCATTGACACAACATATGAGATAACATGAGATAGCATATTGGTTAGCATTGCTGTCGCATAAAGCCTTGAGGATATGTGTTCAAATCCCACTAGGGTTCTATATGTGTAGAGTTTGTATGTCCTCTCTGTGTTTGTGTGGGATTCCTCTGGGTGCTCCAGTTTCTTCTGATACTCCAAAAACATACGAAGCTTAAAAAGATTCTGAGCAAAGAAAGAAGACTATAAGCTCCAATGGGGCAGTAACAAATGTGAATGACAATCATTATCCTCTGCACAGTGCTACATAAAATTGGGTTGCTATAAAATAAATAATACAGTATTGTGATAATAGTAATATGGCTGGCAATATCTTTTTACTGTTCTAGACATTCAGTCATGTTTCTATATATTAGGGATGTGCGCCGACCCTCGTGTTTTGGTTTTGTTTTTGGATCTGTATCTCCTCATATTTTGGATCTAGATTTGGTTTTGCCAAAACCGCCCTTGCGTGTTTTGGTTTTGGTTTTTGATCTATATTTTTTCTAAAAAAAAATCATAAAACAGCTAAAATCACATAATTGGCACAGAGTGGCATTGCAGTGGTAGACAGGATGGCAGTTTAATAAACTATACGACCCCCAGGAAGTTTAAAAACCAAGAATGTTTTCATTAATCAAGAACTAGGTCAGAGACCAGAGGGAATTGGAATACGTTTATTGGCTGAAGACGGAAAGGACGAAAGGATTGATTAGTTTTTCATATTTTATTTTAATGTTTTGATTCTTAAGTAAATTTATGAGGGAAGATCAATCTAGGATCAAGTTCTTCAGTTCCTTAAAGACATCTTTGATCTGGAGGAGGTTTTTTAATTTTTATACATCTAATAGAAACGAGGTGGCCTTGCTTGTGGAGGAGCTGCTAGAACATACTGTAAACAGACGTTTACTTTGTACTCAGGGCCTGATTCAGACCCGGTCGCAAGCGCTGAGTGCTCGCAATCGGGTCGATGGTGGCCCACAGCGCATGTGCTTGACGGAGCCGGCTCAGTCATGCGCAAGCGCGAGACTCGGCTACCGACGGGCAATCCGTCGCTCCGGGTCTCACACACTCGCATAGCTGTCACCCACAGCTATGCGAGCGGCCAAGAGGCCGCTCCAAAAAAAAAAAGACCGGCCCTGATTCAGAGCGAGCGCTCTGTCAGAGCAAGCGGCTCTGAATCAGGCCCTCAGTTAGGTTGTTTGGGATAATGAGACCAAGACTTGCTGTTTACATCAGAGAAAAGCAGCCTGTAGTTCTCCGGCTGAACTAGAACTCCCAGCATCTCTGATGTTTGCCGGTCCTACTGGAGGTTATTTGTCAACAACAGGTAGCATGCTTCAGGTTACCTCAGCCTGCTTTACGCACTGTACCATGTAAATATGTATGTACGTGACCAATATACACAATTAATTTTTGTATTAAAAGTATTTGCACTTTATCTTTTTGTTATTTTTCGTGGATTGATAATATTAATGTTATTTAACTTTTATTTTTTTTACACTGGGGAAGAGCCCCCCTGAATGAGGCAGCAGCCCCTTGATGAACAACACAGACAGCACCCCTTTATTATGGACAACTAAGCACGCCTGCTGAGTGTGGACGGTCCATGGTCCAGAGTCATAAATACGTGGATGATAAACTGCGGTCTGGCGGCAGTGTCACTGAACAATAATAGTGCAGCTAAGTTGCTAACGCGCACACACATACACACACACACAAAAGCACTTTTATTTTTTTTTACACTGGTGAAGAGCACCCCTGAATGAGCCAGTAACCCCTTGATGAACAACACAGACAGCACCCCTTTATTATGAACAGCAAAGCACCCCTGCCGACAGCGGACAGACCAACTGCAGAGTTACAGATACGTGGTCTGGCCGGCAGTGTCACCAAACAATAATAGCGCAGCTAAGTTGCTAACGCACGCACACAGTAAAAATATATTTATGTTTTTATTTTTTGGGGACTGATAATATTAATTTATTTAACTTTTATTCATTTTACACTGGGGAAGAGCCCCCCTGAATGAGGCAGCAGCCCCTTGATGAACAACACAGACAGCACCCCTTCTTTATGGACAACAAAGCACCCCTGCCGAGTGCAGACAGTCCACCTGCAGTGCAGAGTCACAAATAAGTGGGCAATAAACTGCGGTCTGGCCGGCAGTGTCACCAAACAATAATAGCGCAGCTAAGTTGTTAACGCACACACACACAAAAAAGAAAAAAACACTTTTATTTTTTATTACACTGGGTAAGAGCACCCCTGATTGACAGAGCACCCCCCCCCCAAGACAGCACAGCATCCCTTTATGAATTGCAGCCCTAGCCCCTTGATTGACAGGACAAGTGACACAGCAGCTGCAGCACCCATTGAAGCCACCCTTTATATACTGCAGCCCCAGCCCCTTTAATGGACAACACAGCAGTAGCCTTCAGCCCCAGACCCCGACAGGACAAGTTAGACAACACACTGACATAGACAGTGACAGCAACACGTCTGTTCAGTTCACCATCCACACCCGGAGTGAAAATGGCGCCGATCACCGGGACCTTTATAGAATCAAAAACCCGCGAGAATCCAACAGTGGGAAGATGATGTATTGCCTCATTTTCTGATCCGAGTCAGTCGGGAAACCCTGGCCCGGTCTTGGATCCGAATCGGAAATTGCAATGTTCGGGTGGGTCCAGTTCTCTGAGAACTCTCTACTATATATGTATATATATTTTTATATATATATATATATATATATATATATACTCACCGACTTCGTAAAACTCCTCTCTGGGAGCAGAGCAGCCTGTAGAGGAGATGCTTCTGGTCGGTTTGGGAGGCGGGACCGGGCTGTAGATGTAATTAGGCCCCTCCCCTTTCCCAGAAAAGCCAGACTTGCAGGTCTGCGAGGAAGGGGCGGGGCTAAACAACAAGATTTTCGTAATTTAGCCCCGCCCCTCCCTACTGACCCTGCAAATTCTCCATTAAATCTCCTCATCCTGCCCGCTTCACTAGGAAGTGGGCAGGATGCGGGAAATCAGCCTCCGCTACCGGGGGTGCAGGGGGACTACCCGAAAAATCGGGAGCTTACCGCGACTTTCTGGAGTGTAGTCAAGAATGTATATATTTATTTATACTGTATATAAATCTCACCTTACTATACTTGTACTGTGATATTTTTTATTGCATTACTTCAGACGTACTGCTTTTCCTATACATTATGAATGGTGTCTGCTCACAAAGTCTTGAACGTATATTTGTGCAAAATGTAAACATTTCTTAAGTAGCTCTCATTGCTTGACATTTGGGCTGTCGGGAAGAGGCATACATTTACTGTAAGTGACAAAAGACCATAATTATTTACAACCCAATGTAATATCTATAACATGAGGTAACTTTGCATAACTTTGTAGCCTAAGCACTGCCTGTTTAGTTCCTGTGATCAACATCAAGTATTATTGTTTAGCTGCTTCCATTGTATTGTTATTTAACTGAGTATTGTTAAATAAGTACAGTAAGAAGACAAAGGTGTCCTGTCTCACATAAGTGTGTATATGTGTTTTGTTGGTCTTAATTATACTTGTCTACTCTCCCGGAATGTCTAGGAGTCTTCCAGGGTCCAACTTCTCTTTGTTGTGATTTAGGGAACCAATGCCGCTGCACGAGGACATAACTTTAGCTACCTACACACTATACATTTATTAGACCGATTTGCGAATAATCGGGTGATCGGCCTGATTTATTGTATAGTGTGTATGAACGATAGTTTCAGCGTTTCACCGATAAAACGGTTAGAAAATAGCCACAAACGCATTCTTTCCATTATCTGATCTGTCTGTCAAGAATGAAATCTCGGCCTCAAATTTCTGATATGGAGCTGTATGTGCATTCTAAATAATCTGCCCATATTTCCTCTATTCTCCTGTCACTATGTCATCATCCTTGTGGGTGGACATACAGTATGCAAATTCAGTGTGATGTGGTGATAAATCGCTAGCTTCTATGGAAACATTGCATAATGTGTAGCACAGATATTGGGGCTTTCAATTTTCTATACAGTCGTCCCGTTTCTCATCCGGATTAAAATATGTGACAGTGTGTAGCTAGCTTTACCACAGTATTTGCCCCTTGTAGCTCTGAAATATCGCAGAGGGAATGACCAAGTAAGCATGTATGGTTTTAGTATTATAATTGTATTTCTTTCCCCTGTGTTCATTTATGCATCAAGTGCTTGTTTGTACCTAGGTTCCCCATTTGAAAGCCAAGCTTACTGTTCCTCAAGTTTAAAATTAAATCTATTTGTTTTATAGAAATGTCTATAGTCCTTTGCCAATTAAGGACAGACATCCAAATTTGCAACGGATAACATTCATCGTGCTTACTTAAATGTCAGGCTTACAAAGACCATTTTTGTTTTAGTTACTCTAAATTAGGCAAAAAAAGTGCTTATTTTGTGACAACAGGGATAGCTCAGAAAACCCCATTGTTCAGTTAACAATTATGCATCTTGTGCCAGGATGGTGGTTTTGTGGTAATTGTACCAAATCAGGCACAATGACATTGCAGACAAGCAAAATTGTTAAGGTCACTGCCTTTAAAGCTTTAACTATCTGTATGTTCTTTGAACTCTTACTTTTAATTAACATAACACACAGGGCATGGTTTAGAGTAGACAATTTAATGACCAACGGTAGACGTAAACTATCTGTTGCAAAATTGTGGTCTTCTGTGTAATTTGAGTTTGATTAGTGAAATTCAACATACAGATTAAATAGTCACCCTTTCTCCCATGAGTGATGGATGCAAGCCCTGGGATTTTACTTCTATGGAGAAACACACTGAAAGAGATATAGCTGTGATACTCCAAGAGGTGGTAGCCACAGAATACCCTGTGGAATTTAACAGAGTAGACACAAATATCAAAGGTACAACTGAGTACACAAAGTGTAGAATTTTGATAGCATTCAACAAGGTACACGTGTAACACCCACTGAGGGTACTGTTCTAGGTGTAGTATGTTGTAGTGTTTCCTTACCCAGTAACACTGTCTCTGGATCACCTTGGGTTCTTCCGGAATGTTACCAAATAGATACAGGCAATAATGGCAATAAGGTGATGTATTTATTCAACAAGAACAGTTCAATATAGTGACAACTTCTACATTAGCAATACAGAACAACAATTCACAATGTAATTTGTTATACACACTTTGAGACAGGAAAAACACACTGGTATCCGGATTTTTATTAGAACTGGAACTCTGGAAGCCCAGGATCCGACTACTAAAAAAGGTTAAACAATAGACATGCAAACAAGAAAATAGAAATATGCTATGCCAATATTAGATGAAATATTGCCCTCTATTATTTTGTGCACAAAACAAATAATAATTCTCGTTACTTCAGCATGCTATATAGTGACTATGGTGGAGCAGCCGGCTCCAATGTCCTCTATGGGGGGGGGCTGTCACATTAAACAGCATTTTTTACTATTTAACACTGTGTAAATACACAAACTAAGTCAAACATGCAGATAGACATGTTTTTTCAGTGTACATATATGAATTGGCCAATAAACACTTTAGGGGTATTACACACGGATGCGTTGGTACTGTTTGTACAGCACGTAACATGCAATAGGATATACGGAGGTGTTGGCACTGTTTGGACAGCTTGTAGTATGTAACAACATACACACATGTACTGGTGGTTAGTGGTAACAACTGAGAGAGGTGTTATATCATCGCTAGACTGAGCCAGCTGGGTTCCGTTTGAAGCTGTAATTGGAAAGGCCTGCTGAATTTTGGTGTTGTGGTGTTGACTGCTGATACTGACAGCTTCCAACTTTATATACAATTTCATGAGACAGGGGTGTGGTCATACATGATGGGGGAGTGGGCTTCTGGCAACCTGGACAGCTTCCATCCCTTTCCTCTCCCCTAACACCAAAATTTGGATGCCATGGCAGGTGCGCAAAATCCGTTCCCCACTACTCTGCTATTCCGAGGACTGGTAAATGGGATAAAACTCCTTACCTTTCTGATCCAATTGGGACAAGGTTGTCCTGAACAGAAATCTTAAATCGGTACTGTCCTGCCTGGGGCCAGGTGGTATAGATGCATAGGTCATAAACTAAGTATCTACTATTGTGGAGTCTTAAGAGTAGATTTACTAAAGTTTCTAAAAATGAAATGTTGTGGTGTTGCCCATGACAAGCAATCAGATTCTTGCTATCATTTCTCTATTGCATCCTAAATGATAGACAGAATATCAGAATTAAATGAATTGCCATGGGCAACACCACTTTTCATTTTTAGACACATGAATAAAACTACTCCTTAGTCGGGCTTAGCAGTCATTATGATACAGCCTCGCTGCCCGTACCACTGATAACTGGGTCCAAACTGGGGCTTGTTTATAGGACTTTTTTAATTAAAAAGAAATAGAAATAAAATGTTAAATGAGTGAAAGCTGGTGCATGTGATGTGGAGAGAGGCCCCTGTGCCCCCACGCCACTTAATATGGTCTTGAATGGGGAGGGGTCCAGCTCCGAATGCTGCCAAGTGTCTCCCCCACCTCTGCCCCACAACCTACCCCAGCCATCTCTTTCATCTGTCAATACTTTCCCACCTCCCCTGTTTATCTCTCTGTTCCATCTCTGTCCCCCTATCAACTCTTTTCATTTCTGTCCTCCTCCCCCCTCTCTTTCATCTGTCTCCCTCCCCCCTCTCTTTCGTCTATGTCCTTATCCCGATTGAAATACAGAGTTTGCTACTGCACTACCTCAATAAATGCTCCTTATTTGAAGCATTCTACTTCCCCAAGATTACAGCAGTTTGGTCTTCTGAGCATGAGCAGAGCCATCGTGTCAATGGGACAAAGACATGCTCCAGAGACCCTGCCAGATTATCCTGTATATGGCCTGCGTATATCTGCACTGCTACCTTGATGACATCACCGGCTAGTGCTCTGTATGTCCTGCTCAAGCTCCGCTCCATACAGATTACTAAAGGTGCCCACACACATACCGACTTTTCATCCAATTTGTCCGATTTCGACGAATCGTGACTACAGATCATGTAAAAAATGGCCAAATCGTGAGTTTCTACTCTTGATCATGATGCCGATGCGCGTCCCAGCTCGTCGTACCTCGCATCTTCAGATCTGCCATGCTGTAGGGCAGATTAGCCAATCTGGGATACAATGCATTGGCTGCAAGATAGATCTTTAGTCAGATTGGACATTTTTAACTCCAAATCGTGACCACGACTGCCTGTGGAGAGTTCAGGGAAAGTTCAGGGGAAATCGTGTACATTGGCTGATTGGGAGCAAGTCGGTATGTGTGTGGGCACCTTAAGTGTATAGCTGTGAGTCCGGCTGTACAAGCAACTACTACTACACTTCAATAAACCTTGCACTTTGTTAAGTACTTGGGCTGTCTAGTGCATCTGGACTCCCCTGGCGTTGCTATTAGAACCTTCATTCCACCGCCAATAGGACACACATATCAACAGTCCCCCCCCCTCATTTCTGTCCCATCTCTCACATCTCTGTCCCCCTCTTTCTTTCATCTCTGTCCTCCTCCCCCTCTCTCTCTCTCTCTTTCATCTGTCACCCTCCCTTCTCCCTCTTTCATCCCTGTACTGCTCCACCTCGCCATATCTGTCATCTGTACCCCTCTACCTCATTTGGGGGAGGAGAGTGTGTTTGTGGGATGCATTGGTCAGTGATCTGTAAGTGTGTGGAGGTGCAAGTAGGGGGTCCATGATTGGGAGGGCTGACAGCTCCAGGCACTGACAGCGCTAGCTGGGGGAGGAATGAGGCTTTGGCTAGCAGCCGAAAGCCACTGAAAGCTGTAAGGGGAGGAAGAGGAGTAGACTCACATTTTACAGCTTTACATAATAGATAGAAAACATTTGTCACTATGGTGGTTGTGTCCACAGTATTCACAGTAATAATAGACAGAGCCGTAGCTAAGGCTCACGGCATCCGGTGTAGGCCACACCCCCTCCATAAGAGGTGAGATGGAGGGGGCGGGTCTACAAACACTGATAATTACAGCAATGTCCGGAGCATCCTCAGGATGCTCTAGGAGGCTGTAGGAGCAGCGGAGTGACCGTCTGAAGCGTCCTGGGGCAGCTGCATAAGATAGACATGAATCAAGACTTACCACTGGATGAGGGATGCTGGCAGAGGAATCTTTCTCAGGGGCGAATTGGGTCACCCAGACCTCAGGAGAGTTGTTCGCTGGGTCGGCTCCGTCCTCCCTTAAGTGGATTGCTGCCGGCTGGCTGATTAGCTTTGCTTCGGGGCCAGTTGCCGTGTGATCGGAGCTCAGCTCCAATCAGCAGCATGTCCCATTCGGTCTCCAGGGGCAACTTCTGCGTGTGTGCAGAAGTTGTCTATGAAGCCATAGGAAAATGGCCGAGGGGGAGCTGCTGCGCATGCCTGGCTACAGCAGTTCCTCCCATGGGCCATTGCGGAGCCTCCTCACGGCTCCGAGACCAGCTGGCATCCCAGCCCCGCCCCATCTCACTCCTGTCAGCACTCAGCAACAGAGGAGGAGGAGGAGGTAAGGGACAACTAAGGCTGGCACTGGCAGTGCCAAAAACTGACTGCATCACAAAGGCACAGTGTGGCAGTCAGTAAAAATTAGATACATTGTGAGATGAAATACATATATATATATATATATATATATATATCACAGTGTAAAAGTTAAATAGGGCTCTATTTACTAACATTATTTTTACTAAAATAAAGTGAAAAAGGGTGTTTTCACACCCTTTTCACATTATTTTAGTATCACCTAAAGTTACTAAAGGGCAATTGGAGTAGAATTTATAACATTCTGCTCCAACCCCGAATTATCACATATTTTTAGTAATCAGATCGCATTTCCCATAATTGTAATGGGAAATGCAATCTGTGTGCAAGTTTCTAATAATAAATTGTGAAAAAATACTGGGGAAAGCCCTGTGATAATAACGCCACTTGGAGGTGGCGTTATCCAGGGTCTCCCCTGGTTACCAGACTCTTGCTCTGATCTAAGAGGCAGAGCAGAGCCTGGAGCCGGCCCCAGTAATCAGCTGTGTGGTCTAAACCTACCACACACTGATCACTGCTTAAAAAAAATGAAAAAATAGTAGTAAAGGAAAAACTTACCAGAGTCCAGGGACCAGAGATCGGGGCTCCGGTGTCCAGTGATGTCCTCCTTCCGGTCAACTGGTCTCCCATCCTGCAAAGGGACCCGGTCAGCTGACTGGGTCCCAGTGCAGGATGGGAGATCAGCTGACTGGAGTCACGGAGGACATCACCAGAGGTAAGTGTAATTAACGGAGGGGGGTCGCGATCGCGGGGGCGGGGCTTAGCGGCAGCCGGTCGGCTCATGCGCGAGCACTTGTCACGGTATTTTTTGCAAAAATACCATGACAAGTGTGCGGAGGGATTCGCAGAGTCAGAGCTTTATCGCAAGCTCTGTCCCTGCAAGGGATTTTTAGTAATTCCATGTGATATTGGCTGAATTCGCAATGCAAATTCAGTCGGTAATATCACACTACAATCTGCTTTCAATATGCGGATTGTAGTAAATAGAGCCCATAGACATTGATGAGCTGATTATCTGAGTCAGATGATATTTAGTATATACCATCTCACTCAGATCATCATCTCATCAATGTACATACAGTACAACTTCTTACACTATATATATATATATATATATATATATAATCACAAATATATATATACACACACATACATATATATGTGTATATATATACATATATACATAAATATATATATATAATCTCACGATGTACATCTAACTTTTACTGACTGACACACTGTATACAGTATACAGTATATATAATATATAGATATGTTAGATATTACACTGTATATATACTGTATACAGTGTGACAGCCAGTAAAAGTTGGATGTACATTTTTGAGATGATTATATATATATATATATGCTGTATGAGTTTAACATCTCACACTCCTCTCGCCCAATTGCGGCAGGGGGGCACCAGATTTTTTTGGCAGGGGGGAGCAAAATTTATAGTCACCCCACTGCCGTCCACAGAGCGCTGTGCTCTGTGCAGCCACCCCGCTCGCACACCCCTAGTACCTGCCCTGTTCATAGATAATACTGCAGAATAGTTATAGTAAGTATAATGTATAATAAGACAACCTTTCGCAATATTTTTTAAGAGTCACTGCTGTTGAGATACATATGACTCAAACAAAGAGTCATGTTATGAAGTGTGTGTATTTCATTTGTCAAACAGTCTCTTAGAATAAGTACCTTGTCCAGTCAAAGGAAACAATGTGAGATTAGGAAGAGTTTTAAAGTACCACTAAAACCAAAAATGTAAATTATTGGATATGAACTATGATAGTAAAATGCAGGCCCGGTGACAGGGGGGGACTACACCCCGAGGCCCAGACTGGCACAAAGCGGGGCCGTGGACAGCAGACTCAATGCACCAGGCGCGGCCACTATTACCCATATATCCGCCGCCCAGCTCTTTTGTAGTCTGGCCTGGGCAGCACTGGGCTCGACTTGCGTGTAGCTCAAACATGTCCCCGGCCAGACATAACCTTTTCAGTATGGAACGCAGCGGCGTGACCTATGATGTCACACTGCTGCGTTGCATACAGAAAAGGTCATGTCCGTCCTGAGACATCATCCCCGCTGTCATGCACGGAAGTGGGGATCCCCTTCAGAGTGGACTGGGGCTGGGTGCGGAGGAAGGGGCTGGGGGCAGCGGCTCTGGAAGATGAGGGGGTTTGGGACTGAGGGCTGGGAAAGTTGAAGGATGCTGGGGAAGGAGAAGGGGGCTGACTTTTTGGGCTGAGGATGGTGATGAGGGTTTGAGGCTGAGGAAGGTTATGAGGGGCTGAGGACTAAGGATGGGTGGCTACAGACACCATCTGTAATACCCCGAGGCATCTACAGCACTGTGATCAAGACCTGACTGTGTCATCAGTGTGGTCAGGGCCGGATTAAGTTCTGTGGGGGCCCCTATTAAATGTGACAAACTGGGGTATGCGCAATGGGAACCTTATGCAGAGCCCCCAGTAGTGTCAGTGCCCACAGTGGTAGTGCCCTGTATGCAGTGCACCCAGTAGTAGTGCCCCTTATGCAGTGCCCAAATGCAATACTCCCATTAGTAGTGCCCCCTGTAGTAATGCCCTCTGTATAAATGCCCCAGTAGTAATACCCCTGTAGTTGTGCCCCAAATAGTAATGCCCCCCAGTAGTAATTGGGCATGTGCCCAATAGTAATGCCCTAGTAGTAATGCCCCCTGTATAAATCCCCCAGTAGTAATAGCCATGTAGTTGTGCCCTCAATAATAATGCCCCCAGTAGTCATTCCCCTGTAGTAGAGCCCTCTGTAGAAATGCCCCCAGTTGTAATGCCCCTCTATTAGTGCCCCAATACTAATGCTCCCTCTCTAGTAGAGCCCCCAATAGTAATGCCCCCTAATTAATGCCCCATCCCCAGTAATAATGCCTCCCCCCGAGTAATGCCCCCAGTAGTAATTCACCCCCCCAGTAATGCCCCCAGTAGTAATGCCTCTCCCCTCCCTGAGTAATGCCCCAGTAGTAATGCTCGCCCCCCATGAATGCTCCCTGTAGTAATGCCTCCCCGCCAGTAATGCCCCCAGTAGGATGCTTGCACTAAAAAAAAATCAAATAAAGTTCATACTTACCTTAAGCTAAGCCCCTCGTCCGCTGCAGTCAGCTCGGCTGCTCCTCTGCACTATGGGAGAGACATCATGACGTCTCTCTCTTAGTGCACTGCGTGAGCCGAAGGCTAGAGCTCACGTGAGCTCAAACCTCTGACTCCGGGTGCCACTGCGGGGAGGGAGCCGGGCGCCCGCTGGTTACAGCGTGCGCCTGGCAAATGGAGCCTCCCTGCGGCGCCGGGGTTCCGTCTCCTCCGGTCCACTTTAGCCCCGATGGGTGTGGGGGCCCTTAACGTGTGGGAGCCCAGGGACGATCGCCCCTGTCACCCCCCCGTTAATCCGGCCCTGAGTGTGGTAAGTGTACCTATTACTTTATTTAAAGGCTTGCATATCATTATCATTCTTCACATAACACACATGCAGGGGAGTTATGTGTGGGTGCGAGGTCGGGGCCGGTGGTGAGAAGGTGGGGCTCCCAGAGACATCAGTGTACCGGGTCCCGAGATTTCTATTGCCGGCCCTGGTAAAATGCATTGTTCAGTGTTATCCTGCCTTTCCACATCTGCTATGTTAATTCAAAAACCAATACTGTCCCATTCCATTATAGACAGCTGCAGCTCCTCTAACATTTTGTCTGACATTAAGGGCCGTATTCAATTAGCCGCGATAAGCTCTTTTCGGCAAAAAGTTTTCGCCGGTGATGTCATTTCGCCAGGTAAAAACTTATCCCTGTATTCAATTCCAAAGACTTTTCGCCGGTGTGGAATGCATTGGAATATGCGAAAAAGATTTGCCTATGAATAGTAGTCGAAAAAAAGTGCAGTTTAGGGGTACAAAGTTGCGGAAACCCCCCTGCAGCCTTGGGACAGTCCCTAAAGGTAAACTGTGTCAAAAAAAGTTTAAAAAGTACTTAAGAACACCACAAAAAAGTACTTTCATTTTGTCGGCGAAAAAAAAAATAAGTTGGGGACAAACTAAAAATAGACTCCAGGGAGGTCCCAAAATATGCCCCAGGTGTTTTAAAATTTGCAGGTGGTTGCGGGAGGTGGATTTTTAATGTTTTTTAAAACTTCACTTTAGCAACTTTAATATATGCTTGCACCCATTTTCATTTACCCCAAATTTGCTGGGACTACTTATTCTCTGCAAAAAAAACCTGTACATAAATGTTATTCTTCACCACTTATGCAAAGACGAAAAAAGCAGCTATTGAGATCATTTAAGTGCCCCAAATACCTTCAGCAGGGCTATTCGGGGGTATCCAAAGTGATCCCCCATGTCAGTGCATCTTTTGGGGGTGTCAGACTGATTTCCCCAAATCTGTGACAGCACTTTTCGCCTGTTTTAGTTTCACCAGGACCCGTTTTCGCGTCCTTTGGAATTGAATAGGGCGAAAAGCGGCCGCGCGCAAAAAAACTTTTTTTGCAAAAAACCCGCGATGTAGGCGTAAAGTCCGGGAGGCGAAACATAGTCGAC
This sequence comes from Taudactylus pleione, assembly GCA_031769625.1. Lineage (NCBI taxonomy): Eukaryota > Metazoa > Chordata > Amphibia > Anura > Myobatrachidae > Taudactylus > Taudactylus pleione. The sequence continues at coordinate 2,667,286 of JAUIMM010000470.1, forward strand.
TTTACTCAGCTAATTAAATATGCCCCTAAGACAGAGTTGCTGTGACATCACTGGTCCCACCCTTGTGTATGAATCAACCGATTCACACAAAAGATTTTTATTGTTTTACATATGCAAATAATATTTAGTATTTGTAATTGTGCCCTGTTTTTAAGTCTTAAGATTATTATTATTATTACATTTTATTTATAGGGCGCCACAAGTGGTCCGCAGCGCCGTACATACAGTAAAGCGTACACAGAACATTACATTACAATACAGTAAACAAAATATAAACAGAGCACAAGTAACAATTAGCAACACAATACAGCTGGGAAGGTGAAGGCTGTCATAGAAGTGCAAGAGAAGAAGGCTGTGAGACAGTGGGGAGGAGGACCCTGCTCCTAGGAGCTTACAATCTAGGGGAGAGGAGTGATGTGAAGATTGGCTTTTGTTTTATGATTGTTATATTTTGGATGACCCAAAATATGCCTAATAAAGGCTGTGTTATACTAGGATGACTTGCAACATAAATGTGTGCCTAATATTTTATAATTTAATGTTATGTATATATTCATATGCTAATATGTCAAACAAAATATATTTTTTCAATTTCACATATGCAATTAATGGGATGTAGTTTCAATTCCAACATCGGAATCCCGGCAAGGGATTCAACATAGGAGTCAAAATACCGACGCCTATCTTAATTCCAACGCCGGAACGCCGAGGACGCCTGCCCGAATGAAGGTAAGTCTGGGGCGCCCTTAGTGTTAGCCGCACGGGGGTAGGGGGTGTTCGGACTAGGGAGTCTAGCGGGGATAGGGTTAGGTTTTGGGGGGATGGAGATTCGGGTTAGGCACCTCGAGGGGGAAGGGACTCTCAGCCACACTAAAACAATATTACAACGCAGTTGATATTAGTGATATTATCCAAAGGAAGCTACATATAAAGAGGCATATGGAGGTGACTGGTGGCGCATTAGGGGCATTTTGAAAAGTTAGGCAGGATGCTAAATATTTAAAATAATAGGTCCTTTGGTGTGATCAGTGAGACACCCCTCCCCAATTATCTTTCTTACTTACCTGCTCCTCTACTTCTAAGTTCTTCATTGCTCTCTTGTTCTAGTTTTGCAGTTTACTGTTTTCTTTATTTCACTCAAGGTTGCCAGGCACTTTGTTTTTCGGCTCCTGCTCCTCTTCACAGCTCTTGGGCATGAGATGTTATGACGTTGTGAGATCATAAAGTCTCATTCCCCACTGTGTAAACACCAGAAGGCTGGAGGAGGGGTTCACCAGGGCACTGAGTGAGCCATATGCAGCAGGACACACTGCTGTATGCGTTGCAGCGGGAGCTACAAAATCTCAGCACAATTATGGGCTTGGCTCTGCGATGGCTTCGGCCCACACCACCCTTGCTACAGCCCTGTGCATATGTACAAAACCATGACTTCAACAATCATAAAGAGTTTCTAGAGTCAGTATACAATAGGTGGGTGTTTATGGAAACTGCATATATAAGGCAGTAAATCTCCAGCTTTAGTATAAACCTATCCTCTAAGGTTGATATGCTATGTATTGCTATGTTGTATGTTACCGTTTGTGGAAGTGTTGATGCTAGTGTTTATAGATAGTTAATCACAGTTATATTTAAACATGTGTGTTTTTTTAATCTTTGAAAGCCAGCCTGGCCCCAAGAAGAGGTACAGTATAGAGCTCATTGTGATTGTGAAGGTATGCCCACCAACATGGCTGGGACAATATAAAGTTTTTGGTACAGTTATACAGATGAAATGTGATTCGTTTTTATACTGTAAAAATTAGCTGTCCTTTGGTGACTGGGCTTCATGCAACAGCAAGGACTTCCCAAATTCATCCGCTATCACTTAATAGCTAACTATGGGCACTCACTGGGCCTGGATTCAGCTGTACCACTCACCTAATAATGGTTTGCGGATTCTGCCTACTTGTGTCTTTGCTGCAACTATATATTAGTGCAGTGATTTGCCTACTATTGTTTTAGGTCCACCTACTGTGACAGGCTTCATCTGTGTACGGCTACTATTGTGACTCCATCTACCACAGACGTGGCTAGGGCTAGTTGTGTTCCTACTCAACCTACATTTGTGTTGGCTCTGCCTCACGATGATTTGGTCCTTGCTATGCAAGGCCTCTTTCAGATTTTATTCTAGGGTTACGTTAATTTCCCAAATATTCCCGGTTTGGAGCTTTGCAGAATACATCTTGCACCTAAAGATAGTGCTATTACTTCCCTGTTTTATTTTAGCTGTGACTAATTTGCTATAGCAGATCTGGTCAGTCAAAGAGCTAGCTCCCTGATACTTTACATGGGATGTAGTTTAAATCCTGGCGGTCGGGATGCCGGCGATCAAAATGCTGGCGCCAGAATCCCAACACTGGTCAGAATCCGGTGCCAGCATCCCAATGGTAAGTAGTAGGGAGGGTTAGGGGTTAGGGTTAGGCACTAAGGGGAAGGTTAGGGTTAGGCAATAAGGTTGGAGTTTAGGTTTAACCTGCCGGTGGGCGTTAGGTAAGGTTTAGGCTGTGGGGGGAGGGTTAGGTTTAGGCTGTGGGGGAGGGTTAGGTTTAGGCTGTGGGGGGAGGGTTAGGTTTAGGGGTAGGGGAAGGGGTAGGGTTAGGATACTTACCAACAGGTATAGGTTTCCTTTACCCTGTCAGGATGCCAACACCTTTACATTAACAACTAATTTATTGGAATACAGAGAATATCATGTTATTTTTAATTATATGTTTAAAGAGGTATAAAATATTATTGTGAAGGAGGATAACTGTTATGTCATGACACTCATCTCATCAGGCACTGAGACACTTGTCAGAAGAGAAGGAAAACAAATGTAGCAAATTACATAAAAGCCTTGAGAGGAACATGCTGTTCCCAGCTGCAAGAAATGTGATACTGAGATGGATATTCACTTTGCAATGACCCAAAACACAATGCATGAATCCACAGCATGTACTCAGGGAAAAAGCTATTTAAAAACGTATGCATAAATATGTTTTATCTGTATGTACGCAGGAAATAAGAGATCTATTGAAAAATATATGTGTGCATTGACTGACTCATTGTCTTAAGTCAAAGTTGTGTTTGGTGAGCACCTATATCTGGGTAAATGTGCAGCACATTTGAAATAACAACGATAGTACACTCTAACAAGCACCTAAATTTCCTTCAATTAGAGATCACTCCTCCAAAATGATATTTCCTTAGGTAGATACCTGTCTAGTAACACAGCTATACAAGAAAACTTGTCAGGGAAGCTGAGAGAACAACATTTACATTTTCAGTAGTAGCTGCAGTATGTGTCCATTTCTCATCCTCAAGGACTATTTCTTGTGTGATATTGTGGCACAGCATGGTGACAAGTAGAGGTGGTGTCACTATTAGAAAAGGAGGAAGGTCTGAGACTATAAAGAACAGACCAGCCTGTTTTACATCTATATTGTGCTATTTTGGAAAAAAAATAATCAGTCAATGTCAATATATATTTAACAAGCATACTGTATTTCAGACTCCCACAGGATACATGCGATACAAGGCTCTTTTGCTCTCAATTTGTAATAATAAACTACATAATGAAAACTAGTTTGTAAATAATGAATTATTATTAACCTCTTCATGAACAGAGATAGTTTGAACTATAATTACCTGAACAATTTTTTTTTTGCTTTGCTGATCTTGCTGCAAATAACATTTATATTTCTATATATTTAGTTGTTTTTAGAAGAGATATTGTTAAAATACGAGCGCTGCAAGTATGTGTCTAAACCTGTGAAAATTGTTAGTAAGTATTAAGTGCCAATAATGTATCTATAAAATTGTATCAGCAAGAAATATATAAATAAATGTTATATATTTCTTGCTGATACAATTTTATAGACACATTATTGACACTTAATACCTACTAACAATTTTCACAGTTTTAGACACATACTTGCAGCGCTCGTATTTTAACAATATCTTAGAAATGTATTTATACTGAGCTGCTCTATTTTCACAGCGCAAAATGTTTTCATTTTTATTTAGAAGAGATATGTCCATACTTGCTTACTGTCTCATACTGTCCAGGGGACTCCAACATTTTGGGGAGCTCTTATGGAATAGATCAGTCTCCTAGATTCTTGCCACTTCCACAGTTAATTGGGCAGTCTGGGAGCTTCATGACATGATTTGCGTTGAATCATGTCATTGTGGCTCCCATTGTATAGCAGGAGTAGGGCTGCAAAGATGTTAGCCCCCGCAACTCGCCTCCAGTAGTATATTCGATTAAATATATTAATACATTTTGGGAAACGGATCAGTGAAAATGGTCAAAATAAAAAAAAATATATATTATTTTTCTCATAATAACTTTATACAGTTAGTGCAATCTCAGAGTATGGATGATACCTAATATGTCTAGAATGTTATTTGAAGTTTTTTTAATGTTGTTGATGTTGTTACAGATGTGTCCTTTTATACTCTGGCTTCAGTTGTGACAAATAGCCCCACTTGTTGACAAGCATCTTTTTGCTAAATATGTGTGTCTTATTCGCACAAATAAAACTACTGGAAGCAAAAAAAAACTGGTTGGCGTGTGTTGGCCACTAGGATTTACAGCACTGAGTCTGAATCGGTGCAAAAAGGACTCTGATTCGAATAGTCGCAGTTTTCCTCAAGCCAAGTTCCACACTCCGGGCATCTCACGCCATATGATGTAAAGATGCTCTGTGTGTGAGGACACATATGTATAATATTGTTTTGCCCACAATCTCCTACATATTGTTAAACAACCTAAGCACTAGAAAATCTGGTCTGGTTTCAACTGTAAAAAGAAGTGTAACATAGAAAAACCTGGATCATACACAATTTTCATATTTCACAGAATATAACCAGTATGTAACAGGGGTAGTGGATGCATTTATTGGGACATAGCATGGTTTGTAGCCAGAGAGAGGAAGTTGGAGGGTGGTATTATGCTAGCCATGCTCCCTCTGTAGTCTCATGTGAAAGAACATACTGGGCTATTTGATTGGACTGTCTATCTGGGCTATTTTGCCTTCCAGACCCTAGACTGTGCTGTGTATGGAAACAGTATTTGATCTCGTTCTCAGCAAATGCTTTCTCTCATTATAAAAATGTAACCTTGCAAAATTAGATCTTGAAGTATATTTACTAAAGGATGAGTTTGGTTCTTTGTTCTATTTGTAGTTGATTTTTATTCGTTTCTGCAAATCGGAAAAATTACTAAAGGCAAAACTGACTATAAAATCATCGACTTGAAAACCGAATCCCAACCAAATATCGACACTTTTACATAGACAACTACAGCATCCCCTGATTTACAAACAGTCGGTTTGTAAATTGAACAAAAATCGAACACCAAACTGACACATAAATCACCAAAATAATAGACTGGCAATTTTAGGTTATAAAATCTATTCTATTGGTTGGAACTTAATTATGATTTAATTACGATAGCTATAAAAAGGGACACAACCAGTGGCGGCTTCAGAGGTGGGGCTGCAACACAGTACAAAATTCAAATAGGGGAGCCACACCAACTGTCAGTGAGTACAAGCTGGTAATGTTTGGCTGCATTTGGGGTGGCAGTTGGTGTGGCTCCCCTATTTTTTGGACATGCTCCAGCCCCACCTCTGGAACCGCCACTAGACACAGCCATGTGGTGGGCTCTGGCTGTAGGAATCATGGTTATTCAAGGCTATGCAATGCTGTCCACTATCCTGCGGTATGCAGGGATGACCATCAGGGGGTGACTACAAGGCTAGAGTCCCGGGGCCAGACAGAAAGGAGGGCCCACCCCTAGCTCCTACTACCCAGAACCACGGGGAGTTCGGGACAGAAAGGAGTAGCTGCCACACAGGTTGGGTTGGCTGGAAACACTCACGCTGAGACTAGCTGGAGACAGAAGGGGGACTGGCTAGGGAGACAGAATGGGGGCTGGCTGAAGACACAGAAGGGGGACAGGCTAGGGAGACAGCATGGGGGCTGGCTGAAGACACAGAAAGGGGACAAGCTAGGGAGACAGAATGGGGGCTGGCTGGGGAGACAAAAGTGATGCTGGCTGTGAAGTCAGAAGGGGGGCTGGCTGGAGACACAGAAGTGGTGCTCGCTGGGGAGACAGAAGGGGGGCTGGCTGGCGAGACTAGCAGGGGTAATGTCAAAGCCATGGGTCACACTTCATGGGGTCCCATCGCTAAAGCATTATCACTCCATGCTAGTCATCCCAGGCTGGGAATTCCTGCAGAGGTGGCGACCCTCCCAATAAAGGGATTGCCCCTCTCCATGGCACCCCAGACCTGGGATGATAGCCAAGGGCTATCACTAGCATCCCTGGGTGGTGGGTGCCGGGTTGATTGTATGAAAAATAGAATAAATTATATTGTCCTTTACAGGAGAACTAGAGGTCCTAGCAAGCCTCCCTGCATGCTGTTACCTCTAGTTCACCTGCAAAAGAAATATTTAAAAAAAAACACAGGACACAGACACCAAAGATTTTATTATTTTATTATAGGAGGGTGATTCAAAAATTATCTGCACTTCAGATATATTAAAACTTCTGTTGGCCGAACTGTCTTATCAATGCTTTCTGTACTAGGTCGCTGTGTCCCCAGTCAGGTTTTATATGAGTTATGTCAGTTAATTTGTGAGTGCAAGAAAAACAGGCTGCCCCACTTGTGTTTTGTATGAAAGAAGAGCAGCGTGCAGTGATTTGTTTTTAGTGGTCTGAGGGTGTCTGGTGCCGATATTTATAGAAGACTTTGTGCACAGTATGGAGAAAGTATATATGAATGGATAGAGAAGTTCAAAGAAGGTCGCACAAGTGTCAGCCACATCCACGACTGGTGAGAACATTGAGCATGCACGTGAGCTGATTCTGTTGGATAGACAGGTGACAGTGGATTATATTGCAAATAATTTGCAAATCAGCCATGGCTCTGCCTATGCAATAATCCATAACAGACTTGGGTTTCGAAAGGTTTGTGCTAGATGGGTTCTGAAACAACTCACAAGAGCACAAACAGAAGTGTTTGGACATCTGCTAACAAAATTTGGACCAATATATCCCAACACCGCCCATTCCGGCATTAATGGAAGATGCACAACCAAAATATACCAAGCTCAACTGTCTTTAGGGTATTGATGATTCTACATACATCTATGGGGTATATTTACTAAGCAGTGTTAGGAGACAGAGTGAAAAGTGATAAGAAAGTGATAAGGTGCCAGTCAATAAGCTCCTAACTGTCATCTCACAGGCTGTGTTTGAAAACTGACAGTTGGGAGCTGATTGGCTGGCACCTTATCACTTTATCACTTTTCACTCTGTCTCCTAACACTGCTTAGTAAATAGACCCCTAAATGTCTGAAATTATTGTAGATTAGTCTGTAAAAAAGTACAAAAAGTTCAAAGAATCTTCTTTTTTATGTTGATCCTCTTCCACTCGCTCCTGTAATGCACCGTGTCACAAAGGCCCAGATTGGTATTGCCACAAGTTAATGGATTTCTCCAGGATTATAAATGCACAAGTCTCTATCAAAAGTAAATTCTTTAACGCTTATCTGAATTCCCATTGAAGAGTTCCTCGCTGGGTGAAGCAGCACCAGGAGCTCGTCAGCTGAAAACCTTTAGAGGGGCTCGCATAGGCCCATAAGAAAAGACAGTACTATAGTGTAGTAATTCTTCCACACAAGTATTATGAAAGTGGACAATATGGCTGCGTACCAGATATTGCTAAAATTACAGCTAATGGAAGATAATTGACTAAGGGCGTTATTCAGCAAGGTACGCAAAGGAGAGAACGCATGCAATCGGTCGATTAATTCGCACTGCGCATGCGTAAGCATCGCACTGCGTCTGCGCGAACTAGCCAGTGCGATCAGGTTATGGTACGCAGACTACACTTTAAGTTTTCGGAGTTTGCTGAATATTAGGTGGTCCTATTCGGAACCCTGTTGATGATTGGCCCGGTAATTTAAATATGCGGAAACTAGCGTTTCCATTTTTCGTAGGATGAATACGACATTCAAGAGGATTCACAAAGTAAAGGAAACATAGCTACAGCTACTGCGTATTGTTGAAATGAAAGACACAGTATTTACAACAGGTCTGTTTTATTTTTGAGACGCACATTATCCAGTCAAATTCATATTTGAAGATACCAATAAAGATTTATTTAAAGGTGATAGCTCCAACATATATGTAAGTTGTGGCTGATTATTAAATACTCTTATAGAATATGAACCCTATATGGCAATCAAAGCAAATCCTTTGGGGGAACTTTCATGATTGAGAACTGTGGGTAAGTGTCATCTCTGCCCTGCCCTAAAATGTGTACTGCCTTTAGATGTTTTAGGGAAGACTGTAATACATACTTCCCCACATCTGAGATCCCTTCCCGAGAGAAGCCCGGGGAGGAGAAGCAGGTGGGCGGTGTTGGGAGTTCTCCGCGGGTGGTGCATATTTAATTAGGGGGTGGGGCTAAATTATGCGATTCTCATAGAATCGTGTCATAAGAACCAGCCGCCTATGCACGAACCCGCAGATCCCCGGCAATATTCTCCCCATTCTGCCCACTTCACTAGGAAGTGGGCGGAAGGCGAGAGAAGTGCCTACACTTCCAGGGGTGCGGGGGGGGTTACCTGAAAAAGCATGAGCCTCCCGCAGGTCCCGAGAGGGTAGGCAAGTATGCTGTAATATAGGAGTAGCTCAAAAGTTGGATGTGGTACAACCTGTTGACATTTAGAATGTCAACATTCAAAATGTCAACATGTCAAATGTCGACTTTCACAATATCAACAGTAATGTCATGTTGACATTACAAAAATGTCAACATTGCCAGAATGTCGATATTGAGTTGTCATGTTGACCGTGTGGATTTCCATTGATGAGATAAGTATTACTAATCCTAACCCTAAACCTAAAGGCCCCCATACACGGTGAGATTCAAAGTTGGTAAGATCAGTTGTACGATTGCCCTTGAAATTCTTCCCTTGAAATTCTTCATAAGATGTGGTTAAATGGTGTACGATTGACCATTAAGATCATAAGATAAGATGCATAGAAGTGTATCACATCGTACACGATCAGTAGAGATCTCTCTGCAAAACCATCTGATCTGCGATCCAACTAGAGGACGGCAGGGATGCGCATCGGGGTCGCAGAAGACTCAAACTACAACTATTTGCAAACGATTGGTCTGTCCAACCTGTAGAAACTGCCCAAATCATTTTAAAAATCATCCCGTGTATGGCCAGCATTACCCTAACCACGGCCTAACCCTTAACCCAACTGCAGAATAACCTTCACCCTAAACCTTAAATTCACAAACATTATGTCATTGTCAACAATTAGATCATGTTGACATTCTGACGTATACCCTAAAGTTAAGTTCCTGACACCAGTTCTTATCCCATGGCAAGCTGCCTATGACCTTGGAAAAGTCTGTCATTGGGACTGATTCTGAATGTGAAAATGCCCCCCATGCTTATATATACGTATGTAGATGTGCCAATCACCATCATCAACTTAGTGAAAGAAAGGTTAACATTTACATCTTGCAGATAACATTTTTTATGATTCATGCAATTTAAAATAAAATGTGCTTAACTCATGCCCATTAATGTTCCTGATTCACCTAAGTGCAAACAGACACAAGTGCAATATATCTCAATATGGATGTGAATTGCGTCGATACGCACCAAAATACATCTTTAAGCATGGGCTAAAGTACTTATATGCAACTGTTGTCTTAAGGTAGATCAAATCCATTTATCAAAACATCAAGCAGCTGAATTGTCAGTCGGGCACTGTTTGTGGGAAGTAATGGGAGAGTGGTGGCAAACACACAGGTGTGACATGCCCCGAAATTGTGTTTTCTGCGATCTGCGCTATGTGCTACTGTGCTATGGCCACTGCGATAAAGTATGCAGATAACATGGCTCTGGTGTCTCAGTACACACGCCCATTCTATGCAGCCATAGGGCTGCACAGAAGTCCGATTATCAAAGGATCTGCAATCGTGGCTGCATCTTTGTGCGCAGTCACTTGGATTTGCAAAGCCGCAAGTGGGCTTTTCAATACATATCCCGCCAGCTGCAACATTTGCATATTTTCAGCTGTGTACAAAGATGACAGTAGTGATGACATCAGCATGCATTTGTAAATCAGGCCCGTCGTCTAACTTGATTTTGCAGTGTTACCCCTATGTACAGTATTGTCATATGTCAATGAAATCCTGAGAGCACCGCCATCTATTCAAGAGAATATATATATATATATATATATATATATGATGTTTGGGAGGGTAATAAAGGCTGCTTACCTATATACAGCACATAAATTTGCACTACATAGCATCTTACCTGTTTCTTGTCATATTGACACTTTTCGTGAGCTGATGACATTTTTCTTGCAATCAGGTAAAATGCACATGTAGCATAGCATTTTGATTAAACTATATAATTGCTGGCCTGAACGTGTAAATACAGATATGTTATATCTCTTTTCGGCAACTTAAAAGAAAATGTCTCATAAGACCTAGAAGAGAATTGCTGTAACTCAGCTGTAAAAGTGCTACTGTGAAGCTAAGCACAATAATATGACTAATTTCTATCTTACGCCTGAGGTGCATTAATTGTAAGAACATCAAGAATGTTGTTAATTTGCAGATGCTGTCTGAGCCTGTCCTGATAGTCTTCAGCCAGGAGGCTACAAGGCACTAACACCCAACAATGCTTGACCTTGTTCTGGTTAAAACCCTTTTCATGCAATAGGTAGAATACAGTATAACACTATATAACACACAGAAACATTGTCTGCACTCATCCTGATATTCAGCTATAATATTACAATGCCGCTCAGTGTTATCTACAATGCACTAACTGTTATAATTCAAAACTATACTGGTAGGTTAATTGACTCCTAACAAAAAATTAACCCTAGTGTGTATGTCTGTGTACATGTGGTAGGGAATATAGATTGTAAGCTCCTCTGGGACAGGGACCGATGTGAATGGCCAAATCTTATCTCTGTGTAGTGCTGCAGAATATGTGTGCGCTAAACAACTGTAAAATAAAAATGTAATAATGCTGCAAAAAGGCCTTGTTTATAGAAGACACATGATGGGTCAATACGCAGTGTGCACAACTTGTTGCCATTAATGCATGGGCATCCAAACTTTTTCCTTTGAGTGTCATATTAAGAAACTTACAGTGCCACAATTTTTCTCTCCCAGTTAGCCTCCCACCATTTAGGTAAGGGTTCTCTGCTGAGTAAATCTTGTTCTAAGAAACATTAATATTAATAAAAATATCTTGAAATAACACAGAACACAGAAAAGAAGAATTTTAACGTTTTTGGAGTGCACTTTGGGGGTTACACCACCCTTTAACAGACGAGCCAGCTGGCCCTTTACTTATGACACAGACGCACGCTTGGTGCTGCTACTGTTGATGCACGTGCGGCTACAGCGCACCAATTCACAAACACAGAAAAGAAGAATTTTAAATTTTTTTGGGAGTGCACTTTGGGGATTACACCACCCTTTAACAGACTTATGATGCAGGCGCACGCTTGGCGCTGCTCCTTTGTTGATGCACGTGCGGCTACAGCGCACACAATTCACAAACACAGAAAAGAAGAATTTTTTATTTTTTTTGGAGTGCACTTTGGGGGTTACACCACCCTTTAACAGACGAGCCAGCCGGTCCTTTACTTATGACACAGGCGCACGCTTGGTGCTCCTACTTTGTTGATGCACGTGTGGCTACAGCGCACACAATTCACAAACACAGAAAAGAAGAATTTTTTTTTATTTTAGAGTGTCCTTTGAGGGTTACACCACCCTTTAATGGACGAGCCAGCCGGCCCTTGATTTATGACACAGGCGCACGCTTGCCGCTACTTTGTTGATGCACGTGCGGCTACAGCGCACCAATTCACAAACACAGAAAAGAAGAATTTAAAAAATTTTTGGGAGTGCACTTTGGGGATTACACCACCCTTTAACAGACTTATGATGCAGGCGCACGCTTGGCGCTGCTCCTTTGTTGATGCACCTGCGGCTACAGCGCACACAATTCACAAACACAGAAAAGAAGAATTTTTTATTTTTTTTGGAGTGCACTTTGGGGGTTACACCACCCTTTAACAGACGAGCCAGCCGGTCCTTTACTTATGACACAGGCGCACGCTTGGTGCTCCTACTTTGTTGATGCACGTGTGGCTACAGCGCACACAATTCACAAACACAGAAAAGAAGAATTTTTTTTTATTTTAGAGTGCACTTTGGGGGTTACAGCACCCTTTAACGGACGAGCCAGCCGGCGATTTATGACACAGGCATACGCTTGGCGCTACTTTGTTGATGCATGTGCAGCTACAGCGCACACAATTCACAAACACAGAAAAAAAATAATTTTTTATTTTTTTTGGAGTGCACTTTAGGGGTTACACCACCCTTTAACAGACGAGCCAACCGGCCCTTGATTTATGACACAGGCGCACACTTGGCGGCTACTGCACACACAATTCACAAACACAGAAATAAATGTTTTTTTTGCACTTGGGGGGAGCACCCATGATGGACATATCACCCCCTGGACAGCACTACAGCACCCCCTTTAGGACTACAGCCTTTATGGGATACTGCACAACACAGCCCAGCCAGCCCCTATAGACTTTGGAGTGGACACAGCCCCTATGGACAACTGACTGCACAACACAGCCCAGCCAGCCCCTATGGATAACAGCAGCACAACAGCCCAGTGAGCCCCTATGGACAACAGCAGCACAACACAGCCCAGCCAGCACCTATGGACAACAGCAGCACAACAGAGCCCAGCCAGCCCTAACTCCCACCCTCCCTCTTCACTGTCCACAGCCGGAGTGAAAAATGGCGCCGACGCGGGGACCTTTTATAAAATCCAAAACCCGCGAGATCTGACAGCGGGATGATGACGTTTTGCCTCAATTTCAGATCCGAGTCAGGCGTGAAAACCCGAGCCGGACCCGGTTCCTGTCTCGGATCGGGGGGGCTCCGGGGGGTTCGGGTTTCAGAAATCCAAACCCGCTCATCCCTAATTCATACATGGGGGAACACAATGCTTAAATTATGTTTAAAAGATGCATAAAGCTCACTTATGTGCACAGCTCAATAATTAGCAGTGTGTGAAATGGAGTTATTGTTATTATTATTATTATTATTATTATTATTATTATTATTATTATTATTTTATTGTATATTTTTAGATTGTTGCAATCATTCACAATAGTTCCTATTTCTAACCCATTGGTATCCCAGCGCTACCCCATGGTCCCAGCGCTGTTAGGGAACAATGCTAATATCTTTGCCACCTTATTGCTCTCTGCCCCATCATTGTAGCTGTTCAATGTTGGTTAACAAAAGTAATTTGCTTGTGCTATATTATTTCTGCATGTAGCAGGCCTTGAGCTCTTATTAGGAAATATATATTGTAAGATAGCTTTAATACAACAAAATAAAAGGTCTACTTAAAGGCTGATTCCACTCTTATAGTAGATATGTTAAAAAAGTTCAAACAAATGTACTGTATCAAGGGCTCTTCTAATAGCCAATGCCCAGATTGTTGAACATACAAATATCCCAAAATATGCTGGCAGGCAAAATAACTCATGTTGGCTCATCTTTATATCTGATTCTGCATAATATGTAATTAGGGAATACATGTTTTTGCCAACATTGGAGGTAATTTACAAAGCAAAACACATTTACTGTGAAGTACAAAACCATCTTTAGACCAATTTTGCACCTCCAAGTTGCGAAAGAATGGTGCTGGAGGCACAGGGTCTGATTCATTGCCTATCGCAACTGCGATTACCCACGCAATCGTCCGACTGTTGCGCTCTGTGCATGTGTATGCATCGCAATGCACGTGCGCAAACCAGTTACTGCATATCGGGTGACTACGCAGACCAATCGCAGAATGATTGACAGGAAGTGCCGTTTGTGGGAGGTGATGGGAGGGTGATCGGAGAAACGCAGTCGTGCCAGTGCGTTTGAATGCCATTGCATGGGCGTACATAAATTATCCACTTCATTGCCATACGCAGCTTGTGTACTTACTGCGTGCAACGAGGTTAGCAATTTCTGAGTAAGGTCAGACCTGTGCGTGAGACTGCGATGGTACTCGATGTTACCTATGGTTTCACAGTCTTGCTAAACATTATGGATACGTCTAAGGTAAAGTGGGCCTCCTTATGTAGTGTGACGGCATAGTGATCCCAGTGGGTTAGCATAGTATCGTAGTGAAACTGCCTGCGTAATCCCTATTGCAATCGCAGTTTCAATCCATAATGAATCAGGCCCACTAATAAGAATGTACAAACAGATAAAAATAAGGAAGTTCTCTAACTCATACAAGTCAGAAAGTGAGATCAAGCTTTTGGCTAATATCCAGGTGAGAGATCAGGAAAGGTGGAAATCCAGAGAATGGTTAGGTCAGGCATTATATCAAGGCAAGCCAGAATCTAGAGAATAATTAGGTCCAAGTGAAAGGATCGTACAGGCAGCAATAAAAAGAATAGACAGGGCCAAGCCAAAAGTCAGTTCATGTGGAAATACAGAAAATAGTAAAATAAGCAAATGTCAGAACCAGAATAAAGAAAACAGCACCAAGAATCAGCCAGCACAGACTCATAGCAGCAGCATTTACATCAGAACCTGCCTAAATTTGCTACCACACAAATTAGTATCCATTTTATTTAATGGCCAATAAACGTTCCAGTGTGTTTCTGAAATGAAACTAGGGGGTAAATTTACTAAGATATGATTTGGTCCCGATTTGTCGGGTTTTTCAACTCAGATACTGTAGGATCGATCAAAAACGGCTGTTTATTTCACTTAAAAAATCGTGAATTTACCAAGCTCCCAGTTTTCACAGGATTGTTTTGATTGATGGTATATTTGGCCGATCTTGTCCGTTTTGAAGTCCCGATTTAACCGCCCGAATTTCTCTCCCGAACAAGCAGGCTGCACATATCAGTGAAATATGTGCAGACTTTTTATTGTTTGTTTGTTTTAAATTTTTTATTTTTAGGGTTAATTTTTTGTTAAAAAAATTATGTGAGGTCCCCTCCCAAAAGGCTAATGAGCCCCGGACTTGCCAGCTTGTCCTGGTACCTAAAATTACGGGGAACAAAACGAGTAGAGTTCCACCGTAATTTAGGTACCAGCACAAGGCTGCAGGGCCAGTCCTGGTTTTAATTATAGGGGGGGAAAAATTACATAGGGGTCCCCCTATAATTAAAATCAGCACCGGACACTTTCTAGTGGGGGGCAGATGCCACAGCCAGGGGAGCCCTTTCACCGGGCCCCCCAGCTGCAGCATCAGTCCTGACCGCTAATCAGCCCAGACCAGGGGTCCCTGGGGAGTTAGGGACCCCCCAATAAAGGGGTCCCTCTCTCCAGGGCACCCCTGGCCTAGGCTGATAGCCCAGGGCTATCCCCGCCACCCCTGGGTGGTGGGTGGCGGGTTGATAGTGTATGTAGTGTGTAAAAAACAGAATTAACAACATTGTGTTTACAGTTGAACTGCAGGTCCCAGCAAGCCTCCCCCGCATGCTGGAACCACAAGTACCAGCATGCGGGGCATTAAGGGCCTGCTGGCCTGGTACCTGTGTGTAAACACACACACCGTGAAAGTACAGTTTTATTACATACATACATACACACACACACACACACACACACACACACTCACCTACATTACCAGGAGTGGTCTCCTTGTCCAAAGTAGGCATCCAAGGTCTTCTGAAAACAAAAAAATTAAATATCGCGATCCATGCAACAGATACCAACCAGGATGTTTGATATCTCCTGAATTAAATGCTCAGACGCGGCTTCTGCCTTTATAGAGTTGGATCTGAGCATTCATTGGCTGAGAGAGGTGAGGCCCTCCATTGAAGTCAATGGTGGGACCGCAGAATGAACTTTAGTAACCTGCGACACTTGCCATTCAGAAACATACACAAATATCACTGATTTGTGTATGTTGGATGGCAACTTGCAGCTCAGGAGGTGGTGCATTTAAAACTTCTATTCACTCCCCGATTTGAGTGTAAAATGGGCGAATTTAGCAAAACGAATAATGGTAAATTCTCGATTTGTATTAAAAAAGTGAAAAGTACTTCCGAATTGAGCCGATGGTGATATCATTTATATTGTTCGAATCGGCCGAATTTGCAGCATTAAACCACCCAATTTCAACCTGAAAAAATTAACAAATCACCTGACTTTAATGATAATATAACTTTTTAGCAAATCGGTAATGTACTATCACCAGAGAATGCAAATTGGGACCAACATGAATCTTAGTAAATTTACCCCTAGAGCTCCTAAAAGGAAAACCATGAAACACAGGGAGACCAAACCAACCAGAAAGGGCCATAATCAGAATTGAGCCCATTGCATCAGCAATAGGAAGCAGCATTTGAACACGTGTTAATCTTATCTATTTGCAGCCAGTCAACTGTAGGTATGTGATGGGGAACTAATCAATGTGAGAAACAAGGTGATGGACAGCAATGTATTCATGTGAAACACCTGCAAGCACCTGGTGACTATTGTGACTTTACCATACTTGATCTCTCATCTTCTGTACTGATAGTTCTGCTCTCCTATTCATCCTAGATCTCCCAATGGCTTCTGCAGTGGCAGTTTCCAATTTCATTCATTGCCCCTACTACTACTAGGCTCTTGGTTCCTCCTGAGGCTACTGCACAAGCTTCCCAAGTGGCAGTGTTTGCTCCATTTGCAAAGGAATGCATGGGGGGTGGGTGTGTGGTTTAGGATAGGGATAGGCTGTAGTGGGGAACCAATAGTAAAATCAATTGTAATCCAGATTATGACCATGGAGCTGTTGGATGTAACTAGCTGTAGTATGACTTTAGAGGAAGCTGCTTAATACTGATTTCCTTATTCTAGTGGGGTTATTTGAAAGTGTAAATTGATATTCTTAATTAAAAGCAGTACCCAAAGCAATGGGAAGAGGTCAGAATGATGGGCAGGATAGACCTAAAATCCATAATGAGGAACAGATTATCACAACATAGTTCAGAAGTAGAGCTGTGCGATGATGCCACACACATACAGTACAAACAGAGGCACAGTTCTTTAAGACTCAGAATTACGGCCCCAGGTTTAGGTGCCAGATATGTACACTAGATTTGGGAGTTAGTGGAAAGAATAGAGCATAGCAGGTTCTCGGCTCTGTAAGTGGTACAATGTGGCTTTTCATGTCACCTTGAGGATGTGATATGGAAGCTGTTGTTCAGGTTACCAAACATTTACTTCTGCATTTGTATACAGCAGGCTAGCAATTGGCATAGAAATCCAACTGCCAGAGCCGGCCCTAGGCATAGGCATTCTAAGCAAATGCCTAGGGCATCTGGAATGCCTAGGGTAATTCCACGGCTCTGCATTTCCCCCCATGCGCTGTATCATGAACAGAGCTCAGCTCCAATCCAGAAGCGCATTGGTCAGCCCGGCCGGTCAGGTGACTGTGGTGTCACTGACAGCCAGGTCGCTACAGGAGGGAGGAGTCAAGGAAGCTGGGCGCTGGACCTATAGGATGCAATGTGAGCTGTGTGCTTCGCAGCAGTCAATTACACTCACCAGCGGCTCCCCCCAACCAATCACCTGCGGGCAGAGTCTCTTTGTCCAATCGCTGCCCGAGCCCTCCCTACCCCTCACCCTCCTCCTGCATCCTACCCCTTGGCGGCCGCTGCTTGCTTGCATATTACCGTGGGCTCGTGCTGGTTATGGAATGAGAGGCCATTGTCCCCTGTGCTGCCTCTCTCCGGTGATCCAGCTCTGTAAGGGGATATCAGCTCAGCCTGTGTGTGACCTGCAGCTGCCTTTCTTCATGATGATCGCCACTCTAGCACCATACTCCCCATGGACGGCTGCTCCCAGTATGTAGATATTGTTTTATTGTGGTTATAGATACAGTATAAAAAGCTGCATATGCGCGCCACCGAAAAGGGGGCATAGCCGCGGAAAGGGGCATGGTCTTTGGAAGGGAGCATGGCCTCGCGTCCCAAACCCGATCCCCGGTCCCCGACCCGTGGTTATCTATGGGTTGTTGGGGGGTGCCCGAGGTGATGCGGGTAATGCAGTCTCCCTTACTGTGAGCCGAGTGCTGCACTTAATGCTACAGTGTAGCACCCGACTCCTGTCACTGAGGGGGAGTCTGCACCTTGGTGTCACCCCTCGGCGGGTGACACCCAAATGCGGCCAACAACCCCTTGTGACGCCACTGTAAAAGGGGGATCCATTCGCCAGCCCTTGCAGTGCGCACGCTCGACGTGCTGTAAAAGATGGAACCTGGTAGTGTTATCTTTTGCCGCTACTGTTACCAGCGCGAGCAGTAGTGTTAGGGCTCGCGGGACAGCTGCCTTTCAGTCTTCTACACATTTACATATGTAGGCAATGCACTATATATATATATAATGTATATATATATATATAGGTATATATATTTCTGCTATGGGGCACCAGGCAAAATCTTGCCTAGGGAACCAAATTGTCTAGGGCCAGCTCTGCAAACTGCCCACCAATATTGGTCTGAGGCAGCTATGCCTGATATTATACAATAACTGTAACAGTCTATCTTACTATTTCCTTAATGATTTCCACAGAAAAATGACCCCTTTGACATATCCTTGTCTGGATTTTACATCCCACCTCCTGAGATCCTTCCTCCCTACATCTGGTAAGACATCTAAAAGTAACCCACACATTGCTGTTCTAAACAGGCCCTGTGTTTTACACTTAAGGTTCCAATCTACTCTAATCGATTCTTTCATGAACAGAGCATATATAAAGTATGCATGAGTGCATATGCACAGTACACATGTGTATGCTTAAACTAAAGTTCTTTCTTGCTGTAATTCTTCAGGATCTGTATTATGCTTCATCGCCTTCCATAGTCAGGGAACTTTACACATGCTTATGTTTATGCGTTTGAAATGATCACTTTGTAGACTGGTAGCATATACAATCCACAATACTGCATATAGGTCTCATAATTCCACTGCTACATCTGAAATATGTGTTCCTATGACACTTTTGTTAGCACAAACCCTTGAGTACCCCCAATAGGAAAGGTTCTAAGGAAAGTCCTGCCTGTGTTAGCAACTGATTAATCTGCCAGATTTTAAATATCATAAAAACTGATGACATCGTAGTAAAAACAGTATATGAGTCATTCTGTATATATTTAAAATATGTGTGGAAATTTAAATATTGTTGAAATATTATTGAACATTTCAATTTATTTTGTTAAGAAAAAAAAATCTATTTAATTTACATTGATATAACCGAACACACCTGAACTTAGTGTTATAACTGGAGTTCCGGCTCGGGTCTTCTTACCAAGTTCGGATCCCAAAACAAGGAAAAACGTAATATTCCCGGAGTAAGATCTCACATGTTTTGGATTGCATATAAAAGTTCCTCCTGTGTGTTCGGGCGCCATGTCACACAGACGAGCAGAGGGATAGGGCGTGGGACTGTGGCCTGTAGTTGTGAAAAAGAATACCATTAGCACGCCATCAGGGCACCATTAGGGTGCCATTAGGAGGACCTTAGGTAGGAGTGAAAATAGTTTTAGAATAATAGTAGTAGGTGCAGCAGGTGCCTTGAAAGGAAAAGGTAATTTCAGGCATCATTGTCATCGTATGTGTGTGTTTGTCACACTGCCTGCACGCTCACACATGCAGTGCAAACAGATAAGCTACTGTCTTTGTGTGGTGTTGATTTTTTTTGTTTGTTTGTTTGTTTGTTAAAGTGAACCTGCATCTTTTTTCCCCTAAGAAATCTATTACTGCGGAATACTATTATATTTATTGTTTATATGTCCAAAAATAGCCTTTACTGTGTCTGAGGCTGCTACAACCCAATAAGACCATTTTGTTTCTGGTTATTTCCCAGTTATACATAATTTTTTTTTTTAAATGTTTTTTTTCCTGTTGTCTAAAACAAAAAAAACAGTTTCTTCTAATTGAATTTAAAAATTATATAGTGTATTTCAAGAAGTATGTGCTCATATGAGTGACGACGTAGCGTATTTTACTGTTTTCTGTTTTCCTGGTGTCCTTCCATCTTCTGCACTCCAAAATGCTTCTTACAAAGACATGTTTATCTACTGTCATGTAGACTATAGTCAGTGTTGTCTGTGTCTAAAAAACAAAGCCATTAGTACAAAAAAAATGCATAGCGTGTTATCTTTCCTGTGTAAGCGACGGTGTTTGCGATGGTGTCCCCTATCATCTGCACCCCAAAATAATTCTCCCAAAGACCTGTTCTTCCAAGTGTGTAAAAACAATTGCCAGCGTTCTTTGTGTCTAAAAACCAAAGCCATTAGTGCCAAAACGCCGGTGTGTTCGGTGGTGTTCCTCCATTATTTCGCACCCCAAAATAATTCTCAAGTGTAAAAAATAATTTCTTGGCAGGTGTCAAAAATAAAGCAAATCATGCATCACATCGACAGAACAGAGCAGGAGCAGCAACACAGTACTACACAGTCATGATAGTACTTCATCTACTAGGGAAAAGAAGGTTTAAGAAAGGGAACCTGAAATCTAAACAATATTTCATAATGTTAAAGAAAAAAAAAATTCCAACTTGCCATACACCACATGCAGTGGCAAGGAGAGACTCGGTCTGATTCAGACCCGCTCGCGAGCACATGCGCGAGACCCGCATAGCGATGGCCAAGCTGTCGCTATGGGTCTCGCACCAAAAGGGGCATGCTGTCGATGGTGAGTGACAGCACGCCCCCTTTGGTGGGCATGCCGGGGGCGTTGCTGCCCAGACGGAGGCGTTCCCATGGGAACGCCTACCATCTGGGGCTGGCCCCACTGACATCACTAGTGATGTCAGTGGGAGTGCTTTTGGCTCTGATAGAGCCAATAGCACTCCTGAGCTTGCGGCAGCGAGACCCTACCGCAGAGTCTCGTTGCACGCCCGATGGTCGTGATGGTCTTGACCATCGCGACCATCTTTTTGGCCGCTCGCATAAGCTGTGGGTGGTCACCCATAGCTATGCGAGCGGCCAGGAGGCCACTCCAAAAATAGGTAGGAGGGCCCTGATTGAGAGCGAGCGCTCTTGTCAGAGCGTCCGGCTCTGAATCAAGCCCTCAGACCATTTTTTTGTGAGTGGTGGTTGTGTTACTGCTGATTCTTGCCCTAGAATGCCTATTGTGGAAGCCGGGCCCGGCTTCCACAAGCTGACACACAGTCAGGCATCTTCTGTAACCTTAAACTGCAAAACCTAAGGGTATATTTACTAAAGTGTGAGTTTTTAGAAGTGGAGTTGTTTGCCCATAGCAACCAATCAGATTCTACTTATCATTTATCCAGCACTTTCTAGAAGGTATTGGTTGCTATGGGCAACAACTCCTTTTCTAAAAACTCACACTTTAGTAAATATACCCCCTAGAGACTAACAGACAAATCAGTGCACAAAACAAACAATAAAGCTGAAGAACAAACTGTGTTCACAAACTTCACAAATCCCTGTGAGTCTGACATTTCTGACACTTTAATCCTAGAGAAGCCTCCTACCACCATTTCTGAACTTTCTGCAAATATTATGATGAGTAGCAGTAAAACTAAAGATGGTGACATAGAAACTGAGGATGCTACTGTAGAAGTGCAACAGGATGAGGGGGATATTTGTGTATCTGACCCTAATGATGTTGATGATGAATGTGCTGGACAAGAAGAAGTTGACAAAATTTAGGAGGAAGTTATTAGTATCAAAGTAAGTCAGCCACCAGTGGCAGCAGTTCTTGCCAGTGATAAGAAGAAGGCCATTGTCATGCCTGGGCATAAGACCAAAAAAGCCACTTTTTTGTGTGGAATAATTTTTACCCAAATCCTGACAATGTTTGTCAAGCTATTTGTACCATTTGTGAAACCAAAGTAAGTAGAGTTACGGACGTTAACCATCATGGAA
Source organism: Taudactylus pleione (assembly GCA_031769625.1). Classification (NCBI taxonomy): domain Eukaryota; kingdom Metazoa; phylum Chordata; class Amphibia; order Anura; family Myobatrachidae; genus Taudactylus; species Taudactylus pleione. Next base: position 2,689,306 of record JAUIMM010000470.1, read on the forward strand.
CCTACTCCCTGTTACATCAGTTGCAGAGAGCTCATGCAAATTATTTGGGAAAATATTGAAAATTCTGTAAAATAATAGCAAACAGTCTAGCATCAACTGCCAGCAGCATGGATAGATCCCAGCACATGCAATCTTCACTGTCAGCACCTTCATCATCAATCTTCTCATTAATAATTGGAGGTAGTCCTCCTGCAACTAACTGATTTCTCCCCTGTCCATAATTCCCAAGAAGAATCCTTGCATGCTAGGGCTGTTGCTGCTCCTGCTGGGGATGTTTGAAGACTAGTACATTCAAACAACAATTGACTGTAAAACAATCATTTGCAAGAGGAAGCAAGTATGAAAGCAGCCGTCCAGTTGAAAAACAGATCACTGAAGCCATAATGGCTATGTTAGAATTAGATCGGTGTCCAATATCCTCCATCAATGCATCTGGTTTTATACAATTTATTCAATTCCTCACCTGTACCAGGAAGTTAAAAACAAACAAACATATTCTTGGCCAAGAGAATGCCATCATGCTGAGTATCCACTTAACTACAGATATGTGGCCAAGCGGTACTGGTCAAAGGAAAGATTACATGAATGTGACAGCGCAACCGGTGGGTGTATTGTCTACAGAAGCAGCAGCAGTATCTAACTGGAAATTAAAGCTCATTCACAGGCAAGCTACTCTCTGTATCACTGGCTTCACTAAGAGGCATACTGGTGTCAAATTGAAAAACTCAGGGATGTGATAGCAAAATGACTTAGGGTGCGTACACACTAGGCAATGTGCTCACAATGCAATATCATGAGCTATTTCCCTAGAACTCTCCCTGGCAGCTCCCCGACACTCCAGGACACGACATGGTGCTAAAAATGTCCAATCTGACTTAGATCTATCGTGCACAAAATCTATCTATTGCACAAAATCGTGTATGAGATTGGCAAATCTTTGCTTCAGTAGGCAAGATCTGAAGATGCGATGTACAACCATCAGGGACACACATCGGCATTGTGATCATGAGTGGACCCTCATGATTTGGACATATTTTACACGATTTGTCGTTCTGATGCGACGCAATCGGGCGAATCATGTAAAATATCATCTAGTGTGTATGCACCTTAAGACTCTCCTCAAGATTTATCTGATAATACAAGTAAAGCAGGGCATCCACTATACAATTTTCTGTCAGATATCTGTCCAATCTGGCTAGTTGGAAAGAAAATCTGGTAACATATGGGAGCAAATGACAATCATCCATTTGCTCACAAACACTGGAAAAAAGACAAAAATGGTTGTTCAGACAAATTGGTTAAAACACACAAATTTAATAAATTTGAACATTTTTTTTGTCTTTTTTTTCAGTGTTTAAAACCATATGATCGACTGTCATTTGCTCCCCTACATTACCAGGTTTTCATTCCAACCAGCCAGATTGGACAGATATCTGACAGAAAATTGTATAGTGGATGCCCAGCTTAACATTATTCGAGCAACAACTGGGTGAATTTGAACATGTACCATGTTTTCACACACAATAAACTTGGTGATTCAGAATTTTTATTAAAAATGATATATGTGCAGGAGATGCTGTCTGTGGACCATAAAATATCTGGGCATTTTTGGCATTCAGCAACCACATGTAAAAGATTGCAGCAGCTGTAAGAACAATTTAATTTGCCATCCCACCAGCTGAAGCAAGAGATATTAACCAGGAGGAATTCCACCCTTTATTTGTTTCAGTGACTGGAAGAACAGCAACATGCCATCCCAACCTACACTACAAGCCATGACGTAGAGATAGTAGGGGGAATGTACCTTATGCCAGAACACTGTGGAATTTTCTCCATTTTATGCAAGATACTGAAACCATTTGAAATAGTAACCAATCACGTGAGTTCAGACACTGCCAGCTTGAGTCAAGTGATTCCAAGAAAATTACAAGAAAAGCAACTAGAGAAACTGAAGCAGGAGATATAATTAAGTGATTGTACTAAGTATGTTGGACTTAGATCAAGTTCTTTATTTTCTTCACCAAGACCAAAGGGTTTGCAATGTCTTGCAATTGGATCACTACATTTTGGCAACCTTGCTTGATCCTAGGCTTAAGTCATATGTAATGCTTTTCTTTCCAACTGACATTGGCCCTCATTCAGAGCCACTCGCTAGCGGCAGTACGCTCGTTCCGAGCGATGTTTGCACATCTGCGCATGCGTACGGTTTTTAGTACGCATGCGCGAACCAGTCAGTGTGGCTGAAAATCGTTTGTACGCAATATAGCGAGTGCCTGCTATTTTGAGTGACAGAATGAGGCGTATGTGGGTGGTAACAGGGGAAGGTGCTTGAAAACGGGGAGTGGAGATCAGAACGCAGGCATGCTTAAAGGTCAAAATGGGCATTTTGTGGGTGTGCATAATTAATCCAGCAGCGTCATTGACCACATCACTTGGTTTTTTTTAACTCAGAACTGCTCGCAAAATAGCGGTTGAAAAAACCAACCACAAGAATAGCGAGCAGTTCATATCCTGTTCGATGTACTCGATTAATCTAATAAATAGCGGACATGACGTATGGTGCGAGCGGCCAGGGGGCGTTTTTAACAAATAAACGAGCGTATGTTTTGCTCGCTCGTTCAGACTTAGAGGTGTGAACAGACTGCAATGTGCGAACGGATCATTTGAATAGCCACCCCTTGTTTATGAACGAACGAACGCAAATAGCGAACGGCTCTGAATGAGGGCCATAGATCTTAAGAGATGCAAAGAGCTCCTTGTGAGCAAGTTATCAGCTCAAGGGACACATGACAACGACTCCTGCTTCAGTTTCTCCTTCAAATGCTGCTGCCAGGAAAAAACAGACTTTTTCCAAGAGACCTACTGGTGATAAAGATGAGTCAATTCAGCACTCCAGAGTGAAACACCATTGTGGCATCTGGTCAGGCTTAAAAGAATGACTAAAAATAATTCACATCTCTAACATGACTCAATCTGATACAGTACACATCAATAGAATGGTGGAGGATTATTTTAATGTCAATGTAGAAATTAGTGGGATGTACTTATCAGACCGGCGGACGGCATGCTGCCAGTCTGAATCCCAATGCAGGAAGTCCAACACGGGACTTAAGATAGGCATCGAAATATTGACGCCTATCTTAATTCTGATGCCGGAAACCAGAAAGATGCCAGCCTGAATGAAGGTAAATCGGGGTGTCTTAGCTATTAGCTGTGGGGGGGTTAGGTTTAGGCAGCATAGCGGGGTTAGGTTTTGGGGGAGAGGTTACGTTTAGGCACCCAAAGGGGGGAGGTTAGGGTTAGGCATCACTGGGGGATGGTTATGGTTAGGCACTAAGGAGGGGACTTAGGTTTAGGCACTAATGGGGAGGATTAGGGATGGGCTACAAGAAGGGAGGGTTAGGGGGAGAAGGGGGGAGGGTAAGTATACTTACCCAACCCCTGTTGGGATATGAACCATCGGGATGCCGCTGTCGGTATATTGACAGGAGGCATCCCGACAGCCAGCATTATATCCCAATTCCCAAATTAGCATGTTACACAGTCCTATTGAATACTGGGAGGAAAAAAATGAAATTTAGAGCCCCTTGCACAAACCAGCTTTATTTTACTTAAGCTGCCCACCCTCCAGTGTGTACTTGGAAAGATTGTTTAGCACAGCTGGAAACCTTGCAAGCGATCATTGTAGAAGGCTACTTTCTAAAAATTTGGAAAACTGATGTTGCCATCAATTACCACAAAGTAGAGAGACTTTTGTAACTGTGGATTCCAGTGGGGATGAGCTAATATTGTCTGATTATGACAATAACAGCACTGATTAGGGTGAGAATGAGGATGATAATGACATCTTCCAACTGTAGACATGATTATCAACACTGTTAGCCACCTTAAACTCTTTGGTAGCATGTTTTGTGGGGACCCAAACAAACCAAGCACTTCAGCCACAAAAGTGGCAGGCCCTGTTTCTGAAGTACTTGGTTTGTTAAACTGTCCATGTTCTTTTTAATATAAAACATGAGGGTGAGTGGGAGGGCCCAAGGACAAGCACCACTTTTCATTATGGGCTTTGCCAGGATTGTGTGTGTTTGACAGTCAGTATACTGTTTATTACTGTACTTTACTGAGGCTTTCATTTTCTTTTGTATCTTGCAATGCCATCCATCACCATCTTCTCATCCATATATGTCCCATTTTCAGCAGCTTTTCAACAGATACAGGCTATTATCATCAAATCATATAATCATATAATTAAAAATTAATTATTCAATTTGACTAGCTGTTACTCTGCCTTAAATCCTGAGTAATCAATCTCATTAGGATTTTGGATCTTGTTTTTTAATAGTGTTTTCCATGTCTCTGATTTGTTTTTCTTTTTAGTTATATTCAGTAGTCAATCAATCACATGTTTTAATAGTTTATTCCATTTATAAAAAAAAATTCTTTATAGTTACATTCTTTAATCAATCTTTTAATCAATCAGTCAATTAATCAATCAATCCTTTACCTGGCTTCCACTAATACTACAATCTCTATTTACTTGTGCTGGCCTCTGGCTTCTGATCTAGTTATTGATTAATGAAAACATTATATAGCTTTGTAAAATATATATTAAACTGCCATCCTCTCTGCCACTGCTGTGCCACTATGTTTCCTAGATGTGCTACATTCTTTTTTAAACTGCCATGCATTTGTACCACTGCTCTGTTGCTTAGCTAGCCAACTCGCTGCAGCCTTTGGCCAATATGGGTGAAGGCGGAAAACAATATTGGGGCAGATGTATGAAGCTCTGGAAAGTGATAAGCTGGAGAGTGATAAACTACCGGCCACTCAGCTCCCAACTGTCATGTTAAAGGCTGTGTTTGAAAAATGACAGTTGGGAGCTGATTGGTTGGTCGTTTATCCCTCTGCTCCTTATCACTTCCAGAGTTTCTTATATCTGCCCCATTGTGAGGTGGTCAAAATTGACTGGAAAATGTTATTGAGGTTAATAATGCTGGAACAAAAACATGCCTAAATTACATGATTTTAGCTGTTTTTATAAATACAAAACCAAAACACTTGAGGGTGGTTTTGGCAAAACCAAAACATGGGGATCTGCACAAATCTCTATATAATAAGAGCCATTTATGAAACAAAATTGAAGCAGCTTTTTCTACTGTGTATACCTATAAATTTTATGTTATTTCTTCATCAGCCCCTTTGTTAAACAGGGCACTTATTGTGCAATTATCATCTCAATCTGCAGATTATCGGTAGATCGGGACAATAATTGCATAGTGCATATAGCTGTGACTGATCATAGATGATCGGACAGTTGGGCATGCTAAAATCTTCCAAAATGCCTGCCGTGGCCGATCGTTCAACATTTCTCCTGTTCCTTCACAAGGGAGAAACGGGGGAAGCGTTTTCTCCACAGGGGAGGTACCCAGATATTGTGTGTCCATACTCTGTGAAATATATCAGTGTATGGTCACGATATATGCTGGTTTCAGTATGACAAACATATCAGACAGTGTATACCCAGCATTAGAATGAGCTGAACTCTGTAGTGGTCACTTGAACACAACTCTGTGTTCAGCTACAGATATGTCATCATACACCTAGGCTCAATACACAATATGGCGCAAGACACCTGGCATGACTGGGCTGCTCCGAGAGATTTAGCGTATCATATTTTTTTAAACTTTGAATCTTACTGCAGACGCTGGGAAATGCCTCTAAAACTGTCCTACAGATGCTAGGCTCTGAATTTAACCACACAGGAATTAGTATGAAACACTGAATAGACGCAGATGAAGCACAAAGGAACTTGGTGTGAGAAAAAACTTGGCCGCTGCATCCAGAGGCAAACGCAGAATTTTTAGGAGGGTGGGGTGGTCTCTATGGATAGATAGATAGATAGATAGATAGATAGATAGATAGATAGATAGATAGATAGATATGTTACTGGCACTCCACTGAATTAAACAGAATCCTGCCCTGGTGCCCTTCAAGATATAAATATATCCAATCTAGCATCAAGTTGGGTTGGCACTCACAGGTCATTCAAGAGAAGCATTTAGATGACAATCTGTGTCAGTTCAGTACAACGTATCATTTCCAAGAGAAAAAGATAAGAAACAGAGTCCGATGCACATCCATAGGTCTATCATCTTGATGTTCTAATCTCTGAACAAATTAATAAAATATAACCTGTAAAATATGGTGTACAGTAATTCTAGCGAAATAGTAAAATGTTTTATAGAGGAAAGATATGAAAGAAATATCTGAAGTGGTTTAAAACAATTCCTGTTGCTGCCGGTCAATGGGATTAATAATTTATAATCAATTAGTCAGGTTGTTTGCAGTCCATATTGTTAGAAATGGATGTCTCCAATATCTATGAGTTACCCTCTCTTCCATATATTTATTATAAATATATACAGAGCAGAGTCTCTGTGATAGATAATCCCCTCTTTCAAGTTGCTACAGTTTCAATATTTACCCATAACAACTGCGTGTATCATATATTAATGGCAATTATGTTGTCTGCAAGGCGTGATATCGTTCATGACCAGTAGTTATTATAGCCAGTATGCATTCATAATAAATTTGAGAAAACACTAATATATATATTAATTTTAACAGACATGTTCGGGTGCTGTACTGGTTTTCCTGGATATGTGTGGTTTCCCTTGTTAGGTCAAACCACTGGGAGTTCTCATACAAACGGACTCTGCAGATAGCTATACATATGTAAAACAAACTAATATATTCAACAATGAGTCCCTTTCAGCGTATACACTTTTGTGTGGTATATACACGCCAGGTATCTATCTTAATATGACATGCATCAGCACCACTGAGTAGTGGTTCCCCCTCCGTATCCGCATATAATATGCGGTGACTGGCAGCACTCAGGGAACGCCAACGCATGTTTCGCCTGGGGCTGCTTTTTCAAGGCAGTGCACAGCCTTTGCTCAATACTTTGTTGATTCCCCTTTGGCAGAAATTACAGCCTCAAGTCTTTTTGAATATGATGACACATATGTTGCAAGTGCATTGCTGAACACAGGACCCATTCTGTGAGTGTGTGGAATGGGTCCTGCTAACATGCACACAAGCCCTTGAATGCCTCTGCCTGATTGACAGGCAGAGGCATTTAAGGATGGTTGCGGGGGCAGGGTCAGCCGGCATTGCCAGAAACGGAACATGTCCATCCCATTTTCCGGGAGTGGTCAGCCGAGAGACTGCATGGATGTACGCAGTCTTCTGGGCTCGCAAGCCAGCCAGCCTGAGTAAGCTGAGGCTTACTCAGCTGGCCGGCCACCTGGCGCCATCCACCATTGCGACCATCAACCACCGATGGTTGCGATGTAGTCCCAGCACTGGGACCTCCGTCACAGTGCTGGGATCGCAAATGCAGCAGGGGGTGTTATACACCTCCTGCTGCATTTGCATGATTACAAGGATCGCATTGCAAAGCTTTGCAATTGCGATCCTTGCTGAATCAAGCCCAGAGACTGCAGGATGATCACACTGTGGTAAACTCATGAATTTTAAGAGACTGGATTAAGGCTTAAACACATTTGCTGGCTGGCTACTAACGCCGCACCCCAGCTGGTGCAGTGTGTGAGCAACAGTTAGCCACACAAAGTTCCTTTATGAGCATAAGACCACATATCAGTTATACAACAAAGGGGAGGTGCAGCATAACATCACTGCCAGTCTGCTATTTTTTGGGATACAAATTTGACCATTAACTATATGAACTAATACAAAAGACATTGTGTTACGGCTACTACCATATTACTGGTGAGAACTGCAATACGTAAGGAGTCCGTGAATGTGTGTTTTTTTTCTACATGTTTTAATATATATTCTTTTAATATGAATTAAAAATATGTTTTACAGAATTGCGCTCTCTTGGTAATACAGTATATTCATATACCAACATTGAACTCCTAGAAATTACCTGCACTTTGTTTCATCTTGATCCATCAAATTGAAGCAAAGCAATAATAAAAACAATATTATTGACAATATCAATGCAAGAAAAAGGTGTAGCAACATGCGTGTGGCCGGTAAAAGGTGGGGGAAGAGGTTCTTTGGGCCCACGTTTACTTGAATAGGAAAGGGCTTAGGGCACACAGAAACATTGGGGTGAGTGGTGAGTGAAGGCACTGCTGCCACCAGTCTGTTTAGAGCTGCTGGTCACACGGACAACTCCCGCAACAGGGCCCCTATGCAAAGTAATCCAACTAGAACACCTCAAATAAAATGTTGGCAGAAGCGATTTAATCGTGGATGAAGCCGCAGGCAAGAGCTAATATAGATAGATAGCTATATATACATAAATAAAATTTTGTCCTCAAAATTCTACACACAATACCCCACTTATATAGGTACCCACCAGAGGATGAGTCAAACTACTACTAACAGCCCAATTAGTGTACTTAAAGTTAACAAATACCGTCGTACTCACTGTTACATGTACACTGGTAATGGAGAGAACTTTTTTGTGGAACAGGGTCATAGAAACTGCCCACTGATTGGCTGAGAGAGGTCTAACTCTTAGCCAATTAGCGCTAAGTTGCAGGAAACCACGTGGGAACTGTCATTCTCAGGGAAGCACTGTATGTAAAGTATGTACATACAGTACTTGCATGTCCATGGGAGAGTGGGTTTGTTTTGTTGCCAAGCCCCCTGGATGTCTGTGTGTGTGTGTGTGTGTGTGTGTGTGTGTGTGTGTGTGTGTGTGTGTGTGTGTGTGTGTGTGTGTGTGTGTGTTACATAGGATCTCCAGGACCTGTATGAATATCTCTGGCTGTCTGCAGATATCAGTAGCTTTCCAGATTAAGATGTCTACAAAGAGAAGGAGAAGTGGACTGACCAACTTAATGGAGTAGATAAGTATGCTGTGTGAGTGGTTAACAAGAGGTGTGTGGGTCTTGTATTTTTGAAATATTTTCTTTACAGTGCGGGTACAGGTACCAGTGGGTTCTTACTATCCAGGCTTTCTGAGACCTGTAGTTCCACTGTAATGAACAATATTTTTAACTATTTTTCACACATTAGCCCTGCACCCACCACCACCAGGGGTGCAGGGAATAGCCCCAGGCTTCACCCTAGGCTTTGTGTATCCTCAGGAGGGGGGGGGCTTTTTTGGGAGGTCCCCATTTTTCGAGGAATCCCAGGGCTGAAGTGACCAGTTTGGGGCTTGTTAATATTATGGCAGGGGGACCCACGCTTTGTGTCACTCTGCTATGACATTAACCTCTCCCCTGGCTGGTTGAGCCCGATGCTGGTTATTGGAAATACGGGGAACCCCACACTGTTTTTATTTTATCTTATTTTTGTAATACCAGACTGAGCTCAGAAGTTCAAGGTTTGTTACTGTTTTGTTGTAGGGATCCCATGTCAATTATTTTCTATGTTTTAACCCTTTATTTACACAGAAGCCTGCACAGATCACACTGATCTGTGCAGTGCTTTAGCATAACACACAGCTCACAGGCAATTTTGTGTATCTCTTCTATTCTGCTGAGGGTCTTGTCAGTGTTCTATCGTGTTTCCAAATACTATTCATTGTTAATCTGTGACTTGTTTTCATGACCATGTAAAGTGTCTGATGTTTGATCTGATGGCCTACAGCCATTTGTCTGCATGTGAAATCGAAAGAAAGAATCAATCTTTTACATTGGTAAAGACAAAATCATCAAATGGAAAGTTAGCTGTAGAAAGACATAAAATTGGCAATATGCCTTTCACCACACAAAGTGGCAAGGAAAGGCTAAGACCATGGCCTTTATTTATGACTGGTCATTCTGCATCTTATGATGATGTAAGCACAAGTGAACATGCTGACATAGATGCATCTATGGAAGTGCATGAGGAGGATATTTGTGTAGCTGAGGCTAATAAGGATGTTGATGATGAGGATGTTGATGTTGAGGATGTTGTTTGTGTAAATCAGGCACCAGTAGAAGAAATAGTTGCTGCCCATGATAAGAAAAAGCCCTTTGTCATGTCTGGGCATAAGGCAAAAAAAATCCACTTTTTCTTATATGTGGAATTATTTCTACCCAAATCCAGAAAACAATTTTCAAGCCATCTTTACCCTTTGTAAAGCCATAGTAAGTAGAGGTAGGGACCTTAAACATCTAGGAACCTCCTTTCTGTTACGTCTTCTGCAGCGCATCCATCTAAAATGGTTTTTGTAAAATTCTGAAACTTTGACTAAAAAAGTAGCAACAAGCAGTCCAGCATCAGCTAGCTCCCTTCTCTCTGCTAGATCTAAGCACCTGCCAGCTACATCACCAACTCTCATTATCAATATCCTCAATCATGAAGCGATTGGTTTGTTTGGGCACCCTGAGGACAAGCTACCAATGGGCAGCTGACATTGCTGGCAATGATCTCTACATGCACAAACTGGCTTTACAGAGGCAAGATGTTGTCGCCATCATCATCCGATCCCTCCCCTTAACGGTATCTACATCATCTTCACACAATATTAATTCATATTAATTCATCCCCATTGGAACCCACCATTACAAGTGCCTCTGTAATTTTTGGACGTAATTGGCGGTAAAGGTCTTCCTCGTAGAATTTGTAGTTAATTTTGATGAACATCATCTTTTCCACATTTTGAGGAAGTAGCCTCCTACGCCGATCGCTGACAAGGTTCCCGCCTGTGCTGAAAACTCTTTCGGAGTACACACTGGAGGGTGGGCAGCTCAAGTAAAGCAAAGCCAGCTTGTGCCATGTCCTCCAAATTGCATTTTTTTCCTGCTAGTAGTAATGGTGACCATGTCAGATGGAGTCATGGTAGAGGTCTCATTAATTTAATTGTAGGCAATTCTTTTAGACCCAACCAGATGTAAAAATTTGGTTGTGTTGACTCATTGGCATCACCAGTGGGTCTTTTGGGAAAGTTTATTTTTTCCTTGGCAGCCACACTTGCTGGAGAAACTGAAGGAGGAGCCATCACTGCATCACGTGCGACTTCAGCTGACAATTTGCTTACCAATAGGTCTTTGCATCTCTTAAGATCTGTATCCGTTGGGAAGAAAGACACAACGTATGACTTAAACCTGTGATCGAGCATGGTCGCTAAAATCTATTGATACGATTGGAAGGTCCTGACAACCCTTGGTTCCTGGTAAAGCAAATAAAGGACTTGATCTACAAGTGCAACATACTTTGCAGAATCACTTCGTTTCTGCTCTCCTTCAGTTTCTCAAGTTGCTTTTCCAACAGTCTAATAAGGGGAATTACTGACTCAAGCTGGCAGAATCTGAACTCACTTCACAAGCTTTCAGGCTTTTAGCACTTCGCACAACGCGGAAATTATTTTTTCACTGAGCTTGAGTAAGGTGCATTCCCCATTCTCTTCCTATGTCATAGTTCGCTGTGAAGCTTTAGATGGCTTTTTGCTGTTCCTCCATCCGCTGAAGCATATAAAGGGTGGAGTTCCACCTTGTAAAGAAGCCGTGTAGGGCTTCCTGAAAGGCAGAGCAGTAGCTCTCTGCTAATCACATCCCAGACTGCAGTCCCAGGGGGAGGAGATACCTTCTCCTGGGGCTGCCTTTCCTGTGGGTGACTGGTAGGTGGTACTTCCAATGCAGTCATGGCCTCCGCAGTGACGTAAACAGGGCATGCCACGAGGCTCCGCTCGTTTTCCAGATTCTACTTAACATTTAACTAGCACCTTCTAGAAGGTAAGAGTTAGAATCTTATTGGTTGCTATGGGCAACATCTACGCTTCTAAAAACTCTCACTTTAGTAAATACAGACTGTCACGACCAGGGGTGACAGGCTGCTGAGATCGCGGCGCTTACCGCTCCGGGCGCTGTGGCATGGTGTTTCCAGCAGAGGTGCAGGTTCCTGGAGAATAGCGCTGGGTGCTGTGAGTCTCCGCAGACCAAGGGCTTCCATCTGGAGGCAGGTGAGAGGGGCTGAGACTGGCAGAGCTTCCATGCTGTGACCACTGGGTGCGGCCATCTTGGATTTGGGTCACATGTCGTTTCTGGCCAATTATGTTCAGTCTGGGCTGGGGAGGCTAGCAACCAATCCTGCACTACCTGAGGGTACTAAAGGGCTGTCCAGAGGCTCTTTAGTTGCCAGTGCAACGTCTATCACAGCGTATGCTGTGAGCTAGTTCTCTGTGCTCCTTTGCTCATTTAAAGTGTCAGTACCAGTGTGTTTCTGCAGACTCCCCTCTCAGCCTTGGTGCAGTTTGCTCCTGTTACTACCTGTCTCCTGATCCCGTCTACCTGCTATACCCAGCCTACCCCGGGTCTCTAAGTTCCGCCAGTGTCTCGCAGCCTGGTTCTGATCCCGTCGCGTGCCACTGCTTCATGAGTTATACTCCCCTAAGGCCGGCTGCCTTCAAGTACCAGCAAACAAGTCCTCATTCATCATCCGACTCCACTCCGGGTCCAAGCGCACGCCAAGCCGTGACAGTTTGCACTGGCCAGATGGATTCGGCCAGTGGACAGGATCTGAGGGCCGACTTGCTCCAGGGTATCGCCAGTCGCCTAGAGGGACTAGAGGCGTCTCAGCGCCAAATGGCTCAGTTCCTGCAGGAAATGTCTCTTCGTCAGGATACGCTGCAAGCTTCCCTGGTTACTGTTAATTTGCCTGCCGCCACCAACCAGCCAGCAGCTCCAGCTGTCCCTGTTCCACCTGCACCATCTCATTTGCACCTTCCGACTCCCAATAAGTTTGACGGGAACCCCAAGTTGTGCCGAGGGTTTCTCAACCAGTGTGACGTCCACTTCACACTACAGCCTGCGAACTTTCCATCTCCAAAATCCAAAGTGGCATATATAGTGTCTCTACTGACCGGTTCTGCCCTGGACTGGGTTTCGCCTCTCTGGGAGAGGTCCGACCCATTACTAGACAACTACTCTGGATTCCTCATGTCCTTCTGGAGGATTTTCGACGAGCCCGGCAGAACAACCTCCGCGGCGACGGAAATCCTGCGACTTCGCCAAGGGAACCGACCAGTCAGTCAGTATATCATTCAATTTCAAACACTGGCTTCGGAACTAAAATGGAATGAAGAAGCACTGACTTCCACCTTTTGGAATGGATTGACAGATCGTATAAAAGATGACCTCGCCACTCGTGATCCGCCGGCTACCCTCAATGATCTTATCTCCCTTTGCAATAAAGTGGATTTGCGGTACAGAGAACGCCAGAGTGAAAAAACTAGGGGAGATCGCTTTAGGTTCCGGCCGACCACTACTCCAACCCTCCCTCCGTCTGAACCTGCGGGTGATGAACCCATGCAGATTAACCGGGCCCGCCTCACGGTAGAAGAACGGCAAAGACGCCGACGAGAAAATCTATGCATGTACTGCGGGGAGACCAGTCATATGGTTGCAGCCTGCCCACGTCGTCCGGGAAACTCCCGATTCTAATCTGTGCCAGAGACACCAGGTTAGGAGTGATGTCTCCGTCTCCGTCAAAAAATGAATCTACCCTCTCCATTACTTTTGAGATCTCCACTGGTTCTAAAACTGTTCTTTCTCTCCTCGATTCAGGGGCCGCTGAAAATTTTATCACCGCTGAACTTGTCCAGAGGCTCCGGCTTCCTGTCTCCTCTCTCGACCACACCATCACTCTATCTGCTGTAGATGGCACTCAGATTACAACGGAATCGTCTCTCAATGTACCCTTCCTGTGCCAGTTCGTATCGGAGCTCTCCACACTGAAACTATCCGATTCCTAGTAATTCCCAAAGCCTCCCATGAGGTCATCCTTGGATACCCCTGGTTACGCAAGCACTCCCCCAATATTGATTGGGGCACCATGCAGATCTTGTCCTGGGGAGAAACTTGTCAAGTATCCTGCCTTCCTCGAATCAAACCCGTCAAAGGTAGTTATATTGCAACCACTACTCCAATTCCCTACCAGTATCGCTCCTCCGATGTCTTCATCACAAGACAACTGGGCGGACACCTTACCCTGGGCCGAATTTGCCCATAACAGCTCCTATCATTCATCTACGGGGCAAACCCCATTCTTTATAGTTTTTGGACTGTATCCCAGAGTACCAGAGTTTCAAGAATTGCCAGTCTTCGATGTACCAGCAGTGACCTCTACCCTACAGAAATTCTCTCAGATTTGGACTCAGGTCCATTCCTCCTTACAAAAAGCCTCTCTTCGATATAAATTAACAACAGACAAAAAAAGGAGAGCGGTGCCCAACCTAAAAACAGGTGACTTAGTATGGCTATCCACTCGTAATCTTCGCCTTAAAGTGCCGTCTATGAAATTTGCTCCTCGTTTCATCGGTCCTTTTCCCATCGTTCAAGTGATCAATCCAGTAGCCTATAAATTAACACTTCCGTCCTACCTCAAAATACCAAATTCCTTTCATATTTCCCCGCTGAAACCTCTCATCTTGAATCGCTTTCGCAAGACTCTGCCACGCTCCCCCAAAGTCTTGACTGAGAGGGGTGTAGAGTTCGAGATCAAACAGGTCCTGGACTCTCGTTTTCGTTATGGGCAACTCCAATATCTACTGGATTGGAAAGGTTACGGTCCCGAAGAACGTTGCTGGGTGAAAGCTGAGGATGTCTACGCTCCTCGCCTAGTGCTTAAGTTTCACTCTGAGAATCCTGGTAAACCGAAGAAGTGTCCAGAGGCCACTCCTAAAGGAGGGGGTACTGTCACGACCAGGGGTGACAGGCTGCTGAGATCGCGGCGCTTACCGCTCCGGGCGCTGTGGCATGGTGTTTCCAGCAGAGGTGTTTCCAGCAGAGGTTCCTGGAGAATAGTGCTGGGTGCTGTGAGTCTCCGCAGACCAAGGGCTTCCATCTGGAGGCAGGTGAGAGGGGCTGAGACTGGCAGAGCTTCCATGCTGTGACCACTGGGCGCGGCCATCTTGGATTTGGGTCACATGTCGTTTCTGGCCAATCAGGTTCAGTCTGGGCTGGGGAGGCTAGCAACCAATCCTGCACTACCTGAGGGTACTAAAGGGCTGTCCAGAGGCTCTTTAGTTGACAGTGCAACGTCTATCACAGCGTATGCTGTGAGCTAGTTCTCTGTGCTCCTTTGCTCATTTAAAGTGTCAGTACCAGTGTGTTTCTGCAGACTCCCCTCTCAGCCTTAGTGCAGTTTGCTCCTGTTACTACCTGTCTCCTGATCCCGTCTACCTGCTATACCCAGCCTACCCCGGGTCTCTAAGTTCCGCCAGTGTCTCGCAGCCTGGTTCTGATCCCGTTGCGTGCCACTGCTTCATGAGTCATACTCCCCTAAGGCCGGCTGCCTTCAAGTACCAGCAAACAAGTCCTCATTCCTCATCCGACTCCACTCCGGGTCCAAGCGCACGCCAAGCCGTGACACAGACTGAGTCTCCCATATCCAAAATGCTTGGGACCAAGGGTATTTTGGATATCGGAATATTCTGTATATTGGAATATTTGAAAACCATAATGAAAAATCTTGGGAATAGGACCCAAATCTAAACACAGAATGCATGTATGTTTTATATACACCTTAAGCACACAGCCTGCAGGTAATATTATACAATATTTTTCAATAATTTTGTGACTCAAACAAAGTTTGTGTACAAAAGCCTGAAGGTAATTTTATACTTTATTTTAATAATTTTGTGCCTTAAATGAAGTTAGTGTACATTGAACCATTAAAATGCAAAATTGCACTATCTCAGTCATGCTAAACAAATTCCGTATTTCCGAATATTTGGATATGGGAGACACAACCTTGGTATCCCTAGGTCTCCTGCTGAAATATTGGCCAATCAGATACTAGTCCACAAACTATTCATGATTTATCTCAAGGGGTGGCCACTCAAGAGGAAAATGTCTAAAGAGGAAAAAGTAAAATTTTGGTACTGTAACTCAAATTAACCTACGATACATCTGCTGAACTTTTCCAGGGGTCGAAGACAGTTTTTTAATTTCATGGAGAGCTGTAAATTGTTTGCTTTTAGACTCTCACTATTTGGAAGTGAACAACAGAGAGTGGGAATAATTATATAATTGTTGTAGGGAGACCCTCATTCCTGGGCCTATGATTTAGTTCCTTCATCTCCAGCTTTGAGCACTGTGGATGCATTTTTTGCAGCCTTATGAGTATTTATGATGACCCAGGGTTATAAGATGACCCAGATATTGGCAATTGTGAATATAATGATCCAGCACTTGAAAATCAGTACAGAGTAGTCTTATCTGAAGTAAAGTTGCTAATATCCAATGTCCTGTCCTGGATTCTTTAGAAAATTGAATGCAGCGATCTAATCACATAGATAGAAGAATTAGAAAACATAGGCCCTCATTCAGAGCCGTACACTCTGAGCAGAGCGCACGCTCTGAATGAGGGCCGGCCTCCATGAAAATGGAGTGTCCTCCTGGACGCTCGTATAGCTGTGGGTCACCACCCACAGGCTATACGAGCGTGTAGTTTGATGGCCGCGATGGTCGTGACCATCGCGACCATCGAAACTGCGAGCCGGAGCCTGCGGTTGAGGTTTTCAACCGCAAGCTCTGGAGTGATTTTGGCTCTATCAGAGCCAAAATCACTCCCACTGACATCACTAGTGATGTCAGTGGGCTGGCTTCTGATGGGAGGCGTTCCCATGGGAATGCCCCCGTCAGGGAGGCACGCCTACCAAAGGGGGCATGCTGTCAATCAACATCGACAGCACACCCCCTTTGATCAGACACAACGAGCGAAGGACTTTCCTTCGCTCGTCGCATCTGGCGCATGCGCACGACGGAGCTCCCTCCGTCGTGCGCATGCTCAGTCCAGAACATCGACCCACTTGCGAGCGGACAGCCGCTCGCGAGTGGGTCTGAATCAGGCCCATAGTCAGGAAAAGAGGATAGGAGGGAATGATTTATAGTAGTGCAGGGGCAATTTAAAAGAGATGGGGACCTATGTGCAGACTCCATATGGGCCGCTCCTTTCCAGCAGTGCAGTAGACCCTGGCTTTGTGCCAGAGTCTATTGCACATGCTCAGGTCTCTGGTAACATGGCGCCCATGTCATGGTCTCGGAGACGTCTCTACTGCACACACGCAAATCTCTAGGAATATGGAATATGTCCATCCCATTTTCTCCATGATTTCAGCTGCTACTGCAGCACTGATGCAGGACTCTGTAGAGGTAAGTATTAAACATGGGTGCAGGGTGTGCATTGAGAGCCGCACACCCTGCACCCATTATAGATATACTAATACAGTAAATGTTGGAATCTGGAATATTTTATTGAACCCATTTAGATTGGTATTTCTAAACAAAAGTCAAGGAATGAGATTGAATTGTGAAGTTTATTGATAATTAGAAAGCTAAACTCAGCCAATGTAATAGAGTCTGAGAACATGCAAACTCAAATTTTTTCTAACTCAAAAAACTCTCACGATTTAAACTCTCATCCAGATATTTTCCCATTTTGAAGATAAAACTTGACCAATGTGAGAATTTACGTCTAACTCTCACATTTTCTAAACTCTCACACTATTATGGAGACTCTGTAAACACATGTACTATAGTAGTATTAAACAAAACTCTCTTCTGGGTGGTCCTATTAAGTTCAAAACTGTTTCTGGTCCATTATCTGTTGGGTGCCTTCATTTTGAATCTCTGTACTTTCATGTTATACATTTTCCAGATATACCAGTCTTTTTGCAATACAGATGGCTATGTTTACATAATCCTTCACTTAACTGGTTTCAAGAACAAATTGTCTCATGTGGAGAAAATTGGGGCAATAATTGTCTTAAATTGCCTCTATTTGATGAAAGAGCATGTTAAAGCTATAACTAGTAGCTATCAATATTGTGCTTATTTTTTTATTGTAAAAGCTGTTCATGCCTCCTCAATGTCCATATGATTGTATGGATGTTATCGTACTAGGAGGGAGATTTATCAAATCTTGGAGAGAGATAAAGTGGGGAGGTTGCTCATCGCAACCATTAGCTTCTGTTATTTTACAGGCTGTGTTAGAAAAATTACAGTTGGAAGCAGCAGCTTATCCTGCCCTCTTATCTGATGGGGGCTTGGTCTGGCCATTGCCGGCCGGGTCCCGAGACCTGCATTATAGATTTGGTGGTGCCGCGCATGTGCCTGACACCGGCTACTGGGGCTGCAATCACTGCAGCCCAGAGAGGCCGTGTAGGGCTGCCCAAAGGCAGAACAGTGGCTTTCTGTAATCACAGCCCGGACTGCAGTCCCAGGGGGAGGATACACCTCCCTCTGGGGCTGCCTGTCCTGTGCGTGACTGGCAGGTGGCGCTTCCAATGGGAAACCACCTCCAGTCACAGTGTAGCCAGTGCAGTCATGGACTGCACTGGCTCACTGAAGTGGAGGATTTTACTGGGGGGACTAAAGCCCCTAGGTAAAGTACGCCACTGGTTAGAAGCTGATTTGTTGCTATAGTCAACTTCTCCATCTTATCTCTCTTCAACATTTGGAGATTATTTAATATATCTGCTACAGAGTTAAATTCTGTAGAGGAATAGATTGCTGAAATCTTAAAGAAAGACTTTATAAGTCCTTACAAATCTCTATTTAGAGCTGGGTTGTTTTTAGTAAACCAAAATGATGGTGGGTTTCATTGATATATTGACTACATAGAGCTAAGTAATATCAGTGACATCGGTGAGATCAGAGACTGGGGAGGTACACATGGAGATGGGTCTGAGTGCTGGGAGCCTGTCTTACCCCTACTCACTGTAACTCTCCCCTCACTATACTTCAGTGTCTATTGATTCTCCTACCTGCATCACTGTGTCTTCTCTTGCTGCTGCTGACTGAGCTCCATCTCTAAACATGCAGTGCACTTCCAGGTCACATGACACATCCATGGTGTCAATCAGTGCTCAAGGCACGCCCCTCATACTCAGAAGTATGCCTCTATTAGCTCTCTTTCTGTGCAGCTTACTGCCCGTGGTGTGGCCCCATTTCCAGCAGTGCAAACAGTGTCTAACTATACAGAAGCAAGGCTGTGCTGTTGCTGCCTCATCTCTGGTCTCCCTGAAGTCCCAGGGAGCTTAACAAAGCTAATGAGTGTTAACTATAAAAATGATTACAATAAACAAATAAGATAGGCCCTGACTGCACATCCCTGAGAAATATCACCATAAAAAATATGTATTCACTACCATTAATCCCAGAATTATTTGATAATTAAATCTTGGCAAATATAAAGGTCCCCTTTAAGTTATTAGTTCAATTTAATATGTATCCATAAAGGCAATGAGTGGAACTACTATACTTTACAAATATTTGGCTATACCATTTGGGTTAAGTAATCAGGGTCTCATTAATGATAGTTTAAGAGAGTTTTGGGGAAATGTGTAGAGGTATAGTTGGACAGTATGCTGCAAACATGAGAGAAGCAACTTTTTACAAAACTGGAAAATAGCTAGTTTGAAATGCAGGAGATCTCATTTGTGATTTCGACTAAAGGATTTTCTATGGACAAAGGGAAAACATAGGCTATCTAGGATTGTGTTGCTCTATCTCACAGGTTCTCAAACTGGGTCCCCAGGACCCCAAACAGTGCATGTTTTCCAGGTCCCTGCTAGGTGACCTGCAAAATGTGACCTGTGTGGGGTCCTGAGGACCGAGTTTGAGAACCATTGCAGTCTATCTAATCTGAAAGCTCCCAAAAGGCTTTTAGGATTTGCTACAGACAATTTACTTACTCATTTTCAGTAGTTGTTGTCTCACTCTCAGCCATGATGTAAAAAAGGTTGGTCTAATCAAAGCCTGCAGAAGCTGAAACTGCTCTTTGTACACTAAAAAAGTTCTGTGTCAGTTTTATGTCTTCCAGTGTTGGAATTGCCATTTATTGTAGAGATGAATGCACCAGATGTGGGTACTAGGACCATCTTATCTAACATCAATTCCAAAGGCAATATACTGCATCCCTGTGCATTTGTCTTGCGGAAGTTCTCTATCACTGAAATTAATTATGATGTGGTTAATAAAAAGTTATTGGCTATTAAATGGGCCTTTAAGAATTAGCAGCACTGGTTGGAGGGTTCGTAACACTGCACCACTGTCTTTATTTATCACAAAATTTGCTGTATGTTGCATCTGCTAAGATACCTTAACTGTAGACAGGCCTAGTAGGCTCTTTTCTTTTCAATGTTTCAATTTGTAATAATAACATATATAGTTACACCAGAGTCTAAGGGGTATATTTACTAAAGTGCAGATTTTTAGAATTGGAGATGTTACTCATAGCAACCAATCAGATTCTAGCTGTTATTTTATAGAAGGTGCTAGATAAATGTTAAGTACAATCTGATTGGTTGCTATGGGCAACATCTCCAATTCTAAAAACCTGCACTTAAGTACATATACCCCTAAAGCTGGCCACACACTAGACCAACTTACATCCAACCAGCCAACTTGTTGATTGGTTGGAATGAAAATCTGGTAACATATGGGAGTAACTGATGATCAGCAATTTGCTCCTAAATGCCATAAAACAGATGAAAATGGTCGTCAGACAAGCTTGTTAAATGTTTGATCTAAACTATTTGTTCAAACAACATTTTTTGTCCATTTTCCGGCGTTTGGGAGCAAATTGCTGATTGTCATTTGCTTTCATCCCTTACCAGATTTTCATTCCAACCAATCAACTAGTTGGCTGGTTGGACAGATAATCTTTAGATGTGTGGCCAGCTTAAGAATCTGAAGAAAGATGCATTGTTAAGAAGCACTATTCCACTACACTCAGATCCTCCCTACGCTATGTAGACAAAAGCGATTGAACACTGACATCAAATAGATCAAAGAGGTTTTTTTTTACCCTAGTACTTTGTAGATCCGCAACATGCAGTGATACTGAAGACACCCTTCTTGGCAAACTGTTCACTAGTTCCTGGACAACAGCAGGTGGTATGTTTTGCCATTCCGCCTTAAGTACAGTGACCAACTGTGACACTGAAGTTGAGCCGGCCTAGAAAACATCCATCACCCCAATTCATCCCAGAGGTTCTCAATGGGGTTAAGATTTGGATTCTGAGCTGGCCAGTACCAAATTCTCTGTATAACAGTCCAGCGGCACCCTGGAAATATGCCAGGTGGCATTATCATCCTGATAAAAACATTGGTTGTTTCCATAGAACTGCAGGTGCTTGGGCCTCCCTACGAAGCGTTCTTGTCAAAACCGCCACATTAGTGGGTATTTCGAACTTGTATGCAATGGTACGCATGGTATGCATTTCGCTTGCTTGGTGGTGTCCAATCACTTTTGTCTACATAGTGTAGAAGGTGCTAGATAAATGTTAAGTAGAATCTAATTGGTTGCTATGGTCAACATCTTCACTTCTAAAAACCCACACTTTAGCATACCCGCGTGACTCTAGAAATTAGGAGTGTATCATGGCAGTAAAAAAGATTTGGAAAAGGTTACAGAGGACTCTTTAAAAAAAAAATTATAACAGAAGCATGCATATGTTGAAAGTTGGTGACAGGGTGTGACTTTAAAATTGTAATATAAGGTTTGGCACAAATAATCTTTTTATCTTGGACCAAACATATTGGCCCCTTTAGACTGTCAAAACGATAAATTTTGTATGTTACCAGTTAGACGTGTCCAGGTGCTTAAGAATTCCCAGAACTTTCTACTGTTCTTTGTTGAAACTGGCATTCTTTTCTAAGAAAAAATCCTGCCAGAGTTTCTCAAAGATCTCTTGCATTATTATATGGTCAGCCTCAATTTGAGGTAAAAAAAAAAAGATTCTGAGTTTGTGATATATTTATGCCACAAAGGCTAACCCTCTGCACTAATTTATGACAAAAAAGTTATTTTTATTTAGCCTACTTAAAAATGATGGTGGTAATCCAGGGGATGGATTTGATGGGACATTTGCACTTGTAAAGATTTGTATGTTTCACCAAACATTACTGCGCACTTTCTGTTTGCAAAAGCTGTTCTGTAGCTGCCGCTTGCACCTTTATGTGCACTGGGCAGAGCCTCCAGGTGCATTGGTGAAAATACAACATGGTCTCCACTGTGTTTAACTTTCACCTTCCATTAAGAATTTAACTTTAAACATGCACTATTTTACTTTTATGCTGTATGGGTTCATATACAGTGCCTATAGAAATCATAATAACCTGTCAAAATCCATAACTTTTGTCACATTACAGCCTGGAAAATAAATTAAATTCAGCTTCAATGACACATTTAGCTTAAACATTCAAATAATGGAAAAAAGGCAACAGTTGTAAAAATTAATACAAAATGATACCAGGGTTTGGAATTGTGATCATTCCCCTGATTTAATACTTTGTAGAGCCACATTTTGCAATGAGAGCCATCAGTCTGTTTGGATATAGCTCTACCAGCTTTGAAAACCTAGATTGGGGAATATTTTCCTATTAATTTTTCAAAAATGTTACACATAAAATGCACTGGAGTTGGCTGAGTTGCAATGCTCTATATTAGCTACAGTTTGTTCTATCCCAATCTATTTAATTTTTGGCATATGTGTCTGTAACCAGTTTTGAAGAGAAAATACATAAAGTACTCTGACCCTAATTAAACGCAACTAAAAATGAATACTTTTTGTTTCACAAAATGAAATAAATTATGCTCATGCAAATAGGGGAACTACAAATGACTGAAATATTTTCCATGTCACTCTACACTTGTGTTCCATCATTTGTTTTTGTTTTTTTATCACAGTATGTGTTCTAGTAGCTATAGTTCCACTCATGAAAGTGGTCCAGCCTCAGTGTGGTACAATACAGTCAGGGCCGCTATAGAAGGGTACAGGTGGTACACCTGTATGGGGCCAATGATTGTGATTGTGAACAGCTTCTGAAGCAGTTCACGCTGATATCTTCAGCGACTGCAGGGCCAGATTGAGAAAGTCTGATGACGCTGGCTGTCTCTGCCTACCAAGAGCTATAGGGGGAATCATATTACATTTCAGACAGGCAGCAGCAGGAACCTTACAGAGCTGCTTGCTGATCCCCTGGGAATAATTTGATACGTGCACCAAAGTTTGCTGTTGTGCTATCTGCTCACCACTGATCCGGAGCCGGTTAGTTTTAGAACGAGGTGCTGTACAGGACCTCTGACCCAGTGATGTGTGGTGAGGTAAATGGCTGGGGAGGCACTGGCTAGTACCAGAGCCAGATTTACAGAGACATATATGAACCCGAGGATTCATGTGGACATTATACAACTGAGCAGCAGTATGTAATGCTGGGAATTTGGTGTGTTTTGATCAGGGATGTGCTGAAAAAGTAGACTGGGGAGGCAGTGCCTCACCTGCCATACACTTTTTACTGCAGAGTTTTAACTATAAAACTTATTAGAAAAATACAAAGAACCTACTTCTGATACTTAGTCTTTATGTACTTTATCTGCTTTCTTCTTTTTTTGTTATTTTAAACTCAGTTTATGCTGTATTTAATTATTAATTGTATTACTGAATGTGCTGTGTATAGGATTCTTTGTCGTGTATATATTTATACACCCATTTTTCTTTTATGTTCCCCTCCCCTTTTCTATTTTCTGTATCCTTTATATTATCTGAAAAATGTAATAAAAATTTAATATGGATAAAAAGAAGATATTTATATTATTTTCCTTACATTTTTCTTATAATTTTTATAATCAAAATACTGCAGTATAACCAAGTATGACAGGAAAGGCTCTGCCTCAGATCACCGCACATCACTGCTCTGATGTCATAACCACGTGACCTGCGACAAAAGAGGAGGGGCAAGGTACAGAATGGGAGGCCAAAAGTGTTCCCTAACTGTCTTGCCGCGATTTGGGCACGGTGGCTCTCTTCACTCGCCACAGGTTTATATTCCCCCTCTCTGCCCACGAGGATAGTAACACTGGTAGCTGACTGGCCCTGCCGTAGCAGTCACGTGGTTGTGACGTCAGTGGTCCTTTCTTCAACTTGGAACTAGCAACAACCATCTGGAGCCTAACATGGAAGGTGTTATTATTGTGTTCCATCAACTGTGTGGGACAAATATATAATCTGTTTAGAACTGTTTAGGGTTTCTATCTAAAGCATTTTAGCCCCTGAGATTGAAGCATTACTGTTGTGCCTATTATAATTATATTGTGTATGAATTAATAAAATATAAATTTCAGATTTTTATCTGTCCTGTGTTTGAGAATACTTAGCATTATTCTAATCCATGCACTACATGCATTTGTTGATTATTGATTGCATTTAGCACAGTATACCTGAATGTGCATCCAGGATAATATTGATATTACTACCTCCTATTTTTGATTTATTATATTCTATTATTGGTATATGTGATAATCGTCTTTGGTCTATCTAATCCAATTTGCTGAAGATTACTAAATTGTGTTGTCATAAACCATCTCTTTCTGTGCTTTACAGTCAAAGGCAGACCGTAACAGTATTACACATATATTTATATTTCTTCCATGACCAGACTGTAAGTTTCCTGTCTCTATTGCTCTTTCATCCTTTTGGGACATCAGCAAAGTGTCTTTTTCACAACCAGTAGGTCTAGTACATGTGTTTTTATTTTGAGCGCTGAAGTACCTCTACAATGCGAAGGATTCTATCACTGATTTTTCTCCCCTTTACCATGTGTGTTTCTGACCCTCGACCCTCTGCCCTCCCCTTTACCATGTGTTTCTGACCCTCTCCCCTCCCCTTTACCATGTGTGTCTGACCCTGTCCCCTCCCCTTTACCATGTGTGTCTGACCCTGTCTCCTCCCCTTTACTATGTGTGTCTCTGACTCTGTCCCCTCCCCTTTACCATGTGTGTTTCTGACCCTCTCCCCTCCTCTTTACCATGTATGTCTCTGACCCTGTCCCCTCCCCTTTACCATGTGTGTCTCTGACAGTCTCCCCTCCCCTTTACCATGTGTGTCTGACCCTCTCCCCTCCCCTTTACCATGTGTGTCTCTGACCCTCTCCCCTTTACCATGTGTGTCTCTGACCCTCTCCCCTTTACCATGTGTGTTTCTGACCCTCTCCCCTTTACCATGTGTGTCTCTGACCCTCTCCCGTCCCCTTTACCATGTGTGTCTGACCCTCTCCCTTCCCCTTACCATGTGTGTCTCTGACCCTCTCCCCTTTACCATGTGTGTCTCTGACCCTGTCCCCTCCCCTTTACAATGTGCGTCTCTGACTCTGTCCTCTCCCTTCCCCTTTACCATGTGTGTCTCTGACCCTCTCCCCTTTACCATGTGTGTCTCTGACCCTGTCCCCTCCTCTTTACCAAGTGTGTCTCTGATCCTCTCCCCTCCCGTTTATCATATGTGTCTCTGATTCTGTCCCCTCTCCTTTACCATGTGCATCTCTAACTCTGTCCCCTCCCCTTTACCAAGTGTGTCTCTTACCCTCTCCCCTTTACCATGGCGGTCTCTGACCCTGTTACCTCACCTTTACCATGTGTGTCTCTAACCCTATAAAGGGTAAAAAGGATGGGACAGGGTCTGAAACACACGGTAAAAGGGAGGGGACAGGTCAGGCACTCAGCAAAGGGGAGGGGACAGGGTCAGAGAGACACACGGTGTGTCTCTGACCCTATCCCCTCCCCTTTACCATGTGTACCTATGCTCTCTCCCCATGTCTGCCTCAGTTACCCTATCTGCCTTTACTAACTGTTTTTACCCGCTCCCCTTTACCATCTGTGCATATACCTTCAAACCATATTTACCTCTGCCCCTTCATGTCTCTGTGCCACTGCTACCCCTCCTTAATGTGTCTTTCCCCCCTTTCCCCATGTGTGTCGCTGCTCCCCTCCCCTTCAGTTTTCCTTTAACAAACTATTAGGACTTTTTCTCACTAGTTCAAGGGTTACGGCTGGTGATAACAGTGCTATCACTGGCAGTAGGACTGCCATTACAGTACATTGACAAGCCTATGTAACAAGAATCATGGCAGTACTTGTACCATCACAACTGGATTTTTTTTATCATGTTGTACCCTTTTTAGTCTTTAAATATTAAAAAATATATATGATCTGACTGCATGTGGAGTAATCTGGGGGACATGTGTAGAGGTTTAAGGGGAATGTGAGGCACATCAGCACTTTGGAGGGAGCTTCATAGCATGTGCTTACTCCAGGCACCAGGCCTCCATGCAACACTTCTGTATTCAGCAGGACATAGTGTGTGTGTGAAGGTGGGGGGCTTCTTTTTTTATTTGTACTGGACCCCACCATTTCTAGTGGCAGCCTTGAAAACAGTGCCTATACAAAATCATCATACCCTTTCAAAATCTTTACCTTTTGGCACCTTACACACTGGAAAATAGAGTATTAATGGTAGTAAGACGCAGTGCACATATGTCCTGATGTTTACCACCGGGAGACACAGAGCAAAATTGAATGGAGATCCATGCAATTGTGATGGCCGTTTTTGGCTGGTGACTGGGAGGGTGGCTAACAGACAGGGACATGATGCAGACATGTCTGGGTCAGTGACTGCGTCTAAAGATGCAACTCCACTGACACATCGGTGGCCATGGTCCCTCAGACATTCTGTGCCTGCCACAGGCAGGTGCAATGTCAGATGGTGCAGCCCATGGTCTCACTGTTGCTGTTGGGCGTCTCAATGGTATGATAGTAAAGGGGTAAGGGGCTAGATTTGATGTGACATTTGTACTTGTAAAGATTTGTATGTTTCACCGCACATTACTGCACACTTTTCAGTTCACAAAAGCTGTGTCACAGTGTGCCGGGTGCCCATGAAACGCCATTAGAACACACAGGCATGCCTGCGTTCACACCCCGGTGTTTATAGACCATCCACTGACACCACCCACAAACGGCACTATCTGTCACTAAAATGAGCGCTCAGTCTGTGTACTTCGATCGTCTGATTCCCGATCGCTAAGACTGGCTTGCACATGTGCACTGCGGCTTATACGCATGCTCAGAATGTGTAAATGGCCCAGCTACAAGCGAACGCCACGTTGTGTCCGGGTCTGAATCCGGTCCAGTGTGTACCCAGCTTTAGAACTTATCTTACTCTACAATTGAAGTTTGAAGTCTCTGCATCCTGATAATTTTGTACTCTGTGACTTGGAATTCTCTGAAAGTGTTTTTCTGTACATTTAATAGAAACACTTACATTTTTATTTCTAAGCTTATCATTTAAATTGAAACATATTAACAATTTTTCTCAAAATGCTGGGAAGCAGATATGAGTTGGCAAACTATTTTTGTCTTTTCCAAGATTCCTTATAAATTGAATGTTTGCGTTCAGTTTTCACACAAGGTTGGATCAAAATATGAATAAGCTGCAGTATATTTATCAAAAATCAATTAAACAAATAATCAAAACAAATAATAAAATTAATTCATTTATTATAACTTGCTAAACTTTTAGATTGTTAAAGATTGACTAGAACTTTATCCAAATCCTTTAAAAAATGACTTTAACTCTTTGTTTCACACATTCTATTTTTATACTTTGTCAGCCTTCACTCCTCTCTGCTACAGTATTTTTTAACTCTATTTATATATCTCCCTCTGTCTGCCCTCTTTTTCCTTGATATCTCCCCCATCCACCTTAATCTCATTACACATTTTAAAGGATCTGATGTGAATTAAGCTGTGGAATTTGTGTCTGGATGGCGCCTCTTCTCTGGTAGTAATTATGTCCGGGATGTTTTGAACTCCTCAGAATCATTATTAGGCAAAAAAAATGTTCTAACTTGTCATTTCTACATAGGAAGAGGCACAAGTTAAATCACTCTGATGACCTCCATTGCAAGACTTTTATCTATCATGTATATTGTTGATATTATTTTTCTATAGTGGCAACACAGTATGCGGCATTTACAAGATTCACCTCAATCTATACCTCTGTGGTGCTTACAGCCTATATTTCTTCCACACTTGAACTCACATTAGTCCAAATTTTGTCCAAAGCTAACTAAACTGCCTGTATATTTTTGGACTATGTGAACAATCTATGGCACCCAGAAAAAACATGAACATGGGAAAAGAAATAAACTCCACACATATAGTACTCTGTTTGAAATCAACACTCAAAACCTGAGTAGAGTAACGCAGCAATGCTAACCACTGTGCTTCTGCACTGAAGCTCCACTGTTATTAGGGACAACTATTTTTTAATGGTTTCATGACCATTAAACATAAAATTTCATATTATGTAGTGCTGTAAATATATGCATTTTCTCTTGATCCTTATTTATTATTTATTTTGGTATAAAGTCTGATTAGATACACTATATAAGCATAAATATCATGTTTATGAGTTATTAGCATTATCAAGTTACAACTGTATATACAGCCATGGCCAAAAGTTTGGAGAATGACACAAGCATTGGTTTTCACAAAGTTTGCTGCTTCAGTGTTTTTAGACCTTTTTGTCAGATGTTACTATGGTATACTGATGTAAAATTACAAGTATTTCATAAATGTCAAAGACTTTTATTGACAATTACATTAAGTTATGCAAAGAATCAATGTCAATATGTGCAGTGTTGACCCTTCTTTTTCAAGACCTCTGCAATTCACCCTGGCATGCTGTCAATCAACTTCTGGGCCACATAATGACTGATGGCCACCCTTTCTTGCCTAATCAATGCTTGGAGTTTGTCAGAATTTGTGGGTTTTTGTTTGTCCAACCGCCTCTTGAGGATTGACCACAAGTTCTCAATGAGATTAAGGTCTGGGGAGTTTCCTGGCCATGGACCCAAAATGTTGATGTTTTGTTCCCCGAGCCACTTAGTTATCACTTTTGCCTTATGGCAAGGTGCTCCATTGTGCTGGAAAAGGCATTGTTCGTCATCAAACTGTTCTTGGATGGTTGGGAGAAGTTGCTCTTGGAGGATGTTTTGATACCATTCTTTATTCATGGCTGTGTTCTTAGGCAACATTGTGAGTGATCCCAATCCCTTGTCTGAGAAGCAACCCCCCACATGAATGGTCTCAGGATGCTTTACTGTTGGCATGACACAGGATGCAGACTTTGGAGGATAGCCTGGTGTCAAGAAGGGCAGCAAAGAAGCTACTTCTCTCGAGGAAAAACATCAGGGACAGACTGATATTCTGCAAAAGGTACAGGGATTGGACTGCTGAGGACTGTGGTAAAGTTATTTTCTCTGATGAATCCACTTTCAGATTGTTTGGGGCATCTGGAAAAGTGCTTGTCCAGAGAAGGAAAGGTGAGCGCTACCATCAGTCCTGTGTCATGCCAACAGTAAAGCATCCTGAGACCATTCATGTGAGGGGTTGCTTTTCAGAGATTGTACTGTATTTTCAAAGCTTGATTAATTTTGTCCCCATATTCGTGTATCAATAAGCTGCAGTATATTAGTGTATACAGTGTATGGGGACAGCAGGCCAAATCGGGGCTGAAAGGTCTGCTGTTCACCTACCAGTGATTTCAACAATCCAATATGTATCCATGTTTGATAAGCAGGAGGCTTTACACAATGCTGGTCCAATAATGGCTTAATAAAGTCTCACTACGTATATCAGTAGGCATCATTCATTGCTAAGAGAATGCTGTGGAAAGAACAGTTTCTAGGAATTACTTAGCTGAAGCACTTCTCCTAAAATATCCTAGGTATTTGCCTTTAAACTGAATGCTTAACCCTTCCACTGATAGTTGCAACTATAGTACATAAGTCTGATAAGTGACCTAATTGCAGTAGCTCAATCTGTACAAGATAAATAATAGCTGCCATTAGTATACTGTCATTAGGGACTGGCATTAGTCCCAGAGGATCTCACCTTATAACATATCACTGATTCTGATGCTATTTAGTAATAACAGGCGTCGGCATTACCAACTGAAGAGTTAAGTAAGTGCTGTACTTCAGTGTATGGGGCGAATTACTGCTGCATCATTTCTAATTAAATCCAGGAAAAGCATGCTTGCAAACTCCCTGCTGTGTTTACAAATTTGTTTTTCATCCTTGTTGCTGCAAGGTTTGTTCTGTATCTGAACTTGTGGATCAAAGAATTTAATAGGAGAAGAGACTCATTTTTTCCCATAATTAAATGGTCATTGTCGGCCCGAAGCAACATGTGGCTGTGACATGTTAGTGTGGTACATGAGTCCAATGTCTTCATTGGAGCTCATGGCAAGTTAATGATAGACCCCAATTTTGGCATTCTGTAGAGCCGTTCCACTAATTATATTTTCCAGTAGTCATAGAACAGCTTCCACTGACAAACAAGGACCACCATGGCAGAGAATTGTGTACATACGCCTGATTCAGCACAGATCGCAAGCCTGCGTTCGCACACATCCGGCCGGTGCGAACTTATGCAAATGAATACGATTGCACTGCCGCCACAGCACAGGATGCAGACGACCAGCACTACATAAAGCCACCCCCTTACCTTTATTTACATCCGCATTAGTTAGCAAGACAGCGAAAACATCCCATCGGACACATACGCACAGTTGTGGTTGACCTGACCTTCACTCACAAACTGCTACTCTTCCTGCAAGTAGTGAGTACTCAGGCTTAATTTGGACGCCCCAGTAATAGCATTCAAATGCCCAGGCACGCCTGTGTTTCTCTGGCCACCCCCCGTCAGCACCACAAACAGGCATTTCCTGTCAATTACTGTGTGAAGCCACTGCATGCTCACTGCGATCGCTTCCCAATCACAGCGGCCGGTTTGCGCACTGCGATGCATGCGCAGAATGCAAACATCGGCCGGGTGCATGTGAACGCAGGCTTGCAATCCGTGCTGAATCAGGCCCATAGTATGGACTGAGATTCATCATAGACCCGTGTCCTTATTATAAGCGATGGGTTGTATAGGAGTTTCGCATGATTCAACAATACTGGAGCATTCTAGTAAATGAGAAAGGTTTATTGGGGACATGTAAACTAGGCTTACGTCCCATCAGGAATAAGACCAACAAAATCATAATATCGGCATAATTGATTTCATACAAATGGAGTTGGCGCACAGTTTTTCCAAATGGAACTATATTCTGCTTTCTGTAAAATATACACCAAACACAAACAATAAAATGGTAGAAACTAATTATCTTTGTTTCTAAATATTTATTTTCATTTTTTGAGTTTGTTATATAAAACAATGCAAATAGTATATAAATTTATTTACGGTACTTTTTTTTCTTTAACGTGAGTATTGCGTCAGCTTTGTTCATCTCTTTTCATATTCCTTTATTGTTCTGTATGATGGCTATATTTTACTCCTGTGTACAGAATAGTTCCCATGCTGGGTCATCTGGCTTCATTTTATTGTCTGATATGAGCCATTAAATCAAGATTCCTTTTATCAGCAATATGTGTTCAGTGTGTTCAGATTATGACAGTCCAAACTCCAAACAAATCATTACTGGCTGATTTTGGCAACATTAGTGTGTAATATCATCCACTTGTGTTTGTGTGTTTGTGCCTGTTTGTGTTTAATATGTTTTGTGCAATTATCATTATGTGTGTCTTAGAACATTTTGGGCCTGCATCAGGGGTGCATGCAGAGGTCTTTTGCAACAGCCGTGTCTGCATCTTTATGCTGATGGTGCAACCGATTCTGAGCCTACAGAGATGCCCATTTGCAGTGGCGCTATTCCATCTCCATTACCCTATGGGCAGGTGCAATGTCTCTATCTGAACATGGCATCCAGTGTCAATGCTGCTGTGTCTTTAGACGCAGTGACTTTCAGCGACACACCCGCAACACTCCTGCCTCTGGCTAGCACTATTGCGTCTTTAAACAGAGCCACTGTCAGCGACACACCTGGGACACTCCCGCATCTGGCACTCCAAACGCTAACTATCAAGAAACATGCGTAGTGCACTTGGATGCGTGCAAAGACATTGCAACTGCATACATCACGAAATCAGGTCCTTTGTTAACTGTGCATTCTAATCATGTGTACGTGTTGAATTACTTTATGTGTGAATCAGTGCGCTTAACTATATAAGACTGTGCAGTGTGCACGCAGGCAGCTTTGCAATTGCGACCCTTGCAGATATGGTAATGCAGCAGGAGGCAACACGCCTCCTGTGCATTACTTATCCGAGCTGTGTTGTCCAATGCAGCATCAGATAATCTGCGTAACATTGGCCGGCTGCGGTGACCCGTGGCGTCCCGCAGCCGGCCACCGTAGTTTAGAAGAGGTCAGGAAATCTCCGTCAGCCGATGGAGATCCTGGTTTCATCCCTCCCCCGCAGTGGCAGCGACACTCCTCCGTTTCGGGAAACGGCGGGCATCGCCGCCCCCTCCCCACCCACAAATGGCAGCAGACTGTCAATCACTGACAGTCTGCTGCCAGTCTGCAAGCGAGTTAGCATGACCCATTCTGCACACTACCAGAATGGGTCTTGCGCCTGCGCAGATTCCCAAACATCGGAAATCTGCGTTCAGCAGTACACTAGTGTGCACTGCTGAATCATGCCCTGTGTTTCCTGACAAAATAAAACTTTATTATTATTAGTAATAGTAGTAGTACATATAATAATGATGCAGTTTCTAAAATGAACACATTTAAAGTGACTCTAAACAAATAAATGTAAGCATTTTTTGGTACCTTTTGATAGTAAAAATCTATTTATACCTTCTAAAAGCGATAATGGAATAATTTCTGTTATTTCAAATTTCTAAGGTTTCAGCTGCAGTGATCTCCCTCAAAGTAACTTAGGAGCATATAAGTAAAATTTCATGCACTTATGTGTGTTCACAGGTGCAGAAAGTAATTGAGAATAGAGGGCCTGATTCAGACCCGCTTGCGAGCGCTGAGCGCTCGCAAGCGGGTTGATGTTGGCCCAGTGCGCATGCGCACGACGGACCCGGCTCCGTCGTGCGCATGCGCGAGACCCGGATAGCGACAGGCAAGTTGTTGCTATGGGTCTCGCTACAAAGGGGGCGTGCTGTCGATGGTGAGTGACAGCACGCCCCCTTTGGTGGGCGTACCGGGGGCGTGGCTGCCCAGACGGAGGCGTTCCCATGGAGGCGTTCCCATCTTCCTTGCCCCTCGCTATAACTGTGGGTGGTCACCCACACAACTATACGAGCGGCCAGGAAGATGGTCGCGATGGTCAAGACCATCGCAACCATCGGGCTTGCTACGAGACCCTTGTGGCTACATTACCAATTTACAGTATCTCTTATTTAAAAAAACCTCAATGTTGATTTGGGAAAGCGATATCAGAATTATTTAGATTACTAAATAACCTAATAGGTTACTGAGTAATCTCTTATCATTCAGTAAACTTCCCTGCTGTTTACTTTGGGAAAGTGATTTAAATATCAGATTTGTAGTAGGTATAATTGCTTTCAATCTTCACTGATGTAGACAATAACTTTGAATGTTCTAGGGCCGTACTCTGGCACAGTGGTTCATGAGTAATCTTAATATATTCTTCACTGGTACTTTGACACCCTTAAACTACATAAAATCACCTCTTGTGAGTCATGAATTCAAGCTGGGGGACAAGGAAGAAAAGAATCACTACTGATGGCCGTCAACCATTATTAATTAGTGACCATCGGTGGTCTGACATTAATGATAACTAGTTTTACCATCGATGGATGTTCTCTGTGAAAGGCCTCATGTTGGACAGTGGCTACATACATGATAGTTTTCTCCCAATGTGTAAAAACCATTGATGTTTAACCTGTAGATGGCCATTCCTAAGGACTGTGAGAATTATCTTTCTTAGCCCGACCAACTGGTGCAAAATGGGAAGTGGGATGCAGGTCCAGAAAGCTACACCATAGCAATGAAGATATAAGGAAGGAGATTTAAGGGGGTATCCACTTAGCGATTTAGCCAAGCGATTGCACGATAATGACGTCGTTATCGGGCAATCGCTTGCAAATCGCGCATGCATCGTGCATGCATCGGGCATGTTTTGGTCGGAAGCGATCAGTGATGCACATCCGACATTGCCCGTACATGCTGGTCAACCTGACGATCTCATCAGGTTCACAATGTGCGGGAATGAGGGATGTGCCTGGACTGAACGAGTGAACGTTCAGTCTAGGCACATCACTAGATATAAAAACGAGAGCATGACAGAAATGTCGTAATCGTGCTCTCGTTTGTATAACTATAAGTGGATACCCGCCTTTACTCATTGGGCAGGAAATATATAAATCTGTCAGCAGGTGGTGGCACAGCGCCCTCAAATCTCATGGGCCTGTGCACATAAATCTTGGCCCACTCATTTCTTACATCCTTACTTTTTGGTCATGGGCTGTTCCTGTTGTTACTCCAGAAAGTACTCTGTATTATATGTGTCTATACCTAACATGTTTCCCCACTTTTCCCTGTCCCCTATAGAGAATAACAATAAAGATCAATGATCTGAAATTGTGCATAAGCAATTACATTGGTGTTGCTGCATGATGGAAAAGTGTCTGAAAAATACTGAAATTAATTAATCATTGTACAATAGTGCCATAAATTCCACTGATAAGGAACAAAGGTGTTAGTAGGTATCCAAAAAAATGTATGCTGAATATCACTGTGTACACACTAGTAATATGTTTGGCAGTGTGGGGGTTAAGAGAAAAACACTGCATTTCACACTTTTGCCCTGAGGGGCATTTCAGCACCATGGACAGCAGCCAGCTCTGGACTGCGGTTGCCAAAGGTCATATGATATCCTGTGGATCAATGGGTTTGTTGTCATATCTCGTGTGACACATGGCCCCATCCAGCCTGAGAGAGCTCTGTCACTTTGCACCCACTGGTGAAGGCGTGCTGTTACGTAATTCTTACTAGAAAATTGAGTTTACTGGTGATACGAGTTGTTACCTGATATAACAGCTTTGCAACTAAGGTATTTTAAAAAAATCTGGCAATGTCCCTATATGTCCTGTCACTACCCTCTATCCTTCTATATGTAGTCATTATTTATAGTGACCTATATTTGACCTCACTATTTTCCCCTGAACTTTGTCGGATTGATCTCACAATATTCTTATTGTTCCTTTTAGTTTCCGTTTGGTATTGTTACGAGGTAAACAAATTAATTTTCTGGATGTGTAAATCACGATTTGTCTTGTGGGCATTTTATATTCACTAAATAATGGGTTGTATTTAAAAACATGACATAATTTAGCTCATTGCCATAAATGTAAACCTGATTTTTGTTGTGGACTATTAATAGTTAGTTTCCACAAAGAGACAATGATAGCTGCAATCTTCCTCACTATTTCTCTTCAGCATATCCAAGCACTGAGCCGTCCTCTCTCCACATTCATCTCCTTGTCACCAAGAAGAGATAACAGGAGATTGCAACTCTTCTTGTGGGCCTTTAACATTGTCCTGATGGTTATGTTATGCTGCAAACCTCTACACTGTAATAAGCGAGTAAAGATAAGGAAAATTTATGAGTACATCTGCCAGGATCTATTTAAAAAAAAAAAATGCAGTTTACACAGGAAAGCTTGATGCACTTAAGTGTCTAATACTCAGTAGTAGCTGGCAGAGAATATTACATTGTTGTCTAAATGCCAATGTCTATATTGTGGACTGTTGGTGCCCAGCAACAAAGAGTCCCATGGTGGTGAAATATTTCTGGGAATGAAAATCTCTCATCAGACATGCTAGAACACTAATAGGGTCACTCACTAAGTGCAGGACGAGCAGACATATTAGTGTCTGCATTAGCTCTAACCTACACTTAAGCAGATGGGAGTGCCATTTTATGAAGGAGTAAATGTTCCTGTGCCAAGATTATGACCATATCACTTGACTCTGTATTGTTTGGTTGCATCTTTGTAGTACTACGGTATCTCCTAATCACATTCCCTTCATTTAGTCCATATCTACCATTTTTTGTGCTACGCTGTTCATTTCAGCCTGATTCTTTTATCAATAGCTGATAGAATTAAGGTGGAAATTAGGTGATGTTTGTTGAAGCATTTTTTATTTATCTATTCCATATATGTATCTGTGGACTTTGAAGACAATATTTTTAACCAATATCCATATCTGTATCTATTAGCCATATACAGGACAGTTTAAGAGAGGAGGGGGCTCATGTGTAGCCACCGTTTGGGCCCTCTCCTCTCTGGCAGCACAGTAGATTCTGGCTTAATGGACCCACACCGCACACCCTGCACCCATATTTAGTTATACTTACCTCTCCGCAGTCTCCAGAGTGCTGCTCTACAGCCCCAGGCCAGTGCTGGTAAAGTCACAGTCACAGCCCCAGGTCAGTGCTGCAGAGCAGCAAAAATCACAGGGAAAATAGTGGCAGACATTTTCCTTGTGACTCTGCATGTACAGAAAAGATGTCCCCGGGAATAAGGCGCGTATGCCATTTTTCCGGCTACTCACGCATTAAGTTACCATTTTAAGATTAGCGCCTCCTACCACGGTGTGGTGTAATGTGAATAAGGAGCAATACGGTGTGGTGTAGTGTGAATAAGGAGCAATACAGTGTGGTGTAATGTGAATAAGGAGCAATACAGTGTGGTGTAATGTGAATAAGGAGCAATATGGTGTGGTGTTATGTGAATAAGGAGCAATACAGTGTGGTGTAATGTGAATAAGGAGCAATACGGTGTGGTGTAATGTGAATAAGGAGCAATATGGTGTGGTGTAATGTGAACAAGGAGCAATACAGTCTGTTGGTGTAATGTGAATAAGGAGCAATACGGTGTGGTGTAATGTGAATA
Organism: Taudactylus pleione; assembly: GCA_031769625.1. Classification (NCBI taxonomy): domain Eukaryota; kingdom Metazoa; phylum Chordata; class Amphibia; order Anura; family Myobatrachidae; genus Taudactylus; species Taudactylus pleione. The sequence continues at coordinate 2,725,903 of JAUIMM010000470.1, forward strand.
AGGAGCATTATGGTGTGGTTTAATGTGAATAAGGAGCAATATGGTGTGGTGTAAAGTGAATAAGAAGCAATACGGTGTGGTGTAATGTGAATAAGGAGCAATATGGTGTGGTGTAATGTGAATAAGGAGCAATACAGTCTGTTGGTGTAATGTGAATAAGAAGCAATACAGTGTGGTGTAAAGTGAATAAGGAGGAATAGGGTGTGGTGTAATGGGAATAAGGAGCAATACGGTGTGGTGTAATGGGAATAAGGAGCAATACGGTGTGGTGTAATGTGAATAAGGAGCAATACGGTGTGGTGTAATGGGAATAAGGAACAATACAGTGTGGTGTTATGTGAATAAGGAGCAATATGGTGTGGTGTAATGTGAATAAGGAGCAATATGGTGTGGTGTTATGTGAATAAGGAGCAATACGGTGTGGTGTAATGTGAATAAGGAGCATTATGGTGTGGTGTAATGTGAATAAGGAGCAATATGGTGTGGTGTTATGTGAATAAGGAGCAATACAGTGTGGTGTAATGTGAATAAGGAGCAATACGGTGTGGTGTAATGTGAATAAGGAGCAATATGGTGTGGTGTAATGTGAATAAGGAGCAAATACAGTCTGTTGGTGTAAAGTGAATAAGGAGCAATACAGTCTGTTGCTGTAATGTGAATAAGGAGCAATACGGTGTGGTGTAATGTGAATAAGGAGCAATATGGAGTGGTGTAATGTGAATAAGGAGCAATACGGTGTGGTGTAATGTGAATAAGGAGCATTATGGTGTGGTGTAATGTGAATAAGGAGCAATACGGTGTGGTGTAATGTGAATAAGGAGCATTATGGTGTGGTGTAATGTGAATAAGGAGCAATATGGTATGGTGTAATGTGAATAAGGAGCAATACGGTGTGGTGTAATGAGAATTAGAAACAATACGGTGTGGTGTAATGGGAATAAGGAGCAATATGGTGTGGTGTAATGTGAATAAGGAGCAATACGGTGTGGTGTAACGTGAATAAGAAACACTACTGTGTGACTTAACGTTTTGTGAGGCGTAACATGTATAAGGGACACTATGTGTCGTGTAATGTGAATAAGGGGCTATATCTTTGGGGGCGTGTTCTGTGCCTATTTAAAATATGGGGGTGGGGACCAGGGCCGTAACTAGGGTAGTGCAACCTGTGCCATGGCACAGGGCAGGGGGCGCTGTTTGGGCCAGTCAGTTTTCCTGTTTATTATCATTCTCACTTGTAGCTTCCTCTTCTTTTATCCCCAGTATCTCCTGGCTGCCCCAGGAGTACCCCTATCTCTTCCCTGGCCCTTGCCCATGAAGTCATGGCTCTTTTTCAGGTGCACTATCTTATGTCCCTATTAAAATGGGGGGGTGCACCAGGTACCCGCTGCGGCTGCTTACCCGGCGCTGGGAACAAACACACTGTCCCAGCGCTGGGCACTGGTGTGTCCGGCAGGGGACACATCTCCCCTGCCTGCCCCTGCAGCTGTGCCGATGTTGGGATCAGACACTTGATCCCAGCATGGCTTTCCACAGAAGCAGCCAATGAGAGTCTGTCTGACTCTCATTGGCTACTATAACAAACAGCGTTGTATTTGTTACATGCTGTGCTGCAGCCAGCTGTCAGGGATTGGCCACAGCACACCGCGTCCCCGGGGACCCGGCTATTTTTCAAAAGTGAGTCCCCAGTGCTTAATCCCGGGTAAAATACGCGCTATAATGCATATTTGCGAACACTTACTAAAAATATGTGAATTGAAGGGATTGGAGTAATTTTGCACAAAAACTACTCCAATTTATGTGATACTAAAATAATATGAATAGTTTGTGAAAACCCCTGTTTTCACATTACAGTAAATATAATGTTAATAAATAGGCCCCTAAGACAAAACCTCTGTGCCCACATTTTTATTATTTGTAAATTACCCTTTAGGGTGGGATGAATTAAAATGAGGTTTATTGTTTGACTTGATGTGGATTTAAAATCTAAACCTTGGGATTTATCATGAGGAGAAAAAAATCTCAAACAAGGGTAAGGCTGGTTTAGGCCACACTCCATGGTCAAATCAGATGAGTGCCTGAAGAGATGGAATGTCCAGCTTAACAGGCCAGGGCATGCAGGTGCCATGCCACTGGGCCAGCATTGGACCCCTCCTGGTGCCAATATGTGGTTTTAGTATCTGTCAAAACAACATCTTTTTTATTTTTATTCTTGTTAATTTTTCAGCAAATTGATAAATTGGGGAAGGGGGGGCATGAAAACCTATGGTTTGAAGGAACCACAGTTTAGTAAATCTCCCTCTTAAGGGGCCTATCCATTAGCAGATAAAATGAACGATATATCGTTCAATCGTTCATTATATCTGCTAATGGATAGGCCCTGAACGATGACAGATGCGCACTCCTGCGGCCAATAAATCGCATCTATCATCTCTCCAACATGTTGGTCAATTATAGCATATAGCTGTACGATATTAGCAATATCGTGCAGTTTATATGCGGTAAACGACGAACGACGAAAGATATTAGCAGCAGTTACAGAGCGCTGCAAAGAGAAAAATCACTCCCTGAATGATGTCATGCGATATCGTTCATCGTTCGTCATTTGCCAAAATCTGTCATGTACATGACAGATATCGTTCAGCACAGCCACTGGAATTTTCAAGGGATATCTTTTGTCTTTCATCGCTCAGAAATACATCTGCTAATGGATAGGCCCCTTTAAGGTGCCTATCCACTAGACGATTAAAATGAGCGATTGAACAATAATGATATCGATATTGTTCAATCGTTTGATAATTGTTCGATAATCATTCGAACCTCGTTTGAAAATCGTTTGAAAATGTGGTCTTTTAGACATCTTTTTAGACATCTATCATCGTGCAAACATGCTGGTCAACCTGACGATATCGTCAGGTTCAGCATGTTTGCAGATGATTGGTTGTGCCTGCACTGAACGACATATCGTTCAGTGCGGGCACCCTGCAGTGTAGTGAACGACTGAACGTTAACGATATCGTTATCGTTCAGTCTATTCACTGTCGGGTAGTGGATAGTATCCCAAAAACAATAGATAACATAACAACAAAACAGTATAGAATAGATACAGTGTATATGCATTTTTTCTAAATAAAAACATCAAAATGCAAAATTACTTTTAATATTTCACATTACATTGATACTATATTCTGAACTTTTTATTACTGAGAATAGAGAATATGTGCAATAGAATATACTGTATGCCTAATGAAATTTTTTGCATTTAGTGGACTTTGATCTACTGAATCGTATGTGTCCATTTGTCAATCTTATGCCACAGCCCTTTTCCAGTCTAGCTCCTTTCTTTCAGCCTTTTCTTTATATGATAAGGCATATATTTTTATTCCCCTATGTCAGCATACAATGCTGGTTTCTGGACACAGAGGCATCCAACAGACGGAGTACAATTGTGTCTTATCCCAAAGCAATGACACAAAACAACTCAGCTTGATGATATAAATACATAGATGAAATACACAGAAGGAATTTAGCTGGGGACAGTTATTTATTAAATAAAATGTACTATTTATGTAAAGATGTGGAAAACATTTTAATATACTTTCAGTGAAGAAAATAAAGCAGGCACAGATTTGCAGGAGACCTGAACTTTGCAAAAGAGCAGTAATGACAAATTCAAGTTCGTGCATTTAAATAATAGTTTGTTCATAATTTAAATATTGCTTTTTTTATTATATTTAGCAAACAAGATGTGCGGGCTCCCATGATAATTGATGATATTTTTAATATAACCATTATTATATTTTCCCATTAATACCTGTTCCTCTCATAGCATCATACAAGTTGAACTGTGTTACACAGCTATCTGTTCCATAATGCATCATGTTCGTTTATCACACTTTCTGACTTGCCTCAACATATTTGACAAAATTCTGTTTTAGTATTTTTAATTCTCTTATCCTTTCCTCCATTACTTACAATCCGCTCCACAAGCTTGTCTCACAAAAGTCAATATATGTTCTAAATTTCTGCACATTCTCCTGTAATCCTTAGGACATACGCCAACCACGAGGTACATATAACACATTCTCATGGCAGGGGGAGGGAGAAGGGATGGATGAAGTCCCAGAAACCTTTTAACGCTGTTGGAAAAGATTCTTTATGTTGTAAATACACACTGAGGGGGCTCTGAAGAATGGCGGTTACCATGCGTCAACATCCCACTTGGCTGTAGTATCAGAACAAGCTCTGTTTTGGTATGAATGTCCTTTAAGGGCAGAAAGAGGAAATCATTGAATGACAACCATAACTAGCACACAAATTCTCCTCACAATACAAGTGTATTATTTTCGCTGTCATGCTTCCAAAGATTGGTAATCCAAGCATTTCCTGTCATCCCATACATATGAAATAACAATATAAAGATAAACCAAATAGGAGTGGGGCTAGCACAGACTGGACTAGAAACCAATTGAGGTCCGGAAATAGAAGGGCAGCAAAGTGTACCACTACATCCCTGCAGCTGAATTCTGGAGGCCGGTTGCATAGACCCCCAAGAAACGTAAAACCTTAAATTAAGAATAGAATCACAGCACTGGAGCGTAGTATTGAATAATGTCACTCTCTATCAGGGGCGGATCTAGACTTTCCTTTTAGGGGGGGTGGTTTACGAATTAACTCCGACTCCTCCCCTCTACTAAATAGTTCTCCCACTATCAATGGTACCCCCTCCCATTTTCAGTCTCAACTCTATTGGACCCTGCCCCCCAATTCACCACTTTTAGACTTTTTCTTAAATCGTAGTCCAAATAGAGAGAGCCCCAATGAACCACACCTGACCTGTTCTAGCGCAACTGATGACATGGAGTGAACAAAGCAGAGATCAGTCCCAATCTTGTTACAGGCCTCAGCCCTACAGCACAAGGTGGTCAAAAGCCTTTGAACTTACTAGCCTAAAGCCGCACATCCACTAGGCAACTAGGGAAAGACAGTATGATTACGACATTGTAATTGTACCATCGTCCCTCATCCCCTGCAGTGCCTACACTGAACGATTGGTCATTCAGTGCAGGCACCCTCCATCATCCCCGAACATGGCCAATCTGTCATTATCGACAGGTTTGCTGCATGTTCAGCCGATGACTGATGTCGTAAATGACCAACAGGAGCGCGCATTGCTGGTCGTTTCTGACATTATAGTGCATGATTAATGAGCGATTGCACGATTATGATGTCGTAATCATGTAATCGCTCATTTAATATGTGCTAGTGGATGTGAGGCTGGCACGGTGGCACAGGCAACTGGAGTAGTATTCTTATTGTGCATGTGGAAGTTAATGGAGAGTGATCCTTCTGTTCCCTTTTTCAAAAAAACTTTGCTAAGCGTTATCCATAAACTAAAGATTACATTAAATATCTGAGCCAAGCCGCAGAAAGTTATGGGGGCTACATTTTTGACCAAAGTACTGTTAAAAAATGAGCTCCATAGAATGGACTACCACTGGCACTGCAGCTGTGGTTATTCAATTCCGCAGTGGTTTCTTAACATTTCCATGTATGCTCACACATATATAAATTAGGGGTGAGCGGGTTCGGATTTCTGAAATCCGAACCCCCCGAGCCCCCCCGATCCGAGTCCGATCCGAGTCAGGCTCGACTTTTCCCGCCTGACTCGGATCTGAAATCGAGGCCAAACGTCATCATCCCGCCTTCCGAGTCTCGCGGGTTTTGGATCCTATATAAGGTACCCGCGTCGGCGCCATTTTCTCACTCGGCTGTGGACAGTGAAGAGGGAGGGTGGGAGTTAGGGCTGTGTAGTGTAGTGTAGTGTAGTGCTGCTGTTGTTACTTCAAAGTCCATAGGGGCTGGCTGTGTTGTGCTGTGCTGCTGTTGTTAATAGGGGCTGTGTCCACTACTTCAAAGTCCATAGGGGCTGGCTGGACTGTGTTGTGCAGTCAGTTCTCCATAGGGGCTGTGTCCACTCCAAAGTCCTGTGCAGTGTCCCAGTCCTAAAGGGGTGCTGTAGTGTTGTCCAGGGGGTGCTCTGTCCATCAGGGGTGCTCCCCCCAAGTGCTAAAAAAATAATATATTTTCTGTGTTTGTGAATTGTGTGCGCAGTAGCCGCACGTGCATCAACAAAGTAGTGCCAAGCGTGCGCCTGTGTCATAAGTAAAGGGCCGGCTGGCTTGACAGTTAAGGGTGCTGTAACCCCCGAAAGTACACTCCAGTCCAAACCAAAAAAAAAATTATTTTCTGTGTTTGTGAATTGTGTGCGCAGTAGCCGCACGTGCATCAACAAAGTAGTGCCAAGCGTGCGCCTGTGTCATAAGTAAAGGGCCGGTTGGCTTGACCGTTAAGGGTGCTGTAACCCCCGAAAGTACACTCCAGTCCAAACCAAAAAAAAAATTATTTTCTGTGTTTGTGAATTGTGTGCGCATTAGCCGCATGTGCATCAACAAAGTAGTGCCAAGCGTGCGCCTGTGTCATAAGTAAAGGGCCGGCTGGCTTGACCGTTAAAGGGTGCTGTAACCCCCAAAGAACACTCCAGTCCAAACCAAAAAAATAATTATTTTCTGTGTTTGTGAATTGTGTGCGCAGTAGCCGCATGTGCATCAACAAAGTAGTGCCAAGCGTGCGCCTGTGTCATAAGTAAAGGGCCGGCTGGCTTGACCGTTCAAGGATGCTGTAACCCCCAAAGTACACTCCAGTCCAAACCAAAAAAAAAATTATTTTCTGTGTTTGTGAATTGTGTGCGCAGTAGCCGCACGTGCATCAACAAAGTAGTGCCAAGCGTGCGCCTGTGTCATAAGTAAAGGGCCGGCTGGCTTGACCGTTAAGGGTGCTGTAACCCCCGAAAGTACACTCCAGTCCAAACCAAAAAAAAAATTATTTTCTGTGTTTGTGAATTGTGTGCGCAGTAGCCGCACGCGCATCAACAAAGTAGTGCCAAGCGTGCGCCTGTGTCATAAGTAAAGGGCCGGCTGGCTTGACCGTTAAGGGTGCTGTAACCCCCGAAAGTACACTCCAGTCCAAACCAAAAAAAAAATAATTTTCTGTGTTTGTGAATTGTGTGCGCAGAAGCCGCACGTGCATCAACAAAGTAGTGCCAAGCGTGCGCCTGTGTCATAAGTAAAGGGCCGGCTGGCTTGACCGTTAAAGGGTGCTGTAACCCCCCAAAGTACACTCCAGTCCAAACCAAAAAAAAAATTATTTTCTGTGTTTGTGAATTGTGTGCGCAGTAGCCGCACGTGCATCAACAAAGTAGTGCCAAGCGTGCGCCTGTGTCATAAGTAAAGGGCTGGCTGGCTTGACCGTTAAAGGGTGCTGTAACCCCCAAAGTACACTCCAGTCCAAACCAAAAAAAAAAATATTTTCTGTGTTTGTGAATTGTGTGCGCAGTAGCCGCACGTGCATCAACAAAGTAGTGCCAAGCATGCGCCTGTGTCATAAGTAAAGGGCCGGCTGGCTTGACCGTTAAGGGTGCTGTAACCCCCGAAAGTACACTCCAGTCCAAACCCAAAAAAAAATTATTTTCTGTGTTTGTGAATTGTGTGCGCAGTAGCCGCACGTGCATCAACAAAGTAGTGCCAAGCGTGCGCCTGTGTCATAAGTAAAGGGCCGGCTGGCTTGACCGTTAAGGGTGCTGTAACCCCCGAAAGTACACTCCAGTCCAAACCAAAAAAAAAATTATTTTCTGTGTTTGTGAATTGTGTGCGCAGTAGCCGCACGTGCATCAACAAAGTAGTGCCAAGCGTGCGCCTGTGTCATAAGTAAAGGGCCGGCTGGCTTGACCGTTAAAGGGTGCTGTAACCCCCAAAGTACACTCCAGTCCAAACCAAAAAAAAATTTATTTTCTGTGTTTGTGAATTGTGTGCGCAGTAGCCGCACGTGCATCAACAAAGTAGTGCCAAGCGTGCGCCTGTGTCATAAGTAAAGGGCTGGCTGGCTTGACCGTTAAAGGGTGCTGTAACCCCCAAAGTACACTCCAGTCCAAACCAAAAAAAAAAATATTTTCTGTGTTTGTGAATTGTGTGCGCAGTAGCCGCACGTGCATCAACAAAGTAGTGCCAAGTGTGCGCCTGTGTCATAAGTAAAGGGCCAGCTGGCTTGACCGTTAAAGGGTGCTGTAACCCCCGAAAGTACAGTCCAGTCCAAACCAAAAAAAAAATTATTTTCTGTGTTTGTGAATTGTGTGCGCAGTAGCAGCACGTGCATCAACAAAGTAGTGCCAAGCGTGCACCTGTGTCATAAGTAAAGGGCCGGCTGGCTTGACCGTTAAAGGGGGCTGTAACCCCCAAAGTACACTCCAGTCCAAACCAAAAAAAAAATTATTTTCTGTGTTTGTGAATTGTGTGCGCAGTAGCCGCACGTGCATCAACAAAGTAGTGCCAAGCGTGCGCCTGTGTCATAAGTAAAGGGCCGGCTGGCTTGACCGTTAAAGGGTGCTGTAACCCCCGAAAGTACACTCCAGTCCAAACCAAAAAAAAATAATTTTCTGTGTTTGTGAATTGTGTGCGCAGTAGCCGCACGTGCATCAACAAAGTAGTGTCAAGCGTGCGCCTGTGTCATAAGTAAAGGGCCGGCTGGCTTGACCGTTAAAGGGTTCTGTAACCCCCAAAGTACACTCCAAACCAAAAAAATATATATTTTCTGTGTTTGTGACTTGTGTGCACTGTGGCTGCACGTGCATCAACAAAGGAGCAGCACCAAGCGTGCGCCTGTGTCCCATAAGTAAAGAGCCGGCTGGCTCATTTCTTAAAGGGTGGTGTAACCCACAAAGTGCACTACTCTCCAGCAAAAATAAAAAAATATTTTCTGTGTTTGTGTGCGCTTTAGCCGCACGTATATATATCAATATAACATAAATGGAGGACCAAACTTTCTCCGATAAAAATAAAATAGGGAAAGATCAAGAACCACTTCCTCCTAGTGCTGTTGCTGCTGCTGGGAGTTGTTCATCATCCCAGAGAGGAAGTAGGAACATCACTACTTTTACTAAACAATTGACCCTCCAACAGTCCCTAGCGATGAAGATGAAGTACGACAGCAGTCATCCTGAAGCAAAACGTATAACTGAGGCCTTGACTGCTATGTTGGTGTTAGACGTGCGTCCGGTATCCGACATTAGTGCAGTGGGATTTAGACAATTGATGGAGGTAGTATGTCCTCGGTTCCAAATCCCGTCTAGATTCCACCTGCATCCTCAAAGCAGCAGCGACAAGCGTGCGTCTGTCTGTTAAAGGGTGGTGACACCCTCAAAGTGTGCTACACAAACAATTAAAATATTGTTCTTTTTTTTTCTGTCTTTGTGAAATGTGTGGGCTGTAGCCGCACCTGCATCCTTAAAGCAGCAGCGACAAGCGTGCGTCTGTCTGTTAAAGGGTGGTGACACCCTCAAAGTGTGCTACACAAACAATTAAAATATTGTTCTTTTTTTTCTGTCTTTGTGAATTGTGTGGGCTGTAGCCGCACTTGCATCCTCAAAGCAGCAGCGACAAGCGTGCGTCTGTCTGTTAAAGGGTGTTGTAACTCTCAAAGTGCTCCAAAAAATCAAAAACATTTTTTTAATGTGTTTGTGACTTGTGTGCGATGTAGCCACACTTGCATCCTCAAAGCAGCAGCGACAAGCGTGCGTCTGTCTGTTAAAGGGTGGTGACACCCTCAAAGTGTGCTACACAAACAATAAAAATATTCTTCTTCTTTTTTCTGTCTTTGTGAATTTTGTGGGCTGTAGCCGCACCTGCATCCTTAAAGCAGCAGCGACAAGCGTGCGTCTGTCTGTTAAAGGGTGGTGACACCCTCAAAGTGTGCTACACAAACAATTAAAATATTGTTCTTTTTTTTTCAGTCTTTGTGAAATGTGTGGGCTGTAGCCGCACCTGCATCCTTAAAGCAGCAGCGACAAGCGTGCGTCTGTCTGTTAAAGGGTGGTGTAACTCTCGAAGTGCTCCAAAAAATAAAAAACTATTTTTTTATGTGTTTGTGACTTGTGTGCAATGTAGCCGCACTTGCATCCTCAAAGCAGCAGCGACAAGCGTGCGTCTGTCTGTAAAAAGGGTGGTGACACCCTCAAAGTGTGCTACACAAACAATAAAAATATTCTTCTTTTTTCTGTCTTTGTGAATTGTGTGGGCTGTAGCCGCACCAGCATCCTTAAAGCAGCAGCGACAAGCGTGCGTCTGTCTGTTAAAGGGTGGTGACACCCTCAAAGTGTTCTACACAAACAATTAAAATATTGTTCTTTTTTTTTCAGTCTTTGTGAAATGTGTGGGCTGTAGCCGCACCTGCATCCTTAAAGCAGCAGCGACAAGCGTGCGTCTGTCTGTTAAAGGGTGGTGTAACTCTCGAAGTGCTCCAAAAAATAAAAAACTATTTTTTTTATGTGTTTGTGACTTGTGTGCAATGTAGCCGCACTTGCATCCTCAAAGCAGCAGCGACAAGCGTGCGTCTGTCTGTAAAAAGGGTGGTGACACCCTCAAAGTGTGCTACACAAACAATAAAAATATTCTTCTTTTTTCTGTCTTTGTGAATTGTGTGGGCTGTAGCCGCACCAGCATCCTTAAAGCAGCAGCGACAAGCGTGCGTCTGTCTGTTAAAGGGTGGTGACACCCTCAAAGTGTGCTACACAAACAATTAAAATATTGTTCTTTTTTTTTCTGTCTTTGTGAAATGTGTGGGCTGTAGCCGCACCTGCATCCTTAAAGCAGCAGCGACAAGCGTGTGTCTGTCTGTTAAAGGGTGGTGACACCCTCAAAGTGTGCTACACAAACAATTAAAATATTGTTCTTTTTTTCTGTCTTTGTGAATTGTGTGGGCTGTAGCCGCACTTGCATCCTCAAAGCAGCAGCGACAAGCGTGCGTCTGTCTGTTAAAGGGTGTTGTAACTCTCAAAGTGCTCCAAAAAAATCAAAAAAATTTTTTTAATGTGTTTGTGACTTGTGTGCGATGTAGCCACACTTGCATCCTCAAAGCAGCAGTGACAAGCGTGCGTCTGTCTGTTAAAGGGTGGTGACACCCTCAAAGTGTGCTACACAAACAATAAAAATATTCTTCTTCTTTTTTCTGTCTTTGTGAATTGTGTGGGCTGTAGCCGCACCTGCATCCTTAAAGCAGCAGCGACAAGCGTGCGTCTGTCTGTTAAAGGGTGGTGACACCCTCAAAGTGTGCTACACAAACAATTAAAATATTGTTCTTTTTTTTTCAGTCTTTGTGAAATGTGTGGGCTGTAGCCGCACCTGCATCCTTAAAGCAGCAGCGACAAGCGTGCGTCTGTCTGTTAAAGGGTGGTGTAACTCTCGAAGTGCTCCAAAAAATAAAAAACTATTTTTTTAATGTGTTTGTGACTTGTGTGCGATGTAGCCGCACTTGCATCCTCAAAGCAGCAGCGACAAGCGTGCGTCTGTCTGTTAAAGGGTGGTGACACCCTCAAAGTGTGCTACACAAACAATAAAAATATTCTTCTTTTATCTGTCTTTGTGAATTGTGTGGGCTGTAGCCGCACTTGCATCCTTAAAGCAGCAGCGACAAGCGTGCGTCTGTCTGTTAAAGGGTGGTGACACCCTCAAAGTGTGCTACACAAACAATTAAAATATTGTTCTTTTTTCTGTCTTTGTGAATTGTGTGGGCTGTAGCCGCACCTGCATCCTTAAAGCAGCAGCGACAAGCGTGCGTCTGTCTGTTAAAGGGTGGTGACACCCTCAAAGTGTGCTACACAAACAATTAAAATATTGTTCTTTTTTTTTCTGTCTTTGTGAAATGTGTGGGCTGTAGCCGCACCTGCATCCTTAAAGCAGCAGCGACAAGCGTGCGTCTGTCTGTTAAAGGGTGGTGACACCCTCAAAGTGTGCTACACAAACAATTAAAATATTCTTCTTCTTTTTTCTGTCTATGTGAATTGTGTGGGCTGTAGCCGCACCTGCATCCTTAAAGCAGCAGTGACAAGCGTGCGTCTGTCTGTTAAAGGGTGGTGACACCCTCAAAGTGTTCTACACAAACAATTAAAATATTGTTCTTTTTTTTTCGGTCTTTGTGAAATGTGTGGGCTGTAGCCGCACCTGCATCCTTAAAGCAGCAGCGACAAGCGTGCGTCTGTCTGTTAAAGGGTGGTGTAACTCTCAAAGTGCTCCAAAAAATAAAAAACTATTTTTTTAATGTGTTTGTGACTTGTGTGCGATGTAGCCGCACTTGCATCCTCAAAGCAGCAGCGACAAGCGTGCGTCTGTCTGTTAAAGGGTGGTGACACCCTCAAAGTGTGCTACACAAACAATAAAAATATTCTTCTTTTTTCTGTCTTTGTGAATTGTGAGGGCTGTAGCCGCACCTGCATCCTTAAAGCAGCAGCGACAAGCGTGCGTCTGTCTGTTAAAGGGTGGTGACACCCTCAAAGTGTGCTACACAAACAATTAAAATATTGTTCTTTTTTTTTCGGTCTTTGTGAAATTTGTGGGCTGTAGCCGCACCTGCATCCTTAAAGCAGCAGCGACAAGCGTGCGTCTGTCTGTTAAAGGGTGGTGACACCCTCAAAGTGTGCTACACAAACAATAAAAATATTCTTCTTCTTTTTTCTGTCTTTGTGAATTGTGTGGGCTGTAGCCGCACTTGCATCCTCAAAGCAGCAGCGACAAGCGTGCGTCTGTCTGTTAAAGGGTGGTGTAACCCTCAAAGTGTGCTCCGCAAACAATAAAAATATTCTTTTTTTTTTTCTGTCTTTGTGAATTGTGTGGGCTGTAGCCGCACTTGAATCCTCAAAGCAGCAGCGACAAGCGTGCGTCTGTCTGTTAAAGGATTACATCGGTGACAGCATCCAAGTAGACATGTCAGACAGTCCGTACCTGTACTGGCAGGAAAAAGAAGCAATTTGGAGGTCCCTGTACAAACTGGCTCTATTTTACCTGAGTTGCCCCCCCTCCAGTGTGTACTCTGAAAGAGTGTTTAGTGCAGCCGGGAACCTTGTCAGCGAAAGGCGTAGGAGGTTGCTTCCACAAAATGTGGAGAAGATGATGTTCATAAAATGAATTATCAACTCTTCCAGGGAGACCAGCCTCCAGAACGTACAGAGGGACCTGTGGTTCCAGCAGGGACGAATTAATACTCTGTGAGGATGAGGATGTACACACTGAAGAGGGTGAGGAATCGGTGGATGAGGAGGATGAGGATGACATCTTGCCTCCGTAGAGCCAGTTTGTGCAGGGACAGATTAATTGCCAGCTTGTTTTGTGGGGGCCCAAACGAACCAATCATTTCAGCCACAGTTGTGTGGCAGACCCTGGCGCTGAAATGATTGGTTTGTTAGTGTGCATGTCCTGTTTATACAACATAAGGGTGGGTGGGAGGGCCCAAGGACAATTCCATCTTGCACCTCTTTTTTTTCTTTGCATTATGTACAGTTTGGGGCCTAGTTTTTCAAACTGCCATCCTGTCTGCCACTGCAGTTTCACGCCTAGATGGGTCACGTGTTTGTGCCGCCCACTCGTGTCGCTTAGCATAGTCATCCATCTACCTCGGTGCAACCTTTTGGACATAAAAACACTATTGTGAGGTGTGAGGTGTTCAGAATAGACTGGAAATGAGTGGAAATTAAGGTTATTGAGGTTAATAATAGCATAGGAGCAGAAAAACCTACAAATTCTGTGATTTTAGCTGTTTTTATGCTTTTTTTCAAAAAAATACAGATCCAAAACACAAAACCCAGAACCCAAAACACGGAAGGGTGGTTTTGGCAAAACCAATCCAGATCCAAAACACGAAGAAAGATCCAGATCCAAAACCAAAACACAAAACACGAAAAGTGGCCGGTGCACACCCCTAATATAAATACATATAAGCACACACATATATACATACATACATGTAAACAATTGGCTACACTGTTTGGATATGTTCCATGTACACCAAGCAGGCGATATTAATACAGTGTAAACATGGTATTGTGATGGCACACACAGTATCTTCACATAGAGTGATTGCAGTTATAATACATGCCCTCTATGCAAAGCAGCTTGGAAAGAGTTAAACTTGAGGTGACATGATACACAATATTAGGTTTAAACAGTAAACCCTGATAGTATTGTATACTAGTACTAAGAATACCGAGCCCAATTGTAAAGTGAAAGTGCCCGTAAGCAGGGACGTAACTAGAACTTTGTGGGCCCCATAGCGTTAAATTATACATATATATATATATATATATATATATATATATATATATATATATATATTAGTCAATATATTGACTACTCTACATTATCTATATCCGGAGGGCACCGGAGCCATTGACCATTTGGGGTGAGTGCCGGTCCGTATAGCAAGGTTTATATATATATATTTATATATATATATATATATATATAAAATATAGTGCAAAATCAGATGGCACTCAGGAACCCCCAGCAATAACGAAAGGACGCTATGTACGCTATGTGTGTGTGTATATATATATATACACACACACACACATATATACATATGCACACACAGTACATGTGTATATATCAACACATATACATATATGTATATATGCACACACATACATATATGTATGTATATAATAATTTATATATATATATATATATATATATACACACACACATACACATGGACAGGCTGTGACACAGAACAAGAAAGAGCACTATGTGGATGCACTTACACATTCCTTTCTCTCCACAGAAGAAGTCAACCTCATAGTGGGGCCGGGGCGGGCTGCGGCTGTGCCCTGCCTTCTTCCCGCCTCCTCCTTCCCTGCAGCCTGGCCAGCAAGTGGGAGCCACAGGTTGCAGCTTCCCATCCTATTGGACAGCTGAGCCGTCGCTCAGCAGTTCAACCCCGCACTGCTCTGCGCGGTGCTGACGGCTGTCACTGACTGAGTGCTGTGAGTGTGGTGCGCTACGCTGCAGACCAGATCGGTAATAGAGATCCGATCTGTGGTGGGGGGTAACTCTTAGAGAGGAGGGCCCGGGGGTACTTACTCCCCAGGTCCCCTCCCCTTAGGCAACACTGCAGCAAGGACCAACATGCTGTCCACTCGCCCCATTGTTAAAACGGCCCTGAGTGCAGGGGGTTCTTTGCTGGGCCGGCAGGCCCCCTAATCCGCCGGGCCCCATAGCAACCGCACCACCTGCACCCTCCATAGTTACGCCACTGCCCGTAAGGTAGAAGGATTCCCTTTACTTACCTTACCACTTTCTCATTCCTCCGTCGGCTCCCGTCAGCGTCGTGACGTCACGCTTCAGCAGCTACGCGCACACTGGCTGGCGGGAGGGAGGGTTTGTCTCTGCTGCTCCTCTACTCCAGCAGTACACCG
Source organism: Taudactylus pleione (assembly GCA_031769625.1). Taxonomy (NCBI): domain Eukaryota; kingdom Metazoa; phylum Chordata; class Amphibia; order Anura; family Myobatrachidae; genus Taudactylus; species Taudactylus pleione. Next base: position 2,741,195 of record JAUIMM010000470.1, read on the forward strand.
GTGGGCCGCTCACGCGGCACAGGGAATCAAGCACTGCGGTAGTGGTTGTCCATCCACTCTGGTGAGTCAGGTGCCTCAAAGCTCTGGCTGACTGGAAGTAGCCGGAGCTCACTCCACTGCACAGACTGCAGCATCAGTTTAGCAATGTGTTAGGGGGGGCGATCACCCTGATTGACCCCCCTGGATCCGCCACTGCTCTCTATAGAACATAAGATATGTAATGTAGTCTCACATATTTTATTTTACAAATTCACCAATAAAAAATATACATTATTCCATAAAAATACAAACAATAAGACACTATTAATCTAAAAGTTTCTCCACAGATACTTGCATATATTCACAGCAACGTCAATCAGAATCTTATACTATTAGAAACAAATCTCTAGTAAATATATACGCTGGAAAATTTGTATCTTGAATGTAATTCACACTGTTACAAATGATAGCTGAATGTTGCCAAGGTTCATTACCCTCGGAAGAAAGAAGTGGTCCGGATTCCTTGATGAGATGTAGAAACAATATAAACACCAAAACATAAAATCTGGAAAAGTAAAAAAAAATTACAAATTAACAAATATGAAACTATCAGAACTGAATCTGAATTGATAGAGGCAGAGGAAGGAGTGTCTGCCTAATATTCATGCACAACATAAGTCTATGCTCAATCAGCACAATCCATATGTACTATTTAGTATAAGGTTCAATAAATGCCTGTCATAAAAATAACCTCCTTAACCCTGCGTCAGGCACACCTCTGGGACTCCCAGATTCGGGCGCAGTGCTCCTGACAGGCGCCTGTTATAAAATCATCATTAGCACCTAATTAACTCAATTCTAATGCTCTTAAAGTGATCATTGACCTTCCTTAGGATGTGCAAAGAGAGAATATATGGAAATCTGATTTACAAAACCACATTTATTAACCTTAAAGCAAGTAAAACAAAAAATACTAAATTTTAAGAGGCGCAGTGTGCGTAAGAGGCCATCCTGGACAAACCTACATATTTCCACAAAATAACCACAACCTTTGTAATTTTCATTCATAAATTGAGCAAAATACACAAAATTGTGAGAATATAAAAAGAAATATGTACCTTCAATAGTTGGACGAGTTTGGGCGCAATGAGTCTGAGAGGCCACTAAGGTCACTACTGCACTCCACGCAGGCGGCAGGAAAACTGACTAGGGGGGTTTCAAACAGCACCTAGAGATAGTTTGTAAGCAGGGCTGACACCGCACAGTTACAATGGACTGTGCTGGGTAGTACTGTGAGACCGCTAGTGAATGCTGGTGGCTGGTGGATCCATCCGGCGCAGTGGCGGCTCCAGAACTGGGGCTGCAGCACAGTCAAAAATTCAAATAGGGGAGCAACACCGACTGCCATTTCAAATGCTGCCATTTCCTCACAGCTGGATCTGTTAGGTACTCACAGCCCCAGTACCTAACAGATCCAGCCTCACAGCCTCAGCACCTGTCCTACAGCCCCAGTGTCTGTGTCTCACAACTCCAGCCCCAGCCGGTGTTTCACAGCTCCTCTCTAGCCCTGTGCTGTCCTCTCCATCCCGCCTGCCAATTCATCGACCACTTCCCGAACCGTGTCTTCCCAGCCCCCACAACCACCGCTCGAGCACCACTTACCTGCGGACTGATCCTGTTCCCTTCCCTGGCAGCTTGGACCCGGCTCCTCTCTGACCCAGTGGCGTGACGTCATGACGTCGCACGCAACGCGCCGGGTCAAAACAAAACTTTATTGTTCCAGGATGCCGGCAGCCGGCCTCCTTCTCCTCTGTGCCCTGCTGAATACAGCAGAGGCAAGGGGGATGCATGAACTGGGCTCCTGAGATTCCTGGGGGGCCAGGGCCCCTCGCAATCTCGGGGCCCTGTACATGTATCCCCTTTGTCCCCCCTTGTTGCCAGGCCTGGTTGCAGCCCCATCCCTGGAGCCACCCTGACGCATTTTGTCCACGTGACTGGACTTTCTCAATGTGTGCTCCATAGTACTCATGCTCCTCCTCTTATACTGCCAGGCTGTGTAGGAATCTACAAAGGCAGAATTGTTCCACCTGTTCCAATATTCCCACTCCATGGGTCATTCTACCTCTGATGAGGAATGGTATTGTTGCTGCTGTTCAATATGTATACACAGTTACTTTAAAATGTAAATATGTAAACAACGCCTATTATATATACAATGCTTAATTCAACAAAACTAATCTCATTAATTGCCTCGCATCTAGCCCCCTTCCAATAGATGATATGTCGCCCAACTTCTATCATTAATTCAACAATATACTGTCAACCATACTATTTGATTTAACCATGGATAGTATAGTATATACACATAATCCCATTCCTAAAGTGCTTATACACATGTTGATAACTGTAACTTCAAATCTAGTCACTGGAACCTTACAGCGTCCTTTCATCCTTCATAAACCTGAATCCTGTATCCCTGCATATATATGCACTCTGTACTATAGTGTGGGGTAACGAGGGTTCTCCCATCAGTCTGCCTCTTCACTCGACTGAGCTGAAAGTATTCGGGATCATTGGGCTCCTAGAGAATAATAATAGTGGTAGATAAGATCACCTGAAGAAAGTGGTGAGCTTGCAATGGATTCGGGGGGGGAGAGAGGGGGGACATATGGAATAGGGAAACTACTGCCGTATCAACTGCAGTTTTGCAAGACGTAGGTCTCATCACTCCCAATGACACCTCATCAGTCATTGATCACCCCAAAGTGAAGAAAACTTCAAAACTATCTCAGAGAGCCAATCGGAGTGCAGCCCTCGCCTTGTAGCAGTCACTCATACAGCACAGAGACACACTCTCACACTGTCAATGTCAGCTGTGTCTCTGCTCCTCACTGTAACACACTGGACTCACTTCAGTGGCCTCCCCACTAGTGCCAGGCATGATAGACTCTGGAGCCAGACTGTATATGTAAATATAGTGTACCCAAAAGTCCCCACAGCACAGCAGTGCTGCTAGCCGCACTAGAGAGGACACAGTATGTATGTTGCTCCAGGCCCCTCCGCTAGCGACGCACCAATCCCACCCCCTGCCAACTGCGCTGCAGGATTTTTTGCGCATGCGCAAATCATATAAATAGTTTTTAACATTGAATACTTTTCATGTGATGCTTAGTTACCATCGCATTGAAAGTTTCAATGGTGGAAGTCCAGCCATCATTTGATGGTGGGCTTCCGATGTCCATCCCTTCTCCCTACCTCTTAGAAAATAATATTTTAAGTCAGAATACCTGAAAATAGTGCCAGTCAATCTCAGGAGCACATGAGGCAAAGATGGCATTTCATGGAAAATTGCATTCTTTTGACCTTTTTTCAGGGGCCTCCTCGTCTACCCCGAAGGTTTGCACCTAACTAATTTCAACTGAAGCGTTTTCACCTAAAAACAACTTCATTGCCAAAATATGTGCCCCAAAACCATGCCTTCATCTGATTACAAAATATCCTATTTGTGTAAAATTTTCAAAACTTTAAGCGCCCGCTGGGGATAGTAAAATTATCCGACCGATTTGAAATTTGGCGCACAAGTTACTGTTATGGACCCACAACTATTCTGCACTATTGGAATTTTCAAACTCACAATTTAGTTTTTTTCAACCCACCCTAGTGGCCATGACCTTATGTACAGTGATCACACACCCTTCTTGTACATGCAAACAAGCTGACTTGATTATAGACGACTAAAAGTTTGGAGGTATTTAAACTACATATTCATACAACCAATGATAGTCAAGATAACTCTATATAAAATAGGGAAAATATATCATCTTTAAGCAGTATTCAGTAGCAAAATTACCACTGCAGGAACACCATCAGAAATTGTGAAGTCCAGTACAAATAAACAGGCAGGGTCCCCCTACTCACTTGACCCCACACAAAGGCACACACACAGCACAGACAAACGCACACACACATAGCCACTGATATACTTATTTAAATCAAAATCAAGATTTGGAGTCAGTGCATTTACAAGAGCACTTCCTGCATTTTGGGAAGGTGCGTGGCCTCTGTGATGGTGAATATTGGGTCTCATCCTGTGCTGGAGCATATTTTGCACATTTTACGTGCATTTCTGCTGAACCTAAGGCTTATATTATCCAACATTAAAGCACATAAAAGTGAAACATGTAATGTAGATAATCCTGATGTTTCTCACTTTAAAAAAATAAGGCCAAACTGATTTAGAAGAAAAATGTAACTGTTTAAATGGGGTGGGACTAAAGTTGTTGGAAGTTCAACTTTAAAGTGACATTTTTATTGATCCCAACCTTACTCACTTTAGGATAACTGTCAAACCCACCCAGATACCAACCCAGATTTTATTTCCGGGAGTTGTTCCAAGGCCAACATAGTGAACATGCACCTAGTGTTAGACTGGGGTATATAGGGCCCACTGGGGGAATGCAGTGGTATGGGCCCATACTTATTAGATGTGGCCACTCACCAGAGGCTTGGCTAACTATTAGTGTGCATGGTCTGGGCACCTATATATATATATATATTTATATAAAATTCTGACATAAATGATAATGTACCAGATTGATAACAGCAATGCACTTGAGCGAATACACCATAGTCCTGGTAGTTCAGTATAATGTAACATATGTATAATAATTAAGCACATGATGATGGGCCTATATATACCACATAAATACACTGTACTGTACATGTGATATGGGACCCCTCGGCAGATTCTAAAAACTCAACGAGATTATTAGGTCTAGTATTTGCAAAAATGTAAAATAAAATTCAACCACGCTCCACTGGGATGATTTAATTGTAGTTTATTGGAACTGTGTTCATTATACTAAAGCTGCAGCCAGCAAAAGGAGAGGGTAGAGTGTGTCATGACTGCACACAATGATTGCCGGAGAGCAAATGTTGGTATAGTTTCTATAGAAGCAAACCAAGCACTCATCTGTGGTTCAGCTCCATCGCTAAGTGGGTGCTACTGGGTGTGGACGCAGGGGGCCATTCCGGGAGACTTGCCTACTCTTGCGGGGGGGCCGTGAGCGGGACCCGATTTTCGGGAGGCTCCCGGACGTCCCAGGACAGTAGGCAAGTATGCCTTGTACCCCTGTGGGACAATCCGACTCTGCATGTAACCGCAATGCACCTGGTTACAACTTTAGTAGCACATGGAAAAATAGCAGCTGTGCTTCACATTTTTGAAGTTTGAAATTAATATTTGTATTTCCCGTTGATGTCTACTGTGAGAAAGCTGTCTGTTGCTTTAGCTGTCTATTGAAATAGGCTATTGTATTTGTGTTTGCTCTGCACAAACAGACTCACAAATCTCATATTTAAATGGGCATCCAATTATTATTTCATATTGTCCAATTGACAATAACATCATTGCAAATATTTTTCTTGTTTTTTCCACCTTATGGCAGAAAAACTAAGTAACCCAATCCAAAGCAAACCAGTAGTTGTGACTACCCTCTCAAGTTCTATTGTAGGGAACAGGACGGAATGGAAAGGAATGATTTATCTGATGCATGTCAGTTTAAACCTTAAACAAACAGATATATATGTTTTCCTTAAAAATAGCAGTACATTAGTAACACCATAAACACATTATTGTTTTATCACATGCGGCATATGATTTTTTTTATATTTTACAGTAAGTGCTCTCTTTTTCTGAGTGATTGAATAATCTTAGAGATGTGTGCTCGTGACTGCAAATATTGTCACTTTGCAAGTGATGTTTATGAACATATGGTACTCATGCAATTCAAGTGAATATTGGCTTCAGATGCTTTAGGCTAGCACCAGTGGCAAACGTAGGATTTTGAAAGGCGGGTTGCCAATAAAAAAAAAATTTAACCACAATAAATATTCCCTATTTATTGTATTTAATGGACAGTTCGGCATTACAAAAACACGTACACAGACACAAACTGACAGACATGTGATACACACACATTCGGCTCCAGGAGAAAGCGCCAGGAATAAAATCAGTGAATGGGGATATGGAATATTGACTAGAATGGTCGGGCATCTGGGGAACACTTAGAACCCTAAAAGCTTTAGGGATTTTGATAATTTGAAATCAATCAAGTTTTAACTTTTTAAAACTATATAGGATAAAAGAAACCATATTATATTATAGAAAGTTATCCTACCTGTGTTCATACCTCCCCTGTGTCCATCCACCTGTATCCCCATATGTGTTTTATTTCCCCTTTCTTTACTGTCTCACATGTCACCCCTGCAAGTGCTCCTCTTACTTCCTCCATCCCTTACTTAGTTACCCCTTGCACCTCTCATATACTGTCTATCCCTCATTAACTCTGCACTTTTCACTCCTTCCTTCTCTCATCCCTGTACCTCTCACTCCCTCCTTCTCTATCACCCCTATACCTCTCCTTCCCTCTATCTCACTCTTTGCACCTCTTACTCCCACATTCCATCTCTCATCCCTTTACCGCTCTCCCTCCTCTCCTCTTATCACTCCTACGTTTTTTCATATACAAAAAAAGAAAACACCAGTCATCATCATGATGACAATGGTACCTGACATATCATCATGAGACGGGCAGGTGACAGATAATGTATGAGGAAGTGGCAGGAGCCACCACTGCCAGCCCAGACGCTGCACCCATCACGCAGTGGCCAGGTAGCACCACAACCTCTTCCCTCCGGGGATCTGCCCTAACTACAAAAGTCACAACACTCAGGCGGCAGCAGCCATGTACACACATGGCGTCTGCAACTCACTCACCTTCCCTAGGATATTATAGGCGGCTGGGGGCGGCTCCCCACCACTGGCTGGAGTCCTATGTAAGTGACCCTTGGGGCTGGGGAGAACGGAGGAAAATTCCCTCTAGCTATGAGCACAGTCACGACGGTCACTGACGTTCTGGAGATGACTGCTCCCGCAACGCGTCCAGCAGTCACATCATCTGACAGCCAAGCTCCGGGAGCGGGTTCCCACACACAACAGCCGGCTGCCCCTAAAGCAGTATTATGGTGGCAGCAGGCAGGCAGCAGGCCCCCTAAGACGACTGGGCCCAGGTAATCGATCTCAGGCACCCACGAGCACTGGTTCAGCTGTGATGGAGCGGCAGCCGGGGGATTTCTAGGTACTCAGAAATCCTCCTGTGGGTGCGTATGAGCACAGCCCCTAACTCTTACATTAATTTAAGTAAAAATACAAGGGATGTTTGAAATGTATTATGTTCCATCTCCTCTGATTCCTGTTATTACACCCCTTATTCACTGATTGCATTATATTACTGTCCTCCCTTCACTGATTGCACCATATCCCCAATCATCTATACAGTAACTCATTATTACACCCCTCACTAACTGACCATTTTATATATCACCCCCCCATTGAGTGTAGCAGTTCCCTCATCCCCTATAATACCCATTATTACACCTCTCAGTCAGTGACTGTATTGATCATATATCAGTGCCCCCCTCACTGATAATAGCAGGCCAGCTCCATTCCCTATAAGATCTCTCAGCCACTGATAGTATTACTATATAAATGCTTCCCATCCCCCCTCACTGACTATAGAAGGCCATCCCCATCCCCTATGAAACCCCTCAGCCACTGACAGTATTAACTATATAAGTGCTTCCCCCCTCACTAATTATAGCAGGCCAGCCCCACCTCCTATAAAATCCCTCAGCCACTGACTGCATTAAATATATAAGTGCCCCCTCCCCTACACCTCACCTCAGCTCACATCCCTTACGCAGGCACCTAAAAATTATGGGCCTGATTCAGACCCACTCGCGAGCGGCTGTCCGCTCGCAAGTGGGTCGATGTTATGGACTGAGCATGCGCATGACGGAGGGAGCTCCGTTGTGCGCATGCGCCAGACGCAATGAGCGAAGGAAAGTCCTTCGCTCGTTGTGTCCGATCAAAGGGGGCGTGCTGTCAATGTTGATTGACAGCACGCCCCCTTTGGTGGGCGTGCCGGGGGCGTGCCTCCCTGACGGGGGCGTTCCCACGGGAACGCCTCCCGTCAGAAGCCGGCCCACTGACATCACTAGTGATGTCAGTGGGAGTGATTTTGGCTCTGATAGAGCCAAAATCACTCCGGAGCTTGCGGTTGAAAACCTCAACCGCAGGCTCCGGCTCGCAAATTCGATGGTCGCGATGGTCTCGACCATCGCGACCATCACAATGCACGCTCGTATAGCCTGTGGGTGGTGACCCACAGCTATACGAGCGTCCAGGAGGACGCTCCATGAAAATGGAGCCCGGCCCTCATTCAGAGCGTGCGCTCTGCTCAGAGCGTACGGCTCTGAATGAGGGCCTATATTTGGAAATATAACGTGACATGCACAATGGACAAAGACCTCATGATGTCACACGCACAATGCACACAGACTGAAATGTCCCTGGAGCTGGCACCCGGCAGACTGTCAGCTTAGAGAGCTGCCGGTTAGACTTCAGCCAGCCAGCCGGCGGGCGCCCCCTCACACCTTTCGCGCTCCATCAGAACCACCTTCCCAACACATCTGGGAATAACCCTGGACGATTGAAGGGACATGGACCCGGAACTGTCAACCCGGGTCGGACCCTTTCAGACATACACCGGACCCAGGTAGTTTACTGTGTCCCGGCAAAATCCAGGGTTTTTGCCTAAGTCTGAAGGGGTACTAGTGACTGCTTTGACACAGTGGATCAATAGCACACATAGGGCCTCAGTAGATAGAGAACACTTTTTCGTCAAACTTAATTTGACAGGTACCACGCCCCCAAACCCTCCCATAACTCCTCCCCATGGCACTCCCACTTTTTCTCCCCCTTTTGATATCGTTTAATATGGTTTTAATATTGAGACATATTAAATCCATATAAACTGATATCTTTTTTTGATAGGGTTTTGATATAGAGATAGGAATCAAATGTATATAAATGCGATAGGCCTTGATATAAAATGAGTGCATTGTTTAATCAGAAAGTGCTGCTGTTAGATGAAGCATCATCAGTAAGATGTTTTGTCCCATAGACAGTATTGTTGTTAACCCTTCATGATAGCTATAAAAGTAAATACATATTTAGCAGGCAGCCATGCCTACGAAACAAAAGAAACGGCGCATCACGCCGTGCCGCTAATCGAAAAAAACGGATGAAAAAGGCGTATTACACGGTATTGAACCCTGGCAGTTATAGCGGCTTTGATAAGTATTATAAGGCCAATAAAGAAGTGTTTAAAAGAACGGAAATTAAAAAATGGATGCAAAAACAAGACGTGTATACGTTATATAAACCGGCTAGGAAATTCTATAAAAGGAACATGATCTGCGTATCCAATATAAATCAGCAATGGCAATGCGATTTGGTATCGCTGATGGACCTTGCGAAGTACAACGATGGTTTTAAGTATATATTAACAGTTATCGATATATTCAGTAAGAGAGCCTGGGCCGTAAGCCTAACGTCTAAGAGCGCAGCAACCGTTGCTAGCGCTTTTGAAAAAATATTTCAGCAGGGCTGCGTGCCAAAGAAGCTGCAAACCGACCGCGGTAAAGAGTTTCTAAACAAAATCCTAAAAAAACTGTTAGAAAAATACGATATACATCATTTTACGGCCAACAACGATGTAAAGGTGGCGGTTATAGAAAGATTCTACAGGACTTTAAAAATACGGATGTGGCGCTATTTCACAGCGCAGAATACCTACAGATATATAGATGTTTTACAGGACTTCATATACAGCTATAATAACACGTATCATAGAACGATTAAGTGTACACCGTGTGATGTGAACGCCTCTAATGCTTTGAGCATTTTTAAGACGACGTACGACGAATACTTTAAAGCTAATAAAATACAGCCTCGATTAGCCGTCGGTGAGCACTTACGCATCTCCAAATATAAGGATATATTTCAGAAAGGCTATGAACAGAATAATTCTGAGGAAATATTTGTTATACAGGCTGTGAACACTAAAGGACTTAGGGTCTCATTCAGACCCGCTCGCGAGCGCAGGATGCTCGCAAGTGGGTCGATGGTACCCAAATGTGCATGCGCACGACGGAGGGAGCTCCGTTGTGCGCATGCGCGAGACCCGGCTAGCGACGGGGTAGCCGTCGCTCCGGGTCTCGCACCAAAGGGGGCATGCTGTCGATGTTGATTGACAGCACACCCCCTTTGGTGGGCGTGCCGGGGGCGTTGCTGCCAGACGGAGGCGTTCCCGTGGGAACACCTACTGTCTGAAGCCGGCCCCACTGACAGTAGTGATGTCAGTGGGAGTGATTTTGGCTCTGATAGAGCCAAAATCACTCCAGGGTTTGCGGCAGCGAGACCCTACTGCAGGGTCTCCGTCGCAAGCCCGATGGTCACGATGGTCTTCACCATCGCGACCATCATCATGGACGCTCGCATTAGCTGTGAGTGGTAACCCACAGCTATGTGAGCATCCATAAGGCCGCTCCAAGTTGAGGTAGGAGGGCCCTGATTCAGAGCGAGCGCTCTGGTCAGAGCGTGCAGCTCTGAATCAGGCCCTTAGGCCACTTTATACGTTGGCGGATCTGTACGGCGAAGTTATAACTGGCAATTTTTACCCCGAAGAACTTCAAAGCATTCCCAAAAACTATAACAGAACTTACAATGTGGAAAAGATGTTTAAAAATAAGACGGTCGGTGGTCGGAAATACGCGTTGGTCAAGTGGCGCAGTTATCCCGCAAAATTTAACAGCTGGGTCGCAGCGTCTGAGATTAAAGATATATAAAGCGCATCACGCTCTAAACAAGGTGAGAGATGGACGACAAGTCGTTCTAAATAACATTGCCCAGTAACGCGTCGGCGGACACATTCCCGCAAAATCAGATTTCTAACTATACAACAAAATTTGCAAAGCCGATACACTTAAGCGGCGAATGGGATGTAGCTCTTACAGAAATACAATACCCGCACACGTGGAATACAATCGATATACGCAATTGTGTGTTGAAAATTATGAAACAATCGAGGCGCTAGTCGATGCATTCAACTCTGAAATTGATCGTCATAATCTGGATGGAGGGTTAAAACTATGGTACGATCCCCTCGAACGCACCGTATCCTTCGAAAATAAGCCGATGTACCAGATCACAGCCGGTGTTAAGCTGGAGAGGATACTGGGTTTACAACCTAAAATTAGGTTTTTAAAACCGTGCGCCGACATCAACGGGGGACAATATACGTTATACGTGTACACAGACATTATCGAACACCAGAGGGTCGGTGATAGTTATGTACCGTTGCTACGGACTGTTGAAATTAAGGGGCGTAACAATGAAATGGTCACAATTCGATACGAGAAGCCAGATTACGTACTTTTGTGCAAAGCACATTTTGACACGATTACCGTAGAGATAAAGAACGACCAGAATGAGAACATAGCATTCAAGTTTGGGAAAGCGATCGTAAAATTACACTTTAGACATTGCAAAAACGATTTTTATTAACCAGGCAGAATGGTCGCTGTTAAAAATTATGGCGATCCGATGCTGTACGCGCAATATTATAAAGCGCAAGCCTGTAATGGATTACCCGGTTTTCACGGCAGCGCTTACATGTACGGCTGCGGTTTAGGCGGTATTTTTCTAAGCCTTTTCAGAAAAGCGGTGCCTCTTTTCCGGAGAGGTCTAGAGTTAGCTAAGCCGCACGTGAAGACCGCGGCGCACAATATCGCAAAAGACGTTATTGGACACGCCACAACAGCGGTGGTGAATAAAATACACGAGGCGAACCAATCAAAACAAGATGGTTCAGGAATAATATATACAAGAAAAGGCGTGTCTAAAAGAAAACGGAAGCGCACGATACCGTTTCCGCCTTGGGGCATCCCTTTTTTAAATAAAAGCAGGAGACGCCGCAGCTTAAAGAAGAAGAAGAGAGAACCGAAGCGCGGTGCTGGTGATATTTTTTAAATAACATGTCTTTCATATACTCCGAGTCCGTCGAATGCGCAAAATCAGAGCTGGATCTTTTTGACGTGCCCCCGACACAAACTAGCATAGAGAAAAGTCTATACATCGAAGTTCAGGCTTTAGCAGCGTTATCCGATACAGCGCCGCTTGAGTTTTATATAGCGGCCAGCGGCGAACACTACTATGATCTGAACAACACCCTGATGTATGTGACGTGCAAGATCGTACGAACCGATAATATGGCGATAGCCCAAGGGGCACGGGTTGCCCTTATTAATTACCCCATAGCGACTTTATTCAGACAGGTGGATGTCACTTTGGGCGACAGGCTCATATCACAATCCAACAATCTTTACGCCTACCGCGCATACATTGAGACTATATTGAATTATAGCGCCGATGCTTTGTCAACAAAGCACACCACAGGATTATTTTTCAAAGATGTGGCTGGAGAACATAACAACAGGGTGCTGGACGGACCTAACACGGGTTTCAGAAAACGAGCAGGAGCGACAGCGCAGAGTCGCACGGTCGAATTGCTAGGACCACTTCACTGCGACCTTTTCCACCAGCATAAACTAATTTTAAACGCCATTGACCTGAAGATTAAACTCACCAGAAACAAAGACTCATTCTGCTTAATGTCTGCTGAAGCGGATGCCTTTAAAATACAGATCGTCGCAGTGTCCCTATTTGTGAAAAGAGTGCAGGTCTCACCGGCCATGCGCCTTGGTCACGCACAGGGCCTGCTAAACGGCAACGCGAAATACGCGATTGACCGCGTCGGAATGAAAATCTACAGCGTACCCGCAGGCAGTAGAGTGTTTAATCTAGAAAATCTATTTTTAGGTCAAGTGCCAAAAACCGTCATAGTCGGGTGTGTGGACAACGAAGCATTTTCAGGAGCCCTTGATCGGAACCCCCTTTGTTTTGAACATAAAAATGTGAACGTTGCATCCCTTTATCTGGATGGAACAACGCACCTGGTAAAACCATTTCAACCACACTTTGAACACGGTAATGCTGTAAGAGAGTATATGTCGCTCATACAGATCACAAATAAGCAGAAATCTGACGCCGGAATACTGGTCGACCGTGAAGAGTACCTTAACAGCTACACGCTATTTGCTTTTGATCTGTCACCGGAGCAGGAGTGCGGAGAGCACCTTTCCCTGATAAGGACGGGCAATCTATGCGCCGAATTCCGCTTTGCGGAAGCGTTGGATCGTACAGTCAACGTGATCATTTACGCTCTATTTGATAATATCATTGAGATTAATCAAAGGCGTGATGTGTTGTATGATTACCTATAAGTGAAAGAAACTATTTCAATATTTTATCGAGTCTTTTGACGAATATCATTACGTGGTATAAAAAAAAAAAAAAGAGAAAATGAACACACTACAGATAAATTGTATTCTCTACACGGAACCAAGCAAGCGCTGTTATTTTAAAGGAACCTACGCATGCGATATGTTGCCTACCGATAAACTGGCGCATTACCCATGCGCGTTTGTAATGAACACGCATAGTAGCGGTCAGCCCGGCGAACACTGGTTGGCCGTTTATTTTAATGAAGCGGGTATTTGTTGTTTCTTTGATTCTTACGGACTCGCGCCGGACAACGTTATTTTCCCAAAGAATATCATAAAGTTTTTACATTTTAATTCAAAAACCATTTGTCACCAAAACCGTCGGTTACAAGGCTTTACAAGTGTAAAAACTACAAATATGAGGAAATTCTGGCCCGATTTAGTAAGATACAAAACGTAATGACCATTTAGTTGCAATGTTTGTAAGGCGGCAGCCGGAAAGGCAATGTTTGAGCCGCTATACGGATAAATGTATACAGAAATGCGTAACTTGTAACCAACCATGCGTTTGAAGCATTTTATGTAAAATGCTTCATAACTATAATAAACAATGGTTTTAAACATTATGTTGTTGCGTGTTTCTTCCATAAACACTGATTAGAAACAAAGAACAAAACAATGAGTTCTAAATCATAAACATATTTTATTGTAACATAAAAAGTATATTTACAGATACAGCGCCGTTGCAATATCATAACAATTGTAATCAGAAAGGTATTTGAAGCATTTTATGTACAATGATACAGCGCTATAATAAACAAACATTTTTAAACTTCATTACAATTACAATAAATATGCTTAAAAACAATATACAATACAAATAGGTTATAGACTCAGCCACGGGGCATCCTTAAACACTTCTAAAGATCTTTTTCTAGGCATTAAGTAACCGTGTGTCGTTGTTAATCCGTGGGTGCTTAAAACATTTAAGTGTCCTTTCTTATGCATTTGTAGCAATGGTGGGGTTGATAAATACCCAACACCATCGGTATATGTTTCTGCCTTTAAACGGTCTAGGTACAGCCTATTGGACGCGTTGCCGACCACTGTGGACGGTATATTTAATTCCGCCATGGCTTGCATAATCTCGTCCCACCCATTCGGCATTTTACGGCTCGACACGCTGTAACTTTGCGTGACGCTTCTTATTAAATCCAGCATGTTGGATCTCTGTACAGCGTTAACTTTATATAGAAACTCGCCTTTAGCATTCCAGTTTGTGATGTGTTTAGACTAGGGGTGAGCGGGTTCGGATTTCTGAAATCCGAACCCCCCCGAGCCCCCCCGATCCGAGTCCGATCCGAGTCAGGCTCGACTTTTCCCGCCTGACTCGGATCTGAAATCGAGGCAAAACGTCATCATCCCGCCTTCCGAGTCTCGCGGGTTTTGGATCCTATATAAGGTACCCGCGTCGGCGCCATTTTCTCACTCGGCTGTGGACAGTGAAGAGGGAGGGTGGGAGTTAGGGCTGTGTAGTGTAGTGTAGTGTAGTGCTGCTGTTGTCCACTACTTCAAAGTCCATAGGGGCTGGCTGTGTTGTGCTGTGCTGCTGTTGTTAATAGGGGCTGTGTCCACTACTTCAAAGTCCATAGGGGCTGGCTGGACTGTGTTGTGCAGTCAGTTCTCCATAGGGGCTGTGTCCACTCCAAAGTCCTGTGCAGTGTCCCAGTCCTAAAGGAGTGCTGTAGTGTTGTCCAGGGGGTGCTCTGTCCATCAGGGGTGCTCCCCCCAAGTGCTAAAAAAATAATATATTTTCTGTGTTTGTGAATTGTGTGCGCAGTAACCGCACGTGCATCAACAAAGTAGTGCCAAGCGTGCGCCTGTGTCATAAGTAAAGGGCCGGCTGGCTTGACCGTTAAAGGGTGCTGTAACCCCCGAAAGTACACTCCAGTCCAAACCAAAAAAAAATTATTTTCTGTGTTTGTGAATTGTGTGCGCAGTAGCCGCACGTGCATCAACAAAGTAGTGCCAAGCGTGCGCCTGTGTCATAAGTAAAGGGCCGGCTGGCTTGACCGTTAAGGGTGCTGTAACCCCCGAAAGTACACTCCAGTCCAAACCAAAAAAAAAATTATTTTCTGTGTTTGTGAATTGTGTGCGCAGTAGCCGCACGTGCATCAACAAAGTAGTGCCAAGCGTGCGCCTGTGTCATAAGTAAAGGGCCGGCTGGCTTGACCGTTAAAGGGTGCTGTAACCCCCAAAGTACACTCCAGTCCAAACCAAAAAAAAAATTATTTTCTGTATTTGTGAATTGTGTGCGCAGTAGCCGCACGTGCATCAACAAAGTAGTGCCAAGCGTGCGCCTGTGTCATAAGTAAAGGGCCGGCTGCTTGACCGTTAAAGGGTGCTGTAACCCCCGAAAGTACACTCCAGTCCAAACCAAAAAAAAATTATTTTCTGTGTTTGTGAATTGTGTGCGCAGTAGCCGCACGTGCATCAACAAAGTAGTGCCAAGCGTGCGCCTGTGTCATAAGTAAAGGGCCGGCTGGCTTGACCGTTAAAGGGTGCTGTAACCCCCGAAAGTACACTCCAGTCCAAACCAAAAAAAATTATTTTCTGTGTTTGTGAATTGTGTGCGCAGTAGCCGCACGTGCATCAACAAAGTAGTGCCAAGCGTGCGCCTGTGTCATAAGTAAAGGGCCGGCTGGCTTGACCGTTAAGGGTGCTGTAACCCCCGAAAGTACACTCCAGTCCAAACCAAAAAAAAAATTATTTTCTGTTTGTGAATTGTGTGCGCAGTAGCCGCACGTGCATCAACAAAGTAGTGCCAAGCGTGTGCCTGTGTTATAAGTAAAGGGCCGGCTGGCTTGACCGTTAAGGGTGCTGTAACCCCCGAAAGTACACTCCAGTCCAAACCAAAAAAAAAATTATTTTCTGTGTTTGTGAATTGTGTGCGCAGTAGCCGCACGTGCATCAACAAAGTAGTGCCAAGCGTGCGCCTGTGTCATAAGTAAAGGGCCGGCTGGCTTGACCGTTAAGGGTGCTGTAACCCCCGAAAGTACACTCCAGTCCAAACCAAAAAAAAAATTATTTTCTGTGTTTGTGAATTGTGTGCGCAGTAGCCGCACGTGCATCAACAAAGTAGTGCCAAGCGTGCGCCTGTGTCATAAGTAAAGGGCCGGCTGGCTTGACCGTTAAGGGTGCTGTAACCCCCGAAAGTACACTCCAGTCCAAACCAAAAAAAAAATTATTTTCTGTGTTTGTGAATTGTGTGCGCAGTAGCCGCACGTGCATCAACAAAGTAGTGCCAAGCGTGCGCCTGTGTCATAAGTAAAGGGCCGGCTGGCTTGACCGTTAAGGGTGCTGTAACCCCCGAAAGTACACTCCAGTCCAAACCAAAAAAAAAATTATTTTCTGTGTTTGTGAATTGTGTGCACTGTGGCTGCACGTGCATCAACAAAGGAGCAGCACCAAGCGCGTGCCTGTGTCCCATAAGTAAAGAGCCGGCTGGCTCATTTCTTAAAGGGTGGTGTAACCCACAAAGTGCACTACTCTCCAGCAAAAATAAAATAATATTTTCTGTGTTTGTGTGCGCTTTAGCCGCACGTATATATATCAATATAACATAAATGGAGGACCAAACTTTCTCCGATAAAAATAAAATAGGGAAAGATCAAGAACCACTTCCTCCTAGTGCTGTTGCTGCTGCTGGGAGTTGTTCATCATCCCAGAGAGGAAGTAGGAACATCACTACTTTTACTAAACAATTGACCCTCCAACAGTCCCTAGCGATGAGGATGAAGTACGACAGCAGTCATCCTGAAGCAAAACGTATAACTGAGGCCTTGACTGCTATGTTGGTGTTAGACGTGCGTCCGGTATCCGACATTAGTGCAGTGGGATTTAGACAATTGATGGAGGTAGTGTGTCCTCGGTTCCAAATCCCGTCTAGATTCCACCTGCATCCTCAAAGCAGCAGCGACAAGCGTGCGTCTGTCTGTTAAAGGGTGGTGACACCCTCAAAGTGTGCTACACAAACAATTAAAATATTGTTCTTTTTTTTTCTGTCTTTGTGAATTGTGTGGGCTGTAGCCGCACCTGCATCCTTAAAGCAGCAGCGACAAGCGTGCGTCTGTCTGTTAAAGGGTGGTGACACCCTCAAAGTGTGCTACACAAACAATTAAAATATTGTTCTTTTTTCTGTCTTTGTGAATTGTGTGGGCTGTAGCCGCACCTGCATCCTTAAAGCAGCAGCGACAAGCGTGCGTCTGTCTGTTAAAGGGTGGTGACACCCTCAAAGTGTGCTACACAAACAATTAAAATATTGTTCTTTTTTTTTGGTCTTTGTGAAATGTGTGGGCTGTAGCCGCACCTGCATCCTTAAAGCAGCAGCGACAAGCGTGCGTCTGTCTGTTAAAGGGTGGTGACACCCTCAAAGTGTTCTACACAAACAATTAAAATATTGTTCTTTTTTTTTCGGTCTTTGTGAAATGTGTGGGCTGTAGCCGCACCTGCATCCTTAAAGCAGCAGCGACAAGCGTGCGTCTGTCTGTTAAAGGGTGGTGTAACTCTCAAAGTGTTCCAAAAAATAAAAAACTATTTTTTTTATGTGTTTGTGACTTGTGTGCGATGTAGCCACACTTGCATCCTCAAAGCAGCAGCGACAAGCGTGCGTCTGTCTGTTAAAGGGTGGTGACACCCTCAAAGTGTGCTACACAAACAATTAAAATATTGTTCTTTTTTTTTCTGTCTATGTGAATTGTGTGGGCTGTAGCCGCACCTGCATCCTTAAAGCAGCAGCGACAAGCGTGCGTCTGTCTGTTAAAGGGTGGTGACACCTCAAAGTGTTATACACAAACAATTAAAATATTGTTCTTTTTTTCGGTCTTTGTGAAATGTGTGGGCTGTAGCCGCACCTGCATCCTTAAAGCAGCAGCGACAAGCGTGCGTCTGTCTGTTAAAGGTGGTGACACCTCAAAGTGTTCTACACAAACAATTAAAATATTCTTCTTCTTTTTTCTGTCTTTGTGAATTGTGTGGGCTGTAGCCGCACTTGCATCCTCAAAGCAGCAGCGACAAGCGTGCGTCTGTCTGTTAAAGGGTGGTGTAACCCTCAAAGTGTGCTCCACAAACAATAAAAATATTCTTTTTTTTTTTCTGTCTTTGTGAATTGTGTGGGCTGTAGCCGCACTTGAATCTTCAAAGCAGCAGCGACAAGCGTGCGTCTGTCTGTTAAAGGATTACATCGGTGACAGCATCCAAGTAGGCATGTCAGACAGTCCGTACCTGTACTGGCAGGAAAAAGAAGCAATTTGGAGGTCCCTGTACAAACTGGCTCTATTTTACCTGAGTTGCCCCCCCTCCAGTGTGTACTCCGAAAGAGTGTTTAGTGCAGCCGGGAACCTTGTCAGCGAAAGGCGTAGGAGGTTGCTACCACAAAATGTGGAGAAGATGATGTTCATAAAATGAATTATCAACTCTTCCAGGGAGACCAGCCTCCAGAACGTACAGAGGGACCTGTGGTTCCAGCAGGGACGAATTAATACTCTGTGAGGATGAGGATGTACACACTGAAGAGGGTGAGGAATCGGTGGATGAGGAGGATGAGGATGACATCTTGCCTCCGTAGAGCCAGTTTGTGCAGGGACAGATAAATTGCCAGCTTGTTTTGTGGGGGCCCAAACGAACCAATCATTTCAGCCACAGTTGTGTGGCAGACCCTGGCGCTGAAATGATTGGTTTGTTAAAGTGTGCATGTCCTGTTTATACAACATAAGGGTGGGTGGGAGGGCCCAAGGACAATTCCATCTTGCACCTCTTTTTTTTCTTTGCATTATGTACAGTTTGGGGCCTAGTTTTTCAATGCCATCCTGTCTGCCACTGCAGTTTCACGCCTAGATGGGTCACGTGTTTGTGCCGCCCACTTGTGTCGCTTAGCATAGTCATCCAGCTACCTCGGTGCAACCTTTTGGACATAAAAACACTATTGTGAGGTGTGAGGTATTCAGAATAGACTGGAAATGAGTGGAAATTAAGGTTATTGAGGTTAATAATAGCATAGGAGCAGAAAAACCTACAAATTCTGTTATTTTAGCTGTTTTTATGCTTATTTTCAAAAAAATACAGATCCAAAACACAAAACCCAGAACCCAAAACACGCAAGGGTGGTTTTGGCAAAACCAATCCAGATCCAAAACACGAAGAAAGATCCAGATCCAAAACCAAAACACAAAACACGAAAAGTGGCCGGTGCACACCCCTAGTTTAGACCCGGTCATTTTATTTAAAAGTATCTCGCTGTTTTTCCTATATCGGTCATTAACACCGTCCAAAACTTCTTGATAAACGGCGTCAGAACCGTCTGACTGTCCAGTGTTAGCTGTTTGAAGAACAGTTGGTGTTTCAGGCGTTAAGAGAGTTAAAGTTGACATCTCTCTATCAGACTGCTTACTCAACACCAGATATTTCTGCAATGCGGCTGTGTAACGCTTAGCCTTATCATACTCCGATAAATCATTACTCTGTAGTATGTTTATGATCTCTGCATCTAGGCCTTGCGCAGATGTTTTACGTATATGATCATTACCCGGTTTGTTGCGCAAGCGCTCTATCTGCTGCTGAGGCACCAGATACATTTTCTCAGCGTATTCCATCAACGATTTGTCAGAAGTCCCGTTATTAACGGTATAGCAAAGCCAAGCAACGAGCTAATAAATCCGCCGGACAGTTTCACCAAACGCTTCTTTTTACCAATGGTGCATTTCTTATTACATAGCGCTTTTATAAGGTTGCGCTTCTTTTTAAGGTAATTCAACTGTCATTCTGACAATGGTATTTTACCTTTTAGCATGTTGAGCGTAATCTCACAAATAGCCATCACTAAATTGTTTGAAGCCGTGGATAAAATAGCGTTTCTTTGAGTCGGTGGTGCCTTTATTAACGCTTTTAAAAGCGCCCAATTGCGACGTAAATGCGCCGACATGCTCGCTGATGGTGTCGCTATGGTGAATGACTAAAAGTTGAAGAATTACAGCTTTTTAGAAGCATGCTTTTTAAAGACGTACGCTACCGGTGTATCCGGAGGGAATAACCCGCTTCGTAAACCGTACTCATCAAGCGTGTTGTTTCTTAAAATAACCAGTAAATACCCATAAGGCGCTCTGGTCGCGTCTTCAAAAGCCTCTAAAAAAAACATCGATTTACCGGGATACATTTGCCTAGCCAGCGTCGTCACTTGCAATTTATCCCTAGGGTTTTCAAAAAGAACCATATATTTTGTATTTAAATGTATAGTTCTGCTCTTTTTACCCTGACAAAACACATTTTGCACAAGGTACATGATACTGAGATTTCTATGGTGTACATACTTGTGAAAGCTTTCTCAATCTCCGAATTATTACTAGCCGACTCCATCAGATCATCAACCACTGCTAAATTAACCTTATCGGGTGAGAAAAGTTGGTCGTCGTTAAAAGTCTCAGGTAGCCCCTCTATAAAGCGCATACAGGGGTAATCACGCAGCAGATGATCGTACATTGAATCCGACCACCGACCGTCTTATTTTTTAAAATCTTTTCCACCTTGTAAGTTCTGTTATAGTTTTTGGGAATGCTTTGAAGTTCTTCGGGGTAAAAACTGCCAGTTATAACTTCACCGTACAGATCCGCCAACATATAAAGTGGCCTAAGTCCTTTAGTGTTCACAGCCTGTATGACGAATATTTCCTCAGAATAATTCTGTTCATAGCCTTTCTGAAATATATCCTTATATTTGGAGATGTGTACGTGCTCACCAACGGCTAATCGAGGCTGTATTTTATTAGCTTTAAAGTATTCGTCGTACGTCGTCTTAAAAATGCTCAGAGCGTTAGAGGCGTTCACATCACACGGTGTACACTTAATCGTTCTATGATACGTGTTATTATAGCTGTACATGAAGTCCTGTAAAACATCTATATATCTGTAGGTATTCTGCGCTGTGAAATAGCGCCACATCCGTGTTTTTAAAGTCCTGTTGAATCTTTCTATAACCGCCACCTTTACGTTGTTGTTGGCCGTAAAATGATGTATATCGTATTTTTCTAACAGTTTTTTTAGGATTTTGTTTAGAAACTCTTTACCGCGGTCAGTTTGCAGCTTCTTTGGCACGCAGCCCTGCTGAAATATTTTTTCAAAAGCGCTAGCAACGGTTGCTGCGCTCTTAGACGTAAGACTTACGGCCCAGGCTCTCTTACTGAATATATCGATAACTGTTTATACTTAAAACCATCGCAAGGTCTATCAGCGATACCAAATCGCATTGCCATTGCTGATTTATATCGGATACGCAGATCATGTTCCTTTTATAGAATTTCCTAGCCGGTTTATATAACGTATACTCGTCTTGTTTTTGCATCCATTTTTTAATTTCCGTTCTTTTAAACGCGTCTTTATTGGCCTTATAATACTTATCAAAGCCGCTATAACTGCCAGGGTTCAATACCGTGTAATACGCCTTTTTCATCCGTTTTTTTCGATTAGCGGCGCGGCGTGACGCGCCATTTCTTTTGTTTCGTAGGCATGGCTGCCTGCTAAAGATGTATTTACTTTTATAGCTATCACGAAGGGTTAACAACAATACTGTCTATGGAACAAAACATCTTACTGATGATGCTTCATCTAACAGCAGCACTGTCTGATTAAACAATGCACTCATTTTATATCAAGGCCTATCGCATTTATATACATTTGATTCCTATCTCTATATCAAAACCCTATCAAAAAAAGATATCAGTTTATATGGATTTAATATGTCTCAATATTAAAACCATATTAAACGATATCAAAAGGGGGAGAAAAAGTGGGAGTGCCATGGGGAGGAGTTATGGGAGGGGTTGGGGGCGTGGTACCTGTCAAATTAAGTTTGACGAAAAAGTGTTCTCTATCTACTGGCCTCATTTAGTCACCTTCCAACATTACCTGAGTTCAAACCGAGGCAGTGAGTGTGGCGTGTCAGGCTGAGGGCATTACTGCATAATAAAGGGTTGCATGGCCACAATCAGCATTTTTACCAGAAAGATTTGTTCTGCTGCATACAAATCGGGACAAACACAGGACAGGGAGACAATCATGACATTGGGATGTTTAGAACTTAAGTTACAGTATGATGTACAGATAGCAGCAAGTTCAGCTAAGATGTCCAGATTTGTAAAGCATAACGAGCCTTTTCCTCCACAGTACCCCTCAGCTATATTTAAGGCATGAAAGGTAAGTAACAAAACATTTCCATTATACAGAGAGAGGAAATTAGATTTCCTAGATAAAGTTTAGCGTAATGGAGTTGTTCAAATGGTTAAGAGCGTGCCACATTACTCAGAAAATGACATGAAAAACAGCAAAGCTTAGAAAAATC
The DNA here is from genome assembly GCA_031769625.1 of Taudactylus pleione. Classification (NCBI taxonomy): domain Eukaryota; kingdom Metazoa; phylum Chordata; class Amphibia; order Anura; family Myobatrachidae; genus Taudactylus; species Taudactylus pleione. The sequence continues at coordinate 2,763,809 of JAUIMM010000470.1, forward strand.
TCCTTATCTCCTCGTACCTCAGGCACCAAAAACCTAAATGTAAGATGGATATACAAGGAAACTGTGCATGATAAATGTGATGGTAATTTACTTTCAGTGTGAAAAACAAAGTAGAAAACACTTATGTGACATCTGTCCCTGGTGTGTTACCTGGTAACATATTCAGCGAATCATGTCTGCAGCTTCAGTTCTGGTGACAAATGGACCTGTATAATAAACACTTTAACAAACTCAGGGACGGATGGCTTCATCTAGTCCATCAATCACCAAATCTGACAGATCCAGTCCACACAACAACAACCAAAATATGGATTTGTGAAGAGCATGTTTTATGACTGTGGAGTGCATTCAGAATTTAAAGCAGCCAAGAGGGGAGGCAGTACTTAATTTAAGACCAGTAGTACAGATTTATTTATGCCAGAATATAATATCTGATTTATACATCTTGGCCATACAGGCCATTTCCAGAAAGTAAATATTAGAAAGCAGAGGTACAGTACTGTATCTGCACTTTTAATAATCCTTCATTGGAAAATTAAAAATGGAAATAAGGAAAGCATAGCAGTCAGAAGCAGGCTGTGGTCACATTGCATGGTCACATTAAACTGCAAATCATAGAAATTATTCCCAGTGATTTAGCTCCACATACACATCTAGCACTGATACTTCCAGGAGCCTTTAAATTCTTTACCCCGGTACTTAAGTTCACGCCTTTCAACAGCATAGAATAATGAAGGAACATTCAGCCCATAAAATGTTTTGCCAAACTGCTCTAAAAATAGTTTTACAATTCATATTATTCAGACAAAATGTGACCTGGATCCGAGAAACATCTAACTCCAATTATCTGTCTGTACATACGCCCCATGATGACTCTTTGCAGAAGTCAATCGAAATGAACCAAGCGCTATAGTAACTCCATTTTAGCAGCTAATCCAAAACACTATCACTGTCAAGCACAGCAAGACATTATATAGCCACATGCTCTGATTCCATTCCTTGTTTTACATTGGCTGCTATTCTCTTTCAGTATTTGACTGGGCTTCCAAGTGAGGTTAATAGGTACTTTAAACTTTGTAGAAGGGAAATGAGCAGGAACTGAATAGGGGTCTAGAAGATGATTCCTCAAAAACAGGCACACCCTCTACATACACAATATGAAGTATAAAAGCCCATTTATACTAGACAAAGAGATGAATGCAGCAGCTAAGATCCAGTCGGTGTATGGCTTTACTAAATTGTGTTCATTGTGTAAATATTTCATAGAACAAAAAGCAAGAAAACCTTTAGGAAAACATGCAAACCGAGTCTCGTAGAAAATCACAACCCCCCTTATACCATTTTCTCTTTTACCACATTAGTCCCTGTGTCACAGGCTAGAAAGGGAAGGACAGACTACTCAGTGACACAAAAACAGGGGTAATGCTGTGTGTTATCAGTATATAATGTCTAATTACTAAGAATTAAAATGTGTTAACTGTATGTGAACTTTGTGCCAAAACAAATATTTCTAGGAAGTCAGGGCAGACGGAAAAGCTTCTTCGGCCCACAATTCCACAACTACAGAATTACATTTAATCCTCCCCCTCCCCCCTTATACAATATATTTTCTCTCTGTAGTGTTCAAATAATCTGGGAGTAGGCAATAATGTTCCCTTTCATGTATATTGAAAAGTAGTAATCCTGGTAAAACATGCAGAAGGACTGTTATTTTTATAGCAAAGGTCATTTAACGACACCCCCTTTCCCCTCGTTGCAAAAATGATCCCAGATCAGCCACGCTAATAGTCACACAGTTAGTGCGGTACATTAAATCCAGCTCACCGTTAGTACCCAGTTAGTCTGCACAAGTCAAGATGTGCTTCATTAGAAAATCACACACAGACAAATGTACAGGGTCAGTGAAATTTGAAGCACAAGGAAAGTAAAGCTTTTGTTGCTGACACAGTACAACTTCTGTATGGGTTTGTCTACACTGTTTAATATTACATATGCTATATCAAATATGTTTTATCAAAGCTATGTATTTGTAATGCAATAGCATGGTTTTCAATGGTCATTTAATTTGCTTTATGTGTAGTGTTCTATGGTATAGAGGGATATGAAGGTATACAATTCTAGCAATCCTCTTTATTTAAATATAAAGCTGAACGATTCACTTCTATTTATTTTGCTTAAATCTTAATATATAAATAATGATCACATAATCAGCCCAATGCCTTTACCATTTCATTTAAGGTTTGCAAACTAACAAATAATTTTCATCTTATTCTGACACTGCCCCATGTCTTTTGCAGAGTCTCAATGCCTTGATTGTTCTTAAGATGAAGGTATGGAAGAGGACAGCTCCTGCCTTGATGCTCCTCTGTGCTGTGTTGTCCCTACTAGTATGCACAGAAGTCTTCTCACGGAACTGGAAATTCAGTTCAACCTCCTCTCGGTCAGTAATCAGTTCATCACCAAAGAGACAACGAAGATTCCCACGAGCCACAGAACGCAAACCACCCATGATTTCCCAATGTAAGAGTGGATTTATTCACTAACTACTAATTCATTCTCCGTTTAGCAACATTCATTTTTCTCTGTAAGATTCACAGTGTTCGTGTTAATGTTCTTTCTCACATTAGTTAAACACATAGATATACCATTCATCTCTTCACCATAAATTTGGAAGGACGGATTCTTTCTGTAGAGAGCATTTAATATAAATACTGTAACAATAAACATGGCAATAGTCTAATGAATGGGGACTTACAACTTTGGAAGAGGACTGCAGGTTACCTCATTTCCACCTGGCATTGAATGTAAAAGCAATTACCATAGCATTTGGCAGTAACTCTGAGCATGACATCTAATTTATTGTTGTATTAACATTCAAATGAGGTGGTTAACATTCATGTACACAAACCAGATTGTAATGTAAAGTAAGGGCTCTTCATCGTTTGCTTGTGGTTTTGAGATGAAAGACAATAATGCATTGTTTTTATACAAGTTGTGAAGAAGCTCATGGCCTATAATGATTTACTGACGGCAGATGAAGGGAAAGGGAATTTAAGTTGGTATTTTTAGTTTAGATTTTCTTATTCACTTACGTCTTCTAAAAAAACAGTAGTATGTTTCCTTTAAAGTAGGAGACTGATGTGATTCATGTGTATTAGTTGGTAGCGTGGCTCATAAAGAGTTGAATGGAGGATTTGCAATGTACAGTAAGAAAGCTTATTGGAATAAAGATGTGAATAGCGTATGCCTGTAACAGCTTATCTACTTTAATAATATCAATTATTAATCTATTGATTTGTATGTACCCTCCTGTAGTTTTTATTATACACATTACTTTGTCCTTGTGGCTTCTTTCTTTCTTTAGCATTGTCACCTTTAAGATTGTGTAGCTTACAGTACATGTTCTCTTTTGTATCACAAAATGTGATACAAACACACACACTTGACTTATTAAAATACTGTTAAATTTGTATTCAGAAAGGTAACAGCATAAATTTTAACAATAATAATTTTACCTGGTTATACATATTTGGATATTAAAATGTGAAAGATTATGAGACAGTACATCATAAAAGAATTTACACATTATAAAAGAATGTACACAACTGAATAATAAATACAGTACAGTATATTACACTTAGATCTTATGCGGGTCAAACACACAATTAAAAGTAAAATTAAATACCATAATGCAGTGATCAACTGGATCTCTATTTGCCAATCAAGAATATCCAGTGGGCCAGCCAACAACCATGACCTGTATCTGCAAGCACTCAATAAGTCCACACTACTAAAAAACCATATGATCACATTTATTCTCATTTGGTTTTGTGCTAAATAACTTAAACATTACCTGGCAAAAGTGTGCACCATTAAAGATTTAAGGGGCACACTGGGGATGGAAGTCACTCATGCAGTTCCCAGCTCTGATACTGTCTCCAAGGTTGCAGCTAGATCAGTGGCTTCACAAAGGGGCACTCCTGCTCCGGGGACAGTGGCAGGTGGGGAGTTTGACTGGGGCGGTACACCTGTCAAACCGTAACGCAGGTATCCTAAGGCGAGCTCAGGGAGGACAGAAACCTCCCGTGGAGCAGAAGGGCAACACCCGAGTATCACCAGCCGAAGGGTGACACCAAGGTGCAGACTCCCCTTCAGTGACAGGAGCAGGGTGATGCACTGTAGCATTAGGTGCAGCACTTGGCTCCTGACACTGTGAGGGAGCTGGCACTGCACACAGTGCAGTCCACACCTCCGCCCCCCACCTCCCCAAGAAATAAGCAGGGGACCATGGGGGTTTGGGACACAGGCCATGCCCCTGCCCCCTTGGCCATGCCCCTGTCCACGAGGCCACACCCCTATTCTTCTACCCTCACTTGACGTCATTTCTTGGGTCCATTATCTGAAGGGGATCTTGGTACAACCCTATCTTCAAAGAGGGTGCATCGCATGCACCACACAGCAGACGTGTCATGTGACTGCCAGTGCCAGCCCGGAGAGATGAGTCACAGGCTCCAGCAGAGACCATCAGTGAGTGATTTTGTAGGGTCAGACTGTTGGGAGTGGGACGCATAGCGGAGGCTGCAGCTTATAGAGCCATGGCCATTGCTGATGACAGTGAATGTAGAAGAGGGATGTCTAAGAGACAGCTGCCTAAATCTGCCTAATGGTAGCGCTGCTCAGTCATAACCCTATCAGCCCATTAGTGTACAGTTGCAAAGTTGTAAACATTTTAAAATATATTGCATGGATACTTTGCAGCTGAGCCTTTTTCACCTTTGGAGCATTGCACTGCGTACCATGTCTGAAAGTGATAATAGAGTTACTGTAGGGATGCAGGAAAAAACAAGCAAGGTTTTCATTCCTGTTATCACCCACAATGTGCATCCTTACACTTATTTGAATCCTCCTCCCCCTTGTACTCTAAATAATACTTTTAAATTGATGTTAACATTAAAGCCTAGAGAGTAAGAATGAATTGATGGTAGTAATTATGCCTAACTAGCAACATTTAAGGAATTATGCTGTGCATTTGGGAATAAGTGAAAAAATAAACATTTCCTGGTACATAAAAATTATATTAAAAAGTCTGTAAAACATGGTAGAGTGCACAAAGAAAAAACAAGAAGTTAATTAGTGAGGTAAACCTAAAACATTTTATGTAACTAACTTTAGATATATTTTGACAACCTTACAGTTCTAACAAGATATGTAACATTAGCGTGATGTTAACTTTATTCCTTTACTGTATATAGAGTATATTGTTACAATAAAGGAATGAAGAGACAACAATATTACAACATTAATTATTTGAATATGCTTTATTTTCTTGCACTCTTTATTTTGTTCAGTTTTACTTTATTATTATTTTTTTTTAACACTAGTCATAGTAATATAAAGTATATTAATTAATAAAGAATAAAAGTTATATTCTATGTTTATCTCACTAGTGCATCATGACAGCAATTTTTTCTTTGTGTAAAATTTTGAGTACTAAATTAGCCTAACAACACTTACTACAGTGACATTAAGACAATACTTGCATTCCCAAAAAACATATCAATAGGAGAAGGTTTGGAATTTGTGGATATCAAAATGGGTGCGATTTTTTTCTTGTTTTTGCACCAGTATGGTTCAAACATGGGACTGTAACTATACAATAGTACTGTGTCTAACTGGTTGCCATATAATATGCATTAGTACTATGCCTAAATGGTGGACATATGCAGTAATGCTGTGACTTTTTGTTGGCCATGCAATAAGCAGTAGGGCTGTGCCGAAATGGTGCCTATGTAAAATGCAGCAGTGCTGTACCTACAGTAATTGGTGTCTATGTAATATTCAGTAGCTGTGTCTAAGTTATGTTTATGTAAACTGCAGTAGAGCTCTGGCTTAGTGGTTTCTATGTAGTATTCATTAGTGCTATCAATATTGGTGTCCAAGCAATATACAAGAATTCTGTGTCTAAGTGCTGTCCATGTACCATTATTGGTTCTGCAGTGATCATATTTTGCTATCTATGTAATTTAAATGTGGCATAAACTTTAGTAACTGGAGGTCATATACAAGAGGCTACAGACTCTTGTACTTCTGTTGCACAGTGCAAAATCAGCTTTGTTCCTGTGGAACCCATATATTTCCATTGAAAGACTGTCAAATCAGACTAGTTTCAAACATATGGAAATCCTCCCAACCATTCCCTTTTTTATTGGATAATCCGATTTAAGATGATTGTTCGGCGATGAGGATGCTCCTCCTGATTTGTGTGTGTGTTAGTGGGATTGTGTTGCAGCACAATGGATATTTAAAAATAAAACAATGTCCACAGGTGGTGTACCAACCTCCCCATTTCATTGCAATCACGTCCCTTGTCCTGCTGTTGAGAGCTCTAATGTTGGGAGATATGACATGTATTTGGTATTAGAATACAGTGCTTGCAGATGAGCAGAAGATTGCACAGGCAAATTACAGAGCAAGGGTACTGATGCTCTCAGGAGTAGTGCACATTTCCTTTAACAGGATCATTTTAATGAGATAAAGAGGTGGAGATGAAATTCGGCAAAGGGAACACAGCCATTTCCACTTAGCAAGATTCCTTTAAGACATAAATGAGGCTAGACTGAGCAGAATTGTAGGAATAAAGCTGAAAATATTATTTTAATGGTTGTACTGAACTGATAAGAGGTCAGTGTGTGATGCGACCTGGTACAGTTTTGTACAGCGTCCAAAACAGATTTTCCATCTTTAGAATTCTAGTTTATAGAGTTGTTTCCCGAGAGCAGGCAAGTGTTAGACAACCATATTTAAGGTGCAGGAACTAGTTGCGCTGTGATTAAAGTGTACCATTAAGTTAGGTAGTAAAGAGCCACATCAAATTACATTGAGCCTCCTCCATACAGTCAACCTCTTGATCTATATGTATCTGTTCCCCAGGCCCTACCTGGTGGTTTTAATTTAAAGTTCTTGGGAATGTTCTCCTGCATTGCAGGAAACAGTATTCCTTTGATCAAGATTTCATACCCTTTTCATTGATATACAGACCCTTAACCCCTTCTCAGACATCGGTGCCCACAAAAGGTTTACTTTTAAAAATGTTTCATCTTTTATATACATATAAAATGCACCAACAAAAAGTAACAATAGGGTTAAACACTTCACGCAGCTCTTTTTGCAAAGGTTTTACTCCCAGATGTCACTTTACAATCCAATTTCATTTTACACCTGGGAGTAATAAATGAAAGCTAATAATTTTTATGCAGTGGATCTGCATATTTTCTTCATAATAAATTCATCATTTTTCATGACACTGGCATGAAATATTTGTGGGATCTGCATATAGAGGTGTTATGTTGATACCAAAAGACGAGGGAAATGCTAAACAGAGCAATAACAAGAATTATGAGGACATATTACATTGAGCAATAGAAAAAGGTACAGCGTGAAGTTATTGGGGGATAATAATGTTATAAGATAGAGTATGTTACGGCAGGTTATGTGAGGCAGCAAAAAAGAGTCTTTTGAAACATATAAGAAATTATTAGAATAATCATATTTGAAGAGGTATACGGTACTAAGGCCATATGGAATAATAACATGAGTCATAGTGAATGGAAACAGCAGTATAGTTAAGTTTATATAATGTGGTCACCCTTTTATTAATTCATTTATTATTTTCCAGATTTGCCTCCTAAAACACGATACTGATATCTGGCCCTTATTGATATTGTTTCCTATAGCGTTTCACAGTAAGGTGACATGGAACAAATATTTTCAATTAATTTCTTTAAAATCGATTTGTTTGCCAATCTTATACCCTTACTTGCATATTTGCATATACATATTGCAAGAGGCTGAGCTTACTTAAAACATGTAAAGTGCTGTTTCAGCAACTCTCAAGGCTTAAAGCTTTGCTGCACCAATCAGACTCAGGGCCACCTTCATATATAGGCACCATTTCCAACCAGGTCAACTTTTTTAAATATCTTAATTGATCAAAATGCCCAGCGCTGAACAATAAACTGTGTGTGTGTGTGTGTGTGTGTGTGTGTGTGTGTGTGTGTGTGTGTGTGTGTGTGTGTGTGTGTGTGTGTGTGTGTGTGTGTGTGTGTGTGTCAGTGTGTGTGTGTGTGTGTGTGTGTATGTATGTGAATGGTGGATACTGTGTATTAATGTGTTTATATAAATGTAACACAGTACAAACGAGTATGACAAATATCGTTAACAAAAATAAATTGATACAATTGGGCTCTTGTGATCGAACAGGGAAGGGAAAGGGAGAGTAAAAAAAATCTTGGCCCACTCATTCATACTGTATCTTGTTACATTTAAACTAACGTATTAACACACAGTGTACATCCACCATTCACAAACACACAGTTTATTGTTAGTGCTTGGCATTTTATTTAATTACAGTATACTATTACCTAAGGGTGGACACCTTTGCCTAAGCAGCTCCTTATTACAGGCTAGACATAGACTCACACTTAGAAAAGCAATGCCTACTCTATACTTTTTAAATATCTTGCCCAACAAATATAAATTCATTTTCTGCAAATCATGGACCTATCACACAGCTATCTAACCCTAGTGCCTAAACCTAAACTCCCCCTCCCAGCCCCCTAAACCTAACCCTCCCACCTTAGAGCCTAACCCTAACCCCTAACCCTAACCCAAGTACTTACCTTCAGAATTCTGGTGGTCGGGATGCCGGAGTCGGTATTCTGACTAGTGTCAGGATTTCGGCATGTCGGCATTCTGACTGACGGAATTTCCTCCATTGGGATTTTAACCGCATCCCCACATTAAGAGGCAGAGTAAGGCACATTAAGACGCTCCCCACATTAAGAGGCAGAGTAAGGCACATTAAGACGCTCCCCACATTAAGAGGCAGAGTAAGGCACATTAAGATGCTCCCCACATTAAGAGGCAGAGTAAGGCACATTAAGACGCTCCCCACATTAAGAGGCAGAGTAAGGCACATTAAGATGCTCCCCACATTAAGAGGCAGAGTAAGGCACATTAAGACGCTCCCCACATTAAGAGGCAGAGTAAGGCACATTAAGACGCTCCCCACATTAAGAGGCAGAGTAAGGCACATTAAGACGCTCAGTGCAATCACTCCCCTCGCACATTGTGCAGCCTCCCTAAACCCACAGCAGCCCAGCACACAGCAGTGTACGACAGAGCAAATGCTTTTTCAAAAGTAGGCAAGTAAAAGACAACAATGGTAGCACCAGCTTTGAGGGTAGTAAGGTTGTTTTCACATAATTGTGAAAATATTGTTACATATCCATTGACGCGTCTTTTCTGAAGCATATCTCTTGTCAGAGCTGCTGCATCAATACACAGTGATACTGATGACTACTAGCTGCACAATCTGGCCACATCTGATTGACAGCTTTAACAGATAGTATTGGTAAATCACCAAGGACTATTTTATATAAATTTGCAGCCATCTAGCATTTGTGCATTATATAATTGACATTTCCATTTTGAATACTGCATTTCCATTGTACTTTAAAGGGGAAAACAGCAGTTATTTAATTTAATTTGTATTTGTGTTTAATACAGTTTTTATTGAAAATGTGGCTTGTGCTTTTTATTAACAACTAGTATTTTGTACCTGTCATTTTCTGTGTTGCTATTTTTAGTCTCTCTTTCCCCACCTTCCCAACTCTCTCCACTGTCTTCCTCTATACTTCTATCTCCCTCTTCTTTCGCCCCCTCTTCCTTCCATCTCTCTCTTCCCCATCTCCATATCTTCCTCCTATGTCTCTTTTTCCTGCATCCCCCATTCCTCCTCTTCTGATTAACGGACTGTTTATTGACACCACCAACTGATAGTATTATCATCAGGGGCTATATTATAAAAATTTGCAGCCATGTAGTCTACATGTATTACTTAATTGACAAATGGCTGTATGCACCCAGGGTGCTCCCAGTGCAGTCAGCCAATTGTCTGCTCTAGTTGTCTCTGCTGACCATTGTTTCTCTTCTTGTTTCCTTTCTGTGAGATTGAATGTGTACAGTAAGCTCCGCGATGGCGAGATAGGGATACCTGGCTTGGGACCCCATCCTTCAACAGGATGGGGGTTATTTGAGTATGGGGCAGCCCTACACTTAACATATAGGTGATGACAGGAGCACTGTGAGGGAGCTGATGCAGGGGCACTCTGGCAGAGGTGATTAGCATACGCTCTGTAGTGTAACACTGTTCACTAAAGACCTATCTGAGCACCGGACATTCTCTCAATCTCAATTTGACAGTCAAGCCCAGGTGAGAGAATGGGGCCAGGTGGGCTGACAGGACATTGCAGGGATCCTGCTGTAGGCAACTGACACAAGGGGGCATACAAGTATATGGTATCCATTACACCTGCGTTAGATGGACACCATACATGATTATATTTCACCCTCTGGCACCACTTCTCCTGCACTTCTCTCCTCTGGGAGCCACACCCCTCGATCCGGGGGTTGCCATGGTGGTGGTGTTGGGGTCCTTCTATCCCCCGTTTACTCCTACTAACTCGTACCCTCTGAACCATCCCTTACAGTCTCTACATTTGAGGTTCATGCTGTACGCCTCTACCAACTAGTACACCTTTGAGTAGCTGTCATTTCCCCTCCCTGGCCCTCCCTCCAAATTGCTCGACAGCTTTGCTTCCTGGCTCCCTCACTCTCTCTCCTCAGACTTTCCCTCCATTATCCTACAGTAGGTGACTTCAAAATTACAATTGATATCCCCACAGAATCCTCTGCCTCCAAACACTTTGCCCTCACATCTTCATTTGCTATCTGCCAAAGGACCTCCCCAAACTCCCATGTGAGTGGGCATTCACTTGATCTGTCTTCACTCACGGATGTGAAATGTCTGATTACTCCAATTCCCCATTTCCCTTCTCTGTCGATCATCTTCTCTCTTTAACTTATCCCTCTCTCCTTCCCCTCCTCTATCTCCTAAGGCCACCATCTCTAATTGTAACATTGAGGCTATAAACACCATTTCTTTTTCCTCCCTGCTTGACTCACTTCTGTCCCCTATTCTCTCTCTCCTGCCCTGAACAAGCCATTACCCTATACAATGCCTCCATTATTTCTGCCCTTGACTCTTATGCTCTGGTGACCACTACTCACCCTCGCAGATCCACACCACAACCCTGGCATTCCAAATGTACCAGATACCTGCAAAAGTGTTCATGAACTACCGAGCGACAGTGGAGGCGATCACACGTTAAGGCAGACTTTCTCCATTTCAAATGTATGCTCTCATCCTACAGTGCTGCCCTTTCTCTCTCTTAACAGTCGTATTTCAAGAATCTCATCTCCTCCTAGTACTCAAGACCCCAGCACCTCTTTACACCTACAATTTCCTCCTCTGAGCACCCCCTCCTCACCTCCTCCTCACTTTCTGCCCTTGACTTTGCTACCTACTTTACATCTAAAATTTATTCCATACATAAGGACATCATATCCCGCCAGTCCCCCAGCACTCCACCCCCTCCTTTCCCGGATCACCCCTCCCCATCCATTTTACCAACTCTGATATCCTTCTCCCCTGTATCTGGCGAGGAAGTCATGACCCTCATCCAGTCCTACCACCCTTTCACCTCCCTTTTGACCCTATTCCTTCCCATCTCCTCCGCTACCTCTCTCCTTGTGCCTGTTCCCATCTTGCCCACCTCCTCAATCTCTCCCTCTCATCTGGCACTGTCCCTTCTGCTTCCAAACATGCCCTTGTCTCCCCCATTCTTAAAAAACCTACCCTTGATCCTAACACTCTCTCCAACTACCAATTTCTCTCCTCCCTTTTGCCTCCAAACTCCTTGAGCGTACATATTTTTTAAAACCGCCTTACCGCCTTTCTTTCCTCTCACTCCCTCCTTGACCCTTCTCAGTCTGGCTTCCATTCTCTTCATTCCACTGAAACTGCCATCACAAAAGTCAGCAATGACCTCCTTGCTGCCAAATCCAAGGGCCACTACCATCTGCTCATTTTACTCGACCTCTCTGCTGCTTTCGACACTGTGGACCACCCTCTCATTCTGCAAATCCACACTGCCCTCTCCTGGCTGTCTTCCTACCTCTCTGACCGATCCTTCCCTGTCTCCTCTCATGACTCTTCTTCCCCTCCCACATCCTCTTACAGTAGGTGTTCCCCAAGGTTTTTCTCTTGGACCTCTCCTATTCTCCCTCTATATGTCCTCTCTAGGTGAACTCATCAGCTCCTTTGACCTCCAATATCATCTCTATGCTGATGATACTCAGATCTACCTTTCCTCCCCTGACCTCTCCCCCTCTCTCCTCACTTGTATCTCCAACTGTCTCTCTGCTATCTCTTCCTGGATGTCTCAGCGATTTCTTAAACTTAATATGTCTAAGACTGAGATGATCATCTTCCCACCCTCCCACATAACCTCACTTCCCACTATTTCTTTATCAATTGATGGCACAACTATCTCCTCTAGCCCCAAACTTTGCTGTCTTGGAGTTATCCTGGACTCCTCCCTCTCCTTCATACCACATATTCAGCACCTCTCGCAGACCTGTCGTTTCCATCTCAAAAATATTTCCAAGATTAGACCCTCTCTCACCCAGATTTGACTACTGTAACCTCCTCCTATCTGGTCTCCCCAACTCCCATCTCTCTCCTCTCCAGTCTGTCCTCAATGCTGCTGCTTGACTCATCTTCCTCTACAAACATTCTACATCCACTTCCCTTCTTTTACAAGCCCTCCACTGACTCCCCTTCCCCTTCAGAAATAAATTCAAGGTTCTTGCACTCCCTTACAAAGCCATCTCCCATTTCTCTCCCATTTACATCTCTGACCTCATCTCCCTTTACTCTCCTGGCTGCCCTCTTTGTTCAACAAATGCATGTGGCCTCTCATGCCAACTGACTACTTCCTTCCACTCCAAGATTTTGCATGTGCTGTTTCCCACCTTTAGGAACTCTCACCCTTCCCCCATCAGACTCTCCACCTCTCTACAATCCTTCAAATGGGCTCTCAAGACCCACTACTTCATCAAAGCCTTCCAGATCTCATTGTAAACCTGCTGCTGCATGCTCCTTCCTCCCTGTCTACCACATCTGTCATGCCTGTTTGTCTGCCCCTCCCCTTTAGAATGTAAGCTCTTACAACCAGGGTCCTCTACCCTCTTGTGCTTCGCTTTACTTTATTTCCATCTACTCCTTACTCCCCACTAGGGCACCTAACACTTGGTTGCTTATGTTGTTGCTCTCTATCCTAGTCGCTTATGTAGCAATGTATATTATCCATGTCCTTGTCCTGAACTGTATTGTATTGTACTGTATTCTATTGTATTGTACTGTAAGTCACTGGTCACTTATTTTTTTATGCACTTTGTAAGGCGCTGCGGAACACTTTTAGTGCCATATAAATATATGATAATAATTATTATTATTTAAAATATAATAATCTCTCTTGTATATTACACTTCATTATATTATTATATTATGTACTAATAGATTATTGCGACTAGGATTTACTAATAATCAGTGGTTGAAGTGGAATTTTAGAGGGACGACATGGAAAATGCAAGTGAATGGAATTTAATAGTTTTACAATCAAAGCAATAGGAGAAGTAGTAGCTTAGCATACCACCATATACCTGCCATCTGCAATCACTGCTAATAACACTGTCATACAAAATCTCTGCACTATATCTATTCTACACTATCATAGGACATAAATATGCATATTTTACACTTGATGTTCTGCTTGGCTCATATGCTACTCTTTTAGAGCTACTGTAGATGCACCTTTAGATGCTGACTATAGCACTCTCCTCTATCTTCACTGCTTTGTGCTCTCAGCACAGTTCTTTCTTGGCTCACTTCCTACCTATCTAACAGCTCCTACAGCATCCTCTTCCTCTGGCACATTCTTCTCTCAACTCCAACTATAACCTGAGCTTTTTACAAAGCTCTATCTTGGCCCTTTGCTTTTCTTACTGTACATCTCTCATTTTGGTGAACTAGTTCACTCATTTTGTGGCCTATTCATTATGTTAATTATTGGGGAAAGTGAATCCCACGAAAATTAAGTAAGTATTCACCTTACCGTGAGCACCGGGGCAATTCAACATTGCTCCAGTGTGGAGATAGCTGACCTGAAGATCAGCTTTCCATGCGAGGAAGCAGTGAAACTTAGCTCTGCAGAGTTTGACTCGACTTGGCAGTGCTACTGCGTATGTGTGAACTTGGGTTCACACATGCACAACTTTTGTTGGAAAGAGCTGAGCATTGGCGGAGGGCTCCAAATGGATACCTCTTCACAGTGGGGTGCAGGTAAAAATGCCATCTGAAAATGGCGAATGTTCCTACAGTCAAGCTCTGAAAATATTATATTTTCGGAGCTCGTTCAGTTTAGGTCCTCATACCAGTGTATGGGGACAGCAGGACATTTAGGGGCTAAAAGGTAAGCAGGAGATATTCATGCTATATCCTGCGTTACCTTTATAATGAATAGCACTACTTTATACAAAAGTAGGTGAACATTTTATTAATAATAATAATAATAATAATTATTATTATTATTATTATTATTATTATTATTATTATTATTATTAACACCTAACTCTTTCTGTCAACAACAACAAAAGAGTACTCAGTCTTCCAGTCTGCTGCCTTGGTTCCTCACATCCAGTAACTTTCCAGTCTTGTCACATCTTACCCAAGATGCAACCAAATTCTTATCCATTCTGTCATTAACTCCTATTTTGACTACTGCAGTCTCCTCCAATCTGGTATTCTTCTCACCTATCTGTTTCTGCTTCAATGAATCCAACATGTCACAGAAAGACTGATCTTGCTCAACAACTTCACTAGCTCCTTATATCCTCCAGAAGCCAATTAAAACTATGTATCTTTACCTACACAATTATCAACAATACCACCCATAAATACATCTCAAACCCATACACTCCATCACAGTGCCACCTACTGTATATTAGTGGTACTCCCTCACAGCTGTTCTTATCTCAGCTCTAAGCTACACTCACTCCTCTTGTCTCAGCTGTGCCCTATTCCAATAGATTGTAAGCTCTCTCATATGCAGGACTTTCCCAATCCTTTGTTTTCATGTTTACATTTATTTGTCCCTTCTTTTATATATGTCTTGTGGTTCCCACTCTGCAGGCCTCCAGAGCACATTGGGATCGTAGAAAACAGCTACAGTATTAATAATATAATATATAGTACTCAGGTTTTGATTTGGGTGCAGCGCTACTTACATCCAGAAAGCCTGCATTGTGTCTAATATGATTAGATGGAACAGACAGCAAACGTTCTAGCTTTCATTTAGAGATAGAGGGGCTGATGAGTCACACGCAGAGTGGCTGTAGTTGCGGGCAGCTGCGGAAGCCTGTTTTACTACCTTATGCTAATGCGGGAAACTGTAGTGCTAAAACTGGGGTATGTGTGTGTGCAAGCGGGAACACGGGCCGCCCATTGTTTTTATGCCAGCCACTGCAACCTTCATTCATAGTACTGGCACTTGTACCAGTCCTATGCTAGATGTAAGAGATCCATTAGAAACAGGCTTCCCTTTCCAGTACACACGACCCAGGGCTTTTGATACACTCACACAAGACAGCGTTACCACGTGCTTGCATTGTTGCTGCCCAGCTGCCACCCAGAAACAGCCAATTTCACAGAAAGACATAATGGGCAAGTTACGTACCACTTAGAATAGGAAGAAGACACAAAAATGCATACATTTACATCTGCATATGCGCTGTTTGCAGAACCTCGCCATTTGTGTCCGTGAACAGAGATCCTTCTGACAGGATCAGCCCCAGAGACGTCAGATAAGAATTATAAGCATAGACTTCAACAGAACACTTATCATTATACATAAAAATAGTGTGTGCGCCTTGGAGCTCACAGCAAGGAAAATCATAATAAGTTATTATCCTGAATGAGAGGCATCTAAGTGATTTGAGAGGCATCTGAGTAATTTAATAGTAGTGACTAGTGAATAGTGAAGATTAGATTTTCTTAGAACATTTTATGTATTGCATACCAGCCAAAGAATGTTTCCCGTAAAGGATGGATGGAAGTTATTTTGCAATCATAAATGTTTCAAAACTGTAAGAAACAGTATAATAAATAATGTATTTGGTTTCTAAACAATATAGAAACTAATGTTGGTTTAGTTATTCCTGTATTGTTAGTGTTTATTAGTATTAGTCCTTTCAGCCTAGTTATGGCTCTCACAATGCTGTGCATATATAGTTTTCTGAAGATTTGGCATCACCCACTAGAATGTTTACACCTCACCCACTATAAGTGTTGTATAAGTGGGTTGTGTCTGACATAATTATTATAATAATCATTTATTTGTATAGTGCCAGTAATTACAGGATTTACTCAACAAGTATAAAACATATTTTTCAAATTTTTTTTAAATTGTTCCTATTTTTCTTTCCTTTTTAGATACTGCCCTTTTCGAAAGTTACACTCAAGGAGAGATCCGAGAGCTAGTATCTACTCTTGTAGAAAGGTACAGCCAGTCCATACACTCTGGGGACGACCCAAGAAACGGAGCCAGAATGAAGAGAGCCCGTGTGCGCAAACAGCCATGCACCATAAAGGAGCTGGAAGTGAGAGTCAGCGAGCTGGGTCTGGGATACATATCCGACGAAACAGTTCTGTTCCGCTATTGCAGTGGTACATGCGAAGCTGCTGTACGCAACTACGACCTCTCATTACAGAGCATACGGGGCAAAAAGAAACTAAAAAAAGAGAAATTGAGAGCAAGGCCTTGCTGCAGGCCTCTAGAGTACGATGAGGATATCTCTTTCCTGGACTCCAAAAACCATTACCACACAATCAAAGAGGTCTCAGCTAAGGACTGTGGCTGTGTCTGACAATTACTAGGAAATAAACCCCACCAAAAAAGGAATAAGTTGTTTTCCACCAGAGAAAACACGTCCGCTCCCTACTGTTACACTTCATCCTGTGGAAACAGGAGTTCACAAGGTTGTTCATTTCTACCTCACTTAATTGTTTATATGGAGATTGGACTCTTTTAGAGCAAAGAAGATGGTTTCAAGGGATTGAAGAAACCTTATGGAATTGGGGAATTGGAGGGTCTCTACCACCTTCAAGTACTATTGTCCCTTTGGCCTTTCATGAAGGAATACACATTTGTAGACTACTGGCAGGACCGAGAAGATGCAGAGAAATACAGTTTTCTACATAATTGTTTTGCATGTGCATTTTACAACCAATGTACGGTGATAAACTGATATGCAGTTCAGGGAAAATGTTTATCAGCTCTTCTCTACGTTCAAAGGCCAGACACATTTTCATTAAGCAAAAGAAGATTCACAAAATAAGTCTTGTATATTGTTATCACTTTCCATCCAAACGGAAGTGGGGGCCTTTCAGCACCACAGTAAGCAGTCACTGATTATCTGTGCCAAACTCAGAGCTCTCTCGCCTTCAACTTGGGATGACTTAGACTTGTTACATATGTGTATTATCTCATACAACTGCAATTAGCCTGAATACATAAAGACCACAGAGTATCAGCATTATTTAATTATATACATGTACATTTTGCCTGTAAATGTCAGTGAATGCCTATAAGTATAGGATGATGTTATTCCCATATTGGTAATATCTATGAGTATTATAAAGACCTTTGACAAAAGTTCGGAGTCTTGTTATGAAATAGCAGAAATATGACCCATTATTTTATCTTTACATAAAGTCATGGCGAAATAATGTGTATTTGCTTTCCACTTCCTAGAAGAGATATCATTCAAAAACAATCATGTTGCTCTTTTTTTCTATTAAAAAAAGTGACAATTAATGGAAAATATTTTGTGGATAAAAATGGAGCAACTACTTTGCCCCATAGACCCTTCCTCAATAACTAATGACTGGACTAAATAGATAAATTAATATAATCACTAAAAATGATCTTGTTGCATCATGAGAAAGTTAGTTATGTTTTATTTTTTAAATAGAGCATCAACTTTACACATACAAAATGGGCCTCATTTACAGTTGGACCCAAATATACTGATTTGCAAATGTATCCTTTATTTTGATTTAAGAATATCTAACACTTGGTACCCCTTATGCCTGGAGAGGTGGAAGAGGGGCTGACAAGCTCACATTGAGTACAGTAAGGGATGCACATGTAAGTGTAGCACGTCACCTGGATGTCGATCCATTTGGACTTGGATACATCCATGGATATGCTTTTGTTTGTAGGTACTAGAGGCCTGGAGTAAATATATATGGTGATGATGATACCAGCAGTTCTCTGTAGATGCTCCTGAATGGCTCCTTGCATATGGACACCCCGTCTGTACTTCATTCATTAACATTGCATCTATATTTTGTCACATTGCAGTCATCTAATTACATGTCATATGGAAAATCTGACTTTCATATTCATTAATAACAATGGCAAGGTACTATTCTCGTTTGTTTATAAGACACTTAATATGTTATTGTGTATGAATAGGACTTTTTGTACATAGAATGTGACTTTCTGCATTTACAACTATCAGGTATATGACATAGAAAGACAGCTGTGTTTTGAGTTGGACTTATCCTATGTCTGTATTGAGATGCCGCCGGTCTCATAACTACATCCCCTTAAGATACGGTGACTAAACAATTACAATTTGCAGCATAATTTTTATGCCTACATTCATGATGTTAAAATGAGGTCTTAAGTTTATTGTCTATCCCAGATAAAGCTGGCTTTTGACTTTGATAAAGTTCTAAAGTTAGAAAAACTAATATGACCGGATGAATAGAAGAATCACACATCCTTGCCTCAGTAAGGACCTAAACTACTGTATCTTTCTATATCAAAAACAAATGACCAGGCCCTAATTTTATTATTCAGGGGAACACTTTTCTATACATAAGTCAGAGATTTATTTATATCCACACATTGACAATGCTGTTATTATTGCCAGTGTAGAGCAACTCCCTATTAGTGAGAGCAAAGTCATTTCTATGACATTTCCAAAAGGGGAGGTGAACAGTAATTCTGCACATTATACAGTAGGTGTATTGCAGGCTGTCATATGCCAATGCCCAAACTGATACGGTTAACCTGTTGTTTAGACGGGATGTAGTCGGCATCCCGGCGTGTGGGATGCCGACAGTCAGAATACCGGCGCCGAAATCCCAACAGGTCGGGATCCCGGCACCAGTATCCCGACCGCCGGCATCCTGAAGGTAAGTATCGGAGTGTTAGGGGGAGGTTAGGGTTAGGTAGCGGGGTTAGGCATTAGGGAGAGGGTTAGGGTTAGTCACCGTGTATTGAGTGTTAGGATTAGGGTGCGGGATGGAGGAGGTTAGGTTTAGGCACTAGGGGGGCAAGTTAGGTTTAGGCACCAGGTTAGGAAATCACTCACCGTGCAATCCTATGGGTGTCGGGATTTTGGCTGTTGGAATGCCGCTGTCGGTACTCTGACTAGCGGCATCCTGACAGCCGGTATTTTATATCCAACCCGTTTAGACATATTCCTGCTATATCTAGTGTCATTGCAACATGGTTGTGAAGTAGAGCCTACTATGTTAACATGCAAGTTCTGACAACAATGAAGGCAAGGGGACATATGCAGATGTCAGGGAGGGGGGCTGCTAATATACGAAATGTATCAAATATACCAAGTGGCCCCAATAGCTATCACTAATGCTGGGCATACACTATACAATTATCTGTCAGATATCTGTCCAATCTGGCTGGTTGGAATGAAAACCTGGTAATATATGGGAGCAAATGACAATCGTCCAATTGCCAAAAATGGTTGTTCAGACAAATTGGTTAAAACACAGAAATGTAACCAATTTGAACAATTTTTTTTGTCCTTTTTTCAGTTAAAACCATATTATTGACTGTCATTTGCTCCCATACATTACCAGGTTTTCATTCCAACCAGCCAGATTGGACAGATATCTGACAGAAAATTGTATAGTGTATGCCCAGCTTAAGGATCATTTCACCATTAGCATGTACAGTACATTCTAAAATTCTTTTAGGGATTCTCAGAGGGAGACCATGAAATCAGTCCCTATCGATATATTTCTCTATTTTCATTTAAGAAAGAAAGTGAGATGATTTTATGGAATAGCATAAAGTCTCTGATTTAAAAAAATAAATGAATAAATATGCAGCTAACTCGAAATTAGAACTCTTACATAATTTTAGTCAGCTATGATAGATCCCACTTGGTTCACATTTCCTTAGGTGGAAGTTGTGTCTGAGATTGCCCCTGACTATAATCAGTGGTAAGGTCATTATATTATATGTGCTGCTCTCCCTCTAGTGGATTTAATCACAAACTGTTCTATGAACAATACGTGATTTGCTGTAGCTTAAATTCATATTTCGGACTATTAGCACAATTTCTTCTCCAGATTTTTGTAAGTACATCAAATGTGATAATCAATTACAAAACTCTATATAAGTACAGTAAGGTGAATTTCTTAATGCCTTTGAGTCCTTGGGTTAGTGTAAGCCATACTTATTTTTAAACCTACAAGGCTGGGCATCAGCTCCAGTTGACATACTGTATAATCATAAGCACAAAATTATTTTATTCTCCTTTAAATAAGTGTTGATCATCAGGGAATACAGTATGGTTGTAGTGGATTAAGATCATAATTTAAAATACTTATGTGCGAACTAAGGATCATAAAAATAATTTCTGTAGTCAACTCAAGAAGAGTTGTCACCTCCTATCTAATATGTTATATCACATTAAACTCAGTGCTGGAATTTAATGTAATGTACAGTCAGCAAGGGACTTGTGCTATTGTAGAATGACATTCACACTGTGTACAAGAGACACTGAAATGTCTTTCTTATGTTTTATTATGTACCCACAATATTTGGAATAACAGGAAGGCATTAGAAGCTTAATCTGACTAAAAGGATACAATATTCTCTATAAGGCATTAGCCACGTATTGAAATCTCTAACATGTCTGTTAGCGATTTATGTGGTTTCGCTAAACTGAATACGGGCTGGCTGATATGGTGCTATTCTTTGTAAATACAATCCATGGGATTTATTCTCTTTAAAATTTCAATGAGACTTAATGAAGAATCCAGTTGGAAACTGTCTCTCAAGATTAGTGGGTTTTAATTTTGTTAGTGGAGCAGGAAGGACCAGATGTAAGGACAGGTCATATAAATCCAGGAGGAGTGGTGGCTGTTCATGTAACAAAATATTTTTACTTTTAATATTTATTTAGTCCAGTCATTAGGTGCATAGTGAGGACCTGCACTCCTTGGAGTGTGAGGACAGTTATTCTTGTGATTATTTTTAATTATCAATACAATTGGATGGCAGTGCATCTGTACCTAATCTGAAGTATCTCATTGCTACCGATATTCATGGCATGTTCAGATAATTATATTATTATATGGGATACAATTACATGCAATTATCTAAAATATGTGGTTATAAAAGCTCAAAATATCAAAATATTTCCAAATAGTTTATTTAAAAAAAATAAAAAAAAATTGTAAAAAGGTCATTTTAAACAATACCATTAAGTTCTTATATATAACATTTTGCTAAAGCTAACAAGAGATAAGTTTATTTTATTTCTTTTATTATTTAAACATGTTTTTAGACAATTCTCACTTTGTAAAAGTGTATTTATTCCTTTTTATTCTTCAAAGTTTTATTTGTGCCATGTCATTTTGTATAAAAAAAACTGTCAAAATGCTTAATATTTAAAAAATAAATAAAGTGTAATATCAGAAGAATTGTATGCATTTATGGAAAGCTGCATTTATATATTTTTTTTTAGAAATAACAATATATATTTATACAATATTTTTTATGGCTTTTCAAACCATTAAATGTATTACAATCTTTACAAGTTAATGACTTGGTTTTAATGAAATAAACAGAATGTAAAGTTATATTTCAGGAACAGGTGAGGCTCTGTCAGTGTGTTCTGTATAGTATACAAGACTAAAGCTGGCCACACACTAGACCAACTTACATCCAACCACCCAACTAGTTAATTGGTTGGAATGAAAATCTGGTAATGGATGAAAGCAAATGACAATCAGCAATTTGCTCCCAAACGGTGGAAAATGGACCAAATCTGTTGTTTGAACAAATAGTTTAGATCAAACATTTAACAAACTTGTCTGACGACCATTTTCATCTGTTTTCTTGCATTTAGGAGCAAAATAATAATAATAAATTGCTGATCATCATTTACTCCCATACGTTGCCAGATTTTCATTCCAACCAATCAACAAGTTGGCTGGTTGGATGAAAGTTGGTCTAGTGTGTGGCCATCTTAAGGGTTAAATGTACTGTAATAGAGTGCGAGCAGGCGCCACTGCGAGAATACATGCGAGTATTCCGGTATTTTTAAAGCAGCAAGCATGTTAAAGGCAAAAACAGCTTGGTTTTGCCTTTTAAAATGCTTGCTAGTTTAAAAATATGGTATTTAAAAGTATTCCCACAGCGGCGCTGGCTCGCACTCTATTACATTTAGCCCTAGTCATTCTGGCACTGGCACTGGATGGTTGGAAATGAGTGGATTCTGAGAAGGGGCATCTGCTAGGCACACCGCCATGGCATGGTCATCTGCCCTGACCGGATTCATCGAGCCTAAATGTTGGCAGGTATGTCCCAACAGGATACAGTTTACTCATGCATGTGAACTTAGACAATAATAATAAGCAGTAATGACTCTCCTTCATTGGTGAGTCCAAACTCTCTGAATGCCTGGGCAGCCCTATGTCCATGCCGCTAGAAATGGATCAGATTTGGCCGTACACCTGTGTGGCCTAATTTGCCCAATCTGACAATTTGGGGCTTATGACCATTGTCTGGATTTAACAGGGCACAATTATCAGACAATGATTGCGCTATCCTACTGAATTTACTGTATTTCATTTGCTAAGTATTGACTGTCTTTTTGGACCAATACACACCCTAATTTGCAGTCAAGGAGGCATCTTTGCACTCATATTAAATTCTATGTTCTATATTGATATAAGTTAATAATGCAAATTTAAAGCCCTGCAAAATACTAATATATGCATTTGTTAACGTGCAGCTTTACTTCCATTCGGGAAGTCAGTAGAGGGTTTTTTTTCTTTTGCATTGTGACACTGGAGGATGACGGTGAATCCTCAGGCTGCCTATTGCTTAATGGGGTCCTACAGTGCAGTGCATTGTGGGAGATCAGACAGGAAGTGTCTGATATGATCTGAGGAGCGATGCTGCAGTACAGTGCTGACGATCACAACTAAGGTCAGTAAAGGGGAAGCATGGGAAGGGACAAATGGAGTGACATAGAGGAGGTAAATGGAGAAACATGAGGAGGGCGAAGGGAGAGGCATTGAGGGGGTAAAGATATAGACATGGAGTGGGCAAAGATATAGACATGGAGGGGACAAAGGGAAAGACAGAGGGGGCAAAGGTAGTGACATGGGGGGGCAAATAGAGAGACATAATGGGGGCAAATGGAGAGACATGGATAGGGGCAAAGGGAGAGATATGGAGGGGGCAAAGGGAGAGATATGGAGGGGGCAAAGGGAGAGATATGGAGGGGACAAATGGAGAGACATGGAGGGGACAAATGGAGAAACATGGAGGGGACAAAGGGAGCAGTGGCGGATGCAGGGGGGGCAATTGGAGCGATCACCGCACCTAGCACAGTCTGTCCTTGATCATCTCTCTCGTCTCTCCTCCGCATCATGCATTGAGCAGGCTGTGTGCCCTTCCTTTATCCTCATTCAGCCTGTGCTGTGATTGGAGCTGCGCTCCCCGTCTGGGGGTGTGTCAGCGACAGGCTGTCACCAGGGAGCCGGGGAGGAAGAGAGATCCACATGCAGCATACACTTTAAGTGGAAGATATGTATTTTAGTATGCACACGGTAGGGGATGTTTGTTTAGTATACACAGAGATGGGGGATGTACATACAGTATATGACACACAGAGCAGAGGTGGGGATGTCCGTATTACACTGGTCTCCAACTGTTCAGGCAGACTGGATCCTGTCATATCATATAAGATGAAAAGCCATAGGTTACTTACCTAGCACTCACACATTTCGGCAAACTCAAAGACACACACTAGTACAGATACTTCCAGACAAAATGTGTCATTATGCAATTGACAACTATAGTTTATAAAGTTGTTTAATTTAAAAGTAGGTCGAGAGAGCAATGAAGTTCCTGTAGGATTCTGGGAATTGTAGTTATAAGGTCACTCTACAGTCGGTGCAGACTAAAGTAGAAAGACTACAACTCCCAGAAAGCAGCGGTGCCCAATCAGCCGAGCCCCTCAACCAATCATGGAAGAATCGAGGAGCTGATGAAAGGAGTTTGTGTCTGCTGAGATGTTTACTCCACGCATGCGCACAGAGACTTGAAGCAGGAAAGTTAAGTTCAGTAGGTTGTGGAAACTGTACTTTACTGTGAATGGGAGAAAAACTTTGAAGAACTGCAGTATGGATCATTAGTTTACATTAGCTGTAATATGGATATTTACATTTTATTCCCACACTGAACGCTGTGCATGGTGCTAAGACAGGATCTAGTCTAGTGCATAACTCAGCCAGTGGCTACTGGGCAATAGAGGATCACTCTAACCCCTCCTGTGGTTACTGGAAATGTTAGACACCATGTAGATCTCCAGTTGTTACCTGTGTGCATGAAGTGTCAGCTCTGGGTCCAGATGTGTATGTCCCTACTGTTGTAGTCAGCCTGATGTTCCCACCTGATGTCACTGATAAGTGTATTTTGGAAGTATCTTTACCCTGATTTTCTGCAGTTGGAGAATATGGAGTTTTCTATAATTGGTTTATGTTTTTTTAAAATGTAAAAGTTGCACAAAGGAATGTAGCAAATAGAATATAATGTCCAAATGCTAATACATGGCAATCTGTAGGCAGTATTTTTTTTTTTTATATTCACTACTCATATTTATATTGTTAGGAGTGTGCATTGTATGGGCTTGGGGCTTGTTCACATGAAAACTAAAGTTCTTTAGATGTGTTTTAGTGACGCATTTTTAAGTTTTCCAAGCGCTTTTACCAAATACCATGGGTGTGTCATTGGCAGGCTGTCACCAGGGAGCCAAGGAGGGAAGGATTTGAGCCGGCTCCACACACCCTACTGCTGCTGCAGGACTGACCGGAGACTGTCATCCTTGCACAGGTGCGCTGTCTGTGCGCTACTGACACTGGGCAGGGAGACGTTACAGCTTCCGTCCTAACCCGCTGCTTCTGCCCCCACACAGAGCAGAGGGGGGGTGGTGGCTTCTGCTGCCTTCGGACAGAGGGAGGAGGGAAACAGGTAAATGGCTGGGGGATAGGAGAGCAGAGAGATGGCTGCTGGTGCTAAAACTGTATTCGCACATAGTAAATACATAAACATATAATTTGTAATAATCAATGTGGCCACAAATATGAAACCATGTGAAGGGGAGGAGTTGGGACCAGAAAGGGGAGGTGCCAGTACAGGAAAGAGGAGGAGTCAGAATTAATTATTAGATCGTCCCCCCTAAAAGAACAGTCTAGATCCGCCCCTGAAAGGGAGAGACATGCTGGGCG
This sequence comes from Taudactylus pleione, assembly GCA_031769625.1. Lineage (NCBI taxonomy): Eukaryota > Metazoa > Chordata > Amphibia > Anura > Myobatrachidae > Taudactylus > Taudactylus pleione. Next base: position 2,789,400 of record JAUIMM010000470.1, read on the forward strand.
CAAATGGAGAGACATGGAGGGGGCAAATGAAGAGACACGGAGGGGACAAAGGGAGACACATGGAGTGAAAAAAGGGTGAGACATGGAGGGAACAAAGGGAGAGACATGGAGGGAACAAAGGGAGAGACATGGAGGGGACAAAGGGAGACACATGGAGTGAAAAAAGGGTGAGACATGGAGGGAACAAAGGGAGAGACATGGAGGGAACAAAGGGAGAGACATGGAGGGGACAATGGGAGAGACATGGAGGGAACAAAGGGAGAGACATGGAGGGGACAAAGGGAGGTGCTAAATGGAAAGACATGGAGGGAGCAAAGGGAGAGACATGGAGGGGGCAAAAGGAAAAACATGGAGGGAGGAAAGGGAGAGGCATGGAGGGGGTAAATGGAGAGACATGGAGGGAGGAAAGGGAGAGGCATGGAGGGGGTAAATGGAGAGACATGGAGGGGGCAAAGAGAGAGACATGAAGGGGGCAAAGGGAGAGACATGAAGGGAGGAAATTGAGACGCAAAGGGAGAGAGACAGAGAGGGCAATAAGAGAGAGATGGAGGGGGCAATGGGTAAGAATAGCTCATTTTTTCTCTCTCTCTTTTTTAAATACTTATAAGTTATTATGTTACTTTCACCCAACTACTTAAAAAACAGGTCTTCTCTGTAATTATTTTGGCTTAGGGGAGCCTTGAAATAATTATGGATACCCTAAGGGTGCCTCCAACTGAGAAAGTTTGGGAACCAGTGCAGTAGGCAATAATTTTAAGGTGGATACAATTCAGTCTGGTCGTTCCAGCCACCCCCTCAAAAGTGTTATTTATATGACATTGTGGAGATAAAGCTCAATGAGATGTCTGGGCAACCAGCCATGTAGGTATGGGTAGGTGGGGAGCGCTTTACAGTATTTGAAAAATTATTACCGTACTTAGGTTGTTGGTAATGCTATATTAAGATAGAGAAGAGTGAAGTTTAACTTTACTGTCATATTTTCTCTTCATGTCTGTAGTTATTCTTTTATTCTTAGTGTGCAGTATATTTAATTAACTTTTTATCAGGTGCTGTACCTGCATAGGTAATGATCATGCCTTGATAACCCTACAGAACTACACCAACTCTCCCATATGTTCTACTTCAAAGTGCAGTTAATCAGTATGTTGTGTAAGTACTTTTAGTATTTTTTACTGATAAACTAAAGTGCACGCACTCTACAGTATGTTTACTGTGTTCCTGCTTTTCTCTATTTGATATCTGATACACTTCTGTTCAGTGTTTAATTAAATCCTCTGCGCTCACAAATTAGATTGTGCCGTTAGGTCACCATAATTTCCATGAAAAAGAATTTCTGGCAGGATGCTAGTCAATAAACGTGCATTCACATTTTAAGGCAAAGCAACATTTTTATAAAGACATGGTTAATGGTTTCAGAAAGTATTACAGCAAGGAGAAAAATAACATGCACTTACATACAGCAGTGACAGAAAGTGTGTGAGAGCCAGAATTACATTTATGTCTGCATAAAATGTATCTAAAATGTAACCTAACATTCATCTATGTTTTTTAAAATGCATAAATTCTGATTACACAAATAGCACACAAATATTTGTACATATTTATGTTTTATTGAAGTCACAGCTCCAATATTCATTTGTTGGAAAAAGTAAGTCAATGTTATAGTTGCTGCTGGTGCCTCCTTTAGTTAATTTAACACCCTCTTGATGGCTGGCACTATACACATTTTTTTTTCTTAACTCATTGGAGATTTTCTGTTAAATTGGAGAAGTCTGAAATATTAATGTGAAACCCTAGAACTCTCTATGGGCCGTATTCAATTAGGAGCGAAAAGTCCATTATTGGTGATAATTTATTGCCGATGATGTAATTTTCGCCATTTTCAGTTATCCCCAAAGTATTTGTAAAAAAATGGGGATAAGTTTTCACCACTATATAGATGGCGAAAAAAAGTGTAGAATTGGGGTTAGGGGGTGTTAAATTAAAAAAAGTACCCTGAATCCTTTGAAATGTCCCCTAAAAGTAATGTGTATCAAAAAAAAAAAAGCATAGGATGCCCAAAAAAATTTAGTTTCATTTTGGGGGCGCAAAAGAAATGTTGGGGAACAAATGTAAAAACTAGCAAAGTAGCCTCAGGAGGGGTCCCCATGTATGTGGCAGATGTTTTCTAGAATGCGGGTGGTTGCGGCAGTTGGATTTTTGAAGAATTTTTAAGAATCACTTTAGGGACTTAAATATATGCTTGCACCCATTTTCATGTAACCCAAATTTGATGGGACTAGTTTTTATTCCAAAAAAATAAAGCTAAGTGCTATTCTTCACCACTTCTTCCAAGACGCATTTATATACCTGCCGCGGCTGTTTAAAAACCCCAATTACCTTCAGCAGGCCAAATCAGGGGTACCCATAGTGATCCCCCATGTCAGAACATCTTTAAAGATTTCCCCAGGACTTTATGGTACCTTTCCGCCGGGTCCCGTTTTCACCGATTCCTAATTGAATACGGCGATGATGGCAGAAAGTCCGACCTCTGACTTTTTGCCTCAAATTAAATATGGCCCTAAACCTGCTTCTTCGTAAGACCGGGGTTGTGTTCACGAAAAACTCTTGAGGGTATATTTACTAAGGTGCAGATTCTAGCTATTATCTTCTAGAAGGTACTAGATAAATGATAAGCAGAATCTGATTGATTGCTATGGGCATGGCTGTTTCTAGGGGAGGAGGAGCCGTGCAATCGCACATGGTGCTCCGACCCCTACTGTCACTATCTCCGGCTGACAGTTGCTGCACTCGCCCTACCCCCCACCCTAGATGAGTCTCTGCCCTGCCAATCACACTCTCGGTGGCTGGGTGGGGTTACATGTTATGACACGACTGCGTTGTGACGTCACGTTATGCAGCTGCACAGAGGCCATCTGTATTTAAAGCCCGGATGCCAATAAGGAGCCGGGGATACCCTGGAGAGTGGGGACTGGGCGGTAAATGCTGACAGAGAAGGGGCATGACCTAAAATAAAGGGGTGTGGTCACATTGGAATACCCAAATGCATCACTCCAGGGGCGTGTCCTGCATCCCCGGAGATGCTGGGCTGCCCCCGGAGACTGTGCCTGCACTGTTGGCTCCTCCTCTGTGACAGGAACCGATGTGCTGCCGAAGAATGTCACACTGTGGCATAAGAAAGGGAGATGAGTTGCCCGATTGTTTGCTGTGTTTGGCTACAAGCTAGAAGGTATTCTGAATATAGATAATTATGTCCCCCAAATCACAGGGTAACTAGGGCTTACACACCCATTTGCTTGCAGTTAGTATGGCTGTGAGGAAAGCAATTGTCCAGCTTTGGCTTCAATGTAATGCCCCATCTATTTTATTGAACAAGAATAAACTGTCCTTTCTTTACCAGATAGAATGGGTGAAAGTGGCATAAGAAAGGGAGATGAGACTTGACAATTTTTTGACACTTGTGAAAGTTATATTGACCTAAATTCTATTAATAGGCATTGCAGAGTTATGAGCTGCGTATCCTTTCTGGTGACCCTCACATTGGACTGTTTCCACTCTAGTTCCATGGTAGATTTGTACATATTATGTCCACTTGGATTTTTTGCTTTTTGGGCTGTTCCTTAGTTCTGTGGTGGGATGGTGGGTCTACAGTAGTGGAATTAATTCTGGACACTTTCTATAAAAAAATGTTTTATTTGATATTTATGCAGAAAATTCATATTCTGCTATACCAAATCAATACTTTAATGTTTATATTTTAATATATGATGTTTCTACTTAATATTTTAACATAATTTGTCAGAGAGAGAGGAAACAGCGAGAAGGGGATGGAGAGATAGAGGGTGAGAAAGAAAAGAGAGAGAGAAGGTTTTGAAATATACTTACCAGCCACTGTCAGTGGTGAAGATGCAGGCTGTCACCAGTCACAGCAGGCAGCATGCTGTGACTGGTGACAGGTCCCATACAGCATCCACGCAGGCTCATGTGCTTTGTTCAGCACTCAATTCATCCAGACTGTGGCAGCCTTTACAATCAATCCTCAAAGCTAGTTGCAGCTCTTGTCAAAGTGTGAATAACGACTAAAATGGCACTGAATACCTCAAAATGTGTTGACTGGTCGCCAGGGAAGAGAGGCAAAGCCATGACACTTTGTGAATAAGGGTATACCTACGAAGAAATTGCAAAGAAGTTGGGCGGTGAGGCAACGAAGTCTGGTGTAAGGAAACTCTACATAAGGGTTGCGAGCAATGGATCGACGAAATCAGCCACAAGAACTGGGTGAAAGCCCATGCTTACAAAACAAGATGAGCGCAGAATCTGTTGCCTGGCCCTGCAGGACAGTCGAAGGTCTGCAATAGCCATCAACAACATAATGAAAACATTTGGTGTCCAAGTTTGTGACCGAACCATACGAAAAAAAACTTTGCGACAATGGTTTGCGAGCTAGGACCCCGAGAAAGAAGCCATATCTAAACCAGAAACAGAGGCAGAAACGTATAGATTGGGCTCTGGCACACAAGGAGTGGACAGCAGAAGACTGGGACAAGATTATTAGGAGCGACGAGACCAGCATCTTTGAGAGTGATGGAGTGAAATTTGTTCGGCATCAGCCTGGGGAAGATCTTTTGCCTGAGTGCACCACAACAACTGTGAAGCACCCAGTGAGTGTGATGGTGTAGGGCAGCATGGCTAGCCATGTTGTGGGATGTTTGGCTGTCGATGGCAATATCAATCCCAAAAAGCATCAAGAAGCAGTGCTGGAGGCGAAACTGTTGCCCACAATCCAGGATTTGTTCGAAGGGGTCCCACGGAAATGTATCTTTTAGCAGGATGGAGCCCCATGCCACACCACCAACAGTTCCAAGAAGTGGTTCGGTGATCACCAAATCACTGTCTTGCCTTGGCCAGGAAATAGTCCAGATTTAAATCTGATAGAAAATATTTGGTCAAGGCTTAAAGTGATGGTATCACGAAAAAATCCAAGTAACAAGAGAAACCTGAGATCTAGGATGTCTAGTTCACTTGATGCCTCGACGAATCAAAGCTGTTCTTAAAAACAGAGTATATCCAACTAAATATTAATTGTGTATTTCTGAAATTGCATATTTTTTTTCCCTAATAAAAGCATACCTGTAAAACTGTGGTTTTACTGAATTTTTCACTGGAAATTTGACAAATGACAACTTAAAAATAAATAGTAATGATTATACTCACATATACTTCGATTGGAATATGAATTAGAAGTGATTATATTGTAAAAATAATGACTGAATGCAAAATTTTCTAAATTTCCTAAAAGTGTCCAGAATTTATTCCACTAGTGTACTGTAGTCAGATATGGCAGTTTGTTTTGAGTACTGTTTAATTCATTTATTTTGCTTATTTATAATTTATTTACTTTGATATAATTGTTTATTATTGAATACTGTTTGTTGATAAGTTGCAGTGCTTTGTTAATGATGTTTATGGCACTGCTATAAAAGATGTCCTTTTTCTTGTATTACTTTTCATTATTGTTGTCCTCTGTACTAGGGGTGAGCGGGTTCGGATTTCTGAAATCCGAACCCCCCCGAGCCCCCCCGATCCGAGGCCGATCCGAGTCAGGCTCGACTTTTCCCGCCTGACTCGGATCTGAAATCGAGGCAAAACGTCATCATCCCGCCTTCCGGGTCTCGCGGGTTTTGGATCCTATATAAGGTACCCGCGTCGGCGCCATTTTCTCACTCGGCTGTGGACAGTGAAGAGGGAGGGTGGGAGTTAGAGCTGGCTGGGCTGTGTAGTGTAGTGTAGTGCAGAGTAGTGTTGTGCTGTGCTGTGCTGCGCTGTGCTGCTGTTGTCCACTACTTCAAAGTCCATAGGGGCTGGCTGTGTTGTGCTGTGCTGCTGTTGTTAATAGGGGCTGTGTCCACTACTTCAAAGTCCATAGGGGCTGGCTGGACTGTGTTGTGCAGTCAGTTCTCCATAGGGGCTGTGTCCACTCCAAAGTCCTGTGCAGTGTCCCAGTCCTTAAGGGGTGCTGTAGTGTTGTCCAGGGGGTGCTCTGTCCATCAGGGGTGCTCCCCCCAAGTGCTAAAAAAATAATATTTTTTGTGTGTTTGTGAATTGTGTGCGCAGTAGCCGCACGTGCATCAACAAAGTAGTGCCAAGCGTGCGCCTGTGTCATAAGTAAAGGGCCAGCTGGCTTGACCGTTAAAGGGTGCTGTAACCCCCAAAGTACACTCCAGTCCAAACCAAAAAAATATATATTTTCTGTGTTTGTGAATTGTGTGCACAGTAGCCGCACGTGCATCAACAAAGTAGTGCCAAGCGTGCGCCTGTGTCATAAGTAAAGGGCCGGCTGGCTTGACCGTTAAAGGGTGCTGTAACCCCCAAAGTACACTCCAAACCAAAAAAATATATATTTTCTGTGTTTGTGAATTGTGTGCGCAGTAGCCGCACGTGCATCAACAAAGTAGTGCCAAGCGTGCGCCTGTGTCATAAGTAAAGGGCCGGCTGGCTTGACCATTAAAGGGTGCTGTAACCCCCAAAGTACACTCCAGTCCAAACCAAAAAAAAAATAATTTTCTGTGTTTGTGAATTGTGTGCGCAGTAGCCGCACGTGCATCAACAAAGTAGTGCCAAGCGTGCGCCTGTGTCATAAGTAAAGGGCCGACTGGCTTGACCGTTAAAGGGTGCTGTAACCCCCAAAGTACACTCCAGTCCAAACCAAAAAAAAAATATTTTCTGTGTTTGTGAATTGTGTGCGCAGTAGCCGCACGTGCATCAACAAAGTAGTGCCAAGCGTGCGCCTGTGTCATAAGTAAAGGGCCAGCTGGCTTGACCATTAAAGGGTGCTGTAACCCCCAAAGTACACTCCAGTCCAAACCAAAAAAATATATATTTTCTGTGTTTGTGAATTGTGTGCGCAGTAGCCGCACGTGCATCAACAAAGTAGTGCCAAGCGTGCGCCTGTGTCATAAGTAAAGGGCCGGCTGGCTTGACCGTTAAAGGGTGCTGTAACCCCCAAAGTACACTCCAAACCAAAAAAATATATATTTTCTGTGTTTGTGAATTGTGTGCGCAGTAGCCGCACGTGCATCAACAAAGTAGTGCCAAGCGTGCGCCTGTGTCATAAGTAAAGGGCCGGCTGGCTTGACCATTAAAGGGTGCTGTAACCCCCAAAGTACACTCCAGTCCAAACCAAAAAAAAAATAATTTTCTGTGTTTGTGAATTGTGTGCGCAGTAGCCGCACGTGCATCAACAAAGTAGTGCCAAGCGTGCGCCTGTGTCATAAGTAAAGGGCCGACTGGCTTGACCGTTAAAGGGTGCTGTAACCCCCAAAGTACACTCCAGTCCAAACCAAAAAAAAAATATTTTCTGTGTTTGTGAATTGTGTGCGCAGTAGCCGCACGTGCATCAACAAAGTAGTGCCAAGCGTGCTCCTGTGTCATAACTAAAGGGCCGGCTGGCTTGACCGTTAAAGGGTGCTGTAACCCCCAAAGTACACTCCAGTCCAAACCAAAAAAATATATATTTTCTGTGTTTGTGAATTGTGTGCGCAGTAGCCGCACGTGCATCAACAAAGTAGTGCCAAGCGTGCGCCTGTGTCATAAGTAAAGGGCTGGCTGGCTTGACCGTTAAAGGGTGCTGTAACCCCCAAAGTACACTCCAAACCCAAAAAATATATATTTTCTGTGTTTGTGAATTGTGTGCGCAGTAGCCGCACGTGCATCAACAAAGTAGTGCCAAGCGTGCGCCTGTGTCATAAGTAAAGGGCCGGCTGGCTTGACCGTTAAAGGGTGCTGTAACCCCCAAAGTACACTCCAGTCCAAACCAAAAAAAAAATTATTTTCTGTGTTTGTGAATTGTGTGCGCAGAAGCCGCACGTGCATCAACAAAGTAGTGCCAAGCGTGCGCCTGTGTCATAAGTAAAGGGCCGGCTGGCTTGACCGTTAAAGGGTGCTGTAACCCCCAAAGTACTCTCCAAACCAAAAAAAATATATATTTTCTGTGTTTGTGACTTGTGTGCACTGTGTCTGCACGTGCATCAACAAAGGAGCAGCGCCAAGCGTGCGCCTGTGTCCCATAAGTAAAGAGCCGGCTGGCTCATTTCTTAAAGGGTGGTGTAACCCACAAAGTGCACTACTCTCCAGCAAAAATAAAAAAATATTTTCTGTGTTTGTGTGCGCTTTAGCCGCACGTATATATCAATATAACATAAATGGAGGACCAAACTTTCTCCGATAAAAATAAAATAGGGAAAGATCAAGAACCACTTCCTCCTAGTGTTGTTGCTGCTGCTGGGAGTTGTTCATCATCCCAGAGAGGAAGTAGGAACATCACTACTTTTACTAAACAATTGACCCTCCAACAGTCCCTAGCGATGAGGATGAAGTACGACAGCAGTCATCCTGAAGCAAAACGTATAACTGAGGCCTTGACTGCTATGTTGGTGTTAGACGTGCGTCCGGTATCCACCATTAGTGCAGTGGGATTTAGACAATTGATGGAGGTAGTGTGTCCCTGGTTCCAAATCCCGTCTAGATTCCACCTGCATCCTCAAAGCAGCAGCGACAAGCGTGCATCTGTCTGTTAAAGGGTGGTGTAACCCTCAAAGTGTGCTCCACAAACAATAAAAATATTCTTTTTTTTTCTGTCTTTGTGAAATGTGTGGGCTGTAGCCGCACCTGCATCCTTAAAGCAGCAGCGACAAGCGTGCATCTGTCTGTTAAAGGGTGGTGACACCCTCAAAGTGTGCTACACAAACAATAAAAATATTGTTCTTTTTTTTTCTGTCTTTGTGAAATGTGTGGGCTGTAGCCGCACCTGCATCCTTAAAGCAGCAGCGACAAGCGTGCGTCTGTCTGTTAAAGGGTGGTGTAACCCTCAAAGTGCTCCAAAAAATAAAAAACTATTTTTTTAATGTGTTTGTGACTTGTGTGCGATGTAGCCGCACGTGCATCAACATAGTAGCAGCGCCAAGCGTGCGCCTGTGTCATAAGTCAAGGGCTGGTTTGGACATCTGGTCCAGACTGAAGGACGTGCCAACAATTTCTGACAAGTCTACTGTCACTGCATATGATACTGTCCTCAATGCAGCAGCGAAAAGCGTGCGTCTGTCTGTTAAAGGGTGGTGACACCCTAAAAGTGTGCTACACAAACAATAAAAATACTGTTCTTTTTTTTTCTGTCTTTGTGAATTGTGTGGGCTGTAGCCGCACTTGCATCCTCAAAGCAGCAGCGACAAGCGTGCGTCTGTCTGTTAAAGGGAGGTGTAACTCTCAAAGTGCTCCAAAAAATAAAAAACTATTTTTTTAATGTGTTTGTGACTTGTGTGCGATGTAGCCGCACTTGCATCCTCAAAGCAGCAGCGACAAGCGTGCGTCTGTCTGTTAAAGGGTGGTGACACCCTCAAAGTGTGCTACACAAACAATAAAAATATTCTTCTTTTTTCTGTCTTTGTGAATTGTGTGGGCTGTAGCCGCACTTGCATCCTCAAAGCAGCAGCGACAAGCGTGCATCTGTCTGTTAAAGGATGGTGACACCCTCAAAGTGTTCTACACAAACAATAAAAATATTCTTCTTCTTTTTTCTGTCTTTGTGAATTGTGTGGGCTGTAGCCGCACTTGCATCCTCAAAGCAGCAGCGACAAGCGTGCGTCTGTCTGTTAAAGGGTGGTGTAACCCTCAAAGTGCACTCCACAAACAATAAAAATATTCTTCTTTTTTTTCTGTCTTTGTGAATTGTGTGGGCCGTAGCCGCACTTGCATCCTCAAAGCAGCAGCGACAAGCGTGCGTCTGTCTGTTAAAGGATTACATCGGTGACAGCATCCAAGTAGGCATGTCAGACAGTCCGTACCTGTACTGGCAGGAAAAAGAAGCAATTTGGAGGTCCCTGTACAAACTGGCTCTATTTTACCTGAGTTGCCCCCCCTCCAGTGTGTACTCTGAAAGAGTGTTTAGTGCAGCCGGGAACCTTGTCAGCGAAAGGCGTAGGAGGTTGCTTCCACAAAATGTGGAGAAGATGATGTTCATAAAATGAATTATCAACTCTTCCAGGGAGACCAGCCTCCAGAACGTACAGAGGGACCTGTGGTTGTGGATTCCAGCGGGGACGAATTAATACTCTGTGAGGATGAGGATGTACACAACACTGAAGAGGGTGAGGAATTGGTGGATGAGGAGGATGAGGACGACATCTTGCCTCCGTAGAGCCAGTTTGTGCAGGGACAGATTAATTGCCAGCTTGTTTTGTGGGGGCCCAAACGAACCAATCATTTCAGCCACAGTCGTGTGGCAGACCCTGGTGCTGAAATGTTTGGTTTGTTAAAGTGTGCATGTCCTGTTTATACAACATAAGGGTGGGTGCGAGGGCCCAAGGACAATTCCATCTTGCACCTCTTTTTTTTCTTTGAATTATGTATAGTTTGGGGCCTAGTTTTTCAAACTGCCATCCTGTCTGCCACTGCAGTGCCACTCCTAGATGGACCACATGTTTGTGCCGCCTACTCGTATCTCTTAGCATAGTCATCCAGCTACCTCGGTGCAACCTTTTAGACATAAAAACACTATTGTGAGGTGTGAGGTGTTCAGAATAGACTGGAAATGAGTGGAAATTAAGGTTATTGAGGTTAATAATAGCATAGGAGCAGAAAAACCCACAAATTCTGTGATTTTTGCTGTTTTTATGCTTTTTTTCAAAAAAATACAGATCCAAAACACAAAACCCAGAACCCAAAACACGGAAGGGTGGTTTTGGCAAAACCAATCCAGATCCAAAACACGAAGAAAGATCCAGATCCAAAACCAAAACACAAAACACGAAAAGTGGCCGGTGCACACCCCTACTCTGTACACAAATATTGGTTTTCACAAAGTCTGCTGCTTCAGTGTTTTTAGACCTTTTTGTCAGATGTTACTAATACCCCTTTCAGACACCTCGAGAATCCCAGGAATTTGGCCCGCCTCGGCCAAATTCCCGGGTACCGAGTCTGTCTGAAAGGTGCCTACCCGGGAACATGTTCCCGGGTAGCCGCCCCTGCAATCGACCAGGGTTTTTACCCTGCTTCTGTCTGAATGGTGCTACCCGGGAATTTACTACTCCCGGGCAGCACCAAGCAGCTTTTGCATGTAGCTGACAGCGCAGAGCGTCCTATAGGACGCTCAGCGCTGCTGCTTTGAGCTGACAATGCAGGGCATCCTATAGGCCTATAGGATGCTCAGCGCTGCTGCTTTGTTTGAGCTGACAGCGCAGGGCGTCCAATAGGACGCTCAGCGCTGCTGCTTTGAGCTCACAGTGCAGGGCATCCTATAGGACGCTCAGCACTGCTGCTTTGAGCTGACAGCGTAGGGCGTCCTATAGGACGCTCAGCGCTGCTGCTTTGAGCTGACAGTGCAGGGCGTCTTATAGGACGCTCAGCGCTGCTGCTTTGATCTGACAGCGTAGGGCGTCCTATAGGACGCTCAGCCCTGCTGCTTTGAGCTGACAGCGCAGGACATCCTATAGGACGCTCAGCACTGCTGCTTTGTTTGAGCTGACAGCGCAGGGCATCCTATAGGACGCTCAGCGCTGCTGCTTTGAGCTGACAGTGCAGAGCGTCCTATAGGACGCTCAGCGCTGCTGCTCACCACCCCCAGCACCGGCCGGCATTACGATTGGCCGGCTTTTGGCTGGGAGGAGCAGACGGCAGAGAAGAGGCAGGTAAGCAGGAAAACCATGCTCTTGTCTGAAAGGGGTCTACCTGGGAATTTCCCGGGTAGACACTGTAGTGTGAAAGGGGGGTCTCGACCAAATACCCGGGAATTTGCACAGGAAAAATTCCTGGGTCTGAGCAGGAAATTTCCCGGGTTGTATGTCTGAAAGGGGTATAATATGGTATACTGAAGTACAATTACAAGCATTTCATAAGTGTGAAAGGCTTTTATTGACATTTACATTAAGTTTATGCAAAGAGTCAATATTTGCAGAGTTGACCCTTCTTTTTCAAGACCTCTGCAATTCGCCCTGGCAAGCTGTCAATCAACTTCTGGGCCACATAATGACTGATGGCCGCCCATTCTTGCCTAATCAATGCTTGGAGTTTGTCAGAATTTGTGGGGTTTTGTTTGTCCACCCACCTCTTGAGGATTGACCACAAGTTCTCAATGGGATTAAGGTCTGGAGAGTTTCCTGGCCATGGATTCAAAATTTCAATGTTTTGTTTCCGAGCCACTTAGTTATCACTTTTGCCTTATGGCAAGGTGCTCCATCATGCTGGAAAAGGCATTGTTCATCACCAAACTGTTCTTGGATGGTTGGGAGAAGTTACTCTTGGAGTATGTTTTTGTACCGTTCTTTATTCAGGGCTGTGTTCTTAGGCAGAATTGTAAGTGAGCCCACTCCCTTGGCTGAGAAGCAACCCCCCACATGAATGGTCTCAGGATGCTTTACTGTTGGCATGACACAGGACTGATGGCAGCGCTCACCTTTCCTTCTCCGGACAAGCGTTTTTGCAGATGCCCCAAACAATCTGAAAGGGGATTCATCAGAGAAAATAACTTTACCCCAGCCCTCAGCAGCAGTGCCGACTCCAGGGGTCGGAGAACGAAAATAGGGTGTGGCCTAATTACCATAGGCCATGCCCCCTAAGTGATGTTATTTGGAGGCGTGCCCACAGGGCACGCCTCAAATAATATGACTAAGACTAAAACTAAATTTAAAATCCTTGTCAAAATTAACACTGCTCGGGTGGAGGCACTGCACATATAGAAAGGTGAAGAGAGCATATATTTTCAGTTCAACCCTACCCCCTTAAGAAAATGATATTATTAATTTAAGAATACTGTTAAATCCGTCCTTAGTCTTAAAAGATATATATTATTTCATTTGGCTACATGAAATTAAAATTTTAAGTAAAAAGAGTGTAAAGTAAATTTAAGTAAAGTGTACAGTAATCTATGTTTAAAATTACACACTAGTCTTTCCATCTTCGAGTACAGTTTTTGGCTTTTCCTTTTTATTGGGTGTAATTTTTTTGCAAAAATTCTATGTTCAATGTAATTTTAATTGCAATTTGTTAAAGTTATTTTTTTGTTTTCACCAGACATAAAATGTATCATGTATTTCAAAAGTTACATTTTCTTCTCATCTGTCCACAGTCAGTGTTCCTTTTAATGTCACTAATTCTGTTTTTTAGATGCACCCTAACCACCTAGGTTTGCCTAAGTGTAGTGCTCCAAAAATCAGCAATAAAGATCACATTTAATATAAGCTAAGATAATTAGGGGCATATTTATTAAAGAAAATTTGTGAAATATCCCCCGTAAAAACAAATTTTTTGAGAGTACTCACAAATATTAAGGATCCTCTGGATTTACCATGAAAGAACTGCAGCAGATATCTCCCATATCTGCCTTGGCCCTACCATTTACGGCCGCAAAACAGCCTTGGCAGCTAACGCAACCTAAAGATGGCAGCAGCTGCTGCTAACCTATAGTAGCCTATGGATGCATGCGCTGGCTGATGGTCATGCATGTGCATTAGCCGCGGAGGACCAAAGCAGGAAACATCACTTCCAGCTCTTTGCGGGATGAGCTCTTATCAGAGCCCGTGTCCCAGCAAGAGTGCAATGCTAAATTCGGGTTAAAATTTACATTTTTATGTGATAAATGATTTATGCAATATATGATTTATCACATCTGCATTAAAAATGTGTTTTGTGATAAATCTGGCTTTTGGTGTCCCATAAAGATATATAGATTCAAAAAATGAATGACTCAAATAATTTCATGTTACATATTTTCTGACAGCCTTTCACCAAATTGTGGTGCTTGTCCATTTGTTCTTTATCTGACTTCTTCTAACCAGCAAGCCAGGGCAAGAGAGAAAATTTTTTTTTGAAGGATAAGCCATGTTTTCCCTCATTAGAACAAGAGGCCAAGAAATTGTCTTATCTCACCTAATGGACACCTAAAGGGAAGGATGATAAATATATTTCATTTTGGCAATGTTCCACATAATACACCTTACTTACAATACAAAGTACCTAAATCCACAGCTATATCTCATTTAGACAGAATGGCTATATAGTCTGTCTTCCTTCCTGTATTAAAATGTAGCCAAGTCGTCTGCTAACTCCATAGAACTTGAGAGATGAGCGGTCTGGTTTTGCTGTAAACCATACACACCTGAAATAGATAAATAAACAACAAGTCGGGCGCTCCCCACTAAGTTACAATCTATCAATTATTTATCTATCTTAGTTACTTTTGGAGAAAGTGACCTCCATATTTTGAGTCAAGTGGCTGCACTCCCAATTTTGGAGCGCATATCATATTTGTTTGTTTTCATATTGTTTTAGTCACTGTTGTGATTTGCTGCACCATGTTGGGTTACTGGATTGTAACTTAGTGGAGAGCGCCCGACTTGTTGTTTATTTATCTATCTTAGTTATTTTTGGAGAAAGTGACCTCCATATTTTGAGTCAAGTGGCTGCACTCCCAATTTTGGAGCGCATATCATATTTGTTTGTTTTCATATTATTTTAGTCACTGTTGTGATTTGCTGCACCATGTTGGGTTACCGATTGTAACTTAGTGGAGAGCGCCCGACTTGTTGTTTATTTATCTATCTTAGCTATTTTTGGAGAAAGTGACCTCCATATTTTGAGTCAAGTGGCGGCACTCCCAATTTTGGAGCGCATATCATATTTGTTTGTTTTCATACACACCTGAACTTTGGGGTTCCCAAGTCAAACTAAGTCTCAGCTCAGACAAGTTTGGGGTTCCAAAACCGAGCCCCAATTCGGGTCTTCTCTCCAAGTTCGGCATTCGGATCTAAAATTCATATCTTGCTTGTTGTGGATTTCATTTAAGTCCTTCCCTCGTGATTTCAGGTGCTGTGAGCTGGTCAGAAATTACTGATTTCAAATGAATGTTATTGATGTTACTAATACTATAGGAACAAAAACAGGTCCAAGTTACATGATTTTAGCTATTTTTATACATTTTTAAAGATATCCAGAACCGAACCGAAACACAATGATGATTTAGGAGAACCTGAATGAAAATCAAAACATGCACATCTAATATATACTGGGCACCAGTAGCTGGGCCTCACAAAGTGTATTAAACCTTGGAGCGAGATAAAGTGGAGAGGGATTAATAACAAACCAATCAGCTTCTAATTGTCATTTTACAGGCTGTGTTTGAAAAAATAATTGCAGCTGATTGGTTGGTACTTTATCTCTCTCCAAGCTTTGATAAATCTCCCCCCAAAACACTCCACTCAATGGGGGGGTATTCAATTAGCCGCATGGTTTACCCCGTGACTAATTGCGAGCCAAAATCCCTGTGGCAGGGAGAAAGGCTATTCAACTAAATAGCCTTTTTCTCTAGCTGAAAAATCTTTTTTTTTCCCGCACGCGAGCCCGATTTGGTGTTTTTTCCATGGACTTTACCTCACTGCTCCATGAGCTGCGAGGTTCAGTCCGACTGCAGGGAAATCCTCTCTTATTGAATATCTCCAGCGCGGCAATTAAATACTCCCAAATGAAGCTGTGAGGATCATACTTCTAGATATATGTTGAATATTTAGTATATTCTTGTTTTCTTCTGGTGTCAGTCTTACACATATAGCACATAGAACCATATACAGTATGGTGCAGTGCAATACCTACTTCTTTTTTCCATTGTAAAGGAGCTTATGGATAGAAAATGACATTGTCACCAAATATACCTGGAGCAAAAAGAAAGTATGACCACATAGTAGCATGTACACTGGTGAGGATGTATAACCAGTGTATCTGGTTTTATAGTAATGAACTTAGTGATTTGCCAACTGTGAAATAATCATTAATTAATCACTGTCAAAAAAAGAGCAAAAGTTCAACTCCCTAACAAATATATAATGTATGATGATAGACAAACTAAACATATCAAGAATGAAATCTTACATACTTCACTTTCTGAAGGATACGCCATTAAATAATACAAAAGATGTTCTAACATTTACTATTGATCACAATGGGGCTCATTTACTGCACACTGAACATACATAGGTAAAAACACAGGCTTATTTGCTAGTGTCTTTTTCTCTGCATGTCCAGCTCAAACAGTGGTATGTGTACCAGGTGTATGTCAGGATAGCTTGATAGTGAAACGCATCAGTGTTTATTGCCTCTACCCACCTAACTGTGCCACAGAATCACCAAACATTAGAAAGCCTGAACCAGCTTGCAGGATCCACCAAAGTGAAATTATCATCTTGGACATTCCAACACTTTCCAATTTCATTTGGACTATATCTAATACAGACTCAGTAATCATCTGAGAGCTCCAACTCTCCGTACTGAGGATAAACGTACTAAAAGGACTACCCCTCAATCGGTGAAGAGACATGGTAATTATATACTTATTGGACAGTCCTGCTTATAGAGACAAAATTTATCAAGACTGCTGGTTATCTTTATTTGTTCCAAAAGCATATATGGGAACTGGCTTTTTTGTATATATACTAGAGACAATAAGGGTGAGGCAATTTGCTGACATATATGAGATATGAATTTTAATGTGTACTTTTATGAATTTTTTTGTATATTAAACTGATATATTTTTTATTCCATCCATAGCTATATATCAATATTTATTTAAATCTTTTGTATATGAATTCATTGTAGCGCTACTATTTTTGTGTGTTTCCCTATATATAAGGGATTGACTACCCCTAACCTAGTAGCTGCTTGGCTAAATAGACTACATCAGCATGTGTATACAACCTTAATTGGTATCTACAATTAGCTTGATAGGGGGCCTGATTCTGATATGTACATAAACCTGATGATTTGCATAATATCCGATGTCCTGCGTGATCGCTCACAATCTTCCCTTATGTCAAACATGCTGTGGCATTTCAGGGACAGAGCGGGGGAGACCGGGACTGTTGTACAAAACGGAGGCCTGTGGTCCCTGATTTGCAAGCGTGCCAAGCCCAGGGTCTGCATCATTGGAAGCAGACTTCATGGACCTGGCAGAGGGGTTCTGATGGCCAGGCTGAGTAAGATTTGGCTTACGTAGCCTGGCCGAGGGCAGTGACCATCGCGACCAGGTCGGGATGGTCATCTGAAGCAGCATCTACGGATGCTGATCGCAGATGCATACAGGAAGTGTCTATTTCCTACAGACACCTCCTGCAGCATTTGTATTTAGTTGGACAGTATTGCACAGCCGCTTCCTTGCAGTTATGCAATACTGCCCACATTGAAATCAGACCCAGAGTTTGTAAATTCTAAAAATTGCTTTAACCTATTTGTTCCATACTTGACCACTCTTTCGAACAACCGTATTTAGGGGAGAGTGTCCTGGCCCCCAGAAAAGTAAACAAGTCTCTCGCATATCGACGCTTTCCAGGTAAAGTGTATGGATACCTATTTAAAACGTCTATGCAATCCTGTCTATACCTCCTAAAATCCTGCCTATACCTTCTAATAATTGTCGCTATTTAGCGTAATGAGTTGCACAAGAAATAAATGCTTTCAGACTTTGAGTGTAGTTCCAAAGCACAAAAAGTTATTATTCAATATAAAAATAGATGGTTACACGCTGTGATCTAAAGACAATTAGCGCAAATAAATCATACAGATCCAAGGTACAGTTGTTACATACGCACGCGCTCTGGGCCCAGATACCGGCATCAGTATAGAAACCTCCGTCAACAGCACAGCAAGAAGACTGGCATCCAAGTTTAGAGAGCCCACATATATACCCTTATAGAGATAGGCAATACAATAGAACAGTTTGGCATGATTCCATTGGTTCTTCTTCCTGGTTCTTCTGTTACAGTATAGTTCATAGGTCAATTCAAATGGACACAAACAGCCTCCAAAAGCCCTTTGTGTCCTTTTTCCCACTGCATGCTAATCTAAGCTGATAACATTACAGAGTACATTTTAATGTTTTAACTCTCTATAGTCCATAGTTTGCAGACGCATGTTGCGATCTTCTCACCGATGATACCGGAAATCTGTTGAGACACAGTGGATCAGTACAACACCAAACACGGTCTGCTTACCATGTACTAAACCTTAGATATCAAATAACCTTTATTTCACAACATTAATAATTACTGGATAAACTGGATAAACGTGTTTGTGGAGTACATCATGGTACGTGTTTTGTAGGGTTAATCATTTTATATGTTGTAGTGACTGTGTATTTATATGATGAGGACTTTTAACTTCTTTCTATTGCGTGGGAATCGCACAATGCTAAATAATAGCATTGCCGTATGTACTTATAATGGGCGAGATTCACTAAAATGGCGCTGGGCGGCCAGTCGCAAAATGGCATCTCGTTGCCATTCGCAAAATGGCGTCACGCAGATTTAATTTTAAACCGATCCTGTCTCAGCCTATTATCGGGCTTCGACAGTCCACCCTTTTATAGCAAACAACATGCTATCATACTCTGATTTTAAAATTAATTTAGGCTTACATTATGACACATTATTTAATGTTAATTTATGGGATGGCACACGGTGGTTCTTAATCCAACAATAATGTGTCTCTAGGAGGGGACATAAAACTACCCTTATACACACTCAGCGGATCTTGGAAGATCATGGGAAAGATGTGGGGATGCACCAATCCTATATAGGAAGTCTTGAGGGGGAATAGGGACTTACACTATTTAAGATGTTTTAAAATAACATTTTAATAACACATTTTTATGCATGTCTAAATCTTATACATCATATGATGGAACCTTCTAGTTCAGGGTTGTAATGCAGTCCTACATTTACCTCAGTATTGATATTCATAATTTCATTCTTCCGATTTACCTTATCTTTACATTTTCCACATTTCAACACAGTAGGAACACACCTGACACATAAGCCAATTACTATGATGACAACCAATATGAGGATGAGGAGTTTACCTATGCTCGCAATCATTTCCTGGATCCACTCTCTTAGACCTGAGAACCATTTCACTGGGTTCAACCATGAAACCCATTCCTCTACCTTCTCCTCTACTTCAGCCACTGAAGCATTATGGTTCTTTTGAAATTCCCATTTTAACTGCAGAATTTCATCCATCTTCCGGTCTATCACCTCCTTGGGATCGCTGGTATCATTTGTAATGTAAGTGTAACATTTTGCACCAAATTGGGTGGCCAAAGTTATGCAATACACTCCAGTGACAGCTGTTAAATAATTTAACACTAGTCTATGTTGCACGAGTTCTTTCTTGTAAGCTTGCAACTCCCTACCTGTATACCTGAATGTGTCATCATACATCTCAGTGATATAATTTATTAATTTAGTAAGATCTTGGATATATCTAAAATTTAGTGTACCCCGAGCAATCCTGGTGGGATCCAATGTTACCAAAACTAGAAAGCCAGTTGTCTCACTAATTAACTGTGTGGCTTTAGGCACGTCACCAGGTATCATATTTCTTTTGTCTCTGTGTTCATACTGTGTGTGAAGATATGGTGATGGTGTGTTTTTATGAATACCAAGCATTTCACCATGTGTAAGGGTCATAACTTCTGGAACTACTCTTCCCAAATAACACAAACCTTCGGAACTCGGAGACAGCCACTAAGTGTTTTAACTGTCTGGTACTGGTGGAGTTTAAAATGGGGTGGTTTGATATTAAGACATTTTCCATCCAGTGTCTTCACTTTTTGAAATTATAAAATTTCAGAGATATTTAATGGAAATGGCACTAATCCTACATTATGCTGTCCTTGGGGTATGTGAGAGCACACCCAACAGTTGGTTTGGTTCAAATTTTGCCCACCATGGTGTGATAATCCTCTAGAGGCTACCCACCCCAATACTGATTATACTTAGGTTGACACCATTGGATGCAATTCTCATCAATTACGGACCCACAGAACTCACACATACAATAATCCTCAGATGATAAACCTTCACACTGTCTCCAAGTATCCAAAATATCAGATCTCTTAACAATTACTGTACTAAGATTGGTCAGACACTCCCCTGATTGGCATAGCACTCCTCCTCTTGACTCCACTCCATCAATACTGCCATTAGCTCCCATCTCCTCTATCAGTCCCCCCATCACAGAAACCAGAAATCCCCGAACAAACCAGGATGATGGAAACTCTGGAAGAGAATACAAAAATGAACACAGCAGACCAGTCCATTGCCGTAGCAAGGACCTGCAAATTTCTTTAGTTCAGATATCTCACTGCAACCTTTTAACTCTCCCGGAACAAGATCGCGATCGACAGGTCCACGTTATCTGCCTCGTCTCTGCTTTGTATCTCCACCAGTTGGTTGACCTTCTTACAGTGTGTGGAATGGACCCAGGTATCTCTCTCCACCACCTTCAATGAGGTTGTATTCATCAGCAACACCTGATATGGACCTTCCCACAGATCAGTCAAACAACCTGAATGCAAGAAATTTCTGATAATAACAAATTCTCCAGGTTTAACATCATGACAGTTTGTTTCAGGCATATCATGTGACAACAATTTCAGTTTCTGCTGTTGCTGTTTTAACTGTTTACTCATTGTTATAAGATACCTTACAGTTACCTCATTGTTACCTTTCAAATCTTCCTGCGGACTTATAATCAAATGAGGTTGTCTACCAAACAGTATTTCAAAGGAGGACAGATTAAGAGGGGGTCTAGGAGTTGTCCTGATACTATGAAGGACAAGCGGTAGTGCTTCTGGCCAACCTAGTCCAGTTTCCGACATGATTTTACTCAATTTGTTTATAATAGTACCATTCATCCTCTCCACCTTGGCACTGGCTTGCGGTCGGTAGGGGGTATGAAGTCGACTATTAATATCCATCAGCTTTCACATATTTTGGAAAACATCACCTGTGAAATGAGTACCCCTATCACTCTCAATAATTTTAGGGATGCCGTATCTGCATACAAACTCCTGAACAATTTTCTTGGCTGTAAACGCAGTATTAGTGGCAGCTGGATATGCCTCAGCCCAATTAGAAAACACATCAGTGCACACTAATACATACTTGAGATCCTGCAGGGTGGTATTTGGATGAAATCAATTTGTATTACCTGGAAAGGTCCGTCAGTCGGAGGAATGTGGGATGGTTCGGTAGGGATCATTTTCCCAATGTTTTTCCTCAAGCAGGTCAGACAGGACATTGCTCTCTTCGCTTGAGAAGAAAAACCCAGTGCACACCACTATGCTCTCACCAATTTGCACATACCTTGCTTTCCCAAATGAGTCAGACCATGCACTGCCTCAGCCAGGCTTGGGTAGTACACCTTGGGAACCCCTGGCTTACCTTGTCCATCTCTCCAGAGTCCAGAAGACTCTTGCCCACATCCCTTGGACTTCCAGACTGCCTTTTCCTGAAAGGAACACAAATTTTGCATCGCAATTAATTTCAGCATGTCAATCATTTGAAAAGTCATCATTTGTTTAGTTGGTACATTCATTTTTAACCCTGCTGCCCATTTTGCAGCTTCGTCTGCCCTGTTGTTGCCCAGTGACACCGGATCATCCTCACATGTATGGGCTTTACACTTAATTACCACCACTGTCTTAGGCAATTGGATTGCTGTCAATAGTCCTTTTATATGTCTGGAATGTGCAATTGGTGTGCCTGCTGCTGTCATAAATTTTCTCAGACACCATAGAGCGCCAAAATTGTGTACTACCCCAAAGGCGTACCTAGAATGGCCCCTGCATGCTCCAGAATTCATTGTTTTAGGTTCCTGGAGGTCATCCCGACATACTTAATGTTGCAACTGCAGGTAAGACAGTAAACAACACATGTAGGATTACAATTAATAAAGTCCCTTATCCGGATTTTAGTTCCATATGTATCATAAACGGTATCGCATTTAGTCATATATTGACATGCTTTGCATGTACCGCATGCATAAGAGCCTTGTATTTTACTCTCCCCCCTAGGGAATTTGACATAGTGACTTTGGACAAGATTGTCTCTCAGATTTTTTGCTCAGCGCCATCCCATAGTGACCTTGTCGTCCAAAATTTGAGCTAAATCCTTGTCTAGATGAAGAACTGGCCAATGTTGTTGGATGATGCTCTGAATGGTTCTCCATTCTTTACAAAAGTTGCCTATAAACCTTGTTTTTTCTTTATCGGTTTTGTCCTTTCTTACAATCCCCTTCTGGTTCTCATCTCTGAAGATCAGTTGGACTCTGTGGGTATCTAAAATGCTTTATTGGGCTCGCTTGATGCATCTCCTACTGTATCCTCTTTCTATCAATCTGTCCGTTAATTCAAGACTCTTGGATCGGTATGTTTGTGCATCTGAGCAATTGCGTTTCAACCGTAAGAACTCGCCTTTGGGAAGATTCTCAACTGTAGGTGGAAAATGTGCACTAGTCTGGTGTAACAGGCTATTAGTTGCCATATCCTTATGATACAGTTCGGTATGTATAATCCCCTCATTTGTCTTGCAAATTTTCAAATCCAGGAAAGGTATTTGTTTTTGACTGTAATGGTAAGTCAATTTGATGTTATCATTGTTCTTATTAAGTTGTTCCTCTCCTTCCCATATCATAAGGATGTCATCGATGTATCTCCACCAACCACCAACAAATCTCGTATATTGGGCCTGATTCAGAGCCGGACGCAAATGGTCGATCGTACGTTCGGCGTACGTGCCGAAATATGTAAATTTAAGCGCGTAATTTCGAACGCTCCAAAAAATCCACCCCAAAGACTACTGACCCCTCCTCTACCTAATGAGCGAGCCAAATAGCGAGCGTACATCCCCAATGTGGCCTGCAGGGAACGCATGCACAAGTACACACCGGAAGTGGGCCTGTCAGATTCCGATTACCTGCTCGTTTATTCTGCCTACCTCCCTCAATCGTATCATGGCAATCAATATATCAATGAGCTTAATTGCTCTTCACATGTTTTTTTTTTTTTGACATGCAATAAACTTTACTCTTGTCCGTGTTTGTGTTTACCCGCAGAATAAGTACGGCTTAAACATTCGCTTTCATTTGTCAAAATACATGTTTGAGCCAATTATCCATTTGTTTTCTGTGTTTTTACCCACGCATATTTTACTGGGTTCATTTCTTTATTTAAATTAGCTTACGCATGTCAGTGCATCAAGCCTATCATAACTCTCAATAGATTTTTGGCCCTGTCGAACACATGACTCATACACTAACCAATAGAATGGGTCCTGTTAATTACCCAAATACATTAGCCAATCAAAATTATTTTCTGGTCTTTATTAAAACTGTTTTATTAAAAATACACCATTGTCATCATCACCAAGCGCGAGCTTCTGGTATTAACAGAGGTGATGGACAGGCGGATCACCAGCCAGCCTCCCCCCATCACCAATCGTGAAAAGCGTTCCGCATATGTGGAGGTACGTGGATGCCTGCGTTCCTTCGGCTCATGCCGCCAGATCGGCCAGCTGGAGCGCAGGTGGTCCGACCTTCAACGGCGGACGCCCCGCTTGCTGGCATGCTTTCGCATGCAGATAGCGGAAAGTAAGTTTATATGACTTTGGTTTTCATGTTTATCTTTGTGGCCCTAACTGCGTGTGCATGTTTTCTTGTATGGCCTGTTTATTCTTTGTACTCATATCTGCATGTGCATGTTTTCATGTATGGCCTGTTTATTCTTTGTACTCATATCTGCATGTGCATGTTTTCATGTATGGCCTGTTTATTCTTTGTACTCATATCTGCATGTGCATGTTTTCATGTATGGCCTGTTTATTCTTTGTACTCATATCTGCATGTGCATGTTTACATGTATGGCCTGTTTATTCTTTGTACTCATATCTGCATGTGCATGTTTTCATTTTTTGGGGTTCAACAATTAGCGTTTAACAAGGTAATGTTCTAAACTAACCTCAATTTGTTTTCCATCATTTAGGGGCAGAGCGAAGACTACGGCGTCATCGCCGTCAAAGACGGCGCTCTCGTCCCCTCTCCCCAACCCCCAGCCAAATCCCCAAAATACCCCAAATTCCACCTCCTCCCCAGCCTGCCCAGACCCTGTCGCCCATCCCTCTGTGCTACTTCCCCTCCATCCCAATTCCCCCTCCCCTCAAACCACCCCTCTCTTGACCATCCCATCGCCGGAATCGGTCATCACCCCTCCCACCTCCTTGGGAAATTTGGCCACCTCCGAGGAGGACGAGGGAGTTGTTTCGGGGCCAGCCGTCATTCAGAACGGTATGTTTCCCTTTTATCCTTTTTTGTTGTTTAAAATGTGTTGATCTAATCCTGTGTCTGTGCCTTTTCCTTTTTTTGGTTTGCCAAAAGTTTTGTTATATATCAGTTTGTATTTACATTTTACTGCTGATTTCCCCATACACATATCCCACATGGCAAAACAGTCAAACTTGTCTGTCTGGTTTTTTTTATTTTTTTTTTATGGTTTTTTGTGTGTCCATTTTTTGGGGCTTCTGGGTTTTGATAAAAATGTGCTTTTGGTCACACTATTGTCATTTTTTGATAACTCTCTTTTGCTTGTGTTTTTTGGGAGATTCTTAAATTATGTAGAAAGCCCCACAATTTTCTAACCCACAGAGGACCAGAGGCGTTTGGCGGACCTAGCCGGGTGCGTACAAGTGATGCGGGGCCACGTGATCGGCCTGCTGGTGGTCCTGGATCGTATGGCAATGATCCTGCGTCCCTAATTTTTTTTTTTTATACGCAAATTAGGTTTCATAATTAAAAAGTTAAATTTTGAGTTCAGTCTCATTCCTTGTCTCCAAATCTTAGATTGTTTACACTTACATAAGTAGACTCTTGCAGCAAGTATTTGCAACTAATGTCACTAAGATTGTGTGTTGTTGATTTTTAGAAAACAGGCACATGAAACAGCTAACACGGCATTTTTTTTGTTTTCCTTTTTTCACTTTGTAAATTTTACATGTTCCAATTTTGGGGGAAACCTGCTTAGGCCGAGATTCCAAAGCATACTGATTCTACATAATACCTTTTGGTGTTGGTTTGGACCCAGAAAGCATAGTTAAATAATGTGCAAATTGCGACATTACAGGATTAACCCTTAAGCAAATGTAATGTGGGTGAACCTGGTTACACTTGCTTGTAATGTTCAAGAACATTTTTGGAATTACAAAAGCAAAAAATTTATTCACCACATAAATAAAAAACCAAAGTGTTGGCTCACAAACAATACACACAGTGATAACAAAATGTAAAAACCATCAAACACCATAAGAAAAAATTAAAGATAAATCAAGAACTGGTTGACGAATGAGCATGCCAACATGATTCCACAAATGTTGCGTTTCAATATTGGGTCCAGAATATATATCCAATGTGTTCCCATGAAGGTTTGTTTTGGGTAGCAGGAAGTAGTCATCGTTTCAGTCCAAAAGATTAAGAAATCAAACAGAAGATGGGAAATAATAAACAAATTAATTAGATGGTCTCCAAAAATCCTTACCACATTGTGTCAAAGAACTTCTTTTGTGCCAATAATTACCTAAAATATCTGGCCACCACATCATCGCGTATGACTCCCCCACATACTGCCCTCCAACCAACCTTGGGGGGGCCATCCTCAGGCAAGGCATCCTCTGGCTGCATTGGGACACCACTCCATATGGTGATGTTGTGAAATATCCCACACAGGACCACAATTTTCGAAACCATATCCGGCAAATACATGAGCTCGCCTTTTAAAAGGCCGATACAGCGCTCCACCACTTGCCTGGTGGCTGTAAGTGCAGAATTAAAATTACTTTGTGGCCCTGGTGTGGGAGCCAAATAAGGAGTGAGCAGCCAGGGCATGCAAGGGTAGCCACTGTCTCCTGTGAAAAAGAAGTGACAACATCAGGAACACTGTGTATCAAACTTAACATTGTTATGTACTAAAGGTCTCCACTTACCCAGAAGCCACGCATCACCAGCTTGTAGGTTGTCTAATTTTTGCCATATCCCTGATTGCCGGATGACGAATGAGTCATGTGCACTCCCGGGTAATTTTGCATTCAGGGACAGGATCTGGAGGGAGGCATCACATACCACCATTACATTCAGTGAGTGATAGTGTTTGCGGTTCCTAAAAATGGCCTCCAGCCGTGCTGGAGGCTGAAGTGGTATGTGAGTACCATCCACAACCCCTATGATGTGTGGGAAGCCAGCTATTTGGTAAAAATTGGCCTTGGCCACACTAAGGGCACCCATATCCAAAGGCATTTTAATAAAATGATGGAGGTGCTTGAAAAGGGCCTCCATCATTGCCCTCAGGATCCTGGAAAAGGAGGATTGGGAGATTCCCGCAACTATTCCCACCGTGGTTTGAAAGGATCCTGAGGCACAGAAATGTAACACTGCCATAAATTGCGTAAGTGGTGGTATTGCTGTAGGACTGTCAATTTGTCGCTCAAGATCACTCTCTATTAATGAGAGAGTGTCTATGATGATTTGGGGCGGAAGACGGTAGCGTCTTAACACCTCATCATCGGGCATTCCAAAAAGGGTGACACGTGTTCGATATATCTGGGGCCTTGCACGCCTACGATGCCTACGCCTGGGACAAGATTGAGGTTGGTCGGCTTCCGGGAGCATGGCCACAACAATCCGACCAAGATCAACCTGAAATGGCAAGAATTGAATGTAAGGTTTGTTTGCCCCCCCCAAAAAAAAAAATACTTATCTTTATGATACAATCCAATGATGCTTACATGCCGGGGTATTGTCATGATTTACCAAGCCTAAAAAAAAAAAAACCCGAACAATGAAAAAATTTTGGGTGGCCATTTAGGATTCAAAATTGGGTAAAAGACAAAACATAAAAGGGGATAAACACACATTTCTCCAAAGAGCAAAACGACAGTGCGCAGACTTCCACAATTTGGGACCCAAAAAACAAACAAGATTGCTAACGGTAAATCTCAACCAATTTAACTACAGAAAAGAAGCAGACAAAAATGCGCTAATTAGTTCGCAATTACAATACAGAAAGAAGCAGAGAAAAATGCGCTAATTAGTTCGCAATTACAATACAGAAAAGAAGCAGACAAAAATGCGCTAATTAGTTCAGACATTTAGGAAACACAAAACCAAAGGTAAAAACTGTAAGGTGAACAAAAGTTGCAAAAAAAATGACATGAACATTTAATAAACAAGTGAAAATCCAAACTTACCAATACAGGATATATAAGTCACCGGAGAAAAAGGTCATTGGGGCAGAGCCAAAAGAAACCTACCAAAGGATAATTGTGAAAAAATTAGAGAACAAAATTTAAAAAAAAGAAGGATAGCCAAATTGAACAAAAGGAAGACGGCAAAAAACTTACCAAAAAAATACACGACAAATAAAAGAACCACACCAAAAAAAGCGAACGGAAAGATAAACTAAAAAAAAACGCACAAAAAAAAACGCCAAACACCGCCAAATACAATTCCCGCCAACAATCCACTCCGACTAACGTAACCTCCAACAACCAACACCCGCCATCTAGACTCGAGATGGCCAAAGCCATAAATAGTGTTTATTTTCCCGCTCAAATTAAGGAGGGATCATAGGAACGCACAATCAATGATGCGGACGAAAAATAAGGACGCATGTATAAATACGTCACGACCAAAAAAAAATGGTCTGGTGTATTTCTTGTTTTGATATAAGAAATGGCTACAGACCAGCCAAACAATGGCCAAGAGGCGGCCGGTAAGTTTTTCAGGCATTTCCAAACAAGGATTATTTTGAAACATAATATAGTGAAAGTTTGCACGCTACAATTTCTAAATTTTTTTGAAAATAGGTGTGGAGGATCACATGGAAGAGGCTGCTGGGCCCAGTATTCCGGGCAAAGCAGGAAAAAAGAAAAGGCAGCACAATTCACAAGAAAGGAGATGGAGGTTTTGGTTCAGAAGTGTGTGGACATCCTGCCACAGGCAGACAGGAATATGGGTGCAAGCCAGAAGTGGAGAATGTGGGAGGAGATAGCCAGTGCTGTCAATAGGGTGGGTGATTATGTCCATCTAGCCCGGGATGTCAAACGGCGGTAAGTAAAAACTTGACCCCCCTAAAAAAAAAAAATGAAATAATGCAGGAATAATGGCTACTTTTTCACCCACAGATGGCAAGACTTCAAATATCGCCTGAAACAAAAAATGGCGGACAGGGCTAGGCATGCAAGGGGGACAGGTGGGGGTCCCACCCCTGTGTCATTGGAGTTTAATGATTTGGAAGAGCTGGCACAGGGGTGTGTGCAGGATGTGGAGGTGTTTGGCGTGTCCAACATGGATACGGATTTGCCAGACTTTGCGGCTCCTCATGTTGTCCCAGGTAAATGTTGTGATGTAACCAACTCGGAAATGTTATTGTGACAATATGTAGATTGTAATGCTCCTCTTTTCTCTTTTTTCTCACAGAGACACAGGCGGATGAGTCTGCTCCAGAGGGGAGCCTTGGCCGCAGAATTTCTGCTGGCTCTGCAGGGGAGGAACCAGTACATCCGGCTGAGGACCCTGCAGAAGCCAGTCTTGGGCAATCCCCCTCACAGGCAGTGGCACTCCTCACAGAACTCAATTTTAAATCGGATTCCCATACGGAGATTCTGCAGAGGATGGACGCCAGTCTGCTACGGGTGGCTGAGGCCCTGGAGCAAAATGCGGCGGCCAACGTGACCATTGGTCAGGCCCTGGCTGAAAATACCAGGGCCAACATCTGAAACGCCAATGCCCTGGAGCAGCTCGTTCATCAGCACATGGTGGAGCCGACCTCCCTTCCTGCCGGAACATCAGGATCCTCCACCTCTGGCACAACAAAAGCCATTCCTCTAAATGTGCCTAGCCCTGTGCCTAGTCCAGAGGCCACAACATCTGCCTCTGGACAGGCCAGCCAGAGGACATCCCGGAGCCCACCCTACCCCAGCCAAATGGGGAAAGAAATGATGACAGCACTGGCTACTTTGCCCACACACCTTCTGTGCTTGCCCCATATTCCTTTCTGGCCAAAACTTCCCTCTCCTTTCTTGTGAATTGTTTTTAATATTTTTTTCATTTGTGTGCAAAAAATATCATTTAATCCAAAAATATGTGTCAAATATTAGTGGGTAACAAGGACCCCAAAAATGTACATGACAATGCACATGATTTGCTTAAAAATGTGTTTGGCAAATAAAACCTACAAATTGTTCTCAACTGTATCGTGACATTAATTGAAAATTGTTTTATAGTTAATTCTGGCCCACAAGGGAAAAACGAAATCTGAGTTTGGGACTTTCAAAAAATCAAGGGTTAAAACAAAATGTTACTTTAAAAAACACTTTGAAATAAATGTTAAAAAAAAAAAAACAATGCAAAAGGTTACAATACACACAAAGATGAATACAATATTGTTACAAAATGCAAAAATACTAACCAAATTGTAAAATACATTACTACCAAAAAACGCTAATTGATTGTGTAATCCTGAAATTAGCAGCCGAGATTTTCAGCTGCGTACGGTTTTGTGCTATTACAAAGTGAAAAAAAAAAAAAAAACAAGCTGGTTTTCAATCCAAAATTGATTGTTTATCTGACAAGCCGTGATAAATCAATGAAACATCGTGGAGGCCCCGGCAAAAGGACAAGGCCATCGCCATTGTGGTCGAGTAATCCAGACCCTAAGCTGTGCGAGCAGTTTGAATGGAAAGAGGATCAGCCAGTGACGTATGAGTTGGTACGAACACATTGGACGTTCGCATGAGCTAATTTATGTATGCCCCAAAAACGCCTCGCCACGCCTGCGTTTTTCCATCTCCACCCCCGTCACCACCCAAAAACGGCCTGTTCTGTCAATCACATTTGACATGTCACTTCCTGTTCGCAATTTGCCGAACGAGTGAAAAAAAACTCGCAATCTGCCGTACGCACATGCGCAGTGTTACACCGGTGCATGCGCGGTGTCACAACATCGGAATGCAAGGAGCGTACTGCTGTTAACGAGCGGCTCTGAATGAGGGCCATTGCTCCAAGGTCTCTCTGAAAATGAACTGCTGCTCCCACCTGCCCATGAAGAGGTTGGCATAAGTGGGGGCACAAGCAGCCCCCATCACCGTCCCCCTCATTTGCAGGTAGAAGAGGTCCCCAAAGGTAAAATAGTTTTTGGTCAGAATGAATTTCAGAAGGTCTAAGAGAAATTGATGGAATTGACAAGGTTCTTCCATTTGAAGAAAATATGCAATTGCCTGGGTTCCTATATCATGATCAATACATGTATACAGGGATACTACATCCAAAGTAATAAGAAAATGTTGTTTCTCCATCCTAACATCATGCAACTTTCTGAGGATATCTGATGTGACAAATCTACTTGCATTTTCAGAGAGACCACCCACACCAGAAACTATGGGTCTCCCTGGTGGGTCATGAAGGTTCTTATGAACTTTTGGAAGTAAATAAAGTGTAGGGACTTTTGGATTTTGCACTCTCAGGTATTCATATTCTTGTTTGAGAATAGTGCCCTCATTTCTAGCTTTATCTATCATGTTGTTGTATAATATGGTAAAGTTATCTGTGGGATTGAAAATAATGTTTTTATAACATTCTTTATCGTTAAGTTGTCGCATTGCTTCCATTTGGTACATATCTATAGGCCAGATAACAACATTACCTCCCTTATCAGAGGGTTTAATAATAACCCCCTTCCAATTTTTGATGTTCTTCAGGTCTTGAATCTCCTGTTTGTTGAGATTGCCCATAGTGCGCGGTTGTCGTTTAATTTTCATATGTAGTTCCTCTAAATCTTTGGAAACCAGTTCTTGAAAGATTTTAATTTCCAGGCTAATGGACTCTGGAGGAAAAAATTTCGATTTTTTTTTCTTAAATAAAGGTCTTTTCTGTTGTTCATTCATATAATTGCCTTCTTCTGGAAGTTCTTCAAGTGTACGAATGACTTCTAATTCATCCTCAACCCAATCCAATGTCTCTCCGGATATCGGATCTATCAGGATCATATTGGTGTCATCCTTTTGGTCTTTGTTCAGATTGATGAAGTACTTTTTAAGTAAGAGCTTGCGTCCAAATAACTTCAAGTCGGTTTCCCAACCAAACCAATCGAAAGAGTGTGTTGGGGAGAAGGAAAGTTCTTTATTAAGTACAGATGTTTCTGCTTCAGTAAGAATTAAATCAGATAAGTTGATAATCCTCAAATTGGAATTCTCAATTATTTCTTTTGAATCCTGGTCGAGTATCTGAGTGGCAGTCGATGTTCCCATTCTAGTTGTTCCTCTGCACTTCTTCTTGCTCCACCTCGTTTTCCTTTTGAACTGAATTTGGTGCGTCCTCCTCTGCTTAATCCTAAAAAAGCAGATGATGGATGCTGATCATCAAATCTATCTTGTCGCGAGCGGGATATTTGAGATGTATTCTGATTATCTGAAAAGTCCTCCCTTCAGGTGACGATTCCAACTCCGGTGAGGTATATGTTTCTTGTGGTTTATAGTGAGGTTTATTATTATATGATTTGTTCCACGTGAAGATATTCCCAGAGAGAAAGTCCCGTCTATCTCTGTTAAATTTGAGCTTCTTCCTCTCAGTGAACTCCAACTCATGTTTCTAGTTTTTTTTGTGTTTTTCTACCGTTTTTTTAAATGTTGACTCCTTCTCCCAATTTTCCAATTTCTTCCCAAGTATCTCAATTTCTTTTTCACATTCGTCTAATATAATGTGATTATGTTTTGTTAGATGTCATAATCCCTGGGTTAGGCAGTGTCCCAAGTATTTAACCCTGGACTGGCATGGCTGTAGTTTGTCCTTGGTAACCTTGTGTCCTGTTTGCGAGAGATGAAAAGTTTATAAAAGTTTAGTATCATTTAAACATGACATAAACGAATCAGAACATAACAATAAATTGTCCACATATTGTATTAGAACAGATCCATTGGCATGTTGAAAAGATTGTAAACAGTCATGTAAGGCCTGGGAGAAGATACTGGGGCTGTCTATGAAACCCTGGGGAAATCGTGTCCATGTGTATTGTACACCCCTGTATGTAAAAGTGAATAGGTGCTGACAGTCAGGATGAAGAGGTACAGAGAAGAAAGCAGAACAGAGGTCAATGACAGTGAAATGGGTTGCATTTGGTGGGATCTGTATAAGAATGACAGCTGGATTTGGCACTACGGGAAAATGGCTCTCTACTACCTTATTAACCCCTCTAAGGTCCTGTACCAGCCTATAACCCCTCCCACCACTCTTCACAGGAAAGATGGCACTGTTGGCTACACTTGCTGTACGGACTAAAATTCCCTGCTGTAATAATCTCTCAATTATGGATAAACCCTTAACTCTACCTCCTGTTTTAATGGGTACTGGGGAATTTTCGGAGCTTGCCTACTGCTTTTTAGGTTTACCATTACGGGAGCTACATTTGCCATTAATCCAGTGTCCTGTCCATCCTTGGTCCAAAGTGAATCTGGAATTTGGGATAACATTTGATCTACCTGAGGTAGATTTTACCTGAACCGGTAGAGTGATACATTATCCTTTGGGGAGTGTCCAACATATCCCTCACCACGTGCACAACTCTCTCTGGGATATCTAGAAATATACCATCAGGGGTACAATATATGACACATCCCATCTTACATAACAAATCCCTTCCCAGTAGGTTAATAGGAGCCGCTGCTGCCAGGAGGAAAGAATGCCTGGTATGCAATGGCCCGATAGTGACCACTGTGGATTTAGTTAAAGGATAATGTTGCACTTTACTCGTTACACCCATTGCTGGTACTGTCTCGCTGGTCACCTGTAAATTAGCTGTAGATTTTATCACTGATCTGGTTGCCCATGTGTCTACAAGAAAAGGATATTTAGTACCAGCTACATCAACCAACATTACCGGTTCTTCCCTAGTGCTTCCCGATAACCTGACTATCTGTAGACTACAGGTATGGCCTGACCCCTAGCATTGACTCTCACTCTCCAATACAGCATTTAAGGCCACAATTGGAGCTGGTGACTGTTGTACATTTCCTGTACTCTGTGTATATCCCTTATGGGGATATCCAGGTACTCCCTGGTTAGGGGGTCCTGCCTTCTTCACCTTACAGTTCCTACTTACATGTCCCACTTGGTTGCAGTTAAAGCACCTTCGTGAGTGGGGTGGATGAAAGGGTTGTTGTGTGGGTTGAGTGGTAGGGAAAGATTGTGGGTGTGGATAAGGATGTTGAGGGTAATATAGTGGTTGTGGGTAGTATGGGTTTTGAGGCTGTGTGTGATAAGTGGGGTAGGGTTGTGTTTGTGGTGGTGCAGGATTGGTGAGGACGTGTAGCTGTGCAGGTGCATGTGTGTCTGGTGGCTGTGATGTTACAGTCATTCCTTCTAGAGCTTGAATACTAACAGCCATTAGCTTCTTGCTCTGGGTCTCTCTCTTTTTGAGGATGTTTTTATCATGTTCAATAGCGGATTCTATGAGTGTGTCTATAGTAACTCCCCTCCAGCCAGGTTGTGAGGTCTCGGGTCTTTAGGTTCTCTTTTAGACCATCCATAAGTACAGTGATGATCATTCCCCTGTGATGAGTGCTATCTATAATATCCTCTAACCCAGTGTACTGGGTGATAGCCTGCAGAGCTCGGTTACAATAATCCTCTGCAGATTCACTCTCTTTTTGTTTTATGGTAAAAATTTTGCTCCAGTTAACTACTACTGGAAAATATACACCCAATTGAGTTATTATGCTGGTAATGTTACCTTGATTACTCTCATCTGTTATGGGAACATCTCCATCCAATACACAAACCGTGATAAACTTTTTCACTTCGGTATTGTGTGGAAGACAAGCCCTTAACACCACTCACCAATCCTTATTGGTTGGCTCGTGACCACTACCCAAATTTCTCAAAAATCTATGGCATTTGGGTAATTCCTTTTTAGGATCAGGGAAATCATTCATTATGGAATTTAGCTCCGCTCTTGTCCAAGGACAATGCATTGCTACCTCCCTTGTGGGCACTACACCATTCGCATCCGCATTCCCATTCGAAACAGTTATTGTCCGAATGGGATGCAGACCGGCCACACTGCTACTTTTGACCTTGTTACCTGGCTGGGGATGTAGTCTATTACTGCTACGTATAGGGTTAACAAATTCCTCTACGGGTGCAGTGGATGTCAACACTTCCTATACTATCACTGATGAAGATGACGGCACCATTTGTGCTTGTTGTGGTGGAGCATCTAACATGTGTACAGCATGGGAAATGGCAGACATAACAACAGGTTCATCATCCATCCGCATCATAAACATTTTCTTTGTGGTTACTCAAGAGAGGGTACAAGTTACTTGTTACATTTTTATGGGTTTTTACAACAACTGTACCTGCATCCCCATCCGCATAGGGCGGTGGTGGTGCGTGTGAACCACTGGCAATACCTTCCGCAATGCTACCTTGCTGCACGCAGTTTAGCGCTGCATGTGTACTCTCCGGTAACGCACTCACGGCGATGCTAGTTTGCGTCGCGTGCACACCTTTAAGCCACGCATCCCTCTCATGCTGCCATAATTTTAAACACTATATTTTACCTTTTTCATTCGAGAGTGCACCATACAGATGCTATCTCGGACATTGTTCAATACCTCCTTATCAAAGCTGCCAATTCTGGGGAACGGTCTAACACTCTCCATCGTCATTTTAAACCATACATCACAGTACTTAATCGCATAAGCACCGTATGTAGTATGCACAATATACCGTGCCAACCCAAGCGGCGCTTCCAAAAGCAGCACATCATCTAACATCTCTAGCGTTTGCTTGGCTCCCATTCTGGGAGAACCCTAAGCTTTTCAACAGAGATTTAAACTGGTGAAAGACAGTCAAGATACTTTCATTTACCTGCGGACGATATTAACAGGATGCGCCCACACATCTATGGAAGAATAACCAGGCTGCTTCCACGCACCTACCTTTCAACTGCTAGCATGTAGGTATTCCAATTACACCAACCCTTTTCAGTGATTTCGTCCACCCTCTGCTCAGTTCACAATCACAATTTAGCCAAAACTGTGCGGTTCAATTACAATGCTCAAATAACCCTAGCTGATCACTGAATACTGTAATCACACTGAGAGCCGAACCTACAACAACGACAACAACAACACCTGCTTATGTGTATATACTGCGGTATCTACTAGCGAGCCACTAGGCCGACACCAGGCGCCTAGCACTTAAGGGTCATACGATACCCTTAACTAGGGAACATGTTCCCCCTACCAACAAATATTCACTGTTACACACCCTTTTCCTGAGCAGAAAAATACACGTTTTCCCAGACTATGGCAACACTGATCAAGGTATTTACAACAATGCTATCTATCAATATCACTGTGCACTCTCAACGGCTTTGTTTAAAACACGTGGCAGCAATACAGGAAATACATATATGCTATTGTGCGACTAGTCGCATACACAATAATGCGACTACTATACAAAATGCATCCATGAAGGTAAACAAACTTTTTCTGTCTATACCTTCTAAAATCCTGCCTATACCTTCTAATAATTGTCGCTATTTAGCATAATGAGTCGCACAAGAAATAAATGCTTTCAGACTTTGAGTGTAGTTCCAAAGCACAAAAAGTTATTCAATATAAAAATAGATGGTTACACGCTGTGATCTAAAGACAATTAGCGCAAATAAATCATACAGACCCAAGGTACAGTTGTTACATACACACACGCTCTGGACCCAGATACCGGCATCAGTATAGAAACCTCCGTCAACAGCACAGCAAGTAGACTGGCATCCAAGTTTAGAGACCCCACATATATACCCTTACAGAGATAGGCAATACAATAGAACAGTTTGTCATGATTCTATTGGTTCTTCTTCCTGGTTCTTCTGTTACAGTATAGTTCATAGGTCAATTTGAATGGACACAAACAACCTCCAACAGCCCTTTGTGTCCTTTTTCCCGCTGCATGCTAATCTAAGCTGATAACATTACAGAGTACATGTTAATGTTTTAACTCTCTATAGTCCATAGTTTGCAGACGCATTTTGCAATCTTCTCACCGATGATAACGGAAATCTGTTGAGACACAGTGGATCAGTACATCACCAAACACGGTCTGCTTACCAAGTACTAAACCTTAGATATCAAATAACCTTTATTTCACAACATTAATAATTACTGGATAAACCTTGAATATTACACTTTAATGCTAGGAACCTTTTATGTAAGTGTGCAGTTTGTAAGTATTGGGATTTTGGGAAAAGACGCTAGTTAGCGCTGTGCGACTACGTGTTTGTGGAGTACATCATGGTACGTGTTTTGTAGGGTTAATCATTTTCTATGTTTTAGTGACTGTCTGTATTTATATGATGAGGACTTTTAACTTCTTTCTATTGCGTGGGAATCGCACGACGCTAAATAATAGCATTGCCTTGTGTACTTATAATGGGCGAGATTTACTAAAATGGTGCTGGGCGGCCAGTCGCAAATTGCGTCTCGTTGCCATTCGCAAAATGGCGTCGTGCAGATTTGATTTTAAATCGATCCTGTCTCAGCCAATTATCCGGCTTCGACAAGTGGGTGAGGCAAGGGACTAAGGGCCTGATTCAGAGCCGGACGCTCTTTCAGAGTGCTCGCTCTGAATCAGTGCCCTCCCTCTCTTTTTTTAGAGCGGTCTCCTGGCTGCTCGCATAGCTGTGGGTGACCACCCACAGCTATAGCGAGTGGCCAAAAAGATGGTCGCGATGGTCAAGACCATCGTGACCATTGGGCTTGCGACGAGACCCTTGTGGTAGGGTCTCGTCTGCCGCAAGCCCTGGAGTGCTTTTGGCTCTATCAGAGCCAAAGCACTCCCATTGACATCACTTGTGATGTCAGTGGGGCCGGCCCCAGACGGTAGGCGTTCCCATGGGAACGCCTCCGTCTGCCCAGCCATGCCCCCGGCACGCCCACCAAAGGGGGCGTGCTGTCACTCACTATCGACAGCACGCCCCCATTGTAGCGAGACCCATAGTGACGGCTTGCCCGTTGCTATCCGGGTCTCGTGCATGCGCACGACGGAGCCGGGTCCGTCGTGACTGGCCCAACATCGACCCGCTTGCAAGCGCTCATCGCTCGCGAGCGGGTCTGAATCACGCCCTAATTACATGATTTGTTATGAATCACGTTATAGCAGTCGCACCTCCAGCAACATATTGCTGGAAATCACAGAAAAATAAGGTAGATGGGAAATGATGACGCAATTTACTGTACGATACCCCCAACCTGCCCACCTGGATCTCCCTCTCACAGAGAGGGTCTTGCCAATGTCAGTATGATTTGTTTGCAGTATAATAATGTAAAGAATATTGACTTAGAAGTCATTATTATTTACATTTTATATTGAAATGAATTCCATTTTCAATATAAAATGTGAAGAAATACAAACACCTGTTCATCTGTTTACCCCTTTAAAAATTAAATGTGAGTCTTCTTTCCTGCTGTAGTCTAAATGGATATGTCAATTGTCGCTTAGAGAGCGATCACATAGTGTATACAGACACCCACCAGCCTATTTTAAGAAGCCCTCTTGAGTACGTCATGTCCAGGAAGTGTATGCAACCATCGGTACATCGGGTAACATCGGATGCTACCGCAGCACTTGAGGTTGACCATACCCTGCCGCAAGCACTGCAGGCACTTCAGTGTAAAAACAAGCCAGGTGACGTGTACTATGATGCTGTCTTTTAATTATGCACATCTATAAAACACTGTTGAGATGCTCAGGCACGCCTGCGTTTGCACCTCCACTCCCCCGTTTTTAATGGCCAGCCCCAGTTACCACCTACAAACGGCTTCTCCTGTCACTCATCTGCTGGGCTGTCTATGTGCAGCAAGCGAATGCATTATAAACTTTCGATAAGGTATGCGCACTGTGATGCATACCATCGGCAGCATCGAGAGGTTACATCTTAGCGAGCGGGTCTGAATGAGCACCTCAATCCAAATTAGAGAACTGTCAATTTTATTATGCCTTGTCCTAGGCATACAGATTATAATACACAAGTAGGAAGAAGTGCAATTTTGAAATTAATTTTATTAGATGGCCTTGATATGTTTGGGTGTGAGTGCTTACTGTGTTTAGGTGTGTGCTTGGTGTGTTTGGGTGTGTGGGCTTGGTGTGTTAGGGTGTGTGTGCTTGGTGTGTTTGGGTGTGTGTGCTTGGTGTGTTTAGGTGTGTGTGCTTAGGCCCTGATTCAGAGCCGCTCTGACCAGAGCGCTCGCTCTGAATCAGGGCCCACCTCCATAATTATGGAGCGTCCTCCTGGACGCTCGATAGCTGTGGGTCACCACCCACAGCATATACGAGCGTGCAGGATGATGGTCGCGATGGTCTTGACCATCACGACCATCGCCACTGCGAGCCGAAGCCTGCGGTTGAGTTTCTCAACCGCAAGGCCCGGAGTGATTTTGGCTCTATCAGAGCCAAAATCACTCCCACTGACATCACTAGTGATGTCAGTGGGGCTGGCTTCTGACGGTAGGCGTTCCCTTGGGAACGCCCCGTCTGGGAGGCACGCCCCCGGCACGCCCACCAAAGGGGGCGTGCTCTCAATCAACATCGACAGCACGCCCCCTTTGATCAGACACAACGAGCGAAGGAAAGTCCTTCACTCGTCGCGTCTCGCACATGTGCACGACGGAGCTCCCTCCGTCGTGCGCATGCGCAGTGCAGACCATCGACCCACTTGCGAGCGGACAGCCGCTCGCGAGTGGGTCTGAATCAGGCCCTTAGTGTGTTTGGGTGTGTGTGCTTGGTGTGTTTGTGTGTGTGTGTACTTGGTGTGTTTAGGTGTGTGTGCTTGGTGTGTTTGGGTGTGTGTGCTTGGTGTGCTTAGGTGTGTGTGCTTGGTGTGTTTGGTTGTGTGTGCTTTTGGGTGTGTGTGCTTGGTGTGTTTAATGTGTGCTGAGAGTGTTTTTTGTGCTTTAGCATGTAGAGCTTTAGGAGTCTACTCTCCATAATCACAAGGGGAGAATACTATCTTTTAACCAATCTGCAGTAATTCCTCTCTCTATATTAAATAAATACAGTTACTGCGTGTTCTGTAGTTAGTATTCTAAATATATTTCTCAACAAGTGTGTCTGCTAAACATTGTTGCTAATCACCCAAATAGTAATTATTGTGTCTCTTGGATAGATCACTTGAGGAATACAGAACTGTGGGCCTGATTCAGCAAGGATCGCAGTTGCTTATACGCACGCAATTGGCCGATTGTTGTGTTCTGCGCATGCATATGCATCACAGTGCGCGTTAGCGAAATAGCTATTGTGATCGGGACTGCGAACGCAGAGGATATGCAGACCCAAGACAGAGTGATGGACAGGAACTGCCGTTTGTGGGTGGTTATCGGGGAGGTGGTCGGGCAAACGATGGCGTGCCAGTCCTGTACATCCAGTACACTCCTACACTAAGGCAAAGACATTTAATATTTTGCACCTCTTTCTACTTAACTAATATTTAGAAGGTGCCCTGTGACAGTGAGTGTTATTATTAATTCACTTTCATTTTCCTTTTCTTTATACACTAAAATATTTTGCTCTTAATAATGTAGGTGTGCTGCTGACACTTTTTAATGCATATTAATAAAAGCTACTTACTAATTATAAGGGGCTTATGTTCTATATCATACTATATTATACTATATATTTATCCTCCAGTCTCTTGGTGGCAGAAGTAACACACTCTTATCTTTTGCTTGATCTGATACAATTACTGAAAAGTGTGAGGTAGCACCCCTGATACTTATTGATATAAATCCTATGCAGTCTATTAATAGAGCAGTGAAAAGTCTTGTTTAGATGAAAACAGGACTTTTCATTGGTGTCGTCAATCATAGAGGGGGTTACCATGGAGAAAGTTATTCCTTCTCCAGCGGCACCCCTGCTTCATGTATGAATCGTATGGTGTGTGCAATTCATAAAGGAACGGAAATCTCAGCTTTTCATTCCTCTCCTGCATACAGATTCACCATCAAAGGATGGTGTAATCTGTACCGCAAGCCGAACAAAGCATAGAAGTTACGTACTTCCCTGCTGTCTGCCGAGCATCAGACACTGGCTCCGCCCCCTTTTGCCCAGTGTCCTTTGCAGCAGATCTGGCCTGACCTGCTGCTCTAGGACGTCGGCGCTTGCGCAGTGAGAATGCAGACATATCGGGCTCTAAATATGTCTGTATTCTCAATGCGTCCAGGATCACGGAGGGGCCGGATACCGCAGGAAGACGTCGGACAGGTAAGTGTACATGAATGGCTACTAAGCATCACAATTTTTTCCATCAATGTGATGCAATATATAGTGATATATTTCAGTAGCCACATCATTTATCTATTATTTTGTCATAAGATAATTCTCCATTCCAATATATTAATACTGAGGGTTCTTTGTAGGACACCTCCCCCCTGCTCCTTGCTGCCAATAAATCTATAACCAAATACATCACATGACCACTGTCAGCCTATCTTTTAACCACACAGGCCCCTATTTGATCCATTTACTCAGTTAGTCACTCAAAAGGAACTTTAAAATAAAACCTATTTTATGGAATAAGGTTCAGCAGCAACATTTTAATAATTTCATTATCATATTGACCCCACACAGGTTCATCCTGCTGCCCGGACCAACCAAGTGGCGTGCAATAAAATTAATTCTATTGCACGCCACTTGGTCCGGGCAGCAGGATGAACCTGTGTGTGGTCAATATGATAATGAAATTAATAAAATGTTGCTGCTGAACCTTATTCCATAAGATAGGTTTTATTTTAAAGTTCCTTTTGAGTGTATTGGTTATGAAATGTTCACAGTCATAATGTTGACATTCATCATTGAGATTGTTGACATGGTCATAATGATGACGTTGACCATATCAACATTCATCATGTAGTCAGTGATGAAATGTTGACATGGTGCTGGAGCCTGGTACACTGGCTTCAGTGGCGTCTTCCGGGTTCCGACGCTCACGTGACCGACAAGTATTTCTCTGCTATCCCTAATCCTAATCCCTACCCCTTACCCTCTCTCTAGTACCTAACCCCCGCTCCCCCCACAGCCTAAACCTAACCTCACCCCACAGCCTAAACC
The DNA here is from genome assembly GCA_031769625.1 of Taudactylus pleione. NCBI lineage: Eukaryota > Metazoa > Chordata > Amphibia > Anura > Myobatrachidae > Taudactylus > Taudactylus pleione. Next base: position 2,830,422 of record JAUIMM010000470.1, read on the forward strand.
TAACCATCGCGACCGTTGCCTAACCCTAATGTCGACGTTCTGAAAGTATCAACATTTCACCTGCGTCAACATAATAACTGTCCACATTGTGGTGTAAACATTATGAATGTTAATATTGATATTGTTGATCTTTTGACATCCCCATTGAAGTGCCTACTTTCCGTAATACAACAATATAGAGTCAAACATTATCCTTGGAGCTGTGCAAGAGGTGAAGAGTAAAGGTGCCCATACACAATTTTTTTACCCGATAAGGACAGTTTCGATGGGTTGTACCGACCAATCGTATGAAAATAGATGTTTTTTGTGTGTTCTGCGACCCTGATACGTGTCCCCGCTGTCCTCTAGTTGGATCGCAGATGAGAAGGTTTTGCAGAGAGATCTCAACCGATCATGTACGATGTGACACACATCGTATGTACTTTTGTTTATCTGCGATCCGATGTAGGATCTGTGATGTCCCTGGCCACTCCCCGCCGCCAATTTGCTGCATACAATATGATTTCAAATTGTGTACGATAGATCAAATCAAATGGTCTTATGTAGAATTGTTGCATTTTAAATACAAATCGTACAGAATTTGAAGGGAAGAATTTTCAAGGGAAATCGTATGCGACATAAGATGCAATTACAAATCGCACCGTGTATGGCCACCTTAAGGAGAACAATGAAGATGAGAAGTCATACAAACGTGAAATAGCTCTTTTCTTTAGAGCTTAAACTCTGTAGTAAAGATGATAACATATACAAAAGTTACAGATATTTATTCTGTTGGATACACAGACTCGATCACAATAATATACAATGGTACTTAAACATTGACATTTATGAACACCTGTATCCTGTGTGTGGCATTGTCAAGTTTTAATGCACAATGGGCCTGATTCAGCAAGGAATGCAGTTGCTTATACGCACACAATCGGTCAATTGTTGCGTAACACACATGCATTGCACGAACTAGCCACTGCAATTGGGACAGCGATCGCAGAGGATACGCAGACCCATGGTAGAGTGCTTGACAGGAAATGGCATTTGTTGGTGGTTATGGGGGGTTGGTCGGACGAACGCAGATATGATGCGTATCAACGCTGTTGCATGGGCATGCATAAATTAGCCACTGCGATACCAGATGCCACCTGAGGCCTCATAATGTGCGCTGAAGTAAGCAATTCCTGAGTGAGGTCTGGGCTTCTTTAACTGTCCGATGTTACTCAATGTTATCGATTGTTCTCTATTTTGGCCAACTATACGAATGTGAGTAAGAGGAAGTGGACGTTGTTATGTCAGGCTGCGATCGCAATGCGAATGCAAACATTTATATATCACCGCTGATTATAGCAACTGTGTTGTGTGCGTATTAGCAGAATAGCGATCCATAGTGAATCAGGCCCAATGAATGTTATTTTTGCTCATCACTCATTTAAAAAAATGTTGTCTAGTTTTTGATAGAAATTAATGGAACTGTTGTCCATCATCACAATGTGCAAACACAGTAATAATGACTTCCGTAAAGCGGATATATTGATGGGGAACGGAGTTATCGATGACTATACCTGGGAGGATTGTGTAGTGTAGTGTATAGACTACATTGTTCTGAACTGTGGCCCTGATTCAGAGCCGGACGCTCTGACCAGAGTGCTCGCTCTGAATCAGGGCCCACCTCCATAATTATGGAGCGTCCTCCTGGACGCTCGTATAGCTGTGGGTCACCACTCACAGCATATACGAGCGTGCAGGATGATGGTCGCGATGGTCTTGACCATCGCGACCATCGCCACTGCGAGCCGAAGCCTGCGGTTGAGTTTCTCAACCGCAAGGCCCGGAGTGATTTTGGCTCTATCAGAGCCAAAATCACTCCCACTGACATCACTAGTGATGTCAGTGGGGCCGGCTTCTGACGGTAGGCGTTCCCTTGGGAACGCCCCCGTCTGGGAGGCACGCCCACCAAAGGGGGCGTGCTGTCAATCAACATCAACAGCACGCCCCCTTTGATCAGACACAACGAGCGAAGGAAAGTCCTTCGCTCGTCACGTCTCGCGCATGCGCACGACGGAGCTCCCTCCGTCGTGCGCATGCGCAGTGCAGACCATCGACCCGCTTGCGAGCGGACAGCCGCTCGCGAGTGGGTCTGAATCAGGCCCTGAGTGAATAGGTGTTGCCTTCCAGGAAAAATGTGATAGAGTATTTAGAAATTATCAAAATCTCCCTTGTAGAAATATTTTCTGAGAAGTCATAGAAGGGTAACATTTACTTCCAGATTTAAGTATTGTTTCACTCGTTACTATTATAAATGGTGCTCCAACCAATCAGCTCCTAACTGACATTTTTTAAACACATGACAGTTAGGAGCTGATTGGTTGGAGCACCATTTGGTAACAAGTGATAACAAGAATATCACTTGTTGATAAATCTGGGCCTTAGTTTGACAGTTAATTTAACTGAAGCAATGCAACAGGATGTGATATAGGCCATGATTACAGAGGAGATATAGGAGAAAATCTCTCCTGGCTGTCGGAATGCCTCCTGTCAAAATACAGACAGTGGCATTCCAATGGTTTGTACCCCGACAGGGGTCGGGTAAGTATACCCTCTGCCATTCTCCACCTAACCCTATCTTCATGTAATGTAGCCTAACCTTCACCACCCCTTACCCTCTCCGTTAGTGTCTAAACCTAATTCTCCCCCCTTCGTGCCTAAACCTAACCCTCCCCCCTTAGGGCCTAACCCAACCCCCCCTCCAGTGGTGCCTAATCCTAACCTCCCTCCCATAACCTAACGCTAGCCCTGCTACCCTACCTAAACTCAACCCTCCCCCCCCCGCGGCTAACACTAAGGGCGTCCCGGACTTACCTCGCTCGGGCTCGTCCTTCTGGCTACCGGCATTGGGATTAAGATAGGCATCAGTATTTCGACGCCTATTTTAAGTCCCTTGTCAGGCTTCTCCTGTCGGGATTGAGGCCGGCGGCATCTCGGCCGTTGGTCTCATAACTACATCCCATCTCTCCTACAGAGCTATATAGAGTAGAGTTGCAGATATGTGAAGAGACATACAGGTGAGAACAGATATGCTTTCCTTTTGGTGGATGTACTGCAAGATGTGCTACCTTTGACTTTCGTATTAATGAGTCTATCCAGCAGCAAGATGTATTGACATTTTATTTAATACTGGCAACTGCTTGGGAGATTTTTAATAGTGGTGAATTGATAATGCTTTAGTAGATTGGCCCATTGCTCGATAAAAAAATTGTTTTTCTATTGTCTATAGATTGAAATTGAACCACAATTGTCAGGGTTTATCCCCACTGCAAAATATTTATACCTAGCAGAGTGAAAGTATGAGGAAATTGGTTCATATTTTGCTCAAAACATTTGAACTTGCGGGCCAAAATCTGTCCCAAATGTCTTGGTTTTTGTCTATTATGCCTATATAGGTGTGGCTTACTCGCCAGCCCAAGTCTGCTTGTGAGTTCCTGAATATGGGCGCGATGTACTAAGCATCGCATCTGCGATGCAATACATCTCGCCTCTCTTCGGGTACATACCGCTGTTGATTACCGCAATATGTACCTAGAATATCGCAAAAGACCGATAAGAGCTGTCCTTTGCAATGGCTCCAGAGAGGGCCACTGGCCGCGGGGGGTGATAGGAACGATCCGATTAGAAGTCTATAGGCTTCTATTGAGTAACACCACCTGAAGATGGCATTACCCATCAGGAGGAGGTGAGTGCATTTATCTGCAATGCAATGGTGTTTGAGGTGTGTATGATAGTGTAGGACTTGCTTAGAAATAAGGAAGCTATAACATTGGCCTGCAAGCTTAATTTGTTTTTTTTTAGTCAAACTATGAACTAATTCCTCATGCTTTCACTGTGCTAGATACACGCAGATTCGCAGTGGGGATAAGCGGCAATGACACAAGGTGTTCTGTTTTGTAATTACATATGGCATTTTTGCTGTGCATATAATATAAGTAAAACCAAGTGCTGGCATATTTATTTTACAAAGAGTGAAATTGCCTCATTTTATTTACCCTGCATGATGTGCTACCATTCTATAATGAACCTAAGAACGATTACATGAGATCTCTTTAAAATCCTTACACAGAATCAGGAATTTACCTTCCATTTACATGATCTAGGGATGGGTTATGACAGGTTAATCTCCCAATCCTTTAAGATGCAAACACATGCCAAGTTTCCTCCAGGACAATCATTGCAGGAATTTGAGCTCTGAAAGCCCCCTTGACCTTCTGGCAATAAAACGTTGGCATCAAAAAGGCATTTGTCAAGTTTTATCTTTGATGTAATACACAAGTTCTGAACAGAAGTACAAAAACTCCCTGTTACTTGTTCTGATCTCAAATAATAATACAAATAATGTAATTCAAAGGCCTAAAAGTGATTGTCGGGAAAAAACAGAGTATTTTAGAGGAAGCTCACAGAAGCACAGGTAGAGTATGCAGGCTCTGGTTAGAATCAAACCCATGGCTCTAGTTCTGTGAGGCGGCAATGCCATCCACTGTGCCCTTCACACCTCTACCCTTCAATATTGCAGCAAAACAATCTTTACACCTCCACATTACCACAACCATCTGCTCATTACATTAATACCAACTTTATTCCTGCACAATTCATTAACCCTCCCCCCACATTACAGTAATATTACCACCATATGTTCACATTGCAGCAATACTGCACATATTTCATAACAATACTACCCCCACATTACAGTAATATTACCACTACATGTCCACATTGCAGCAATACTGCACACAACTCACAACAATACTACCCCCACATTACAGTAATATTACCACTACATGTTCACATTGCAGCAATACTGCACATATTTCATAACTATACTACCCCCACATTACAGTAATATTACCACTACATGTTCACGTCATCGTGGCTCCACCCCTCTTCACAATGCCATTATTTTCGGCAGGTTCGGAGGCTTCCGGGAGGCTTGCCTGCCTTTCCGGGGGGCCGGGAGCGGCACAAGAAAATCGGGAGGCTCCCGGCCAAATCGGGAGGGTAGGCAAGCCTGCTACATGTCCACATTGCAGCAATACTGCACACACCTCACAACAATACTACCCCCACATTACAGTAATATTACCACTACATGTTCACATTGCAGCAATACTGCACACATTTCATAATAACAATACTACTCCATCTCCCCCACAATACAGTAAATTACCAGAACATGTTCACAATGCAGCAATACTGCACACACCTCACAACAATACTACCCCCACATTACAGTAATATTACCACTACATGTTCACATTGCAGCAATACTGCACACATTTCATAATAACAATACTACCCCATCTCCCCCATATTACAGTAATATTACCACTACATGTTCACATTGCAGCAATACTGCACACATTTCATAACAACACTACCCCCACATTACAGTATTACCACTACATGTCCACATTGCAGCAATACTGCACACACCTCACAAAAATACTACCCCCACATTACAGTAATATTAATTTACCACTACATGTTCACATTGCAGCAATACTGCACACACCTCACAACAATACTACCCCCACATTACAGTAATATTACCACTACATGTTCATATTGCAGTAATACTGCACACACCTCACAACAATACTACCTCCACATTACAGTAGTATTACCACTACATGTTCACATTGCAGCAATACTGCACACATCTCACAACAATACTACCCCCACATTACAGCAATATTACCACTACATATCCACATTGCAGCAATACTGCACACACCTCACAACAATACTACCCCCACATTACAGTAATATTACCACTACATGACACCTCACAACAATACTACCCCATCTCTCCCACATTACAGCAATATTACCACTACACCACATTGCAGCAATACTGCACACACCTCACAACAATACTACCCCATCTCCCCCACAATACAGTAATATTACCACTACATGCTCACATTACAGCAATACTGCACACATTTCATAACAATATTACCCCATCTCCCCCACATTACAGAAATAATTCCGAAGACATTAATATTTACAGTCATATCATACCCACACATGCTTCATAGTTACCCACTCTCCCAGAACTTCCAGGAGACATCCAAATTTAGGGGCATCCGTCTTGCATGTCACCCACTTATTCTGTGAAGTGGGCGGGGTTTGACATTGCAGTGCAATTTGCTATGAATCAGGTCAATACGTCCCTGTCCCTAAGTCATAATGTCATGAATCATGTCAAAACATTGCAGGGGATGGGGCTGCATTGGCATGAATTGTACATCCCAAACCCACCTGGACACATCAATCTGCACTTCATGCTCAGAGAAGTTTTAGTTTCCTGTATGATCAGGTTCCATGCAGTGTCAGTGCACAGCAGGGAGATTAAGCTGAATGCTAACACCAAGTTCTGTGCTCTGAACAAGTACACCAATGCTGGAGGCAGCCAAGGCCAACTCCAATTAGCCAGGGGCTGGGCCCTTTCCACCTCCCTACTGATGGAAATAAAAAAAAACAAAGGTGTTTGAATGGGTTTGGGAACTTGCAACTTAGATCTAGGCAGAGGACAAAGCCATATTAACAATGGGGCAGATAGTGCTATAGCTCCAGGCCTCTACATAAAAATAGCCCCATCATTATGGCATCATTATGATAATCAACCACCCAACTGGCCACACAGTTGCCATAAATCATAAGTATTAAAATAATATTTCTTGGTTTCTCACAAAATTATGCAATCCTTCTAGTTCTATGTATTTAGGGAGATAGTGCAGGGGGTGTACACTCCCACATAGCTCTGGCCACACTGACGCAGCACTTGTCACAGCTCCTCCCCTTCTCATTATAGGCCCTTGAACATTTTCAGCCTTAGGCCATTGTGACCCTTAATCTGGCCCTGGGAGGGGGGGAGGGGACCAAATAAATTTTTTTTAACTGTGTCTTAAACAGGATGAGTACAGGATCCCCGCAGTCAAAATCCCAAAGCTTGCATCCAGACAGAGTTAAGATACCGACACCTGTTGGTAGGTATCCTAACCCTCCTCCTCTCCCTACCCTATACCTCCCTCCCCGATGCCTGAATCTAATCCCCCCAGTGCCAAAACCAAACCACCCCCTCCCTGCACACTAAACCTAATCCTCCCCCCCTAGTGCCTAACCCTAGCCCTTCCCATAGTGCCTAACCCTAACCCTCCCCTCAACCTTGCTACTTACCTTCGGGATGCCGGCGGTTGGGATACCGATGCCTGGATTCTGACAGGTGTCTGGATTCCGGCGTCAGTATTCTAAGCACCGGCATCCCCTGTGCCGGGATACTGGACATATCCCGTCTTAAACAGGATCATTGAAACCAAATAGAGTAAGTACCATGAAAGACATCAACATTATTTTTCATATATACTGTATGCTTACAAGCTGAGTTTGCCACATGGATTAGTTTTATAATCTTTCTCATATTATTGCAGACTTTTTTGTGAGCTACAAATTCTACTGTATGTGGCCCTAAGGAACCAACATGTGGTTCAGCCATGTTACTATATAATTAGAGATGTGCTTCGACCCTTGTGGTTTGGTTTTGGTTTTGGATCTGTATCTCCTTGTGTTTTGGATCTGGATTTGGTTTTGCCAAAACCACCCCTTGCGTGTTTTGGTTTTGGATCTGAATTATTTCTTCCAATAATTATAAAATCTGCTAAAATCACATAATTTGTTTTTTATTTGTTCCTACAGTATTATTAACCTCACTTAATTTCCACTTGTTTCTAGTAAATTTTGACCACCTCACAGCTCACATTATTGTTTTCATCTGGTTTAGGCCCAAAATTTGCACCAAGCTAGCTGGCTGACTAAGCTAATCGGCAGCAGTGGGCGGCACAAACATGTGGCAGTTCAACTTCCAATATGGCACATCAGGAAACAAATGTTTTTATTATTCAAAAAGCCTCAAGGGGATGGAGTATGTATGTAGTTCAAGGCAGGGACAGGAAGGGTTGATTGGTAGTAAATTGAATTTCATTTTTTGATTCCGAAGAAAATTTATGAAGGAGGAGGGGAGGCATTTACAAAAAATATTTTTCTCATTCATGCAGTCCTTGCCCCAGAAGAATCCTTGAGTGCTATGTCTGCTGCTGCTGAGAGTGGATTTTCATCCCAGAAGGAGACCAGTAAGACAACTACTAGTGCTTTCAAAAACAATTGACTGTTAAATAAACCTTTGCAAAGATTCCACTTAACTAGAAAAGTATTTCCCAACCTGTACAGGGACATTAAAAAAACTTAATTAGTGGCCTCCAAAATGCCATTGTAACCACTATCCACTTAACCACAGATGTGTGGACAAGCCGAACAGAGCAAATGCAAGATTTAAGATTTAAGTCTTATGTTGTCTTTCTTGAGTATCCTTGAGCGCTATGCCTGCTGCTGCTGGCAGTGGATTTTCATCCCAGAAGGGCTGAAGACATTGTGTCTTTCTTACCAGCAGACACAGATATGAAGAGATGCAAAGAGCTGTTGGTAAGCAAATTGTCAGCTCAATTGGCACATGATGCAGCGGTGGCTTCTCCTTCAGTTTCTCCAGCAAGTGCATCTGCCAAGAAAAACTAAACTTTCCCAAAAAAAACCACTGGTGATGCAGATGAGTCAACACAACCAAGTTTTTTTGTCTTGTGCCCAGGCATGACAATGGGCTTTTCCTTATCATGGGCAACAACTGTTTCATCTTCTGGTGCCTAATTTACACAAACATCCTCATCAACAACATCCTCATCAACAACATCCTCATTAGCGTCAGCTACACAAATATCCTGTTCATCCTGGTGCACTTCCACAGAAGCATCCTCAATTTCTATGTCATCATGTTCAATGATGCTTACATCATCATAAGAGGCAGAACCACCACCAGTCATAAATAAACACCAAGGCCTTAGTCTTTCCTTGCCACTTCATGTGGTGAAACTGGCATATTGCCAATTTTATGTCTTTCTGCAGTTAACTTTTCCTTTGATGCTTTCTTCTTTACCACTATAAAAGATTGGTTCTTGATTTTAGATGTCTTGACTTAAGCCCTATATGCCCTTGGGCATCGGCTTTAGTAGATGATGTAGATGGACTAGTATCATCATGACTGGTGGCATTGGCAGTAGCTCCAGCACTAGTATGTGGTTCCTGCTCTCCTCTCAAGTCTCAACTGATCGTTCTCCATATCAACAAACACAAATGAAGTGGGGTACAGCATACACGTCAATTTGTGCCAATTTTAAATATTACACTGCGGTATCAATGATCTACAGTGTCACAAGATTATGTATGAATAAGAATAGCACACTACACTGACACTTAGGGGTATTTTTACTATAGTGAGAGATTTTAGAAGTGAGTTTTAAAAGTGATGTTGCCCATAGCAACCAATCAAACTCTCACTTTAGTAAATTTACCCCTTAGTGTCACAAGATTAATTATTTATGAATAAGAATAACACACTGCGCTAACACTTCAGGTGCCTACACACATAGTGATGTGCTCACAAACCAACATCGTATACGATTTCCTCTGAACTCTCTTCGGGAGCTCCTCGGCAGTCGTGAGCATGATTAGGTCAAAAAAGCTGCCAATTTGATTCATGATCCCACAATCTATCCTGCAACGTGTCGGAAGTCCGAATCATGAGATCTTGCATGACAGATCGTGAGTTTACCAAATAATACACAAGGATCCCCACGATTGGTTGGAAATTTAAATAATGGGCGGGGCTAGCTAGGGGGCATAACAAGCAGGTGCAATTTTAACCATGTGCACATTCTGCTCTACTACTGGTGAGGCTAGGTGTATACCTGCTGAACCCTGTACATTGCTACTGTGTTCTGCTTTGTATTTGGCTTGCCTTTTACCAAGTGTGTTCTACCTGCTAGTGTGTGCTACCTGCATTCTATCCTGTTCCTGAATTCTGTGCTGATGCATCCCTATCAGTATAAAGTGTTGGTCGCCCAAGCTGGGGTCAAGGTGATCCAGGAGAGGGCTCAGCGAAGGAGGAGAGCATGCTGGACCAAGGAGTGGCTGCTGCAAAGGGATACACGCTCTCACATGTCCCTGCTGATGGAGATCAAGGAGAACAACCCAGACGACTACTGCAATTACCTGCGCATGGATGATGCCACTTTCCAGGAGCTGCTGAGTATGGTGACCCCCCACATCCAGACACAAAGTGGCGGAGGGCAATCCCTGCTGAAGAGAGACTGGTGGCTACCCTGAGGTACCTGGCTACAGGAAGTTCACTGGAAGACCTGAAGTTTGGGAACCTCAACTCCCCTCAGTCCTTGGTGTCATTATCCCGGAGACCTGCAAGGGTATTGTTAAAGTGCTGCAGTACCAGTGTTGCAAGGTAAGAAAAAAACACACTACACATTTGTTTTTTGTGAAAGAAAAATATACATATATTTTTTTAAACTCTTTATAATAATTGTGTTGACAGCCAATGAGGCTGCATAAACAAGACTGTGCCAACAACACTGCACAGTATTACATAACATTTTTTGTGTTTTTTTTAATATATCAATATTACATTATACATATAATATGTAGAAAACAGCATTATCACCAAATTTTATCAATCCCTATAGGTAGGCTGCTGTATGCTATACGGTGGGTCAGACGCCAGTTTGAACAAGCCAATACACACATGGCACAAGTACAGATTGTGGCCCCAGCTTCCATCAAGCTGTACTTGCTCCATGTGGGTAGTGACCTTGTCCAATATGCATCATCACCACCATGTACCATACAGCACCTATGGGGAGTGAAAAAAATTTGGTGATAGTACAGGCAACAATAATAAAAAAATACCTATCATCAAATTTTATCAATCCCTATAGGTAGGCTCCTGTATGTTATACGGTGGGTCAGACACCAGTTTGAACAAGCCAATACACACATGGCACAAGTACAGATTGTGGCCCCGGCTTCCATCAATCTGTACTTGCGCCATGTGTGTAGTGACCTTGTCCTATCAGTGTCATCACCACCGTACAGCATACAGCACCTATTGGGAGTGATACAGTTTGGTGATAGTATAGTACAGGCAACAGTAATAAAAAAAAAATACTGAACATTTACGAATAACTGGACAAATCATCCGCTACCTCCAGCAGAGCAGTATAAATTGTTTGGCTTGTGGGTGGGGTACTGGGTGGGGGAGTAACCTCCAATTGGGCTGGGGTAGCCTCACATAGGCGGTTGGTGCAGGCGAATACAGAAGTGGGTCTGCAATGTAAGTTGACTCTTGTAAATTACTATTTAGTGACCTTATTAATACAGGTTGAGTCTCCCATATCCAAAATGCTTGGGACATGGGGTACTTTGGATAACGGAATATTCCGTATTATGGAAAATTTGCATATCATAATGAAATATCTTGGGAATGGGACCCTAATATACACACAGAATGCATTTATGTGTTATATACACTTTATACACACAGCCTGCAGGTAATTTTATACAATATTTTCAATAATTTTGAGGCTCAAGCAAAGTTTGTGTACAGAAATGAAATTCATTTGTTTCATATATACCTTAAACACAAAGCCTGAAGGTAATTTTATACACAATATTTTTAATAATTTGTGCGTTAGACAAAGTTTGTGGACATTGAACCATCAAAAATCAAAGGTTTCATTATCTCAGTCATGCCAAAATAATTCCATATTTTGGAATATCCCGTATTTCAGAATATTTGGATATGGGAGACTCAACCTGTAGCTCATAAACGAGCCTTTGGAAATTTTTCTTTGTTGGGTCATCCATTTTACGCATTCTACTGTTGATATGCGCTGTGAAATCATCAATGTCATCCAGCTGTTTCTTTAGGATGCATTCCGCTTGTTGCAGAAATATGTCCTCCTGCTCTGTGTACTGCTGCTGCTTTTTCCCCTGTTTTTTCTTTGTTTGTTGAGGAGGTGCAGAACATGATGGGGGAGTTAGAATGGTTGTTGGCACTGAGAAAGAAGTTTCCACCTCGCTGTCCCCGATCAAACTTAGGTCCGGCGTAGAGGACATATCACGCTGTTGGGTGGGAGTCTATATAGGAAAAAAATGGAGAAACAATATTATAGTCATGTTTTAACTCATTTTTTACTATTTTTCTAGTTTCCAAACACCGTGGAGGAGTGGAAGAGAATCACTGAAGAGTTTGAACAACGTTGGAATTTCCCTAACTGCGGAGGAGCCATTGATGGAAAACACATACGCAAAAACCCACCTGCCAACACCAGATCATATTACTACAACTATAAAGGCTTCTTCAGCATCGTTCTCATGGCAGTGGTGAATGCCAACTACGAATTTTTGTTTGTGGATGTTGGCAAGAATGGGCGTGCTTCGGATGGTGGGTCCTTCAGACAGACGGCATTCTACCAGAGACTCAACAACAAAACCCTCAACTTTCCGTCACTGGACAAGACACAGCACGGCCTAAATTATGTTTTCGTTGCAGACAAGGCTTTTGCTTTACATGAACATGTGATGAAGCCATTTGCACAGAGGGGCCTGACCTGAAGAGGATCTACAATTATCATCTATCCCGTGCACGGCGCATTGTGGAAAATGCGTTCAGAATACCCAGCAACTGGTTCCGCATTTTCCACACCACCATAAACCTACATGTGGACAAGATAGACTGGGTCATGATGGCATGCTTTGCGCTGCATAACTTTCTGTGAAGAAAAACTACACAATGAGGACCAGTCACAGCTAGACCAGAAGATGCATGACATCCGGAGGAGATTGCCCAGTTTACATCAGTGTCTGCACCTCCAATTCAACAACATCAACCGCACATGCCAAAGAAGTGAGGGAGGAGTATATGGCCTATTTCAACAGACCAGATGAGGTGCCATGGCAGGAGGACTGTCTGTGAGATAACTGACTTTAGTGGACAATTGGGATTGATCTAAAATGTTTTGGTTTATGAACTGTGTCTCTACTTACCAAAAATTCATGTGACAGTCCACTCACTACTGCCGCCTCTTCTCCCTCTTGCTCGGCCATCAGGATGACAGACTGGTGTTGTGGCTCCTGATCGCTGATGAAGCTTATCAATTGATAGTACCACAGTGTTGGATGATACACATCATCGGTGCCTGCTCCGGAGCTTTTTGAATCATCCATTTTCTTCTTCTCCTTGATGTAGACCATACGCAGGTTTTGGATTTTGTGGTGGACTGTTTTCAGGTCAGCATCCGCAATTAACTTCTTAGTGTACTCCAACAAGATCTCTAAACCTGCCAATTTATGAGACTTATTATGGAATTGTCTACAGCTAATCCACCATAGACATTCTTTTGACTGTAAGATCTCGAGGAATCCAGTCACAAACTTGCACTCACTATCCATTGACATTCCTAGGAAGAATAAAAAATAAGGACATATACATTTTTCAGTATTATTGTAATTAGTTTTGTGATTTGTAATGTTTATTTGTACAGTTTTAAAGATGTTTTAATATGTTTTTTATAGGATTTTAATGTGTTTTTAATTTTATTTTAATGGGTTTTTTCTACAGGAATGTAATGTGTTTGTAATTGTATTGTATTATGTTTTGTTTTTCTACAGGATTTTAATGTGTTTTTAATTGGATTTTAATATGTATTTTTTCTACAGGAATGTAATGTGTTTTTTATTGTATTGTATTATGATTTTTTTACAGGATTTTAATGTGTTTTTAATTGGATTTTAATGTTTTTTTTTCTACAGGAATGTAATGTGTTTTTAATTGTATTGTATTTTTTTACAGGATTTTAATGTGTTTGTCATTGGATTTTAATGTTTTTTTTTTCTACAGGAATGTAATGTGTTTTTAATTGTATTGTATTGTTTTTTTTACAGGTTTTTAATATATCTGTTTATTACTAAGGTAATATATTTGTTTATGCTGTTGAAATTTATTTTATGTTGTTGTAATATAATTTTTTATGTTGTTGCAATGTATTTGTTTAACTTGTTGTAATATATTTGTTTATGAAATATTAATATATTTGGTGTTCATATTTTCTAGTTATTTATTAGGTGGCCCGTGACATTGGTGGGCAGTGAGTGGGTAGGTGGGTGGCGCACATTGGTGGACATGGGAGGTTAATGCATGACCCAGCCAAAGTGCAGAAATCCAGACTTCAGGTGTGCAGGCTCAAATGTGTGTCCTTCTCTTTCTATCCACGATGCTGCACAAGATGGCAAATGGGCATGTACAGGGTCCTGTCCGTCAAATTCCGCAACGTACGATGAATTGTGAGATACATCATGTGTAAAAAGTACTCACAATTGGCAGCACATCATGTCCCGGATTAGCAAATATGCCCTATAGCACTGCAGATCTGAAGATGCGATATCAGCGGGGACGCGCATTGGCATCGTCATCGTGAGTGGACACTCACGATTTGGGCATTTTTTACATGATTTGTTATCGCGATTCATCGAAATCGGCTAAATCGGGTAAAATATCGCTATGTGTGTAGGCACCTTTAGTGTCACAAGATTAATTATTTATAAATAAGTATAACACACTGCGCTACCACTTAGTGTCACAAGAGTAATTATTTATGAATAAGAATAACACTGCACTACGACTTGTAGTGTAACAATACATGGAAAATAAACTGCGGTCTGGCCGGCAGTGTCACCAAACAATAATAGCGCAGCTAAGTAGCTAACGCACACACACAAAAAAATATTTATACTTTTTTTTATTGTGGATTGATATTATTAATTTAATTTCACTTTTATGTTTTTCACACTGGGGAAGAGCACCCCTGAATGAGGCAGCAGCACCTTGATCAACAACACAAACAGCACCCCTTTTTGATGGATAACAAAGTACCCCTGCCGAGTGCAGAGAGACCACCTGCAGAGTCACAAATACGTGGACGATAAACTGCGGCAGTGTCACTGTACAATAATAGCGCAGCTAAGTTGCTAACGCACACACACAAAAAAAGCACTTTTAGTCTTTTACACTGGGGATTAGCACCCCTGAATGAGGCAGCAGCCCCTTGATGAACAACACAGACAGCACCCCTTCTTTATTGACAGCAAAGCACCACTGCCAAGTGCGAACAGACCACCTGCAGAGTCACAAATATAAGGACGATAAACTGCTTTCTGGCCGGCAATGTCACCAAACAATAATAGAGCAGCTAAGTTGCTAACGCACACAAAAAAAGCACTTTTATTTTTTTTACACTGGGGAAGAGCACTCCTGATTGACAGTGCACCCTCCCTGGACAACACAACACCCCTTTATGAACTGCAGCCCTAGCCCCTTGATGGACAGGACAACAACAGCAGCCCTTATGTATAATAACACAGCAGCAGCCCCTTGATTGACAGGATAAGTGACACAGCAGCTGCAGCACCCACTGAAGCCCCCCTTTATATACTGCAGCCCAGCCCCTTTATGGACAACACAGCAGCCGTCTTCAGCCCCAGACCCCGACAGGACAAGTTGGTCAACACACTGACACAGACAGTGACAGCTACACATCTGTTCAGTTCACCATCCACACCCGCTGTGAAAACGGCGCCGATCATCGGGATCTCTATAGAATCCAAAACCCGCGAGAATCTGACAGCGGGAGGATGACGTTTTGCCGCGTTTTGAGATCTGAGTCACTCAGGAAAACCTGAGCCTAGCTCGTTACTCCCCTCGGATCTGGAATTTCGGGTGGGTCATCTCTACTAATAGTACCCAGATATTTTTGTTACAGCACTTGTATGAAATCTACTTTGTTTTGAAATTTAAGGTGCCCATACACATAGCGATCTGAACACGATCCCACGATGTGTGCGATTTCCCCTGAACCCTCCCCCGGCAGCTCCCCGGCAGTCCTACACACGATTTGAAGTGAAAAATGTCCAATCTGACTTAAGATCTATTGTGCATTGTGTCCCAGATTGGCAAATCTGCCCTACAGCACGGCAGATCTGAAGATGCGATGTACGACGAGCGGGGACGCGCATTGGCATCATGATCGTGAGTGGACATTCATGATTTGGGCATACTTTACACGATTTATCATCACGATTCGTCAAAATCGGCCAAATCGGGTAAAATATCGCTATGTGTGTGGGTAGCTTTAGTTTTGCATTGTTTTTAACTATACATGTTTGGAAATAGGATTTCAAATATTATATGTACATTATAATTACAATTGTGACCTACTTAATATAAATGTTTTACAGAATATGTTTACTAAAAATGCAGAATGCTCAAATCACTTGCAATGTTTCTGGAATTTGATACTGTATTTGAGTTTTTGTATCCATACAGTAATCATATAGTAATTCCCACACACAAAAAAACATTCTTATTTGTGCATCCTTGTCTGGGATGAGATGCCTTTTTTAGAAGAAATTAGACAGAACTTACTATTGCCAGGATATTTTCCTGTACTTCCTAATTTCTGCACTAGTACATCATCCAATTTTTGAAACTATAACAATAATAATACTCTTAATCACAGAGTGAGCCAAATTCTCAGATGTTGATCTAAGGTCAAAGTAACGAATAATGTGATGTGATTTATGTTAGCAATTTTGTTAAGTATTGTTTTGTGTTTTATATTTTTCGTGAGAT
Source organism: Taudactylus pleione (assembly GCA_031769625.1). NCBI lineage: Eukaryota > Metazoa > Chordata > Amphibia > Anura > Myobatrachidae > Taudactylus > Taudactylus pleione. Next base: position 2,847,046 of record JAUIMM010000470.1, read on the forward strand.
GGATTCTAGTATACCTTGTGTGCTGCCCCCTGATGGTGTTCAAGTGAGTGAGTGAGCACTTGGGGGGAGAAAAGGAAAAGTGCAGGTTTTATCCATAGCAACAAACAGATATAGCTATTATTTTATAGAATATGCTAGATGTATGATAGATAGAATTTGATTGGTTGCTATGGTCAGCACCTCCACTTGTCCTCTTTAGTAGGTTTGATAAATCTCCTATTTGAGGATATATTTACTAAGCATGGAGTTTGTATCTTTGGTCGGGATTGCAGCATTTTCCCGATGGGATTGTATCTATTACTAAGGCCAAAACTGCCGGATGGTATATACTTTTTATATAAAAAAAAAGTGAAAAAAAATCACAAAATATCAAATAAATTGCATTGTGTCCTGCCTAAAATGATAACCAGTCCTTGAAACCTGTTAGAGGAAAACTTATCGGGACAAAGAGCGTGAGTTCCTCCAAATTTCCATTAAACAGCACTAGGCTTTACCAGCCAGAACTATAGAGGTGAGACCCACAGTGTGAGGGTCCCCCATAATGATTCCAAACAGCACAATGCCAGTTGGCACTAGGGCTGGGTTCCCTAGGGAGTTTGAGAATGCAAACAAAAAGTGCTTTCCCCCCCCCTCCTAGGTACAGTATACCCAGCCATATTTTCCAATAGCACTAGGGCTCATACTGCACTTGTGCAGCATGCGTTTGGGATAATAGTGGTAAAATGTATCAGAGGAGCACTCTGTGCTGCTTCTATGTACTGCACTAACACCAAGCACTAGGGCCCAGAGCATCTTCCCTTCGTTTCTTTTTCCGCTTTCCTTCTAGACGTGCCCCTGAGTATCTCTGAAGTGTGGAGAGCCTACCCAGACCCCAAACTACACTATATCAGTAACACTTAACAATACTGGATCAGAACCTCTATACACACCTTCCTATACCTTCTAATGTCCTGCCTATACCTTCTAATGTCCTGCCTATACCTTCTAAGGATGACGCTAATTTGCGTACGCAGTCACACCATAAATAAAGACTTAGACGTGGAATCTGTGGTTCCAAAGCACAAGTGATATTTAGGTAAAAGTTCAGACAGTTACACGCAATTGATCAAGACACAATTTAGGCGCAAAAGGAAATTATACAGACCCAAGTACAATATACATACGCAGGCGCTTCCGGACCCAGAGATAGGCATCAGCAAGAGACCCCTCGTCATTCAGCATTCAGCACGAAGACTCACAATCAGCGTTCATGCACTCATATTTATACCCCCCCAGAATAAACAGGACAATAGGGAAGTCTGTTGCTGATATCATTGGTTCTCAGGGGTGAAGCATCTGTTACAGCACATTTAACAGGCTGGTTCAAACAGACTCTCCCTGCCTCTAACAGCTAGGGGTCTTCCTCTTCACGCCTCCGGCAGCATCCTAACAGTTGTTTCTAAAATATACATTTTGTTGCTTGTAGGCTCTGCGATCCATAACTCGGGAATGCATGATGCGATCTCCCCACCGATAACACCGGAATACTGTGAAAAGAGTACGCATCAGTACAACTCCAAACACAACTGGTTTAGCATGTATAATACCTTAGTTATCAAATATCTTTATTTCTCAGCATTTAAACTAACTGAACCTACTTAAATCATACACTTTAAAGCTTATTGAACCTTATGTGTGGATATGTAATGTGTGGGTATTGAGGGTTTGATATAAGGACGCTAGTTAACTTGGGGCAGATGCGTGCGCATAAAACTAATAAAACAGCGGTTTCATACAAAGTCCTGTGCATTCGCTAATATGTGACTAGTTAACAGCGCTATTGTATGTATTAATGTGTGTATGGGAAATGATGAAAAATGCAATCACATGGTGCTATTAGTATTATCGCCACATGTACAAAAATGTGAGTTTATCTAAAATGGCGCTTAGGCGGCCATTCGCAAAATGGCATCTTGCGATTTCATTTTCAAGATGGATTGTACAGAGGAACCAGTTCCCAGAGAAGTCCTTGGAGACGTCCAGGTTACAGACCGGGTGACTGCCTCTGCTTATTATTGTGCTGTTTACGCTAGCGGTGGCTCTGACAGCTTGTTCTGGTACGAGCATTGTCATTTTTAAAGATTGCAATAAAATATTGTTATACTTTTAAGCACAATGTGGCGCCCCCTTTCTATGTTTTCTTTCTAATATATATATATATATATATATACTGAAAAAATGGAACACACACAGTTCATAGATATCGTGGCAGGTGCAGGGTCAGATGTAATCCATAGAAACATATAATCCCTGATGTTAGCCAAAAGGGACCAGGACCAGCACACTGCAGTTTGCAAAATGTGGTATTTAATGAACCATTTCAAGGTAATGTCCAATATCAGCCATGTAAGGTATCAAAAAACCGACTGGATTACAAATATAACGGGTAATACTTAGTAGTTCTAGTAGTTTCAAATGCAAGTGGATGCAAACTGGGGAGACATGCTCCTGACCCGGACCAGCCCCCACGGCTGTTTCGCACACCTTTGTCAAGGGACTGAGCTATAACACTCACTATGATGTGATCAAGCTCTATTTGTTGCGAAACATACGTCTTTATTATCATATAACATTCAGTCTTACATTGTACAAATATATTGACAATTATGTATTGAGATGATCGATAATTAAGGGTGAGATCACTGCAACTTATGTGTGAAGTAAGGTGTTTAATTTTTCACAATTGCAGAGAATATGTGCGTGTAATTACATATTGAATGACTTGGGATTATGCACAGTTCATCGCTATTTATTTTTGGCATATGCATGATTCTATAACGCATATATATAATACACATATCTGCTGTTTTGATATTTGTATAAAACTTAATAAATAGACTCTATACATGTACCATTATTGAGGTGATTAAGTATGTGTGAAAGTGATATTCTGGTACATCTACTTATCTATTGATTATGGAGAAATATTCCCCACATGTTAAAAAACAACTGAGTGGCTTTGAGGCAATGTAGAGATCACTGCTATTGAATTACGGAGCTGTGTGTAGTAGTATCATGCCAATCAGGCTAATAGAATAATTGAAAATTCTTCCTTTTTATTTCGCATTAATAGCTTTACTCTGGGTATTTATAGTATCACAATAATCTCCATTAGCAATAAAATAAATTCAATAGGAGGACCAACATAATAAGGACTGGAGGAGAGAATCTCTCATGCAGCGCTCAGGCCATCACCGTGTGCAATATTCGTGTAGAGGCTTGTGACGTCCAGCGTCACTAGAATGCCCGTCCAATAGGGCTAATTGGCTGAGCCTACAACATGGAGCGTTTAGATGCACAGGATGCGTTAATTGCAAATTCATGAGAACGGGTAATACTTTTACACATCCATCCAATGGAAAGGTATATCATCTCCGGCACAGGATGAGCTGTGACACTAAGTTTGTGACTTATATTATAATATGCCCATGTAAAAAATTATACGTGGGCAAAACAATGCGCATGTTGAAAGAACGCATTTCTATGCACAGATCTTCGATTAAAAAAGCCTATATACAGTTGGAAAGCAACACGCCCCCGGTGGCCAGACACTTTGTGACAAGTGCGCATTCGATTAATGACTTTTGTTTCATGCCTTTTGACCACGTACCGCCCCTCAAAAGAGGCGGTGACAGACATAGGATGCTCCCCATGGGCTAAATGAGGAATTCACTTTTTCTGCCTTTTTGGGGTAATCCCCATTCATATTTTGATAAAAACCTTTATGAATGTAACTTTAGGTATACTCTCAAGTTGCTCCGTTATTGCAGCGCTCAGTGTTTCCATCTCCGTAATGCACTAAATGCACTTTAGTAATTCCCAGTGTTTTTGTGTCAGGTGACCTTCGCTATTACCAGGCTATATCTTTATGCTTATATGGTAGATTATATGCTGATGTTCTGTTTATTTGTGTGTCTAGATGTTTGTTTGTTCTCTTGTTATGACATGTAGATATTCTATGTCCTTTGTCAGTACGGCACGTCAGGCAGTGAGCGGGGTACACAGTCTGCGGTTGTTTGTGGTTTGCTGTCTCCGTGGTTACCTCCTTTCGCGTCATCAGTGGGCGCGGCCGGGGTGACGCTGGGGCCGCTTGCCGGGACAGGGCAGTGCACGTGTGCTCCCGCTCTCACTGAGAGTTGCCGGCTGACACAGGTGAGGTGATTTGGCATTATGCCATTTGGGTATTTAATACTGACTGTGAGTGTTATAGGTAAGCAAAAAGAGAGAAAAGAAGACTCTTGGGTGGGGGCACAACTAAGTAATATTGAATAAAATTAAAAATTAACTTTTAATTAATTACTTATTAAGATACAAGATAATACAGATACAAAGAAACACACAATACACATTTAACACAAATCACATGTGTCAAACAATCATTGATCTGGGATCTAAGCCCAATTGTGATACTATAAATATCCAGAGTAAATCTATTAATGCGAAATAAAAAGGAAGAATTTTCAATTATTCTATTAGCCTGATTGGCATGATACTACTACACACAGCTCCGTAATTCAATAGCAGTGATCTCTACATTGCCTCAAAGCCACTCAGTTGATTTTTAACATGTGGGGAATATTTCTCCATAATCAGTAGATAAGTAGATGTACCAGAATATCACTTTCACACATACTTCATCACCTCAATAATGGTACATGTATAGAGTCTATTTATTACGTTTTGTACAAATATCAAAACAGCAGATACGTGTATTATATATATGCGTTATAGAATCATGCAAATGCCAAAAATAAATAGCGATGAACTGTGCATAATCCCAAGTCATTCAATATGTAATTACACGCACATATTCTCTGCAATTGTGAAAAATTAAACACCTTACTTCACACATAAGTTGCAGTGATCTCACCCGTAATTAACGATCATCTCAATACATAATTGTCAACATATTTGTACAATGTAAGACTGAATGTTATATGATAATAAAGACAGTACAGTTACCAATGTCCCAAATAATAGTCACAAACGGCTGCATATGTGTGAGAGACACGATTCCATACAATCAAATTGTTGACCACATTGTAGAGATTATTGTGTCAGTGTTTAAAGTATAAATACCTTATATGAGTAACACAGCAGGCTCTAATGTATCACTCAAGGTTTGATATTCATAACAATCTCTTAGCTCAAATCTGCATATTACCTCATGAGAGCTATAAAATGTACATATACTTAATAGTTCTTATATCACATGCACTTTGTACCCAGTATATCATACATAATAGCAAGTGTTATGTCCTCCGGACATTGCCTTTGTAAGAATATAATACAGAGATCTCAAATGGCAACACCATTGCACGTTCCGCACAGACAGCATGCAACAATCTTGTTATAAGATACTTAGCTGTATCTGTGTAATACTGGTCACCCGGCACATGTATAGCTGTTCATTCTCTGTGGCTGCTTGATGCCGGAGTCCGTGTGTGTGCACAGGGACGGGGCGCAGATGGAAGCGGAGAGAAGCAGCGGGAGTCCTCTACATGCTGCTTCACAGGATGGTGCCCAGCAGCTCCATCCGCTAACCTCATTCCGCTGTCTAGGATGATGTACGTTTCGCAACAAATAGAGCTTGATCACATCATAGTGAGTGTTATAGCTCAGTCCCTTGACAAAGGTGTACGAAAAGGCCGTCGGGGCTGGCCCGGGTCAGGAGCATGTCTCCCCGGTTTGCATCCACTTGCATTTGAAACTACTAGAACTGCTAAGTATTATCCGTTATATTTGTAATCCAGTCGGTTTTTTGATACCTTACATGGCTGATATTGGACATTACCTTGAAATGGTTCATTAAATACCACGTTTTGCAAACTGCGGTGTGCTGGTCCTGGTCCCTCTTGGTTAACATCAGGGATTATATGTTTATATATATATATATATATATATATATATATAGATCCCACTGCCACCAGTGAGTGCATACCAGGCGTCCACAATGCCCAGCACAACCCTAAATGCTCCTGGCTGCAACTGGCTGATCCTTACAACCTGTACCTGCTATTAACTCTCTGTTTCCTTGTACCTATCTCTACATGTTTAATAAACCATCACCTGGTTAAGTTGATCTGCCTTGTGGACTAACCTCCATCGCACACTACTGCCATCTATCATTTTAGTGTCTGCCAATAAATTATGGGCCCAGGCCACTAACATGTCCAAGCCCACAGCGTACCCAGATACCAAGAAAAGACTACAGCAACACGAAATAAGAGGACTTGAGTGAATATAGAAAATTCTTAATTCATATATGGGTGAAAATGTACAGTGCATGGGCTAGTATGAGCTTTGTCAAGTTAACCAACTGAAAAAATTATGCCACATGAAAGTTTGCCATGGAGATGTATTTAATGTGGGAAAAGCTGTAGAAGGTTACCAGTGACCTGGATGTTTATCCTAATCCAGATGATGTGGATAAAGCAATAGGGACAATAGGTATAGCTGTAAAACAGCCTATATACTCCATTATTCATGGGAAGAGAACCGCACGTGACATCAGGGTGGCTTTGCAAACGCCTTAAGAAACAAAGGTCTAATAAGCAGTATTAGCCTGAGGTGAACTTTATATGGCACAAAGCTCAGTGCATGCAAGAATATGAATTAATATATAGATAAAATGCTCTCTATTTCTAAGCAATTTACTTCAGTCAGTGTCTAAGTTAATGAGAAGGAGGTTGCAATGGCAATGCTGCAAATCTTTACGCTAAAGTATGATATTCTAGCAGTGGTTTTGAATTTGGTGCTTCAAAGCTATCAACAGAGGTTGTACAGGCCGTGCTACTGCAGTTTTAAGAGCATATACCTTAAAGACTAATGCTGAGAATACTATTCTACTGTTAAAGAGCACAAAACCTAAAAAGCCAAAGTACAAATGCTTAAAGTGTTAAGTTGGGACATAAGGCCTCAGAGCACAGAGCAAATGAACCAAGTGGTACCTAATTACATAAGCATGAAAGAAGGAATGAGTCAGCATTGAATGTAGCAGACAGTCACCACAAAGACCATTGACAGTTGGTTCAAATCACTAAAGCCATGTAATCCTGTGAACACCAACGAATTGGAGTCCTAAATGTCACAAAAGTTGGGACAAAAACTGTAGGCTTAAAAATTAAAGCTGAAACAGTTGTCACAGACACAGAAGATGTATTATTCTTGCCAGATCTAGAAACCAATCTGATTGCCATGAGTGTACTTGAGAAGAAGGGATACAAAGTCCAATTCACAGAGGGTTACTATGTTGTGTACAACAAAAGATGGTCTGTAATTGCAACAGCAACCCAGTGCCAAAAACTCTGTATCCTGGACCCTGAAGAGTGTTGTGTGACACCTTCTGAATCCAACCAATCAATGGAAGTATGGCATAGGAGACTACGTCACCTGGGGTATGATAATGTGCAGAAGCTTTTAGTGGTCCAGGAAAAGGCCAAGTATCAATAATTTACATGTCTTTGGGTCTAAAGCATATGCCCATATCCCTAAAGAGTGGAGACACAAACTGGATTCCAAATTAATTTCATGTATCATGCTGGAATACCTTCAATTGAGTAAAGGATACAGTTTAGGGGACATTAACAACAAAATAAGTTCTAAAATCTAAAGACCTTTTATTTCACGAGACCACTAAAGTCAAGCAGAATATTCAAATACCACAAAAACTTGTGGTGCTAGATGCAGTATGCCCGCAGCTGGAAGCATGTCAGAGAATGAAACCACAGGAACTTGCACAATTTGATAGCTGTGAACCTCAAACCCTCCAAGAAGCAAAGTCAAGAAGCAACTGGCAAGAGTGGAAATCAGCTATAGGTAAAGAGCTTACAGCTTTAGACAAAAATGACACATGCACCAGTGTGGACAAGCTAAATAACTGCAAAGCCCTCAAAAACAAGTGGATCTTCTGCAAGAAACTCAACACCGATAGACGTCTAGCTCGCTACAAAGCCCAACATTTTGCAGAGGGTTACACTCAAAAATCCGGCAATGACTATGGGGAAATCTACAGTACTTGCTGTTGCAAAATACAGACAAGAGACCCAGATAGCAGATGCAGAGGTGTAGCATGTGGCCAGGGTGCCCAGAGCACGAGCGCGCTACTGCGCACACCCCCCCAAAAAAAAATCAACAACCCAGAATGTGCTATATAATATAACTACTATATACTGTATATATATATATATATATATATATATATACACATACATACATGGCAGGGTAACACACACATACATACATACAGGCAGGCAGGGTCACACATACATACATACATACATACATAAAGCAGGCAGGGTCATACATACATACAGACAGGGTCACATACATACATACAAGCAGGGTCACACATTCATAGTTACATACATACATTCATACATACATACATTCATACATATATACATTCATACAGGGTCACACATACATACAGTACATACATACATACACACATGCAGGCATGGTCACATACATACACATGAAGGCAGGGTCACACATTCATACATACATACACACACATGCAGGCATGTTCACACATACATACATACACACACATGCAGGCATGGTCACACATACATACATACATACATAGTTACATACATACATACAGGCAGGGAGGGTGATAGACATAACTAGGGTATAACCTCTCTTACCTTAATGTGGATCCTGAAGCTTCTTGATTTCTTTCTTAACGACTTGCTGCTGTAGCCCCGGCCCCTGCAGGGGTCAGATGAACATGTGCTGAGCTCCACCAATCAGGGCTCAGCACAAGCTCCTCTAATGACCAGGAGTCTCTCACTAGAGCAGGAATGCAGGACAGGAGCTGCTGTTGCTGCTGCAGACCCGGCACAGACTGTCAGCTACTTGAACGCTGCTCCGGAGTCTGACTTCAGGGCACCCTCTGGTAAGTAAGGCGCCTGGAGCTTGCGCTCCAGTGGAACCGCCCTCCCTACGCCCCTGACCAGATGTCAAGCAGTTACTGTACTAAGTGACAAGTTCAGGCTCAAAGATCTTGCTAGGTCTCAGAATCATACAAAACCTAAGTGCTGGGACTGTTAATATAATTCAACAAGACTACATTGAAGCTACTGTATGATTAACAGGTTTAGGGGCCTATTCATCAACACTAAAATAAAGTTTTTAAGGACATTTTCCTTAAATAACGTTATTTTGGTATTCATGTAGCCACTTAGCACAGGAGATATCACAGATATCTCCTTGCTAAGTTCCCCTGCATTAATTTCCACACTCCCCATACATTAGTATGGAGATGTGGAAATTGTGGTATTCATCAAATTCCGAAAATTATCAATTTTCGGAATTTCATGCAGTTACTATTCGCCACTGTGAGGTGGCGAATAGCAGGTGAAACTTACCTGTATCCGCGTGTGCAGATCCCACGACGAGTCCCTCCGGTGCTCTGCTCCGTCCTCAGGCTCCGGAGGCTGGTCGGACATGTGTGCTCCCCAGCAGAGCACAAAAAAGTTTAGACAAAAAAAAAAAAGTTTTTTTTCTCCTCTAATCTGTCATGTGGTCTGCTGGGAAACCACATGACAGACCAGCAGGACGGAGCCGGAGGCTGCTGCACGGGGCAGGTTAGTCGGGGGGGGGAGGTGAGCGGAGGGGGGAGGGTGTGGGGGGTACACAAACTTAACACATCTGTAGGCAGTGCTGCGCATGCGCTGGTTTTACAGATGTAACAGCGCATGCGCAGCACTGTTTCCAGATGCGATAAGGTAGTGTAGGCAGGGAAAAGTATCTATTTCCCGAAAAGCTGTCATCGCAAAAATGACAGCTTTTCAGAATAGATACTTATGGAGAGGTGGAATGATGAATTCCACCTATAAGCTAGAACTCCATGAGAGTTCTAAAGCTAATTATCTCCAGAGAATTTTTAGGTTTAATGAATAGGCCCCTTAGAATGACAGATGCTTAACCAGTCAGCAGACCAATCAACAAAAGCATGAAAATCTCAAAGGCTATGGGGCCTATTTATCACAAGCCGCATTTTTAATGCAAATGCTATATATATTTTTTCCCAAATTTGCAATGTGAAAATTAGTATTTTCAATTAAATTTATTAAACAGCTCTTACTGGTAGACAAGCTCCGATAAGACACTGTCCTGGTGAAGAACTAGAAGCAAAGTGATAACTTATTCTATTATTCTGCTTCCTGCTTCAGCTCCAGAGTGTGTACTGTGCATGCTTGGCTGTTGGACGGCGCATACATCAGTGAGAGGGAGATGGAGAGGGGTATGGAGAAATCTTCTTTGCAACATTCTGCAGTAAGTACTCCATAGGCTTGCCACTTCGCATTCTGGAGCTTGGTAAATCCAACAGCTACCATACCTATGGGGGCTGCTTTAAAGTTGGTATTGGAGGGACCATGGCAGATATCAGAGATATCTGCTGCGGTCCTTCCATGGTAAATCCCAGAGATCCTTAATATTTGTGGGTACCCCAGCAAACTGGTGTTTTCAGGGGATATCCCGCAAATATTGTTTAATAAATATGCCCCTATGTGTCCAACAACAAATGCAAAAATTGAGGTACAGTAATAGGGAAAATCCCTTACCAAAGTGCCATTGGAACTTTAATGTATGCAAGCATTGGCACACGACCAGACATAACACAAGCTGTCAACCATGTTAGTCAATTTGCAAACAATCCAGGAAAAGAAAACTGGACAGCCGTCAAGCGCATCTTCAGACACTGGAAAGGGACAAGCTCCTTACAACTCAAGTTCACCAAAACTGAGACTTTGTAATTACAAGTATTCTGCAATGCTAATTGAGGAACGGATGAAGATAAGAGGCGATCCTACACTGGATACCTTATTGCTATGGTGGGTGCAGCCATCAGCTGGGGAATCAGAAAACAGCAATCCAATGCCTTATCCACTACCGAGGCAGAATATACTGTATGGCTCTTACAGAAACAGCCAAATAGGCATTATGGCTGAAAGAGACCCTGAGTGAGCTAGGTATTCTTCATGGTAGATCTAAACACATTGTGATAAGATACAATTTCATTAGGGAGCTGGTAGATAGTACTTTACTCAGAGTGTTTCATGTGACCTTTGTGGAAAATATTACTGACATGTTTACTAAAGGTCTAATGTCACATGTACTGAATGTGTGGACTGGAACACATTTGAATGTTGATGTGTTTTCTTATGTCTTATTTTGCATTACACCCATATGTTTTTTGTTACAGGTGAGACGTCCTGACATGGAATGCTCATATTGGGCCTGATTCAGAGCCGGACACAATTAGCGCTCGCTCGTCCTGAAAATAGGGGTGGCTATTCAAATGAACCGTTCGCTGTTTGCGGTCTGTTCACGCCGCTAGGTCTGAACGAGCGTACAAAACTTGCGGTCGTTTTTTGGGAAACTACGCCCCCTGGCCGCTCGCATCCTACGTCATGTCCGCTATTTATTAGATTAATCGAGTACATCGAACAGGGTATGAACTGCTCGCTATTCTTGTGGCTGGTTTTTCCTACCACTATATTGCGAGCAGTTCTGGCTATAAAATAACCCAGTGACGTGGTCAATGACGCTGCTGTATTAATTATGCACACCCATAAAACACCCGTTTTGACCTTTAAGCACGCCTGCGTTCTGATCTCCACTCCCCGTTTTCAAGCACCTTCCCCTGTTACCACCCACATACGCCTCATTCTGTCACTCAAATTAGCAGGCATTCACTATTTTGCGAGCACATGAATTTCGGCCGCACTGACTGGTTCGCGCATGCGTATAACGATCCGTATGCATGCGCAGTTGGGCAAACATCGCTCGGAGCGAACGAGCTGCTGCTTACGAGTGGCTCTGAATCAGGCCCATTGTCTTTTATGTTACCAGAGACAGCCTTGAGCCTTGAGGGGGAGGGGGTTTCAGAGCAACACTAAGTACTGCCTCTTTTTACCACATTGCCACCGGGCACCAGGCCCCGGAGCTGCTGCCAAAGGTGCGACCTCCGACCAGGGGCGATGAGAGGAGGGGAGTGGAGTGGGTGACCACACCCACTGCTCTGCCCACTACCACTGCCCTTGTCTGTATAGCAGCACAGCCTCAGCAGCACATTGGGCAGTGAGAGATAGGAGACTGCTGCTGCAGCAGTCTCCTCTCACTGCTCAATGTGAAATATCATCTGACTTCTGCGCAGCTCTGAATTGGCCCTTAGTGTTATTTCTCTCAGTTGTACTGTAAATTAAAAGTTACTTTAGCATTAAGGGGCCTATCCATTAGCAGATAAATTTGAACGATGAACGATATATCATTCAGTCGTTCAATTTATCTATCATGGATAGGCCCTGAACGATGCTAGATGCGCCCTCCCGCGGCCGACAAATTGTTTCTTTCGTCTCTCCAACATGTTGGTCAATTATCCCTTATCGCTGACAGATATTAGAAATATCTGTCAGTTTATAAGGGGTAAACGACGAACAATATTTTTAATGAAAATTAATAGAAGCATTAAAAAAAATCCACTGCCTGAATGATGTCATGCAATATCCTTCGTCGTTTGCAAAAATCTGTCATGTACATGACAGATATCTGTCACCGCAGCCCCAGGAATTTTTCAAGGGATAGATCTTTTGTCTTTCATTGTAGAGAAAGATCTGCTAATGGATAGGCCCCTTTTATATAATTATTTTTCCTCTGTATTTAACCAGTGTACTGTATATTTCACTCCATTTGTACAGTTGTATGGTCCAAATGGTACTTTATTGTTAAATAGCTTTCAGTATCTTTACGTTCATGTACCCTTTTAATGAATACCACCGTATTGTGGAAAAGAGTGATATTCTGAGCTAAATTATACTGTGCACCTTTATCCACAAAATAATAGTTTGCTCTCTGATTAGAATATGACAGTTTTCTTCATAAATTCTGTACTTTTGATTATATAATACTATATATTGCTAGTTTATCTTTTCTGTAAATCGTTTTGATTTTGTTATTTCTACTTAATTGCAGTTGCCTCTGTAAAAATGGATCAACACCGACGACCATACTATGTTTTTGTCATGTTGTTTTTCCTTCCTGTATGTATCACAAAAACTTCTCATTAATAAGACTATTCAAAAAAAACCCTGGACTTTAGTTTTTTGTTTTTTTTTCTTCAAAAAAGTCTATTTTTTGTACAGAAAAGGATTTTATGGTCAGCATACTATAGAGGCAGCATTAGTGAAACAAGTACAGGAGTCGGGTAAATCTTTAAGTTATTCACCAGGCATAATGTGCACATATATCACTATTCAGGATAATTGATTTCTTAAAAATGCCTTTTATCTCTCAGCCTTTAAGTACAAGCTTTGCCAAATAATATGACTCAAGAATTTACTGACAGGGTATTTTCACCTCCAGACAGATAGAAAGCAACTACCTGGGATATATGAAAAAATGTGCATTTTGTCCTTGTTTGCTGACAAACAAGGCATTGCAGTCCCCAACCCACCCTATTTCATCTTTACAGACTTCATGGTTCTAATGGTTAGGCAATTGGTGAGGTACTGCTGGTGATATGAGGGAGGGGATTCAGAGGCAGATAAGCGTCAGCCTAGTGCTTTTCATTGTTGAATATGCATCTGAGTGCATGGCCACACAACTTCCATGACACTAACAAGCCCCCTGTGTGATTTGACTGCTAAGTCTTGACTTATATTTTGATGTAAGTCTTTAGAAACTATAACACAGTGGAGGCTATTCAAGTCAACGCTAAAGGATATCTTCCTGCACCCTCCTGGGATTCGAGGAAAAATCAGACAAAAGTGCCGCTCTGCGGCTGTTTGCCAGCTTAGGGTGGCGCTAACAGCCGAGGGGCTGGCACTTTAGTCAGAGAATGCCGGTTCTCACGACTAAACACCCAGGTTAAGCCACGAGAACTGGCATTGTCCTACTTAACAGCATGCTGAATTGAATAGCTCCAGGAGCTCCCTCCCGAGGCTATTCAACATCGCATTGAATTGAATCGCGGCCAATGATTACTGCACAGTTCTTTACTGTAGAACTGCTTGAAACACATTAACACAGAAAATAGATTCATACACCAACTATATATGGCAAAAAAATAAGAGCCGGTTTTATGCCTCTGCCAAACACACACAGTAACAGGAACTACATACACCACACTCTTCCCATCATAGTTAAATGCAAACATAAGAAAATGTTATGACAATATCATGAATATGTTACTCCAGAAGGCTATAGATCAAGCCTTTAGGGTGCCTCACAAACTCCAGGTGTCAACTTACAGTGATCACTTGCTTGGCTATGTCCAGGTGTCTACTTATAGTCTGATTGTGCCTTGGCCTCTATTAGTTGGTCAAGGCGTCACCACAATTCTTTTCCCACTTTATTCACTTATATCAGAAGACCAGTTTAGGAAGAGACTACTCCCAGTTGCCATTTGTCTCCATGAATGGACCAGCAAAATCAATATGTACAGTACACTCTGCCACAGAGATGATGGTAATTCCCAGGGGGGACTATGGGCGGTCAATTCTGAACTCTCTGACATCCTTCACATCCTTTTGTCAGTGTTTCAATTTGGCCATCTATTCATGGCTACCATCTGCTACTGGCAAGGACCTTGAAGCAAACACTATTGGTTTCTTGCCTCCATCTCTCATTTGATGTGACAACACTGCTCCAATGCCATATGGTAAGGCATCACACTCCAGACTGATGTGCAGATTTAGATCAAATGTGTGAATACATTCAGATGTAATCCGTCTTTTTGTTTCTGAGACTGCTTGTTCACAATCCTTTGTCCACTTCCAATGTGCATTTTGTGTAATAGGGCATTTGTGGGTGTAACACTGAGGAAATGTTTGATCCATTGCTCTCTGCCATAGCCCTGGGTTGGAAGCTATTCCAAACACAAAACAGTTACAGTATGTTGCAATAAGCCTCAGTGTGTATTGATAGGTATTCTTGGACGCTTTCTCTATTTCCATCTGTAAATACTTGAGCTAGGTCAATGTTGGAGAAACAGTCTCCCCATTGGAGAGACGCAAAAATGTCCTCTATTTTAGGTGAAACATACTGTAGAGTGGATAGCACTAAATTTATTGGCATTTTGAAATCTCCGCAGATGTGGATAATTCCCGCTTTGCCTTTCTTTGCCATGGAGACTATTGACATAGTCCATTCACTTCATTCCACAGAGGAGAGTATACCAGAGTCTTCCAGTTTCCATAACACCTTCTCCACCACTGTTCACATGACACCGCACGGTCTTCCTGAAATTTTGGAAAAGCATTTGGATCCAACTTTATACTGGCTTTAATGCCCTCTAACGTGCCTATCCCTTTTTCAAAAATGGGTTGTGCCATGCAGCAGTTAGCAATTCAATAGTCCTTTAGTAGCCGCATCATTTTTGGACACATTAGATGTGGGAGGCTGAAACATGTAAATGGACTGCCAATCAAGTTGAATTTTTCTTATCCATTCGTGACCTAATACTGCTGGTCCACCATGTATAAATATAAATACAGTTCATGTGCATTACCTTTACATTTCACCAACACTTTTATTTTTCCCTGTGGGCTCAACAGTTCACTAGTATATGTACAGAGCATTAACAAAGTCTTCTTTAATAGAATCTTTGCAAACAGGCATTTATAATCACTTGTATTTATCACTGACAGAGCAGAGCCTGTGTATAACTCCATTTGCAAATGAATTCCCGACACTTTTATACTGACCCAAATCACTTGGTGCTCTTTTGCCGTTATGGTGTGCACCTCTAGGCAGCTTATTCCTTTTACTAAAGGTCGATTTGTGAATCAATTTTTATGTCGATTTTAATTGACTGAAATAGAATCAAAATCAACTATATAAATCAGTGGCCAAATTTCTCATTTACTAATATTCGATTTTGAAATCGATTTCAAAATCGAATGCGATGTGGGTTTATTTTCAAGAGTGTGAAAATGGTCTATTTGGAATGTGCACTTCAAAATCACCAACAAAGTCGACAAACACTTCCTTATGTACTCCTATTGGCCAAAACATACCACATACACAGTAAGCCACAGAAACTCATTATAAAAAGGTTGGCACACACCCAAGCAAATTGAAAGGGTGATTTGTGGAGAGAGAGGAGGGAGGAGTGTTTAGCAGGAGGGTGGTGATTTCATATACAGCCATGGCCAAAAGTTTTGAGAATGACACAAGTATTGGTTTTCACAAAGTTTGCTGCTTCAGTGTTTTTAGACCTTTTTGTCAGATGTTACTATGGTATACTGAGGTAAAATTACAAGCATTTCATAAGTGTTAAAGGCTGTTATTGACAATTACATTAAGTCTATGCAAAGAGTCAATATTTGCAGTGTTGACCCTTCTTTTTCTTTTATTGTTGGCATGACACAGGACTGATGGTAGCGCTCACCTTTCCTTCTCCGGACAAGCGTTTTTCCAGATGCTGCAAACAATCTAAAAGGGGATTCATCAGAGAAAATTACTTTACCCCAGTCCTCAGCAGTCCAATCCCTGTACCTTTTGAAGAAAATCAGTCTGTCCCTGATGTTTTTCCTGGAGAGAAGTGGCTTCCTGCCCTTCTTGACACCAGGCCATCCTCCAAAAGTCTTCGTCCAGGGTCATGCCAACAGTAAAGTATCCTGAGACTATTCATGTGTGAGGTTGCTTCTCAGCCAAGCAGAGTGGGCTCACTCACAATTTTGCCTAAGAACACAGCCATGAATAAAGAATGGTACCAAAACATCCTCCAAGAGCAACTTCTCCCAACCATCCAAGAACAGTTTGGTGATGAACAATGCCTTTTCCAGCATGATGGAGAGCCTTGCCATAAGGAAAAAGTGGTAACTAAGTGGCTCTGGGAACAAAACATCAACATTTTTGGTCCATGGCCAGGAATCTCCCCAGACCTTCATCCCATTGAGAACTTGTGGTCAATACTCAAGAGGCGGGTGGACAAACAAAAACCCACAAATTCTGACAAACTCCAAGCATTTATTAGGCAAGAATGGATGGCCATCAGTCTGTATGTGGCCTAGAATTTGATTGACAGCATGCCAGGGCGAATTGCAGAGGTCTTGAAAGAGAAGGGTCAACACTGAGAGTTTTATCCTGTCAATTTCTGTATTGTTATTGTCATTTTGAAGTTTGTCTTATTTTTGTCTTTTCTAATTTTTCTATTTAGTCTTCGTCAGTGTTTCTGTGTGTGTGCCTGGGGAGTGTGTGTGTTTAAGTTTTGTGTTAGTTTTTAAGTATAGTTTGTGTATTTATTTTTCTATTTGCTATGGAGGCTGCCAGGAGCAGGACAAGATAGGATAAGGAGGTGGAGAAGAGATATCCATTTGGTGAGCATAGTGTGATAGATAAGACAGGACTCTGATTCAGAGGGGGGGGTGCCTCAACCTGACAAAACTAAATATGGCCACAATGTCAGGTGAGAATTGTGCGTTGGTAAACTCCTTGTTGTCTTACTTTGAGGAGTTTCCTTTGGTCACCAGGCCCAATGCACATCAGCAAGAAGAAAGTGGGCCATGTGACAGGCATCACTTAATGCAGTGAATTCTATTGGGCATTTAAAACACGACAAGCGCCAGTGTGTGAAGCATTTTTTCAGACATCTGCTCTGTGTCAAATCCAAGATGGCCCTGGAAAGACACTCTACACACAGTACTTTAGGAGGATCACCTGTTGAGGTGGATTAAAACGAGTATTAATCCAAGGTCAAGGGAATTTAGTACGTGAAAGCTGTGTAAGCTTGATTAAAAAAGAATATTGTTTTATTGCTAATTGGCAGTCATGACCGCCTTGTTGCTGGGCAGTTTAATTGGTGTCAGTTGGTCAGGGGTGTAGTTTGGGCCAATGGAATGCTTATAGGTGTAGTCTTGATGTTCAGTATATATAGGATGGTTTGCATGGAGTCAGCCTCTTTTTCAGAATCTTTGAAACCCTCTCTTTATACACCCCTTAGTCTTTGTATCCCTTTTTCTAGTTCTCCCCGTTTTATTTCTGCTTCCAATTCCTCTTTATCTGAGCATACCTCGTCCCCGCCGTCCTGCTCCCCCCTGTTGGCTGGCTTTGCATTGCTGCTGCATGCGGGCGGGTGTCCCCTTCTTTCCTCCTGCCTCTCCAGTCTTCCCCCAGTGTCCGGGGCTTACCACCAGCCTTGGCCCCTGTGGTCATGCTGCGCCAGTGAGAGCGCCTGCTTCCGCGGCTCCCGCTGGTCACTCTGCCATTCCGCCCCCCACCTCCCGGCAGTTAGTGCCACAGCGGGGTCCCCTGGCCCTGCTATGATAGGCCCCCAGGTGATTGGTGGTCCTGGTGGCCCTGCTATTGCGGCGGGTCTGGTGGCCATTTTGGATGGCACTGCTCCAGTGCAATCCAGCCGCAGCAGCTAAGCTGCATTGCCATTTCTGGCTTCCACACCATCTAGGCTCCCCTTTCAGATGCCCCCAGCAGTTTCATGCCCTCTGCTGCTCCATAGGTCCCCTGGTTTCCCACTATGATTTCACCTGTCCCTTTTTTCAATTCTGCCCAGGTGGTTTCAGTTGCTGGCCCTTCCTTGGGTCAGGCATCCTGGAGCTCTGACCTTTCCCCCCAGTTTACCCTTCAACTTCTGTGGCCACTTTCTTTTCTGTTTACCCTACGTTTTCCCTGCCTACCTTTGCTCCTTACTCCTCCCCCTAATTCCACCATCACCCCCCTATACTTACTTTCACCCTTGGCAGTGTGCCCCCCCATTTTCCATGGCTTTCTCCCAGCGCCCACATGATGTCCACATGATGGCCCACCCTCCCCCGGGTTTGGCTGCCCCCGTAAATCCTCGGCCCAGCACTGGCCGCCCACCTCTCCCACCTGTTTCTCTTCCCCTCACCCCACCTGCTCCTGATTCCATGCCTCCTATACTGGTTACTCACCCATCTCCTGTAGTTTCAGGTTTCCCAGATGCAGGTGGACTTTCCAGGGAAGACTTGGTGGCTCGTGTGGCTGCTGCTCCTGCGTGTTTCGAGGCGGCCCCAGCTTTTGAGCCAGTGGCTTCTCCACTTGAAGGCATCAAGGGCACGTTCCATGACCCTCTGGTGGTGGGGAGTATGGCTTGTCTAACACTTCCTGCTCTGATTCCTGCTATTCTCATACTTCAGGTTCCCCTGTGCAACTGTGTAAAATTGCTAGGTTGGTTGCACAGCGTTTGTCTAGGAAGGCAGGTGGTAGCAGTAGGAAGGCAAATGTCGATGGGCCCGAGGAGCCTGAGATGGGCGCTGATTCTGTTCATTGCGCGAACACCGCGGTCCTCAACGGATTGCGTAAGGGTGTTCGGGAAAGGATCCGCAAGGGTAAATTAGTGGATTTTTTCTTGCTCACTGAGGAGATGAAAAAGGGCTTGATTCAGGCCAAAAAGCTAGGCGGTATGGATGAGAAGGCCTTTAGTAATTATAACTCATGGCTGAAGGGTATGCTTATTTTCACCAGTTATCTAAAAGCTCGGCCTGACGAACATGTTAATAAAATTAAGTATATATTTTTAGTACATGACATATTTGTTCGTTCCAGGGGCTTGGCATGGAGAGAGTATGATGCACAGTTCAGATGAAAGCATGATGGCAGGGGTATCATGCCTTTCGAGGTTAAGGATGTTGAGGTCTGGTTAGAGGTGTCACAGCACCGTTGGCCCCCCTAGGATGCGGTGCTGCTCTGCAAGACCTCCTCTGCCGTCAGGCCTAGTGCGACGGGGGTGGCGAAAGGCAAATGTTTTGCTTTTAATGACTCCCGGGGCACTCGTGGTGCTGGCTGTCATCTTTGCCACTCCTGCCATCTCTGTGGAGGTGATCAGCTGGCCAAGGAATGCCAACGTGGATCGGGAGGTGCAGCACCCAACCGTTCTGTGGGCTCTAAGGGAGTTAGTTAAGGCTCAGTCACCTATTTGGTTTGCTATGCTTTCTCAATGGTTAGGTAGGTACTCTTTGTGAGATGATTTTTGTTGCAGGGTTTTTCGGTCAGCTTTACGTTCTGCCAGGGAGCTAATGGAAGTCTTGCAAGCTAAGGTTGCGGCTGAGGTGCTGCTGGGCAGGATGGAGGTTCCTTTCCCTTGTCCTCCTTTGCAGGATCTATGTATAGCCCAGGTAGAGATAGTTCCCAAGAAGGTGCCTGGTGAGTTTCGCTTGATACAGCATTTGTCCTACCCTCCGGGGTAACAGAGAGTTAATGATGCGCTCCCGGAGACGGCCTGTAAGGTGGTTTATCAATCTTTTGACGAGGCATTACGTTTGGTGCACAATTTTGGTTATGGTGCTTTGCTGGCAAAGCTGGATATTGAGTCGGCCTTTCGTTTGCTACCTTTGCACCCAGAAGCCATGCGATACCTGGGTTTTCATTTAGACTCTGGTTATTTTGTTGATAAATGTTTGCCCATGGGCTGTGCAGTTTCCTGTGCCTATTTCGAGAAATTCAGTTCTTTTTTACATTGGTGTATTCATGCTGGCTCTGGCCAGGAGCGCGTTGCACATTATTTGGATGACTTTCTCCTAATTCAGGCTGAGCGCTCGCAAGCGGGTTGATGTTGGCCCAGTGCGCATGCGCATGACGGAGGCGGCTCCGTCGTGCGCATGCTCGAGACCCGGATGGCGATGGGCAAGCCGTCGCTATGGGTCTCGCTACAAAGGGGGCTGCTGTCGATGGTGAGTGACAGCACGCCCCCTTTGGTGGGTGTGCCGGGGGCGTGGCTGCCCAGACGGAGGCGTTCCCATGGGAACGCCTACCGTCTGGGGCCGGCCCCACTGACATCACAAGTGATGTCAGTGGGAGTGCTCTCGGCTCTGATAGAGTCGAAAGCACTCCAGGGCTTGCGGCAACGAGACCCTATCACAAAGGTCTCGTCGCAAGCCCAATGGTCGCGATGGTCTTGACCATCGCGACCATCTTTTTGGCCGCTTGCTATAGCTGTGGGGGGTCATCCACAGCTATGCGAGCGGCCAGGAGGCCGCTCTAAAAAAAAAGAAGGACGGCCCTGATTCAGAGCTCTGAAAGAGCGTCCGGCTCTGAATCAGGCCCTCTGTTCGGAGCGCCTCTTTTTTGCACAAGCTCTTTTCTGGGTTTCAGGGGTTCCGGGTTTCAGGGGTTCCTGTTTGTCTTATTTGGGGTTTGAGATAGACACGTCCCTGTTAAGCTGTTGTTTCTAAGGGTAAACTGCTCTCCGGTAATCTTTCACTCCTCACAGATAGCATTTGCATACGTGAGGAGCAGCAGAATGAGGAGTAGCAGCCCTATACCCTGACTTTCCTTACAATTTGTGTCCGCCATGTTATTAGGACATGACGAAATGAAGGGTACACTTGGATGCATCATGATGTGTAACATTAATAGATTTCATGTGCCGATACTCCATGATATTGCTATCTGAAGGTTGTTGTGCATACATGTTAAAGATCTAAATATTTCACCCTATCTAAAGATGGATCAATTTTGATAGTTTAAATGACAGTGAGACCTGTTTTGTCATATATTCATTATCAGCAATTCAGTGATTTAATAACTGTTTCAGTTAATTTTTTTGTTTTGTTGTGTCATATATATGTAACACAGTTTGTATAGATCCATGACAAGCGGATGTTGTATACGCATACACATGATATTGATCTCCTTTTTTAGAGAATATTTATTAAAAGTGAAGATTTCATTTTCTTCATTATTCATCAATTTAAGGAGTGCTCACCAAACAGAGGGCCTGATTCAGAGCCGCTCGCTCTGACAGAGCGCTCTCTCTGAATAAGGGCCGGACTTTTTCGATGCGGCCTCTTGGCCGCTCGCATAGCTGTTGGTGACCACCCACAGCTATAGCGAGCGGCCATGATGATGGTCGCGATGGTCAAGACCATCGTGACCATCGGGCTTGCTACAAGACCCTTGCGGTAGGGTCTCGTTCATCGCAAGCCCCAGAGAGCTTTCGGCTCTAATAGAGCCGGAAGCTCTCCACTGACATCACTTGTTATGTTAGTGGGGCCGCCCCCAAATTGTAGGTGTTCTCATGGGAACGCTTCCGTTTGGGCAGCCATCCCCCCGGCCCGCCCCCAAAGGGGGCGAGCTGTCACTCAACATCGACAGCTCGCCCCCTTTGGTGCGAGACCCGGAGCGATGGATTGCCGTTTCCGTCGTGCGCATGCGCTGTGGGCCACCATCGACCCAGTTGCGAGCGCACAGCGCTTGCGACCGGGTCTGAATCAGGCCCAGAGTTCTTTTCTTTTCTTCTTTGTCCTTTGATATTGTTTTTAGGAACTCTGCTGTGCTTTGCCAGCTTAGATTTTCTATGACAGATCAAAGGGGATGGGGCAGATGGGTGATCCTGCCTCAACAGGATGACCTGCGGTTTGCCCTGTATGCCTTGCGGCTTGTTACATGGGTGTGCGCCTATCCAGCGGCCCCAATGGTTATTACATGCTGATTTTACTCCTCTTACCAAATTTCAATTCACTGCTGTTTTTAAATGGGGTTTGGTGGAATTAGGAATAGATGCTTCAGCTTATGGTACCCATTCTGTTCTAAACAGGGTGGCTATTTGCGCAGCTATTACAGGGGCTTCTCCTGATTCCATTCAGAGTATAGGGAGGTGGAAGTCGGCGGCCTACAAGACTTATGTGCGCTGCGACAAGTTGTATTTGCACCCCTTGCGCAACCCGAAAACGTTGTTTACCTGCCAATCGTTGAACGACTAGCGTTCAATAATTAGGGGTGTGAGGGGATTTTTTAATTTTTCCGCCCGGGAACCTAGATCTGGCCCAATTTGGTTCACGGGAAGGGTTTTTCAGTTTTTCTTCTTCACTCGGGTTCACAATTTTCCCATTTTATGCATCCCTGCTAGTTAGTTGCTATGTTTTCTTTCTTTAAGTTGTCTTCGTGGTGGTGTGGTTTTGGTGTGGTTCTCCCCGGTTAGGGTTTTTTCCTTCTTACAGCAACTGAAGTGGAAGACGGTCAGGTTTGGCTGGTTGGCCATTCCTATATTTTTTGGGCAGAATGGCATGTCCTGACTAGGCATGCTGGTTTGTTGCTTGGAGGCCGGCAGGTTCAGTGGATTGGTGTATGTGGTTCGTGTGTCAAGTCTGTCCCTGATTTGCTTGCTTCTTCCATAGCTAAATGGGGTGTGCCTGGTGGGTGGTGTTGCATGTTGGTGGTAATGATATTGGTCACTTGAAAGGGGTTGAGTTGAGTGTACGTTTGTGGGAGGTGTTGAATGAGGTTAGGTTGAGATGGCCAAATGTGAACATTGTTTGGTCTGAGATTGTTCCCCATTTGACTTGGCGAGGAGCTCGTAAGCATTCTCCTTTGAACAGGGTGAGAAAGAAGGTGAATGTGGTGGTGGCCAGGCATGTGGTGTCATTAGGTGGCTTGGTTGTTCATCATGGCTTTTTAGTTGCGGATCTATCTAGGTTTTTTTGGCCTGATGGAATGTATCTTAATGCTTTTGATTATTCATTAAGGATTTGCTTTCCTGTTTGGATTAGTTTGTTGTTGATGGCGGGCCAGTCTTTCTCCATTGGCTGGCTTTGGCGGGAGTATGCTGCAACTCAGTGGCTTTAGGTGGTGCATTGTGGGGGCGCTTGACCTCGATGTGCATGGCAAATTTGTCCTTCTCTGTGCGAGGGGACCCGGCGCTTTTGTAAGGAAGCGTTTTGGATTGGCGAAGCGAGACCCTTGCACCGTAAGTGCATCTTGAGAGGGGACGTCCCCCGAGTTTCTCGGTTTATACGAAAGCTAGAACTGAGCTTGCAGCGTCTCTTAGCCACCACAATGAGGTTAATTAATTAATTATTAATAAAAAGCTGTGACCTATTAGCCAAGCTGTTATTGTGTTATTAAATGTTGTTTCGAGGTTAATGAGCAATAAACCAATGGATGTCTTAATGTCAGGAGTTAACGTGCATTCCACAGTGCACCACATGCTTGTGTTTCCTTTTATAGGCATCATAATTAAGTTCCTCTCCATAGAATGGTGTTTAGATGTTACCTGAGCTAACCTTCTCATAGCTTTTCTCCATACCAGGTTCTAAACTGTCCTCCTGTCACTTGTACTTTTTGCTGAATCCCCAACTTGTAACTTTTGCTTTCTTACCATTGAAACCAGATCTGTGCATCTCCTAGCTATAGCTGCCATAAATCAGCTAACCAGCTGCTTCACTTACAAGTAAATTCTTGAATGGAAATGTCTAATGTAGTCAATTTCAAAGGATTCCTGTAGCCAGACTTTCCATATTTTAAATCACTACTGCAGAGTATATCTCATAATGCTATTATGCAGCTTTCATTATTGCATTGCTTGCTATAAATTGTAAGCTATTACACGTCATTTTGCATTAAATATTATAAAATATGTGGATGGATGAGGCTGGATTTGCAGCAGCATGTTTGTTTGTTGTTCCTGTATGCTGTATTCACTCACCATCACAGCAAGTTTAACTCCTTCATTGACCCTCTATGACCTCAAGTGCTGGTTACAGACCACATGTCAGACATTATTATTATCATTATTAATAATAATAAACTTTATTTATAGGGCACTGCAAGTGGTCCGCAGTGCTGTACAGTTCTCATGAACTCATTTGTTTTCTGAATGGATCTCGAAATGTTGGCAGGTACTTGGTTGCTCCCAGGTTATAATCTTTTCTAGCAATATCTTAGGTAATGGTTGATAGGATTAGATACTAGTTTAAATGATAGACTGACCTGAAGGTATAAATCCAAGCTACCATGATAGCAGGGACAAATTAAGCACCAGTAGGACACAGAGCTGTATGCAGGATGCAGGACCACCACAGCATAAACACCCAATATCGGAAATATACTAGACTGCAAAAGTTTGCGCCAACTTCCAAGTCGCTGCAAATAGCAGCAATTTGATGGTGGTTTTGCTCTCCAAATCACTGGATGTAAAACCTATTGATTTGGAAAGTGAAAACTTATTCTTGTGTCCCCATATAAATAAATAATAAGTTTAAGTGTCCTGATATCAGGGCTTGACAATTTTTTCTAAAATCTAGGAGCCAGGATGAAATTGTAGGAGCCAGACCACCGTCCCCCCCAAAAAATTACAGGAGTGAGCGAGGAGCACAGCTCTGTGTGTTATGCAACTGTATATAAACTATACTAGTCCACAAAATGGTCGCAGTTGAATGGATACAGTAAAATGGAGGCCCCTTCACTGCTCAGCACAGCTCCCCTGCTCCACCCCCCACCCTCCAGTAATAACGGATCACATTTCACATAAAATAATGGTGCCAGAAAGTACAACAAAACCCCCCTCCCCTCGTGGTCACACCACTATCCCTCTGAAGCCGCTCCGCAATTCCTGGCAACGCATAGACCCTACTACCGGAAAGCTCTATGCAGATGGAGATAGGAGCCAGTAGACAGCCGGGACGTACAGGAGGATCAGTGTAGACTGGGAAAGACAGCATGGGTCAGAGCAGGCCAGGATGGAGAGGAGTCATCAGTGCAGGCTGGGACGGACACAGGCACAGCAGTCACCGCAGGCGACACTCAGCACATGCACTCCTGTGCATGATATGAACACCGCAATACTATAGGCACGAATCTCTGCCGGAGCTGATGAGGATCTGCTCCCTCCCTCACTGTAAAATCTAGTAGAAAGGCAGCAAAATCTGGTAGCCATGGTGACCTGGCCCCTGGGATTTGTTGAACCCTGCCTTATATTATATTGAAGAAAAAAGTAGTTCCCTCCCTAAAATAAATAATCAAATAGATTTTAAAATATTTAAAGTATGCAATGTGGATTTTTAACCATGTAAAGAGCCCATTTATCAGGGAGAATATCCCTCAATCCAGCCAAAATGGCTGGATTTAAAGGTTATTAATTAATTTTATTTATTAAAAGGTATTTATAGAGCACACACATATTCATCATCACTCTACAAAGAATATTTGGCCATTTATATCAGGCCCTGCCCCAGTCTACATTGCCTAACACAGAGGTTCCCAAACTCGGTCCTCAGGACCCCACACAGTTCACAGTTTCCAGGTCACAAAGCAGGTACACAGGTGTATTCATTACTCACTGACACATTTTTAAAGTCCCACTGGTTATAAGGATATCCATGTTTGAGCACATATGGTTAAATCAAATTAACTAGGGTACTAATTAAGTCACTTGTGCTCAAGTATGGCTATCTTTAAAACCTGGACTTTTCTGTTAGTGTGCCATGAGGACAGAGTTTGTGAAACACTGCACTAGGGTTATCTTTTTTTTCAGAATCTATTTAGCCTACCAGTATATTTTTGGGTTATGGGAGGAAACCAGATTACCTGGTGGAAACCCACACAAAAACTGGAGAACATTTCAAATCTACACAGTTAGGGCCTTGGTGGATCTCCCTTCTTACCATTCTTCACAGCCTGTGATGGCCATTACTGGGTATCACCAGTAATGGTCATTGCAGGGGCTCTCTGGCAAAGCATGGGAAAGATCATTTTTATTACTGCATTTTTATGAAGCTGTTGCAGGCTGTCTTCCAATCCTCTCACTCAGGTTCTGCCATAGCAGATCTAGTAAAAGCAAAGAAATGCTTTATTATTAAAGGAAAGCATTTTTCTTCTAAAAGCTGGACTAAAAGGAGTTATTTCTCTATTTTTTGCTATTTGTTTATTTTATTTTTTAATTAATCTAAACCTGTAATGTCAGTTCATATATGTGTAGTAGGGATCCCAACTACCACTGGCCCAACCTCCAAATTACTTGACAACGTTGCTTCTTGGCTCCCCCACGTTCTCTCTTCAGACCTTCCTTCCATCATCTTAGGTGACTTCAATATCCCTATTGATTTCCCTACTGACCACTCTGCCTCTAAACTCCTTGCCCTCACATCATCATGTTATCTCTCTTAATGGACCTCCTCACTTTCCTATGTGAGTAGACACTCACTTGACCTAGTCTTCACTCACCGATGTGATATTTCTGATATCTCCAACTCTCTATACCCTCTCTCTGGCTATCATCTTTTAACTTATCCCTCACCCCTACTCCACCTCTGCTTCCCAAGGCTAACATCACTAAGAATAACCTTGAGGCAATTCACATGGAATCCTTATCCTCCCTGCTTACAGTAACTCACTTTCTTAACCCCTTGGTCTCTCTCCTGCCCTGACCAAGCAGTTTCCCTATACGTCTCCCTTTCTTCTGCAGTTGACTCCGACGGTCACTACTCACCCTCACAGATCCACATTTCTACTTTGGCATTCCAAATGCACCTGCAAAAGTTTTCACATACTCCCAAGCGTCAGTGTAGGAAATCACGCTCCAATGCTGACTTCCTCAATTTCAAATTTATGCTCCTAATGTGCTGCCCTTTCCCTCACTAAACAGTCTTATTTCAAGACTCTTATTTCCTCCCAGTAATCCAACCCCCATAGTCTCTTCACCACTTTCAACTCCCTCCTCTGCCCCCCTTCTCACTCTCTGCCCTTGACTAAGCCACCCACTTCACATCTAAAATTGAATCCATATGTCAGGACATCAAATCCCACCAGACTCTCAGCACCCCATCCCATTCTTTCCCACCCTGTCTCTCCCCTATCCTCCACATCCACAATGACTTCTTTCTCCCAGTATCTGGAGATAAAGTCATGGCCCTTATCCAGTCCTCCTCTCCTTTCACCTCCCCCCTTCACCCTATCCCCTCCTGCCTTCTCTGCTCCCTCTCTCCTGCTGCCTGTTCTCATCTTGACAATCTCTTCAATCTTTCCCTCTCATCACACACTATCCCCTCTGCACCCAGCCTTGATCCTGACTCTCTCTCTGGCTACCACTTAATCTCTTTCCTCCCCTTTGCTTCCAAACTCCTTGAGTTTATTGTCTACAACCGGCTCACCACCTTTCTTTCCTCCCTCTCCCTGCTGGACCCATTTCAATTTGGCTTTTGTCCTCTCCACTCCACAGAAACTGCCCTCACTAAAGTCAGCAGTAACCTCCTGACTGCGAAATCCAAGGACCTGTTTATTCTCCTTGAGATCTCTGCTGCTTTTGACACTGTGGGCCACCCTCTACTACGGCAAATCCTTCACTCGCTCTGTCTGCGGGATACTTCCCTCTCATATCCTCATTCCACTCTGACCATTCCGTCTCCATCTCATCTCATGACTTCACTCCCCCCCAACTTCCTCTGCCAGGTGTCCCCCAAGGTTCTGTTCTTGGACCTCGCCTATTCTTCCTCTATAAGCTCATAAGCTCTTTTGGCCTCCAATATCATCTCTATGCTGATGACACTCAGATCTACCTCTCGTCCCCTGACCTTTTCTCCTCATGCCTCACTCGTATGTCCTCCCGTTTCTCTGCTATTTCCTCCTGAATGTCTCAGCGCTTTATTAAACTTTACTTGTTTAAGACTGAGCAGATAAATTCCCCACCCTTCAAAACATCCTCACCTCTCACAATGTCTTTATCTATTGACATAATCACCATCTCCTCTAGCCTGTAAGTGTGCTGTCTTGGAGTTATCCTTGTCTTCTCCCTCCCTTTCAAACCACACATTCAGTACCTCTCGCACTCCCACCACTTTCAATTCAAAAATATCTTTTAGATTAGACCCTTTCTCACCCTTGAGGCACCTAAGACTCTCATCCACTCCCTGATCATCTTCCAACTGGACTTCACCCTTTGTGGCACCATATAAATAAAGGATAATAATAATAATAATAATAACTTGCCAGCTACTATGTGATTGCTTACTGCTGAAAGCCAGTATCGCCGGGAAAATAAGCATCGCTCATCCGCCCTGGTTATTTTTTAATGTAAAATACACTGATAAATAGACAACAATAAGGGGGGAGATGTACTAGGCTCTGTAAAGTGATAAATTTAAGAGTGATAAACTACCATCCACTCAGTTCCTAACTGTCATGTTACAGGCTGTGTTTGAAAAATAACAGTTAGGAGCTGAGTGGCTGGTAGTTTATCACTCTCCATTGTATCACTTTCCAGAGCTTAGTACATCTGCCCCAAATTGATTTAACCAACCAGGCCTACATTAATTAATTTGGAATGTATTTAACTTCATGCCACAATGTTGTTCAGTTGTAGATCTCCAATAAGATGATCTCCATTGTTACCTTCAGCAGTCAACAAATAGCATCAGCTTTGTTTAATAGCTATGCCTCTATTGAACAGTTATGGTTGGTGTTCTGTTTAGAGTAACATCATTATGTATGGAACTAAAATAAAGTTCAACAAAATGACTCTCATCAAAAGAGATCTACAAGCCTCACACTGTCTTTCAACTATATTCCAAAATGTATGGATTATTTTCCAGTTTTTAAGTTCATAATATTCTTACTATTTTTTATCATTTTATTACCAGCAATTGTGCAAATATATTTTATTTTGAAGCACCTACTTTTCCTGCTTGTGTCTCTGATCCTGTAGAGGAACATTTACTCTTCCTTTAAGAATGAAACAAAGATTTGCAAAATGGAAATAGGAAAATGCATGTTCTTCATCATGGAATAAAGTATAGATAAGCTGGACTGTGTTGTCCAATACAGGGGTGTGCTGTGCTGGGCTGTTGTCCAATACAGGGGTGTGCTGTGCTGGGCTGTGTTGTGCAATAGAGGGGTGTGCTGGGCTGTGTTGTCCAATACAGGGGTGTTCTGTGCTGGGCTGTGTTGTCCAATACACGAATGTGCTGTGCTGGGCTGTGTTGTCCAATACAGGGGTGTGCTGTGCTGGGCTATGTTATCCAATACAGGAGAGTGCTGTGCTGGGCTGTGTTGTCCAATACAGGGGTGTGCTGTGCTGGCTGTGTTGTCCAATACAGGGGTTTGCTGTGCTGGTCTGTGTTGTCCAACACAGGGGTGTGCTGTGCTGGGCTGTGTTGTCCAATACAGGGGTGTGCTGTGCTGGGCAGTGTTGTCCAATCCAGGCAGAGTGTGCTGTGCTCTGTCCAGGGGGCTGTATTATTTATCATTGCTTTTCTAATCCCGGGGTGTGCTGTCCAGGGTTGTGCTGTCCATCTAGTGTGCTGTCCGTCCACGGGCTGTAAAAAAAAAGTAACTAAAAGTTTTAAAAATATTAAAAACAAGTTAAAGGTGAAAAAATGTTTTTTTGTGCTGTACCCCACCCGCCCTCCCCCCAATGTATCCAAAACACTGACATTGCTGGCCATACTGTGAGGGATGCTGTGGGTTCATCATACTGCAGTGTATAATTCGTAAAGTATTGTGAGTGATGCTGTCGGTCAGTAATACCGCACAGTAATATTATTCATATAAGTATTGTGACACTGGTGGTCAGTAATACCACAGTGTAATATATTCATAAAAAAATAATGTAAAGTAGAAACGCAGTGTAATATTCAACATGTATTGTGACACTGTAAGTGGTAGTGCAGTGAATTCCTAAAAAATATTGTGACACTGTAAGTGGTAGCACAGTGTATTCAGAAAACAATTGTGACACTGTAAGTGGAAATGCAGTGTAATATCCAACATGTATTGTGACACTGTATGTAATAGCACAGTGTATTCATAAAAATATTGTGACACTGTAAGTGGAAACACAGTGTAATATTCAACACTTATTGTGACACTGTAAGTGGTAGCGCAGTGTATTCATAAAAAATATTGTTACACTAAGTGGATACACAGTGTAATATCCAGCACATATTGTGACTGTACGTAATAGCACAGTGTATTCATAAAAATATTGTGACACTGTAAGTGGAAACGCAGTGTAATATTCAACACTTATTGTGACACTGTAAGTGGTAGTGCAGTGTATTCATATTAAATATTGTGACACTGTAAGTGGAAACGCAGTGTAATATCCAACACATATTGTGAAACTGTATGTAATAGCACAGTGTATTCATAAAAATATTGTGACACTGTAAGTGGATACACAGTGTAATATTCAACACTTATTGTGACACTGTAAGTGGTAGCACAGTGTATTCATAAAACATATTGTTACACTAAGTGGATACACAGTGTAATATTCAACACATATTGTGACACTCTAAGTGGAAGAGCAGTGTATTCATAAAACATATTGTGACACTGTAAGTGGAGACGCAGTGTAATATTCAACATGTATTGTGACACTGTAAGTTGTAGAGCAGTGTATTCATTAAAAATATTGTGACACTGTAAGTGGAAACACAGTGCAATATTCAACATGTATTGTGACACTGTAAGTTGTAGCACAGTGTATTCATAAAAAATATTTTGACGCTGTATGTCATTGATACTTCAGTGTAATATTTAAATTGGTAAAAATTTACATGTGTGTTGTACCCCACTTTGTTCATGTTTGTTGATATGGAGAACGATCAGTTGAGAGGAGAGCAGGAACCACATACTAGTGCTGGAGATGCTGCCGGTGCCACCAGTCATGACAATACTAGTCCGTCTACGTCATCTACTAAAGCCAATGCTCAAGGGCATACAGGGCTTAAGTCAGGGCATCTAAAATCAAAGAAACAATCTTTTACAGTTGTAAAGAAAAAAACATCAAAGGGAAAGTTAGCTGCAGAAAGACATTGATTTGGTAATATGCCTTTCACCACACAAAGTGGCAAGAAAAGGCTGAGGCCTTTGCCTTTATTTATGACTGGTGGTTCTGCCTCTTATGATGATGTTAGCACAAATAAACATGCTGACATAGAAATCGAGGATGCTTCTGTGGAAGTGCACCAGGATGAGGAGATTTGTGTAACTGACGCTAATAAGGATGTTAATGATGAGTATGTTGTTGATGAGGATGTTGTTTGTGTAAATCAGGCACCAGTGTAAGAAACAGTTGTTACCCATGTTAAGGAAAAGCCCATTGTCATGCCTGGGCATAAGATAAAAAAAATCTACTTCTGCGGAATTACGTGTGGAATTATTTCTACCCAAATCCAGACAACAATTGTCAAGCCATCTGTACCCTTTGTTAAGCCAGAGTAAGTAAAGGTAGGGACCTTAACCATCTAGGAACCTCCTCCCTGTTAGGTCATCTGCAGCGCTTCCATCAAAAAATATTTTGCAAAATTCAGAAACTTTGGCTAAAATAGTAACAAAAAGCAGCCCAGCGTCAGCTAGCTCTCTTTCACAATCAACACCTTCATCAACAATATCCTGCCAATGGGCAGCTGACATTGCTGACAATGATCTCTTTGTGCACAAACTGGCATTACAGAGGCAAGATGTTGTCGCCATCATCATCCGATTCTTCACCCTCATCAGTGTGTAGATCATCTTCACACAATATTCATTCACCCCTGCTGGAATCCACCATTACAGGTACCTCTATAATTTTTGGATGTAATTGGCAGTTAAGGGTCTTGCTCATAGAATTTCATTTTGATAGACATCATCTTTTCCACATTTAGAGTAAGTAGCCTCCTACGCCGATCGCTGACAAGGTTCCCGGCTGTGCTGAAAACACTTTTTGAGTACACATTGGAGGGTGGGTAGCTCAAGTAAAGCAAATCCAGTTTGTGCAAGGGCTTCCAAATTGCCTTTTTTTCCCACCAGTAGTCAAATGGACTGTCTGACATGCCTATTTGGATGCTATCATTAAAAATTTAAAATAGTCCTCAACCATTCTTTGAATGGTGACTGTATCAGACGGAGTTATGGTAGAGGTCTCATTAATTGTAGGCAATTCTTTTAGACTGACATGTCAAAACTTGGTTGTGTTTACTCATCTGCATACCAGTGGCTCTTTTGGGAAAGTTTAGTTTTTTCTCGGCAGATGTACTTGCTGGAAAAATTGAAGAAGAAGCCATCGCTGCATCACATGCCACTTGAACTGAATATTTGCTTACCGACAGCTCTTTGCATCTCCTCAGATCTGTGGACCTGATTCAGAGCCGGATGCTCTTTCAGAGCACTCGCTCTGAATCAGTGCCCGCCTATAGTATTTTTAGAGCGGCCTCCTGGCCCCTCGCATAGCTGTGGGTGACCACCCACAGCTATTGCGAGCGGCCAGGAAGATGGTCGTGATGGTCAAGACCATGGTGACCATTGTGCTTGCGATAAGACCCCTGTGGTAGGGTCTCGTTGCCGCAAGTCCTGGTGTGCTTTCGGCTCTATCAGAGCCGAAGGCACTCCCACTGACATCACTTGTGATGTCAGTGGGGCCGGCCCCAGACGGTAGGCGTTCCCATGGGAATACCTCCGTCTGGGCAGCCACGCCCCCAGCACGCCCACCAAAGGGGGCGTGCTGTCACTCAACATCGACAGCAGCCCCCTTTGGTGCGAGACCCGGAGCGACGGCTTGCCCATCGCTATCCGGGTCTCGCGCATGTACACGACGGAGCCGGCTCCCTCATGCGCATGTGCACTGGGCCAACATCGACCCGCTTGCGAGCGCTCA
The DNA here is from genome assembly GCA_031769625.1 of Taudactylus pleione. NCBI lineage: Eukaryota > Metazoa > Chordata > Amphibia > Anura > Myobatrachidae > Taudactylus > Taudactylus pleione. The sequence goes on from JAUIMM010000470.1 coordinate 2,880,425, forward strand.
GCGCTCACAAGTGGGTCTGAATCAGGCCCTGTGTCTGTTGGGAAGTAAGACATGATGTATGATTTAAACCTATGATCCAGCACGGTTGCCAAAATGTATTGATCTGATTGTAAGATCCTGACAACCCTTGGATCCCGGTGGAGCAAATAAAGTACTTGATCTACAAGTTCAACATACTTAGCGGAATCGCTTTGTTTCAGCTCCTCCTTCAGTTTCTTAAGCTGCTTTTCCAACAGTTTAATTAAGGGAATTACCTGACTCAAGCTGGCAGTGTCTGAATTCACTTCACAGGTGACTACTTTGAAGGGTTTTAGCATTTTGCATAGCACAGAATGCATTTTCCAATGAGCTTGAGTAAGGTACCTCTCCCCTTCTCTTCCTATGTCATAGTTCGCTGTGTAGTTTCAGATGGCTTTGTGCTGTTCCGCTATCAACTGAAGCATATAAAGGGTGGAGTTCCACCTTGTAACTACCTCTAGCTTCATCTGGTGGCAGGGCAAATTCAACATTTCTTGCAGGTGCTGCAATCTTCTACGTGTGCCTGTTGAATGGCAAAAATGTCCAGACATTTTTCTAGCCACAAAGAGCATCTCCTGCACAGGCCTGTCATTTTTAAAAAAATGTGCACCACCAAGTTGATTGTGTGAGCAAAACATGGGACATGTTGGAATTCACCCAGCTGTAATGCTCTGTAATGGATGCACATCTAATACCAGCATAGATGTTATGGAGTCAGTGATCTGCTGTGCAAATGGGTGACTGCTGTCATACCTGCTACACCTTGCAAAGGATTGTTTAACAGTCAAATGTTTTTTTAACTACTAGAAGTAGTCTTCCCAGCAGCAGGCATAGCGCTCAAGGATTCTTCTGGGGCAAGGACTGATGTGAATGATTTAAATACTTTTTGTAAATGCCTCCCCTCCTCCCTCATAAATTTGCTTCAGAATCAAAAAAATAAATAAAATGTACTACTAATCAAACCTTCCTTTCCCTGCCTTCAACTACATATATACTCCAACTCCCTCAGGCCTCTTGAATAATAAAGACATTTGTTTCCTGATGTGCCACAGCCGCTGAAATCTTCTACATGCAGTTGCTGAGTGCCAAAAATATCCAGAATTTTTTTATGGCCGCTGACAGCATCCCTTATATGCCCCTTTCATTTTTAACAAAATTCTGAACCACCAATTTGATTTGGTGGGCAAAACATGGTAGATTTTCAAATTTACCCAGTTTTTTTCATTGCTCCCAACCCCAACCGGTTGCCTGGTGAATTGATAGGCTGTTATATATAACTGTTCAGCCTGGGGCGTATCTAGAATGGGTGCAGGGTGTGCGGTTCACATGGGCCCCTGAGTCCAGTAGGGGCCCGCACCTCACACCCTGCACCCATATTATCTAATAATTACCTCTCTGAGGTCCCACGTCGGGTGTCTTAACCCTGAAAAATATGCTGGAAAATGTCAGCCGAAGCCATATTTCCAGCATTTTGCGCATGCACAGTGAGGAAATCACTGGGCAAATGGCGGCCACACCATTTCCCCGGTGACCTGCACATACGCAGTAGACTCTGGGCAAACTCTAGTGCCCAGTCTACTGATGCTGCGGTCAGCGGTCAGATGCATCAGTCTGCTGCCAGCTGCCACGGAGAGAGGAGTGGGCCCTGGACTGGGAATGAACACAGGCCCCTCCTCTCTTAATATGCCCCTGGGTTCATCTCATTAAATGCCTGCCTATTTGCATGTAGGTGAGTCTAAGCAGAATAACTGGATAATGTAGATTGTAGATGGTGGGTGTCATGAGAGAGACCAGAAATATGAGCAGCAGCACAGAGCATCTTCCTGCCAGGATGTGTGCAACAAAGTGCAAATACATTTAATACAAAAATTTGTTGTATATATTGGTCACATTACATACATGTTTACATGTTACATACAGTGCATAAAGCAGGCTGATGTAACCTGATGCATGCCACCCATTGTTGACAAACAATTTCCAGTAGGCCCATCAAACAGCACGGATGCTGGGAGTTGTAGTTCAGCCAGAGAGCTATAGGCTGCTTTCCTCTGATGTAAACAGCAAGTCTTGGTCCCATTATCCCTAACAACCTCCCTGAGAACAAAGTAAATGTCTGTTTAGAGTGTGTACTATTTAGTAGCACCTCCACAAGCAAGGCCACTGCATTTCTATTAGATGTATAAAAAAAACCTCCTTCAGAAAAAAGATGTCTTTTAGGAACTGAAGAACTTGATCCTACATTGATCAGTATTGTGAGCTGTGTGGTGGTCAAAATTGACTGGAAATGACTGGAAATAAATGTTATTGAGGTTAATAATACTGTAGGAACAAAACAGGCCCAAATTTTATGATTTTAGCTGTTTTTATGATTTTTTTAGAAAAAAAATACAGATACAGATCCATAACCAAAACACGGGGGTCTGCACACATCCCTAATGTAAATATATATATATATTTTTTTTTTTTAAATAAACCATGTGACCCCAGCCCAAATCAATACAAATTTCTCAAAGCCTTTGATGGTTACTGCTAATTAGGGGTGAGCGGGTTCAGATTTCTGAAATCCGAACCCCCCTGAGCCCCCCCCGATCCGAGTCCGATCCGAGTCAGGCTCAACTTTTCCCGCCTGACTCGGATCTGAAATCGAGGCAAAACGTCATCATCCCGCCTTCCGAGTCTCGCGGGTTTTGGAACCTATATAAGGTACCCGCGTCGGCGCTATTTTCTCACTCGGCTGTGGACAGTGAAGAGGGAGGGTGGGAGTTAGGGCTGGCTGGGCTGTGTAGTGTAGTGTAGTGCAGAGTAGTGTTGTGCAGTGCTGTGCTGTGCTGCGCTGTGCTGCTGTTGTCCACTACTTCAAAGTCCATAGGGGCTGGCTGTGTTGTGCTGTGCTGCTGTTGTTAATAGGGGCTGTGTCCACTACTTCAAAGTCCATAGGGGCTAGCTGGACTGTGTTGTGCAGTCAGTTCTCCATAGGGGCTGTGTCCACTCCAAAGTCCTGTGCAGTGTCCCAGTCCTAAAGGGGTGCTGTAGTGTTGTCCAGGGGGTGCTCTGTCCATCAGGGGTGCTCCCCCCAAGTGCTAAAAAAATAATATTTTTTGTGTGTTTGTGAATTGTGTGCGCAGTAGCCGCATGTGCATCAACAAAGTAGTGCCAAGCGTGCGCCTGTGTCATAAGTAAAGGGCCGGCTGGCTTGACCGTTAAAGGGTGCTGTAACCCCCAAAGTACTCTCCAGTCCAAACCAAAAAAAAAATTATTTTCTGTGTTTGTGAATTGTGTGCGCAGTAGCAGCACGTGCATCAACAAAGTAGTGCCAAGCATGCGCCTGTGTCATAAGTAAAGGGCCGGCTGGCTTGACCGTTAAAGGGTGCTGTAACCCCCAAAGTACACTCCAGGCCAAACCAAAAAAAAAAATATTTTCTGTGTTTGTGAATTGTGTGCGCAGTAGCCGTACGTGCATCAACAAAGTAGTGCCAAGCGTGCGCCTGTGTCATAAGTAAAGGGCCGGCTGGCTTGACCGTTAAAGGGTGCTGTAACCCCCAAAGTACACTCCAGTCCAAACCAAAAAAATATCTATTTTCTGTATTTGTGAATTGTGTGCGCAGTAGACGCACGTGCATCAACAAAGTAGTGCCAAGCGTGCGCCTGTGTCATAAGTAAAGGGCCGGCTGGCTTGACCGTTAAAGGGTGCTGTAACCCCCAAAGTACACTCCAGTCCAAACCAAAAAAAAATTATTTTCTGTGTTTGTGAATTGTGTGCGCAGTAGCCGCACGTGCATCAACAAAGTAGTGCCAAGCATGCGCCTGTGTCATAAGTAAAGGGCCGGCTGGCTTGACCGTTAAAGGGTGCTATAACCCCCAAAGTACACTCCAGTCCAAACCAAAAAAATATATATTTTCTGTGTTTGTGAATTGTGTGCGCAGTAGACGCACGTGCATCAACAAAGTAGTGCCAAGCGTGCGCCTGTGTCATAAGTAATGAGCCGGCTGGCTTGACCGTTAAAGGGTGCTGTAACCCCCAAAGTACACTCCAGTCCAAACCAAAAAAAAAAATATTTTCTGTGTTTGTGAATTGTGTGCGCAGTAGCCGTACGTGCATCAACAAAGTAGTGCCAAGCGTGTGCCTGTGTCATAAATAAAGGGCCGGCTGGCTTGACCGTTAAAGGGTGCTGTAACCCCCAAAGTACACTCCAGTCCAAACCAAAAAAATATATATTTTCTGTGTTTGTGAATTGTGTGCGCAGTAGACGCACGTGCATCAACAAAGTAGTGCCAAGCGTGCGCCTGTGTCATAAGTAATGGGCCGGCTGGCTTGACCGTTAAAGGGTGCTGTAACCCCCAAAGTACACTCCAGTCCAAACCAAAAAAATATATATTTTCTGTGTTTGTGAATTGAGTTCGCAGTAGCCGCACGTGCATCAACAAAGTAGTGCCAAGTGTGCGCCTGTGTCATAAGTAAAGGGCCGGCTGCCTTGACCATTAAAGGGTGTTGTAACCCCCAAAGTACACTCCAGTCCAAACCAAAAAAAAAATAATTTTCTGTGTTTGTGAATTGTGTGCGCAGTAGCCGCACGTGCATCAACAAAGTAGTGCCAAGCATGCGCCTGTGTCATAAGTAAAGGGCCGGCTGGCTTGACCGTTAAAGGGTGCTGTAACCCCCAAAGTACACTCCAGTCCAAACCAAAAAAAAAATTATTTTCTGTGTTTGTGAATTGTGTGCGCAGTAGCCGTACGTGCATCAACAAAGTAGTGCCAAGCGTGCGCCTGTGTCATAAGTAAAGGGGCGGCTGGCTTGACCGTTAAAGGGTGCTGTAACCCCCAAAGTACACTCCAGTCCAAACCAAAAAAATATCTATTTTCTGTGTTTGTGAATTGTGTGCGCAGTAGACGCACGTGCATCAACAAAGTAGTGCCAAGCGTGCGCCTGTGTCATAAGTAAAGGGCCGGCTGGCTTGACCGTTAAAGGGTGCTGTAACCCCCAAAGTACACTCCAGTCCAAACCAAAAAAAAATTATTTTCTGTGTTTGTGAATTGTGTGCGCAGTAGCCGCACGTGCATCAACAAAGTAGTGCCAAGCATGCGCCTGTGTCATAAGTAAAGGGCCGGCTGGCTTGACCGTTAAAGGGTGCTATAACCCCCAAAGTACACTCCAGTCCAAACCAAAAAAATATATATTTTCTGTGTTTGTGAATTGTGTGCGCAGTAGACGCACGTGCATCAACAAAGTAGTGCCAAGCGTGCGCCTGTGTCATAAGTAATGAGCCGGCTGGCTTGACCGTTAAAGGGTGCTGTAACCCCCAAAGTACACTCCAGTCCAAACCAAAAAAAAAATTATTTTCTGTGTTTGTGAATTGTGTGCGCAGTAGCCGTACGTGCATCAACAAAGTAGTGCCAAGCGTGTGCCTGTGTCATAAGTAAAGGGCCGGCTGGCTTGACCGTTAAAGGGTGCTGTAACCCCCAAAGTACACTCCAGTCCAAACCAAGAAAATATATATTTTCTGTGTTTGTGAATTGTGTGCGCAGTAGACGCACGTGCATCAACAAAGTAGTGCCAAGCGTGCGCCTGTGTCATAAGTAATGGGCCGGCTGGCTTGACCGTTAAAGGGTGCTGTAACCCCCAAAGTACACTCCAGTCCAAACCAAAAAAATATATATTTTCTGTGTTTGTGAATTGAGTTCGCAGTAGCCGCACGTGCATCAACAAAGTAGTGCCAAGCGTGCGCCTGTGTCATAAGTAAAGGGCCGGCTAGCTTGATCATTAAAGGGTGCTGTAACCCCCAAAGTACACTCCAGTCCAAACCAAAAAAAAAATTATTTTCTGTGTTTGTGAATTGTGTGCGCAGTAGCCGCACGTGCATCAACAAAGTAGTGCCAAGCGTGCGCCTGTGTCATAAGTAAAGGGCCGGCTGGCATGACCATTAAAGGGTGCTGTAACCCCCAAAGTACACTCCAGTCCATACCAAAAAAAAAATTAATTTCTGTGTTTGTGAATTGTGTGCGCAGTAGCCGCACGTGCATCAACAAAGTAGAGCCAAGCGTGCGCCTGTGTCATAAGTAAAGGGCCGGCTGCCTTGACCATTAAAGGGTGTTGTAACCCCCAAAGTACACTCCAGTCCAAACCAAAAAAATAATAATTTTCTGTGTTTGTGAATTGTGTGCGCAGTAGCCGCACGTGCATCAACAAAGTAGTGCCAAGCGTGCGCCTGTGTCATAAGTAAAGGGCCGGCTGGCTTGACCGTTAAAGGGTGCTGTAACCCCCAAAGTACACTCCAGTTCAAACCAAAAAAATAATATTTTTTGTGTGTTTGTGAATTGTGTGCGCAGTAGCCGCACGTGCATCAACAAAGTAGTGCCAAGCGTGCGCCTGTGTCATAAGTAATGAGCCGGCTGGCTTGACCGTTAAAGGGTGCTGTAACCCCCAAAGTACACTCCAGTCCAAACCAAAAAAAAAAATATTTTCTGTGTTTGTGAATTGTGTGCGCAGTAGCCGTACGTGCATCAACAAAGTAGTGCCAAGCGTGTGCCTGTGTCATAAATAAAGGGCCGGCTGGCTTGACCGTTAAAGGGTGCTGTAACCCCCAAAGTACACTCCAGTCCAAACCAAAAAAATATATATTTTCTGTGTTTGTGAATTGTGTGCGCAGTAGACGCACGTGCATCAACAAAGTAGTGCCAAGCGTGCGCCTGTGTCATAAGTAATGGGCCGGCTGGCTTGACCGTTAAAGGGTGCTGTAACCCCCAAAGTACACTCCAGTCCAAACCAAAAAAATATATATTTTCTGTGTTTGTGAATTGAGTTCGCAGTAGCCGCACGTGCATCAACAAAGTAGTGCCAAGTGTGCGCCTGTGTCATAAGTAAAGGGCCGGCTGCCTTGACCATTAAAGGGTGTTGTAACCCCCAAAGTACACTCCAGTCCAAACCAAAAAAAAAATAATTTTCTGTGTTTGTGAATTGTGTGCGCAGTAGCCGCACGTGCATCAACAAAGTAGTGCCAAGCATGCGCCTGTGTCATAAGTAAAGGGCCGGCTGGCTTGACCGTTAAAGGGTGCTGTAACCCCCAAAGTACACTCCAGTCCAAACCAAAAAAAAAATTATTTTCTGTGTTTGTGAATTGTGTGCGCAGTAGCCGTACGTGCATCAACAAAGTAGTGCCAAGCGTGCGCCTGTGTCATAAGTAAAGGGGCGGCTGGCTTGACCGTTAAAGGGTGCTGTAACCCCCAAAGTACACTCCAGTCCAAACCAAAAAAATATCTATTTTCTGTGTTTGTGAATTGTGTGCGCAGTAGCCGCACGTGCATCAACAAAGTAGTGCCAAGCGTGCGCCTGTGTCATAAGTAAAGGGCCGGCTGGCTTGACCGTTAAAGGGTGCTGTAACCCCCAAAGTACACTCCAGTCCAAACCAAAAAAAAATTATTTTCTGTGTTTGTGAATTGTGTGCGCAGTAGCCGCACGTGCATCAACAAAGTAGTGCCAAGCATGCGCCTGTGTCATAAGTAAAGGGCCGGCTGGCTTGACCGTTAAAGGGTGCTATAACCCCCAAAGTACACTCCAGTCCAAACCAAAAAAATATATATTTTCTGTGTTTGTGAATTGTGTGCGCAGTAGACGCACGTGCATCAACAAAGTAGTGCCAAGCGTGCGCCTGTGTCATAAGTAATGAGCCGGCTGGCTTGACCGTTAAAGGGTGCTGTAACCCCCAAAGTACACTCCAGTCCAAACCAAAAAAAAAATTATTTTCTGTGTTTGTGAATTGTGTGCGCAGTAGCCGTACGTGCATCAACAAAGTAGTGCCAAGCGTGTGCCTGTGTCATAAGTAAAGGGCCGGCTGGCTTGACCGTTAAAGGGTGCTGTAACCCCCAAAGTACACTCCAGTCCAAACCAAAAAAATATATATTTTCTGTGTTTGTGAATTGTGTGCGCAGTAGACGCACGTGCATCAACAAAGTAGTGCCAAGCGTGCGCCTGTGTCATAAGTAATGGGCCGGCTGGCTTGACCGTTAAAGGGTGCTGTAACCCCCAAAGTACACTCCAGTCCAAACCAAAAAAATATATATTTTCTGTGTTTGTGAATTGAGTTCGCAGTAGCCGCACGTGCATCAACAAAGTAGTGCCAAGCGTGCGCCTGTGTCATAAGTAAAGGGCCGGCTAGCTTGATCATTAAAGGGTGCTGTAACCCCCAAAGTACACTCCAGTCCAAACCAAAAAAAAAATTATTTTCTGTGTTTGTGAATTGTGTGCGCAGTAGCCGCACGTGCATCAACAAAGTAGTGCCAAGCGTGCGCCTGTGTCATAAGTAAAGGGCCGGCTGGCATGACCATTAAAGGGTGCTGTAACCCCCAAAGTACACTCCAGTCCATACCAAAAAAAAAATTATTTTCTGTGTTTGTGAATTGTGTGCGCAGTAGCCGCACGTGCATCAACAAAGTAGAGCCAAGCGTGCGCCTGTGTCATAAGTAAAGGGCCGGCTGCCTTGACCATTAAAGGGTGTTGTAACCCCCAAAGTACACTCCAGTCCAAACCAAAAAAAAAATAATTTTCTGTGTTTGTGAATTGTGTGCACAGTAGCCGCACGTGCATCAACAAAGTAGTGCCAAGCGTGCGCCTGTGTCATAAGTAAAGGGCCGGCTGGCTTGACCGTTAAAGGGTGCTGTAACCCCCAAAGTACACTCCAGTTCAAACCAAAAAAATAATATTTTTTGTGTGTTTGTGAATTGTGTGCGCAGTAGCCGCACGTGCATCAACAAAGTAGTGCCAAGCATGCGCCTGTGTCATAAGTAAAGGGCCGGCTGGCTTGACCGTTAAAGGGTTCTGTAACCCCCAAAGTACACTCCAGTTCAAACCAAAAAAATAATATTTTTTGTGTGTTTGTGAATTGTGTGCGCAGTAGCCGCACGTGCATCAACAAAGGAGCAGCGCCAAGCGTGCGCCTGTGTCCCATAAGTAAAGAGCCGGCTGGCTCATTTCTTAAAGGCTGGTGTAACCCACAAAGTGCACTACTCTCCAGCAAAAATAAAGAAATATTTTCTGTGTTTAGCCGCACGTATATATCAAATCGATATAACATAAATGGAGGACCAAACTTTCTCCGATAAAAATAAAATAGAGAAAGATCAAGAACCACTTCCTCCTAGTGCTGAAGCTGCTGCCACTAGTCATGACATAGACGATAACATGCCATCAACGTCGTCTGCCAAGGCCGTTGCCCAATGTCATAATAGAGGGCACATACAATCCCAAATGACAAAGTTCAGGAAAATGACCTTGAAAAAAACATTTAAATCAGCTGAAGAGAAACGTAAACTTGCCAATATGCCATTTACGACACGGAGTGGCAAGGAACGGCTAAGGTCGATCCCTAGTATGTGCATGACTAGTGGTTCAGCTTCACATGAGGATGGAAGCCCTCCTCCCACTAAAAAAATCAAAAGAGTTAAGCTGGCAAAAGCACAGCAAAGAACTGTGCTTTCTAAGAAGATATCACATATCCCCAAGGAGAGTCCAAGTGTGGTGGTGGTTGCGATGCTTGACCTTCCCAGCACTGGACGGGAAGAGGTGGCTCTTTCCACCATTTGCACGCCCCCTGTAAGTGCTGAAAGGAGCACCCACAGTCCACTTGCTGATATGCAAATTGAAGATGTCACTGTTGAAGTACAACAGGATGAGGATACTGGTGTAGCTGGCGCTGAGGGGGAAGTTGGCGAGGAGGATTCTGATGGTGATGTGGTTTGTTTAAATCAGGCTCCGGGGGAGATAGTTGTTGTCCGTGGGATGAAAAAGCCCATCACGGTCATGCCTGGGCAGAAGACCAAACATTCCACCTCTTTGGTCTGGCAATATTTCTATCCAAATCCGGACAACAACTGTCTTGCCATATGTACCTTATGTAAAGGTGGAATAAGTAGGGGTAGGGACGTTAACCACCTAGGAACATCCTCACTTATACGGCACCTGCAGCGCGTTCATAATAAGTTACTGTCAAGTTCAGAAACTTTGGCTAAGACCGTAAGCAGTCCAGGGACACCTAAATCCCGTTGTCCTGTTGTATCCAAGTGCCTGCAAACCACACCATCAACTCCCTCCTCGTCAATTTCCTCCTTAGTCAGGATCGGAAGTAGTCCTGCAGGCCATGTCACTGGCATGACTGACTCTCCTATCCCGGATTCCTCCGGAGGATCCTGCATTGCTACGCCTCGTGCTGCCGCTGCTGCTGTTGCTGCTACTGGGAGTCGTTCATCATCCCAGAGAGGAAGTAGGAACACCACTACTTTTACTAAACAATTGACCCTCCAACAGTCCTTAGCGAGGAGGATGAAGTACGACAGCAAAACGTATAACTGAGGCCTTGACTGCTATGTTGGTGTTATCCGCCATTAGTGCAGTGGGATTTAGACAATTGCTGGAGGTAGTGTGTCCCCGGTTCCAAATCCCGTCTAGATTCCACTTCACTAGGCAGGCGATACCGAGACTGTACAGAAACGTCAGAAAAAGTGTCCTCAGTGTCCTGAAAAATGCCGTTGTACACAATGTCCACTTAACCACGGACATGTGGACAAGTGGAACAGGGCAGACTAAGGACTATATGACTGTGACAGCCCACTGGGTAGATGTATCACCTTACGCAGCAACAGCAGCAGCGTCACCAGTCGCAGCATCTCAGAAACGCCAGCTCGTTCCAAGGCAGGCTACGCTGTGTATCACCGGTTTCAGTAAGAGGCACACCGCCGACAACCTCTTAGAGAAACTGAGGGAAATCATCGCCCAGTGGCTTACCCCACTTAGACTCTCCTGGGGATTTGTGATATCTGACAACGCCACCAATATTGTGCGGGCATTACATCTGGGCAAATTCCAGCACGTCCCATGTTTTGCTCACACAATAAACTTGGTGGTGCAGAATTTTCTGAAAAGCGACAGGGGCGTGCAGGAGACGCTTTGGGTGGCCCGAAAAATTTCAGGCCACTTTCGCCATTCAGCGACTGCGTGCCGAAGACTGGCGCGCCAGCAAACACTCTTGAACCTGCCCCGCCATCACCTGAAGCAAGAGGTTGTGACGCGGTGGAACTCAACCCTCTATATGCTTCAGAGGATGGAGGAGCAGCAAAAGGCCATTCAAGCCTATACATCCACCTATGACATAGGCAAAGGAGGGGGTATGCACCTGACTCAAGCGCAGTGGAGAATGATTTCCGTGTTGTGCAAGGTTCTCCAGCCCTTCGAACTTGCCACACGTGAAGTCAGTTCAGACACTGCCAGCTTGAGTCAGGTCATTCCCCTCATCAGGCTTTTGCAGAAGCAGCTGGAGAAAGTGAAGGAGGAGCTAAGACGGAGCGATTCCGCTCGGCATGTGGGACTTGTGGATTAAGCCCTTCATTCGCTTTGCCAGGATTCCAGGGTGGTCAATCTGTTGAAATCAGACCACTACATTTTGGCCACCGTGCTCGATCCTAGGTTTAAAGCCTATGTGGTGTCTCTCTTTCCGGCCAACACAAGCCTGCAGAGGTGCAAAGACCTGCTGGTGAACACACTGTCAGCTGAAGCGGAACGTGACACGTCAACAGCTTCTTCTTCATTTTCTCCCGCAACTGGGGCTGCCAGGAAAAAACTTAGGTATCCTAAGCAACCCGCTGGCAGTGATGCAGGGCAGGCAGGACCAAGTTTGGACATCTGGTCCGGACTGAAGGACCTGGCAACAATTTCTGACATGTCTACTGTCACTGCATATGATACTGTCACCATTGACAGAATGGTGGAGGATTACATCGGTGACAGCATCCAAGTAGGCATGTCAGACAGTCCATACCTGTACTGGCAGGAAAAAGAGGCAATTTGGAGGCCCCTGTAAAAACTGGCTCTATTTTACCTGAGTTGCCCCCCCTCCAGTGTGTACTCCGAAAGAGTGTTTAGTGCAGCCGGGAACCTTGTTAGCGAAAGGCGTAGGAGGTTGCTTCCACAGAATGTGGAGAAGATGATGTTCATCAAAATGAATTATCAGCTCTTCCAGGGAGACCAGCCTCCAGAACGTACAGAGGGACCTATGGTGGTGGATTCAAGTGGGGACGAGTTAATACTTTGTGAGGATGAGGATGTACACACTGAAGAGGGTGAGGAATCGGTGGATGAGGAGGATGAGGATGACATCTTGCCTCCGTAGAGCCAGTTTGTGCAGGGACACATTAATTGCCAGCTTGTTTTGTGGGGGCCCAAACGAACCAATCATTTCAGCCACAGTTGTGTGGCAGACCCTGGCGCTGAAATGATTGGTTTGTTAAAGTGTGCATGTCCTGTTTATACAACATAAGGGTGGGTGGGAGGGCCCAAGGACAATTCCATCTTGCACCTCTTTTTTTTCTTTGCATTATGTACAGTTTGGGGCCTAGTTTTTCAAACTGCCATCCTGTCTGCCACTGCAGTATCACGCCTAGATGGGTCACGTGTTTGTGCCGCCCACTCGTGTCGCTTAGCATAGTCATCCAGCTACCTCGGTGCAACCTTTTGGACATAAAAACACTATTGTGAGGTGTGAGGTGTTCAGAATAGACTGGAAATGAGTGGAAATTAAGGTTATTGAGGTTAATAATAGCATAGGAGCAGAAAAACCTACAAATTCTGTGATTTTAGCTGTTTTTATGCTTTTTTTCAAAAAAATACAGATCCAAAACACAAAACCCAGAACCCAAAACACGGAAGGGTGGTTTTGGCAAAACCAATCCAGATCCAAAACACGAAGAAAGATCCAGATCCAAAACCAAAACACAAAACACGAAAAGTGGCCGGTGCACACCCCTACTGCTAATACAGAAAAGTAAACTGCAAATGCTGCAATCAGCATTAGACTATGCCATGGCATACTGGTGCTGCTATCACAAGGAGACTTGTGGTGAGGGGCTCTCTAAGGAAACTAGACCCACAAAATTATTTAGAAAACAATGCCTACTGCTGAATAGCTGTCCCCAACTACCCTAGTGTCGGTTGGGATGTCAAAGTATAGGTAAAATCGTAACTTTTATGTGTGGACTACAAGTCACAGAAAGCACGGGCAGCCTTTAACTGCTTGGAGCATTCTAATGCTTGAGGAACTGAAAGTGCCAGCATGCCTGTTGCTACAAGTGTCTGCCAGAGCCTGCTGGTGCGTGTAGGACACAAGCATCAGAATGTACTACCAGCCTAAGGTACCTGTAGCTTTCCTCAAAAACAATACAATAAAAACACTGACACAATAGGAAAAAATGCTGTATTTGACACACATTCCAATTTACTCTTTAAAATCTTTATGTCTACCCTAAATTATCTTCTTTTTTTCTTGCTGTAAGTATTTCAATACTTAAATGAAAAATAATACACATATAAGGCTCTATTTATCGATTTTTTTTTACTAAAATAATGTGAATATGGATGTCCCCCCCACTCCTCCGCCCCCTCCAGTTCTGACACACAAAGTAGAGTCGGGAACCGACCCCTGTGATCAGATTTGTGGTCTTAATAGACCACATTCTGATCACTGTAAAAAATATATATATATATTTTTTACATTTGAAAAATCAAACCCCCGCACCCAGTGGCCCGCTGATCAGTGAGCTCTCTCCTCCGCTCAGCTGGTTCCCGGGCTCCTGCACTGTTACCCCAGTCAGTTGTGTTGTAAACAGGCATCTTAGTGTACAGCACACATCAGCTGACCAGTGTCACAGACTAGGAGCTGGAGACCAGCTGGCCTGTGGAGAGAGCTCAGCGATCACCAGGCAGGTAAGTGCAAGACTGCAAACGGAGGGGCAAGAGCGGGTGGTCGGTGGCGGTGCATGCGTGGATATTAGCTCACTATATTTTACAGAGAGAAATGTGCGGTGAGGATTCGCTGGGACAGAGCCTTCTCGCAAGCTCTGTCCCTGCTTGAGAATCTTCATACATTCCTGTATTATTTCCTAAATTCATAATGCAAATTTAGGTGAAAATATCACACTACAGCCACATTTGAAATGCGAATTGTACTAAATAGGGGTCATGGGATGATGCAATAATTAATCTGATAGCAGCTGTAATGAAGTGAAGAAAGGGGCATGTCTAGAGCAGCGCAGAATAAATTAATTTCATTGTAGCAATGTATCAATGGATGTCACAGTATAGTTCATTCATACAGGGGTATACAATTACCGGCGATGTGCGGCTGTGCAGATCATCACTAATTACAATAGCCCAACATATATAGAGCCATGACAGAGGTGTCCGTAAAGCGCCATCACCCAATGGGGCATGCGGCATGGTCGCTGCCCCAACAGCACCCGGGTGAGACAGCCTGCCATGCTTCTCCATCTTGCATGGTGCTTGGAGAGGGTGCCCTTGGTGCAACTCCATTTAGCACCACAGTACATGAGTTCATCTGTGTGGAAAATATTGAGGGAGCACGAGCTGGCAAACCAGATTAATCAGCTAAAGGGGAGAATGCTGATCTGTACATTATATTGGGCTTCTAGTAGATGCATGGGAAAATTTCCCCTTGGCATAGTAGAGTTGTGATTCAGACAACTTTGAATATATAGATGTGACACAATATGCAGCAGTAATGGGAGGGAACTTACCTTACACTGGTGGTACCTACAGTATTTGAGTAATACTCTTTTGAGTAATGTGCGCACATTTTAGTTCAAAATCTAAATCAACATGTTTTGTAAAAAAATGTTAGCATCAATTATGTAAAAAGCTCTCTGAATATGAATTTTAGCCTTCAAGAACCTTTAATACCTTCTGGTTTCAGAGGAGTTAACATGTTGAGATGCCCAGTTCACAATGCAGAGCCAAATGCAATGTCCTTCAATGGAATAGTACATTTTCCTTCCACTCCAATTTTTTTTTTTTTCTTCTGCTCTTCTCTTGTTACTCCCAGAGGACATGTTAAGCCTTTGTGATTTCTTCCTGGAGTTCCCAGCTGTCTGGGTGGTTCATCAAGTAGGCCAAGTTTACTGTTTATCTCGGTATATCCCCCAATTTTCCAGTATGAATGATACCTTTATTTCTAGATTTTATAAAGTAAATCTCAGCCTTTAAACCAGGCAAAAAAAAGTTCAATGTCAGTTTTACACCAGTTTTGAACTATGTTACCTTAGGTGTATTTACTCAACTATGTTTTTTTTACATGCTGATAAGTATTTTTCCCTCATGTAGAAATGGGGAGATTTGCAAAAGGACAGTTTACTAAGCAGTATGATGTGGCTCCAAGATCCATATTACAGAATTTACTAATCAGCAGTTTGGAAGCTGAAAACTGTTGTGGATGGTATGCAAACCCCAAAACGGCACGTGGTTCAGGTGAAACCAGTGCTCTAAGGGCCTGATTCAGACCCGCTCGCGAGCGCTGAGTGCTCGCAAGCGGGTCGATGGTGCCCTAGTGCGCATGCACACGACAGGGGAGCTCCGCGGTGCGCATGCGCGAGACCCGCATAGCGATGACCAAGCCGTCGCTATGGGTCTCGCACCAAAGGGATCGTGCTGTCGATGGTGAGTGACAGCACGCCCCCTTTGGTGGGCATGTCGGGGGCGTTGCTGCCCAGACGGAGGCGTTTCCATGGGAACGCCTACCGTCTGGGGCCGGCCCCACAGACATCACTAGTGATGTCAGTGGGAGTGCTTTTGGCTCTGATAGAGCTAAAAGCACTCCTGGGCTTGCGGCAGCGAGACCCTACCGCAGGGTCTCGTCGCAAGCCTGATGGTCGCGATGGTCTTGACCGTCGCAACCATCTTTTTGGCTGATCGCATAACCTGTGGGTGGTCACCCACAGCTATGCGAGCGGCCAGAAGGGCGCTCCAATTTTAGGTAGGAGGAGAAACACAGAATTTGGCGGCAGATAAGAACCACTTAGCCCATCTAGTCTGCCCCATTTTTAAACATATTATTACCTCAACCCTTATTGATCCTTACTTCTTCTGAAGGATATCCTTATGTCTATCCCATGCATGTTTAAATTGCTCTACTGTCTTAACCTCTACCACCTCTGATGGGAGGCTATTCCACTTGTCCACTACCCTTTCTGTAAAGTAATTTTTCCTCAAATTTCCCCTGAACCTACCGGCACGTCAAGCACTAAACATTTTTTTTAGACGTTCCATGGACAGCAGAGCTGAGGGCAGAGGCATGGCCTCCGTCAGCTACCCTGACACTGCTCACAGTGGCAGATTAGGCTGCCAGGACAGTCCCCACTAAGCCGGTCCCTATAGTGGCCAGCGGCTGCCCTTTACACACCCTCGCCTGCTGCTGCGGCGAGCAGCTTTGTAGCTTCTGCACATGAGTTTACTGAAGGTAAAAGAAATGGCAGACAGGGGAGCTGCTGCGCACGCCCAGCCTCAGCAGCTCCATCCACAAGCCTTTGTGGAGCTTGTCAGTCACAACTGATGGCTCCGCCTCCAGGACAATCTCTGTGCATGCTGCAACAACAAGCAGCCTGCACGGTGAAACTGACCACAGACAGACAAGCAATGGGCAGCCAAACACAGGCGGCGACCTGCAAATTCTGACTGTTGGATCCCGAGCAAGCAGCAAGTGAAGAGAAGAGGAGCAACAGGTAAGTGTTGGCGGTAGTGGTGGTGGGGGTTTGGTGCAGACAACATAGGGCTGGGGTGATACAGTGGATGGGGAATTAGGCTGAGAGACACTGAGGCTGGATGAATGAATCTGAGACACAGGGGCTGTGGGAATGACGCTGAGACACACAATAGGGCTGGGGAATTGGTCTGAGAGACACACTGAGGCTGAGTGGATGGGAATGAAACAAACAGGGGCTGGGGGGAATGAGGCTGAGCGATACAGGGGGCCTGTAGAGCCACAGATGGGCCTGGGAATGGATAGATGCAGGTGGGCCTGGAGAGACATAGGGGGCCTATAGAGACACATGGAGGCCTGGAGAGACACATGGAACCTGGGGATAGAAGACATGAGGGATCCTGGAAAGACAGAGGATCCTGGAGAGACACAAGGGACCTGGATAGAGACAAGGGAGCCTGGAGAGACACAGGAGGGCCTGGAGATGGAGAGACACAGGGGCCTGGAGAAACACAGGGGGGCCTGGAGATGAAGAGACACAGGGGGCCTGGAGAGACGCAGGAGGGACTGGAGATCCACAGGGGGCCTGGGGATGGAGAGACGTTAGGGGGTCTGGAGAGACACAGAAATTGTTTGATCAGGGGAAATTCACATCTTGCCCTGCACAAAAACTTCTGTTACTATATAATATCTTGATAAACCTCAGTCATAATGATGACGTTGGTTATATTTCTATATAAATAGACATCTTCCAGACAATGTGATCTCCTACATGAACAGTGAATACCAGCTGGAAACTCTGCGCAGTGAGGCTCAAATTCCACAGCAGCTCCCCATTGCAGAAAAACCACCATATAGGTAAGAAAAGATTATCAAACTGACTGGCCTGTACCTGGTGCAGAGGGATGGGGGGCCCCAAAATGTGTATCATCCACCAAGATTTTTGTTGCCAGCCCTGCTCCCCTCAGTGGCTTGCAATAGTCCCTCCAGGCCCTAAGAGGAGGGAGTATCCTGTCCTCCCCCAAGGACCTCATCCCTTCAACAGACCCGCCCCCATTAGGGCTGTTTCCTGAAATTTCCATCCCAAACCGCCCCTGGTGCCACCCCACGCACCCCCTAATCCTGAGCCCCAAGGCCAGGCTTTCTTGGAGGAGGCACCGACACTGGTCGGGGAAAGCCTGGCACACCTCCTCCAATAAATTTGTCAGAGAACCATGGCAGATGGGCAACATGTTAATTAAGTCAAGAGATGTAAGGGACACTAAAACTGTGTGGCATAATTTGTAGAGGGCATAAATGTGTGGCATAATGTGTAAGGGCATGGATAAAAACATATAAATGCAGGTGACAACGCTAAATGAACTTAAAACACTTTGACCACAAGTCAAATAAGTACGTAAACAAAGTCCAGCTTCAATGAGAAAGACGTAATGGATGCTAGTATGCCTCAGCAGATTAGTAGTGACAAATGGTACAGTTAGTGGAAAAAGTTATCTCACTAATATATAAAGCTTGTGATAAAAACAGCGTGACAAGCTGCAGCCTATGGTGGATAATACCTGGGTCACCCTGGGACCGCAAAAGGCACAATACTGGTAAATAGATGGTAGAGCAAGGAGCTTGAAATGCATTGGACCTACTGATTGCTGCTATATTGAAATACCTGGACTGTTTTGATTGATGCCAGTTAGACACGAAGAGTGGAATTGGGATCCCTCTGCTTGCACCCTATGCCATCATGGGAGACTTTATGGTAAAGAGTACCAATACCTCTCCATTGCACTATTAATTACAAGTGCAAGTATGTAGTTCTTATGTAACCATTTTTGGTTTGTTTGAATTCTATTAAATTGTTATTTTTTACAGTAATACACATGTATACCCATTTAAAATTTTTCCATATGTACTAAACAACTGGAGCCAGACAGAGTCAACCACATCAAGAGGAAAGTATAATAATTATACCTCCTGATTTATTGTTCTCTACTTCACCATTGCTGCACCGGTAGTTGGATTTACCATTTATTTACCAGTATCTCACTATATTAGGCTCAACTTTATATAGTGAACAGAGCATTTGCCACAGTACCTTCTCGCAGAACAGAAATGAACAGTCAATGTGGCTGAAATCCTGCTCTGATAGACCCAGAGCTCTCCCTGTGGTGCCGACTGGGTCTCTTGCAGGGGAAGATAGAAAAAGCCGCAGTGGCTTTAGTCAGTGGCATCACAAGGTGGGTGTAGGTGGGTGCGGGCCGCACCCGGGTGTCACCCGTCGAGGGTTTACACCATAATGCTAACTCCTCAGTGACGGGTGCTGTACTGTAGCATTATGTGCAGCACTCGGCTCCTGATACAGTGAGGAAACCGACAATGCACACAGGATGGTCCCCGGCGGCAGTCCGCATCTCAGGATCCCCGGAGTGATTAACACTGACCACACCCCCTAACCATGCGGCCACGTTCCCTACCAGTGAGGTCACGCCCTCTTTTTACCACAATACTACGGTGCCTTTTTTTTCCGGATGCCGCTGCTCACAAACCCCTCTGGCTGCCTGCTTCCACGCGGGTTTGCACTGCTTACTGTTATGCAAGGTAGCTGGCGTCTGCCAGTAGTGCGTGTCAACTGTGCTCCACACTGTGATTCGGTAGAGGTGGATCAACTGACGCGTTTCTCGGCCCATTCACATTGACCATTTCCTCAGCGGTAATGCAGCTCTCTCTACTCCATGGCTAAGATAAAGCTTCCATAATTAGTTGAAATAAATGCAGGTGTGCTCATGTAACTTAGAAAAACAATAGGCATCAAATATGATATATACTTATTTAAAGATCCACTCATCTGAAAAGTCACATGAAAAAATAATTAAAATTATATAAAATACCAAATAAAATAAATAAAACTAAATAATTCACTTAACTTAATTTGAATTTAATTTATTTTTATTTGGTATTTTATATCATTTTAATTATTTTTCCATGTACATTTTCAGAGGAGTGGATCTTTAAATAAGTTTATTTCACTATTGAGTTGCATTAGCACAGCTGCATTTGTTTAAAAAATGTGTCAGGTGATCCACCTCTACCAAATCACAGTATGGCATGCAGTAGACACGCACTACTTGTAGACTCCAACTACTTTGCACCACAGCAAGCAGCACAAACCCATGTGGAAGCAGGCAGACAGTGCGGTATGTGAGCAGCGGAAGGCACCATCAAGTGAAAGGAGAGGTCCCGCTGCCCAACGGTGCACATGCCAACTGCCGGGTCTGGGCAGTGACAGTTACCACCAGCTATAAGCAGACTGCAGCCACTGCGGCATTACTATCTTCCTGCTAAGTGCACATGCCCCCTGCCCTCATGTCCCCTCCTCCCTGCCATCCTGTGAAAAGCGTCCACCTGTGCGGCCGCTGACGCCCCCTTTTTTGTATTTTTTAAGAGAGTCTGTGGCGATGCCTCCCTAGATTGGCCACGACCCCACTCAGTGCCGGGGCCTGGGGCCACTCTCTATGGCAATGAGTGCCAGCATGCACTGAAAGTCCTTGAGTGTTCTACCATACTAGTGCCTCTAGAACTCTATACGCCAGTATACCCATGGGCACAAGTATACTTACAATTGTAGTACCATAATGCACTTTAAATGCTGCCCCAAAAATTTTAAAATATTATGTGCCACGTTATATTAAAAATATTAATGTCCCCAAAACAGTATTCCAGTGTAAAATAGTAAGCAAATAGTGCCCCTGTTAGAAACAAAATAAATAGCTGTGACCCCAGTAGTAATAAATGGTAGTGCTAACAGTAGTGTTAAATAGTAGTGCTGCCAGTAATAATAAATATTAGTGCTCCTTGTAGGAACTAAATAAATAATAGTGAACTCAGTAGTAATAAATAGCTGTGCTGCCAGGGGTAACAAAATAAATAGTGGTACCTCCAGTAGTAATAAATAGTAATGCTACCAGTTATTGCTGGTGCAAGGTTTGTAGGTGCCCTAGGCAAAGTTTCAAATTACTGCCCATAATTTTTCATAAAACCACACTTAAGTGTTTACCAAAGTCTATAACACCTGGATGAGTAATTTTTCATATGCACATCCTGTCAGTGGGATGCAGTTTATAGACTGGTGTACTAAATGCCACCAGTCTATATCCCGACGCGAGAAGCCAGACGGGGGAATTCAGATAGGCGTCAAAATACAGACACCTATCTGAATCCCGATGCCGGAACGCCGAAGGACAACAGCCTGAACGAGGTTAGTCCGGGGCGTCCTTAGCGTTAGCCGCGGGGCGGAGGGTTTGCTTTAGGGAGTGTAGCAGGGTTAAGGTTAGCACTCCTTAACCGAACCCCACCCAGCACCCATTAACCCATTCTCCCCCAGCACTCAATAACCCCCCTCTCAGCACTATTAACTTTCCCCACCCAACACCTATTAATCAATTTACCCCAGCACTCATTAACCTCCCTCACAGCACACATTATCCTCCTGCCACCCCACATTACCCCCAACACCACCACCCAACATCAATTAATACATTCACCCCAGTACCCATTAACTCCCCTCTCACTGCACATATTAATATATTCACCCCCAGTACCCATTAACCTCTCCTCCTCCCAGCACTCATTAACCCACCTCTGCAACCATTAATCCTCCTGCACAGTACCAATTAGTACATTCCTCGCCAGCACCAATTAAACAGCTCACCCCTCCCCCCAGCACACATTAGCTTCAATCACACATGTAATCAGTGGATTAAATAGTTAATTTCTACATAGGCATATAAGTTGTAAGTTGTAACACACATATACCCCTTGCTAGGTCTCTTGAGGTTTGAAATGAGATTGTCTTAATACAGTTGCTGTTTTTCCATAGAATGGTCAAATGACCTTTTGGGGTCATAGAAGATATAAATTGAGGCCTAGCTCCTACCTGCCACTGCTTTTACTAGAAGTATAATGAGCCATTCATAGCTTCTATGTTCTTATCAGTTAGCTACTGTACATTCCATTGTAAGATGTGCAGAGATGCTAAGCATTATGGGTAATTAGCAGTAATGTCCAGACTCTACACACAAAGGAGCCTTGAAATAGAGTTCATCTCCCGACATTAGGATATGTCATTACTGTATCTCTTTGAGTATATCTTAGTGCTTACAGAGCATGTGCAAGAGAGATAAGTTTGGTCAATGCTATGCTGGACCAATGAGTGCTTGATACCTAGCACTGTATGTAACTGATATGGGCTTAATATCCGGCAAGCCAACACCTAGGGTATATAAACCAAAGGTACACAAAGGACCCTTTAGCTCATGGTAGACCTGAGTCTGCAGTAAGGTGCTGCCAATGTACTGTATATTGAACTACCTGGGCGTTGTGAAACGAGGGCTCCCCAGAGAAGATAAGATGTACATCTTATGTTGGAGATGATGAATTACCGGTGTCATCTGAATACATAGACAAAAGTTGAGTATACAGTATACTTTGTATGTTGTTTGTTTATTGTTTGTTTGTACTTGTAAATAAAGTGTGTTCATTTGTACTCATTCATATTGGTCACATGTGTAACTATTTCATTTTGATCAGAACGAAACCCACCGTTATGCACTTGGTGTCGAGAAGTGGGATCGGAAGGGTTAAGTTTGTGACCAATTGACTGATTCTGTAAAAAAAAAGTGCAAAATGATGTTTTGCTTTTTCTCTGCTGACCTGTATATTGCATTTTGTATGTTTTTTCTGTCTCATTCCTATGAGAAAAAAGGATTGTGATTTAGCTTAAATCACGTTGTATGTTGTTTTGTCTTTTTAAAAAAAAAAGAAAATTGAG
Organism: Taudactylus pleione; assembly: GCA_031769625.1. NCBI lineage: Eukaryota > Metazoa > Chordata > Amphibia > Anura > Myobatrachidae > Taudactylus > Taudactylus pleione. Next base: position 2,902,790 of record JAUIMM010000470.1, read on the forward strand.
AAAAATGTTTTGCAAACTTTTGAAACATGTGAAAAATGCCAAGGGTAGATTACAGAAAAAGTTGGTGAAATTTCAGAAATGTGTTAAAAAATCTCAGATTAATCCAACTTGTTTTGGGATGCCTTTACAAAGTTGTAGTGATTTGAGCTTTTTGAAAGCTACCTATTTTGAATCAGATGAAATGCCATTTTGTGTTTCTGAGGATTCTGCCAGTCTGCCTTTGACAAATTCCATAGGGGGGAGAGAGAATCCCCACACGCAAGAGTTAAAATGTCAAGTGGTGATTTATTACACACATCTTGCGTAGAAATTTGTGAGCTTGAAATACAAAGAGTGTGTGAAGTTACGCAGAAAGAACTTGAAACAGAAATTAAGCATTGTATTCACACTACAGAAAATGTGTTTGATCAGAGAAGTGATTGTGTGATTCAATTTTCTGATTTCACAAAATGTGAACAAAATGTTGAAATCCATAAATGCAAAGAATATGTCCAGAAATCAGAATCAAAATTGAATGCAAATGAGGTTTCTGATAACATGCCATTGGTTAGTGATACTGTTGAGGTGAATGATGGTATGTCTGACTTGTCCATGACTGTCCCGCTTGCCATGCAATTTGAAATTATTGAAAAAAAGGATGTGTTTGCATGGCCATTCAGAGGGGTGTTGCTAAGTGAAGGGGTGGTGATGATGCCTTTTGCCTTGCCCAATGAGACATGGGCATTGCCCAAAGCCAAGAGGTGGGAAATGGGCAGGATTTCAGTAAATGACCATGCCCCTGAGACTGAAGACTTCCCCCATGACAACATTACTTTTACATGGCATGATCAACGTGTCATTGTTGAGTTTAAGAATGCAAAAAGTGAACAAGATGTGTTTTCTGATGAAACATCCATTGCAAATGATGTTCATGGTTTATTTGCTCATTGTGAAGGAGGGGTTGGTGGGTACACACTGACCAACCACAAGGAACATACATGCAGTACAGACACACTGACTGTGGGCTTGTGTAGTGACAAAGTTGCAGATTTTGTGTTTGGTAATGAATTTCGTATCCCAGTGTATTTCCTTACAAAGCCTTACCAGCCAAAGGTTTTGAAGCAGCTGAAAGACACACAGTTGCTAACAACAACGGCAGAAACTCTGATGCTAATTACGGAGATCAAAACACTACTTGCTGGCCGAGTAAAATTTAAACCAATGTTTGAACTGTCCATACTGGATTTCTTTATGATCACAGCTCCACGGTGGAGGGAAGAAATAGAGACAGGTGTAAGAGATAATTGCAGCAGGATAAGTAAATGCTTATTTTGTGTTGTTGTTATGGTTTATCTCACACTGTTTATTTGTCTAAGCCAACAGGTTGCTGGTTGGAACAGGTGATGAGAGAATGTCGCTGGAGGTGTGCCTGAGATGGCGATGGCCACAGAGTGATTTCTTATACAGCAGAGAGAGTCCAGGAGGACAACAAAGTTATAAGATCTGATGGCACAGCCATTACATACATCTATGTGTATTCTGCAAAACTGAACTTGTGCCTTATATTGGTTGGATCCACATTCACCAATATTATCAAGACTTTTTCAAGATTTCATTGAACTGAACTGAACATTGCTTTACTGATATTAATTATCTTATAAGCAGCTGATATATTTGATATAATCATATGTATTCTTCACTGTTTTATTAGAATATTCACATGATATAAAGGAATATATATATATGTAGAGAGTTAGAAATGAAACAAGAGTTCAGTGATGCTTATTGGCAGGATTTTGCAATACAGCCAGAGTGGTCAAGTCCTGAATGGAAATGTTGCTTAGTGTGATTTTATATTATTTGTTACATGTAATCATAGTACTAACCTTGTTATATTATATGTTATTACATTGTTTGTTAGGATAAGTAGGATAAGTACAATGGAGGTTTAGATTATGCAATGGGGATCATGTTCCTTATATTTGATATGTAGAAATTAGGGTGGAATGTAATCAGTGGATTAAATAGTTAATTTCTACATAGGCATATAAATTGTAAGTTGTAACACACATATATCCCTTGCTAGGCCTCTTGAGGTTTGAAATGAGATTGTCTTAATACAGTTGCTGTTTTTCCATAGAATGGTCAAATTACCTTTTGGGGTCATAGAAGATATAAATTGAGGCCTATCTCCTACCTGCCACTGCTTTTACTAGAAGTATAATGAGCCATTCATAGCTTCTATGTTCTTATCAGTTAGCTACATTCCATTGTAAGATGTGCAGAGATGCTAAGCATTATGGGTAATTAGCAGTAATGTCCAGACTCTACACACAAAGGAGCCTTGAAATAGAGTTCATCTCCCGACATTAGGATACGTCATTACTGTATCTCTTTGAGTATATCTTAGTGCTTACAGAGCTTGTGCAAGAGAGATAAGTTTGGTCAATGCTATGCTGGACCAATGAGTGCTTGATACCTAGCACTGTATGTAATTAATATGGGCTTAATATCTGGCAAGCCAACACCCCAGACTAGGGTATATAAACCAGAGGTACACAAAGGACCCTTTAGCTCATGGTAGACCTGAGTCTACAGTAAGGTGCTGCCAATGTATATTGAACTATCTGGGCATTGTGAAACGAGGGCTCCCCAGAGAAGATAAGATGAAGTACATCTTATGTTGGAGATGATGAATTACCGGTGTCATCTGAATACATAGACAAAAGTTGAGTATACAGTATACTTTGTATGTTGTTTGTTTATTGTTTGTTTGTACTTGTAAATAAAGTGTGTTCATTTGTACTCACTCATATTGGTCACATGTGTAACTATTTCATTTCGATCAGAACGAAACCCACCGTTACACAACACATCATTAACAAGGTCCCTTACCTGGCTCCTGCAGCTCCTTGTTCTTCCTCCTGTGCAGCCTGGGAGGTGGAGCTTGCAAGCTTGGCTGTGTGAGAGAGAAGTAGAGTAGAGGGGACGTGTCCCCACACTGCTGGCTGCCTGCTGCAGCCGGCTGATTACACGAATGGCCAGAGGAGCAGTATGCAGCAGGTATAGATGAATAATACCTGGTGCAGCTGTGACAGCAGCTGACACCAGTAGTAAGCATTATGAAGGATGTTAAAGTCATCCTTCATTTTTCCAAAAGGCAGCATCAGTCTTCAGGTCCCAGTGCCCTTATGCTGCTGCCATATTTCCGTCACCTTTTGTAAAGAGGGACCAGATACACTGCAATTCTGCAAAGCCGTTTCCATTCACCAACTTGTGCATTCTGCTTTTATTGAAAAAGAGAAAAACAATGTCAACAGTAAATATAGTAATAGACCATTTCAGATCATACAAATGGACAACAAGAGCATCAAAACATACAAAAAAACAAGTGTTTCAGAAAATTTCGACTGATAACATATAATAACAGCTGCCTAGCCTAGAACAGTTGTAGAGTAGATATAAAGTTTACAGGCTATACAAATAAACATAACAAAAAGAAAAAGAAGAACACAGAGATATAATATAAAGAAAGGTAGAAAAAGGAAGGAGGAGCGGGGAGAAAGGGAACGGGAATCCAGTTGCCACCGGGTTTACTAAGGTACATTAGGGGGAGGAGATGCAAAGTGAGTAGCATAATCCTTGCATTCCAACCAAACTAACCAAGTGGCAGTAAAGATAGAAGACGCCAGGTTTTAAGAAGACGTGAGGTCTTCAATAATCATGTAGAGGTCAATCCTCTGGAACCACTGAGAGAGAAAGGGGGCCGGACAGTGGACCTCCAAAAGCAGGGAATCACTGTTCTTGCCGCATTCATGAGACGGCGGAGCAAGGATTTTTAAAATTGACATGTCTATTAAAATGAGAAGTCAGAACTCTGGTTTGGCGGGGAGTGGGAGACCAGTGATCTTTACCAAGATCTCGCGGACCAAACGCCAGAAGCCAGCACTGGGCACAGCCACCAAATATGGAGTGGAGAGCTCGATGCTTGACCGCACCTCCAACACAGATCAGAGAGACCCGACAACATCTTGTGGAGTTGCACAGGGCATCTATACCAGCAACACAAGATCTTGTACTGAGTCTCGAGCTCCTGTATCGAGGATGTTGCGCTTTTATTTTTAATGTACCTCATTGTTAAGTCAAACAAAAAGAAAAAATAAACAACAACATTGCAGCACACTGGTGCATTACAGTCATGCCCAGAAATTCCTTGCCATGTTTAAATGAAGTAAGCAGGGATAACCGCTGTTTCCAACAGATGAAGAAGGGGGATCATGTAATGCAAACCGTACATCCCTCTTCCTCTGATCTGAGAAGTGCTGCTGGTTGCTGAGCATAGACGATCACAGGATGATGAAATTGGCTATTTTGGACAAGCAATAAGATCAAATTCAGTCTTATTCTCTGTTATATGACTAGTGCTTTACTTGCAAATGATGGGATGATAAATTAAGGTTAGCAGGGCATGACAATAGGCAGACAATAAGAGCTGGGGCAATGTGGATAAAGTATAGAAAAGGACCGATAAGTCATAAAGTAGGTAGGAGCTGAGGGCCACAGGTGAAGGCTTACAGTAGAGGCATATTTATTACAATTCGCACTGAATCCCTTCCAATCACTTCTCGCAAAAAATACCCTAAGACTGTGCTACCAGCTACCACTAAACAGCACCGCCCCCAAACCTTCCCCCCCCTCTCCCGGTACCCTGCTCAGCCCATTGAGCTCCCCAGTGATCTGGTCATCTGATGGCTGTGTGTGACCTTGGTCATCTTATCACTGCAGTAAACTGAGGATGCCGCTGGGACATCACAGCATCTTAGTTTACTGATCAGAAGACTGGGTCACCAAGGAGCTCATCAGATCACTGATCACCTTTTGTGACTGTGATCAACCTGTGTTCTATAAGACACACAGGCTGATCACAGAAGCCTACTCCAGGCTCTGCTCTCACTGGGCCTGATTCAGAGCCGGACGCTATTTGCGCTCGCTCGTTCAGAAAAAGGGGCCGGCTATTTAAATTGAGCGCTCGCTCTTTGCGGTCTGTTGACGCCTCTATGCCTGAGCGAGCGAACGAAACATGCGCTCGCTATTTTGTAAAGATGCCCCCTGGCCGCTCGCATCCTACGTCATCTCCACTATTTATTTGATTAATCGAGTACATCGAAAGGCATCTGAACTGCTTGCAGTGCTTGTGGTAGGTTTATCCTACCGCAATCATGCGAACAGTTCAGGCTAAGAAACAACCAAGTGACGTGGTCGATGACGCTGCTTTGTTAATTATGCACACCCTTAAAACGCCCGTTTTGACCGTTTGGCACGCCTGCGTTCAGATTACCACTCCCCGTTTTCAAGCACCTTCCCCTGTTACCACCCACAAACGCCTCATCCTGTCACTCAAATTAGCAGGCACTCGCTATTTTGCGAACCCTCGATTCCCGACCGCAATGACTGGTTGGCGCATGCGCATTACGACCCATACGCATGCGCAGATATGCGAACATCGCTCGGAGCGAACGAGCGGCTCTGAATCAGGCCCACTGTCAGCAGACAGGGAAGGCTGAGCTAAAATAGGCAAAACAGGGGGAAAGACTGCATAATGCATAATGCCATCTCCAGATAGCATTATTATCGCAGAGCTCCCTCCCGGTATTTGGTACAATATCTTTTAGTAAATCTGCAACAGATAGTATTCCCCTATACAAATATGGGAAATGTGTTTTGCTTACTAAAAAAAATGCGAATTTGAAGGCTAGGAGGAGTTTTTACAAAATATCCATTTTCACATTACTTTAGTAAAAACAAAAAAAGATAAATAAATAGGATCCCTAGAGAGCTGAAGATGGCTGAAGAGTCGCCTTATGACCATCACTTGTATTAGACACTTCAGTCACTTCCTGTTAAATAGAAAATGTATCTACTTTCACGCTTCTCTATTTATTGGACTATTTCTATGTTGTATTTATAGTATAGTGTCATATATATAAAACAATACGTTTTCTATCACAAACAATACACTGCAAATATATAACTATCCAAAACTGAACTGTGATGCTTCTTTAAAGAAGTCATTTGAGTCTCTGAAGTTTGATATTCTTGTTTTTGCAAAATATTTATTTCCAAAAGGAAGCAAAAGTTCAGTGTTGGCCCAAATGTTCCCTTCATTAATCCTCACTGGCAAGGAATTTTGGCTGCGTTGTGTAATTCTTAAATGTTGTTTAAAGGAGAAGTTCCTTCTGAATGATTGTATTTATTATTATGTAAATATTTTTTATTGTACTTACAATTTAGGGGATGGTTTCACAGCCCTATATTTTTCCACCTCATCGATGTCCAACTAATAACATTAACAGAATAGACCACACAGAAGTCCAATCAATTATAGGATAAATATTGTTGACTTTAAAGTCGCAGTTAATATATATGCTTGAACAAACACATTGTACAGTACTTTATGAACGATTTATTTATAAAGCAGAGCTGCTAAACTGTCTCTGTAACTTATCACTATTCATCACCACAAGGGGGTGCAATTGCTATTGAATTAAAGTTTTTCAGCGCACCTAACAAATCACATAATAAAACAAGATGAAAAAAATAACCATATGGAACATATAAAAAAAAAAAAAAAGTATACACCATTCCTAAATCTAGATTTTAGTTACATATTTAGATTGCCCAATCTGGTAACTTTTTGACAATTGCACAATCTCTGGCCCAGTTGAGTTGGATAGGAAATAATCTGCCAAGGGTGATAAATGTGTATGGAAAAGGACTTTCGTTGGAGAGTGTGTGAGGTTAATATCTAACTTAGAAATTCAGATTGCACATTACATTATGGTTTATAAGCACAACACCTGAACAGCTAGATCTGTGCTAACCACCCACATGGGTATATAAATGGCCAGAATGGTTCTTTGGTGGTTAAGTTTAACAATTACTGTATATATAGACACTTCTTAAAGTGTAAGTCCAGCCTTGTTAGCTTTCTTTTAGCATTCAAAATAAACCCTACTGGCTTGTTTGGCAAAAATAAACACTAGCTAAATATTGATTAGATGACATCTCTACAGTGCTGTAATGGCAGGGGCGGATTGGGGACTAAAAGTGGCCCTGGAAAAAATTCTGGAAGTGGCCTCATGTGAGCGGTACTAAATCAACTGTAGGCGGAGCAAACAGCAAAGTAGGCGGGATTAGTATATCACTATACCTTGATCACTGCAATCATTTCCCCCAAGAGGATGTTTTCGCCCCAATAGCCTCAGCACTGCTTGGACTCTCCACCAGTCAACCAGTATTAGACAAGTTTCCGGGACGCAGTAGTCCCGGAACCAAGAGGCAGCATTACAGTATCCCAATTGTAATACCCCACTGTGCGAGGTATTACATTTGACCGAGGTATTACATTTGACGCGGTGCATTGCACTACAATACATGTCATTACACAGGCAGGTCACTATCCCCAGCAGCCTCTGCAGCACATCAAGAGGTCAGGAGGAGGTCACATGATCTATGTCAGGTGGTAAGGTCAGTGACAGTTGGAGCCTATGGGAGTTGGTCAGGGCAGTTGGAGCGCGTGGCAGTTGGTGGGGCAGTTGGAGTGCCGCTGTGAGAGAGACTGTGCTGCGCTGGTAGGATCCCCTGTCACCGCCATGCTGATGAGGTAGATTGGCTCTGTCAGGGAGGAGCTACTAGTGACCATCCCCTTTATCTTGCCTGATCCTGGAGTGTGGGACACCCATATAAGAGATAAGGTGGTGCTGGGTTAGGACTGCCCAGATCACTGAGATCCCGTCCAGTGCTGACCTGGCTCAGCTGGAGCAGACAGCAGGAGAGAATGTCAGTAACGTGACTGAGACTCACCACACGCCTGCAGAGCGCCTACACAGGAATACCCTCGTATATAGCCAGGATCCCCTCACCATCTTCATCAGCAGCTGTTGTACTGTTCTCTAATGACAGGGAAATCTTGCAGCAGTGTTAGACCTATTTATTTATGAGAAATTACACTGAGCCAGTGCAAACACTAAATAAATTAATACCCAGCGGTTACTAAAAAACCACATTGTACTCAAAGGATCCGTGAGAGAGGTAAAGACAGTACAGTACCATACAGTTACACATTCCTCACCTCATCCATTGAAGTTGTATGTAGTAAGCCAAGCATAGAACCATCATCCCTCCATGAAACCATTAGGAAACAAAATACCTTTTACTGGTTGATTGAGACTTCACCAAGGATATTGCGTCTCTCATTAACCCCTCACCCAAACTGCTGTACCAATTCCATGTGACTGGCATCAGTACCCCTTGGAGTACGTGCACCAACCTCAGCTGCAACGTTAATAAATAAATTTCTGGGCTAGATTTAAACCACATATATAGATTTGATATGTGAAATGATAAAGTATAGGCCTTAGGAGTACTGTATATGGTAAGCTGGTTAACTGATAATAATGTACACCAATAAATGTTACTGAGTAGATGTTAAGTTGTATGTGTTTTATCTTGTTATATGGTAATATAACTGTGTATCTTGGAAAAGTTAATTGGTACCTTTGACCTTTTGGCCAAAGTGACAAATGTAAAAGTGACGTCCCAATTTCATACTAACTGGAATAAAAATATTGTTGGTCTCCTTCCTTCCTGTGTTATTTACTATGTAAGGGGTGGGAACTCCGCCTCTCTGCTGTGTGGTGAAATAAATAAAATAACCACTTGGAAGATCCAGCAGGTGAACAACAGGGTTGTTACACATTGAGACATTTTCTTATTATAGAGCATGTTATGGGGGACCCGCTCAGTTTCTAGTGACGAGTCCCTTACCACCATGAAATTGCACTTCAGTGCAATCACTGCCTGTAATGTTCCCTCTCTCATTTTTCCCGTTTAGTGGCATGACAGGGCTGCAGAGGATGCGTGGCCCGAGTGACAGTTCGAGCCCCATAGCAATGGCATACTTTTGAACCCAGGACTGCCATAAGACATGAAGAGCCCAGTGCAAATAAAACAGACAGTGCCCGTCCACAACCACCTCAACCCCTGCCAATCCAGTGGATGCAGAGGTGTTCCATGGGGCCCTGGAACCCAGAGCGAGTGCATGCTATGGTGCACCCCCCATAGTGCCAACATACACCAGATGCTCCTATGATCTCACCATATACCCCCAACAAATACAAATACACACTAGTAAATACATGGACCCGGCAACTGCGGGTAATCTCAGCCTGTCCATTTTTCCTGTTCCAGACCACTCCCGTCCCATTATACTTACCGCCCTCGTTCCCCGTCCTCTCCATTCTTGTTGCTGCAGGGAATACTTGCACAGCACACCTAATGTGCATGCCGTGCGCAGTGGGAGCTGGGGTACTAGATGTGCACTTTAGGTGTGACATGTACATGCCACAGCAACAATTACATTATTTCAGGGTAAAATTTTCTAATAATAAAGTATATAAATATATAGTATAGTAGATTTTATATATATATATATATATATATATATATATGCACATAAATACAATTACATACATAATATGTAAATTTAATAAATATTTATACTAGGGGTGAGCAGGTTCGGATTTCTGAAATCCGAACCCCCCCAGCCCCCCCGATCCGAGGCCGATCCGAGTCAGGCTCGACTTTTCCGGTCTGACTCGGATCTGAAATCGAGGCAAAACGTCATCATCCCGCCTTCTGGGTCTCTCCTATATAAGGTACCCGCGTCGGCGCCATTTTCTCACTCGGCTGTGGACAGTGAAGAGGGAGGGTGGGAGTTAGGGCTGGCTGGGCTGTGTAGTGTAGTGTAGTGTAGTGTAGTGCAGAGTAGTGTTGTGCTGTGCTGTGCTGCGCTGTGCTGCTGTTGTCCATAGGGGCTGTGTCCACTACTTCAAAGTCCATAGGGGCTGGCTGGACTGTGTTGTGCAGTCAGTTGTCCATAGGGGCTGTGTCCACTCCAAAGTCCTGTGCAGTGTCCCAGTCCTAAAGGGGTGCTGTAGTGTTGTCCAGGGGGTGCTCTGTCCGTCAGGGGTGCTCCCCCCAAGTGCTAAAAAAATATTTTTTTTTTCTGTGTTTGTGAATTGTGTGCACTGTGGCTGCACGTGCATCAACAAAGGAGCAGCGCCAAGCGTGCGCCTGTGTCCCATTAGTAAAGGGCCGGCTGGCTGGTCCGTTAAAGGGTGCTGTAACCCCCAAAGTACACTCCAAACAAAAAATATATATATTTTCTGTGTTTGTGAATTGCGTGCGCTGTAGCCGCACGTGCATCAACAAAGTAGTGCCAAGCGTGCGCCTGTGTCATAAGTAAAGGGCCGGCTGGCTTGACCGTTAAAGGGTGCTGTAACCCCCAAAGTACACTCCAAACCAAATAAAAAAATATTTTCTGTGTTTGTGAATTGTGTGCGCAGTAGCCGCACGTGTATCAACAAAGTAGTGCCAAGCGTGTGCCTGTGTCATAAGTAAAGGGCCGGCTGGCTTGACCGTTAAAGGGTGCTGTAACCCCCAAAGTACACTCCAAACAAAATAAAAAAATATTTTCTGTGTTTGTGAATTGTGTGCGCAGTAGCCGCACGTGCATCAACAAAGTAGTGCCAAACGTGCGCCTGTGTCATAAGTAAAGGGCCGGCTGGCTTGACCGTTAAAGGGTGCTGTAACCCCCAAAGTACACTCCAAACCAAATAAAAAAATATTTTCTGTGTTTGTGAATTGTGTGCGCAGTAGCCGCTCGTGCATCAACAAAGTAGTGCCAAGCGTGCGCCTGTGTCCCATAAATAGAGGGCCGGCTGGATTGACCGCTAAAGGGTGCTGTAACCCCCAAAGTACACTCCAAACAAAATAAAAAAATATTTTCTGTGTTTGTGAATTGTGTGCGCAGTAGCCGCACGTGCATCAACAAAGTAGTGCCAAGCGTGCCCTGTGTCATAAGTAAAGGGCTGGCTGGCTTGACCGTTAAAGGGTGCTGTAACCCCCAAAGGGCACTCCAAACAAAATAAAAAAATATTTTCTGTGTTTGTGAATTGTGTGCACTGTGGCTGCACGTGCATCAACAAAGGAGCAGCGCCAAGCATGCGCCTGTATCCCATAAGTAAAGAGCCGGCTGGCTCATTTCTTAAAGGGTGGTGTAACCCACAAAGTGCACTACTCTCCAGCAAAAATAAAAAAATATTTTCTGTTTGTGTGCGCCTTAGCCGCACGTATATATCAAATCAATATAACATAAATGGAGGACCAAACTTTCTCCGATAAAAATAAAATAGGGAAAGATCAAGAACCACTTCCTCCTAGTGCTGAAGCTGCTGCCACTAGTCATGACATAGACGATAACATGCCATCAACGTCGTCTGCCAAGGCCAATGCCCAATGTCATAGTAGAGGGCACATACAATCCCAAATGACAAAGTTCAGTAAAATGACCTTAAAAAAAACATTAAATCATCTGAAGAGAAACGTAAACTTGCCAATATGCCATTTATGACACGGAGTGGCAAGGAACGGCTAAGGTCTTTCCCTATGTTCATGACTAGTGGTTCAGCTTCACATGACGATGGAGGCCCTCCTCCCGCTAAAAAAATCAAACGAGTTAAGCTGGCAAAAGCACAGCAAAGAGCTGTGCGTTCTAAGAAGATATCACAAATCCCCAAGGAGAGTCCAAGTGTGGTGGCGGTTGCGATGCCTGACCTTCCCAGCACTGGACGGGAAGAGGTGGCTCTTTCCACCATTTGCACGCCCCCTGCAAGTACTGAAAGGAGCACCCACAGTCCACTTGCTGATATGCAAATTGAAGATGTCACTGTTGAAGTACAACAGGATGAGGATACTGGTGTAGCTGGCGCTGAGGAGGAAGTTGGCGAGGAGGATTCTGATGGTGATGTGGTTTGTTTAAATCAGGCCCCGGGGGAGACAGTTGTTGTCCGTGGGATGAAAAAGCCCATCACGGTCATGCCTGGGCAGAAGACCAAACATTCCACCTCTCTGGTCTGGCAATATTTCTATCCAAATCCGGACAACAATTGTCTTGCCATATGTACCATATGTAAAGGTGAAATAAGTAGGGATAGGGACGTTAACCACCTAGGAACATCCTCCCTTATACGGCACCTGCAGCGCGTTCATAAAAAGTTACTGTCAAGTTCAGAAACTTTGGCTAAGACCGTAAGCAGTCCAGGGACACCTAAATCCCTTTTTCCTGTTTTATCCAAGGAATCAGTGGATGAGGAGGATGAGGACGACATCTTGCCTCCGTAGAGCCAGTTTGTGCAGGGACACATTAATTGCCAGCTTGTTTTGTGGGGGCCCAAACGAACCAATCATTTCAGCCACAGTCATGTGGCAGACCCTGGCGCTGAAATTATTGGTTTGTTAAAGTGTGCATGTCCTATTTATACAACATAAGGGTGGGTGGGAGGGCCCAAGGACAATTCCATCTTGCACCTCTTTTTTTTCTTTGCATTATGTACTGTTTGGGGCCTAGTTTTTCAAACTGCCATCCTGTCTGCCACTGCAGTGTCACTCCTAGATGGGCCACGTGTTTGTGCCGCCCACTCGTTTCGCTTAGCATAGTCATCCAGCTACCACGGTGCAATCTTTTGGCCATAAAATCAATATTGTGAGGTGTGAAGTGTTCAGAATAGACTGGAAATTAGTGGAAATTAAGGTTATTGAGGTTAATAATTGCATAGGAGCAGAAAAACCCACAAATTCTGTGATTTAAGCTGTTTTTATGCTTTTTTTTCAAAAAATTACAGATCCAAAACACAAAACCCAGAACCCATAACACGGAAGGGTGGTTTTGGCAAAACCAATCCAGATCCAAAACACGAAGAAAGATCCAGATCCAAAACCAAAACACAAAACACGAAAAGTGGCCGGTGCACACCCTTAATTTATACACACTTGTAAACTAGAAATATAAAATAAGTAACAGAAAATTGTGCTTACCTGGGTAGGAGCTATATAGGTGGCAGAGGCACACATGGTGGAGGGGGGTTAGAGGCAGGAACACATGGGGTGGGTAGGAGCTATATAGGTGGCAGAGGCACACATGGTGGAGGGAGGTTACAGGCAGGAACACATGGGTGGGTATGAGCTATATAGGTGGCAGAGGCACACATGGTGGAGGGGGTTACAAGCAGGAACACATGGGTGGGTATGAGCTATATAGGTGGCAGAGGCACACATGGTGGAGGGGGGTTAGAGGCAGGAACACAAGGGGTGGGTATGAGCTATATAGGTGGCAGAGGGTCACATGGTGGAGGGGGGTTCAAGGCAGGCACACATGGGGTGGGTAGGACCTATATAGGTGGCAGATGCACACATAGTGGAGGGAGGTTAGAGGCAGGCACACATGGGGTGGGTAGGACCTATATAGGTGGCAGAGCCACACATAGTGGAGGGAGGTTAGAGGCACATGATCTGAGTCAGTGCCGTCTGTGCCTAGCACACAGTGAGTGAGCAGTCAGTGGAAACAGGGAGAGGGAGAAGGGAGGAGCTGTAGGAGACCTGGGGGTGGAGCAGCATGTAAAAGAGTCAAGAGATGAAGCTGTGCTGCTGCTGTTGGTCCGGAGAGTGGAGACTTAAGTCCCCTGTGAGAGTGAGGGAGGGGAGCACAGAACACAAACCAATGCGCCCATCTGAAACCTGATGCTAATATTCAGAGGCTGACAGAGGGTCCCGCTTGGGCTGATGATTCTAGCAGGCTTGCAACTGTGTCTTACTCACAGGCAGACATCTGCCTGTGAGTGAGAATGAAGCAGGGTGCAGCCACAATCACCAGCACCAGCGGGACCCTGTCAGTTTGGGACCATACACTGGTACTTCCTGTACCCCCTTACTCCCCACAGCTCCACATGTGACCTACCGCAGTGCTGCCTTGTCAGTCTGTGGTGTGTGCTGTGTGTGGTCTCCTAGCCCAGCCAGCCGACTCACTTCCACACTCACCGTGACTCCCTTAGCTCCGCCCACCGCCAGCTTCGCCAGTCAGCCCCGCCGACGCGGCTGACTGACAGTAATACCTGCCCACACTGTACACACTTCTGCCGGCCGCCTGTGTCACAAGCGGTCCGGCCCAACAGTGCACATTACAGCTACACACTCGGGCTGTTATCGTAATAGAAGATCATTGTAAAAAAAAAGAACTGCTTGACAGGTGGCCCCACAGGCGTATCGGCCCACCGGGAAACTGTCCGGTAAATCCAATGGCCAATCCGCCCCTGCGTAATGGCTTTATGCCGCCCTGTTCCAACCCTACCCTCTAAACATGTGATATCATGACGTCACACCTAGGGCACGAGGGTGGCTGCTCCACCGCTGTCTCTGGTAAGTAAAGCATTGCCCAGAGCATCCTAAGGACAATCTGGACGGCTCTGCAATAGTGCTAGTGGCTGCATGGTGCCATCCCAGGCAACCTGTAAGCCACATGCAGGTGCTGTGGGGCAGTGCTTGTGCTTCCCACAGGGCCCTGGCCTGCATCTGTAGCAGAATGTTTCTATCAGTTTGCTGCAGACTTTTTTTTATTTGTGGTGTTCTAGTTGTATTGCTTTGCATAAGGGCCCTGTTGTGGGAGTGGCCCACGTGCGTTTTACAGACTGGTGGCATCAGCGCCTTCACCCACCACTCACACCAATGTCACTGTGAGCCCTGTACACAGACTGCTGTGTAGCCTATCCTATTCAAGTGAACATGGGCCCAAAGCACCCCCCCCTGATAAACAGCCACGCATATGGTGCCACACCTACAGCATCTCTTGCATGGACAATGTCAATAAATTTTGTTTTTGTTATTGCTCAGCTTCAATTTAACAGATCGAGATGAAAGTCAGTTCAGTAGTTGCTCCAACTTGGAACAAACAGACACAACGTTCTTATAATTTTAGTATAGATAAATACACATAAACACACACCCTACATTTCTTCCATTTGAATAGACTTTCATTGACTACCTTCAGAAAAGTTAGATAAACGTTAGAAGTTTATACGTACACAGTCCTTTAATAATGACATTCACAAGAGAATCTCACAAGTCAATAACTGTCGATAACTGAAATTGCATATTGGCAGGAAGCTTTTAAATTAACAAGACCGTCATATAGTACTGTTTGCCCAGCAGAAATTCTATGAGCAAGCCTCTTTTACAGTCAGGTAATATATGTGTAGTGCAATATATCCATGAAAAAAACCGACAAAGCACTGTGCGTTGCACATTTTGCAGATGGATGGATTAAAAAAACTCAGCTCTTTTTTACAGAAGCATTGAAATACCAGCAGATATAATATAAAGTGTATCAGTGGTACAAGGTGAAGTCCTAGTGACGATTGGGAGTGGCAGTGTAACCAGTAATAATGCATCCCCTGGGTAATCCCGCACCAAAAGAAACTCCAGTAGCCCCACATCCATAAAACCCTGATTGTGGCACCAATCAGGATGTACCAAGCCATTGGCATGTGTGCAGTGTTATACAGCTATAAGAAATGTTAATTTTCTGGCCATTAACACAAATTTGATTAAATAGGCCCTTTGGTTTTGAATAAACATAGCTTTCTTTTCTGCCATTGTAAATGGTTTCCTAAGACATCTGAAGTTACTACATATTTTCCTGGATTTCCAGGCTTTCAAGTATCTTTCTCTGAACACCTTGGGGTAAATGTAATAGGGTCTGAGTTTTTTCTTTCTTTTCACGTCCAGTAGCATCCACAGCACCTGTAAAATTAAAAATCTATACTCACTACCTCTTGTTCCGACCCTCTTCTGTCCCTGTAGGCATCCAGCATCTTTGGTAAATAAAAAAACCCACAGACAGCTACCGTCCTCTAAGGACAGTACCTCACGAATGAGGGGATCATTCGCTACATTTCCTATATAAATGCTTTGGCTAAATGTTCATTGTCTGAGAGAGGTTGGCCCCCGTCTCTCTCAGTCAATGAGCAGTTACCTCCATTGACTTCAATGTTGATAACTTCTAGGAACATGGTGACAGGTATAATGCTTTGGCCGGGGGACCCGGTGAAAGGGTTCCCTGGCTGTGGCATTACACCCCACGCTAGAAAGAGTCCGGTGCTGGTTATGGAAAATACAGGGCACTCCTAATCACTTTGTCCCCTGTATTTCCACGACCAGGACCGGCTCAACAGAGCTTGTTGCTGGTTCTTAAAATACAGGGGAACCCTACGCATCTTTCTCCTGTATTTTACAAACTAATGCTTGTGGGGGGGGAGGGCGCACATCATTTTTTTTTGTTACTGTTTACTATTTTTTACACACAGAAGCCTATACAACATTTCACTGATCTGTGAAGGCTTCTGTAGAACTCAGACCTTTTAATGATAGTCATTAGAAGGGGGCTTGTCCTCAGTGGCACTGTGTCAGTATGATCAATCTCCCCTGCTGTTTGTAATCTCCATATGCTAAACTTTGCCAGGATCAAACATTGTGGATTGATTATGCTGTCTCCCACAGTCTGAATGCATTGAGTGCTGAGCTGCTCATGAGCCCGCCAGGCACTCTGCTAAGACCCCCCGGGGTGGCTGCTGTAAGATGAGACAGTGAGTGAAATGCTAATACTGCACACTGTTTAATGTCAGTTTATCATGCAAATCGAGAGAGCTGAATTACTCCATATTTCACGTATGTGGGTATTAAAAAAAAGTGATATAACACAGCACTTTAGAAAAGAGTGTTACAGTGTGTGTCGGAAGCCAGTCCCTCAGCGTCAGAACCTGTGTAATTTAAGAGTGTCTCTCAGTTTTATGGGATTGTGTGACAGCGTGTGGCCCTGAAGAAGTTCAAACCTAGGCAAAAATCCTGGTCAAACTACACCACCATGCCAAATTTGGTGTAGCTAGGTACAAAACTCTGGCTGTGCATAAAGGACAAACAGACAAACACACTTTCTCGCTTTTATATATAAATATAAATGTAATTATATTCAAATGAACAGGGTAGTGAATTACCATTATATATAGTACACAGCTAAGTGGTAATAAATAATAATACACTCACTCTTGCAGCTGTCAGAAATTAAAGTAGTCACCTTAAACTGAGTTAGGTGCCATTGTGGGGAGTATATTATAGTGTAAGTAAGGGAAATGAGAAGCACATGAGGGAAGAGAGCCCTGCTCGTGACAGCTTACATTCTAAAGGGGAGGGGCACACAAGTAGGGGTGACACAGTTGGGGTAGACAATAATGAAGCAAGTAGCAGTGGGTTAGGATGAGAGCTGGATGGCTTTGATGAAGCAACATAGGAAACATTTTGGAGGCAGGAGTGAAGTGGGCGGGCGGGAGATAAGGTTAGATATGTATATGAGAGAGGATTGGGTGGGGGATTTGTAAGTGAGTGTGGAAATCTTGATTTGGGTTCTGAAGGGGATCCAGTGTAGGGTTTGTAGGAGAGGAGGGACACATGTAGTGTGTTTTGAGAGGAAGATGAGCAGGGCAGCAGCATTGAGGACTGATTGGAGTGGAGAGAGGTGGGAGTCAGTAAGACCAGATAGGAGGTTACAGTTGTCCAATCTGGAGATGACCAGTGAGTGGATGAGGGTCTTAGTTGCCTCCAGGGTGATAAAAAGTCTTATCCAAGAAATATTTCTGAGATCTGTGGCTTGATGGAGAAGGAGGAGTCAAGAATGACCTCAAGACAGTGCACTTGGGGCTAGAGGAGATGAATGCCGATAATGAAATTGTGGGAGGAGAGGTTATTTAGGAGGGTGGAAAGATGACCAGCTTTGAACGTCATTTCCTGGATTTGGCATCTTTTCACATTTTGGGGCATATTTACTAAAGCATTGTAGCAGGCAGGACTTTATGGTGATGTTTTGACTCTTTCCGCCAAGTGCATTTCCAAATTGACTTACAGTCCTGCAAAAGTAGAAGCAATTTAATAGATTAATTTTACAGGTTGGGTATGAAATCACGGCAACTGAATAGCCGCCGGGTGAAATGCCGAAGCTGGAAGCCTGAACAAGCAAAAACCACGATGGCTAAGGTAAGTACCTTATATCTACCCCTCTCCCCCTCTAACCCTAACCCCCCCTTAGGGGTGCCTAATCCTAAAACTCCTGGGGTGGTACCTGACCTTAAGTTCCCTTAGGGGTGCCTAAACCTAACCCTCATTGGTGGGTGTCTAACCCTAACCTCCCTCCGGTGGCACCTAACCCTAAGCCCCCCTTCCCCTAGCCTAACCCTAACCCTCCCCAGGGGGGTGCCTAACCCTAAATCCCCCCGGGGGTGCCTAAACCTAACCCTCCCCCCGCAGCTAACGCTAACCCTGTCCCCGCTTAACTTAATTCGGGAAGCCGTCTGTCGGGATTCCGTCGTCAGGCTAAACATAGGTGTAGGGATTTAGAGGCCTATCTTTAATCCTAAATAGGGATTTCGACGACGAGATTCCGTCAGACGGTTTCCCGAGCGTCGGTATTCTGACTACATCCCAATTGTACAGATGCAGTTTCCAAATTAGGAATGTAGATATGCACTTATGTACATGCAGATTAAATAATTAGGGCTTTTTTTCCGATGGCAATAGTATACAGTACCAGCACCATGGGTGTAGCTGTTGTGGGTGCAGGTGGTGCCATTGCTATGGGGACCAGAGGCTTAGGGTGCCCCACACCTAGGACATATAGCTGACTATCAAGTTCTCAGAATTGCAATAGAGTCTGACCCATAACGTAAAGGCGACGGCCTATATCTCTCTGAGGTAAATTCAATAAATGTCGGTAAAAATTTATATTTACTATAGGTTTGTTCTGTAGTGTAATTTGAAAACTGATGGCGATGTTGGTTGGTTTTGTCGTCAGTTCTGAAGTCTGTTTTGTTTCTAAATGAAAAATTAAATTAGTTAACAAAACCGATAACAAAACTGACCAAAAACAGACCACAAATAGACCAACATTTCCTAGTGGTTTTCTATAGGATAAAACATTCCACATGCATGTCCTATATCACAAACTCCCTATAAAACCGCCCTCGCCAGAACAAGCAACATGGCGATGGCGTAGTTTGGTGTTTGGAGGTAGCAGGTGAGAGGAGTTAGAGAAGTTTGGTGAGTGTTACTGTAATTTCTGAAAGTAGTCCTGTCATTTTCTGTATAGCTTTGTCTTAGTTTAAAGTTTCTCTTATTTTTTGGTGTCATTTTAATTTTTTTGTCTTGCCAGTGTACATTTGTGTGTGCTTATGGTGTGCTTGCGAGGAGTGTAAGTTTAGTGTTAGCAGGCTCAGATTGGCCTGCCAGGAAGTCGGGAAATTCCTCTATGGGCCCCACTGACTCTAAGCCCCCCCCCTCTACCATGGGAGGGTGGGCCTATGGTTCTGCCACTGTCCATGAGGACCAAGGGTGTCCTTTAACATAACAAGGAAACGTGGGGGCCACCAAGAACTAGTAATTAATGTGTTTTTTTGTTTTCTAAACCCATGGAGTGAGTTGATCCGAGTACCAGCACTCATGGGAAAGGGATGGAGCCTTATGTGTTGGAGGAGGGGGCGTGGGCATTCTGCACTGCCTCTATCCCTGCCGGCTGCTCAGTCCAGACCCACCAACATGAGCTGTTCAATGTACAAAATGCTCTTCTCCTGGACTTCCCACTTAATATATGATTGCAGCCACCTATGTTAAACTAGTTAATTGATGAAAATTGTGTTTTGTACCTAATGGAAGAGGTCATGTTGGAGGGTATCTCAGACAGGAAGGATGTCACAGTGAGGCTCTGTGAGTGACATTAGCACGGAGGTTTGAGAGCAGGAACAGCACTGCAGCGAGGCAGCAACAGCCTGACAGTGCACACCATCAGCCGTGAGAGAGGAAATCTGTCAGCCCTCCGCCGGGTGAGTGCGGGTATGTACGTGTAGTGTACCTCACGCACTTAATTTATTTGCCCTGGGATATGTCACTCCAAAACACTTGCAAGCATCCATAGGCTAACTAGGATTATCTCCAAACTTGTAATAGCATGTCTTATTATTGAGGACGCTGCTTTACTGCTCCCAGACTCAGACTCCTCACTTCTCCTAACCAGCAGACAGGGTGCCATGCTGCAGCACTTCTCAGTATCCATAGCACATACAGATAATCATCATCAGTAAGGGAACAATTATGTTATAAATACCACAGTTTAAACAAAGGAAATTAAAATTACTTTCTAAATGAAAAATAAGAAATATTGGAGTGCAGTTTGTCAAAAATAGAGTTATTGGCATCAACAGTGCACAAACCTATTCTTCCATAACCAGACATCCCGTTACCAAAGTCTAAATGCTCCAAAGGTGTCCCCAAGCCAGTCTGCTGCCAGAGGCGGCACTTGCAATGATGCTCTACCCATTCTTTGTACAAAATGACATTGTTATTACTTTGCTGTATTCTATTATAAACACACACAAATGTAGCTTTTATCGCCATCCTAGGTCACTTCATCCACCCTTCCAGTTGCCACAGTTTTCCATCAACACAGTATGAAAATGTATTATTATGGCAAGATGATGAATTGCCAAACTAGGGCATAACTCTTTTAACGCCCAGTAATAACCTATCAATTCAGGCTAAAGCAGTCAACTTTTTATTATTTGTAAGGTTAGGGTTAGTGGTTTAAGGAAAGAAGGTTAGGGTACTTACCTCTCCCCTGTCAGGATTCTCAGCATCGGGATGCCGACAGCAGGCATCCTGAGTGCCAGGATTTCATACCCAACCCCATAATAATATATGTGTAATGTAAAGGAGGAGGAGAAGAACCAGGCAGGGGATATTCATATACACAGATTTTCCATAGAGAGTTCACATCTACATTTGGGTCGGAGGGTATGTTAGAGCTGCAGCTTATTCACGCCATTACTGAGCTACCTCTAAGCATTGTGATGAACTTTGGACTGGACGTGCACTGAATTACTAGTATCATCTGCGAGATATTATTGGGATCAGACTTTATGAACTGTGGTAACTATACAAGCACTCTAATAGCGCAACAATATGCATCTTTGATCTTTCATCTATTGTCTATTCTATGAAAGCACCAAATCCAATTGAATAGCAAATGTCAGGTGAAATATAATATATTTCTTTTTGAAAAATACAAGTGTTATGAAAGCTATAAAATGCTATTTTTAAATATTAAGGTTTATTATATGTGATTTTATGTGAAGATTAAATATTAAGAATATCCTTTTACACATGATCACACGGCTCTACTATATTTTATTATATATTTTTTCTGAGTGTGAGACACATACTTAGCTATACTATGGGGGGTATTCAATTAGGCAGCGAAAAGTCGGAATCGGCGATAATTTATCTCCGATGATGTCACTTTCGCCTATTTCAATTATCCCCGTATTCATTTTCAAAGACTTTCACAGGTTCGAAAAGTCTTTGAAAAAAAACGGGGATAACTTTTCACCACTGAAATAGGTGGCGAAAAAAAGTGCAGAATTGGGGTTTAGGGGGGCAGGCTTAAAAAAAAATAGCATGCACCTCTGGGAATGTCATTTAAAAATAAACTGTGTCAAAAAAGTTTAAAATAAAAATCAGGACACCCCAAAAAATTTACTTTATTTTGGGGTTAAAAAAAAAATATTAGGGAACACACTTCTAAAATAGCCAGATTAAGTTCAGAGGGGTCCCCAAGTATGCGGCAGGTGTTTTCTTCATTATGGGAGTAGCGGCAGGTGCATTTTTTGCAGAATTTTAAAAAATAATTTTAGGGACTTAAATATATGCTTACCCCCATTTTTATGTACCTCAAATTTGATAGGAATAGTTATTTAAATAAAAAAAACTAAGTGCTATTCTTCACCCCTTCTTCATAGCGGCAAATATGCACCTGCCGCGGCTATTAGAAACCCCGACTTCCTTCAGCGGGTAAAATTGGGGGTACCCATAGTGATCCCCCATGTCTAGACATCTTTAGGGGGGTCCCAGGCACATTTTCCGAAAATTTAATTTTTTTGCAGATCCTGGTTTCGCCGGGTCCCGTTTTCGCTCATTTTAAATTGAATACGGGGATAAAGCAGGCGCGCGCCCGATACTTTATCCCAGAAAAGATCCGAGGTGGAGCGAAAAGTCCAGCACAGACTTTTCGCTCCCTAATTGAATATGGTCCTATATGTTTTGATTAGCTACATTTGAAGCACCGCTTTTTTTCTTATATTGTTACATATGCTTTAGCCAGGAGACTATCTGGTTTCTGAAGGGCAGCTGTATAAGTGATACGCATAGTTCCACATACTAGTATAACTTTTTATATTGAGAATACAATCTTGTTTGAATCCATTGACTCAATATCCAAGTTACCCATCACAGCACCCTCTTCCCCTTTTTCCTTCCAACCTCTACTATTCCACTGTCTGCAATACACTGCCCCCATCCATGACCACTTTATCTCCAATTCCTTCAATCTCCTTGCTCTCATTGGCTCACATCTCCTGCTGCTGTCTTTTTATCCCTCACCCAGCAACCTGGTGACCAGCAAGCTGGTGGTGAGGGAATCCTTCCCCCCTTTCCCCCAGACAGACAGATGAGAAGCAGGCTAATTCTCTCACTTCGTGAGCCCCAATTATTGTATTCCCCCTGTGGGACCCTTATGCACCAGTCCGCCACTGAGTTTTATTGTAAGTTTTCTTTTTCAGTGTTAGGGGTCTATGTACTAACTAGTAAGCCTTGGAGAGAGATAAAGTGGATGGAGATAACTAACTAAACAGCTACTAACTGTGTGCTTGAAATATGACAGTTAGGAGCTGAATGGTTGGTACTATATCTCCATTCACTTTATCTCTCTCCAAGGGCTAAATGTAATAGGGTGCGAGTTAAATTGCAGGAATAAACTAGCACAGTTTGTAGGTGTGAGTTTGACCTGCAACTCTCAAATGTAATAGGGTGCGAGTTTATGCAAGTTACACTGTGGGTAACACCTTGTAATGCGAGGTATATGGTATTGGTGGAGTGTGGTGTCAATCCTACCAGATTTGAGTGAGTGCTTTAGTTCCTTTTCTGCTGACAGAGAGGTAAGGAGGGACTACAGGCACAGATTGACAGTAGTGTGTTCTCAATTAAGGGTTACAATTTATTAAACGGATAACATTTCACAATGGGTCACAATCAGCAAATCACAAGTTACAATATTCTTCCTTCACATCTACTAGAAAACCACACCTACACTACAATGAAGGTTGTATTAAACAGGAACTCTGGCAGGATAGGATACCCTTTTCCTCAGAAATCACAGGAAACTGAAGAAACTGTGGGACGTGAATGGATTAGTGCTACAATGTAAGAACCACAAGGATATTACAACAATATTGTATAAATGAACTTCACAAAATATTCCTGGATCTACGTAAATCTCAAACTCCCTTTCCTTACCTATTTAACTAATCTGTACTACCAATAATAAAGTATAACGCTGTCTGTAGAGATGGTGCACATTAGAGGGATTGCCCTTTGTTTATTTTTATTGTCCTGCTAACTGTGTGGAACACTCCAGTGGTACTGTACCTGCAGTTCACAAATACTATAATCACTTTGCTTTATATGAGTAGCTTGCTGGATCCCTCTAAGATACAATGTAGCCTTTCTCCTTTGGTAATGCTGACATTAATTATAAAGGTGCGTACACACACAACGATTTTTTGAACGATTTAACTATAACGACGTCGTTATAGTTCAATCATTCAAAAAATCGTTCAGTGTAAAACAATAAACGATGAACGATTATCGTTCATGCGCGTTCACATTTGTCGATTGTAGTTTGTAGTTTTGTAGTTCAGTCAGACTGGTCAACTGAGCGATTTTTTTATAGAAGTTGCAACATTTTTCCTTCAACACAGAAAATCGTTTATTATGTAAAGTAAAACCAACTACTTTGTAAAACGACTTTTTCAAGGGAAAAACTGAACGAAAATCGTTCAACGAAAATCGTTCATTACCTACATCATTGTGTGTGTAGTGTACGCACCTTAAGTGTTTGAAGGACTAGTAATATAAGTCACCTTTTGTAGCAATAGAGGGAGATTTTAGTTGCACTTACTAGCAGATCTCCTTTTTTACCAACTATGGCCCGTATTCAATTTGAGGCGAAAAGTTCGGATCCGCGATACTTTTTCGCCGATGACGTCATTTTCGCCTGTTTTGCTTTTACCCCGTATTCAATTTGAAAGACTTTCCGCCTAGGCGGAAAGTCAATGCAATGTACTAGGCGAAAAAGTTTTGCCTATGAATAGCAGGCAGAAAAAAGTGCAGAATTGGGGTGTAACATTGCAGGAACCCCCTTGAAGCCTTCAGACAGTCCCCCAAAGTTAAACTGTGTCTAAAAATAAAAAAAAAACACTTTAGGACACCCCAAAAAATTACTTTGAAAAAGGGGGCAAAAAAAAGTTGGGGTACAAAGTTAAAAACTAGCGAACTTGTCCCCAAGTATGCCCCAAGTGTTTTTTTGATTGCAGGTGTTTGTGGCAGGTGGATTTTTCATGATTTTTTTCAACTTCACTTTAGCAACTTTTTAAATATGCTGACCCCCATTTTCAAGTACCCCAAATTTGCTGGGAATAGTTATTTTCTGGAAATAAAAACTCTTGAAAACTATTCTGCACCACGTATAGAAAAACGCTATTTAGCAGCTATTGAGCCCGTTTAAAAACACCAAATACCTTCAGCAAGCCAAATCGGGGGTAACCATAGTTAACCCCCATGACAAAGCATCTTTTGGGGGGTGTCAGGCTGATATCCCCATTTCTGACAGTACTTTTCGTCTATTCAAGTTTCGCCGGGTCTCGTTTTGCGTACTTTCAAATTGAAAATGGGGATACGCGGGAACGCGCGCGATACTTTTCCACCTGCAAAACAGGCAAAGCAGGCGAAAAGTCTGGGCCTCGAAAAAGTATCGCGGCTCGGCTCAAATTGAATATGGCTCTATGCTTTCCTTATAGAAGAGTCTAGAACGTTGGTTACTGGCTGAGGACTTATACATTGGCAGTCTTCCCTGAGCTGAGGAGAATCCTGGCTGCTTGCTGTCCCTGTGGCTGACTTATGAAAAAGAGTAGCTGCTGCTTAGTGGACCTAGGCATTTAGTACTGCAGCGGAGAGGTGGGACTATAGTGCAGGGCTGTGTTGGGCAATTTAGTTATTACAGACCTCTCTCATTGGCTCCGGGTGCCCTGTAGCCAGTGTCTGCCTTTGCAGAGAGCGCTGTTCTCACTCCGTCTGGTTACCACAGCTGGCCCGTTGCTTACTGCGCCGCCCACCGGGGAGGTCCACGGCTCTCACAGGGACACAGCTCCAATATTGCCAATCGCCATATATAGCACCGAAGGTCACCGAATAGATTCAGAGGACAGGGGATGCCTCAGCGCAGACCCACCCTGTATCCAGGCTCCCTCAGGACTCCCTCTAACTGCTGTAACTGCCCAACTCAGCTCCCTGCAGCTGGTTTCAGCAGGTTCTGAGTCATGTGACCTGTGGCTGCCTCACCATTGGTCCCGGCAGCTGGGCTTTTTTTAACCTCCCTCCAGTCCCTTGATTCTCTTCCTTGGTGCAGAGAATAAACATATTTTTGTCCATAATATTGGGTTAAACTATATACAAATGCTTACACACGGTGCTAAATATCATACAGGATAAATACTGTATGTATGGCAAAAACAACAGACAGGCATTGTTTCCATACATTGCAATCTGCTTATGTACCCATTTTACACCTAAATATATATGTTTTTTAGGGCACTCTTACACAGGTGGTATTCCTAACTCCCCCCCCAAGTGCCTAACCCTAAGTCCCACGGGGGGGGGCCTAACCCTTAGTCCCCCCCGGGGGTGCCTAACCCTAACACTCCCTCCCCCTAGCCTAACCCTAACCCTCCCCGGGGGGTGCCTAAAGGGCAGGCATGCTGGCAACTGTAGTTCCACTGTAAAAAACAATAGTACTTATCTGTTATTCACACTATTACCCCTGCACCCAGTGACCAGAGCCCCGGGCTTCAGCCTAAGCCTGGGGTGCTTGTGAGAGGATGGACCACTTTGCTGGAGGTCCCCACCAACCATAAAATCCCTGGTTTGGCCTGACTAGCTTGGGGTGTTAATGCTTTAGCCGGGGAGACCCGGTGATACGGTCCCCTGGCTGTGGCATTACACCCCGGTTAGGTTTGAGTCCGGTGTTGCTTTTAAAAATAGGGGGAAGCCCACACCATTTTTTCCCCCTATTTTTAAAACCAGGACTGGCCCTGCAGCCAGGTGCTGGTTCCTAAATTACGGGGGAACCCTGCACATTTTTTTCCCCATAATTTTAGGAACCAGTACTGGCTGATCAGCCCAGGCCTGGTTATGCTTTTTTGGGGGGGGGACCCTACATAATTTTTGAAAAAAAAATAACACTTTAGAGAAGGTTACCAAGCAGAAACATACACAAATCACACTGAGCTGTGTATGTTTCAGGGAAACTTGCAGCTCAGGAGGTGGTCTGTTTGTAACATCTATTTACTCCCCGATTTGCCTGCAAAAACAGCTGAATAGAACAAAACGAATAATAGTAAATTCCCTTGTTATGCTGAAGAGAATGAAAACTACTTCCGATTTGAGTCGATGGTGTACTCATTTCTAGTGTAAAAAACGACCTATTTTGTGGGAATAACTTGGCCGAATTCAACCCCCATAAATGAAAAAAACACCCGAGTTTAACAATAGTAAATTACCCCCCTATAGTCACTCAGTATACCAAGAAATATTCCTCATATATAGTATTCACAGGTATAAAAACATTTAGATATTAGTGAGCATAAGACAGATCTGATACATAAAAAGAAAAAGAAAACACAATAGTGTACGTGACAGGATAACCCTTTTCGGTGCTTAGACAGACAAAATAAGAAAGAAAAATAATAAAATACCAGTTTCTGAAAAACGTAGAGGTAAATGTAGGTTTTGCTTTTTTGGGGTGATTTTCCGTCTGTTTTGCAATTTGAACATTTACTAAAGGAAAAACCGACAGAAAACCGACCAATTGACTGACTTTAGAACACTTTAGAACATCGGACCATCTATCAATTAGTTTACAAACTGACGGCCAACCCGCCCAAATAATAAGGAGATTACTACTGGTCCGCCCCCAGGGCATGCTTTCGGTCTGTGCAGCTACACTGCCCTATGTATGGCGCTGCTCAAAGGAACCCGTTTGGCACCAGTTACTGAGGTAAAGAAGAAAACTACAGAACTGTTGAAACAGCACTGCTTTGACCAATGGTCAATAAGAATGCAGAGGTGTGTGGATGCAGAAAGGGAGCGCATAGAAGGAGAACAGAGTTAGAATGTACTTAATATAATTAAACATATATGACAGCATCAGTCTCGTTATTTAATAGCAACGCTTCCTAAATCTTTTCCCTTCCATTAGTAAACTGAGTAATTCTATTAGAACACATTGGCCCTAGAATGGACTGACCGACTTGTGACATTGCAGGATGATTCATGGTTTTTTTTGTCGGTGTGTTTAATAGGATTTTTCTCAGAAATCTGGCACTTTTGGGATAGCTGGCAGTCTAGCATGGGACAGTTTTAAAAGTTTAATATACA
The DNA here is from genome assembly GCA_031769625.1 of Taudactylus pleione. Classification (NCBI taxonomy): domain Eukaryota; kingdom Metazoa; phylum Chordata; class Amphibia; order Anura; family Myobatrachidae; genus Taudactylus; species Taudactylus pleione. The sequence goes on from JAUIMM010000470.1 coordinate 2,930,303, forward strand.
GTATTAAAAATTTTACAGGGAGAGATTAAAATCTTTAAACTGTGTGATGTTCCAATGTCTTCAGCTCTGTATAGCTCAGGAAGATCTAGTTACTTCTGTCTTTTTTATCCAAGAAAATCAGTCCCCTTGACCCATTCACATCCGTATGGCTGTATTCTACCCCTACGGCTGCGAACACTTTATAAATCTACCCTCATGCAAGAAGATCTCGCCGTGCGTGAGCGGACATTCCTTCCTTCTTGAACAATACTTTAATAGTTAAACATGTCACCTTTGTTAGGGCATTAAATTATAAACTGCATTCATATCTGATGAGGTTTTATGATAGGTTTATTTCCTAGCTGTCCTTATAAACAAAATCCTTCCCTTGGTATGTGAGTCATGTTGGAACGTGTGTATATAATAAGAAGAAGATAATTTATTCCAGACAGTCTAAGGTACTCACAGTTGTACTGACTGCAGAATATGAGGGCATGCTCAGACACTGCCGGACTTCTATTAGGTTTCTATGTAATCTACAAATTATGATAAAAAGCAAATATATACTGAAATGTACAAATAACACAATATAGCACAAATGGTATTGATGATGACAGTGGTCCAGTATCTATTGCAGCATATTACTAGGGGAGACTGTCACCTAAATAACCATCTCTCTTATAGATTTTCTTCATTTTCCATGGTTAATATGTTTTTTTATTAATAAGCACATGATTGTAGTAATTCAAATATATTTATTTCATTTATAAATCTAGAATATGGTGAATGAGAAGGGAAGTATGTGGCATCGTAGATCACAACAATAGCAGAATGTCACTCCATGCTACAAATTGCTCAATTCACCACTGCAATATAATTTTATATAGTAACCAAATACAAATAAACAAGCTTGTATTTAATAATTATTATTATTATTATTATTATTATTATTATTCTTGCAACATTTATTTGAACTGCTGTCTGCTGCAGGCTCAGAGGATTCCAAGCTCTGGACCTTCCATGTTGCCAAACAAAAAAATGACAGCTGACAAATGGCGATCAATTCAGTTAAAGATGAGCGGGTCAAAGTGCCATTGAAATGGCATGGAAATGCCAGCTATGGAACCTTACTACGTCCATTTGTCAGCCTATCTCACCCCAGACTCACAGAATTCTGTATTCAGCCTTATGGGCTGAAAACAAGAAACAGAGAATGCAGGGCTACCGGAAGTGCTGTATGTTTATGCATCTATTCAACTCGGCAAGTAGACTTGCCCCAATTGAATCGATCATAACGAGAGAGTGTTACAGAGCCTCATCCATACTTGCCTACCCTTCCAGAATGGCCGGGAGGCTCCCAAAAATCGTGTTACACTCCTGGCCACCTGGAAAGGTGGACACAGAAAAAAAAAGGAGATTTGCCCCCCAGCACACTGCAGCAAAAACAATACTTAAATCCTACATGATAATAGCGATTCAGAGGTATTAGTTACATACATTTGCAAATATATGAATAAGCGCCAGGCCAAACATCAAGGCTCCTCTATACTGGCGTCCCTAGCCTTAAGGGGTTCACGTCCGAGAAGCAAGGCACCCCAAAAAAATTCCAACCAAGGGCCATCCCCAGGACATCACACGAAAAAGGGAAAAAGGTGATAGTGAAGTATAAAGAAAAGATGTGTAAGTATAAATCAATAAGTGCTAATGAAATGAGAAAGAATTAAAATGACACAAATAATATACAAACAAATAGAGAAGTGATAAAGGTATTCTATGTGAATTAAGTGGTGATGCCATGAGAAAGGCCCAGTCAGAACCCCCCCGGGGGCCCCACTCCCAAACGCTCACCCCAAAATAATTTTTGCTACATAATGGTAGCACCCACTCTGGGTCATATAATTACAATTGATGTACTGCATGATAACAGTACATATAAAAGCTGAGAGCTAACTTACCTTGGAGGTACCCCAAAAAACCTCCACATGGCACTATAAGCATCAGCACATCCTCCTAATGCTGACTGCCTTCATGTCTCTCCAGACTTGCAAAATAAATTTGGGGTGCCTTGCTTCTCAGACGTGAACCCCTTAATGCTAGGGACGCCAGTATAGAGGAGCCTTGACGATTGGCCTGGCGCTTATTCATATATTTGCAAATGTATGTACGGTAACTAATACCTCTGAATCGCTATTATCATGTAGGATTTAAGTATTGTTTTTGCTGCAGTGTGCTGGGGGGCAAATCTCCTTTTTTTCTGTGTTCAGTGTAAACCCCGCCCTTTACAAGCACCTGTGTTATGCAATTAAGCACACCAGGAAAGGTGGGCAAGTCTCCCATGGGCTGGGAACACCAGTCCGATACTTCCTCAGTGACTTGGGTGGCCAATGACACAATTAGCATTTAATAGCATCATCAAGGTTCTGCCGCCCACTCCATAATGGCGAGGGATGTAGTCGGCATCCTGGCGCACACAATGCCAGCGGACAGCATTCCGCCACTGGAATTCCGACAGAAGTCAGAATCCCATCTCCAGAATCCCAATGGTGAGTATTAGGGTTAGGTTTAGGGGTTAGGATTAGGCACAAGGGGGAGGTTAGGGTTAGGCTGCAGGAAAGGTGGGTTAGGGTTAGAATACTTACCTGCATGCATCAGGATTTCCAACCTTTGGGATTATGCTGCTGGGATTCTGACTGCCGGCATTTTCAGTGCCGGGATCGCGTACCCAACCCCAATGCCAGTAATCTTGGCATTGCGTAGCAGTGGGCAGGGCTTCAATGAGACGATTGCGTAGACATGCCCCAGATCTGCCCATCGTCACCCCCAGACCCGCTCACCTCCGCTGAGCCCCACTCCACAGTGCCGACCTGGCTGCTTCGTCTTGGAGGAAAAGGGGTCGTGACCTCGTATGTGCTAGGTCATGCTCCCTTTTTTATGACTTTTTTGGGGCATTTCTCAGTACTGCGCTCATGCTATGCAGAGCAGTGTCCCTTACAGTCTTCCCTCCCCCGCTGGACACACAGGCCCATGGGTGGAACAACAGGACAGTGCTGAAAAAGTGGGTAGGTATCCAGATCTGTAGTTAGTAGAAATTCCAAGTCAATCCAAATTTTGATTCAAAATCGTTGGAACCACATTGGTGGGACAACAAGACTTCTGCTTATTCTTAGGCTGTTCAGGGGCATTTCATTTTATTTCTTGCTTGTACTTTATTTATTTTTTAATTTATTTATTTTTACCAACATACTATGAATATCAGTAAAAAATATTTGTGGAGTGGGTGGATATATAAATGGATATATGGGATGCACATTCACTAACTTGGCGTTTATTTACCCATAATGCCAATGTCAAATTGAAATCTTATTGTGCATACAACTGAATGCACACAATAACTATCCTACAGCTGGTCAGGAGGGTATTATACAGGCTACAAATTACTATTTGTAATAGGCCATAAGAAGGATAATAAAGTAGGTTCATGCAAGTCTAGTTTTATTCTACTGTAGACTTGAGACACAATAAACTATGTCCAAAACTAAAACAGAAAAAACACCTTCACGCACATTGTGAGTACACAATGACTTCCGTATAGTAGCTAGCTACTAGGAAGGTTCCTCAGAATTTCAGCAGCGGTATTTTGGGCACTGATCCCTGGGCTGCCTGGAATAACATATTCTGGAACTAACACATACCTTTTAATCAGATTCCAGCTGTAGCTAATTGTACCCAAAATAAACAGCCTCTCAATAGGCACATTGTGTTGGCAATGTCATTACACACATGTGATACATGGCTGGGAAGTCACCACAGGATATATCGATATAAATAATATTTGTCCAAGGAGGAGACACTCCTGTTAAATCTACTCAAATTTGTCCACAATAATTTAAGATTGATTACACAATTATTATTTTTTTCTAGTGACAAATCTACTTCTACTAGCTACGAATTTGGCTAGTAATTTAAAGACAAGCAAATATACTGCTTATGTACTGTACCTCACACCTTAAACAGTACACAATAAATGGACACCTGCTGATTGTGAGTGGAGGGCAGAGCTAGATATGGTGCCCCAGGAAAGATACTGGTATGGGGCCCTGCTCCTGTTGACCCTTCAAAATGACCTTTCCACAACATTTCCCCGATCTTTTCCAACTTACCATTCTTATTCAATTACCCTTGTTAACCATATACCCAAAGAGAACTCTTCTTCCACCACCCTAACAGGCTCAGGCATACTAGGCATTTTGCATCTTGCACCTTTGTTGTCACATACAATGCTGATTGTGTCATTTGGACTAACAATTCACATAAGTCTCCGTCAGCCACAGTTCTTTTTTGTCTGTTTTTCTGAGCGCCATGTACTCATCTTCAGAGGTAGATAAGGCATCAGTAAGCTGTTTCCTGCTAGCTCGGCTGACAGTTGCACCTGCCAATGCGAACAGGTATCCAGTGTAGGAACGTCTATCGTCCTCATCTGATCCCCAATCGGCATCAGAGAAGGCCTCCATCTCCAATTTTCTGGCTTTGAAAAACTTTACTTTTAAGGAGCTTGTACCCTTTAGGTATCTAGGACTAAATTTTACAGCAGTCCAATGCTCCGTTCTAGGATTGATGGCTGATGGCAAGTATAATGTCTGGGTGTGTGCCAACACTTGCATACACTAACGTTCCAATGGCACATTGATAGGGAACTCCTCTAATTTCCTCTATCTCTACCTCTGATGTTGGACACATAGCTTTCGTTAATTTTGCAGTGGTTGATTGGTGTGCTGACAGGTTTGGAGTCCGCCATACCAAAATTTCTGAGCATTGCCTCAATGTATCTTTGTTGGTTAACAGAAACAGTCCCAGTATTCAAAGTTTGTACAATTCTCAGAACAAGCAGTTGGTGTGCCGGTCCAAGGTCTTTTAATATGAACTTGTTACCCATCAACAATTTCACTTCGGCAATCTGACGTTTTTGCCCTGCAAGCGATAGATCATCCACGTACACAACTATGATGAACAAGCTTTTCTCCTTCCACTTCTAGTATAAGCAGTGATCAGTTTTGGAAACACAACTTCAATTTCTAGCAATACACTCTCAAGCTTGATGTATCAGTAGCGGCCACTTTGTTTTAGCTCATTCATTGATTTCTTTAATAGGCATATGTTTCCATTGGCAAATGCATTAACATTGTAGTGTTCCGGTGGCTCCATGTAAATCTCCTGAATTAGCTCACGGTTCAATAAGGCTGAATCAAAGTCCAGTTGGTACAGCAGCAATAAAATACACAGTAGATATAGCAATGACCATAATAAATGTACTGTGCCTTACACAGGCAAGAACAACACAAATGCAACACACATGACACACCCAGCTTACCCTAAAGCAAATATTTGCAATTGGCCACAATAACAACCAGTTTTGCACGTGCATACAACTATGTATGTAGAATCTCAATCGACTGCCTTCTGCACAAATCAATCTGCAAATGTTCCAACAATGTAAAGTTTGCTCTTATCAATTATCCATTCAGGAAATGCAATTGATCGCTTGCTTCAATACATCAAATGTATTATAATTGTATTAGGAAGAGAACAATCATTGTGTACACATTGTTCTGATTAACCCCTCTATAGACTACAGCCTGTGCAAAGAAGTCAGGCTCGCAATACATTGTGCTATTATTTATGGGTTTAGGGGAAGGAAATATTTCAGAAGGTTATAAGCAAGCGTTTCTGTATGCAATTTACATATGTTACTGCATATCAAACTGACATTATGCAACTTCTGGGCGGCCTGAAAGCATAATGTAAACTGTAGCATACAGATAGAGTTATGTGCACTTACTGTTTGCATTTCAATATCTAAGGTGTAATAGATTCATATTTTTCTGAGACAACCTAAGGATTACATAGCACTACAATCAATGCACGTTTGTTTCCGTTTTATTGTGTAAATATTGTTGGCCCAATGAACCCCATGTTCTGTCATTTAACAACATATTCATAAACCTATACCTTTTACTGTGTATTATATCACTCCCAAGACAGATTATGTGATATTAGAATTTATTGTCTGTCAGCCATTTTGTGGAAGTCCGCTATGTGATCCAACACACAGTGGCCATGTCCAGCAAGGTACACCTAGATCCCTGGACCACTCAGTGGTGATCTTGCTGAGACCACTCATTATTCTTCCAGCAGAAGTGCAGCTAGCTTTACCTGAAGAGAGCTTCTCATCCTGACCCAGGTCATGGGTAAAGGTGGCTGCCTACAAGGTGGAGAGGAGACACATCTGGTGGGTGGTTGGTGGCGTGTGTGTGTTATTAGTACAGGGAATACCATGGTGCATACACTGAGGAGCTGATTCAGACCCGCTCACTAGGATGCGTTCACTCGTAGCTGGACGATTTTCGCATTCTGCGCATCCGTTTGCATAGCAGTGCGCGTGCACGAACCAGTGCGAGAGATCGGGAAGTGTTCGCTCGCTGCGCATAGACAGCCCTGCAGAGTGAGTGACAGGAGAAGCCGTTTGTGGGTGGTGACATGGGCTGGTCACTAGAAACGGGGCAGTGGAGGTGTGAACGCAGGCGTGCATGAGCTTCTCAACGCCGTTTCAGAGGCGTGCATACTTAACAGACAGCATCATAGTACAAATCACCTGGTTGTATTTCACACTGAATTGATCGCAGTGCTTGCGGCAGGGTAAAGGCAACCTCAAGCGCTGCAATCCCATCCGATGGTGCTCGATGTACCAATGGTTTCATGCACTTCCAGGAGATGACGTGCACAAGTGGGCGTCTTATGAATGGCTGGTGGGCGTATGCATACACAAAGTGATCGCACGCCAAGACATGATGGGCATGCTAATGTCTTGCCATGCAATTGCCTGCCTTGCTGGGCATGAACAGGATTTGCATATGCTGGGTGCGAGCGTACGGGTGCGAGCGCGTCTGAATGAGCTCCTGAGCTCGATCCTATTAGGTGCGAGTGCAAGCCGTTCTCACAGCAATCTCTAAATGCAAATTCCATTTGCAATCCAATTCCAATCTCACATTGATTGTTCAGAGGAAATATGTGTTTTTTTTGTACACACCCTACCTGACCAGTTGAAAAAGTAGGGAAAATCTTTATGAATGAATAATGAATAATCATGCACTTGGAGGAGTTAAAATAACATAATTGCCCAATATAAGCTGAATAATGGGTGCAATGATGTGGGACATGTACTGTAGGTGGAGGTGCTGTATTTATGAGAAAGGGTTTTTTGAACTTGCAGATGAGAGGTAAAAGAGTTTATCCTAATTTTTTGCAAACTTCTATAAAAACACAAAAAAATACTAAACAGACATTTTTCTGTAGCCTAAAATGCTGGAAACACTTGCTTGCTATCATTTTTCAACCATTAATAAAAAGAACAAAAATCAGCCATTTCATACCTTTTAACCACTTGCCTGGCGTGGTGGCATCATTTGCGACCACACCAGGCAAGTGCGTTAACTGATATAGCTGCAAAATGTGACTTGTCAGTAACCAACAGTGGACTCCTGCCAGAAGATAATATTCCAGCAGTCGGCAATAGCAGAGGGTCCCTCTGCATCCCTACACCCTTCCCCAGTGTCTGCAGTGCTCTTGATCACTGCTGATCAATCAGCCCGGCACCACCCCCTACCCGGCGACTACAGAGAGGAGCAGCCACCTTGGAAATGTCAATTAACCAACACTCAGTCCCCCAGTGTATACCCGGTGGCTGCTCAGAGGAGCAGTCGGTGGAGAAATGAAAGTTGGGATGGTCGTGATGGTCTGATATATCGATTACCGCTATAATATAAATCTATGTTAATGTTATGTGTTTCACTTTTTTTTTTTTTAATAAAATTGTTTTGGATAAGTATTAATAGATGTTCCTCGACCAAATTCAATCATAAAAAATAAAAAATTTCTGAGCGGTTTTAGGAAAAATAAATTGCCAGTTAATTGGTTAAAAACCTCCAGTGATTTCCTTATGGCCACTAACAGCCTTCTATGTGGTACTGCTATCTCAGTTGTCACTTTTTTCGGGTCCAAGATGGTTTCACCACTTTTTCATGCACTTTTTCCAGGTGACATTCTGTAGAAACGTCGCACACCCTCGCTGGGAGCACTAAAAATTGGCATTTCTTATTTGGATCTCGCAACTCTTGGGTGTGGTCATTTGTGTGATGTTGTGATGTCTGCGAGTTTCATGACACAAACCTGCACCTAATAGGATTGAGCGCACTGTGTTTGGGCTATGGCTGATTGTATGACTCTGACTGCTGCATAGAGGGGAGTGTGGATGTAGATAGCATCCCGGCGGTTGGAATGCCGATGCTCAGAAAAACGGAGCCAGGAATACGATACCATATATATGGTAATATGTTTAATGGGGGCACAAGCCGATATTGTGTATGATGTATGTTATTTGGAGTAATATGTGTGATATTGCTTGGTATGAAGCTATATTACATGCAGGCCTGCAGAGATCTGGTCTGGGCCCCGGTTATTAAAAATGACAGCACCTGCGATGGCGAGGGGGGCGCTGTGAGCCCCTCAGCCAGGGGCAAATCTAGGGGGTGGGGTGCGATCAGTGTGATCGCTCCCACCCATCCTGCACAGGCAGAGGAGAGAAGACTGCTGCGTGTGCAGGGGATAAAGGCTACAGGGGGGGTCGGCTGCGGGCCTTGGTAATTAGTACCCTCTACCTTTAAACAGTCTCATAAATTGTTAATCACATAATGGTTGGTCCCTCACTTTTTGCCCATGCACCTAACGTTTAAAGTCATTTGCCCAAGATTGGATTAAACAACTTTAAAACACATGCCTATTTTGCTCCAAAACACAGGAGTGCAGTTAGTATCAATAACTTTAAAATAATTTATTATCGCATTGAGAATATGATTTTTTTTTTCTTTTTGTGTAAACATCTTTTATAGACTCACTTTTGACAACATAGAAGGAAATTACATTCCAGCAGAACAAAAAAAATATGAAAATAATATTGGTAAGTAGGAATTATGTAATTGACAAATTATTGATTACTGAACGTGTTCTTTTTTACCTTACCCATCATATCACATTAATTTCCATGATATGAAAGAGCACTAAATTGAATATAACACCAGGATAGTATTTTAGGTTTTACAATAAATTCTTTTGACTCACAGTAGGTTGGATAGAAAATTGGCTGCAGAGGATAGAATTGGGATGTTATTAATGGAACACTGTGCAGCTGACTCTAGTTCTAAATAAAGCATTTCAGAATTCTGTTCATTCCTCCTTTGTTTATTAACAACCTGGTTATTAAATACAGAGAAGGTCAGTTACATAGCGGTAAAAAAAATGCAGACAAGCTGAGAAACACTTTTTTTTTCCCTTTTCGTGACATAATTTGCTTATGTCTGCAGCCAAAATCCCAAGTGTTTGTACGGAAATGTGCCTTGATATACTGCTCATACATAAGAAACAAGATAGACCTTTGGTGAGTGCGGTCAAGCAGCAACTAGATGGAAAAGTAATGTTGTCAAGTGGGGGAGAATAGACTTTTAGTAGGGAATTCCCATTTCCCAGGCTACTGGACAGTCGCAGATCCTTTTTAGGTCCAGCAAAGCTACAGTAATTGATTTTTGTGCAGTCACCGAAGTGCTGGAAATCCACTACTTTCCATCAGATACCTATTGTATCATCTGGTACAAAGCACACTTTATGAAATATCAATGTAAAAAATCAACAAGATTAAAATGTCCAAAAAATAGACATTTAACAAATATTTCCACTTCTCACAGCTTATTAGAGATAGAAATTAAGGGGCAGCAATCGGGAAGCCGACTGCCTATATACCGGCAGCCGGCTTCCCGATTGTCTTATCCCGCCAAGGGTGAAATGCCGGGCATCTGGATGTAGACGCCCGCATTTCCCCGATGCCGGGAGACCGGCGCCCGGCATCACGATCGTAGTGATGCCGGGCGCCGCGAGTGGACAGCCGCGGGGGGGGAGGGTTAGGTTTAGAGCTCCCGGGGGGGACTTAGGGTTAGGCACCCCCCCGGGAGGGTTAGGGTTAGGCTAGGGGGAGGGAGGGTTAGGGTTAGGCACCCCCGGGGGGGACATAGGGTTAGGCACCCCCCGGGGGACTTAGGTTTAGGCAGCGGGGAAGGGGGTGGTTAGGGTTAGGCACTTAGAGGGGGGATTAGGGTTAGGTACTTGGGGGGGAAGTTAGGGTTAGGCACCCCTAAGGAGGGTTAGGGTTAGGGGGGTTAGGTTAGGTTAGTGGATACTTACCTATCCACGATCGGGATTTCCAGCGCTGTCGGGCTTCCGCTGCGTCGCACTCTGCTCCTGTCGGGCTGCCGTTGACGGGAATCGAACCGCCGGCATATCATACCCATTCCAAATTAAGCTTTAACAAGTAGTAATCTTTTTAAGTTGAAATGAATGAGGTGTGATGTCAAAGTGATTTTAGGATTCTGAATAGCATGTTTTAGTTTAGGCTTCAAAGAAATTTCATCTTCAGTAATCCCCCCAGAGCAAAGCATCTGTATACAGCAGGTGCCCTTCCCAATATGCACATTTATTCTTGTTTATTAATGACTCAGTGGGTGAATATGTAATAGTTTCTGACTTGCAGGCATCAGAGAGTTTCCGGGGAGCCTGCCCGATATTTTAAGGTGACAACCACTTAACAGGCAAAACCAGACTTTCCGGAATCTCGCAGATACGCTGTTACATTTACCCCTCTGTGTCTCTATATCTGTCAGCATGATTTGTGCTTACTCTTTTATACTGCTTAGCTAAGAGCCCCATTAAATAAACATAGTCTCATAGGAAGTTTTATGTAGGTATCTGTCTCATAACTATCTATCTATCTATCTATCTAATATTTGTTTTTAACAAAAAAAAAACAGAAACATTAAAATAATTTCATTATTTAATTGGGAAATTAGGATGAGAAATGTGAGCAGACACGATTTCCTGGGTAAAATGTTGGCTCAAGTTTGGGGATGATACCCTTATTATTATCTTTGAGGATACATGTTGGTGTAGACATATATGGACGATTAAAGGACATGTTCCAGTAGATAATAGGCTCCCAGGGCTTGGGTACGGGGTACCGGCGCTCTGGATCCCAGCAGTCAGAATCCCAGCACCGGAATCCTGACCAGGTTAGAATGCCAACGCCCCCAGGTAAGTAAGCCTAACCTAAACCCTAAACCCTCCCTCTATGGTGCCTAAACCTAACCTCCCCCCAGTGCCTAAACCCACTCTCCCTCCCCACAGCCTAACTTTAACCCTCCTAAGCCCACTACTTACCTTCGGGAATCTTGCGGTTGGGATTCTGACCGCATCCCGGATCCCAGATGTAAGAACTGCATTCTTCCATAAGGACTAACCTATCAATTCCATTCCATGAGCATCCATGACTGACTTACATTATGGTGTTATCTCCTAAAAGCTCTATTTCCATTAATTGTACCTCATTTGAATATGTTGCATTTAGAAACAAAATCTTAATTTTTGTTTTGTATCTAATGTGAGTAGATTATTAAGTATATAAAAGCGATCCATCTACTAAACAGAGTGAGCATTTTGCAACTCCCCAAAAGTCACTATATTTTGCTGATCACTAAAAAATGAACGGGTTTTGCACTAATTTGATGTATATAATAATGCTATTCAATACTATTACCAAATATGGCAGAACCAAATAAGATAAAGACACACCAGAATAGTTTTCTATTCTGGCGGGTCGGCCGGGCCAAGGTGTGCAAGTGGTTCTCCTGGGCAGTAATTTTGTCAGCCTGTGACAGCCCTTCACCACACTGCAGAATAAAGCACTCTCCTGGCTTGCAGGTTAGGCCTGTCTATGGGGTATATTTATCAAAGTTCAATTTTACTTTATTTTTGAAGTTCGATTTAGCTCACCTCAAGCCGAATCAAATCGAAAGTACAAATACTTCTTCAAGTCCTTCATTTACTAAAATTCGATTTTAGAAGCATTTTCTAAATTGAATTCGATTTTGTTCAGTTTTGAACAGTGATTGTTGTTCGATTTGGCATGTTCATGTGCAAATCGATCTGCAAATCCCACTTCAAAACAAACGGCAAATCGCCTACTGAATAGAACTGCTTCATGCTTTCACTTTCAGCATGAGCAGTTCATTTTCAAACAGATACATGCATACATCAGTGAGATGCATGCATGTATCTAACTGTAACAAGCTTAGAAACAGTTAAAAAAAATTTAAATGACGTGGGGTCCCCCCCTCCTAAAACAGAACCAGCCCCAGACTTATCATAGCCAGTCCTGGTTGTCTAAGTACAGGTGAAAAATTGTGTTAGGTTCCCCGTACTTAGCACAACCAGAACTGGGCTCTGATCCTGTCCTGGTTCTTGAATTACAGGGGAAAAAATTGCGTAGGGTCCCCCTGTAATCTCCAGAACCAGCACCGGACCCTTTCTAGCAGGGGGGCTGATGCCAAAGCCAGGGGAGCCCTATCACCGGGCACCCCCAGCCACAGCATCAGCCCTGACCACTAGTCAGCCCAGGCCAGGGATCCCTGGGGAGTTGGGGACCCCCAATAAAGGGATCCCCCACTCCAGGGCACCCCTAAGCCTAGGCTGATAGCCCGGGTCTATCCCTGCCACCCCTGGGTGGTGGGTGGCGGGTTGATAGTGTAAGTGTAGTGCATTTGAAATAGTTTTAAATATTGTCTTTTTCTGTGGAACTGCAAGTCCCAGCAAGCCTCCCCTGCATGCTAGTACTTGGAGAACCACAAGCACCAGCATTCAGGACATTATGGGCCCGCTGGTACCTGTTGTTCCACTGCAAAAGCAATATTAAAAAACACAGGACACACACACCGTACACAGTATAAGTTTATTAAACATACATGCACTCACACATGTACTCATACTCACCTATGTATCCCTGTAGCATGGGTCCCCTTCTCAAGTAGATTATCCATAGGGTATCTGTGGTAAAAAAAACATACTCACCTTCTCCTATGTGTGGATCGGTCCTCTTCGGTCCAAAGTAGGCATCCATGGTCTTCTTAAAATAAAAACTAATAAACACGACCCACGCAACAGATAACAACCACGATGGTTGTTATCTTCCGAATGAAGAACTCAGATCTGGCTCTAGCCTTTGTAGAGCCATATCTGAGCGTTCATTGGCTGAGAGAGGTCAGCCCCCACCTCTCTCAACCAATGAATAGCTCCGCAGGGTAACTAAAGTTTATTTTGCAGTTCCCACCATTGACTTCAATGGAGGGAGCCGTTCATTGGCTGAGAGAGGCGGGGGCTGACCTCAGCCAGTGAACGCTCATATACGGCTCTACAAAGGCAGAAGCCGCGTCTGAGCGCTTCATTCGGGAAGTAATAACCATTGTGGTTGTTACTTAGTGCGTGGTTCGTATTTTATCATTTTTTTATTTTAAGAAGACCATGGATGCCTACAGGGAGTAACGGACCACTCCAGATAATGTAGGTATGTGTGAGTGTATATGTATGTATTAAACCTTTAATTTCACAGTGTGTGTGTCTTGTGTTTATTTAAACATTTTTTTACAGGTCAACTACAGGTACCAGCTGGCCCTTAATGCCCCGCATGCTGGTACTTGTGGTTCCCCAAGTACCAGCATGCGGGGGAGGCTTGCTGGGACCTGCTGTTCTACTGTAAATACAATGTTTACACTTATCTATTTTTACACTACACTTACAATATCAACCCGCCACCCACCGCCCAGGGGTGGCGGGGATAGCCCCGGGCTATCAGTCTAGGCTAGGGGTGCCCTGGAGAGGGGGACCTGTGACACCCATGAAACGGACACCCCTAGGACCACGAGGTTTTAATACAACCTTGGGCCAGGAAGGAGTTAATACATATTTCCCCAGCATGTGTGAAGCACCTGGACAGTGGGCGCTGATTGGAGGAGCCCGTCCTGTCTCTGTTAGCGAGGGGTGTGGCCAGGTGTACGCGCAAAGCAGAGGAAAAGCGTGAAGTGCACCATGTGGAGTAGGGGTGTGCACCGGCCACTTTTCGTGTTTTGTGTTTTGGTTTTGGATCTGGATCTTTCTTCCTGTTTTGGATCTGGATTGGTTTTGCCCAAACCACCCTTCGGTGTTGTGGGTTCTGGGTTTTGTGTTTTGGATCTGTATATTTTTTTAAAAAAGCATAAAAACAGCTAAAATCACAGAATGTGTTGATTTTTCTGCTCCTATGCTATTATTAACCTCAAAAACCTTAATTTCCACTCATTTCCAGTCTATTCTGAACACCGCACACCTCACAATAGTGTTTTTATGTCCAAAAGGTTGCACCGAGGTAGATGAATGACTATGCTAAGCGACACGAGTCGGCGGCACAAACACGTGGCCCATCTAGGAGTGACACTGCAGTGGCAGACAGGATGGCAGTTTGAAAAACTAGGCCGCAAACAGTACATAATGCAAAGAAAAAAAAGAGGTGCAAGATAGAATTGTCCTTGGGCCCTCCCACCCACTCTTATGTTGTATAAACAGGACATGCATACTTTAACAAACCAATCATTTCAGCGCCAGGGTCTGCCACACGACTGTGGCTGAAATGATTGGTTCATTTGGGCCCCCACAAAACAAGCTGGCAAATAATCTGTCCCTGCACAAACTGGCTCTACGGAGGCAAGATGTCGTCCTCATCCTCCTCATTCACCGATTCCTCACCCTATTCAGTGTTGTGTACATCCTCATACTCACAGAGTATTAATTCGTCCCCGCTGGAATCCACCACCACAGGTCCCTCTGTACGTTCTGGAGGCTGGTCTCACTGGAAGAGTTGATAATTCATTTTTATGAACATCATCTTCTCCACATTTTGTGGAAGCAACCTCCTACGCCTTTCACTGACAAGGTTCCCGGCTGCACTAAACACTCTTTCGGAGTATACACTGGAGGGGGGCAACTCAGGTGAAATAGAGCCAGTTTGTACAGGGGCCTCCAAATTGCCTCTTTTTCCTGCCAGTACAGGTACGGACTGTCTGACATGTCTACTTGGATGCTGTCACTGATGTAATCCTTTAACAGACAGACGCACACTTGTCGCTACTGCTTTGAGGGTGCAGGTGCGGCTACAGCCCACACAATTCACAAAGAAAAAAAAAAGAAGAATTTTTTATTTTTTGTGGAGCGCACTTTGGGGTTTACACCACCCTTTAATAGACAGACGCACGCTTGTCGCTGCTGCTTTGAGGATGCAGGTGTGGCTACAGCCCACACATTTCACAAAGACAGAAAAAAGAAGAAGAATTTTTTTATTGTTTGTGGAGCGCACTTTGAGGGTTACACCACCCTTTAACAGACAGACGCACTCTTGTCGCTGCTGCTTTGAGGATGCAGGTGCGGCTACTGCGCATACATTTTACACACAAACACAGAAAAAAGAAGATTATTTTATTTTATAGGGTTAGGCACTTAGAGGGGGGATTAGGGTTAGGCACTTGGGGGGGAAGTTAGGGTTAGGCACCGCTAAGGAGGGTTAGGGTTAGGTGGGTTAGGTTAGGTTAGTGGATACTTACCTATCCACGATCGGGATTTCCAGCGCTGTCGGGCTTCCGCTGCATCGCACTCTGCTCCTGTCGGGCTGCCGCTGACGGGAATCGAACCGCCGGCATATCATACCCATTCCAAATTAAGCTTTAACAAGTAGTAATCTTTTTGAGTTGAAATGAATGAGGTGTGATGTCAAAGTGATTTTAGGATTCTGAATAGCATGTTTTAGTTTAGGCTTCAAAGAAATTTCATCTTCAGTAATCCCCTCAGAGCAAAGCATCTGTATACAGCAGGTGCCCTTCCCAAAAAGGGAAAGTGGGTGTTTATATTAATATGCACATTTATTCTTGTTTATTAATGACTCAGTGGGTGAATATGTAATAGTTTCTGACTTGCAGGCATCAGAGAGTTTCCGGGGAGCCTGCCCGATGTTTTAAGGTGACAACCACTTAACAGGCAAAACCAGACTTTCCGGAATCTCGCAGATACGCTGTTACATTTACCCCTCTGTGTCTCTATATCTGTCAGCATGATTTGTGCTTACTCTTTTATACTGCTTAGCTAAGAGCCCCATTAAATAAACATAGTCTCATAGGAAGTTTTATGTAGGTATCTGTCTCATAACTATCTATCTATCTATCTATCTAATATTTGTTTTTAACAAAAAAAAACAGAAACATTAAAATAATTTCATTATTTAATTGGGAAATTAGGATGAGAAATGTGAGCAGACACGATTTCCTGGGTAAAATGTTGGCTCAAGTTTGGGGATGATACCCTTATTATTATCTTTGAGGATACATGTTGGTGTAGACATATATGGACGATTAAAGGACATGTTCCAGTAGATAATAGGCTCCCAGGGCTTGGGTACGGGGTACCGGCGCTCTGGATTCCAGCAGTCAGAATCCCAGCACCGGAATCCTGACCAGGTTAGAATGCCAACGCCCCCAGGTAAGTAAGCCTAACCTAAACCCTAAACCCTCCCTCTATGGTGCCTAAACCTAACCTCCCCCCAGTGCCTAAACCCACTCTCCCTCCCCACAGCCTAACTTTAACCCTCCTAAGCCCACTACTTACCTTCGGGAATCTTGGGTTGGAATTCTGACCGCATCCCGGATCCCAGATGTAAGAACTGCATTCTTCCATTAGGACTAACCTATCAATTCCATTCCATGAGCATCCATGACTGACTTACATTATGGTGTTATCTCCTAAAAGCTCTATTTCCATTAATTGTAACTCATTTGAATATGTTGCATGTAGAAACAAAATCTTAATTTTTGTTTTGTATCTAATGTGAGAAGATTATTAAGTATATAAAAGCGATCCATCTACTAAACAGAGTGAGTATTTGCAACTCCCCAAAAGTCACTATATTTTGCTGATCACTAAAAAATGAAAGGGTTTTGCACTAATTTGATGTATATAATAATGCTATTCAATACTATTACCAAATATGGTAGAACCAAATAAGATCAAGACGCCAGAATAGTTTTCTATTCTGGCAGGTCGGTCGGGCCAAGGTGTGCAAGTGGTTCTCCTGGGTAGTAATTTTGTCAGCTTTTGACAGCCCTTCACCACACTGCAGAAAAAAGCACTCTCCTGGCTTGCAGGTTAGGCCTGTCTATGGGGTATATTTATCAAAGTTCAATTTTACTTTATTTTTGAAATTCGATTTTGCACACCTCAAGCCGAATCAAATCGAAAGTACAAATACTTCTTCAAATACTTCATTTACTAAAATTCGATTTTAGAAGCATTTTCTAAATTGAATTCGATTTTGTTCAGTTTTGAACAGTGATTTGTTGTTCGATTTGGCATGTTCATGTGCAAATCGATCTGCAAATCCCACTTCAAAACAAACAGCAAATCACCTACTGAATAGAACTGCTTTATGCTTTCACTTTCAGCATGAGCAGTTCATTTTCACACAGATACATGCATATATCAGTGAGATGCATGCATGTATCTAAATGTAACAAGCTTAGAAACAGTTAAAAAAAAAATTTAAATGACGTGGGGACCCCCCTCCTAAAACAGAACCAGCCCCGGACTTATCATAGCCAGTCCTGGTTGTCTAAGTACAGGTGAAAAATTGTGTTAGGTTCCCCGTACTTAGCACAACCAGAACTGGGCTCTGATCCTGTCCTGGTTCTTGAATTACAGGGGAAAAAATTGCGTAGGGTCCCCCTGTAATCTCCAGAACCAGCACCGGACCCTTTCTAGCAGGGGGGCTGATGCCAAAGCCAAGGGAGCCCTATCACCGGGCACCCCCAGCCACAGCATCAGCCCTGACCACTAGTCAGCCCAGGCCAGGGATCCCTGGGGAGTTGGGGACCCCCAATAAAGGGATCCCCCACTCCAGGGCACCCCTAAGCCTAGGCTGATAGCCCGGGTCTATCCCTGCCACCCCTGGGTGGTGGGTGGCGGGTTGATAGTGTAAGTGTAGTGCATTTGAAATAGTTTTAAATATTGTCTTTTTCTGTGGAACTGCAAGTCCCAGCAAGCCTCCCCTGCATGCTGGTACTTGGAGAACCACAAGCACCAGCATTCAGGGCATTATGGACCCGCTGGTACCTGTAGTTCCACTGCAAAAGCAATATTAAAAAACACAGGACACACACACCGTACATATAAGTTTATTAAACATACATGCACTAACACATGTACTCATACTCACCTATGTATCCCTGTAGCATGGGTCCCCTTCTCAAGTAGATTATCCATAGGGTACCTGTGGTAAAAAAAACATACTCACCTTCTCCTATGTGTGGATCGGTCCTCTTCGGTCCAAAGTAGGCATCCATGGTCTTCTTAAAATAAAAACTAATAAACACGAGCCACGGAACAGATAACAACCACCATGGTTGTTATCTCCCGAATGAAGAACTCAGATGCGTCTCTAGCCTTTGTAGAGCTGTATCTGAGCGTTCATTGGCTGAGAGAGGTCAGCCCCCACCTCTCTCAACCAATGAATAGCTCGCTCCATTGAAGTCAATGGAGAGCCGCAGGGTAACTAAAGTTTATTTTGCAGTTGCCACCGTTTACTTCAATGGAGGGAGCCGTTCATTGGCTGAGAGAGGCGGGGGCTGACCTCAGCCAGTGAACGCTCATATACGGCTCTACAAAGGCAGAAGCTGCGTCTGAGCGCTTCATTCGGGAAGTAACAACCATTGTGGTTGTTACTTAGTGCATGGTTCGTATTTTATCATTTTTTTATTTTAAGAAGACCATGGATGCCTACAGGGAGTAGGTGCAGCATGTGGAGTAGGCGTGTGCACCGGCCACTTTTCGTGTTTTGGTTTTGGATCTGGATCTTTCTTCCTGTTTTGGATCTGGATTGGTTTTGCCAAAACCACCCTTCGGTGTTTTGGGTTCTGGGTTTTGTGTTTTGGATCTGTATATTTTTTTAAAAAAGCATAAAACCAGCTAAAATCACAGAATGTGTTGATTTTTCTGCTCCTATGCTATTATTAACCTCAAAAACCTTAATTTCCACTCATTTCCAGTCTATTCTGAACACCGCACACCTCACAATAGTGTTTTTATGTCCAAAAGGTTGCACCGAGGTAGATGGATGACTATGCTAAGCGACACGAGTCGGCGGCACAAACACGTGGCCCATCTAGGAGTGACACTGCAGTGGCAGACAGGATGGCAGTTTGAAAAACTAGGCCGCAAACAGTACATAATGCAAAGAAAAAAAAGAGGTGCAAGATGGAATTGTCCTTTGGCCCTCCCACCCACTCTTATGTTGTATAAACAGGACATGCACACTTTAGCAAACCAATCATTTCAGCGCCAGGGTCTGCCACACGACTGTGGCTGAAATGATTGGTTCGTTTGGGCCCCCACAAAACAAGCTGGCAAATAATCTGTCCCTGCACAAACTGGCTCTACGGAGGCAAGATGTCGTCCTCATCCTCCTCATTCACCGATTCCTCACCCTCTTCAGTGTTGTGTACATCCTCATACTCACAGAGTATTAATTCGTCCCCGCTGGAATCCACCACCACAGGTCCCTCTGTACGTTCTGGAGGCTGGTCTCACTGGAAGAGTTGATAATTCATTTTTATGAACATCATCTTCTCCACATTTTGTGGAAGCAACCTCCTACGCCTTTCGCTGACAATGTTCCCGGCTGCACTAAACACTCTTTCGGAGTACACACTGGAGGGGGGGCAACTCAGATAAAATAGAGCCAGTTTGTACAGGGTCCTCCAAATTGCCTCTTTTTCCTGCCAGTACAGGTACGGACTGTCTGACATGTCTACTTGGATGCTGTCACTGATGTAATCCTTTAACAGACAGACGCACACTTGTCGCTGCTGCTTTGAGGATGCAGGTGCGGCTACAGCCCACACAATTCACAAAGAAGAAAAAAAAAGAAGAATTTTTTATTTTTTGTGGAGCGCACTTTGGGGGTTACACCACCCTTTAACAGACAGACGCACGCTTGTCGCTGCTGCTTTGTGGATGCAGGTGTGGCTAAAGCCCACACATTTCACAAAGACAGAAAAAAAAAGAAGAATTTTTTTATTGTTTGTGGAGCGCACTTTGAGGGTTACACCACCCTTTAACAGACAGATGCATGCTTGTCGCTGCTGCTTTGAGGATGCAGGTGCGGCTACTGCGCATACATTTCACACACAAACACAGAAAAAAGATAATTTTATTTTGTTGGAGCGCACTTTGGGGGTAACACCACGTTTTAACAGACAGACGCACGCTTGTCGCTGCTGCTTTGAGAACAGTATCATATGCAGTGACAGTGGACTTGTCAGAAATTGTTGGCACGTCCTTCAGTCCGGACCAGATGTCCAAACCGGCCCTTGACTTATGACACAGGCGCTGCTACTGTGTTGATGCACGTGCGGCTACATCGCACACAAGTCACAAACACAGAAAAAAAATAGCTTTTTATTTTTTGGAGCACTTTGGGGGTTACACCACCCTTTAACAGACTTATGGGAGACAGGCGCATGCTTGGCGCTGCTCCTTTGTTGATGCACGTGCAGCTACAGCCCACACAATTCACAAAGACAGAAAAAAAAATATTTTTTTATTTTTTGTGGAGCGCACTTTGAGGGTTACACCACGCCTTTAACAGACAGATGCATGCTTGTCGCTGCTGCTTTGAGGATGCATGTGCGGCTACAGCTCACACAATTCACAAAGACAGAAAAAAAAGGAAGAATTTTTTTATTGTTTGTGGAGCACACTTTGAGGGTTGCACCACCCTTTAACAGACAGACGCACGCTTGTCGCTGCTGCTTTGAGGATGCAGGTGGAATCTAGATGGGATTTGGAACCTGGGACACACTACCTCCATCAATTGTCTAAATCCCACTGCACTAATGGCGGATACCGGACGCACGTCTAACACCAACATAGCAATCAAGGCCTCAGTTATACGTTTTGCTTCAGGATGACTGCTGTCGTACTTCATCCTCCTCGCTAAGGACTGTTGGAGGGTCAATTGTTTAGTAAAAGTAGTGGTGTTCCTACTTCCTCTCTGGGATGATGAACAACTCCCAGCAGCAGCAACAGCACTAGGAGGAAGTGGTTCTTGATCTTTCACTATTTTATTTTTATCGGAGAAAGTTTGGTCCTCCATTTATGTTATATTGATATATACGTGCGGCTAAGGCGCACACAAACACAGAAAATTATTTTTTATTTTTGTTGGAGACTAGCGCACTTTGTGGGTTACACCACCCTTTAAGAAATGAGCCAGCCGGCCCTTTACTTATGGGACACAGGCGCACGCTTGGCGCTGCTCCTTTGTTGATGCACGTGCAGCCACAGTGGACCTGATTCAGACCCGCTCGCGATTGCTGAGCGCTTGTAAGCAGGTCGATGGTGCCCTAGTGCACATGCGCACGACGGAGGGAGCTCCGTTGTGCGCATGCGCGAGACCCGGGGAGCGACGGGGAGGCCGTCGCTCCTGGTCTCGCACCAAAGGGGGCGTGCTGTCGATGTTGATTGGGCGTGCCGGGGGCATGGCTGACAGACGGAGGCATTCCCATGGGAACGCCTACCGTCTGGGTCCGGCCCCACTGACATCACTAGTGATGTCAGTGGGAGTGATTTGGGCTCTGATAGAGCCCAAATCACTCCAGGGCTTGCGGCAGTGAGACCCTACCGCAGGGTCTCGACGCAAGTCCGATGGTCGCGGTGGTCTTGACCATCGCGACCATCATCATGGACGCTCGCATAAGCTGTGGGTGGTAACCCACAGCTATGCAAGCGTCCAAGAGGCCGATCTATTTTTAGGTAGGAGGGCCCTGTACAGAGTGTCCGGCTCTGAATCAGGCCCTGTACACACAATTCACAAACACAGAAAATATTTTTTTATTTTGTTTGGAGTGCCCTTTGGGGGTTACAGCACCTTTTAACGGACAAGCCAGCCGGCCCTTTACTTATGGGACACAGGCGCACGCTAGGCGCTACTTTGTTGATGCATGTGTGGCTACTGCGCACACAATTCACAAACACAAAAAAATATTTTTTTTTATTTTGTTTGGAGTGCCCTTTGGGGGTTACAGCACCCTTTAACGGACAAGCCAGCCGGCCCTTTACTTATGGGACACAGGCGCACGCTTGACACTGCTCCTTTGTTGATGCACGTGCAGCCACGGTGCACATAATTCACAAACACAGAAAATATTTTTTTATTTTGTTTGGAGTGCCCTTTGGGAGTTACAGCACCCTTTAACGGACAAGCCAGCTGGCCCTTTACTTATGGGACACAGGCGCACGCTTGGCACTGCTCCTTTGTTGATGCACGTGCAGCCACAGTGCACACAATTCACAAACACAGAAAATATTTTTTTATTTAATTTGGAGTGCATTTTGGGGGTTACAGCACCCTTTAACGGTCAAGCCAGCCGGCCCTTTACCTATGACACAGGCGCACGCTTGGCACTACTTTGTTGATGCACGTGCGGCTACTGCGCACACAATTCATAAACACAGAAAAAATATTTATTTTTTTGCACTTGGGGGGAGCACATCTGATGGACAGAGCACCCCCTGGACAACACTACAGCACCCCTTTAGGACTGGGACACTGCACAGGACTTTGGAGTGGACACAGCCACTATGGACAACTGACTGCACAACACAGTCGAGTCAGCCCCTATGAACTTTGCAGGAGTGGACACAGCCCCTATGGACAACAGCAGCACAGCACAACACAGCCAGCCCCTATGGACTTTGGAGGAGTGGACAGAGCCCCTAAGGACAACAGCAGCACAGCACAGCACATCACTACACTACACAGCCCAGCCAGCCCTAACTCCCACCCTCCCTCTTCACTGTCCACAGCCATGTGAGAAAATGGCACCGACGCGGGTACCTTATATAGAATCCAAAACCCGTGAGACCCAGAAGGCGGGATGATGACGTTTTGCCTCGATTTCAGATCCGAGTCAGGCGGGAAAAGTCGAACCTGACTCGGATCGGCCTCGGATCGGGGTGCTCGGGGGGGTTCGGATTTCAGAAATCCGAACCCGCTCACCCCTAATGTGGAAGGAAGGAGAGACCGCCAGGCTGCAAGGCTCCAGTGAAGTGTGGAGCAGCCGAGCCAGGAGAGCAGGCGCCAGGGACCCGTTGAAGGTAGACCGGGTCAGGTGAGCCACGGCAGTGGGGAGCTGGGATCGCGTGCACCACTGAACAACGCACTGTTAAGGCAGACACCGCAGCAGCAAGAACTGTTTGCGGAGATATACAGCCGCAGCGGCAGCACACAGTACAGGATATCTTATCCTCCCTGTCACACACCACCGCCCTAACAGCAGCAAGAGCTGCTCGTGGAGATATACAGCCGCAGCGGCAGCATACAGTACAGGGTAGTCAACCTCACTGCCCCATGCCACTGCAGTACCAGGGTCCATAGGGTAACCCCAAAGCACCCTCATTCCATTTCCACTACTTGTAGGATGAAGGCGTTGTCCTGCTGCCAACCACAACTTATTCTGCCAACCATAAGATGGCCGCAGGCTAACAGCAGCACTTGTCTTGAATTGTAATTCTGCCAACCACAAGATGGCCACCGACTAACTGCAGTATAGACATACAGCTCCAGTAGTTGCAAGGATATATAGCCCTGTACCCGGGAGTAACTACAGGTGTGGTGAGTTGAAAACTGATTGCACCACAGACAAAGCTGCACTGACATTTAGGGGCCTTGTTACTAAGCAGTGTTAGGAGACAGAGTGAAAAGTGATTAGTCTGTGATAAGGTGCCAGCCAATCAGCTCCCAACTGTCATTTTTCAAACACAGCCTATTCTGGCGTCTTGATCTTATTTGGTTCTGCCATATTTGGTAATAGTATTGAATAGCATTATTATGTGATTTTTATATACATCAAATTAGCGCAAAACCCGTTAATTTTTTAGTGATTGGCTTTTTATAGTTTTTTTGTGAACTTACACAGGTTCACAGGTGGGTTTACAGCTTTATCAAATTAATTTGTGCACTAAATTTATTGATATACATTATTTTAAGTATTAGCGCCCTGCTAATTAGTGTGTTACTATATTTTGCTGCACAAAGCTCAATGTACTGGTGCAGAGTCAGTTCCAATGTTTGTGGTTTCATGCCTGCCAGACATTGTTGTGCTTCAGATTTTGATGGATGGACATTAGCAACATTCATTGTATTTTGAGGTGGAATGTGTTCCGCTTTGCCGGCCCGGCCTGCACAGCAGGTCACTAACTAGTACAGGCAGTGATGTGCTGCCTGGTAAAGGAGGCTGCCCCGCTGTGTGCCATGCTGCCCATATCAATAGATGTGATGGCCGGATAGTACTAAAGAGAATTTTTTTGTGGCAGGCCGGGAATTAGACGTGGTGATGTCATGAGGCAACATCTGGTCTGACTCATTCCCGTAGCTTGCAGAGGGAAAGGGCATTAGTGGAACCCCTGGCTGTCGCTAGGGGTGCCCATCGGTGGGTAGTCCATTGTTAATTGACATTGATGGCACAAAACCATCTATAGTGAACCATCAATGGGTGCCACCACTCGATGTCCACTGCTGCTGGCGGGCATTGCCACCGGGGGTAAGGCTAAACTCTGTGCTGTGGCCATGGGGGAACCATCAGCTCCTAGTCTGCCATCAATGGCAGATAACCATTGGATCTCTGCCATCAATCAATGATAGTTAACTATCAATGGTTGATTGCCATCCCTAGCTACTGCTGTACACATACATATAAGGAGCAGACACATGGGAGTGCACGCTCGGCCCTGCCTACTCTATTGCCTCCTCCTCTTATATACTGTACATGGGAGGACCTGTTCCGGCTGTGGGAGAGTGGAGACCCTGGAGGGAGGGTAGGATACTTGTATTACCTGTTTCTAAGTGGTATTCTCAGGTTGGAATGGTTGGTGGTAGTCGATAATGGGTGTGGGTGCTGCTGGGTTGATATTAGAGAATGAGGGGTATGGGTTCTGCTGGGGTATTAGTGAATGAGAAGTGTGGGTGCTGCTGTGGTGTTAAAGAATGAGGGGCGTGGATGGTGCTGGGATTACATTAGTGAAAGAGCGGTGTGGGTGCTGCTGGGGGGCCAGTCACAGGGCATGATGATGAGGCTGGAGAGATGCAGGGGGGATGAGGCTAGAGAGATACAGATAGGGACGAGAGACGTGGAGGGGCGATGAGGCTAGAGAGGCATGGAGTATGAAGCTAAAGATACATGGGGTGTGAGGCTGGAGAGACAAGGGAGGTGAGGCTGGAGGGATGGGGCTGGAGAGATGCAGGGGGGTGACCCTGGTGAGACAGAGGAAGATGGTGCTAAAGAGATGCAGGGGGATGGTGTCGAAATAATGCAGAGAAGATGATGCTGTTGACAGATTGGGGGGCTGGTAAGATGCAGGGTGGGTGGCGCTGTAGAGATGCAGGGAGGATGGCACTGTAGAGATGTAGGAGGATGGTGCCTCTCCAGGATGTTTGATCATGGAAATACACATTTTGCCCTGCCCCAAAACATCTTTTACTATGTGTTATCTAGTTGAACCTCTGTTATATGAAGATGACATATTATTCCTACGCAAACAGATGTCTTCCATACCACATTATCTCCTAAATGCATACTGAATATTGACTCAAGGCCTATCTGCCTAGAGAAGCTCAGTTTTTTCAGAGATCTCCCATTGCAGAGAAACCACCATGTAGGTAAGAAAAGAATTTTAGCACTAAACATTTTTACTTTCTTCAAATACAGCACTTTCTGAGATCCCTCCATTTACCAGTCTCATATTACCATATCTCACTTTGAAAGACTCTACATTTCCACCCCTTTACAACAAGGTATGATCTTCAGCATCTATGGTATTTTGTTACACTGGGACCTCAGGTTAGCCATGAGCGGGAATGGGAGAGGGATCTTGGACCACCTCTGGAGAATGAATACTGGGAAATAATTAGGGATAAATTGTTAAGACTAGTTCTATGTTTACTCTGATCAATGAAAATGCATATAAAATATACTTCAGGTGGTATTATACCCCTGATAGGTTAGCAGAGATGTATGACTTTGCTTTTCCTAGCTGCTGGAGGAACTGGGGCCAGATTGGCACATTTTTCTGCCTTTTGGGAAGGGGTCTGAGGTCTCTTATTCTTACTACTTCCTTAAATGTACAAACCCTATGGTGCTGTACTCCAGTACTGCAGAGGATAATGATAAGTCACCACATTATATCCAATAACGCAACAAATCAACCTCACTTGCTCTCTGGACTTGTTCCAACAAGTCAACAAAAAGTCCATTTTTATCTTCAGAAACCTCGACATGTGGTCCTTAACGGAATGTGGGGACCCAGCAAAGGGCTTCACCAGGAGATTCCTTATTCCTCTTTCCTCTGCTACAGTATGTCACCAGCCGGGTAATGTCCGGAGCTGGGGGCTGGGCTCACCTGTGGTTGGATAGGGGTGACGGAGCTCTCACTGGACTCCACTCCGCAGGCTGTCTCCCCAGTTACAGCCTCATGTTCGCCAACGTCCCTGGAGAGGAGAGGACATCGCACCACTATTGCCAAGGGCTGACTACCCCTGACCTAAGGCAGTACTTAAAACAATGAATGCTATAGTGTCAGTCAATCAGGGATTTTACTTTCACAGTGGCTATTCTCTTCACAAGGACTGCTGGTCTTTGACATAGAGGAGCAGAAGTTGGCAACCTTTTACGTCGCAGCTGCTGCTATTTTTGTGATAACCTGGCTGGGCTGGATTAAGACTTTTAGAGGCCATAAGCACTTAAAGGATTTCTGTGCCCCCATATATATTTTGCTCCCCAAAAAAAGCCAAAACAAAATTATCTCAAATTCTCGCCAAGGCCACTAAAACCCTCAGAATTTTGAGAAATACTCCCCCCCCCACAATCCTGCAACACTGTACTGAGTGCCACTGCACTCTCAGTGGACGACTGAACGGGAACAGCCAGCATGACCAAGACAAGAACAATCATGTGAGTCTTGGTGGGCCGTGTGGCAGTTTACTATTTACCAGATTCTAATTTTGTTGTATTCCCAAGATTGATGTATATCATTAACCTCTATTATTACTATTTTATTATTTTTTTAACATTGTATATAGCCCATATTTGTGGAACCTGTTTTTGCTGCACCAATTGCAGTTTTGCATCATATGGTCCATGTTAAATCCAGCAATGAAAGAGTTCTGTGGCACCCCTTCCCTTGATGCCCTAAGCATGTGCTTATCCTGTTTAATGGTTAATCCAGCCCTGTAACCTGGCAGCGTTGTGCTAGGCTATGATGTCACAGCCGAGATCCACACTCCCAGTTTGACAAAAATGCAGAGATAGTGCTCCGGCGCTTGTGTGACACCCCTGAAAGATTCCCCTAGGGAAAGCAGGAGTTAACTCTCTGACAGCCTTTTACGTTAACAGGGACGCCGACAGCCTCGCTGGGCCCAGGTGATGGGGAGTGGCCTAATCACGGGAGGTGTGGCGACGCCCCCTTAAAAAGAAAAAATATTTTTGAGGGGGGCGCTGTGTGCCCCTCAGCCCGGTGCACAGCCAATGGGGGCTCAATCAGCGTGATCGCTCTCCCCATAGGCATAGGAGACTGCTCAAGCTGCTGCTTTAGCAGCCGCGAGCAGTCTCCCAGTGCAGCCCAGCACACAGCAGCATGTGCTGGGCTGCTGTGATGTAAGAGGTAGGGGGAGCGGTGCCGCCCCGGGCCCCTCCAGCAAGCCCAGGCCTGGGTAATTAGTACCCGCTCCCCCTCTCCTCTCGGCGCCCCTGTACATGAATAGCACAGGACTGCAGTGTGCTTGGAGGAAGTAGGAGGACTTTAGGACCCAGAGCTGGCTGTAGGGGAACAGCACGTGTAAGTAGCTTGTGCCCTGACTGAGAGAGAGGAATCCCAGGAAGTGAGAGGAGAGGGGAAAGCACGTGCTGACCAGGGGCCAAGTGGAGAGCAGGAGGACTGTGTGTTTGGAGCCCCTGTAGTTACAGTAAGTTGGGCAGCAGTGTGAACCTGTGGCTGCAGTATGAGAAGAGCCAGACCCCTGGAGACGGGCAGTGGATGGCTGAGGCAGAGTGCTAGGAGAGCTGCATTATCCTAAAAGCAATCACACCAGGGTGCAGACAGCAGAGTGGATGACACTTCTACAAGCTATCTACAGCAGTCATAGCTGTGAGCCTTTTCCCTTATCTTTGCAACTATTGTACCACAGCAGTGAACGGAGGCTGCAACTCCTGATTAAAAGAGTCAGCCAGCTCCACCAGAGACAGACTACAAAGAGAGACAGCTAGCACTGTGGTGAGTTTTGAACTGTGTGACATTAAGCACACTCACATACGCCTCGGACACTATTGCTGCCAAAGTACTTTGGGACAGCCTGTTTCTGGAGCGAAGCTGATTTTCCTGGTATAATAGCTATTATACACTATCCCACTACGACATTGTAACCTGGTAGTTATAACATCAAAGACATATATGTCGTATAAGGAGAATTACCTCTCATACTTACCCTTGGGCCCCAACCTGCTGATTAGCCTAGAGTATTGACATTATTCTCGTGCGCACTAGTCAAGGGTTGTGGGATTGTTTATCAGAGTTTGCAATGTTAATTATTGGCATACTTGCCTACCCTCCTGATTTGGTCGGGAGCCTCCCGAAAATCGGGTGCCGCTCATGACCTCCCGGGAAGGCAGGCAATCCTCCCGGCTGCCGCCCACCCCTCTTAACCCACCCGCACTTACCTTAGAAACTCCCGCAGCGAGGGGGGCTGTGATGCGATTCACGCCAAATCGCATCATTTTGGCTCCGCCCCCTGCTTCACAATGCCTGTAATATCGGCATTGTGTAGCGGGGGCGGGGCCAAAATGACACGTGGCCCTGCCCCCAGCTCTGCCCACAAACGTGCATCACCTGGCTGGCCCAGCCTTCTCGCGATGGCCACGCCCCCCCCTGTAATGCCGATCTGGATGCTCCCTCCCGGAAAGGGGCAGCCAAAAAGTTGGCAAGCCTGATTATTGGTTATGTGTTGTGAAGTAACAATGAAAATGATAACTATGCAGTATTAACGGTAACTGTTAGATCACTTGAATTGTATTTTGCACACCATATTTGCTGTCAATGTGATGTCATTATATGACCAGCTGTTTGTTTGTGATTAATAAGATTTGCCAAGTGAACGTATTGTGAAGAATTCTATGTTACATGATTATTTCAGTAATCTTTGAGAGTTACAGTCTGTTTACTAATAAAACCGTGCTCTACGGGAAGAAACTGTTTACCCGTACCTTTGTGTGACTCTCATACTCCTTGCTTCTCCGAAGTCATCTTATGAACCTGCTACAAGCATACAGGCCAAAAGGTAAACTGTTTAGTATTTCCTTGCCGGGTGCGACACTTGCACTGCACAATTTATGAAGTGGGTTGGCATGGCAGGGTTGTTTAAAGTGTCCAGAGCACTTGCAACAACTGTGCTCCTACTGTAAATTAAACGTAAATGAAAAACTACCTCAGACTCCTGTGACCTTATAGAAGCCAGAACTCCAAGTTGACGTCTACAATAGGAGGTACTATACATTATTCATTATAACACATGTTTTAATTTTAAACAAAACACATTGCACATAAGTGTTTGCTAGCATTGTAGAAGCATTACATTTCTGTTCCAGTTTTCAATGTCTTTATAGTTCTAGTGAGATCAGAGGTGTCAGGCATGATGACTTAAGGGGCACATCCACTAGCAGACATACAAACTGCACGATTACGACATTGTCTGTGCTGTGCCTACACTGAACGTTCAGCCGTTCAGTCTAGGCACATCAATCATCCCCGTACATGCTCAACCTGACGTTATCGTCAGGTTGACCAGCATGTTGGGGGGAGATGATTGATGTCGGAAACAACCAGCAGGAGCACACATCACTGGTCGCTTCCAACATTTACATCCCCGATGTGTGCCCGATTACTGAACGATTGCACGATTACGATGTCGTAATGGTGCAATCGCTCTATGTTATCGGGTAGTGGATACGCAGCATTAAGGTTTATTCAGCTAGATACCAAGTTTCTGCCAGACTGTGATTTATTTTGTTTACTATTTTTGTTTTTATGTTTATGGGTATATCTTAGTGTATGTATTGTAACGCACAATATTTTATTACCCTGCATGTATTCTTAAATGTTGCCAGACGGAGTCATCCACACTGCTATTATGATGCTACTTTGTTCTATACACATTCAGCAAGAATCATGCTGGGTTTCATCCGGTCTGGACAGACATGCTGGACCCAGGTTGTCAATGATATTTACAATGAGTCAAGGACTGGGAAAATTCTGTAACATGGTGTATCACTGTGAGACCTAAAGGGTTTAAAAGGCAAAGTTGTCTATTTACTAAGCCTTGGCTAGAGATAAAGTAGACGAATATCAAGTACTAACTAACCAGCTCCTAACTGTCATTTTTTGAACACAGCCTGTGACATGGCAGTTAGGAGCTGATTGGCTGGTACTTTATCTCCGTTCATGGCTTAATAAAGTATCAACCAATCAGCTCCTAACTGCCATGTCACAGGCTGTGTTCGAAAAATGACAGTTAGGAGCTGGTTAGTTAGTACTTGATCTTCGTCCACTTCATCTCTAGCCAAGGCTTAGTAAATAGACCCCTAAGTCACAGCACAATGTGCTGGTTTTAGATGTAACCTGGTCATGGCTGACATGGTAGTGGCTCCAACTGGACTAGACGTAGGACACTGAGGACTGGCCACAAGTAGATTGAGAAAGATCCACGTGCTTTGCTAATTTATGCACCAACCAAAAGGAGAAGACATTGAAAATGTGAGCAGTGGAGCCTGGTTTGTGCAACCTAATGACTGAGGGAGACACTCTGGTGAGGTATATGACTGAGGGGGAGATGTATGATCATGGGCGTTAAAGATCTTAAAATGCATGCCCTGCTTTGCCCATTATCGTGGCAATACAGGGGCATTAACCGCCCGCACATATTAAAAAAGAAGTTCCCAAAGAAGGAGAGTGTTAAGTCTCTGGTGAATTGCACACTCCCACTTTTGGCTGATTTGAATGGTGCTTGCAGGCAGTCTGCATGTGTGCTGGTCAAAAGTTTAAAACGACACCCGCGGCTGATTAAAGAAACAATAAATAAAATGTATTGTTTTATTACAAACACAATCCCTGACTGTATATCCCGACAGCCAGGGACAGAGCTGTGTGTGCGACAAAATCGAAAGCTGCACTTGGCTGACAAGGGTACATAGCGCCCCTGTCATTCTAATCACTTTATTTCATTATTACATGCAGGGAATTGGTAACTGCACACATGAAATACAGGTAAAACCCTTCATACATCTCCCCTGAGTGTAATTTGCAGTGTGATGGACCCCCAGTTTTGTCATATTTTTTTTATTATTCAGTAAAAGGTGTCTTCCACCCACTATTTTCTGAGGTGAATTATTTAACCTACATTGAGGTACTGGGAAGGCAGGGGCATCATATAAGACTGACCTATGGACATGCCAGCCAGCCAGCAGTATGAAAAGAACTAAACATTACCAAGTATCCTCACAACTGCATATAAACACATTGGGGAAGCCTGCCGTAACCTCCTAAACACTAGTAAAAATACTAATAACAAATGCATGTGAAATGAGTTCATGAGCATTTGACATGTGTTTTCACTTCCATTTTTACTGCCAATAAAAAGGCAACACCAGTGGGTGGCTGGCCTTATAGTCACTAACAGTTATGAATTCCATCATGGGACACTTTGAAAATGAACCTTGTAACGCAAGTGACATCTCCACTCTCCAAATACTGCATAACTTATATTTTAAAAGACTGAAATAACAATCCAGCAAATATGATATAATATTTTCTATATTTCTACTGAAATTTGGCCTAAAACTACCTCAGAATTTTACACAAGTCGTAAAAGTAGATAAACAGAACCAAATCAAACAAATGAGACAAAAAAAAAGACCTGCTCATTTTTTTATTCAGGAAAATTATCCATTATCACAATCTGTGAGTAGCAACAATATGTCAACCTTTGCTTTCAGTATCTGGTATGACTCCCTTGTGCAGCAATAACTAGTTCTAAACGTTTCCAGTAAGTTTGGATTAGTCCTGAACATTTTACCACATTCCTCCGTACAAAACAGCTTCAACTCTGTTATGTTGGTGGGTTTCCTCCCTTGAACTGCTCGCTTCAGGTCCTTCCCAACATTTCCATTGGATTAAGGTCAGGACTTTGGCTTGGCCATTCCAAAACTTTAAATTAATTCTTCTTTAACCATTCTTTGGTAGAATGACTTGTGTACTTTGGGTTGTTGTCTTGCTGCATGACCCACATTCTCTTGAGATGCAGCTCATGGACAGATGTCCTGACATATTCATTTAGAAAATTCTGGTACAATAAGCTGGCACTCCTATGCTGCTGAACAAATACTCGCGTCCGGTGCCCTCCAAAGTTACCTCTCCTAAATAGGTGAGTACATAAATGTATCCATGAAGGCGGCACTCGCGACGACTTAAAACATGACAAGAACCCCGTTGTATGAATTATACAACGGGGCACTTGTCATGTTTCAAGTTGTTGCAAGTGCTGCCTTCATGGATATATATATATATATATATATATATATATATATATATATAGATGGTGCAGTTAAAATACCAATGGATGGGATTCCGGCGGTCGGGATGCTGGCACCGGGATTCTGACATGTGTTGTGATTCCAGTGCCAGCAAACCGAACGCAGGGTACCACGAAGGTAAGCCGGGGTTGGGGGGAAGCTAATGCAGTAGGGGGAGGATTGGGCACTAAGGTGGAGGGTTAGGGTGCGGGGAGAGGTTAGGTTTAGGCACTGGGGGGGGTTAGGGTTAGGCACCAAGGAGGGAGGGTTAGGGACAGGGGGAGGGTTCGGATACCGATCCACAAAGTGTCAGTATTCTAACCCTGTTGGGATGTCTGTGTTGGGACCCCGAACTCTGGCATCCCGTACCCATCCCATACATATATATACCGTACCCACCTGGACATAGGGGTTCCAAGTAGAATCCGAGTCCGGCTCGGGCTTTCCCACCTAACTCGGAATCCAAAACGAGGCAAAACGTCATCATCCTGCTGTCGGATTCTCGTGGGTTTTGGTTTCTATAAAGGTCCTGGTAATCGCCGCCATTTTCCCTCCGGCTGTGGATAGTGTATAGAGGGCCTGATTCAGAGCCGGACACTCTGACCAGAGCGCTCACTCTGAATCAGGGCCCTCCTCCCTGAAAATGGAGCGGCCTCATGGACGCTCGCTATAGCTGTGGGTGGTAACTTGGTAATGTTTAGTTCTTTTCATACTGCTGGCTGGCTGGCATGTCCATAGGTCAGTCTTATATGATGCCCCTGCCTTCCCAGTACCTCAATGTAGGTTAAATAATTCACCTCAGAAAATAGTGGGTGGAAGACACCTTTTACTGAATAATAAAAAAAATATGACAAAACCGGGGGTCCATCACACTGCAAATTACAGAGCCAAAATCACTCCCACTGACATCACTACTGATGTCAGTGGGGCCGGCCTCAGACGGTAGGCACTCACCATCGACAGCACGCCCCCTTTGGTGAGAGACCCATAACGACGGCTTGGGGTTGCAGTACATAAAGGGAGGCTGCAGTACATTAAGGGGTGCTGCAGTGTTGTCCTGTCCATCAAGGGGATAGCTCTGCAGTACATAAAGGGCTGCTGTGTCATCCAGGAGTGCTCTGTCAATCCAGGGGGGCTGTTCCCCAGTGTAAAAAAACAAGAAGTTAATGAAAATTAATAATTATCATTCCACTAAAAATAAAAAAATATTTTCTTTGTGTGTGCTAGCTACGCTATTATTGTTCAGTGACACTGCCGTACAGATCACAGTTTATCATCCACGTATTTGTGACTCTGCAGGTGATCCATCCGCACTCAGCAGGGGTGCTTTGTTGTCCATAAAGGGGTGCTGTGTTGTTCATCAAGGGGTTGCTGCCTTGTCCAGGTGTGCTCTTCCCCAGTGTAAAAAAAAGTAAAAGTTAAATAAAATCAGCATTCCATAAAAAATAAAAGATTTTTTTTTCAGTTTTTTTTTTCTGTGTGCTAGCTACGCTATTATTGTTTGGTGACACTGCCGGCCAGACCGCAGTTTATCATCCATGTATTGTGACACTATAAGTGGTATCACAGTGTTTTACTCATAATAAATCTTGTGACACTGTAAGTGGTAGTGCTGTGTTATTCTTTTCTTGTTCATAAAAAATCTTGTGACACTGTAAGTGGTAGCGCAGAGTTTTACTCATAAAAAATCTTGTGACACTGTGAGTGGTAGCGCAGTGTGTTCTTTTATTATACATAAAAAATCTTGTAACACTGTAAGTCATTGATACCGCAGTGTAATATTTAATTTTGGTACAAATTGACGTGTGTGCTGTACCCCACTTCATTCGTGTTTGTTGATGAGGAGAATGATCAGTTGAGAGGAGAGCAGGAACCACATACTAGGGCTGGAGCTGCTGCCAGTGCCACCAGTCATGACGATACTAGTCCGTCTACGTCATCTACTCAAGCTGATGCTCAAGGGCATACAGGGCTTAAGTCAGGGCATCTAAAATCAATGAACCAATCTTTTACATTGGTAAAGAAAAGGGAAAGTTAGCTGCAGAAAGACATACAATTGGCAATATGCCTTTCACTACAGGAAGTGGCAAGGAAAGGCTGGTGGTTCTGCCTCTTATGATAGCCCTTCCTGTAGACATTTAAAAAAAAATTAAAATCGTTAAGGCACAGGAACCAACTTTACACTCACAAATGTCACAAGTCCCTGAGGAGACTCTCAAGTGTGTAGGCGAGTGCCATCTGTTAGTCTGACCTTTCCAAAACTGTACTCGAAGAGCCTCTTTCCACAACTTGTGCTTCCTCTGCAAATGTGGGAATGAGCAGCACAAGTCAACATGCTGACATAGAAATTGAGAATGCTTCTGTGGAAGTGCACCAGGATGAGGAGGATAGTTGTGCAGCTGACGCTAATAAGGTTGTTGATGATGAGGATGTTGTTTGTTTGTGTAAATCAGGCCCCAGTGGAAACAGTTGTTGACCATGATAAGGAAAAGCCCACTGTCATGCCTGGGCATAAAATAAAACAAAAGAACTTATGTGTGGGATAATTTCTACACATATCCGGACAACAATTGTCAAGCTATCTGTACCCATTGTCATGCCAGAGTTAGTAGAGGTAGGCACCTAACCATCTAAGAACCTCCTCCTTGTTACATCATCTACAGCGCATCCATCAAAAGCGTTTGCAAAATTCAAAAACTTTGGCTAAAAAAGTAACAACAAGCAGTCCAGGGTCAGCTAGCTCCCTTCTCTCTGCTAGATCCAAGCACCTGGAATCTTCACCACCAGCACCTTCATTAACAATATCCTCAATTATGATCGGAACTAGTCCTGCATCCAATTTGATAAGGCTAACTCAGTCCTCCCCTCTCCTGAATTCCTCAGAAGAATCCTTGAGTGCTATGCCTGCTGTTGGAAGTGGATCTTCGTCCCAGAAGGGGACCAGGAAGACTACTAGTAGTAGTTCTAAATAACAATTGACTGTTAAACAATCCTTTGCAAGGGGGAGCAAGTATGACAGCAGTCACCCAGTTGCACAGCTGATCACTGACGCCATAACATCTATGCTGGTATTAGATGTCCGCCATTAGTGCAGTGGGTTTTAGACAGTTAATTTAGGTCCTCTGTTCCCACTACCAAATCCCATCTAGGTTCCACTTCACTAGAAAAGCTATTTCCAGCCTGTACAGGGACATTAAAAAATTTAATTAATGTCCTTCAAAAGGCCATTGTACCCACTGTCCACTTAACCACAGATATGTGGACAAGTGGTACAGGGCAAATGCAAGATCACTGTAGCAACCCACTGGGTGGGTGAATTGCCTTCAGCGGCACCAACAGCATTAAGAAAAAGCAGTTTATTCAGAGACAGGCTACTATGTGAATAACCGGTTTCACTATGAGGCATACTGCTGACAACCTCTTAGAAAAACTCAGGGAAGTCATAGCAAAATGGCTTACCCCGCTTGGACTCTCCTCGGGATTTGTGATTTCTGATAACGCCACCAATATTGTGAGAGCTTTACAGCTGGGTGAAGTCCAACACGTCCTATGTTTTGCTCACACTATTAACTTGGTGGTGCAATTAAAAAAAAAAATTACAGGGCCGTGCAGGAAATGCTCTCCATGGCCCGCAAAATTTCAGGGCATTTTTGGGCATACCACCAGTGAGCTCATATCCGCAAAGGTGGTGGTGGAATATAACATCTGCTCTACACTAACAGTGGGATGTTTTGACATCATGTTATAAATGTAAGCAATTGTACAAATACTTATATATTAAATAAGTTTTGGAATTTTCTAATGAGAGGCCATTTGGCCATTTTTCTTGGGTGACATTCTGGTAAGCGTGTTTATTTTCTGGACTTCTCATTCTGAGACTGTCAAGTGAAGCTACAGCTACGAACTGAATAAAGAAGCTATAAGTCTTCTAATGTACCATCTTGATCATCACACTAAAGACTATGGCCCTCATTCAGAGCCACTCGCTAGCGGCAGTACGCTCGTTCCGCGAGTTGTTCGCACATCTGCGCATGCGTGCGGTTTTTAGTACGCATGCGCGAACCAGTCAGTGGGGCCGAAAAACATTTGTACGCAATATAGCGAGTGCCTGCTATTTTGAGTGACAGAATGAGGCGTATGTGGGTGGTAACAGGGGAAGGTGCTTGAAAACGGGGAGTGGAGATCCGTTCGCAGGCGTGCTTAAAGGTCAAAACGGGCGTTTTATGGGTGTGCATAATTAATATAGCAGCATCAATGACCACGTCACTTGGTTTTTTTAACTCAGAACTGCTCGCAAAATAGCGGTTGAAAAAACCAACCACAAGAATAGCGAGCAGTTCATATCCTGTTCGATGTACTCGATTAATCTAATAAATAGCGGACATGACGTATGGTGCGAGCGGCCAGGGGGCGTTTTTAAGAAATAAAAGAGCGTATGTTTTGCTTGTTCATTCAGACTTAGAGGTGTGAACAGACTGCAATGTGCGAACGGATCATTTGCATAGCCACCCCTTGTTTTTGAACGAACGAACGCAAATAGCGAACGGCTCTGAATGAGGGCCTATGGCCCTCATTCAGAGCCACTCGCTAGCGGCAGTACGCTCGTTCCGCGCATCTGCGCATGCGTACGGTTTTTAGTACGCATGCGCGAACCAGTCAGTGCGGCCGAAAAACATTTGTACGCAATATAGTGAGTGCCTGCTATTTTGAGTGACAGAATGAGGCGTATGTGGGTGGTAACAGGGGAAGGTGCTTGAAAACGGGGAGTGGAGATCCGTTCGCAGGCGTGCTTAAAGGTCAAAACGGGCGTTTTATGGGTGTGCATAATTAATATAGCAGCGTCAATGACCACGTCACTTGGTTTTTTTAACTCAGAACTGCTCGCAAAATAGCGGTTGAAAAAACCAACCACAAGAATAGCGAGCAGTTCATATCCTGTTCGATGTACTCGATTAATCTAATAAATAGCGGACATGACGTATGGTGCGAGCGGCCAGGGGGCGTTTTTAAGAAATAAAAGAGCGTATGTTTTGCTCGCTCATTCAGACTTAGAGGTGTGAACAGACTGCAATGTGCGAACGGATCATTTGCATAGCCACCCCTTGTTTTTGAACGAACGAACGCAAATAGCGAACGGCTCTGAATGAGGGCCTATATTTGAATCAAATTAAATAGGACTGTATTATTATACATTAGCGCCCTCAGGTATCTATTGTATTATTGTATCTTTTGGAGCTCACTAACAGGGATTTCACTTCAGGTGCTGCTTCCAGTTTTTAGCGCGAGATAAGGGATAATTTTGTTTATATATATATATATATCTGACACGTCGCATACCATAGGCCCCGTTACTGGGTCCGGCTATGTGTCATTATGCCCATCAGAATCTCTACAGTGTTGGTCCATGTAACAAACGCTTACATGCATGTGGCACCCATCCTCCTCCCGGCGGTGCCCACAGCTCAGGTCGATGGCTGCCACCATCTTAGAATGACGTCATCCAGATATCCAGCCAATCAGTGAACAGCAGGCCCTGGTCATGTGATCGGATGAACCAATCATCAGCCAAGGGTTCCTATTTAAGTCAGGAAAAGATTGCCAGTACAACAACACTGCCAGGGTCTAGTACCTTGGATTCAGGTTCCTTTTCTGCATACCAGTTCCTGCATTCCTCCTTTGGACATGCTGAAAACCTGCTCCAGTCTTCTTACATAGGACATCCTGAAAACCTGTTCCAGTGCTTATTGAAATCCTTCAAGTAACCATTATGTTCCCATACTTAATTATTTTTATATCGAACTTTATTATCCATGTGGAGGAAGCAAAGTGAAATGTGATTCTGCTTGTCAATGGGGATGTGCAGAGAGAGAGAATGTTGTGTTTTACTGTTCTCCCCTATGTTGTTGATCTCTGTGGGAGGAAACATTGGGCAGAATGTGGTCAATTTGTGTCTGAATCCCTGTGTAACAACAGCCTAGCTCCTAGTCCACATTCATCAGTGATATTCTAATTAAGATGCCCAATATCCACAACCTGACTTCGATATAAGTAACTCCAGGGATGTATCTATAATGGGTACAGGGTGTTCGGGGCACACGGGCCCCTGAGTCCAGGGGGGCCCCGCACTGTACACCATGCACCCATAGTATTACTTACCTCTCTGGAGTCCCACGTCGGCACGGGGGTCCGGCGCTGTAATAATGACTGGAAAATGGCCACCGCGCCCATTTTCCGGTCGTTTACGCATGCGCAGTACAGGGAAAATGGCTGCCGCAGCCATTTTCCCGGTGACCTGCGCATACTCTATAGACTCTGGGCAAACTCTAGTGCACAGAGTCTATAACTATGGTGCTGGCCCCGCACAGCGCAGTGCGCTGCTGCCCG
The DNA here is from genome assembly GCA_031769625.1 of Taudactylus pleione. Taxonomy (NCBI): domain Eukaryota; kingdom Metazoa; phylum Chordata; class Amphibia; order Anura; family Myobatrachidae; genus Taudactylus; species Taudactylus pleione. The sequence goes on from JAUIMM010000470.1 coordinate 2,969,335, forward strand.
CCAGACAGTGAGGAAGGGACCCATGTCAGAGACTGCACACAGGCCCCCTCCTCTCTAGAAATGCCCCTGAGTAACTTATTTTATTATAATAGAAGTGCTGTGTATTGGGTGTGAGGATTTAGCTCAGGAGCAATGTATACTGTAGCACAGGGGTAGGTAACTTTTGGCACAAATGCCACAAGGTGGGACTCCAGGATGTTTGGAGTGGCACCCCCAGGGTCAGGCCCTCCACTACTAGGTACACTGCTCCCCTCCTACTCTACCTCCTTCCCTCACAGAGGAGACCTTTTTGGTGTTCTATACCCTCTCCAAACTTAAGAGCCCAAGCTTGGCATGTATACCCAGTGAGGCCTGGGCCTCTGGTGAGTAAACCATGCCACAACGAGTCCTGCTTACAATCGAATAACAGTGCAAAATTCTGAAGCATATCTACATCTCTAGACTAGAAATCAACTTAATCTGAGCTAACTTCAAAAAAGGTAGGACAGGAAGGCCACTAACATTTTTAGTACCCATCTATTACTTTTGTAAATGTTTGTATACCTTGTAATGGTGGTGGCACTGAGGACGCTTGTTTGGCTTCTAATGTTGAATGTCAGGCACCCAAAAGAAAAACATTGCCTACCACTTGTATAGCAGATTTCAGTATGCTAATGAATTACTTTCTCAGCTACTGTATGTGTAAGTTAACTATCTGAGAACTGAATGTGTGTCTTAAGCTAAATCATAAGCATATGGTGAATCCTGTAGTAGTGTGTCTTAATGATTTTTCAGTATTTATGGTTTAGGTACTGCAGGCTAATAACTTGCATTATGACCATATTTTTATCTCTTTCTCTGGATACTGTTTAATATGGATACTTTTATTTATTGATAAATAGAGTAAAGGAGCATACACACTAGATGATATGCTCCCTGAGCGATATCGTCTAGTGTGTCCCTGGCAGGGTGTGCTCAATGTCGTTCATGACATTGAGCACACACGTTGAACGATATCATTAATGATATCGTTCAGCGCCGGGCTTCTCTCCCCCATTCCCCAACATGCAGCAACCTGACAATATCGTCAGGTTGGCCTGCATGTTTACCCGATGAACGATAATGACGAACGACCCACGGGAACGCGCATCATCGTTATCGTTCATCGTTTTGGTGTTAAAAATGGACGATAAAGTGGACGATTGAACAATAACGATATCGTTATCATTCAGTCCACTTTAATCGCCCAGTGTGTGCGCACCATAAAGGTGGGTACACACCTGACAGATATATCTGTAGATGATGGTCAGCCATCATCTATCCGGCAGCCACAGGTCCGACCCCCTCCCCGCGGCTGCCGCTGCATGTGTCCGGGCGGTCTGTAGACTGCCCGTACACACTTGCCGATGGACAGATTTGTCTGCAGATATATCTGTCCATCGGCTGTGTAGCACAGCCAATGCAATATGTCCGTGAACTATGTAATTCACAGACATATCGTCTGTACCCACTGGCCAACGGGAATCAGATATATTGGCCGATCAATTGATTGGCCAATATATTGGCCAGTGTGTACCCAGCATTAGTGGCTTCATGTTTAGTAGTGTGTTATTTTTAATGATCTGAAAAATACTCTGTGGCAAGATTGGTTATTGCCATATCTAGCAATACACAAGTTTGCTGTTGTAGATGTATAGTATATCAGAGGTTCCCAAACTCCACCATTACCATCCAAGTTTTAAGGATATCCATGCTTGAACCCAGATGGTTAAATTCAATTGGCTGAGGTACAGTACTAATTAGTCACCTGTGCTCAAGCATGGTTATCCTTAAATCCTGGACTGTAATGGCGGAGTTTGGGTACCTCTGTAGTATATTGTAAATGTTCTATGGACCTTTTTAATTGGTCACTGGTTTAAAAGCACAAACCACAAATTGTATCCCTTAGCTATAAGTATACTTAAAACAGTTACACTGTCCTCTTCCCAGAGATTGCTAGGGGTTCACCTGAACCATCTTAAATTCTATGTAAATTCCAATTACAATAATTAAACTCAGTAAAGGATAAATAGTTTAGTTCACTTTCTCTGGATACTACTTTCTATTATTTATTGTTCCATAAAATAAATGGATTCATGTTTGTGGTGTGTTATTTTTTAATATCTGCAGCACCAAGACACTGTGGGCCTGATCTAGCTTCAGACGGAATTGCAAAACTTCACACAAGCAGCTTTGCAATTCTGTCCTCGCAGTTATGGTAATACAGCAGGAGGCATCACGCCTCCTGCATGCATCACTTATACGAGATGCGTTGTCCAGCGCAGTATTGGATAATCTGCAGGAACATCGGCCAGCTAAGTGACCCATAGGGTCACACAAGCTAGCCGCCGCAGATGAGAGAAAGAGGCCAGGTAATGTCCGTCAGCCGATGGAGATCCTGGCCTCCTCCCTTCCCTCCAACGGCGGTGACATGCTACCTGAAAAGAAAAGTTCAATATCCCATAATAAATGTTCATACATAAAAGGACCAGTAGGAGACTGAGCTTTCAAACCACACATTCTCCCACATCATGTTAGGATGCCTGTCTCTTCTTGCTGGTAGCTGCTCTTTGGTCTCTGGTATGGTGTGCTCATTGAGTACACAGATCCACACACACAGCAGACTTAGTAGGAGAAGCTGATGCCACTGGCACTTACACTGTATGTTGTGGCCGTAACTCTTTTAAAATTATATTATATACTAATGCTATTGTCATCATGATTTGATCTGCTGCCCAGGAGGGGAGTTTCCGGGCGACTGGAACCCACGTCCCTGCGTTTGCCTATGTACTGCTCTCTCCCTACTGGTTGTTAGGTGTTCATCCGGACACTGTTAAATTCTCCGAAACCTTCAAAAACAATTGCACTCAAGAAAGGATATATCAAACTTACGTAGCATATTAAATTGAGTAATTAATGTACAAAGTTCTGTAGTTCATTGTCAAATTGATACATAGTATAATTTTCAATCAAGGATGTTATGCAGCCACACAGCTAATCTAAATAACTTTGATGATGGTATTTCTCTATATAGGTTATCATCCCCTTAAAGCACTTGACAGATCTTACTGCAATATTGGTTTCATAAAGTGCTGGCTATCTGTGCAGTATGATCAAGCTCATTCATCTGTGCACATATACATTGTTATTGTTACAAGTCATGGTCACGACTTGTCTCCTTCGAGCAGGTTACCCAGTCAGGATGGGGTTACTCCAGTTTCTCCTGTTGCTAGGCGATCGGCACACCTCAGGAAGTGATGTGTCATCCACAGTGCAGCGTGATTGGTGGTTCCTCCTATTTGTATACACTGGACTTTTGCCGCCTCACCGACTATAGCGTATCTGTGAGTTCCCTCGGTTTGGCTGCATGGTCAGCGTTCTCTTCCGCCTCGTGGTGCAGATTTTGGCCTTCCCCAAGTGGTTTCCGTGCTGTCTCCGGCTCTCCAGCTTCCCTACAGCTTCATAGCCGCACTTATACTACCATGCTGCCATCGGCTCTTTAAGCCGTAGCACTGACTACCTACTCTTATACCATCGGCTCTTGCAGCATCTTTGGCACATTTGCCACACCAACAGCTTCCATGCTGTCCCTGGCTCTCCAGCTTCTACGGCTTCCAAGCCACACCTACACCACCCTGCTGCCATCAACTCTCCAAGCCGCAGCATTTTCTGTTTACTATCTATCACCAGCTATTGCCGCATCATCGGCACACAAGCTGCACCATCAGCACATTTGCCGCACCATCGGCTCCCAAAGCCACACCATTACCATTGTCTAACTACCACCAGCTATTACCGCACCATCGGCACTCAAGCTGCATCATCGGCACATTTGCTGCACCATCGGCTCCCAAAGCCACAGCATACCATTGTCTGACTACCACCGGCTATTGCTGCACCATCAGCACATTTGGCTCCCAAAGCCACAGCATTACTATTGACTGTCTACCACCGGCTATTGGCGCACCATCGGCACACAAACCACACCATCGGCTCCCAAAGCCACATTACTATTAACTGTCTATCACCAGCTATTGCAACACCATCGGCACATTTGCCGCATCATTGGCATTCAAGCCGCTTCTCTCCAACTGTATCATTTGTTCTTCCTGTACAAGACTCTTTCCTTTCATCTCAGGATTCCAGTCGACACTCCTGTAAGCTGCTACTACTCTAAGCAGTAAGTCCAGGCGGCCGCCTAAGTACCAGTGAGATATTCATCTTTAAGGGAACAACGGGTGGTTGTTATTGGCAGAAGACCTCGTAGCCTGAGTTCTAGGCGGCTTACTAGGAGTGGGCACTGGAAATCGTAATTGCAGTCAATATGAGTAAAAAATTTGTTCACACGTTCCCATGATTTATCTATTCCAAACTCGAAGGGCTAGACTCGCATTGTAGTTTAACTTCATCTAGATCACATGCATACTCCCAATTTTTCATACGATCTTGTGGTCTTAAGCTGGATGCACAATCACACTTTTGTTGTGATGGTTCGATCAACTATACTCCGTTCAGAAGTCCTGACCACAGTGCCGATATGCACGTACACACCTATACAATCATACTTACTTCCATCCCAGGCTGCCGAAATTTCAAAAGAAAATTATACCCTCTCCCAATTCCAGGCTGTACTTACAGTGAGTGTACAGGAAAATAACATAATGGGCAGGGGAGGGAGCATGATTATGGGACCTAAACAAGGTGTTTTCCTGCCACGCATACCAGAATTTGTGGAACTACACATGCCAGCAAGTCCGGATACAGTTTATACCAATCACAAAAAAATAGGCTTGTGGCATATGTGCTGGGGAAAGGTTTTAAGGTAAAGGGTGTACGCATTTGCACTTGCATTTGTTCACATCCCTTCAGGGATAGGGAAAGAAAAGGCTTGGAGTATGTGCTGGGGAAAGGTGGGTGTATGTGTGTATGAACAATAGAAAATGTGTTGGACAAGCAAAATATGGCCAAATGTGTACATAAAGAGGAGCAGGAGACAGAGTATGCTTCCTGACCTGATTTAATTGTATATGCCCAGAGAGGCAGCACTGCTTTGGTGTTCCATACATGCTGCACTCTCTCCTCTCTCCTCCGGCGTCCATGAGATGTGGATGTCGTTGCGATGCTCTGAACTTTGCAACAGCCCAAAGGGCTTTAGAACCATGCTGTACACCACTGCTTAGCCCCACAAGCATTCCACTGACACACAATAAGTGCACAGCCCTGCTGGTGCAAAGTACACCAGACGCACTACAATGCCCAGCACCCCTGTATGCTCCAGGCTGTGCTACTGCAACTACACTACTGTGATATTGCTGTGTTCCTGCATCTATCACTGTATTTAACCCCTGCATTACCATTGTATTCCTGTACCTCTGAGAAGAAAAAACTCAGTCACCTAGTTGAGGAGTCAGTGGGGGCGATTTAATAGTTTTTTACGGTGTGATAATTAATGAGCGCCCAGTGTTGCAATTCAATTGACCTGGGCGCTCATTAATTAATGAGAAGTGTGTCATAATACTGTCTGACCTGTAAATGTAAATGAGCCCCAAAGCAGTTAGTAAGATCTATTTGTTGATGAAAACACACTACACTAATACTTTTCAGATAATGCATGTAGCCATAGGGATCTTTGTGCCTTATAACCAATGCAGGGAAATTATACTAAAGAGAAAGATAAGACTAATATCTGGTGCACTAGTCAGGACAATATAATATCCAAAATTTATTCTCTGGAATAATTCTAAAATATTACTTTTATTTCTTTAATTTTATAAAAATGTAACTTAGTCCAAAATTAGGCGAAATATATAATAATTAAAATCGAAAATATAAATAAAAGTGTGTATACATATGTAGAAAATAATAAATTTCAAGTGGTTTAAAAATGCCACCTATAACCGGTCTGTTTCATGTCTTATTTCACAATACCAAGGACTAAAGAATTGTTAGTATAGTCTCCTTGGTGTGTCTCCAATATTGATAAATTTAATATTGGGCTTGGATTATAGTGTATAAAATATATACTCCAATTTTTAAATAATATGTAACACCAAGTGCTTCGGGTGATAACTGAATGTCTTTTTATTTTCCCAGGACATAAGGGAGAGGTCATTGGCCCTGATTCAGAGCCGGACGCTCTGACAGAGCGCTCGCCCTGAACCAGGGCCGTCCCTCTTAATTTTTAGAGCGGCCTCCTGGCCACTCGTATAGCTGTGGGTGACCACCCATAGCTATAGGGAGCGGCCAGGAAGATGGGAACGTTGGTCAAGACCATGGCGACCATCGGGCTTGCGACGAGACCCTTGTGGTAGGGTCTCGTTGCTGCAAGCCCTGGAGTGCTTTCGGCTCTATCAGAGCCGAGAGCACTCCCACTGACATCACTTGTGATGTCAGTGGGGCCGGCCCTAGACGGTAGGCGTTTTCATGGGCACGCCTCCGTCTGGGCAGCCACGCCCCTGGCACGCCCACCAAAGGGGGCGTGCTGTCACTCACCATCGAAAGCACGCCCCCTTTGTAGCGAGACCCGGAGCGACGGCTTGCCTGTCGCTATCCGGGTCTCGAGCATGCGCACGACGGAGCTGCCTCCGTCGGGCACATGCGCACTGGGCCAACATCGGCCCGCTTGCGAGCAGGTCTGAATCAGGCCCTCTGTCCCCCGTACTGTATTATTGTCCTACCAGATGATGTAGAATTAATGCGTCAATAATATACAGTCACAGTGCTGTGTTCTTATTATCCAATACCCTCTAAATGTCAGTTATTAGATACATATATATTATAGTGTATATAAATATATGCTCCAATTTTTAAATGATATGTAACACCAAGTGCTTCGGGTGATAACTGAATGCCTTTTTATTTTCCCGGGACATAAAGGAGAGGTCACTGTCCCCCGTACTGTATTATTGTCCTGCCAGATGAATGCGTCAATAATATACAGTCACAGTGCTGTGTTCTTATTATCCAATACCCTCTAAATGTCAGTTATTAGATACATATATACATCTTTATTATCTGCTTCCCCACAGGAGATTGTAGCTTCTATTCTTGTGGCTATAAATCACTGTTATTTCTGGAGCAGACTATTCAGCAATTATGTTTCAATCACAGATTATATTATAACTCCTCTGCAATGGAATTTTGGTAACTGTATCTTTCTATAGTTATCCTTTACTTCAGCAAAAACTGACAGGTGGTCAAAAATAGTGTCCACAAACTGGGTGGCTATTGATCCCGTATTTACAGCATTCACTCAAGTTCCACATATATACATCGCTGAGTCTCCTCAGTTTATAGGTTCTTATCAGCATAATGCATAGTGACATTACTACTATGCATTCATTTGCCCATAAATTTTCGGTATTAGATACAGACTATTGTTAGGTATATTTTTAGTTATCTGACGTGTTATAGCATATGATAGTGATTGTAACCGGCGGCAGCATGGTTATATATTTTGCCTAATTTTGGACTAATTTAAATTTTTATAAAATGAAAGAAATAAAAGTTATATATTAGAATTATTCCAGAAAATACATTTTGGACATAATACTATATTGACCTGACTAGTGCACCAGACATTAGTCTTATCTTTCTCTTTTGTTTTTCTAATTAAGCTTCATAATGTGGGTAAGGTGCAATCAGGGAGATTGTCAGACTCTTCAGGGAGATTGCTACTATTTCAGGGAGTCTCAGGAAATCCAAGTGGATAATTAAACCAGTAACAGCTTGGCAATATATGACAAGTGTAGTAATAATCATGGCAATGCAGTTTCTACATAATTTTATGAAAGAAATGCTTGATAAATAGGCCCCATAGTATCTACAGCATGTAAATGTATGAAAGCAGGGGTTCTCAACTCCAGTCCCCAAGTATCACCAACAGGTCATGTTTTGTGGCTTTCTTTAATCATGCACAGGTGAGTCGGGTTATTTTGCCTGGTAAGTAATTATGCTACCTATTTCCACAGACAGATCATCAAAACATGACCTGTGGGTTGAGTTTGAGAACCACTGTATTAAAGTAAATTAATAAACGCGACCAGTGTTACATTAAAATTATATGGTGTTTACTATTCTTTTAAAAATGACAAAATATGTATGAAAAATAACACACATGAAAAAGTGGTGTTGTGACTAATACCTCTTTTACACTAAATTCCCAGGTCTGACCGGGTATTTGGAACAAGGTTCCAATCCAGGTCAGGCCTGGGACTGATCCCCTTCTGACCACGGCGCAGACCCCGGGTTATTCCCTCATCGGCCCCATTCACACTGCACACAGGTGCAGTGGAACTGGTCTGCCTGCGCTTGGAGATCACATCATCTCCAAGCGCCGGAAAATCCAAAACTCTCCATCCTTTAAACGGGACCTGGGTCAGGCGACCAAGGTTACCTGTTTACACTGCAGGGTTACACGGGTCGCTCCCTTGTTAAGCCCTGCAAACTACCTGGGTTGGAATGCTGGGTCACTCGACCCGGGAATCCAACCCTGGCACCTTTTACACCTAGCAGCAACCCCGGGCTAACCCGGCAATAACCCAGGTGTAAAAGGGGTATTAGTAAGTGTAACACCCATGTGTATGAAGGAGGGACAGCAGCAGATATCTCCCTCCATTTGTGACAGCAGCCACAGTCCCCACAGGTTTCTATGGGGGCTGCAAAGCTGTCAGATTTATGAAGCTTGGTCCGAGCTGTTAATGCCATCTGGGCTACACTTTACAAAATTTTGGAACTCTCCCCTGCAATGGCCATCGTACATGCGTGATCAACGGACCAGGCATGAGCAGTACTGTGCCAAGGGATCCCGATCAGCCTTCAAGTGTATAATGTATACACAAATATAGTGGAAAGGGGGAGGAGGCTTGAACTGCACATTCTAATTGCAAACATAATAAGAGGTGCTACCATGCTGATACTTGTAGTACAAAGCAGGGGACAAAGAATACAGGTGCACACTCTGAGTACTAAGGATAATGATAGTCAAAATAATTCTGATAAACTTTACAATTAAAATGGAGTATAAGTGAGGTTCTTAGTACAAGTTTGGCCAAAACTGTTTGCCCATCCACCTTGTTATGGTGAACCCCATAAGATGAGTCTCTAACAGTGGCGTCACTTACCTGAAATACACACGGTGCGGTGGTCAGTCTGGGGTACATTTTCTCACGTGCTGCATGGAGAGGCGTGGCTTCATCCCACGTAGCCATGCCCACTTATGTTGTACCCTCTTATCTATCTGTCTCATCTCTCTTATCTGTCTGTCTGTTCCCTATCTGTTATCTGTCCGTCTCTTCTCTCTTTTCTGTCTGTCTGTCCCCCTCTATCTTCTGTCTTTCTGGCTGCCCCCTCTATCATCTGTCTGTCTCAACTCTCTTTTCTGTCTGTTTCCTCTTTCTTATCTGTTTCATCTCTATTATTGCGGGACTCGGGCGGAAGGGGGTGTGTCTTCATCACACAAAGCCACACCCACTTATGTTTTGCACTCTTGGTCACATCCCCCGTCCTCTGCAATCAATGGGCAGGGGAGAGGCTATGGGCTGCTGTGGTGCTCCGGTGCTGAATAATCCCAACTCAGCAAGCAGCACTGCTGGACATCCAACAACCTCTCCCCTGCATCTCACGAGTGTGGCTGCAGCTACTCGGTGACACCATCAGAGGGTGTGACATCAAAATAGGAGAGCAGCTCTGCTATTTTGGTGTCACCCCCTCGGATGGTGTCTCCCGACGTGGCCCGCACCTCCCTTGTAATGCCAGTGGTCCCTAATATCCCTAACACTAAAACATTGTCAATTTATCCAGGACTTACCTATAATAGTGCCCATTCTAATATCTAGACAGCAATGTAGGAACCTGTGCAAATGATTGTAAGCTAAGGGCAGATTGGTGGGGTGCAAATACCAAGCAGAAGGAGTCTCAGCCTTCATGTGTACAATATATACACATATATATTGGAATTATGAAGTAGCTCGGTCGGCGCTGATAACGCGATGTGTTCTAGATTACTTATAAACCTTACCCGTCACAAAGAGAAATTAAATAATTCACACAAATACAGATAAAATAAATGACAATGCTTTTACTTAAAAACAGCTCAATTATACATGTATTTGCCAGTGCAGACTTACAACAAAAACACTACAGCAGCCGTAGGGAATACTTGTAAAATAAATTTGTGACACCCAGTGTAGCATACCAGTCAGCCAATTTCATACATATGTACGGCAACGGCACCAGCACCCCCAGACCCTCCTTGTGTGCTCCCTCTCTCTCCTCTGTTCTCCGACTGCCTCCCCCTCCCTCTCTCTCTGCTAAGTTTTATACTATCATTTTGGCTATACCTCCAGTTAACCCAATGGGGAATATTAATTTATTTAATATTCATACGTGCTAGGCCTTAATTGGTTATGGGTGTCTTAACCATAATATTGACACTATTCTGTGTTATCTTTCTGTTCCCATGTCATAATTGCTCATCTAGCCTTCACCTCTGACTATTGCAGAAAAATGCTATCTTGATTTAACTCTTTTTGTTTATAAAAACTGAGACTTGCTGTCTGCTATTCTGTACACACTGACTCATTTAAAACCCATAATCCTTATTGCTAAAATATTAAACAAGATGGCTGCTGCATCAGACACAGATTTGATTACTTTAAAGAGACAAGGGAAGGCCTTATCCTCTATTGGCCTGAGGCCATTCAACAAATACGGTATTCTGCAACTCACACAACTAATTTATATATTCTCAATTATTTCTATATACTTTAAATTGTAGTGTAGGAAAATAAAATATATAAGCATGCATATATTCGTGAATTACTTAAGGAATATGTACATCCACACATTCCTGCGTTATCAGCGCAGACTGAACACTCATATGTGGAAGAGCACATTAAGGGCCTGAATCAGAGATGGCTGCTGCTGCGTCTGCTCTTGCGTCTGTTGCTGGAGTTGCAGCTGCGATAATATGTTAATGCATTTGAATGTGCATGCACTGAGTCTGAGACTCCCAATTTCAGTGTCTCTGCACGCTGCAATATCACCGGTGACTCTTTGGGGACGCAGCCACCTTCACTGACATGCCCACAACACTCATAACACTCCCATGAGACTGACTTTTTTGCTGTCACTTCCAGTTACCTCCCAGGAATGCCCATCACCTTGCCACCCCAATTCTTATACCTTCTGTCCCGATCACAACAGCACCTTTATCCGTAAACTCTGTAACAAATGTGCCATAGGGGTTTTCTGAATTTTTTGCGCATGCGCACTTGCAAACAATCCCTTAACTACATGAATCTGGCACTAAATATGTGCAGATCTAACATGTGCAGTAGCGTAGATAAGGTGCTATTTTGTTCTCCCTGCTTGTAGTGACACTTCCTCGACTAATAGTAGTGGTGAAAGTTTCCACTACAGAGTTTTGTCCTGGCAGCGTTATTGCATTGCGAACTGTGAGGATCAGGGGAGGCCGAGGGATCCAAATAGATCTCTCTTCACATCCGCTCCCTATAGGCCAGTCCGGAAGATGAAGATGGCGTTAGCTCCCGCAGTCATGCTCCAAAATGTTTAATTTGTGTTTTCACCAGACAATAATATTTATGGGGGGCAACACGTTTGAAAAAGGGTACTCCCCTCTTTAAAAATATTAGTGCCCTCAGATCTGTAGGTTTCAGATTGAGGAGAGAGGGAGATAGATATAGGGGACCTACAGCCCCCACATCCCTGCATTACAGAAATATTGCCATTTGCTACAATGTCACTCCCCTGCAGCATCATCCCTGACTCCTTACCAGTACTGGTTGCCAGTGGGGAAGAGATAAGTATTTTTTTTTGGCGGTGCTGCAGTGAAGATGACAAGTGGTCGTAGGTTGCATTTTTTATGTACGTGCGAAAGAACCAATACAACCCATCATCTGCACTGAGCTTAACAAGAACAAAGTATATTGGCATAGGCATGGCCCTTTCCATTGGATAGAGGTTAAATATAGCTTTTTAGAACTTTTGTTATAGAAACTCTCTCTAGGATTTATTTGAAGACTAGTGGGCTGTAGATTCCTTGTCAACATTGGATTTACTAATTTACACTGAAATCTAAGAAATATTTTTACATGCTGTTTTAATAGTACAGGTTGAGTCTCCCATATCCAAATATTCTGAAATACAGAATATTCTGAAATACTTATTTTTTTAGGCATAACTGAGATAATGAAACCTTTGATTTTTGATGGTTCAATGTACACAAACTTAGTCTAAGGAACAAATTATTAAAAATATTGTATAAAATTACCTGCAGGCTGTGGATATAAGGTGTATATAACACATAAATGCATTCTGTGTGTATATATGGGTCCCATTCCCAAGATATTTCATTATGATATGCAAATATTCCAAAATACGGAATATTCCGTTATCCAAAATACCCCTGGTCCCAAACATTTTGGATATCGGAGACTCAACCTGTAGTAACATCCTTGCCACTAATTTAATTTACATATTTCCACATCTTTTCTGTCGTAATGTCTAATGAAAAGTATCTGGTCACCTAAATAATGTTGGTAGAGTACCCTGCGCTGTCTCTTTGTCTGGCAACTAGGACCCCCAAACTGACGGAGGTGCGACCTTCGACCCTTGTGCACTAATGTGTATGCACGCCATGTCTTCAGCTCCATTCTCCATGCTGCAAAGACGTGTTCCTGAGAGTCTACTGACTATACCTAGTATAGAGACGGTGTTAAGCAGGCTACAGACCCCTGTCCGTTTCACTGCACCACCACCTCTGTACCTCTGAACTGAAAGAAGCAGCATGCATACTCTCAGCGCCATAGAGAGCGCCGCCGGGCCCAGGTAAAGAGGGGCATGTCCTAATTGCGGGAAGCGTAGCCACGCCCCCTTGAGAAGAATAAAAAACACTTTTTCAGCGCTGCGAGCTGGGGAGGGGGCGCTCTGAGCCCCTCAACCTGGTGCAAAGCCAGGGGGGCGCGATCAGTGTGATCGTTCCCTCCCTCAGGCATAGGATACTGCTGTGGCTGCTGCTTAGCAGTTCCGAGCAATCTCCCACTGCATGCTGGGCTGCTGCAAGGGAAAGAGAAGGGAGGGGGGGCGGCGCTGAGCCCCTATGGATGCCCGGGCCCGAGTAAACTGTACCCGCTGCCCCCGTCCTCTTGACGCCCCTGCATACTCCACTGTATGTACTGTCACATAGACTCCCCTTCCTGGCTAGATCTGGCACACATATTATACACTGCATTGTATACCTCTTATATACTTACCTGTGTTCAGGGCTGTCTTAACAGCAGTGTGGGCCCTGGGCAAAGCAATGCACTGGGGCCCCTACCCACCTATTCACGGGAAAAAAAATGCCTGTCAATTTTTAGTTTATTATCATTCTCATTTGTAGAATGCTCTTATTTCATCACTGGCATCTCCTGGCTGCCCCTATCTCTTCCCTGGCCCTTCCCCATGAGGCCATTCCTATTTTTGGGTGCATCATGTCCTTATAAGTATGGCTGGCTGCTCAGGCTCTTCTTCCCCATCCCGCCCCAGTCAGAGTCACTGCCACTCTGTCACTGCCACTGGTCAGACAATCAGTTATGCCTGATTGTCTGACCAGTGGTAGAGTGGGCAGTGGCAGAGACACATATACCACTTACTGATACAGATACCACTTCCTGACTGATAACCCTTACTGACACACATACTTACTGACACCGACACCAATTACTGACACACACACTTACTGACAATGACACCACTTACTGATCGATAAACTTACTGACAAACACACACTTACTGACACACACTTATTAATTTATTATACATTCACACAACACAAGAAACCCCTCCCCTCTGTGGCCCCCCTCCCCCATAGACTGTAGCAGGTAGGTGATGGAAACATCAAACACCCCCTCCCCCCACCCACGTATACTATAGCAGGAGGGTGATGAAAGCATCAAACTCCCCCTCCCCACCCACGTATACTATAGCAGGAGGGTGATGAAAACATCAAACACCGCTGCCCCCCTCCCCTGTAGATTATAGCAAGAGCAGATGGGTGGTGGATACATCAAACACCCCGTCCCATCCCCCGCATGTGGCCCGACAGTATGGCACTCACCTTCTATTATTATGCTTTCTCAGGACTTCATCATGGAGGGCATCTCAGCTTCTTCTGGCTCCAATCTCTGTGTGTGACGTGTTACTGATCACACGCAGCAGTGGAGAGAAGTGCTGCGAGTAAGAGTGGGAAGAGAAGGGCTGCGAGTAAGAGCGGGAAGAGAAGGGCTGCGAGTCAGAGGGAGGGGAGGGCTGCGAGTAAGAGTGGGAAGAGAAGGGCTGCGAGTAAGAGCGGGAAGAGAAGGGTTGCGAGTAAGAGCGGGAAGAGAAGGGTTGCGAGTAAGACTGGGAAGAGAAGGGCTGTGAGTCAGAGGGAGGGGAGGCCTGCGAGTAAGAGCGGGAAGAGAAGGGCTGTGAGTCAGAGGGAGGGGAGGGCTGCGAGTAAGAGCGTTAAGAGAAGGGCTGTAAGAGCGGGAAGAGAAGGGCTGTGAGCCAGAGGGAGGGGAGGGCTGTGAGTAAGAGCGGGAAGAGAAGGGCTGCGAGTAAGAGCAGGAAGAAAAGGGCTGCGAGTAAGAGCGGGAAGAGAAGGGCTGCAAGGAAGAGCGGGAAGAGAAGGGCTGTGAGTCAGAGGGAGAGGAGGGCTGCGAGTAAGAGTGGGAAGAGAAGGGCTGTGAGTCAGAGGGAGGGGAGGGCTGCGAGTAAGAGCGGGAAGAGAAGGGCTGCGAGTAAGAGCAGGAAGAGAAGGGCTGCGAGTAAGAGCGGGAAGAGAAGAGCTGCGAGTAAGAGCGGGAAGAGAAGGGCTATGAGTCAGAGGGAGGGGAGGGCTGCGAGTAAGAGCGGTAAGAGAAGGGCTGCGAGTAAGAGCGGGAAGAGAAGGGCTGCCGAGTAAGAGCGGGAAGAGAAGGGCTGTGAGTCAGAGGGAGGGGAGGGCTGCGAGTAAAAGCGGTAAGAGAAGGGCTGCGAGTAAGAGCGGGAAGAGAAGGGCTGCGAGTAAGAGCAGGAAGAGAAGGGCTGCGAGTAAGAGTGGGAAGAGAAGGGCTGCGAGTAAGAGCGGGAAGAGAAGGGCTGTGAGTCAGAGGGAGGGGAGGGCTGCGAGTAAGAGTGGGAAGAGAAGGGCTGTGAGTAAGAGCAGGAAGAGAAGGGCTATGAGTCAGAGGGAGAGGAGGGCTGTGAGTCAGAGGGGGAAGAAAAGGGCTGCAAGTTAGAGCGGGAAGAGAAGGGCTGTGAGTGAGAGGGAGAGGAGGGCTGCGAGTAAGAGCGGGAAGAGGAGGGCTGCGAGTAAGAGCGGGAAGAGAAGGGCTGTGAGTAAGAGCAGGAAGAGAAGGGCTATGAGTCAGAGGGAGAGGAGGGTGGGGAGTCAGAGCGGGACGAGAAGGGCTGTGAGTGAGAGGGAGAGGAGGGCTGTGAGTCAGAGCGGGAGGAGAAGGGCTATGAGTCAGAGGGAGAGGAGGGCTGTGAGTCAGAGCGGGAAAAGAAGGGCTATGAGTCAGAGGGAGAGGAGGGCTGTGAGTCAGAGGGGGAAGAGAAGGGCTATGAGTCAGAGGGAGGGGAGGGCTGCGAGTAAGAGCGGGAAGAGAAGGGCTGCGAGTAAGAGCGGGAAGAGAAGGGCTGTGAGTCAGAGGGAGGGCTGCGAGTAAGAGCGGGAAGAGAAGGGCTGCGAGTAAGAGCAGGAAGAGAAGGGCTGTGAGTTAGAGCAGGAAGAGAAGGGCTGTGAGTCAGAGGGAGGGTAGGCCTGCGAGTTTGAGCGGGAAGAGAAGGGCTGTGAGTCAGAGGGAGGGGCGGTCTGCGAGTAAGAGCAGTAAGAGAAGGGCTGTGAGTCAGAGGGAGGGGAGGGCTGCGAGTAAGAGCAGGAAGAGAAGGGCTGTGAGTCAGAGGGAGGGGAGGGCTGTGAGTAAGAGCGGTAAGAGAAGGGCTGCGAGTAAGAGCGGGAAGAGAAGGGCTGCGAGTAAGAGTGGGAAGAGAAGGGCTGCGAGTCAGAGGGAGGGGAGGGCTGCGAGTAAGAGCAGGAAGAGAAGGGCTGCGAGTAAGAGCAGGAAGAGAAGGGCTGCGAGTAAGTGCGGGAAGAGAAGGGCTGTGAGTAAGAGCGGGAAGAGAAGGGTTGTGAGTCAGAGGGAGGGGAGGGCTGCGAGTAAGAGCGGGAAGAGAAGGGCTGTGAGTCAGCGGGAGGGGAGGGCTGCGAGTAAGAGCGGGAAGGGAAGGGCTGCGAGTAAGAGTGGGAAGAGAAGGGCTATGAGTCAGAGGGAGAGGAGGGCTGTGAGTCAGAGGGGGAAGAGAAGGGCTATGAGTCAGAGGGAGAGGAGGGCTGTGAGTCAGAGCGGGAAGAGACGGGCTATGAGTGAGAGGGAGAGGAGGGCTGCGAGTAAGAGCGGGAAGAGGAGGGCTGCGAGTAAGAGCGGGAAGAGAAGGGCTGTGAGTGAGAGGGAGAGGAGGGCTGCGAGTAAGAGCGGGAAGAGGAGGGCTGCGAATAAGAGCGGGAAGAGGGCTGCGAGTAAGAGCAGGAAGAGAAGAGCTATGAGTCAGAGGGAGAGGAGGGCGGGGAGTCAGAGCGGGATGAGAAGGGCTGTGAGTGAGAGGGAGAGGAGGGCTGTGAGTCAGAGCGGGAAGAGAAGGGCTATGAGTCAGAGGGAGAGGAGGGCTGTGAGTCAGAGCAGGAAGAGAAGGGCTATGAGTCAGAGGGAGAGGAGGGCTGTGAGTCAGAGTGGGAAGAGAAGGGCTGTGAGTCAGAGGGAGAGGGGGGCTGTGATTCAGAGCGGGAAGAGAAGGGCTGTGAGTCAGAGCGGGAAGAGAAGGGCTGTGAGTCAGATGGAGAGGAGGGCTGCGAGTAAGAGCAACACCCGCCAGCTGTCAAATCAATGTGCTGACAGTCTGCCGGGGCTAAACTATATAACAAGCCTCCTATCTACAACCCTGTCAGCGGGCCCCCTGGGACCCGCCGGGCCCTAAGTGGCTGCTTGTATTGCATTGCCTCGCGGCAAATCTGTTACTGGGGGGTTGCTTGTCACCAAGGGAGGGAGGGGGCCTCGCGGATCGGAACACAGTAATGTAAAAAAAATATATATATATTTACCAGCTGCCCGCGACTGCAGGGGGGCTGACAGGTCCCTTGAAGCTTTGGGCCCTTGGGCAACTGCCCAACAACCCCAATAGAAGAGACAGCCCTGCCTGTGTCACCTTGTAAACCAGTTCTGCCAGGTTAATATATCTAAAATCTGGTTAAGTAATCTACAAAGTGAATGCCACCTATACCACTTATAGAATCTGCCATTAAATAGCTCTCAGGTTAAAGTTTACATTACTCCATTATAAGGATGACAACTGTTGATGTACCAAGCTTGATCCATCCAGCCTGCACTATTCACGTCAGTGACAGATTGTACATAGGGGCTGCAGTTCCCCCAGTAAAATCAGCCACATGTAGGGACTGCCTAGCAGTGGCAGTGACTTCCCAATGGAAGTGGTCCCTGCTAATCACATGATGGACAGGCAGTGCCAGTGGTTGGTGTTTTCTCCCCCTAGAACTGCCAGTCTGGACTGTGATATCAGAAAGCGGTTCCCATGTGAAGCCATTACCCTGCTATCACCACAGCCGTACCCAGCTTCTAGGGGCTGCAGCCGATGCAGTCCCTAGAAGCTGCCTGGCTTGTCAATTGTGCACATGCGTGGGATCGCGATGCTGAGCATGCATACAATTACAGACTCCCCAATCAGAGAAAAGCAAGAGCCGACGCTGTTCACAACCATATTATAATCAATAATATTTAATAATTAGATTATTCTTAAAGTTTAATTTCTGAAATAGTAATATGCTCTCAGACAATGTTCTAAACAGATTTTTAAGCTCATTTTCTAAGCTAGTGAACTTTAGAAAACAAAACTGATTTAGTTAATACTAAAGTTGTGGCCATATAAGGGTTAAGAGGATAAAAGCAGAAAACGGTACAAATAACGAGATTTCATGGGCACATAACTTCTTCTAACCAGTTTCCAGGCTGGAAAATACACATTATTGTCACTGCCAAGAAGAGCATTCGCTACACACTCTGATGTCCTTTGTGTAACAGTGGAATGCTGCAAATGTGGACGACTGTAATGTGCACAAGTATGTGTACGAGAAACAAATGAACATATGCAGAGGAACATTGGCATCCTCCTTATTGAGAGACATTGTGACAGGTACCAATGACCTACTTGTACAGAGGCATTTATATTTCACCCTCAAAAATAAAGGTACGAGTATACAGTGCATCCGGAAAATATTCACAGCGCTTCACTTTTTCCACATTTTGTTATGTTACAGACTTATTCCAAAATGGAATAAATTCATTTTTGTCCTCAAAATTCTATACACAATACCCCATAATGACAATGTGTAAAAAGTGTTTTTTTTAGATTTTTGCAAGTTTAATTAAAAAAAAAAAAAAACCTAAGAAATCACATGTATTCACATCCTTTGCTCAATACTTTATTGATGCACCTTTGGCAGCAATTACAGCCTCAAGTCTTTTTGAGTATGATGCCACAAGCTTGGCACACCTATCTTTGGGCAGTTTCGCCCATTCCTCTTTGCAGCACCTCTCAAGCTCCATCAGGTTGGATGGGAAGCGTCAGTGCACAGCCATTTTCAGATCTCTCCAGAGATGTTCAATCGGATTCAAGTCTGGGCTCTGGCTGGGCCACTCAAGGACATTCACAGAGTTGTCCTGAAGCCACTCCTTTGATATCTTGGCTGTGTGCTGAAACATAAACCGTCGCCCCAGTCTGAGGTCAAGAGCACTCTGGAGCAGGTTTTCAACCAGGATGTCTCTGTACATTGCTGCATTCATCTTTCCATCTATCCTGACTAGTCTCCCAGTTCCTGCCGCTGAAAAACATCCCCACAGCATGATGCTGCCACCACCATGCTTCACTGTAGGGATGGTATTGGCCTGGTGATGAGCGGTGCCTGGTTTCCTCCAAACATAACGCCTGGCATTCACGCCAAAGAGTTCAATCTTTGTCTCATCAGACCAGAGAATTTTGTTTCTCATGGTCTGAAAGTCATTCAGGTGCATTTTGGCAAACTTCATTCGGGCTGCCATGTGCTTTATACTAAGGAGTGGCTTCCGTCTGTTCACTCTACCGTACAGGCTTGATTGGTGGATTGCTGCAGAGATGGTTGTCCTTCTGGAAGGTTCTCCTCTCTCCACAGAGGAATGCTGTAGCTCTGACAGAGTAACCATCAGGTTCTTGGTCACTTTTTACACGTTGTCATTATGGGCTATTGTGTGTAGAATTTTGAGGACAAAAATTAATTTATTCCATTTTGGAATAAGGCTGTAACGTAACAGAATGTGGAAAAATTGAAGCGCTGTGAATACTTTCCGGATGCACTGTATACAGGTCTATTCATTATAGAGGGGCAAGTTGGGGTGGTGATTACCATAGCAATTCAGTATTGACCTAAATTCATGTATGCGCACTGCCGGAGGGGGCAAAGGGATCCAATCGAATCCATCTTTGCAACCAGACCCTCCTTCACATAGGAAGGAATATGGCTCTGGGAATAAAAGCCTATCTAAATATGGCATAGATTTCCAAAGGCAAACTCCTAAAACTTGTCGTTTTCATAGTTTGCTGAATGTTAGGCGGCCCCATCATGCCCCTAATAATGAATGGACACATTACTAAAACCATTTGTAATGGACCCATTAGTGATCATGAATAGGCCCCATAAACCTTTACTTCTTTCACCTGAAAAGAGCTGTCCTTTGCGAAGAAGGAGTCCTTCTGCCCACGCATACGCCAGCGCTTTAACTGCAGGGGACACTGGGAGGGACCCTATTGTATCCCTCCTAAGGAAGAATGTGGAAAGAAGCCCA
Organism: Taudactylus pleione; assembly: GCA_031769625.1. NCBI lineage: Eukaryota > Metazoa > Chordata > Amphibia > Anura > Myobatrachidae > Taudactylus > Taudactylus pleione. The sequence goes on from JAUIMM010000470.1 coordinate 2,989,269, forward strand.
TAGGCTTCTATTAGGCAATGCCATTTATAGATGGCTTTGTATACCCAGGTACAAGCTCCAGAAAGTTTTGCTTTCCGTAGCTTTGAATGGGTTGGGTACAGGTTCACAGCAGTTGGGATGCCGGCAGTCAGAATACTGACAGTGGCATCCTGACAGACATAAATCCGATGCCCAAAGGTAAGCTCTGTAACCCTAACCCTCCCCATAACCCTCTTTTCTTGCAGACTAACCCTAACCCTCCATCCCCGCGACCAAACCTTAACCCCCCCAACAGCCTAAAACCTAACCCCTTTGAGCGTCTGTACACCCTGTAATACTATTGGTGCCTCCTTAGACGCACTATTGGTCGCAGTAACAAAACTTGCACCACCCTATGGCAGGTGCAGTTTCTCCATCTGACTATGGCTTCCTATGCCAGCGGCTGTGCTTTTGGGAGCACAGCTGCTTACATTGACACATCTGCAACACTCCCATAACACACCCACTGATCGGACCATTTTCGCAATAATTCCTAGCCACCTCCCAGTAACCACCTTGAAGCACCCATCACTTTTCCACAACATTTCAACAATTCAACCTGGGTACCAATATAGATCAATAAAATATTCCCACCAATTACTGAAAATCATGTTTATAGCCCTAATAGATAAATAATAAGTAGTCACTTCATTCACTTATATCAACAGTATCATGGAAAGACAACACCAAACTACCCATAAGATATCCAAATTACTGTACCAGTCCATTCTCTCTGAGTAAAAACGTTGTTTCCTGAAGGCCTGAACAAATAAGCCAAAAGGGATGTAGTTATATGGGCAGCGGAAGGGATGCCGGCCTTCGATATACCGACGCCAGAATCCCACCGCTCGGCAAAATGCTGATGCCACTATCCCCTTAGGGATCAGGATACCGGTGTCGGAATCCTAATAGTGTGCATCCCGATCGTAACACAGCGGACCTGGGTAAGTGTTAGCCGCGGGGGAGGGGGTTAGGATTAGGCACTTAGGGCTAGGCACCCCCCCTGGGAGGGTTAGGATTAGGCTGCGGGGAAGGGGGTTGGTGTTAGGCAACCCCGGGGGAGGTTAGGATTAGGCACCCCCTGGGAGGGTTAGGTTTAGTGTGAGGGTGTGGGAAGGGGGAATTAGGGGTAGGCATCACGGGGGGGGTTAGGCACCCACCAAGAAGTTTAGGGTTAGGCACCACTAAGGGAGGGGACAGGAGGAGAGTTAGTATACTTACAGCCGCCATCAAGATTCTGCATGTTCGGGCTGCCACCGGTATTTCATGCCCAACCCAGCCTAAATATCTGAATTCCAGTATGAAAAACAAACCTATCAAATAAAATGCAACAGGGAGATGTAGCAGCTCAGTTGTTAAGGACACTGACCTTTTAACAATGGTACCTGATTCAGAGGTGGATGCAGTAGCGATGTTTGAGTAGTTGTCTGATGTTTTTTGTACTGCACAAATGTCCCGATGATTACCACCAGTGGAAGCAGAACGTATTTTGTCACAGAAAGAGGCAATTTCAGTAGACGTTCCAGGGAGGTAACAGGCAGTGTTTTGTCAGATGCAAGCATGCCTCAGCAAGCAACTGTCCATCGGCTGCGGCATTAGCATAAAATCATAGTCGCACAGATGAAAGATGCAGCTGCGACTGCATTACCTCTGAATCAGGCCCTGAGAGACTAGCTGGGGAACTCAACTCATACATCAGTGTCCGCTCCTTGCATCCTTCATAGTAAATGTAGCTTCAAGGGTTTTATTCTGATCATACACTAGACCAACTTTCATCCTAACTAAAACATTGATCCATACACCTAACCAACTTTTTCAGCAGACCAGTCCTGGAGTCAACTGAGATGTGGAGTAGAGATCACTGGAGAGATTGGAGCAGCAATGACTGGGGGAACCTGCTGCAGAGCATGTAAGTGTCTGCAACGTGAACCGGGGAGTGGAGGGGCAGCATGTTATACATGCTCCAGTCCTTTACAATGGTGCCGGAATAGTTTGGGGAGTCTGCTGACATCGGGAAAACATGTAGGCAAACATAGGAGAGGGCCTGTATCAGAGAAGAACTGTATTGCACAGCAACTGCAAAAGCAGCAGGGGGCATCTGTTGAAGATAGATACCCACTGCATGCTTGTGTGATCTGCTGCTGCATCCAAAGATGCAGCATTAGAACATCTGCGTGAACATTGGTCATCTGTGCAACCCTCAGGTTACTTAGGATGGCCAATGACACGCTGTCAGGGCCAGTGAAACTGCGTCAGAAGACGGAGACCCTGGCCTCGGCACACCTACAAAGCATTATAAAATCCTCCCCATCGTCTCCCCCAAATGGCTGCAGATTGTCACTCACCTGACATCTGCAGCTGCACTGCTTCTGACAACGCAGGACCCGATCTGCAAATGTGGCTTTGCGTACATCTCTGAATTAGGCCTACTTCTTGAAATTGTTCAGTTGGGGGGAAAGTTTACCCCTACACTGAGCGATTACCATTTAGATTAGTTGGTTTCAGATGAAATTACTGTTTGCAGTAATTTTGTGGCATTTGCTCCAATGCATTACCTGATTATGGTTCCAACCAGCCGACTAGTTGGCAGGTTGGAACTATATCGTGCTAGTGTAACGCCAGCTTTAAGCACAAAAATCTAGATTGTAAATTTAACTGTGAAGAAAAACTGTTACTAAATAATATACTGTATATTGAAATAAAAATAATCATTTTTAACCACTTAACTGGCTAATATGTTTTCCAAAAACCACTCAGAAATTGTTGTTTTTTATGATTGCATTAGGTCAAGAACATCTATTTAAAAAGTATCCAACACGATTTTGTTTAAAAAAATTACACAGTATATTGTAATAAATAAGCAATTTTAATGGTATACTGTGCTTAAACTTAGACACTTTTAAACTATGTACCCATGCCTATTTGACGGTCCCATATCAATATTCTTGATCAATACGAAATTGTCATATATAAAAAAATTCCCGATTTCTGGGAAAATCGATATATCAGGCATCGCGACACGTGAGGGGTAAGAGCCTTTTCTATAGTTCATATGTCCTCTATGCAGCTGCTGGGTAGGGGGTGGACTGCCCGATCAGTGGTGATTGGCTGCACGGCACACACTGGGTGAGCAGGCCCGTAGAAGAGACTACTGCTCCCTGGCTCCACTGCAGCCCAGCACACAGCCGCGTGTGCTCAGCTGGAGATACACAGACTGCTGTCAGGTAAGAGGGATGGCGATGGACCTGGGCTCCCAGCGGGAACCTTCAACAAGCCCGGGCAATTAGGGCCTGATTCAGAGCCGGACTCTCTAAACGAGCGCTCGCTCTGAATCAGGGCGTTTTTTTGGGTTTTTTGTGCAGCCTCCTGGCCGCTCGCATAGCTGTCAAGACCATCGCGACCATCGGACTTGCGACTAGACCCTTGTGGTAGGGTCTCGTGGCCACAAGCCCCAGAGAGCTTCTGGCTCTAATAGAGCCGGAAGCTCTCCCACTTACATCACTGGTGATGTCAGTGGGGCCGCCCCCAAACGGCAGGCGTTCCCTTGGGAACGCCTCCGTTTGGCCAGCCACCCCTCCGCCCGCCTACCAAACGGGGCGCCTACCAAACGGGGCGAGCTGTCAATCACCATCGACAGCTCCGTCGTGCGCATGCCCAGTGGCCAAACATCGACCCGGTTGTGAGCGTTCAGCGCTTGCGACCGGGTCTGAATCAGGCCCTTAGTACCTGTACTCCCCCCTCCCTCTCGGGTGCTCCTGTGGGGGAGGATACAGGGATGCAGACTGGCGGCTGCTGGAAGATTATCGTTTCTGACTGGTCACATCAGGGAGCCCAGCCTGGTATGGTTGCGTCTGATGTCACTACGCAAGACAACTTGTTAAAATGTGTAATAATTTCAGTACTACCCCATATGTGGAGACACTGATAAACAGTAAATACTAAAAAAAAAAAAAAAAAAGCCAAAAAACACTGATAACATACATTTGGATCTACCATCTACAGGTAATATAATGGAGAAAGACCACTGGAAGCTGCAATCATCAAGGAAACTTAGAATATTTTCTTTACTAAGAGAACAACACTTAAAATACTAAGAATGACGATAGCCAATCTATCATGTGGAGCTAGGTGATATGAAACAATGCATACACAAACCAATGGTAGTAATATTTCCACCACATTTTCTAATATGATAGAAAATGACCCTATTTATTTTAATCATATTACTATCTATCAAGCATCCCAACTATCCTATGTCACATTAGTGATAATCATTACAATATAATTTGCTCAACAGACAAAAAAATGCTTTATACTGTCAATATTACAGGTTCAGGAAAACCCTGTCAAATGGTTGGACTCTCTATACCTGCTTAGAAGCTGGGGATCTGCTCTAATATAAACTGAACATGTGCCAGAGGCTAAATACAACTAAAGTGATCCTTTTTGTCAGAAGCCGATTATGCCAGCCTGTTTTTGCAGTGTGGTAGGAAACCCAAGCAAACACAAGGAGAAAAAAAGACTCCACACAGATAGGGAACTGGATGGGGATGCAGTCACCATATCGACATTCATAGTGTCGACACTAGAATGTTGAAAGTTGTGATTTAGACATTGTTGAAATATCGACATGTGAAATGCTGACATTCTGCAGAATTAGGGTTAAGCTGTGGGTGATGGTTAGGCTGTGGTGGGAGGGTTACATAGATAAAATATTTAGTAAGTTACAAATGTGATGAGAAATGACCATGCAGACTGATGATATGTGTTTACTTTGCTTGAGGCTTTGTGATAGACAAGTATTGGGACATTATGGTCAATATGTACGAGGTATGGCTATTAGATAACAAGTCTGATGCTATAATTTATGTTTATTTAAATACATTTAAGTACATTCTAACTCTGTTCCCCTTCTATGCACTCCCCTTCTGCATCCACACACCTCTGCATTCTTATTTTCCTTTGGTCAATGCCGTGCTGTAGCTCATTATCTGTCAGCTATCTCAAAAGCTCTGTCATTTTCTTCTTTACCTCAGTAACTGATGCAAAACAGGTTCCCTTGAGTACAGATCTGAATTTAGGGAAAAGAAAGAAGTCACACTGTGCTCGGTCTGGCGAGTATGGAGGGTGTTCTAGCACTGCAATCAGTTTCTCAGCGAAACACTGCTTTACAGAAAGAGTTGTGTGGGCTGGTGCAATGTACTTATGGGGATGACACCATTTTTTCCACAATTCTGGCCTCTTCCTTCTAATTCTTTCCCTCAAAGTTGCCAGAACATTTTTGTAGTAATGTTGATTAACAGTTGTGCCTTCTGGTACCCAGTCTTCCAAAATAACACCCTTTATATTAAAGAAAACTATTAACATGGCTTTGAATTTGGATTTGCTTTAATGTGCTTTCTTCATTATTGGTGATGATGGTGTTTTCCAGTACATGAACTAGCGTTTCGTCTGAGGATTGTACTGGAAGATCCATGTTTCATCACAGATAATAACTATCTATAAAATGTGAATCCGCATGAATTGTTTGCCAAAATATCTGTACAAATTTGCTTTCAATATTTTTTCTGATCAGTAGTGAGAAGCCTTGGAACCATTTTCAAACTTTTGTCCAGGGATGTGCGAGCGTCCCCTGTCATACTTACTCCCCTATCATGCTCCAAAGTTTTGATATAAAAACACATACATTTGTGCCTCCCCAATCATTGACCTCACCGCACGTCACTGCTTTTGTCATGTTAATATCTTGATGCAAAACTTACATAACAGTTTCTTTGCCGATGTTTACCGTTTCTGCTTTTATTTGGAGTTGATGGTTAATTCAAACAATTTTTTCCACATTTTCATTTGTTTTTGATGTGCAAGGCTTTCTGGGATGTTCATCATCTTCGACATCCTTGCGACTATCACTAAATCTTTTGTGCCACTCACACACACGTGCACGTGATATACAATCTGCCCCATACGCCTCGGTTAGCATATGGAAAGGTTTGGTGGGCGTTTTGTTCAATTTAATAAAAAATTTGCAGTTAACACGTTGGTCCACTTTTGAACTAAGCATTTTTACGATGCATGGGAAAAACACAACTTCTTCGAAACGCTGTGTGACAGCAAACTATCTGTACGAGAGGAGTAAAACTTGATAAACCATTTTGGGAAAGTCCAAGGTCAATGTTCCTCCACTCCCATTTAACTCACGAAGAGATGAAGGGCCCTATTTATCATCGGGGGAGGTAAGGATACTTAAGTATCCACTTCCCAGGGGGTATACTTAACACCGAATAAATTCATCATTGCTTCAGTGCGGGGACAGCTGCTTCGTAAAGCAGCTGTCCCGGCGATTAGTAGCACAGCTACAGAAGTAACTGCGTTACTTACCTCTCCCCCATCGCCGCTTCTACGCATGCATGACCTGAGGTCATGCAGGCGCAAAGCCGCCAGAGAGTGAGTGAGGAGGCAGCAGAGGGATCCGCTTGGATCCCTCTTCTCATCCCCAAAACTCCTTCCCATAGGAAGGAGCGGGGATACGCGAACAAGTGTTTTCAGAGTTTTCTGAATATCAGGTGATCCGGACCCCTAATGTTGAATGGCCCAGTAACCTAAATATGCAGAAACTAGCATTTCCACATAGTTACCAGGCCATTTATCATTTGATGAATAGGCCCGGAAATGAGGAAGGAGATGGGGTGTTCAAACTCAGTCCAAGTACAGTAAGGTCATATTCACGTAATAGTGGCAATGCAAATGGAGATGGATATGTGCTTGTCAATTGCCATTTCTTGCTCGTTCCATTAGGCAGGTGCAAATACAGTACACACTGGTACACTGATGATGATGATGATGATGGTCAACTAGCTGCATCTGATTTGCTGATTGTGAATTGAACTCAGAAGTTGATAGTTCTATCTTTATTAATCATGCCTATATTATGTAATTTAGTGAGCATATTTTAAAATGATTTGCTACTTCATAAATGAATAGGAAGATTATACCCACTGTATGTTTTAATTAGAGATGAGCGGTTTGGTTTTGTGAAAAGGAACACACCCGAACTTTGGGGTTCCGAATTGAACAGAGTCCCAGTTAGGACTCAGTTTGGGGTTCCTAGTTGAACAGAGTCTCGACTCGGTTCTTCTTGCATTTCAGAGCTCAGATTTAAAAAAACAGATCTTGCATTTTTGTGATTACATTTAAGTCCCTCCCTTGTGATTTCAGGTGCTGTGAGGGGAAAATCGACTGTCAATGACTAGGAATAAATATTATTGATGGTAATAAAAATATAGAAACAAAAATATGTTACATGATTTTAGCTGTTTTTTTTTATCAATTGCTAAATAAAACCAAAATCGATAAGAACCAAAAACACTTGAGAGTGGTTTCACAATTCAATTCCAAATTTGCATTGATTTTTCAATGGAAATTCATGTTTTTCTTTGTGCGTTTAAAATTCAGACATTTGACACCTTTTAACTACTTGCCGGGCGTGATCGCATCAGATGTGACCATGCTAGGCAGGACTTTTGCTGACATGTTGCCTTTGATGCAACTAGTCAGAATTGGCCCACCCCTCTGCATCCTTGCACCCTCCCCCAGTGTCTACCATGTAGCCAATCACTGCTGATCAGGCAGTTCGGTAGCACTTCACCACCATTCGGTTACTGCAGAGAGGAGAAGCCGCTGGGGAAATGTGAGTCATGCAGTCCTCAGCCTCCGAGGAAAAAGTCGAGATGCTGCCATGGACGATGTCCTGATAAATCACCAATTGATATTTTATAGATCGATACTAATGTTACATGTTTAAAAAAAGGGTTTTTTTTTAATAAAATTGTGTTGTATAAGTATTAAGTAGATGTTTGGAAAAAATATTAGCCAGTTAAGAACCTACAGTCAGTGCCGTAACAGGGTTTAATTGCACCCTTCTGTGCCCCTTCCACCTTCTTTGCATATGATGTAATGATGACATCATAGGGATGGAGCCAGTCAGCACGTGAAAGTGTGGCAGTGAACGGATCGTCTAGAAGATGCTCCAGGCAGCTGTATACACGGCAGGGTCTCCTTTTGTAGTGCTAGCCAGAAGCAAGGGCCATGGGACCGCAACAGTGACACCCACAGAGCCCTGCGGTCTGTGCGGCAGCACCAGTTGCACACCACTAGTTACAGCCCTGCCTCCACTGGTTTCCATTTGGCCTCTAACTTTTTGTAGAAAAGTTGCGCAACCTGAGTACCATGAATTGGCATTTCTAATTGAATCTCACATTTTTGTGTATTACACATTTTGTGTAAAACTAGTTCCACCTCCTCCATGGCCATGCACAGTGACTGCCCACACTGATTATGACATATTCAAGGGACTACAGAGAGAGCCTGCCCCATTGTATTCCACCAAGCACAATAGAAGATGAGAGTGGTGCTACCATCTGTGTACCCGCCTTCCACTGCAATGAAGACAGGAAGAGGAGCCATGCAGAGCAGCCAGCCCAGAAGACAGACAAGATAAGGATGGTGCTGGGGGGACACAATGCAGGATGATGATGCTGGAGGGACACAGGCAGGATGATGGAGCTGGAGGGACACAGGGCAGGATGATGATACTGAAGGGACATAGGACAGGATAATGGCAACTTCTACTACTATGTATTATCTGGTTGAACCTCTGTTATATGATGATGATTGTTATATTGGTAAGGCCCCTTCTGGAGCATTTTGCATGAGCCATGTCCTCCTACATTAGGCCATGCCTCCTGGGGGATGCGATGGAGGTCACAGGAGAATTCTGCAAGTGAGATTAGGCAATAAGCCTCATGGGAAAAGGGGTCAGAGCCTAATAGATCTGTGTGTTTGGAGACTGGGAACTGACCCACAACTGAGAGGGCAGCAGACAGGGGAGTCATCAGTTGCTGGGGAGCCAGGACAGGAGGAGAGGAGGTCCTGGGCTCCCCCAGTATTACAGCAAGTGGTGCACAGAATGTGAAAGGGGAGAGCGCCAGTGCAGAGAGGGCCTCCTGGCATCAAAGGGGGAGCACCTACAATGAAAGAGCCCACAGAGCCTGAGTGTAGAAGAGAAATAGTCCCTGTGAGAGAAGAGAAAGTGCTGACCAGAGGCAGCAAGGCTGCATAGTACTGCATGGAGGCAGTGTGTGAGATTCCTGGAGGGGCAGAGAGGACACAGAGAGAGTGTTTTACAGCCCAAAAGATACTGTCTGCCCATTTCTTCAGATGTTCCCTATTGCGCACAGTATTGACCACCATATAAGAAAGAAAATACTCTCAAGCACAGGGGAGACATAAGGGTTGCATAAAAAAGCACATAGGACACCCAAGTTACAAAGATTTGTTTGAGTGGACCCCATAAAAAAAACAATGGAGTGGCAGAATGACTAAGAGTGACACTGAAAGTGACACTGATAGCATAGAACTTTTTTTTTTTAAGTGACTTAACATTGAAATCTCAATTGGCACAAGTGTTAAAAAGGCATCTAAAATGTATTTCACATCATCATAATCCCTAAGGCTTCTGGGGGCCTGGGCAGCCCTAGGCCGCCAGCCATTCACTTTAACCTTCCTTCCTGAAAAATAGCTAACAAAAAGATAAACATAGAAAGGAAGTAACTTGAGAGTTGGATGTGTGTGGGAAAATTGATTGCTTCCCACCCGAGATCCGATTACTGTAGGTGTGTCAGACAAGGACAAAGACCCTGAATCGATATCCAGGCAAGGACAAAACCCCTCTTTTGTGCAGCCAGGCTGTTTAAAGAATGTTTCATTGGACTATGTTGAATTAAAACAAGACGGAAACAAATATTATATTAATTATTAAGGAAATATTTTTTTCTTATTTTTTTACTCCCATAAGCAACAATTTCTTATAAAATCAAGGGACCTATTTATCAATCTTTTTTTTTTTTACTAAAATAATCAGTGGTTGAAGTGGGGCGGTATACAGCCGTATGACATACTGCCACTTCCCACCACCAGCACATCATTGCCGGGGTAGAGAATATACCATCCCTGGGATCGAGTATGGGTTCACAGCACTGGAACAGCAGTGGCAATGTGTGGAGATGTGTTTCACTGGGGACACATCTCGATCGGTGGCGTTGCTGGGACAGAGTTGGGAGCATCGGGTCCAGGCTACACTGCAGTTTAAAGTTAGAACAGGCTGGCTGCCAGTCCTGGCTCACGGACCAGCTGCCAATCAAAAGAAGGGACGTCTTTTTTAATGTGGCAACAGCCACGAGCCAATCGTGGCTAGAGAACCGCCACCTAGTGAGAATCTGCCAAAAGGCAGCTTCTCATTGGCTGTTGGCCGGCACTGGATTTAAAAAGCCGCCTCTTATTTTGATTGGCAGTCGGTCTGGTGATTGGCTGGCGGCCGGTGCTAAATTTATACTGAAGTGCAGCCAGGACCCGATGCTCCCGGCTCCATCCCAGCGCAGATAGAGAGAGGGGAGGGGATGATAGAGGGAATCAGTTAGAGTGAGGGGGCAGGGGGTGGCAGAGGGAATCAGAGAGAGTGGAGGGTGTGAGAGAGGGAATCTGCTAGAGAGCGGGGTAGTGGGTGACAGCGGGAATCAGAGAGAGAGGGGTAGAGGGTGAGAGAGGTAAACAGGCAGTTAGTGGTGCAGGGGATAAAACCACTTTCACACAGGAAAACCTCAATAACCCAGGTTTTACCCAGTATTTGATGCACAGGTTTTTTTGCCGGTCCTAGCCTGTGCCCCCCTTCACACAAAAAAGCAAATTCCCGGGTCAAACATTTGAACCGGCTAATTTGCAGATTAACCTGGGTATTTCTTCTGTGTGAAAGGATCAACCCAGGTTGTAATTCCTGGGACTGGTAAAAACCAGTGTCAAAGTCCCAGAAATTTTGACCCGGGTTGACTGTTTCACACAGAAAAAGGACCCGTGTTGATCCGCAATTACCGGGTCCAAATGCTTGACCCGGGAATTTGTTTTTCTGTTTTAAAGAGGTATTAGTAAGAGGGGCAGGGGGTGAAAGAGGGAAGCAGGCAGTGAGAAGTGTGGCAGGTTAGAGAGGGAAGTGAGAGGTGCAGGGGGTGAGATGGAAGCAGGGGCTGAAAGGCTAGCAGGGAGTGAGAGGAGTAGGGGGTAAGTAGAGAGAGAGATGCAGTTGATCAGACACAAAGGAGAGTATAAAGGGAGAAAGAGGGTTACCTAGGATGAAGATATGGTCAAATGAGGAGAGTGACAGACAAAGGAAACCTAAGAGAAAGCTGAAGGGACACATGGAAGACATAAAGGTGCATACACACAGGACGATCTGTACCACTAACATGAAAGATATCTTTGAAAGATATCTTTCAAAGATCTTTCAATGAGATCTTTGAAAGTTATCTTTCAGTGAGTCATCCTGCCACATCTCTGAACATGCAAAGTTGACGATATCGTCCAGATTGGCCTGCATGTACGGACGGTCATAGATATCGTTATCATTCATGCGGGAACGCGCATCGTTGGTCGTTCACTGAATAAAAATTAACGATATGAATGATATATTGTTGAACGACATCATTATCGTTCATATTGTAACGATATATCTGTCCGTGTGTACGCACCTTTAGGGTGGTGAGCAAACTTGTTCAACATATCCTACTACATAGTGCAACTAAAATTAAACACATATTATCAAAATCTCTAAAGCTTCGCAGAGGAATCAAATTTCCATACCCCCACCTCTACATTCCCACTTTGGGCACTGAAAATAATGTGAAAACTGCCTTTTCACATTATTTTAGTATCACTTAAATGTATCAAAGGGCTTTTGGAGCAGTAAAAAACCCCAAAAAACAGTAAGCCCTTAAATCATATTATTTTAGTAAGCAGGTCGCATTTCACTTACTTGTAATGGGAAATGCGATCTGTTTCAAATTTACTAAGAGAAATTGTAAAAAAAATACTGGGAGGGAGACCTGCGATAATTACGCAATCTGGCTTCTTTGGTCAGCCATGAGTGTCTGAGCACAGTAAAAAAAAAAACAAACACTCCTCTCTGTTCAGGTGATCGGTGACCCGGTGAGCTCCTCAGTGACCCAGTCATCTGATCGGTAATCTGAGATTCTGTGAAGGCCCAGCAGCATCTTCAGTTTACTGCAGTGGTCAGATGACCTCCATGCACAGCCATCAGATGACCAGATAACATCGGAGCTCACTGATCACCTGAACGTAGGTAAGTGTAAGCTGATGGGGAAGGGTGTGTGTATGAGAGCCGGCGGCACATGCGCAAGCTGTCTCAGGGTAATTTTTTTTTTGCGAAAAATACCCTGAGAAGTATGGGGAGAGGATTCGTATGGACAGTTTTCTTGTAAGCTCTGTCCATGCATGCAATATTTGATATACAGTATCCTTGCAATGTATTCAAATATTGCAATGCTTATTTGGGTGAATATATCCCATCCCATCCTCATCTGAGAAGCGGATTGTAATAAATCTGGTGGCAATATTTTATTATTTATTTTAATAGGCACTATATATATATATATATATATATATATATATATATATATATATATATACACACACACACAGTCAGGTCCATAAATATTGGGACATTGACAGAATTTTCAGATTTTGGCCTCTATTCACCACCACAATGGTTTTGAAATGAAACAAACAAGATGTGCTTTAACTGCAGACTTTCAGATTTAATTTGAGGGTAATTACATCCAAATCGGGTGAACGGTGTAAGAATTACAACAGTTTCAATATGTGCCTCCCACTTTTTAAGGGGCCAAAAGTAATGGGACTATCAAGTCAAAAGTTATTTCATGGACAGGTGTGGGCTATTCCCTCGTTATTTCATTATCAATTAAGCAGGTAAAAGGTCTGGAGTTGATTCTAGGTGTGACATTTGCATTTGGAATCTGTTGCTGTCAACTCTCAATATGAGTTCCAAAGAGCTGTCACTATCAGTGAAGCAAGCCATCATTAGGCTGAAAAATCAAAACAAACCCATCAGAGAGATAGCAAAAACATTAGGTGTGGGCAAATCAACTGTTTGGAACATTCTTAAAAAGAAAGAACGCACCGGAGAGCTCAGCAACACCAAAAGACCCGGAAGACCACAGAAAACAACTGTGGTGGATGACAAAATAATTATTTCCCTGGTGAAGAAAAACCCCTTCACAACAGTTGGCCAAATCATGAACACTCTCCAGGAGGTGTTAGTATATGTGTCAAAGTCAACAATCAAGAGAAGAATTCACAAGAGTGAATATAGAGGGTTCACCACAAGATGCAAACCATTGGTGAGCCACAAAAAAGGAAGACCAGATTAGAGCTTGCCAAACAACATCTAAAAAAGCCATTACAGTTCTGGAACAACATCCTATGGACAGATGAGACAAAGATCAACTTGTACCAGAGTGATGGGAAGAGAAGAGAAGGAAAGGAACTGCTCATGATCCAAAACATACCACCTCATCAATGAAGCATGGTGGTGGTAGTGTCATGGCGTGGGCATGTATGGCTGCCAATGGAACTGGTTCCCTTGTATTTATTGATGATGTGACTGCTGACAAAAGCAGCAGAATGAATTCTGAAGTGTTTCGGGCAATATTATATGCTCATATTCAGTCAAATGCTTCAGAACTCATTGGACGGTGCTTCACAGTGCAGATGGACAATGACCCGAAGCATACTGCAAAAGCAACCAAAGAGTTTTTTAAGGGTAAAAAGTGGAATGTTATGCAATGGCCAAGTCAATCCCCTGACCTGAATCCGATTGAGCATGCATTTCACTTAATGAAGACAAAACTGAAGGGAAAATGCCCCAAGAACAAGTAGGAACTGAAGACATTTGCAGTAGAGGCCTGGCAGAGCATCACCAGGGATGAAACCCAGCGTCTGGTGATGTCTATGCGTTCCAGACTTCAGGCTGTAATTACCTGCAAAGGATTTGCAACAAAGTATTAAAAAGTGAAAGTTAGATTTAGGATTGTTTAGTTTGTCCCATTACTTTTGGCCCCTTAAAAAGTGGGAGGCACATATAGAAACCGTTGTAATTCCTACACCGTTCACCTGATTTGGATGTAATTACCCTCAAATTAAATCTGAAAGTCTGCAGTTAAATCACATCTTGTTTGTTTCATTTCAAAGCCATTGTGGTGGTGAGTAGAGGCCAAAATATGAAAATTCTGTCAATGTCCCAATATTTATGGACCTGACTGTAAATATATATTTTTTTTTTTTACAAAATAACAATTTTACAATAATTTTATTTTGTAATTAAAAAATGTATTGGGGTACCAAACAATATTATTAATTACGTAAAATGTCAGAGGAAAAGAAGGGGGGGAAGGGAAAGTGGGGATATTTTTTCACTAGTAGTTTCTATTAACATAATTATCCACAGTAACAATAATAGTTGAACCTAATTATCTAGGTAAAGAATAAATGTAAAAGGTGTGGAGGTGCTCTCTTTTTTGAGGGCACGCTTAAGTAATAGGTTTAATTTAATACATAACTTTTAATTTCATATTCCTTAAAAAATTCAAAGGTATAAAAGTAGCACACACACAGCACACACTCAGACAAACATAGACTCTGTATGAGTCTGTGAATATAAATCAATAAATCACTCTAAGAATATGGATAAGTTATAGCCAGGATAAAGATTTGTTTTTTTTTAGCATACTTGTAACCATATTCATACATGGAGCATATAATCTTCAATATTAAGCAGGTGAAAATATTTTGTCTCTTTATTCTCTCTATGGGCTCTATTTACTACAATCCGCTATTTGAATGCATATTGTAGTGTGATATTACCGACTGAATTTGCATTGCGAATAAGTGAGTGTATGCTGTATGTGTGCTACTTGTATATCTTTGAATATTATTAATTAAAAAGGCACAATTTTCTTTATTATTAAACTAGCTCCCACAGCCCATGGATACCAGGAAGGGCCCAATATTATTCAGACAGCTGGCAATGTGTGGGTTTTAAAGTCTCGACACATTGCTATCAGTTTATGTTTTTACCTTATTTATTTGTTAACAGTTTCTTATATAGCGCAGCATATTCCGTTGCGTTAATAGAACAAAACTGGGTAATAACAGACAGATATAAAGATAGGAAGGCCCTGCTCGCAAGCTTACAATCTATAGGGAAACAGGCATTGATACACAAGGATAGGTGCTATATATTGCATTTTGGTCCTGCCAGAATGCACAGTTTCTTGGTTGGCTGCATGATCCAGTCACACAGGAATGTCGACCAAATGTCATGAGGATGTGAGAGAAAGACGATGTGTGAGATTGTGTGTGGACTTTAATAGGGGATGTAATTAGATATGGAAGCTATGAAGGTTATGTTGGAGGTTCTGAAATATGATAAGCTTGCCTGAAGAGGAGAGTTTTCAGGGAACGCTTGAAGGATTGGAGACTAGAGGAAAGTCTTATTGTGCGAGGTAGTTCATTCCATAGAGTGGGTGCAGTGTGAAGAAAGTCCTATAACCGTGAATGGGAGCAAGTAATGCATGGGGATGAGAGACGCAGATCTTGTGCTGAGCGGAGAGGTCGGGCTGGGAGATATTTTGAGATAAGTGAAGAGATGTATGTTGGTGTGGTTTGGTTAATAGCCTTATGTGCAAGTGAAAGTATTTTGTATTGAATACGGTTGAAAACCGGCAACCAATGGAGGGACTGACAGAGCGGGGCAGCAGAAGAAGAATGTTTCGCAAGGAAAATAAGCCTTGCAGCTGCATTCATAATGGATTGTAATGGTGATAGCCTGTTTTTGGGAAGACCAGTAAGGAGGCTATTGCAATAGTCAATGTGGGAAATAATAAGTGCATGGATTAGAGTTTTTGCAGTGTCTTGTGTGAGATATGGTCGAATTTTTTATATGTTTTTTAAATGTAACATGATTTTGAGACAGATTGAATGTGGGGAACAAAGGACAGTTCAGAGTCAAGGATGACACCAAGGCAGTGAGCTTGTGGGGCGGGGTGGATGGTCGAGGTATCAACAGTGATAGAGAGATCAGGTTGGTAACTGTTATTGGCCGGTGGAAATATAATTAATTCTGTTTTAGAAATATTAAGTTTCAGGTGGCGAGATGACATCCAAGATGAAATGGCAGAAAGACATTCAGTGACACGGACCAATACAGATGGAGATAAATCTGGAGAGGATAGGTAGATTTGAGTATCATCCGCATACAGATGGTACTGAAATCCAAAAGAGCTGATTAGTTTGCCAAGAGAGGTGGTATATATTGAGAATAGCAGAGGACCTAAGACAGAGCCTTGCGATATTCCAACTGATAGAGGTAGCGAAGAGGAGGCAGAATCAGAAAAACAAACAGTAAAAGAGCGATCAGATAGGTAGGAAGAAAACCAAGAAAGAGCTGTGTCCTTAAGACCTAGGGATTGCACTGTTTGTATGAGAAGAGAGTGGTCAACAGTGTCAAAAGCAGCAGAGAGATCTAGAAGAATTAGAATTAGGAGTGAGTAATGGCCTTTAGCCTTGGCAGTGACAAGATCATTTACTACCTTAGTCAGTGCTGTCTCTGTGGAGTGTTGGGAACGAAAGCCGGGGGTCCAATAAGTTGTGTGAGTTAAGAAAGTGTGTGAGGCGGGTGTAGACAAGTCTCTCAAGTAGCTTGGAGGGGCATGGGAGCTGGGAGATAGGACGGTAATTTGAGAGAGTATTAGGGTCCGAATTTTGTTTTTTCAGAATGGGAGTAATCACTGCGTGCTTGAACAGTGATAGAAAGTTGCCAGTAGAGAGAGAGAGATTACAGATTTTAGTTAGGGTTGGGATAAGCACAGGAGACAGAGCTTTACTGATTTGTGAGGGTATAGGATCTAGAGGAGAGGTAATAGAGTAGGAGGATGAGAAGAGTGTAGATACTTCATCTTCGTTTGTGAGATCAAATGAAGAGAATGTGCCAGAGGGTTCAGGTAGTGAATTGAGCAGGTCACTAGCTGAGGAAGAGCCTACCATTTCATTTCGGATCTTACCAATCTTGTCCCTAAAATAGGAAGCAAGATCTTGTGCACAGATAGTAGCAGGTGGTTTGGGTGATGGAGGGGGAAGAAGCAGTTTAAATGTGTTAAAAAGTCGCTTGGGGTTAGAAGCTTGAGCAGAGATTGGAAATATGTTTGTTTGGCAGTGTCCAGAGCAGTACGATAAGAGTTGTAGATAGTCTTATATGTGAGGAAGTCACTTGGAGTATGAGACTTTCGCCACTGACGTTCAACTTTACGCGAGAGTTTTTGTAGATGCCTTAAGCTAGAATGCAACGGTTGACGTCTAACTCTACATGGTGTGTGATGGATAGCTGGAGCTACTTCATCGAGGGCTTTTTCTAGAATCTGGTTTAAGTGTGATGCAGCAGTCTCAGGAGAAGTGAATGTAGAAATTGGTGAAAGTTGTTGTTGTAGAAAGGTAGATAGTTGTTGAAGGTTAATGGCATTAATATTTCTACGGGGTTTAGGTTTGGTTGATTTCAGTGGTGTTGATGTAATGGAGGAGAGTGTGCAGGTGATAAGGTTGTGATCTGAGAGAGGGAAAGGAGCATTAGTGAAATCAGAAACTGAGCATAGTCTGGTGAATACAAGATCAAGACAGTGGCCCTCCTGATGAGTAGAGGAGTCAGTCCATTGGCAGAGGCCAAGAGAGGATGTTAAAGAGAGTAGTTTCGAGGCATGAGGAGATTGTGGACTGTCAATGGGGATATTGAAATCACCCATAATGATGGTGGAGATGTCTGAGGTTAGAAAGTGAGGGAGCCAGGCAGAAAAGTGTTCCAGAAATTGTTGAGGTGGCCCATGTGGGCGATAGATAACAGCAACTTGCAGAGAGAAAGGGGTGAAAGTCCTGATAGAATGTACTTCAAATGATGTAAATGTGAGTGAAGGTACCTGTGGGAGAACTGTGTATGTGAAAGATTGGGAGAGTAATATTCCTACCCCACCTCCTTTACAATTACCAGGCCTGGAGGTGTGTGAGAAGTGTAGGTTACCATGTGAAAGTGCAGCAGGGGAGACAGTATCTGATTGTGTAAGCCATGTTTCTGTTATTGCCAGAAGGTTGAGGTTGGTTGAAATAAAGAGGTCGTGGATGGATGTTAGCTTATGGCAGACAGAGCGTGCATTCTATAAGGCACATTTTAGTGATTTGGATGGTGAAGGGAGACACGCAATGTTTATGAGGTTAGCTGGATTTATAGTTTGTTGTGGGTGTGGAATGTGGGTTGGGCCTGGATTTGGTGATATGTCACCAGCTAATAGAAGCAGCAGGAGAGAGATATAAATATAATTGTTGGATTTATCCGAAAGATTTTTATGGCGACAGGTTGTAAATGTTATTGTCAGTGTGTATAGATAAGCTAAAAGCTCATGTGTGTTCATAAGTGGAGAGTAGTTTAATGAGGTAGCAATATGTACAGAAGGGTGAGCTGCAGGAAGAGTAAAGGATGTAGTAGCCTTAGAGATGATTCCATGGAGTGAGATTATAAAAATAAGTTTTTGATACATTGTCTTTTTTGTATTTGGAAAAAATAAAATTTTCTAAGTAATGGGTTTGTAATTACCTGGTCTTCAATGTTGTTCAATGTTTTTCAACAGTTATTTAACTGTTCAGAAAGCATACTTGATTTTAACCACTTAATGCATAACCACATCAAGCTGCTGCCCTCAGCAAGCTGCCCTAAGACTGAATGTTAAGAAATAGTATGCCTGGTTAAGACACTAGCTTACATCTGAGCCAATTGGTCAGCTGGTTGAAATGCAGATTGATCAGTTGACATATATTGCACTAAGTTTACGTAAACAGGCAGTATGGTACTATAAACTATGCTTCAGTGATCCCCATCCAAACACAGGTCATGACTATGGCTAGCAAGTCAAAAAAGATTCTCAGACATTTAAACAATACCAATTACAAACATGTACAAAATTAAACACATACTTTAAATTCACAGCTAATTTTTCATTAATGCAACTATAGATTAGGAGTTGTGGTTTGCAGGATGTCAAATAATATCACATACATTGCCTAGACAGCTGATGGTGCATGGGGGTTAATGCAGGCTCTGGCAGTTGTACTTAGCAAGGACAATCACATACATTCACCTTCAAAATCACTGGATAATACTTCTGGCAACTAATAAAAAAAAATAGATATGATCCAAATGATTCTGATGCCCTCATGTGGTCAAATGTATTAAAGTGTGTAAGAAGCATAGTTAAATTTACAGCAATAAAATCTAAACTTTTCCCCAGAGCTCTGTGATAAAAAAAAAAAAAATCTAAATCATAATAATACTACTGCATATAAACAATTACAAGTATTGGACGACTTTCAATCAATGTAATCTTCTGTGCACCTGTAAAAAAATAAATAAAAAATACAAAAGTCCGTTGACAATGAAATGTAAAGTATCCACTAACAAATGGATTATGCACGTTTTTTACTGAATTCTGCGTCTAATAGGGTCCATTCTGTACATCTACAGTCCCGGTTCCCCTCTCTGCCGATCTCCACAGATCGGTGACCCCTGACGATTGGCAATCTGTCGGCGGATCAGGAAAATTCAACATGTAAAAAATCCCTGAATCGCTGATTCTGACCATTTTCAGGTTGGGATCGGGGAATCAAGATTTTTAAACATGCTGAATGTGCCCAATTCCCAGACCCCTGTAGCGTAGAATAGTTGTAGTAATAAAGCTGTAGAAAATTATGAATTCCTATGCCAACACAGATTTACATACATACATACATACATGCAAACATACATACAGTACATACCTACCTACCTTAGGGTACTCTAACTGATTGAGGAAGTGGGGAGGAGGTGTATCCATGGAAGTGAACACTAAAGGAGCAGTTTAATAAGTAGGATAAGAACCAGGATAGGACTGTGTGTTGAAGAGCTAGGGTATGTAGTATTTGTGTAAGAAGAGTGTGATTGAGTGTGTCAATTGCAGCAGGGAGATCCAGGAGAATTAAAAGTGTTCAATAACTTATAGATTTAGAGGTAATCAAATAACTGGTCATCTTAGTGAAGTCTATGTGAGTGCTGTGAAAGAAAGCCTAACTGGGTGCCCCAATAACATAAAATAGTTCTCTTAGAGAGTGTAACAGCACAAAAGGGACTCACCTAGCAAAACCTTTAAGGGCAACACGTGAAAGCATGTCGTGACCAAACAATGTGGTAAACATCAATACAGGACCAATTCTACAATAATGGTGAACGGGAATGCAAAGTGGGCTTAAATGTTATTTTCAATATCCTGGCACCATGCCATTGCCAGAGAGCCGTAATACCTCATCAGCTCTGTCCCGTATTAGAACACACAATTCAACACATAAGTCCTCCTTTAAAAACCAGTCCGGCTGCCATGTTGGTGTGGCTTCAGCAGTTTTAGATAAGGTTCCCACGGTGCATTCAATACCTGTATATAATTTGGTGTACACTAAGAGGGGTATTCAATATGAAAGGTATGGGTAGAAGGTGCCAGAGGCACACATGGGTAGGGGCAGGGCTGCCATCAGGAATTGTGGGGCCCGGGACTAACAAAATAGGCAGGGTCCCCCCCATCCCCCACTCAAGCCTCCCTTCCCCTGCCCCCCCTCCCATATCTCCTCTTCCCACACTGGCTGGTAGAAAGTTACCAAATAACAAAACAGCCACCTAGCCAGTCCCACTCCCCACATCTGCAACATCTGACATGCTGCAATATTGCAGAAAGAATCACTCACCTTACCATAACCTCGCTCCTTCTTCTGTTCTGGCTGCTCCGGCTCTTCAGTCCTCACACCACACACTGCGCAACTCCTCTCTCAATCAGTGGCGCGACATCATGATGTCACAACGCGCCGGCTCACAAGCAAAACTTTATTGCTGCTTAGGTACTGTAAGAGGCAGAGTGGGAGGTCGGCTGGGTACTTCTTGTATAGTGGTGATGGTTAGTAGTGAGTGGCTCTCTGTTAGGAGCGGGCCCCTGGCTGGGCCTGTCACTCACTATTGAGGCGATAGGAGTGGGCAGGCAGTCACTGTTGTGCAGCAGCAGGGGGCTGGTAGCAGACGGGCCCCCTTATGTCCAGGCCCAGGAGTCCAGGCCCGGCAGTCCCCCCGATTGCAGCCCTGGGTAGGGGAGTTAGAGGCATACATGGGTACGGGGGGATCTGAGGCACACATGGGCAGGGAGGGGTACAGAGGCAGACATGGGGAGGGGGTCAGAGGTCATCACAATGATGTTAGCCCTAAACATAGTACTATGCAACGGGATGTAGTCAGCAGGGCCCGCTCCAGGGGTCGGAGCACACTGTGCCGACCCTTAACAGGGTGCCTTTACACGAAGCCGCGCGTGACCAAAATTGGGGCATGGCCTAATTACTATAGGCCACGCCCCCTCCGTGACGTTATTTGGAGGGGTGCCCGCGTGGCATGCCTCCAAATAACTTCAGGCTGGGTGTTAACCCAGCCCTCTCCCGTCAGTAAATGGCTGCCGCACGCATGCACTCACACTCTGAGGTCCGGCGCCGCCACACAGCTGCGGCGGTGGGGGTCCCCAACCTCTCGATTTGACCACCCACGGGCCCCTTTGGCCCACGGGTGGAACAGTGGGACAGTACTGTGCGACCGCACTGGTCGGACACAACCAGAGCCGGCCCTGGTAGTCAGAATATCGTCGCCCCCGGGAAGCCGACTTAGAACTAAAGACAGGCATCTAAATTCAGACGCCTATCTTTAGCCCAACAACAGAATCCTGACAAATGGCTTCCCGAACGAAGGTAAGTGGGGACAGGGTTAGCTTTAGCTCCAGGGGGTAGGGTTAGGTTTAGACACCCCCAGGGGGAATTAGGGTTAGGCACCCCTTGGGGAGGGTTACGGTTAGGCTACGGGAAGGGGGGTTAGGGTTAGGTGCCACCGGGAGGTTAGGGTTAGGCACTCCCCAGGGAGGGTTAGGTTTAGACACCCTCAGGGGACAGGGTTAAGCACCATCTCGGGAGTTTTAGGATTAGGCACCCCTAAGGGAAGGTTAGGGTTAGGGAGGAGAGGGATAGGGTACTTACCTTAGCCGTCAGGATTCTGCTTGTTTGTGCTTCCAGTGTCAGCATTTCACCCGGTGGGATTTCATACCCGACCCCTATGCAACAAATATCAAATTAAAAATAAAACATTTTAGGCTGTTCCGACTGAAAACTAGTCCTGACTGTAATGAACTCTGAATTATTCGGTTGTAGTCTTCACTGGAGAAAATAGAACCGAAGATAATTGGCACTAGCACAACATGGTCAACCGCTAGTAAAGGGAATCTTAATATTATTTGCCGATGCTTGGCACAATTTCTCAGGGTGACTTCAGATGGATAACTCGAGCTAATAGTAGCTCTTTTAGGAGACTGTGGTGAGAGCAGGATGACGGGCATGTTGAAAAATAAAGAGTGAAGGTGAGTGAGTACACAAGGAACGACGTGTATCAGCCGATGTGACCCACGATCCCAGGTCCGACATATCGGGCGGTCCCTACACACAGGGAGATCCGGTGCTCGACCACCCGATATGTTGGCCTCCTCCGCAAAGCACTCCATAGGATCGTCAGCCGCATCGCCTGATCTTTCTGCATGTACAAAAGATCAAGCAATGCGGTTGACAACCCCACGGGAGCGCGCAATGCATGATATGGTGTATACACACAGAACGATATTGCTGATTTACCATTCCTATGCGTTGGATCGTTAGCAATATTGTTCCGTGTGTAGGGGGCTTAATCCTCTTGCCAGCATTAAGAATATACTGTATATTACTGTGTGTGGTATCTTTATTATGTAATGCAATCTTTTACTGGTGTTAAATGTTACCAGGTGGACTCACAGACAGAGTTTTCTTATTATTGCACTGCGTGCATGATATACAGTATACCATTTATTGCAGGAAGTCACATTTAAATTAGCCCTGCCTGGGCCAAGGAGAGCGGTGTTGTTAGCTGGCCAGCATATTAGACTGTTATCTTGGCTCAGCAGTCTATTTCTGTCTGTGTAAAATATAGGGTGGTAATATGCCCAGTGATGCAAGTCACTGTTGAATGACCAATTACTGTATATTCGCTATAAATGACTGTATATTGAGTTTGAATCACAATATAGCCAATTTAGCAGTACGGTCTGAATTAAGACGCACGTACTGAGGCTCCATCTACCTCCGCTGGGCCACAACATCAGTAATTGTGCTGGTGATTTTGGTGGGTCACGGCTGAGCTTAGCTGGCAGCAATACTGCAAGCTGGACTGCACCGGATGTTCGGAGATCTCAGGCAAGGTGATTCCTCGCGCACGGCAGTCCTTGCTTTTGGTGTCAGAGATGCACCAGAAGCCACTGCTGTCAGGGTCCCTGGTCAAGAGCCATCTTGGGTTTCCTCTTTGTCCCAGGTTATGATGAGGGATGTGCTCCCACAATGCCTCCTAGGATGGGGTGTCCACAGTATGCTAGGTTTGCACCTCCTATGCATCCTTCATGGAAGGATGTTTATGGCCATTCTAGTCAGAATATGCCACCATCTAATGTTGATAACAGACCAGTAGCGACCAAAGCACCTAAGCGCAAGTTATCTTTTTATCAGTCTGCCCAACTTATGGATCAGATGCAGCAGCAGGGGAATCAGATGATGCACAGGGTTCCTCTCCAGGATCTAGTTCTGGGGAGGATCATCCATCCAGGGTGGATGTTCCTTCTTTGGTGAGAGCAGTTAAATCAGTCCTAGATATTCAGGATGATGAACCAGCTCATAGTAAGAAGGCTCCAATGTTTAATCACCACCGGAAGGTGGCCAAAACTGAGTTCCCTGTATCTGAACAGCTTAGAGCTTATCGAGGAGGCATGGGGTAACCCTGATAAACAATTTTATTTAAATAAAATAACATCATTGCATCCGTTCCCACCTTCTATATGTACTAAGTGGGAGGTACCTCCTACTGTGGATGCTCATGTAACACATTTAATCATAAATGCTACATTGCCTAGTCCATCAGCATCTTCGCTGAAGGATTCCACAGATAAAAAGATTGAAGCCGGTCTTAAAGCAATATTTTCATCATCTGGAGCAGTTGCTCATCCAGCTGTGGCTGGAGCCTGAGTAGCCTAAACTGTTAAAGAATGGATAGGGGCATTGGAAGATGCGCTACCAAATGCTACCAGAGAACAGATGATGAATACCTCCGACATACCGGAAGCAGCTTCCCAACTGTGAGGGGCTGCAGTGGATGCTAGAATTTAGCTTCTAGTGCATCAGCAGCATGAATAGTAGCATGCAGGGCCCTTTGGTTAAGATCTTGGAAAGCTGATACAGGACCAAAGAGGGCGCTGAAAGTCTTACCTTTCTATGGAAAGGTACTTTTTGGAGCAGAGTTGGATATTATCATATCTACTCTGGCGGCTTCAAAATCTGCAGGTCTGCCATCTAAGTCAAATACTAAATCTAGGCAGGATTCTTTTCACTCCTTCCGTCCTCAGGGACGAGCAAAGGAACAGTCTTCCTCTAGGCAAACTAGTTTCCGCAAATCTAACCTATAAACTAAGAGATCTGGCTAGGCAAGAAGTCTAGCTTCTTAACCGGACAATAAGCCCTCGGCCTGATGGAGCGGGCCTCCTCCTTGGGGTTCCCAAGGTGGAAGGCAGACTTTTTCAGTTTGCAAATTGTTGGCGTCAAACAATAACAGATGGCTGGGTCCGAGAAGTGGTCTCTCAAGGGTATGCCATCTCTTTCAGGAGACATCCCCCCATCAGAAGTTTTTTTGCACAGATCCTCCATCAGATACAGACAAGGCCTTAGCTTTTCATGGAGCCCTTTGCTCCCTGGTACAAGCAGGGGTAATAGTCCCAAGTTCCTGTGTCTCAGCAGGGAAAGGGTTATTATTCCAATCTGTTTCTGGTTCAGAAACCGAATGGGGCTTTTCGCCCTATACTAAATCTAAAAACCCTCAACAGGTTTATCCATGTACCCAAGTTTCGTATGGAAAAACTGTGGTCGATTATTTTGGTAATGGAGCCGGGGAATTACATGGTTTCCCTGGACATTCAGGATGCATATCTGCATGCTCCTATTATACCATCCCACCAACAATTCTTACGGTTTGCTGTTCTTCAGCAACATTACCAATTACAGGCTCTAACCTTTGGCCTATCTATGGCTCCCCGGGTATTTACCAAAATAATGGCAGTCATGACGGCTTATCTCAAGCATCAGGGAGTCCGAATTCTGCCATATTTGGATGAGCTTCTGATATTGGCGCAGACTCCGGTTATGTTACAAAACCATTTTCAAAATGACCATAGCCTGCCTACAAAGGCACAGCTGGATAATCAATTGGAAGAAATAGTTACTTTCTCCAACACAGCAGATGGTAAATCTATGAGCATTTCTGGATTTTCGGGCACAAAGGTTGTTTCTGCCAGAGGAAAAGATTGTGGATCTATCGTTGTGAATAGCAAAGGGTATCCATTCTGTTAGCAATGCAGATCCTGGGATCAATGGTATCTACATGGTGGGGTATGCTTAATTCCATTCCAGGAATCTATAAAGATTCTCTCCAGGTGGAACGGACAGCATCATCTGATAAGGTCTCAGAGGAACCTTCTCACTCAAGGTTCATCCCTCCCTCCTGTGGTGGCTGAGAATCATCTAAACAAAGGGCACCTGTACTGAATTCCAAATTGGGAGCTTCTCACCATGGACGACAGTCTTGGCGGATGGGGGGCAGTGACAGGTTGTTACACCTTTCAGGGAAGATGGACAAATCAGGAAAGTCATCTGCCAATAAACATTCTGGAACTATGAGCAGTATACAGAGCTCTTGTCATGGCACAGGACCTGCTCCAGGGTAGGCCAGTCCAGATCCAGTGCAACTACAGTGGCCTACCTCAATCATCAGGGAGACACAAGAAATTATGCAGCCATGAAAGAAGTGACAAAGGTTCTGATTTGGGCAGAACATTATCTTCTGGCCATATTGGCAATATTCATCCTCCGAGTACTCAATTGGGAAGCAGACTTCCTAAGTCACCAGGACATACACGCCGGAGAGTGGTCTATCCAACCGGGAGTGTTTCAGCTCCTGGTAAACAAATGAGGTCTACCATAGATCTCCTGGCCTCATGCCACACCCACAAGGTCTCCAGGTACGGATCCAGGTCCAGAGACCCATCAGCAGCCTTCGTGGTCGCACTGGCAGCAAGATGCGACTTCAAGCTGGTGTATCTCCTCCGATTTCTCTACTCCCAAGAGTTCTCAGAAAATTCAAGCAGGAGTGCGGAACGGTAATTCTGGTGGCTCCGTTTTTGGCCCAGATGTCATTGGTTCACCAACATAATCTGTCCATACCCTCTTCCTCTATGGCAGGATCTAACAACGCAGGGTCCCTGCCGACATCCGGACTTGCCTCATCTGGCTTTGATGGCCTGGCTCTTGAATCTTCCATCCCAGTTAAACATCCCGGAGGGCCCATCAATGCAGGGTACCTGCTGCAGCCTTAAGATTTGGTGGAGACCAAACGCCTACCCTCCAATAAACAGGTACTGAATCCAGGTGGAAAGCCATATTTTAAACTAGTGCAACTGAAGCTAAACTATCATGGGAACCAGACTGGAATTAATAGAGGGACCTCAGTCTACTTTGGGGCAGTAGTAATGAAGGGTTACTGGTTGTGTTGGGTTAGTTCAGGATTGTCTCAGTGATTGTCTTTTCAAGTATCTGCAGATCTGGTTACCTTGTCCCTTCACTGCTGTTTGAGTGACTGGTGTATCTCTGGAATCAAGATTAATTAGCATCTTTAGGGTAGGGTTATTTAGTAGACTTTGTTCTATAAACCCCTGTCTTTTCTTACTTGTGATTCCATATCATAATGCTCAACCCAATTAGGAACGATGGGGGCAAATTGCCGTACGAATGGCTTAGAAACGCCATCAACGGCACAGCAATTTGCCCCCCTCACCCTAGACTTGCACATTTTTGCTGGCACCGTAAGCGCGGCATAAAGCCACACATACTTGCAATGCCAGAACATCGCCCCCTAATTGGACTGGCCCCATAGATACCAGGTATCTCAACTTAAATATAAGACTGGCTTTGGGCAGACCAACTAGTGCTGAATGGGAAGTGGGTTGAACATATCAGTATCACCACACCAAGGACATCCTTCGTATAAGTAAATAAATGTTTCTGTATTTGCGGTCGTGATTATGTCGTTATCATTCAGATACGAATTGAAGTAATTTGTGAATTTATGGAGATTGATGCGGATTTGGACACATGCCCATTTGCTTAGCATAAAAGACACAAACTACTACTCTGCATGCTCACAAAAATTGTGAGGATGTACAGTAGATGATGCAGATTACATAATGAAACATATGCATCTTTAGTTTGTTTTATTTTAATGAATTGTTTTGCTATTGTCTTTCTGCAAGTAATATTAACCATCTTAATACAGGTTGAATCTCCCATATCCAAAATCCTTGGGACCAGGGGAATTTTGGATACCGGAATATTCCGTATTTTGGAATATTTGCAAACCATACTGAAATATCTTTGGAATGGGACCCAAATCTAAACACAGAAAGCATTTATGTTTTAAATACACCTTATACACACAGCCTGCAGGTAATTTTATACAATATTTTCAATAATTTTGTGGCTCAAACAAAGCTTGTATACATACATGAAATTCATTTATGTTTCATATGCACCTTATACACACAGCCTACAGTTAAATTTTATACAATATTTTTAATAATTGTGTGCCTTAAAGTTTGTGGACAATGAACCATCAAAAAGCAAAGGTTTCACTATCTCAGTCATTCATATTTGGATATGGGAGACTCAACCTGTATAAGCATTGCAACTTAATTATATTCACCTTAATTTAATAACATTCTGTTCTTGTGATCTTAAATGGAATCAATTTCAAGATTGGCTTGGTTTTTATAAATTTAAGGGAGTAATACAAATACAAAACTTATGCCCTAATTAATGCATAGCAATCACATGTACAAAGCATGTACCTTCTAGCAAATGAAGTCAAATAACAGGTCACAAGCACTGGATAAAATTCAAGTGCAAATATGTTGTTCACATGTATATATGCCAGATGCATTGAACTACTGGTCTGTAGACATTGTTGACCAATTACAAATATATGGAGAAAGCCCAGTAATCTACAAAGTGCAGCTTGTCTGCATATATTTAACTACAACTTCTCCAAACATCTACCGAGCACAGGCTTAGCAATGACCAATTGAGAATGATGTCAGAATGGGTAAAGGAGACACAGGGCCTGATTCAGAGCCGGACGCTATTTGCGCTCGCTCGGTCAGAAAAAGGGGCCAGCTACTTAAATTGAGCGCTCGTTCTTTGCGGTCTGTTGTCGCCTCTATGTCTGAACGAGTGAACGAAACATGCGCTCGCTATTTTGTAAAGACGCCCCCTTGCCGCTCGCATCATACGTCATCTCCGCTAGTTTTGTTAGATATGAGCTAGGCTAAATGATGGCTGTAGCTGCCCATGAGTAATCAGTATTACTAAGTGACACATATGCAATACAAAACATACAAGCAAAACATAAATTTAAGGTTGGTATTTATGTTATAAATATATTCGCAGTATTGTGTACAAAAAAAATCCCTGCTTGTTTATTATAAATATATACAAATGCATTTTTTCTCCCACTGGCCCGTCCGGCCATTAAAAGGTGTTGCTAGGCAAACATTTTGGAAAATGTTGGAGACCTTCATGCGTAAAGTTAGATTTTAGTAACCAAGCATGTTATTTTTTGGTTCATATATCCCCAATGTACATTCTGAAAGGTCCATCAATTTAATAACATATTTGTTCTTCCTCATGCAGGTCAGGGCTGCTCCAGCATCTGTTCACATGTCCTGCACAGCTCTGCTAGCTTTACTCGAGCATAGTCAATTCTGTTGAGTGCCATTGTGCCATCCTTGCGAGCACTATAGCTGGAACCTTCATGTGGCTGCCCTGTGGCCACCTGCATAGGTAGGTAAAATAGAATATCACAATAAAGACAAGCTAAATATATTAAATAAACGTAATCTCTGCACTATATTACTTTTTATTGCACTGAAGAATACAATAGAATACATTATAAATAGGATACAATTAATATAGGTCAGTATCAAGAAAGAGAAAAGTCTAGGAAACACAACAATGACAGAGCAATCTGTATGCTAGCATAGTGTACGGGACAACAGGTAGGTACATTACAAAGTAGGAGAAGATTCCCAGTGTGATCAATAGGCAATAAGTAATGGCCAGGTAACACTAATAGGAGACCCATCAAGAACCTAAGATATTATGACACAATATACAGGGCAACCCTAAAAATATACAACCAAGATTATTTATCACCAAAAGACAGTAACCATTAGCCTAGGACAATGGTTCTCAAACTCTGTCCTCGGGACCCCAAACAGTCTGTCAGAGGCTCCCAAACGCAGTCCTCATGGCTCCCCAATAGTTTAGGTTTCAGAGATATCCATGGTTGAGCACAGGTGACTTAATTAGTACCTCAGTAAATTTGATATACCCACCTGTGCTCCCTATACTCTATATCACAGGTTCTCAAACTCGGTCCTCAGGACCACAAACAGTGCATGTTTTCCAGGTCTCCTCAGAGAATAACATGCAAAATAATTAACCTTTTTAAAATGTGTCAGTTAGTAATGAATACAGCTGTGCACCTGGTAGGTGACCTGGAAAATGTGACCTGTGTGGGGTCCTGAGGACAGAGTTTGAGAACCTCTGCTCTATATTATGTGCATTTATTCACACATCTGAAGCCTGAGATTGCTTTAGTCTAGATTTGTAACCCTCCTCCACATATAAGTTTTTAAGCAGGGACCTATCATTTGACTGCACCAGG
This sequence comes from Taudactylus pleione, assembly GCA_031769625.1. Lineage (NCBI taxonomy): Eukaryota > Metazoa > Chordata > Amphibia > Anura > Myobatrachidae > Taudactylus > Taudactylus pleione. The sequence continues at coordinate 3,019,192 of JAUIMM010000470.1, forward strand.
TAACAGGCATAATACAAAGCAAGCCCTATTTATACAGTGTCAGTTTATTTGGGGTGAGCATTTGGGTGTGGGGCCCCCTGAGCTGTTCTGGCTGGACCTCTTCAGGGCATCACCACTTAATACACATAGTCACTTTGTATATCACTTTTCATGTTTGTTTATTATTCATGTATTTTTTCACATTTTTTACCTTTATTGCTATTTCCAACACTTATTAGCTACTTTTACACACCTGATAATTTATAACACTACGCTGTCTTTTGGGGTGCCCTGCGTCCCATAAGTGAACCCCAGAGTGTTAGGGACCTGCTCAATGAGGTGACATTGACGATGGTGGGCAGGCCCGTATCATTGGCCACTGATATGCTAACTACCTTAGAAATTATATTTAAGTACAAAATACATTTAAATGTGAACAGTAATGATCGCATAGAGAATCTGCAAACTACTTTACCTGTGTATAGAACTTTAAAATCTCAGCACAATAGCACCCTTTAGTACTATTAGGGTGTGCAAACTATAGCCCCTCCCTATACCCAAACAATCTGTGTCAGAGGTTCAGAAACGCAGTCTCAAGGCTTCCCAACAGTTAAAATTTGCAAGGGATATAGTCATTTACAGAATATTGTGATCTTAATTAAATTATCCTGATGCAAATATGAAAGTAATAGGGGTTTCTGTCATATTGTCCACTTCACCCATGACCATCATTCTCACGTTCAGAGATCATGAATATTCTTGGTTGACTTGATGCTTACTTATGTGAAAGACTTACAGGCCCATGTAAGTGTGAAATTATTACTCTACGACGATTTATCTTTAAGTACCAGGAACATTGCAATATAAACACTGTGCCATATTGTAAGAAAGGGTAGTAAGGTTTGAGGAGGATGGGAAAAAACAAATCATCTGCAAATGGCCCTCTTCTTACCTCCCTATCACGAATTGTTATACCACTGAAGTGAAGACGCAAGGTCAACAACCGAAGAAGGGTAGCTAAAAAAAGTTGGGCCTCTAGACATAGAAATAGACGGGTCATAGCCAAGACTGATAAAAAGTGACAAATTTGAGGTTGTGTAAATAAACAGAATAAATTAAGATAATCTGCGCAAAAGTCTAAGTCTCAAATATTAAAGATGCCCCATTCATTGCATGATGATTGGGTCATTCCATGCCAAATCATCAGCTTCCAACCCGACCGTCTCAGATTTTCATGAAATTTGGTAGGATGATAGACGGCATAAAGTAAAAGGTGAGTACACACTGTACGATTAAAATGGACGATAACGATCATATCGTTATCTTTCATATCGTGCATTTTTTGGTCCCTTCCAACCCACCAACGACCTGCGATGCACGGGCACGTATGGACGATATCGTCCATCGACTTTGCATGCAGGCCAACCTGGTCGATATTGACCAGGTTACTATAGGGATCCGCGATCGTTGATCGTTATAGTCGGTGAATTGGTGGTGTGCTGGATGACACCTGGGAGATCGTACAATGATATCGTTATGGTAAGCAGCCAAGGCCGGAGGAGGAGACGAAACAGAGAGAAGGAAGACTGGAACACACAAGAAACCATACTCACAGAAATGGGAGATGGAAAACCAGTGACCAGCCACACAGCCCATATGAAGCCAGGTGCGTCAGGGCGGGTGCCATGTGGACCCTATGGACTTTGTGTTATCTGTTTCTACAAAGTTCTTACCATATCTCTTGTTTTCTACTTCAGGGTCCACAGGGTTGACCTTGGGGATGTCCCAAAGCAGTTCAACTAAGGGCGGGAATGCTCCTGTGCAGAAAGGAGAACCCTGTGCCCGAAGGATGCATCCTGAGAGGCAAAAAGGTGTCAAACGCACAGAACCTCAAAAATGTCTGAATGGAAGACCAGGTGGCCGCCTTACATAGCTGAACAGCAGAGGCGCCACGTCTAGCAGCCAAAGAAGGACCCACAGACCGAGTGGAATAAGCCTTAACAGAGGCTGGAACAGGTAAACCCTCCTGTGCATAAGCCTTACAAAATTACAGAACAAAGCCAAAAGGGCTAAAGTTTGTTTGTTGGCAGGCCAACCCCTCCTGTGAAAACCAAAGAGGACAAACAAGGACTCAGACTTCCTAACGGAATCAGTCCGGTCCACAAATTCCGAGAGCACGGACTACATCCAAGGAAGCCTCACCAGCTGAAAGATCAGGTGACTTAAAAGCTGGTAAAACAAGTTCCTGATTAATGTGGAACTTAGAAACCACTTTAGGCAGAAACTCAGGACGAGTGCGAAGCACCGCTCTGTCCTGGTAAAAAAAAAAAAAAAAAAATCAGAAAAAGGGGGACGACAGGAAAGCGCACCCAATTCCGACACCCTCCTGGCAGAAGCAATCGCCAGGAGAAAAACCAGTCATAAATGTTAACCACTTGAGCTCCACTGACTCAAGAGGCTCAAAAGGAGGACCCTGCAGCCCCCAAAGAACCACCGCAAAGTCCCAAGGAGCCACAGGAGGCACAAAGGGAGGCTGGATTCGAAGAATACCTTGGAAAAAGGTGTGAACGTCTGGCAGTGTAACGATCCGACGTTGGAACCACACAGACAGTGCAGACACATGAACTGACTGAAGAAATTCCAAAATCCTAGAAACTCGGAACACGAGGATCATAGTTTCTGGACTCACACCACTGAAAGTAAGTGTGCCACACTCTGTGGTAAATCTGTGCGGAAGCAGGCTTGCATGCCCTGAGCATGGTACTAATAACCGAACCCGAGAAGCCCCGAGACCTTAAGACGGCTGTCTCAAGAGCCACGCCGTCAAAGGCAGCCGACCCAGATCTGGGTAAAGGCAGGGCCCTTGAGACAACAGGTCTTGACGCTGGAGGAAGAAGGTAGGGGGCATCAATGGAGAGGCTCCTCCGATCGGAGTACCAAGGAAGTCTAGGCCATGTTGGAGCCACCAGTACGAGCGTGCCGCCGTCCTGCTTGAATTTCCGCAGGACCCGAGGCAGCAGGGATATCGGAGGAAACAGATAAGCCAGCTGAAACGTCCATTTCACCGACAGTGCGTCCACCAGACTTGCGCCTGCGTCTCTTGTCCTTGACCCGTACACTGGCAACTTGTGATTGTTACGGTAGGCCATCAGGTCCAGCTCCGGCAGTCCCCATCTGTCCACAAGTAGTTGAAATACCTCTGGCTGAAGTGACCATTCCCCGGGATGCACGTCGTGACGGCTGAGGAAGTCCGCCTCCTAATTGAGGACTACAGGGATGAAGACTGCCGAAATTGCTGGAATGTGGCACTCTGCCCAAGCAAGGATGCGAGACATCTCCGACAAAGCAGCACGACTGCGAGTTCCTCCCTGGTGGTTGATGTATGCCACCGTGGTGGCGTTGTCGGATTGCACTTGAACCGCCCTTCCGTGAAGAGCGGTGCCTGACGACTGTAGGGCCCTGTACACAGCCAGTAGTTCCAGAACGTTGATGGGGAGAAGTGCTTCTTTCGCAGTCCAACGTCCCTGAAGTGACAACGAGCCTGTCAGTGCCCCCGAACCCCGGAGACTGGCATCTGTTGTGAGCAGAACCCAGTCCGGGATCCAAAATGGTCGCCCCTCGACTAGATGAGCCGTCTGAAGCCACCAAGCTAGAGACTGCCGAACCTCCGGGGACAACACCAGCATCTGAGACCGGATCCAGTGAGGTAAGCCATTCCATTCGGATAGCATCAGCCCCTGCAGGGGCCTGTAATGGAACTGGGCAAATTCCACCATGTCGAATACCGACACCATGGACCCCAGAACTCATTGCCGAGTGTACCGATAGTCGGCAACTGCTCAGACAACTGTGTTTCCGCAGCTGCAGGGACGAGACCTTCTCCGAAGTCAGGAAGATCCTTTGCTGACGAGAATCTAGCAAGGCTCCCAAATGTACCATCCGCTGTGATGGAATCAGGGAGGACTTTTTCCAATTTATCAACCACCCGTGTGCTTTAAGACAAGCGATCGTCAGGTGGAGATGTTGAAGCAGTACCTCCGGAGAGCTTGCCAGCAAAAGGAGGTAGTCTAGATACGGCAGCAACCGTACATTCTGATTCCGAAGGTGGGCGGCTATGATCGCCATCACTTTGGTGAATACCCTTGGAGCCGTGGAGAGGCCAAAGGGTAGCGCCCGAAACTGATAGTGATGTTGCAGTATAGCAAACCTCAGAAACCGCTGGTGTGAAGGTGCTATAGGAACATGGAGGTAGGTGTCCTGGATATCCAGGAAGACCATGTAATCCCCAGGTTCCATCGCCAGAATGATGGAACGTTACGTTTCCATCCTGAACTTGGGAACTCTGAGGAATTTGTGTAGAGACTTCAAATTGAGGATAGGGCGATGAGAACCATTTGGTTTCTGCACCAGAAACAGAGCAGAGTAGTACCCAGTCCCCCGTTGTGACTGAGGAACGGGAACAATGACCCCTGCTTTCAGCAAGGACTCTATAGCTTCCTGAATCTGCAAAGCTTTGGTTTTGTCCTGAGAAGGACTCGTGCAGAAAAACTAGTGGGGCGGTCTGTGCCGAAAGGACAGGGCGTACCCCTGGCAGACCACTTCTCGAACCCAGGCATCCATGGTAGTAGTGTGCCAGCACTGGGCAAATCGAAGAATTCGGCCTCCCACTCTGGGGTCCCATCAGGCAGCAGGTTTATCCTCCTGCTTGGAAAAAGGATGCCTAGCACTCCATGCCTGCTTCTTGGGCTTAGAGGCGGCCTTGGTTGCTGACTGCCACAGGAAGGGACTGACCCTTGGCCTTACACCCTGAACCCGAAAGGCAGAGCTCCTGACCTTAGGATGCGATTTAGTCAAAGGAAGGAAACCTGACTTGGATTTAGCCAGAGTATCCACTATTTTGTCCAAGTCTGGACCAAATAATAACTCCCCATTAAAGGGTACGGCCTCCAGGCCTTCTTACAATCTGCATCAGCTCTCCAGGACCTCAGCCACAAGGACCGACGAGCAGACACAGCCGCCGCCGAAACTCTAGAGGTCAGCAGGTTTGCGTCCAATGGCGCCTCCCCAATATAGGACACCGCATCTCTCATCTGTCCAATTAACACTCTCTGGACATCCGGAGCATCGTCTGGAAAGGTAACCTCTAATGCGTTGGCCCAGCTCTCAATGGCTTTAGCCACCCAGGAGATGGCCATAGACGGACGGGCCACTGCCCCTGAGAGAGTAGATAGACTTTAAACAAAGTCTCCACCTTCCTGTCCGTGGGATCCTAGGGAGGAGATAGACGGTAAAGGCAATGTAGTGCTTTTGATTAAGCGGGTGACATGGGAATCCACCGCCGGTGGGGTTTTCCCATTTCCTGCAAGGAGCCTCAGGAAACGGATAATTAGAAGCTTGCCGTTGTGGCTGGAATCTCTTACTGGGCAACTGCCAGGCCCCTGCCATATGATCTGTCAACTGGTCAGAAAGGGGAAAAACCTTAGCCTTCTTAAAATTAAGATACTTTGACCTAGGGGCCGGTGCATCATCCTCTATGTGCAGGATGGCCTGCAACCGCCCTAACCAATGCCGGCACATTAATGGAGGATTTAGTCTCTACCTCCTGAACCGTGGCGTCCGAGTCAGTGTCCTCATGTACCTCCCAGTCATCTGAAGACATGTCCGTGTCCGTTAAATGCGCAGCCTGGGCAGCCCGCACTGGGCGCTTAGACGCCTTTTGAGTCATGTCACCCTGTAACATTGACTGAAAAGCCAAAGACGAGACCACCAAACTCTGTACAGAGCTGGGAGTACATTCCACCCAGGGTGGAGGAGACGTCTGAGGAAAACCCTGAAAGGGCACCACAGACTGTTGCGACATTGGGGTAGACTGAACATACATAGGCAATCCCCTATACTGCCCAACAGTCTGAGACCCAGGGGGGAGACTGCAATAAGTGTGGAATACCCGGGGGAATGGGGGATGGTTGGCTTGGGTCAACACCCTAGTAGGGACAGCTAGAGGGTGCACAATTGACACCAGCACAAAAAATCACCCAAGGAAGGCAAAAATATTATAATATATATCACTTATTTGTGAGGTCAGTCACATACAGTTGGTGTTTCAAGTACCACATTGTGGGGGGGGAGAGAAGAGAGAGAGAGAGAGATGAGAGAGAGGAGAGAGAGAGAGAGAGAGAGAGAGAGAGAGAGAGAGAGAGAGAGAGAGAGAGGAGAGAGTGAGAGAGAGAGAGAGGAGAGAGAGAGAGAGAGAGAGAGAGGAGAGAGAGAGAGAGAGAGAGAGAGAGAGAGAGAGAGAGAGAGAGAGAGAGAGAGAGAGAGAGAGAGAGAGAGAGAGAGAGAGAGAGAGAGAGAATCCTTGCAATGTATTCAAATATAAAGTAATGGGACAAACTAAACAATCCTAAATCTAACTTTCAAGGGGTATGCCTTGAGAGGGGGAGCCCGCTGCCGCTACTAGCTAAAGACTGCCTTTACCCGCAAGCAACGCAAGTCAGTGCTGATCGCGGCTTATCTGTCCCCGTTGATCCGGCTGCAGTCGTGGGAGGTCCCGGAGCCCTTTTAGTACAGACTCCGGGGTCCCGCTGCGATCCCCAGAGCTATACTGGCGTCGCAGCTCCAGCGGTGTGTAGGAGCGGCAGCATGGACGTCCTAATGGACAGTCTGCTGCTGCCGCTCTGAAGTGTGTAAAAAATAAACAAACTCCATTAAAAATAAGGTATGGGGCTGCTCCTGCAGCCCCACTGCGCGAGGGTGACCATACTCCGGCTGGGCACCAACTAAAACCGAGGTGCCTGTGGCTCGGGGGCAGGGTAGAGGAGGATGGACCCAAGTGCATCCTGGGAGCAGCAAAAGCTTTAACTGCATGGCGCCCGTGGATCCAGATATACCCAAAGGTCAACCCTGTGGACCCCCTATGGACCCTGAAGTAGAAATTTATGCTTGCAAGGTCAACTATAACGAACCATAACTTTGCTTCGCATTGTGATAGAACTTTCATGCTGGTCTTGTTTTGAAGCTGGGGACCAGTTTTTATTAAAAAAAGTTTTATATTTAAATATTGACCTTTATATTTCAAGGTCACATGATGGGACCTTTTGACCTTGAATATCTAAAATAAAAAGTTTGTTACTTTTTTTGTACATAAAGTTATGCACTTAAATAAAATCTCTCTTTGGTATAAAGTTTCATTTTGGGAAGCTTTGGGAACAGGAGTAAAAAAGAAAAAAAATATTAAGTACGGCAGTTGAACCCATTTACACTAACCATGCAACTGGGAAGTTCAGACTTGTCTTGTAGTGTCTCTCTCTGTGTTCTAGGGATGGCCATAACAACAACAAAATTGATATTCCCATACCATTCGGGTGGCATGGACAGCGGAGCAGGGGTGAGAGTCCTTCGTCCCTGCAGGTTGTGGTCTGCTGACCCTATAGAAAACAGGGCTTCAATTTGTGACATGGCCCGATGGGACTATTCCAGCATGGCGGGAGTCTGGGGGACTTGCTCTCCCTCCCCTTCAAGTGCCTGCCTGCTACCTTGTTCTGCCACCTGAGTGGTTGCGGTGACCCGCGGGAAGTGACGTTCAGATCGGCTCCTTCTCCTGGCGATCGGCTCCTTCTCCTCCCGCTGCCGGCATCTGGCGGTGCTGCGCTGAGGACCTGCAAGCTTATCTCCCATCTTGCTAAGCAGCTGCTGCCAGTTGCTGGACCTGCTGCTTTCTGGCCCACTGCAAATCTCTCTCCTAGAACCAGGAGTCCGCTCCTACACTCTTTGGTGTCCTGGTGGGGAGTCTATTCAGTCAGGTAGTGTTCTCCCATTTTTTTCACTGGCCACATCATTAAGCTACCTGCTTATATCCCCTCCCCTCATAAAAAGCAGCTTGAATATATTGCTGGGCTCTTCCATACCTTTTGCCCCAATTAACTAACATTTTACTATTACAGTGGATATATAACCTATTAACTATTCTATTTTACATACATTTCTGGTGTGCTTTATAGGATATGTACTGTGATTTGGAAAAGCAACACCCTGTAGGTCATTTTTAGAACAATAGCTTCCCCTTGTGGCAGGTACCTGCAACAGTAGTAATTGATATTTTATTTTACTTTTTTCTCAACTTTGGTCCCACTTGTATTTGTATTTATACTTATCGAATACTGATGCCATGGTTCCCTGAGTGGCTAATATTCTTCGGTTCACCACAGGATGCTGCTAGCTCCTATGCTCTAACAATGGTCTGGTTTATGGCTGCTTAGATCACCATTCACAGGGGAATGTAACAGAAAGTCGCCTCACCGCTTTCTATGCCCATGTCTCATCATATTTAGAAGAGTATCTTTCTGTGTCAATGTTCCATTTTCTGTGAGCTATGGGGCAGAAAAAAACCCCCAAAAAAACAACCATGCTGCTGAAAAGGACTCCTGTCCGCCTCCTTCTAAGCCTTCCAGATCAGATATGCTGCAATTCCTTAAGCAGACGGTAAAGTCACCACTCAGATGACTCGTGTTCCCTGCCATCAACAATCCATGGTGACACTCTGCTGAACCGGACCCTCCTGCTACTTCCCCCTCAGACTGCCCAGGCCTCCAATGGAGGAGATCTTTAGCAAATACTCAAACTCTGGCACCCTATGCCTACTTCTCAATGTGAGGACTTTCGAGATACTTTAATGGATGCATATAATGGATTGCGAGAGGTGGTGGTCCGCCAGGCGTCAATAATCACTGCCATGTCTCAGAGATTGAATGACCTGGAAAATAGAGTCAGGCGCAACAACCTTAGGATCTGGGGCGTTTCGGAGGATATCCCTGTGAATAGCTTGATCGATTATCACCAGAATCTTTAATGACATCCTGGATAAAGACCCAGAAAACTCCATTGTTTTTGACAGGGATAACATGGCAGTAGCAGACCAGCCTAGGGACATCTGCCGGCTTCATTATTTTACACAAAAAAATGGAGATTATACCCAAGATGCGTAACCGAGATTTCATTGAGCTAGATGGCCAGAAGATCCATATTTTTCAAAATTTGTCGTGGTCTACTCTCCAGAACAGCAGAGCTCTCAGGCCCCTTACGGCGGAATTATGTAATCTCGATTTTCTCTACAGTTGGGGCTTCCCTTTCAGCCTCCAGGTAACGCACCAGCAGCTCATTTCTAAAGATCTTTCAGATTTGCCATCCTTCTGCTCCATTTTAGGAATTACTCCCAGATTGGAATGATTCCACCACAGGCCATATCCGACACGAACTTCAAACAGGTGATGAAAGATGACAGGTTGTTGAGCATCCGGCAAACAGTCCCATGCGACGTCGGTGACCATCTGAGTGACCTGAGCTCCTTCTGGCCTACTCTGTCTCGTTACTCCCAAGGCCCTGGGTTTGGACAATTTATACGCCGCAAGGACTTTCCTGACCTGCACACTGTTTGCCGGAATGTTCACAGTATTTGCCCTCTCTATAGTTAGGAACAAATGTAGCTCTCCATTCATTTGTGGACTTCCTGTCTGGACTTGTGTTAAACCAGGGGTTTTGAGAGTATGGTTCAATTTTGTGCTTTGCATATATGTTAGGCTTTTTCCCATGTTCTCTCAGCCTGTCTGTCTTGATAGATTCTAAACACTTTTCTTATTTTTCATGATTGGCCATGTTGGCGTGCTCTTAGATATACTGGGCCTGATTCAGAGACGGACGCTCTGAATGAGCGCTTGCTCTGAATCAGGGAGTTTTTTTTTTGTTCGGCCTCCTGACCGCTCGCATAGCTGTGGGTGACCACCCACAGCTATTGCGAGCGGCCAGGTTGATGGTTGCGATGGTCAAGACCATCGCGACCATCGGGCTTGCGACGAGACCCTTGTGGTAGGGTCTCGTGGCCGCAAGCCCCAGAGAGCTTCTGGCTCTAATAGAGCCGGAAGCTCTCCCACTATCATTGGGAACGCATCAGTTTGGCCAGCCACCCCTCCTGCCCACCTACCAAACGGGGCGAGCTGTCAAACACCATCGACAGCTCGTCCCCTCTGGTGTGAGACCCGGAGCGAAGGAGCACCCGTCGCTAGTCGGGTCTCGAGCATGTGCACGACGGAGCCGGCTCCGTCGTGCGCATGCCCAGTGGGCAAACATCGAGCCGGTTGCGAGCGCTCAGCGCTTGCGACAGAGTCTGAATCAGGCCTACTGTTTGCCTGGGCACTTAATTTAATAGATTTAATAACAATTTGATACTGTAACTGTCTAGGTAGATTTTGTACGGTTAGTTCAATATATATTTTTTTGGCTTAGTGCCTTTTGTCACCGATCCCAGTTGCTCCCCACACCGCAGACGCTTGTACATCATGCCCACACAAGTGAGGAGCAGTTTTTCAATGTTCTCCTTTATTGTTGTTGCCTGTTTGTACTTTTGCGCTTTACTTTTTTTTTTTTTTTTTTTTAAATTTCCCTTTACCCTGTTTCAGTTTAAGGCAAAGGGGCTCAATGTCCCAAAAAAACATTCCAGGGCGTTACGTGAACTTTATGCCCTTAAGCCTGATGTGCCTTTTATCCAAGAGATCCAGCTTTAAAGTTGATGCGGCCCCTTCTTTAAAAGGACGCAACTTTCCTAATACTTTTAATAGCAACAATAGCGAAGGTAAACCCTTAGGGTTAGCAATTTGGTTTTCCTGTGCCTCCCTTTCACAGCCCTGGAGTGCTTTTCTATAAGTATAGACAACTATTAGTTAAGGGCACTCTTCATGGGCAAATCTACACCTTTATGAGTCTCTAATGGCAACTACCCTCATGCCTAAAAATGGTGTTAGACCACATTGACGCATTGAAAGAGGGGTCCTTATTCTAGGCGGTGATCTGAACTGGACACTCCAGCCTGATGTGTATACTTCCACCTCCTCCCGTAACCGCCCAACTCAACCATACCGGAATGTCCACCGTATGCTTCACGAACACCAGCTGGTCGATACGTGACAACTCCAACACCCCACCTACCAAGACTACACAATTTTCTACCCTCCCCATGACTCCTATTCTAGACCAGATTTTCTACTGCCCCATAGGTTTTTACACCTCCATCAAACCAATGACTTGGTCTGACCATGCCCCAATCACTCTTACCTCTCTACCAGTCTCACTTCCCCTAAGTCATGCACCTGACACTTGAATAAAAGCCTTCTTTCAGATGCTTATTGCAAGTCCCAGTTGGACAAAATGCTCTGATTATTTTAAATTAAATGACTCCCCAAAAATTTCCAGCCTCACTGTACGGGAACTCTCCTTCAGAAGAAGGTATCTAATCTCCAGCTCTATGTTCCAGTTATAGGCCAATGAACACAGCAATTAAACCATTTGCCAAGCTAATTGCAAACAGACTTAAAATTCTCCTTCCTGCGATAGTCCATTCCAACCAAGTTGGTTTTGTCCCAGGTCACAAAGCACAAGACACCACTTATGTAATTGACTTGAAGCATCTCGCTATAACGGAGCAGTCCCAAGCTCTTCTGATCTCTACTGAAGCAGAGAAGGCCTTTGACAGAATAAACTGGTTGTTCATGAGGGGGGTTGCTGACACACATGGGGTTGGGACCTGCCTCCTTGCAAAGAATTCTGGCCTTATATTATACACACACACCACATATTAAGATCAATGATGCTCTTTCGGACCAGCTTCAGATTTTCAATGGTACTAGACAGGGTTGCCCTTTATCCGCGCTTATTTTTGTGTTGTGTATGGAGGCGTTGGCTAGGGTGATCAAACTGAACCCAGACATATGTGAGCGGTCGGTATATGGATGTGAATATAAGCTGGCTTTATTTGCATTTGACTTCCTGGCTGTCCTGACCAACCCTTCTATCTTAATACCTAACCTTAGAATGTAAGCTCTCATGAGCAGGGACCTCTTCCCTCATGTGCTTCTCTTTACATTTTCTTCTACTCTCTACTCCCCATTAGGGCACCTATCACGGGACCACCAACTCCCGGCAGCTTATTGTGAGTGCTTTAATCACTATTTCAGCAATGTATTTAAGTTGTGTCCTTGTCCTGCACTGTAATGTACTGTAAGTTACTTGTTTCTTGTTCACTTATTAGTTCTATGTACTATGTAAGGCGCTGCGGAACACTTGTGGCGCCATATAAATAAAGGATAATAATAATAATAATAACCTTGTTTCTGAATTTCAGGAATTGGTCTCTCTCTCAAATTTCAAGATAAATGACTCTAAATCTATAGCGGTTAACCTTACGGTTCCCCCTACAGTAGTGGAAGGCTTGAAGGCCTCTTTTCCCTTCTCCTGGTATCACTCAAGACTTAAATACTTGGGGTTTTTGTTGAATTATGACCTGTCCAGATACGTATTTGCCCCTTTTGGAAAAGATCAGAGGTGAGCTTCAGGACTAACGTTCTCGTGGCACGTTCTCGTGGCTGGGCAGGGCAAGTATAATTGAAATAAATATACTTCCAAGAATACTTTACTTGCTCCAGACCCTCCTGATAAGAGTCCCTAGGAGCTGGTTTCTGAACGTTCACCGTGTGCTGAGAGATTTTGCTTGAAGAGGGAGATGACCCTGCTTCAGACACCATGTGCTCTTTAGATGTAGACATTTGGGGGGTACTTTTTGTCTACCTACCCGATCCATGAGGCTGCCAGTAAACCCCCAACTTCTTTTGAATCAATGAGTCAGTCGGAATCTCGTCCTCAACATTTTCTCTCTCTGGATAAAAACTTCTCATAGAGGGCACTTTTTCCATATTACTGCGCTTCACAGCTGACTGGGAAAGGGATCTGGGTATACAATTAGACCTGGGATTGGGATAAGATCTTTCAGACCACAATGTCCTGCTTGGTTAGGTATTCGGTAGTAGAAAGTCAGTTTATGGTTCTTGCCCGCTGGTACAGATGCCCATCAGTATTGGCCAAAATGTACCCTGTGGTGTCCGCTACATATTGGAGATGCGCCTCTGCTGTTGGTCCCCTGTTCCATATTTGGTGGGAATCTGCCACTATGACACCCCTTCTGTGACTCTGGTCTTTTTATCTAAAGAGATTGTAGGCCAAGAAGTGTGCTTAGAACTTGCATTCTGGCTTCTTAATAAGATTGTTTTATAGGATGACACCGAACCATCAATCAATTTTGAAACATTTCAATAGTGCAGTCAAGACTTTAATATTTCCAGTTCATTGGCTCCAACCATAGCGGAATGGTTCTCCAGATAGGAATTCTATTTATCCATGGATGATCTTATGATGTCTGGAGCTACTAAATTTAGAGAGTTGAGTGGTATCTGGGGACCCTGGTTCCGATTCAAAGACTCTCCCTCCTAATTGGGTCACATTAGTGGGGTTTCTTAATTTGCTTCATGATTCGACTAGTTATTTTGCTGTTATCTCGGGTGGTTCCTCTCTCTTTTCCTTCCTCCCCTCTTTCTTCATTCTTGTTCTCAGGGGGGGGTGGGTTTTCCTCTCGCTTTCTGTCCTACTTTACTTTATTGTTTTATGGCCAGATTGCTATTTTCTCTGTGATCTGGTTTTTATATTGGATTTTGTTTTTCTATTTGTGATACTTTTTTTCCTAGGTTTTGAATGTAGGACTGAATTTGCTCTTCTCACAGTAGTATTATTGTCCCATTCACTCAATATATATGTGGAGACAATAAGCAAATATACAACCAATGTGTGGTAAATTTGTTATTATCCCCATATATATTGAGTGAACGAGAATGTATTGTCTCTAAATATTTGTCTTTTTTAACAATATTCTTCATTCTATAAGGTATCTTATTTAGCGCCAATAGGTGGAGTCATTTCAATCTTCTGTTGTATTTTAAGCTCCTGAGAAAGCAAAAAGCTTTACAGAAGATGTTTCTTCTTATAATACAATTCCAGGTTAACTTCCAAAGTGTGAGCCTTATAACGATTAAAAACCACATTCATGGCCCCCTACAATGGGTCATACTTCAGTCAATATTATTTTCTGGGCTTGATCGGAGATAATATAGCCCCGGAATGTAGCTTTTGTGGCCTTCAAAACTGAATGGAACAATCCCAATGCGTGATAAATGTCAAAAACAAATTCCAACCACTGGTGATTATAATAAACCAAAGTCCTCAGAGTGACTAAGACAGGATGGGATCCTCAAAGATTTTATAAATAGTCTGTGAGGCACTGTAGGAGATCTGTATGGATGTCAGGGGTTGCAATTTGTTACAGTAATATCGGAAACTTAAATATTAATCTTCCTGGAAATACAGGAAGAACTTCAGTGAAGTCAAAGCACGTTGAAATGGCTAATGGCCTTATATTGAAAATGTGTTAAGGTAGGCTCTCATAAAATGCAGTCACTCTTGCACTCTCCCCACCTGAAAGTCCAGATTGACACTTTATAAAGGTGGGTGCAGAAATATATATGATCTGCAGATCGACTGATCTGCAACTGATGGTTGTTCATATACACCGAACAACCATCACTGCAATCTGGCCGAGGGTCCCGCTGGCCCCACGGTTTCCTCTGCAGCAAGTGTATGGGAGGTCGGCTGACCACCTGTACAGCAGTTATATCTTCCATCAGCTGTGCTGCACAGTCGATGCGATAACTCTGTGAACGTCGTTCAGACAGATCGACTTTATACACTTCCAGCTTCAACCCTTCTCAATATAATGTACTTGTTGTATAATGCTATTCTACTTAGAGGTCTTACCTGTGTGAGATAACGTATTTGCCCAGAGAGCTCAGATTCCACTTTCTGCATGGAGGCAGTAAACTGTGCAGCCTGTCTATCTAGCATACGTTCATTTGGCTTCTCTTTGGAAAGCTCCAAGATAACATTCCCTGCAAGAGACATAAAAAAATTAGATATCCAACTCCTCTCTATTTAAACCATATGATTTTTCATTCTGAAATCTATATTAAATGTATGAACCAGTTTTAGACCATATATTTCATTAACAAATATCACATATTAGCTTTTTAGTATTGCTTCTGGTTACAAAATTAAACACATTGCATTTATTACATTATATAATCACTAGGTTATGTGGTACATATTATTTTGGTACATATACAAAATAATATTTCATATATAAAGGGATTTCTCACCTTTAGATCAATGTATAAAAAGTTTGGTGGATGCCTCCCTATAACTTTCGCTTAATATGTTTCTCTATTTTTCGATCTTATATATTTTTACCAAGAATTTGTAATTTTTTTTTGTTTTAAACAAGGCCAACCACTGCTTTTGTTATCTATAGGTCTTACTGAAAAGCAAGGAAGGAAATCAGAAAGCTAAAAATCAGATTAGTAAAAAGCTTCAAGAGAGCATTTATAAGGACAAAAAAAAAAAAAGTTACCCAAAGGTGGGAAATCCCATCAATAACAAACACTGGCATCAAATGAAGACTAAACAGCCTCCTTGTAATGGTGTTCTCGAAAGGCTTTGGCAGAGAATGCATAGGAAGCTCAACAGAATAGAATGAGCTTTAAGAGTAGACTACTTCCTGAGCACATGTAGGCTTGATACAGTTTGTCATTCACTTAAGCTGGCCACACATCTAAAGATTATCTGTCCAACCAGCCAACTAGTTGATTGGTTGGAATGAAAATCTGGTAAGGTATGGGAGTAACTGATGATCAGCAATTTGCTCCTAAATGCCACAAAACAGATGAAAATGGTCGTCAGACAAGTTTGATAAATGTTTGATCAAAACAATTTGTTCAAACAACAGTTTTTAGTCCATTTTCCGGCGTTTGGGAGCAAATTGCTGATTGTCATTTGTTTTCATACCTTACCAGATGTTCATTCCAACCAATCAACTAGTTGGCTGTAAATTGGTCTCGTGTGTGGCCAGCTTAGCCCTAATAGTAGCCTAAAGCTGGCCACACACTAGACCAACTTACATCCAACTAGTTGATTGGTTGGAATGAAAATCTGGTAAGGAATGAAAGCAAATGACAATCAGCAATTTGCTCCCAAACGCCGGAAAATGGACAAAAACTGTTGTTTGAACAAATTGTAGATCAAACATTTAACAAACTTTTCTGAATGACCATTTTCATCTGTTTTCTGGCATTTAGGAGCAAATTTCTGATCATCATTTAATTCCATACGTTACCAGATTTTCATTCCAACCAATCAACAAGTTGGCTGGTTGGATGTAAGTTGGTCTAGTGTGTGGCCAGCTTTAGCCGAGGACATTGGCAGCTTGAGGTCCAGTCTTAAGCACAGCATAGTAGAGAAAAACATCATGTGACTTCCTAAAAATTTGGACAAATCCAAACACGAAAGATGAAAATCCAGGCCAACATTTTCATCTGGTTTCAGAATCACTCAGTTATGAGCAAAAGTTTAATGGGGTTTAGTAACTTTAAATGCCGGGATCTAACTTTTTCTCTTGGTTGATAGAATAGGCACCAGTAAGGTGGTCTTCATAGTTATATATTTCTTTATTATATGGAGTGAATCAACTCTAAGTGGGCCCAAAGGTAGAAGCCTACAAGCACAGACAGTGGCAAGTTTTCAGTAATGTAGCCACTAGATTAAAAGTGCCAATTTGTTTTAAGCCAAAAGTCAGGTCAGCAATTGTAGCCTGTTAGGGCACTGGTCCCTGATGAAGGAATAGTGAAGAATTTATAGATTCCCTGCCATTCTTACTGGGTGCAGAAACACAACCTTCTTGGCCACCATGGCAAAACTACTATCACTCTGGCTTTCTCCTCCAATGTTCTTTCCACGTTTTATTTCTTGGAAGGTCCGCAAAATAAAAATTTGACTGTGACGCGGCCAAAAGCAGTGTTGGACTGATGTTTCATATAGAAACATCAGTGTAGCGTTACTTATTGGTTGCGTCACAGTGCCGAGCAGTGTCAGATTGGAGGGCAGAGCAGATCCTTCCCCCAGTATAAAAGGAAGGTCGTGATTGCTCAGTCTCTGTCGCAATGAAAGGCAGTACCAGTGTGAGTACCACAAGTGCCTGTTCTCTGACCCTAACTTCCAAGATGCATCATCTGTAGGCCCACAGGGTATAGCATTTCCCTTCAATCATTTCAGCACGCCACCCCCTTACCCCAACACTTCTCTATATGTTCTAGCAGGAAACTTAAACCTACAATACTATTCAAAGCAACAGATTGTGTAGTAATCTTGCTATCAATTCTTAGTGCTTATGATAAGCACTAGAATAAATTAAATGCTACACATAAGAAGTAGTAAGGTCTCCAAAATAAAAAGAAAGCACTAGTATTACTAGAAAGTAATACTGAAAGCAGACAGTTGCAGTGCAGGGATAAATGCAAGGTAGGGTGGCAGTAAGAGGCAAAGAAAAAAGTGGACCATTAAATGACGACAGCAACCTGCACATGCAGAGAGTCAGAATAAACACAACAGCCTGCAGCATAACCCAGAAGACAGGACCAGAACTAACAGCACATAATGGCAACCATGCAAAGGCCACTGGCAGGATCTACCCAAGCAGCAGTTAAACCTACCGCTTACCTGGACTTTAACCAATTCTGAACACTCTGTGGAATGGTTTCTCCCATACAGTGAAGGGGTCAGTGGAGGCTTTGTGGACCATCAGGTCCTTCATATTCTGTTCTCCAATAGCTGGGAGTTATCTGCTTTCAACACTTAATGGTTGGGACCAGAGGTTCCCAAACTCGTTCCGCAAGGCACCCTAACAGTCCAGTTTTTAAGGATATCCATGCTTGACTACAGGTGACTTAAGTGCTCAACCATGGGTATCTCAAAAACCTGAACCATTGGTGTGCTTTGAGGACAGTGTTTGGGAACCTCTGCCTTAGACGTTTACTACATTAAGAAGGTACAGGAATATGGTTTTGCACATTAATGCCCTGACCAACATGATAAGGATTTAACATATTTAAAAGTGCTTAACAGATTTACCTGCATTTAACAAGATGGCAGCAATTTCTCTCTCAATTTCCTCTAATATGCGCAGTCTCTCATTTGCCAGGCTATATGTAGCCATGGTAAAATTTGGTAGCACAATTTACTGAGCCAAACCTGTAGTACACTGGAAAAAAAATGGATTATACACCACCTTGTTAATGACATCGTAATAAAAATACCACTATTTTACTTACCTACCTCGTCTCAATAATTGATTATTCTTATACACTGCTGCACTACCACCTACAGAAAATATTTTACCAACATGCTCTTCATTCAAGTCGGAGCCATGGGAAAAAACAGCTGTATTTACAGATGTTTTTCCTAGGCCCTTTCAAGTTCTGTAATACACTGCCAGCAAATCAATTGCTTGTTTAAAACTGAGGCAGAGGAGAAGCTTATGATTTGTGATTGATCCTCCAGTCTCCCCAATCCCTGTCTTCAGTCATTAGAAAAAGGATGGGTAATATACTGCCCTCCAACTGCTGTTGAACTACACATGCCAGCATGCACTACATCAGTTTTAGCATGTCCATTTAGCAAAACTGTGGCAGGGCATGATGGGATGTGTAGTTCTACAGCAGCTGGAAGACCACTCTTTGCCCACACCTGCACCAGAGCAATACTGGCCCTGGAGAAAACCAGCACCTGGGGTTCCAGCTAAAGCATATTAGTAAAATCTCTCCATAGGTGGTAGTGCAATTTTAAGGGACCCATAAGTGGACACAAATTGCAGCATTTACAGAAACAAACAAACAAAAAAAAAATCACTGCTCTGAATCAGCTATTAAATAACTGCCCGTGGGGTAGATGTATGAAGCACAGAAGCGGTATCAGCGCGCATTATGTGCACCGACACCGCTTCTCCCTGATGTATGATCTGGGGTCTGGGCGGTAAATAACAGGTGCGCTATGCGCCCGTCATTATCGGCGCTGCTATCTACAAGATAGCAGAGCCGAGCGGCAGGGCCATGTACGAACGGTCATACCGCATGACCGTTCGGCCGGCTGTAGCTGTCGTTATCAACAGCTACAGCCTGGCGCTAGCCTATACCCAACAGCAGGGACACCGCTGTCCCTGCTGCCGGCTCCAGGCTGCACGCGGGGACCTCGCAATATTTGCGAGATCCCGCGCATGCTCAGTGGAGCCGGCCTGTTCTTACATCTCATCGGTAGTGCTTCCTGCTGCGCCTCGGTAAAGAGGCGAAGCAGGAATCGTAATAGCGGCACTTAACGTGCCGCTTTCATACATCTACCCCATGTGTTTCAGATCAGACTGTTAAGCTCGTTTTGTTTTATTTTTTATACAGAAGGGCCAGCAGAAGGGCTGAAAACTGAAAAAAAAAAAAAAAAAAAAACTTAACAGCACTGATAAAAACTCACTATCCTGTAAAGTAATGGTGCATTCAGTCAGATTCGCAGATCGATGAACGATTCATGATTGAACGATTGTTACAACAATTTGAACGATTTCTGACAGTATTAAAATGAATGAAATCGTCAAAATCTGACTGCCAACACAGTCGATGTAAGATATTGTTATCCGATATGCAGGAACACGCATCGTTCATCGATGCATGCCCTACATGTCAAAGATATGAACGATTTTTACAATAGTTATCGTTCATATATGAAACAAAATCTGACCATGTGTATGCAGCATAATAGTGCATACACACGATCAGATTTTTCCTTCAGATATGAACGATAACGATTTAAAAATCGTTCAGTCGTTCATATCTGAAGGAAAATCGTTCATATCTGACATGCCTGAACGATGGACGATCAACGATGCGCGTTCCCGTTTGTCAGATAACGATATCTGACATCTGATGTGTTTGCAGTCAGACTTGGACGATTCCATTCATTTTAATGCAGTCAAAAATCGTTCAATCGTTCAAAACTTTGGTAAAATCGTTCAAATCGTTCATCTGACAATTCTGACAAGTCTGACCATGTGTACGCTCCATAAGAGTGGTATTTCACAAGATTATTTTTGCAATCACTTGTCCAAATGTATGGTGTAAAGAGCTCAGACTAGTTTAAGACACCAGAAAAATTATTGTACTTGGCAATTCATTCCTTACAAAAACAATGATATTTATTACAGCAACATTATTTTATTGGTGAATAAAATAAATTGATTTTGCGTGAACTGTTCCATATTAGTTATCACGTCTACGTCTGTGGAGGATGTCAGAGTGCAGCAAGTTAAACACACAAACATAAGATACTGGTGCAACAATACAGGTAATGAGGAGGTACTGCATACATTATTCCAACATCATGGGGCAACATAGTGCCCGCGGTAGAATATCTGTGGCGGGGTCTACAATGCCCATGGTAATGGAATCCTGACCTGCATAGCTGCAGAAAGTGTAACAGCGTGTTTCTGTTTATCCAACCTGGTTCCCAAAAGCAATAATAGAGGGTGAATGAGTTAATGATAACTTATAGCTTAGTGTGTGAAAATAAATCTATCTGGCACGTCTATAAGAGGTCGCATTACTAGGAGTCACAGCTGTCGCTGAATACAAGTAGTACCTTACGTACAATTCTGTTTACCTTAAAAATGGCAGTAATACGACTTCCGTTTCCTCTAGCGAGTAGCAGGATAGAGAACCCGCCGCACAGTAGCATGAAGAAGAGGACTATGGAGGAAGCAGGGGACTGATTAGGCAGCGCGCCTGCAGCTAACCACGCCCCCACCATGTGATTGCTTTACTAGGATTACAGACTGTGATGTTCTCTACGCCACGCCCCCTGACGGCCACACACTCCGTCCATATCTGACACATACTCGGTTTCCCGCCCTCTGATGTCACCAGAATCGGACAATTTCGAAAGAAAGGGATCTTGGGCTTGGCAGCCTTGGCTCCTGCAGCTGTTTAGTCATAAATCATGTCCTGGAAGCCTGGGATAATCAGATAAGACATATACAGGAATATTCCTGCTTATTATTCAGCTACTGGAGTATTAGCTCAGGCTCTTTGTTAGCACACATTTGCTCCTATCAGCTCAATTACAGGAATTCTCACCTTTAGATTTGTGCATAGGCAAACAGCATTGCAGTATATACATGAGCAGTCTCTATTATAGTAACCCAATGTCTGCCTCCACCAGGGCTGCTTTTTATTATATATATTTTTTTATCCCTGACACCTTCATGACAGGCAGCCCTGACTGACAGGCTGATGTCACTAACTCATACACCAGGGGTGGGGAACCTTTTTTCTGCCAAGGGCCATATTGATATATATATAACATTATTTGCGGGCCTGGTTTAGGCCATGCCCCCTCCACATGATGTCACATGGGGGTGGGGCCACAATTGTCGGTGATTACAGCAATGCCCAGACCATCCTGAGGATGTTTTGGGGAGCTGTAAGGGCAGCGGTGTGACAGGCTGAAGCATCCTAAAGATGCTCCAGGTAGCACTGCTGCATAGATTCTGGCTGCAGGGTACCATTCTAGGCACCCTGCTAGCCAAATGAGGCTAGCAGATAAAAGCTCTGAGGGCCAGACAAAATGATACCGAGGGCCTTATAAGGCCCCTGGGCAGGAGCTTCCCCATCCCTGCCATACACCATCCTGACAGGCTGATGTTACTGGCTCATACACCTCCCTGACAGGCTGTTACGGACGGTATACAGTCACATGGTTGACATTTACCATGTTGACACTAGCATGTCGACATGATTCAACATGTCAGCAGGCAACAGGTTGACATTTTCACGATGTCAGCATGTGAAATATTGACATTCTCAGAATACCGATGGTTAGTGTTAGGAGCAGCTTTGTGGTTTAGGTTGCATAGGTGAGGAGAGGGGTCAGGCATAGGGAAATAACATTTATACCACCTGCCTAATATTGTGTAGGTCCCCCTTGTGCCGCCAAAATAACTCTGACCTGTTAATGCATGGACTCCATAAAACCTTTGAAGGTTTCCTGTGGTATCAGGCACCAAAAGAGCAGATCCTTTAAGTCCTGGAAGTTGTGAGGTGGGTTCTCCATGGCTCGGACTTGTTTTTCCAGCACATCCCACAGATGACTTTGTCATGTTCCTCAAACTTTTCCTAAACAATTATGATAGTATGCATTATTCTGCTGAAAGAAACCATTGCCATCACGGAATACTGTTGCCAGGTAGGGATGTACTTGGTTTGCAACAATCTTTAGGTAGGTGGTACGTGTCAAAGTAACAGCTACATGAATGCCAGGATGCAAAGTTTCCCGGCAGAACATTGCCTGGAGCATCACACTGCCTCCACCGGCTTGCCTTCCCATTGTGCATCCTGTTGTCTTCTCTTCCCAGGTTAATGACGTACACACACCCGTCTGTCCAAGTGATGTAATAGAAAATGTGATACATCAATCCAGGCCACCTATTGCTCCATGGACCAGTTCTGATGCTCATGCATCCATTGTAGGCGCTTTCAGTGTTGGACAGGGATTAGAATGGGCACTCTGATCGGTCTGTGACAGCTCTCTATGATAGCCAGCATTAATTTTTTAAGCAATTTGTGCTACAATAGCTCTTCTGTAGGTTCAGACCAGATGGACTAGCCTTCGCTTCCCATGTGCACCAATGAGCCTTGGGCGTCTATGACCCTGTAGCTGGTTCACCGGTTGTCCTTCCTTGGGCTACTTTTGGTAGGTACTAACCACTGAATACACAACAAGACCTGCCGTTTTGGAGATGCTCTGACCCAGTCGTCTAGCCATCACAATTTGGCCCTTGTGAAAGTTGCTGAGATCCTTAACTTGCCCATTTTCCTGCTTCCCACACATCAACTTCAAGAACTGAATGTTCACTTGCTGCCTAAAATATCCCAGTCTTGGACAGGTGCCATTGTAACGAGATAATCAGTGTTACTTCACCTGCACCTGTCAGTGGTTTTAATGTTATGGCTGATATGTGTATAAATCAAAGAAAAAACAACCACGCTTCAGTATTTCTTCACACAATAATAGAGGGACAAATGTAGAAATGTAAAGGTAGAATAGATGGAATCTTCGCAGTGCAAACAATTATCATCATGAATGCTTCACATTCCAGAGCTTGCTAAATCTGGCAGCATTGCATCCCCAATAGAAATTTATGGGGGTTGCAGCTGCTGTTGGAAATGGAGGGACCACATCAGATATCGGACATCCCCCAAAAATGAGTGTTTTCGGGAAATATGCTGCAAATATTTAATGATAAATAGGCCCCTGTAACTTTGGTATAAAGTAGCCTAAAAAAAATCTTATTTTTGGATGTGGAGATATGATTTAATTTCCTTTTATAGAATATATTTCTTACACAATATGGTTAAGCATAACCCATTTGGGTAATAATAATCCACTAAACTGGTGGGAAATTACTGTATATCAGCAGCTCAAGTCCTATGTTCATAATGGTGGCAGTTACATTAGGGTGTTATAAATTATAGCTTATTTGGAATCCTATGGTACCTGTATACTTATTGAGGATTTCAATATACACCACACCTATAAGGTCAAGTGAATGGTTGATATGTGTATCAAGGTCAATACACCCATATTTTAATAGACACATATACTCTCAAAAGAAAATACACAAGTTTTATAATTTGCTTTTAATAATAAAATACTAATAAAAGTTATGTTTTATTTAATTACATCACTAGTCGTACTAAGGGCCTGATTCATCACGGATCGCAGTTGCAAAGACGCACGCAATCGGTCGATTGTTGCGTTCTGAGCATGCGTTTGCATCGCAGTTCGCATGCGTGAACTAGCAATTGTGACTACAGAGGCTATGCATACCCAGAGCAGAGTGATTGATAGGAAGTGCCGTTTGTGGGTGGTGACAGGGGTGGTCGTGTGAAAGCAGGCGTGCCAGTGCGTTGCAACGCCGTTGTAAGGGTATGCATAAATTATCCACTGAGTGGCCATAAGCAGCCATAGCACTGATAGTGTGCATGGATGTTACAATTTCTGAGTAAGGTCAGGGCTTGTGCAAGTGTGCCTATGGGTCCGATGTTACCGATTGTTTCGCTATGTTCCCCATGTATATGGATGTGAGTAAGGGGAAGTGGGCGTCCTTATGTCTGGCTGCGATCGCAATGCGAATGCAAATATTTACATATCCCCGCTGATATTAGCAACTGCGGTGCATGCGTATAAGCAAAATTGCGAGCCGTAGTGAATCAGGCCCAATGTGTCCAGTTATGGTAAATAGAATGCAGTCCTCTTATTTTGCTTTATATCTATCTCGATGTCAACAGGGAGCGCTGGTCCGCGGTGAGTGGGCAGATGCGATGGATGTCATGTGGGTTCAGAAGCAGCGTGGATCGGATGTCGGCACTGTTCTGCAGTGAGTGGAGAGATGTGATGGATGTCAGCGGGGGGGTCAGAGGCTACAG
The DNA here is from genome assembly GCA_031769625.1 of Taudactylus pleione. NCBI lineage: Eukaryota > Metazoa > Chordata > Amphibia > Anura > Myobatrachidae > Taudactylus > Taudactylus pleione. The sequence continues at coordinate 3,043,452 of JAUIMM010000470.1, forward strand.
GAGTCAACGGTGAGTGGGTTGATGTGATGGATATCAGTAAGGGACAGAGGGGGGAAGGGATGATTGTGAGTCCTGATCCGTCGTGAGATGTGATGGATGTCATTAGGGGTTGTAGGCAGCAGGGATTAGTGGTAAGTAAGTAGATGTGATGGAGAGAAGTGATGATTCTGAGCGATGCTCCATGGTGATTTTAGAGATGGAATAGATGAACTAAGATGCAAAAGTGAGGAAAAGGCACAATGAAGGAAACAAAAGTAGCAGAAAAAAGTAGCAAAGTTGAGGAAAGAGTGATCTTCACCATGCATAATTAGGCTTAAACTGTGACAATGTAATAGTTCCTTTGTGACTAAAAAAAGCCTAGTATACCATTTGAAAACTAAGGGCCCCATTTAATAATGAGACATAACCCTTTAGCATTAGTTAAGGGGTTATGTACTCTTTTCAATATTCAACAAACAGTGGTAAACTAATGTAAGTTTACCACTGTTTGTCACTGTATTGTTTACGCCATCTATATAGAGCGATACTATCCCCATTGCCGGCAATGGGGACCCAGTGCAGCCTTTCCAGCTTCAGCGAAGCCTTCCAGGCACTGCCAGATCCCTGCTGGGTGAAACTGCCATGCACATGCACAGACTGACCGATGCGTATGCGCATGACACAGAAGCCCATCACTGGCAGAGTTATGGTGCCAGCAGCTGAGCTGAGGATGCCGCCTAGGAGGGGTACATCATTGGACCACGCCGCCAAGCGTATGTTAAATACTTTAACGTACAGCGTATTTGTATGCCCAAGTGTTCTAGAACCAATTTTCCTTGTGGTGGGAGCAGCTATTGGTATAGGAGGTAACCTCCCTCAGTTTCGTATTGATAAACAGATATTAGTTCTACCTTAGCGCTCAGACCTATGTATAATATTCCTATAAATGGTGTGATTAAAGTCAAGATTTCTTAATGAAGTTTTGTATTTTTATTAAAATCTTTGTATTATCATGGGGTTAGAAATGCTATATATATATATTATATATATATATATATATATATATTATATATTTTATTTAATTACAAATCAATGGTAATTAAATAAAATATATAATATATATATATGGTGACGTGATGTCACATCACTATATACAGTAATAAATCACACACAGGGACTCAATAGCATAAAACATTATCTGGATTAAGACAACAACATGAAATCAAGGCAATCAGAATTCATACTACAAGCAATCCATTACATTATCAACCATAACTACCTATGGTTTAAGGATACCTTTTACTTGCAGAAACAAGGCACTGCGATGGGGACCAAGTTCGCCCCGAGTTACGCCAACCTCTTCACGAGCCACTGGGAACATGAGAAGGTCTGGAACAACAACAATTTTGGGGTCAAACTTGGTCCTCTGGAGGCGCTATATCGACAATATCCTGTTCATTTTGGAAGGAAGTGAACAGACTTTGGAAGATTTTATCACTCAAATCAACAATAACAATAGAAACCTCAAATTCACCACTCAATACCGCAAAACATCAGTACAGTTTTTAGATTTGGATGAATACATACAAGAAGGAACAATAAGAACAAAAACCCACTATAAGAACGTGGACGTCAATAGTCTCATCCTGGCCACGAGTGGACATCACCCTCAATGGTTAGGAAATGTCCCAAAAGGACAATTCACCCGCCTCAGGATGAATTGTACAACCACAGAAAGCTACAGAAACACTCAGAAAATAACTTTTAGAAAAACAATACAAAGAAAAAACAATAGAGACAGCCTATACAGAAGTTCTGAATAAAAAAAGAGAAACACTTCTAAAATACAAAGACAAGAATAAGACAGATATCATGAAGATACAATCCGTTTATTTCTTAACAGAATACAATACAGCTGCAACACAAATAAGAAGAATTCTGAATAGACACTTGAAAATATTACTAAAAGATGAGACACTCAAAACCATTCTTCCAGCAAAACCATCAATAGTATACAGGAAAGCTCCGGACATTAAAAAACAACTTGTACATAATCAAATTAAACCGGAAGATCCCCAACAGACATCAGTCATCACTTCACGCAGAACTAAAGGATTTATCAGATGTGGAAAATGCAAGAACTGTCTCACCATGGGACACAAAACAACTAAACCAACAACAACATTCATTTCCGATATAACTAAAAGAACATTTCAAATAAAACAATTCATAACATGCCACACAAAGGGGGTCATCTATATTCTTGAATGCCCTTGTGGAAAACAGCATGTTGGCTAGACAACTAAACCAGAAAATTGGAGAACACAGGAGGAACATCACAAAAGGCATTGACATGCACAGCGTCTCTCAACATTTCAAGCAACAACATAACCAGGACCCAAGCCAGCTGACATTCATAGCAATCGAGAAAATAATATCAAATTGGAGAGGCGGTGACCGCAAAAAAAAAATAAGCAAAGCGGAAATCAAATGGATAATGACTCTGGACACATTGCAACCGAACGGTCTAAATATAGACCTAGAGATACAAAATATACTTTAAAAAACACTCCACTTTAAATTACAATTCCAGGCCCTCATCTGTCAAATCAATACCATTAACATAATCATTACCCTTGAGAACTTTCAAATTGAAATCAATACTGATAGAGAAATAAACAATTATTACCAAATACAGGCTCACAGATAGTGTAAGACCAGACACCACATATGTGGTGCTAAGAAATAAACATAGATACATAACCAAGCAAACAATCCAACATGATTATCCATTAAAACAACACTCCATTATGCACTTAAACATTATTAAATCGAACAGCTACTCTATACCCATACTGTATGCATAGAGCTTTTGACAACAACATTATAAAATAATTAGATATAGAAGGATCAGACACCACAATGTGTGGTGCAGTACACAAACATGGATATTAAAGAAACAGAGAAATCCTAGAAACATACATTTTTCAATACATTCCAATATTACATAATACCAGTTATACCAGCAAAGATTTATCTATATACTATGAACTAATTATAATATAAGACATCACATAGTATAGTGACCATAGCAACAGATACCACAGTGTGCAGTGCATAACACAAACAGGATTACCAAATAATATATAGGCAGAAAAGTATAGCGCGCGTGCCCGCTTTACCCCGTATTTAATTTGAAAGTACGTGAAAACAGGACCCGGCTAAACTTAAACAAGCGATAAGTACTGTCAGATTTGGGGAAATCAGCCTGACACCCGCCAAAAGATGCTCTGACATAGGGGTTCCCTTGTGATACGCCCCAATTTGGCTTGCTGAAGGTATTTGGTGTTTTTAAACGGGCTCAATAGCTGCTAAGTAGCGTTTTTGTATAAGTGGTGCAGAATAGTATTCTAGAGGTTTTTTTTGCAGGAAATAACATCCCAGCCAATTTGGGGTACTTGAAAATGGGGGTCAGCATATTTGAAAGTTGCTAAAGCTAAGTTGAAAAAAACGTGAAAAATCCACCTGCCGCAAGCCCCTGCAATGTAAAAAACACATGGGGCATACTTGGGGACCCCCCCCAGAGTCAAGTTCGCTAGTTTTTATCTTGTCCCCCAACATTTTTTTTTTTCGCCCCCAAATTCAAAGTGATTTTTTGGGGTGTACTTAAGTTTTTTTTTAAAAGAATTTGACCCAGTTTACCTTTGGGGGACTGTCTGAAGGCTGCACGGGGGTTCCCACAACGTTGCACCCCAAAACCCCAATTCTGCACTTTTTTCATCTATTCATAGGCAAAACTTTTCCGCCTATTACATTGCATTGACTTTCCACCTAGGTGGAAAGTCTTTCAAATTGAATACGGAGTAAAGTCAAAACAGGCGAAAATGATGTCATCGGTGATAAGTTTCCGCCAAAACCACGCGAAAACTGACTTTTCGCCTCAAATTGAATATGGGCCTTAATCGAGAACATCAAGAGCCATCAGAGCTGCTCGCAGCCCTTGAGGTTGCCTTAACCCGCTTCAAGCACAGCGATCAGTGCAGGCTGAAATACATGCAGGTGACGTGTACAGTGACGCTACTTTGCTAATTATGCACGCCCTTTAAACTGCATTTTGACGGCAAGACACACCTGCATCCGCAACACCACTCCCCGTTTACAAGCACCTTCCCCTGTTAACACCCACAAACGGCACTATCTGTCACTCAAAGTTGTGACTTGATAGTGGCTTACGAGCAACCAAAAACAGATCGCAAAGACTGGCTTGCGCACACGCACTGCGAATTATACGCATGCACAGACATCGCTGCGAGTGAGCGCAATTTAGCAACCGGGTCTGAATCAGGTCCATTGTCTCCACGAGGACTAAATGAGACATTGGGCTTACAATGTTTCATTTAGTTCGACATGGCTGGGGCATTGCACTATAGTTGAGCCACAGAGGTTTATTTGACCATTATTCCTCCCCTTTTGTATTGTGTGCTGTAAGCGGGAACATTGATGATTAGTGTAATTTATATGTACTATTGTGTTTGTCACTATAACTTTATTATTGAGCGAGGTGTTATTTTAGTATATATGCCAATCAATTAGTACATTGTTGCCACTGTATGTTTTTAATTTCATGGGATGACATGCTTAAAAGTTGTTATGGTGCTATCGAGGAAATGATAGGCATAGCGCCAGTAAGCCATTATGTGATTTAATTATACCATGTTAGTGTCTTTGTACATGATAGGTTTTAAGCGGTTACTCTATAGGCTATAGTGTCATCCTTTTGTATGTTATTTTTATTGTAATGTTGTATATCACCATGGTTACGTGGGGTGACAGCTGATGCAATTTCTGGTGCGACCGCTTGTGGTAGCCGGACACGGGAACTGGCGGACTGCTGTCTTGTTGTTACATGCTCTATAAATGTGGTAAGTGTATTTATGTTTTTTGTTATAGGCTTGATAAAAGCGTCAATAAAGACGCTGCAACTTTGCCATGTAAAGCCGTTTGGTGTTCATGTTATTTATCCGGAGTGCCGCCATTGGGACATTATTTAGCAGAACGCCTTGTGCAGAGGAATTCTGTGGAAGGCACCCGGGCCAGTATTGTGTTGCTCTCCCTCTGAGTGCCGGATTGAGGATTGGTATATATATCATACAAACTCGGCACTCACATGCTTTTCAAACTGCAACTCCTTTGAACATAGGGAATGTTGGTTCCAAAATATTGCAATAATTTGTTAAGCTGGCCACCGCTTCACGGTCATTCCCATCTAGCCAGTCCCTACACTGATTCTCAGATAAATGAACTTGATCTGCCATCTTGGGCTCAAGCTTGCATACATTTTAAACATTAAACTGGGTCCTGCCTTAAAGAGACAGGACCACACCCAGGGCTATCAGTTAATAAGCACCTGGAAAAAGAAAAAAGTTTGTCTTACATTTGAAAAACAGGGTGCCCTATATTTTGTGGCATGGCAAGGACAGGATAGGTCTGACAGTGATAAACTGCAGGTTGTCAGATCCAGGCCAGGGTTTGTGTGTGTAAAGGCCCCCATACATCTGCGACGGATTGCTTCGATGTAGTGATCCTGCAGCCCGGCATCACATGTTGGATTTCACAGATATGCCTACCATCATCAAAAAATTATCGTAATTGGCAGATCGGTGAAGTTCAGCATGTAGTATTTCACCAACCTCACGACGGATCGTGGAACATTGATGGCCACTGGTCAGCATTTCCGACCGGTGGTTCGGCATTACCAATCCCATCACTACTACAACACTAGTTGTATGGGGGCCTTAAGTTTGAGTCTGGAAAGGCAGCTGATTACAGACACCTGTGTGAGGCTGGTAAAAGAGCGCAGAGACACTGGGAAACTGATCCTGATGGTGAAATAGTCGCCCAGGTTATAGGCCCGGGGGTGACTAGTGTTAGGGATCCTTTGCATGTGAGTCTACTAAAAGAACTGTATTGCTGTTTGGAAGATTCTGTGTACCAGCTTGTGACATCTTGCCTGTGAACACTGCATTGCCTTGTATACCTGCCTGTGGTAAGGAAATACAATTTATATTGGATTTTACCCAGTCTATGATGTGATTCTTGTCACAATATATATATATATATATATATATATATATATATATACACACATTACAGTGTTGTCTATTTTTCCTACTTAAAATACAGCATTGTTTTCTACATGTATTTGGATTCTAAATTTTTCTCACATTGTACTAAATGGAGTCAAACTCAATCAAGTCGACTAGAGCAAATAAAAATTATTGGAAGTCCTGAGCTGAAACTTGGCATGGCCACATACAGTAGAACCATTGCTGCACCCTTATGTCCTGTCTTTGAGTTCTGCATCACCCATGTCCTGCCGTCCCGTTCTGCACCCTCATGTCTTGTCATCCCATTCTGCGCACCCCATGTTCTATCATCCCATTCTGCACCTCCCATGTCCTGTCATTATGTTCAGTCGACCCCTTATGGCCTGTCATCAATATGCGGCAGCACACAAAGTCTTGCCATCATTGTGTCACACACCCCATGTCCGATCATCACAGATATGATCCTGTTATAGCTGTCCTGCACCCCCTTATCCATTATCACTGCCCTGCAGCCCCCATATCCTATTATCACTGGTGTGATCTTTCATATAATTTTCTCAGTGCCTTGCATCCTTTTTTGTAATCACTGCCCTACACCCCCATATATAGTCTTCACTGCCTCTGCCCATCAACTTTTAAAGAAAAGTGAGTGAAAAGCAAGAGGGCAGAGGGTGTGGTGTGAGGGGAATAGCAAGAGGGCAGAAGTTGGGGTGTGAGGGAACAGCAGATATGTAGAGGGTGGCATATGAGGGAAATGCAGATGGGCAGGGGGTGAGGTCTGAGGGAAAAGCTGTTGGGCTGGGAGTGGCTTGCCAAATTGTTTGTGTCTAAATGTGAAAGCATAAATATATTATTTTTAAAAAAAGCAATGTAATTCCATAGACAAAAAACCTTACGGTTTCACATGTGCCATTAAGAGGCTTCTTACACATGATCTTAAATTTCAGAAAACAACCAAATCTCACCCACTCAAACTCGAAAAAGCAATGAAATTCCGATCATTAAGGCTGACTGTTTTACCGGAGCCAGTCTATTGCCTGTACCTGTCACTGCACTTTACTACTACCCCCAATAGAGCAGTTCCACCGAAAAAAATCTCACAATTAAAAACAAAAAATTGCAGAAAGAATTTTTGTACTCACAAAATACCTTTCTCGAAGTCCATCTGGGATACACTGCGGTTAGCCGTTACATGTCAGTTAGAGGTCTAGGTGTAGGTGTTTGGTACTGAACTAGTCAAGAAAAGGAACTCTAAACACTCCCATCTCCACCCATTCTCAGTTTGCACGTTTAGCAAAGCCGCATGGAGCAAAGCACAAAATTAAAGGAAGAGTACAAGTAAGGGCAATGACCCTAAGAATAAAAACTACATATCAAAAACAGCATACAGTATCGGAAGATTGACTTCATGGAAGGGATTTTATGGTGAGTACAAAAATCCAATTTCCTCTATCATCCATTTGGGTAACTGTGTGGTTAGCCATTACATGCGGGACATCCCAAAGCAAGCTAACAAGGCGGGGGAAGTGCCCAGTAAGGCCGCACGAAGGACCTTACGCCAAAAACTGGCGTCCCCCATACCAAAGGTATGGAGACAGTAAAACTTTGCGAAGGTATGCACAGAGGACCAGGTTGCCGCACTGCACCACTGCTCCACCAAGACCCCATGGTGCACCGCTCAAAAGGCCCCAACTGCACGCATCGAATGAGCCCAAAGAGGGGTCTGAAATGGCACATCTGAAGACATATAAGCCTGTCGAATGTCAGAAGTGACCCACTGAGCAATAGAGCCCTTGGAAGCAGGCCTGTTTCGGAGCATTTACAACACCAAGAGAGTCCATACGCCGAATAGCAGACATACGGTCCAAGTAGATCCGGAGTGCCCGGACCACATCCAACTATAGAAGAGAGGAAGAAAGCAGCGAAGATGAATCCGGTGGAAATGTTAAAAGAAATATATCTTGATTGAGATGGAATTTACTTTTTGTCCGCCCGATCCGAATGAAAGATGACCAAAGCTCAGCTTGCAAGGGAGAGCAGCCAAGTCAGAAACACATCTGGCCGAATCAACTGCCAAAAGAAACACCAACTTTAGGTAATGAAGTTCCACAGATTCAAGAGGCTGAAAAGGAGCCTTTTGAAGAGTGTATAATACAGTTAAGTTCAATTTCCAGGGAGGAACAATAGGCAGATATGGGGGTTGCACATGAAGCACCCCTTGCAAAAAAGTTTAGACTTCTGGAATAGCTGCTAAAAAGAGGATAGAAAAAGCTGAAATCTGTCCCTTCAGGAAAGATCTGCGACATCTATGAGACAAGTCATCCTACAGGAATGACAAGAGATGGGGAAAAAGAAAACCAGCGGCAGAAACACCCCGATATTCAAACCAGGATATATACCATTTGCAGGCCCTATTCTAAATCCTGGAGGAACCCCTGAGCTCTTAAGATTTGGGTCTCAAGTGCCATGCCATCAAAGCCAACTGACATAAATTGGGGTGTAAATAGGGACCCTGTCAAAAAAGATCTGTGCAAAATGGGAGGCAGTACTGATCCGCGGCCAACAAACCCTAAAAGAGAAAGTACCACTGGTGATGAGGCCAGTCTGGAGCAATGAGGGTGACTGAAAGGGCATCCCGCCAAACTCATTGAAGCACCCGGGGTAACATGGACAGGCAGAAACAGATACAATAACCGAGATGAAAGGTCAAAGGAGCCGACATGGCATCCATGAAGGCTGCTTGAGGGTCCCTGGAACTTGCACCATACCAATGTAGTTTCATGTTTAAGCGGGAGGCCATAAGGTCTATGTCAGGATGCCCCCACGTGTCCGCTATCGCCTGAAACAGCTCTTGGTGTAACTTCCACAGTGACTGAAAAAGAATGTGAGAGACCTCTCTCATAGATTGATTGCTCCTCATACCGCCCTGCTTGTTGACGTATGCCATGACTGTGGGATTGTCCGTCTGAATCCTGACTGAGTGTCCTGTAAAGAAGTCTGAACCTGGAGTGTGCATAACAGATTGCCCGCAATTCGAGAATGTTGATGGGAAGAACAGACTCCGCGGGAAACCAAAGGCCTTGAAAATATTGACCCAGGAAAACGGCACCCCATCTGGTCAGACTGGCATCTGTCATAATGATTACCCAGTTCCAGATCAGAAAGGAGTATCTCCGTGTCAGATTGAGGTTATGGAGCCACCCATGGAGGCATTTGCGTGTCTCAGGAGACAGTCTGAAGAATTGTTGGTCCAGACGAGGACCTGTCTTGGACCAATGAAGAAGAACTTTGAGATGTGATTGCCCGCAACTTAAGAATGTTGATGGGAATAACAAACTCCGCAGGAGACCAAAGGCTTTGGAAATGTTGGCCCAAAAGCAACGCACCTCATCCGGTCAGACTGGCATCCATTGTAATGATCACCCAGTTCCAGATCCGAAAGGTTGAGCTTCATGTCAGATTGGGGTTATGAGGGCACCACTGGCGGGAATGGCGTGTCTGAAGAGACAGTCTGTTGGTCCAGACGAGAACCTGTCTTGGACCAACGGAGAAGAATCTGGTGTTGAAGTGGTCTGGCGTGAAACCTGGAGAAATGGACCTCCTAGAAAGTGGCCACCATCCTCCCAGGAGATGCATGGACCGGAAAACAGAGACCCGAAGCACTTGAAGGAGAGAGCACACACCGGACTGGAGGTCCCGGATCTTTTAGGAAGGAAGACTCTGGGAATCCGTATTGATAAACAGACATAGAAACAAAATTTGTTTAGAGGGCAGAAGATTCAATTTTGAAAACTTGACGATCCAGTCATGACCCTGCAGGGTAGAAAGTGTAACCTGCAGATGGTGTAGTAGGAGGGCCTCCGACTGAGCTTTGAGAAGCAGATCGTCCAAATATGGAACAACAGTATCACCGAGCCGTAGTAAAGAGACTATATGGGCCATGACCTCCGTGAACACCTTTGGGGCTGTAGAGAGACTGAACGGCAGGGCCTCAAATTGGAAATGGAGATCCCCCACTGCAAAGCGAAGGAGATGATGATGACCTCTCGATATGGGGATGTGGGGGTAAGCATCCTTGATATACAAAAACGCCAAAAACTCGCAGACTTCCATAGCGCCAATGACAGAGCGCAAAGAATCCATTTTAAACTTGGCCAAAAAAAGGTACAGATTTAAAAACTTGAGATTCAGCATAGGACGGAAGGATCCATCTGGTTTGTCTACCAGAAAGAGGCTGGTGAATGGGTACAGGAAGAATAACCCCCAAATCTGAAAGAGAACTGACCGTTTGCAGGAGCACACATCGTTTGGCTGGATCCTGAGACAGAGGAGTCACAATGAACTGGTGTGGCACGGAATCAAGTCCAGAATGTACTCTCTGGTGACATTGCACTGCATGAGTTAGGATCATCAGACAGAAGGCCAGAAAGCATTTGGGCCTACCCAGGTCTCGACGGCTTGAACAACCCAGGCACTGGCCAGTACAGGCCAAAGGGAAATTCCTGTAAGGGTACATGGACTTCAGAACAGCATCAGTTTTCCTATCCATGTGATCTTTTTTAATTGACCGAGTGTATGGTGGGAATAACTGTGGTTTTCACCAAACAAGCAACAGGAGCATTCACCCGAGGGGGAAATTCCAAAGATTTAGTGTCCTCATCTGCAAAGGGATACAGATACCAAAAATTTCCTAGAGGCCTTAAATTTTGTGTCAGGTTTAAGCCAAGCCTCTTGCAGTATTTCCCCAAAATGAGTAAAAACAGACGCTAGCTTCTTCCCACGTTTGAAGAAAGAGGCAGAAGATAACTCTGGTCCTATATCTGAAGGGTCTGGCAAACTACGTCAATTAAATGCTGAACATCCGAAGAAGTTGGGGAATCCTCTTCCCAACCCGAGATATTCTCCCAATCAGGATCTAACTCCCCGTCCTCCAGAGATGAGTCTGCCAAGTCCCCAGGGAAAGTAACAGAGGCTGGCACTGGCTGTGTTTTTAGTAGGTGGGACCGTAGTTACCATATTTTTAAGAGATGTAGCCATCTCAGAAAATCATTTTGCCATATTACAGGCCCAAGCTGGTTCCTCTGAAGGAACAGAGAGGGACGGGGGACCAAATGTGAACTGGGACCAGGCTCGCTTAACTGGGATTGTCGAAGCTCCACCATAGAATCTGCCATGGGCTGAGCCCACTCTGGAATCGCTGACATGTCAGTAGAACCCCCAGGTGGTGGGTCCATGGTCCTGGTGTTGCACACTGCGCAGAAAGCCCCTGCTTCTGTGCAACCCTTTGGAAACCTTTTACTGCAATCGGAGCATGCACAATATAGAGTAAAGCTTTGTTTAGATTTGGAAGTCTTATCTGGCTTCCCTGACATGTTGTATAAAGAAGCAGGTTGAAGGGGCGCCTGATGGACCAAAATAAGTTTGCTCCTAGCCAAACAAACAGGCAAAACAGACCCCCCACCGAAGAGTCGAAGCAGTAGCGCTGACAGGTATCCAATGGCATAAGGCAGCAGGGACAGCCGATCCCAGCAGAGACAGGAGCAGTACAATAACAAACAAGTCGAGGTCCAGCACTGACAAGGTGGCCTGTGACCGTACTCAACAGCCGCAGTGCCTCCTCAGTAGTAGTGCCCAGTGTGGCGGGGCAAAACCGGTTCAGTGATCCCCTAAAGGCATATGGGGAGCAAGGTAGCTAACTAACGCCCACTACACAGCGCACTGAGGGCCTGATTCAGCTTTGGGAATAGAGTAAGATATAGCAAGTAAATGTGAACCAGCACAAACCATTTTGCAGTGCAAGGGGTTCAAATACATTCATTTTATTTTACATGTAGGGTAAATACTGGTTGCTATCTTACTCTATTCCCAAAGCTGAATCAGCCCTGAGTCTCCTGCAAGCAGGGACTGAAGGGCTGACCGCCATAAATAAAACAATGTAAACAAAAACCCAACTGAAACTGGAGTAAAGTAAAAGTGCCCTATTCCTGTGGCACTAAACTAGAAACAGGATAAGTGAAGGTGGGAGGGGTTAGAGGGGGCAGAGGTCCTGATTCAGACCCGGTCGCTCTGACAGAGCGCTCGCTCTGAATCAGGGCCGGGCTTTTTTTTTTTTAGAACGGCCTCCTGGCCGCTCGCATAGCTGTGGGAGACCACCCACAGCTATTGCGAGCGGCCATGATGATGGTCGCGATGGTCAAAACCATCGCGACCATCGGGCTTGCGACGAGACCCTTGTGGTAGGGTCTCGTGGCCGCAAGCCCCAGAGAGATTTCGGCTCTAACAGAGCCGGAATCTCTCCACTGACATCACTTGTGATGTCAGTGGGGCCGCCCCCAAATGGCAGGCGTTCTCATGGGAACGCCTCCGTTTGGGCAGCCACCCCCCCAGCCCGCCCACCAAAGGGGGCGAGCTGTCACTCAACATCGACAGCTCGCCCCCCTTGGTGCGAGACCCGGAGCGCCGGATTGCCCGTCGCTAGCCGGGTCTCGGGCCACCATCGACCCCGTTGCGAGCGCTCAGCGCTTGCGACCGGGTCTGAATCAGGCCCAGAGTTCCTTTATTTAACTGGTTAAGTGTCAAACTCCTACACTTAGGGCCTGATTCAGAGATGAACACAACTGCAAATCGCACGAAGATCGAGCGATTGTTTGCCATTGCGCATGCATCGCAGTGCGTGAAGACAGCATTCATGCAGACCATGGAGGCCCATTGCAGGTTGATTGACAGAAAGTGACAGTTTGGGGGCATTGACAGGGGGTGGCTAGCGAAACGCAGGCGTGCCTGGCAGTTTGAACGCCGTTACGTGGGCGTGCATAAATTAGCCACTACAATTGCATATGCAGCTCTGTGTAGCAGAAGAGCTCCCTAGCCTGCGGCAGGTCAGACCTGCCGCAAGGGTAAAATGGCCATCAATGAACTTCGTTGGTACCGATGTTTATGTAGGTATGTGTAGTCGCAAGCAGGTGAGAAGGCAGTAGTGGGTGTCTTTATGCTCTCGTGATCTTTGCCAATATTTGCATATTTTTAGCATCCATCTCTGAATCAGGCCCTTAGACCTCTAACCCACATGTAATGGCTATCCGCAGTGTTCCCCAGATGGATGATAGAGAAAGGTTAGAACTAGTAAAAGGCAGTGTGGTGGCCTTACCAGAGCCAGTGTATAGACTGCACTTGTCACTGCCCTTTACTACTACTACTACTACTACCCCCAATAGATGCAATTCCACTAAAAAACTGACAAATAACATTAAAAAGACAAAAAAATTGCAGAAAAGGGTTAGGACTAGTAAAAGGCAGTGTGCTTTCAATCTAGGCCAGCACTCCTTTCCATCTGTCCCTTATTAGTTTTAAGCAGTGATCTGGCATTTTGACTGCACTTTAACAAGAGGCACAATCTAGGTAAGTCCTGAAAATGTTTATACTGTAGTGCAGCTTAGGGTTGATTTTTGGGGCGTGGGTCCCCTGGATTGCTTTGGTTGGGCTGCTTCAGGGCATCACATTATAAACACATTTCTTATTTCTTGCACTTTTAGCACTTTCATTGTTTGTTTAATATATATGTATTATTTTCACATCTTTATTTCTCACCTCCCTACATGCAGCAGCAGCTGCTCTTATCTATCCTACACCTTTTTACACTTAACCTTTCCTTATTGGAGTAATGCCCTGGGGTGGCTCAGCTGGGCTGGTTTGGGGGTGTCCTGCGCTCTGGATTTCAACCCCAGTATGTTAGGGACCTACCCTCAGAGGTTATCTGGGCACTGTGGGTAGGACCATAACCATGGCCATGATTATGCCAAAACCTCTTATATTATTTGCAAAATTCTATTGCAAAATGTATTATTAATATATAATGAATAATGTTGGAGTTGTGCATCTGTAATTCTTTTTTGTATGTTTGCAACAATAGTCTCCACAGGTAGCACCTCCCATTATATATATTTTCAGGGTGTGCAGTCTAGGGCCCCATTTTCACATATCTACACCACCAACAATACCTACAATCTTATCTCCTTCTACTGGAGGAGATAAGACAGCATATCTTCTTCTCTCAGGACTTGAACTCGATGTGGATAGGTGATCCTCCTCCGGTACCTCTGCGATGCTTGGCGAGTTCAGCCATCTTATTCTTAGTAAAACATAGTCTCAAAACCATTTCTTACAGTTGTCAATAATCAGTATCTGCGCGCCTACAACATTGGTGGCGTCGACTATGCTCTTCCAAATAGCTGCTTTTCTCTTGTGAGGAGTTTGTTGCGATAAACATCCAATGATAAGATCATAATTGGCCAGCACCCCATCTACCAAGACTTCATTATCCGCGGTTGTTAATCTTGGCGCACACGGACTGCCGGCTGCCTTCTCTCCTTGAATCCATTTCTTTCATCGGCGGCCGCTGTGAAAGGAATCTTTGGCCCTCATTCAGAGCCGTACGCTCTGAGCAGAGCGCACGCTCTGAATGAGGGCCGTCCTCCATAACTATGGAGCGTCCCCCTGGACGCTCGTATAGCTGTGGGTCACCACCCACAGCCTATACGAGCGTGCAGTTTGATGGCCGCGATGGTCGTGACCATTGCGACCATCGAAACTGCGAGCCAAAGCCTGCGGTTGAGGTTTTCAACCGCAAGCTCCGGAGTGATTTTGGCTCTATCAGAGCCAAAATCACTCCCACTGACATCACTAGTGATGTCAGTGGGCCGGCTTCTGACGGGAGGCGTTCCCTTGGGAACGCCCCCGTCAGGGAGGCACGCCCCCGGCACGCCCACCAAATGGGGCGTGCTGTCAATCAACATCGACAGCACGCCCCCTTTGATCAGACACAACAAGCGAAGGACTTTCCTTCGCTCGTCGCGTCTGGCGCATGCGCACGACGGAGCTCCCGCCGTCGTGCGCATGCGCAGTGCACAACATCGACCCACTTGCGAGCGGACAGCCGCTTGCGAGTGGGTCTGAATCAGGGCCTTTACTTCTTCTGCAACTGGTCTAGAGGTGATGCAGTCCATTCCTTACCACTGCTTGCTATTTCTTCATTGTTTGCCATTTCTATTGAGATACCCTCCCTGTGCTGCCTGACCATTTCTATTAATACTTAAAACTAGGCTAAAGAAAGACACTAGACCTACAAAATAATATGCCTAAAAAAAACCCACTATCTAAACTATCCTACAGCAAATACACTATCCATACTATAACAACCAGTTATAGTTGCAGGTATGCAACGGTATGGAATACCAGCACTTCAAGCACAAAACATTTTTATTTATTTTACAAGTTTCATGTGCAGCCCCTAAAGCAGTGCTGCAAGTAAGTGTGGCTATATGCTCAGGTATGGCGTACCGTGAAGAATTTGGCCATCAGTACTCCTTATCACCCGCTCACTCTGTACACTTTGAAACCACCATTAGCGGCCGTTAGTGCCAGACTGTGCCGCCAAGCAAGACCATGGTGTCTTTGCCGTCAGCCATCTCCAATCCACTCTATCCAAGGGTTCAAAGGGGAGGTGTCTGCAGTGCCCTAAGAACCAAAGACAAATCCCACGGTGCCAACGGTGGGAGAAATGGAGGTTGCAGACACAGAACACCCTGTAAGAATGTTCTAACATGCGGCAGAGGAGCAATCTTGCGCTGGAGCCAAACAGTCAAAGCCAAAACTTGGACTCTCAAGGTAGCCAGAAGAAGACCTAAGTCTAAACCAGCCTGTAGAAAACCAAGTATTCTTGATACCTTGAATATCTTAGAGTCATATTTCTTGCCAGAAAAAATGACCCCTAAATTCTGTGAGAGATGCAAGCAGAAGCAGGTTTCCTTGCTCTAAGCATTGTCTGCATCACAAAAGAGGAAAAAAACCTCTGGACCTTTAAGACTGAAGACTCGAGAGCCATACTGTCAAAAGCCAGCCAAGTTAAATCCTGGTATAGGCAGGGACCCTTGTTGGTTGTGACGTGACTCCCTGAGGTCTACGTCTGGTATCCCCCATTTGTTCACCAGGAGTTGAAACACACCCGGATGAAAACCCCATTCTCCGGCGTGTATGTCCTGGTGACTTAGGAAGTCCACTTCCCAGTTGAGAACACCTGGGATAAATATTGCCTAGATTACCGGAAGATGGCCTTCTGCCCACAGCAGAATCCTTGCCACTTCTTGCATGGCTGTGAGACTTTGTGTGCCTCCTTCATGTAGGCCACTTCTGTCGCCTTGTCGGACTAAATCTGGACAGACCTTCCCTGCAGGAAGTTCTGCGATGGTATGAGTGCTTTATGCACTGCTCGAAGCTCCAAAATATTTGTTGGTTGGTGACCTTCCTGGTCCGTCCACCTTCCTTGAGAGGTGTGATGACACGTCACTGCTCCCCATCCTCGCAGACTTGCATCCATGGTGAGAAGTACCCATTCCAGGATTCATAACGGACGACCCTTGTCTAGATGAGTCTCCAGCCACTAAGCGAGGGAGAGCCGTACCTCCAGTGAGATGTAAATCATCTGAGCTTTATCCGATGATACTGACCATGCCACTGGGCCAGGATCCACAGCTTTAGGGACCTGGAGTGGAACTGGGCCTAAGCCACCATGTCGAATGTGACTACCATAGACCCACCAACTGCATTGCCAAGTGAACTAACACTGTTTGCTTGCAAAGTAGATTGTATACACGAGCCTGTAGTGTTACATTCTTGTCCTCTGGTAGAAGAATCCTCTCTCCCAGAGAGTCCAGCTGTGCCCCCAAGTGCACCATCTGCTGAGTTGAGAAAAGAAACGACTTTACCCAATTGATTACCCAGCCGTGCTCTTGTAAGCAGACAATGGTCAACCGTAGATAACATTGTAACCTCTCCTGAGATTGTACCAATTACAGGAGGTCATCTAGATATGGCAGTATCCTGACTCCTTGTCGTCTGAGATGAGCCGTCATGACTGCCATTATCTTGGGGAATACTCGAGGAGCTGTGGCTAGACTGAAGGGTAGAGCCTGAAATTGGTAATGTTGCTGATCTACTGCCAACCTGAGAAAGGCTTGGTGGGATCCTGCAATCGGGACATGCAGATATGCATCTGGTCTCCCGGTTCCATTGCCAGCATAATTGACCGTAATGTCTCTTCCTATGGAATCTGGGCACCTTGATGAGTCTGCTGAAATTTCAGATTCAGGATAGGGCGGTGTACCCTATTGGGTTTTTGATCAAAAACAAATTTGAATAATATCCCCTTCCCTGTTGTGATACAGAAACAGGGACTGTGACTCCTCACTTTAGGAGTGCCCCAACAAACTCCCAGTAGGCCGAAGCTCTAACTGGGTCTGTAGTAAGGTTCATAACCACAAACCTCTGCGAGGGATGCCTCAGGAATATGATGGCATACCCCTGAGAGACCAGCTCTCTCACCCAGTCATCTATAGTGATCTGATGCCAGACCTAGATGAACTGTACCAATCGGCCTCCAACCCTGACATCCTTCAGGGGGATGCCCGCCCCATCAGACAGTAGGCTTACCGTCTGGCTCCGAGGGTTTCGGTTGTCCAAGATTTCTTGGGCTGTCGTTTCCTGTAGGAATGACACTGTCTGGCAGAGAACTGTTTCTTTGTCCTATCCCTAGAACCCAGGATACCTGCGTCAACCGCTTCCCCATATACACAGCTACTTCTTGCCCTTGGACAGAAAAGAGACTGCTGCTCTCTGGTTCTCCCAGAGACCCTGTCCAGTCTTCCACAGCTTTGGTTTACCAGACTATAGCCGTAGCTGGTCTGGTATAAGCCCCAGAAAATAAAAACATTGATTATCAAGTTTTCTATCTGAGACCTCTTTAAAAGAGGATGCTGCAGGAAAGGACAACGTAGCGCTCCTGATCATCTTGTCATATGAGCAGCTATCATAGGGGAAACTTCCCATTTCATTACACTCTGCTGGTGAAAAGACAATGGGTACCGAGAGGTTATATTCCTAACAGCCTGGAATGCTTACCAGGAATCCCATGCATTAGACGTCACCCAGACTGAAGATAATAATCCTCAGTCCCCTTCTGATGTCTAAGGACTAAATCCCTAGATGTCCGTAAAAACCTCCTCTTCCTCCTTACTGAGGACAGTCTCCTTTAAGGACTAATGGTCTTCTTTCACTGAGACAGACCCAGAACTCCAAGTATCAGAGCCTGATGAGGAGGCCGAGTCAGACTCTAAAGGCCATGGGTGACGAACACCTCTCTAATGCCCCTGCTACTCTGCTACAGATCTACCCGCCTGCGGAGAGGCTATAGACAGTGGCATACTCTGATTTAGAGTGAGCAGAAATAATAAACCCAACAGGAATTCATGGGGGGCATATACATAGAAGGGCACAAATGCTGGGACCATTTCACAACATGATGCACTGCAGCTGGAGCCCGTGATTTCAGCAGCTTTTGTCCACTAAATGCTACAAAATTTGCACCAAATGGCCACACAGGTGGCTCTAGTGCTGGTGCAGGTGTACCAGAGATATCAGGTAGCTATTACAACAGTACTACACAATCCTCCTAGTTAACAACCTGCTCACATAAGCCTGCAGCACAGTACTTACATGCTCTTAGCACTGATAGTACATCCTGCTTACCTGTACCTATAGACATGACACATGTATAAATGGTAAAAGGCCCACAGTATAAATGCAAGATGTGACTTTGTATCAATGAGACCACCTCACACACCATACAGATGGTTTAGAGGAGCAACACAGTGATAGCTATACCAGACAGTTTGAAAAAACAGACAGTGTATAAACAGCAGCAGCTAGCATACAGTCACATACAATGCATAAATATGCATAATTGCTAAAGCAATCTGCTCTGATCAACTATCCAGCACCAGCGGGGTGATGGTAGGATATAGAGCACACACTATATGCCAAACTTTGACGGAGAGAGATATAGGGAGACAGACCGGCCCTCAGAGATCACTTCAGCAGTGCACGGAACAAACGCTAAGCTGGGAATGTGTCCCCACGAGGTGGTCAATTATACCAGCCTTCGGTGTTTCACCTGAAGTCTGGGGGGAGGAGCGGTCGGGAGAGCGCCTATCTCCCCTAGGCTGCGATGTTTGATGGCCGGGTATGCTGCACTACAAGGTGGCAAGACGTGGACTAGTGCGCATTAGTGCATCCTACCACCCGTCCCCAGCAACAAATGATATGGTCCCAGCCGCCTATTGAGGCATCGGCCTGCACACGCAGCCTACCTCTAATGCATCTCAACACCACAGGTAAGGGACCGTTAAGCGCACGATTCCCCAAGTGGAACCGCTTACCTGACATCTATGTTTCCCCGACCCGGTCCCACCTCAGTAAAAAAGCCGCTAGCTAGGCCATGCTGAGGCCAGCTGAATACCCAGTGGCACAAGGCGGATGCTGGTGTATCGGCAGAGGTAGAAGGAGTCGCAGTGCAGGTGTCTTTTAACACGGCACCCGGTACCATTAAACTCTGCAGTCAAAAAATAACTTAAGGTAAATCATAAAATAAAAAGCCTAGGACTGTCAGATCAGTCCCACTGTTATAACAGGTGCATCTTGCCGCACCAAACGAAACAACTGAATACCTATGGCTGGGGGCAGGGTATATAGGGAGGAGGGCCAGTGCATGCTGGGAGCCCCAAAGCTTTAACTGTTTGGTGGATCGGATGCTGGATGCTATCCAACTACATACCCCAAGGTATTTCCTGTGAAACCTATGAAACCCGAAGATGAAAGGGGCATTACTGTGTGGAATAATGTGTTATAAGGGACACTATTACTGCTTTGCATAATGTGTTATAAGGGGCACTACTACTGCACTGCATAATGTGTTATAAGGGGCACTACTACTGCACTGCATAATGTGAATAAAAGGAACTACAACATGGTACACTATACTGATGAAAAGGGGGTGCGTCTTAAGGACACGCCCCATTTTGAGTGACCACGCCCCCTTTTACGGTGCACGCATAAGTACAACCTTAGCTTTTCCATATCCCCATTTCAAAATCCCACTTCGATCACTGATACTGTAACTACACAAAACTAGCCTATAGCAACTAAACTGTTATCTAACTATGCTTCAGCTACTACACTAACTACAATCTGAACTATAACAACTACACAAACCTAAACTCACCTATAGCAAGTACTAAAATTGATATCTATACTATCCTACAGCAACTAGACTAATTAGTATGTAAAATACATCAGCTCAAAACACAATATAACATATGCTACAACTACTACACTAAATATTATCTTAACTAGACAAAAACAACAAAAAAATGTAACTAACCTATAGCAATTACTACTATTAATATCCTATCAAAAAAACTACTGGACTAAACACTGAACCACAAAGTACTACAATAGTAACACTTCTTAAAAAATACTAATCCACTACAGGTTGAGTCTCCCATATCCAAAATGCTTGGGACCAGGGGTATTTTGGATATCTGAATATTCCATATTTTGGAATATTTGCATACCATAATGAAATATCTTGGTGTAGTTAGTGTAATGTGAAGAGGTATTTTTATGGAGCTGTTATACCAGACTCCTGTGCAGACAGCTTTCCGATGCACTGATACCATGCAGACCAAAATGGAAAATGAACATCTGAACACATACAGATGGGTCCACATTCATCTAGCCTCCTGGCATGTTAAACAGCCCTTCTAGTCGCCCATGCCGTGGTGTTACTTAGTAGCACTGAGCGTATTTTGTGTGTCTTTTTACCTTAAAATGCGTCTTATTTGCATGATGATGTGAATAGATAGCACAAGCAGCCTCTGATGATTAAAATGATATGCAGCATGCCTATGTTGTCTGTGCGTCTGCGGGTGTATCTGCATGCTAAAGACTATGTTACAGTGTTACAGCCCCTGACAATGTAATGTAGCGTTTCACATGCAAACTATTCAATGGATGACAATCGAAGGCTTCACCAACCGATGGTCATCCCTGTTTTTTGACTGACTGGCCCGTGGGCCAATCAGAACCTGGGAGCAGGGCTTCACAGGTGCCGGGGGGCAGAGCTATGCTCTGTGTCCCGGCACCTTGTTAAAAAAACATTTAGTTATGCTTAGACATTGATGGAGTGAAACCATCTGGTTCTCTCCCATTGATGCCAAAAGCATTAGACATCGGCCATATACCATCTATGATTATGAATCACCAATAGCCATCCCTACATGATAGACATTTTGAATAAGTTGAAAAATGTTTATTGGCATGATTATATATCTTGTAACAGCGGACGTTAGCTCCCTTTATACTATAGTAAATCATAAACAAGGGAAGTAAGCAATCTTACAGTTTTATCAGAGACCATCATGAAGAAGGATCTTTTTTTGTCCATATATTTTTATTGAAGCTCAATACATTATAATATGCAACATAAGGTATGCATTCAAATGTGTGCAATACAATGTGACATAGAAATGAACAAATCAAAGTTACATACCATGAAAAGACCAAAAGTAACCGGTCTACTATATAGAGCTGTTACATTTTCTAACTTTATGAAATATAACACTAAGAAACATGGACAAATCTATGTGACCATATGAGGCGAAATGTAAATTAAAGATGAAAAGGGAAACTAATCCCAATTTTTTCACCTGTAGACTCATAGATTGACAAAACACTCCAAAACTGAAGGAAGTTAAAGAAACCAAAAAGACGAAGGAGGATCTTTATTATCAAAGTGATCGATTTTATTTAAAAAAATAATAATTTTTATTTTAAAGGAGATTTTTACCTTCAGACAAATGGAAAAGCCATGGGTACCAAGTTTGCCCTTAGTTACATCACTTTATTTATGACGAACTGGGAAAATGAGGCGATACAGCATGAGGGAGCAAAGTTGGTAAACTTGGTACAGTGGCACAGATACTATCTTTTTATGAAGAGGGACAGAGCAGGGTCTTAAAAGCTTTTTTTATCCTTTTAAACACCAATGAGAAAACTATTGAACTCACTTTTAATTATAGTTAGGAATCCGTCCATTGTCTGGATCTTAAAGTTTACATTAAGTAAAATAAGATCCAAACAAAGGGATATAACAAACCCATCTACTCCAAAACCTACATTAATATTAAAAGTGAACACCATAAGAACTGGTTAAAAAGCATTCCAAGGAGTCAATTCCTCTACGCAGAAATTGCACAGAGGATATGATCTTCAAAGAACAACTTAGCAGCATGAAGCGAAGATTCATCCAAGGTGGATATCAACCAGAAATCCTTAAAGCATCAGAAAACAATGCTATGCTGACCACAAGAGAAACCTTATTAGTACCAAAGGAAAAAGCTAAAAAGGAACATCTAAGAATACAGAATGGTCAAAAGCTTGATTTTCCTTCTATGCAGTCCATTTTAGCCCGTATTTGATATATTTATCGTATGGAGTATATGACTAGTATCATTAGCTTCTCATTCTGCTCCCTCCCCTTTTGCCCTGTGACAAGTTATTTATATTAGCATATGTATGAGTTTCTATATGTATTTATAAAATCTGTATATACATATATCTGTATGTTTATATTTGGTTTTTGGGTCCCACCCCAGGGATTTTTTTTCTATTTCTTTTAATTAATTTTTTTTTCTCTTCTTCTTTTGTTTTTATTCAATAATGTACGATTTATATATTTTTTTGTTTTGTGCTAAATTGAAAAATGGATCACAATTTCTATCTCTATTTTATGAGACACAGATCTTTTTTCACGTGACAATTTGAGATTACTGATTACTATGGTCTCTGTGCTTCTAATAAATACTATTTAAAAAAAAATACAGAATGGTCATTTATTACAAGGTATAACCATAACCACAGAGATGTTGAGAAGATTATCTGCATACACTGGGTGATTTTGAAGTGCAATCCAGTACTCTAAAATAATTTATTACCTGTCCCCACCTTTATCTACAGGAGAGCACCCAACCTAAAGAATTACCTTGTCAAAAGCTCGTTAGAAGAAAAAGAAAGGAACTGTGTCCGAACAATAGGCGTGGCAATTGTGTGGCATGCGAAACAATGATGAGTGACATCAATAAAATCACAGAATTTGAGATCAAATGAGTGAAATACAATGTTAACCATTTTATTACATGCCACACCACCAATGTGATATACTTAATTGAGTGCTCCTGTGGTCTTCAATATGTGGGCAAGAGCCCTAAAAACCAGATTAGGAACATCAAAAAAGTACAGTTCCCCACTCAATCCCAGAACATTCAGAGATCTCACAAATGTTCCACAGATTGCATAAAATCTTTTATTGCGATTGATAATATCCGAGGGAGCTGGAGGAGAAAAAATACAGACATTACAGTATGTTATCCAAAAGTGAGATGAAATGGATATATAAATTAAAGACTATCTCCTAATGGCTTAAATATAGACTTTAAATTGAAACATTTTTATGAGTTCACTTTTATCCACATTATATTATCCTCACTTGTTGAATTCCTTTTCATTCCCGTTTTTACTATAAAGTCCATATACTGTATGTCCATCTATGTTACATTATTTTTGTAATATAAGTGGCGTGCAATGATTTATAAAAAGCCCGCTAATTATTCAGTTTTTAATATTGCATTTTATATATGTGTTTTATGATCTCCTGATTTTTAACTATACTTATTAAGAACACTAATGCACTTTTTCTGTCTCATCCTGTTTATGAGAATTATCATCTTTATCAACTCCCCGAAACTATAAACTACATTTCCCATTAGTCACCCCAATTACTAAAGAAGTAAATGTATTTGGACTAACAAAGGAGACCAACCACATCTGTCTGCGTTTTCCGGCATCGAACTTCCGCTTTAGCAGTTAGGAACTTCTGGTCACGGCCACATAAGAAAAATAGGCATTTACTTCCAGGCGGATTCATTTGTGGGGAAGACTATCACAGCCTATCGGCGACCATCTTGGAGCAGGTAGATAAACCAGAAGTGGTCACGGCGGCGAGTAGATAATTATAGACTTTAGTTCCTCCGATAAACTTTTTTATTGGGCATATACCTTTTATGTTAGGAGACATCATCCTGTAGTCAACATGTATTTCTGTATGGATGTATTTATTTGGGACTTTAACCACCAATGTACTTTACCCACCCACTTCTTGGGCAGAACAGGAAAGTACTTCAGTATCTGATATATAAATTCTGACCAGTGCACACATCCACATGCCTTCACAAAGACCACCCTGGTCAAAATGCGTTGGAGTTGGATGTGTACACCTATTTGATCAAGATCAAGGACTGAATACCCACAAAATCATTGGGAGCCTGTTTTTGACCCATCAGGAATTCTGGATAATCCAGGGACTGGTTACCTAGGGGTCCCAGTGCACTCCCACTGAGTACGTGTTGTAACTCTGATTTCATTAACTTCATGTTCCCTTTTTAAGGGTAATTTTATGAACATATTTTGGAAAGTTTTGTTTGTTCATATAATGTTTATATTTCTATTTCACATCTGCTTTCTTTAAGCCTCTCCTGAATGAGAAGATCCACATTATTAATTCATATGTGTATTAGAGAAGGATATGTGTTCATCCTAGGTTAATGCAATTTCAGTCTTGCTACCTAAATATACACCTGCTGTGGCAGGTAGTACTGTAGTTTCTGCATAATTTAAAAAAAAAACGCGAAAAAATAAATACATTTTAAAATATACCAAAAATATTTTGTTCTCTTTGAACGAAATGCTCAAAGAAATCTTTGCTTCTAGCTGTGCACTCTTCTGTCCTTTTATTCTGTATGAGCTGGATGGTGCTGCTACGCTCATCCTGCAGGTCCTTATGGCTCCTCGTCTTCTTGATTTGTGGGAGATGGAGTTGGGGACAGGAGTAGAAGGCGGGAAGGTGGGGACAGGTGTAGGAGGTGGGGATCAGGGAACAGGAGTAGGAGGTGGAGAGCCGGGAACAGGAAGATTCGTGGAGTCAGATATTATACAGATGTGCCCACATACATCTATCCTCTGTGCGCTACAAGTTGTGCCACACAAAACTCGGGAGCTCAGTGTGACTCAGCAGCACCTAGTGTCTTTTGATGAGTCTTTGTAACGTAATGTAGCATTGCGCATGTCGGATACACCCACACGCTCACAAAACATAGGCATGCTCCATATCATTTTAATCAGCAGAAGCTGTGTTTGCTATCTATTTGCATAACTGTGCGAATAAGATGCATTTGAATGTAAAAAGACGGACAAAAAGACGCTCGGCGCGACTAGAAGGGCTGTTTAACACACAAGGAGGCTAGATGTATGTGGACCCATCTGTAGATGGAGAGAAGCTGGGGACAGGAGGAGTTGGCAGGGACAGAAGAAGGGGCTTGGTGCCAGGTATTAGATGTGGTTGGGAGCCACGTACAGGAGGAGGAAGGTTGCTAGGGACAGGAGGAGTAGGCAGGGAAAGGAGAAGGGGCTGGGTGCCACCGGGTATTGGAGGTGGAGGGGTAGGCAGGGACAGGAGAAAAGTTTGATTATTGGAGTGAGGGCAGAAGTGTGGTTACATGCCCTCACAGCGCTGATATGTTGTCTCTGCTGGAGTATCTGGCCACCGATAGTAGAGATTTGTACCCTTGTGGGCTCGCTTTGCTCGCCACGCTTCGGGCTCGGTGGCTCGCTCTGCTGGCCACAGATTTCTATTCCCCCTCTATGCCCATGTGGATAATCACTGATGACGTCAGGGTCCATTCAGTGAAGAGCAACTAGACACTACCTAGGATAAAGGGGCTGGGTGTCAAGGGCTATTAGAGGGGGAGAGGTAGGCAGTAACAGGAGAAGGGGCTGGGTGCCACCGGGTATTGGAGGTGGAGAGGAGCTGCGGAAAGGAGGAGATGGAGGTGTAGGCAGGGACAGGAGAAGGGGCTGTGTGCCACCGGGTGTTAGAGGGGGAGATGAGCCACTGACAGGACGAGGTGGAGGGGAGCTGGAGACGAGGAGTGAGCAGGGACAGGAGAAGGGGCTGGTTGCCACTGGGTATTAGAGGTGGAAGAGAGGCAGAAAGCCAGGACTGCTTTGGCCAGGCGCAATGTGGTGCTCTACTCCCACATCCACAGCAGTTGCCCAGCTGGCTGTTCTGAAACTGACTGAATGTATGTCCTCAGAAAGCAGGCAGGGGAGAGGGCCGGGGCCTCGCATCTGCACTTCTAACCGGAGAGCGGTGGACCGGCCAGCGGTACATCTGTTACTCTTCTCCCCCACGCCCAGCCTGCACCACACCAAGCCAACCCACAGCACTACCCGCTTTAGGGTGCCGGGTGTCGTCTTCTTCGCGCCGGGGGGGCCGGGCCGAAGTCTTCATGCTGAGGCAGTCCACTCATGTTGACTGCTAAGTAAGCTGCAGCATCAAGGGAGATGTAATGGCTGGCTCTGTCTGCTGGCATCAATCATGTATCCAGGAGCCAGGGTATTGGTCGGCAGCGGATCGTGTCCCCGGGGACACACTCATTTGGGAAATTTGAGTCCCAGTCCTCACTTGCGGGTAAAATACATGCTATAGCTCATATCGGCGATCACTGCAGCTGTGCCTTGCCTACTCCTGATGGCTGCAGCAGTGTCTTCTGGGTCCCGGCGTTATTGGACTTCCATGTTAGAGCTGTGTTCCTCCAGTAATTCTCCCCTATTCCAAACCCCTACTCATAACTACAATCTAGTGCCTAACCCCCACCCCTGCTGCTTAACGCTAACCCTCCAACAGCCCAACCCTAATGTCAACATTCTGACAAAGTGGACAATTCACATTCTGAGAATGTCGACATATTCCGTGTCAACATTTTAACAATGTTGACATAACTGTCGACATTCTGGAGTCTAAATTATGATTGTCGACATTGTGATTGTCAACCTTTTGACTACATCCCATGTGTAGAACCAACATTTAAAGATCAGCCAGAACTGTACTGCTCCTGGGCCATACACAGTACAGTCATAGCAGCCAGCCTGGCTGCCCGCTCTAAACAATATATATATATATATATATATATATATATATATATATATATATATACACTACCGTTCAAAAGTTTGGGGTCACTTAGAAATGTCCTTATTTTTGAAAGAAAAGCACTGTTTTTTTAATGAAGATAACAATAAATTAATCAGAAATACACTCTATACATTGTTAATGTGGTAAATGACTATACAAGCTGCAAACGTCTGTTTTTTAAAGGAATATATACATAGGTGTATAGAGGCCCATTTCCAGCAACCATCACTTCTAATGGTACATTGTGTTTGCTAAGCGCGTTAGAAGACTAATGGATGATTAGTAAACCCTTGAAAACCCTTGTGCAATTATGTTAGCACAGCTGAAGACGGGTTTGCTCGTTAGAGAAGCTATATAACTGGCCTTCCTTTAAGCTAGTTGAGTATCTGGAGCATCACATTTGTGGGTTCGATTATACTCTCCAAATGACCAGAAAAAGAGAACTTTCATGTGAAACTCGACAGTCTATTCTTGTTCTTAGAAATGAAGGCTATTCCATGCGAGAAGTTGCCAAGAAACTGAACATTTCCTACAACGGTGTGTACTACTCCCTTCAGAGAACAGCACAAACAGGCTCTAACCAGAGTAGAAAGAGAAGTGGGAGGCCCCGATGCACAACTGTGCAAGAAGGCAAGTACATTAGAGTCTCTAGTTTGAGAAATAGACTCCTCACAAGTCCTCAACTGGCAGCTTCATTAAATGATACCCGCAAAACACCAGTGTCAACGTCTACAGTGAAGAGGCGACTCCGGGATGCTGGCCTTCTAGGCAGATTGGCAAAGAAAAATCCATATCTGAGACTGACCAATAAAAGGAAAAGATTAATATGGGCAAAATAACACAGACATTGGAGAGAGGAAGATTGGAAAAAAGTGTTATGGACAGACGAATTGAAGTTTGAGGTGTTTGGATCACACAGAAGAACATTTATGAGACACAGAACAAGTGAAAAGATGCTGGAAGAGTGCCTGACGCCATCTGTCAAGCATGGTGGAGGTAATGTGATGTCTGGGGCTGCTTTGGTGCTGGTAACGTGGGAGATTTGTACAAGGTAAAAGGGATTTTGAATAAGGAAGGCTATCACTCCATTTTGCAACACCATGCCATACCCTGTGGACAGCGCTTGATTGGAGCCAATTTCCACCTCTAACAGGACAAAGGAGCTTATTCAGAGGCGGCCGTACGGTCTACGACCACAAGGCCACCTCGATGTTTTGCCAGTGCGCATGCGCACGAGGGAGCCGGCTCCCTCGAGCGCATGCGTGAGGCCCGCTACGACCAGCGCTGTCTCTTTCCAATGGGGGCGAGCTGTCGATGTTGATTGACAGCTCGCCCCGTTTGGAAGGCGGGCCAGGGGGGTGGCAGCCCAAATGGAGGCGTTCCTATGGGAACGCCTGCCATTTGGGGGAGGCCCCACTGACATCACTAGTGATGTCAGTGGAGAGCTTCCGGCTCTGACAGAGCCAGAAGCTCTCCAGGGCTTACGACAAGTGAGACCCTACCCTAGGGTCTCGTCGTAAGCCCCGATGGTCTGACCATCGCGACCATCACCCGAGCGGTCGTTAGAGCTGTGGGTGTTAACCCACAGCCTAACGACCGCAACAGAGGCGGGCGGTCAGGATGCAAGCGGCCGCCCAGTTTCTGAGCGACCGCTTGCATCCTCCCACCGCCTCTGAATGAGGCCCAATGACCCAAAGCACACCTCCAAATTATGCAAGAACTATTTAGGGAAGAAGCAGGCAGCTGGTATTCTGTCTGTAATTGAGTGGCCAGCGCAGACATCAGATCTCAACCCCATTGAGCTGTTGTGGGAGCAGCTTGATCGTATGGTACGCAAGAAGTGCCCACAATGCCAATCCAATTTGTGGGAGGTGCTTCAGGAAGCATGGGGTGAAATTTCTTCAGATTACCTCAACAAATTAACAGCTAGAATGTCAAAGGTCTGCAATGCTTTGCAATTGCTGCAAAAGGAGCATTCTTTGACGAAACCAAAGTTTGAAGGACAAAATTATTATTTCAAATAAAAATGATTTTCTAACCTTGCCAATGTCTTGACTATGGCCCTCATTCAGAGCCACTCGTTAACAGCAGTACGCTCGTTGCGTTCCGATGTTGAGAAACCGCGCATGCGTCGGTGTAACACTGCGCATGTGCGTACGGCAGATTGCGAGTTTTTTTTCACTCGTTCGGCAAATTGTGAACAGGAAGTGACATGTCAAATGTGATTGACAGAACAGGCCGTTTTTGGGCGGTGACGGGGGTGGAGATGGAAAAACGCAGGCGTGGCGAGGCGTTTTTGGGGCGTACATAAATTAGCTCATGCGAACGTCCAATGTGTTCGTACCAACTCATACGTCACTGGCTGATCCTCTTTCCGTTCAAACTGCTCACACAGCTTAGGGTCTGGATTACTCGACCACAATGGCGATGGCCTTGTCCTTTTGCCCGGGCCTCCACGATGTTTAATCGATTTATCATGGCTTGTCAGATAAACAATCAACTTTGGATTGAAAACCAGCTTGGTTTTTTTTTGTTTTTTTTTCACTTTGTAATAGCACAAAACCGTACGCAGCTGAAAATCTCGGCTGCTAATTTCAGGATTACACAATCAATTTGCGTTTTTTGGTAGTAATGTATTTTACAATTTGGTTAGTATTTTTGCATTTTGTAACAATATTGTATTCATCTTTGTGTGTATTGTAACCTTTTGCCTTTTTTTTTTTTTTTTTTTAAACATTTATTCCAAAGTGTTTTTTAAAGTAACATTTTGTTTTAACCCTTGATTTTTTGAAAGTCCCAAACTCCGATTTCGTTTTTACCTTGTGGGCCAGAATTAACTATAAAACAATTGTCAATTAATGTCACAATACAGTTGAGAACAATTTGTAGGTTTTATTTGCCAAACACATTTTTAAACAAATCATGTGCATTGTCATGTACATTTTTGGGGTCCTTGTTACCCACTAATATTGGACACATATTTTTGGATTCACTGATATTTTTGGCACACAAACGAAAAAAAAATTTAAAACAATTCACAAGAAAGGAGAGGGAAGTTTTGGCCAGAAAGAAATATGGGGCAAGCACAGAAGGTGTGTGGGCAAAGTAGCCAGTGCTGTCATCGTTTTTTTTTCCCCGTTTGGCTGGGGTAGGGTGTGCGCCAGACCGGGTCCGGGGTGTCCTCTGGCTGGCCTGTCCAGAGGCAGATGTTGTGGCCTCTGGACTATGCACAGGGCTAGGCACATTTGGAGGAATGGCTGTTGTGCCAGAGGTGGAGGATCCTGATGTTCCGGCAGGAAGGGAGGTCGGCTCCACCATGTGCTGACGAACGAGCTGCTCCAGGGCATTGGCGATTCGGATGTTGGCCCTGGTATTTTCAGCCAGGGCCTGACCAATGGTCACGTTGGCCGCCGCATTTTGCTCCAGGGCTCAGCCACCCGTAGCAGACTGGCGTCCATCCTCTGCAGAATCTCCGTATGGGAATCCGATTTAAAATTGAGTTCTGTGAGGAGTGCCACTGCCTGCGAGGGGGATTGCCCAGGACTGGCTTCTGCAGGGTCCTCAGCCGGATGTACTGGTTCCTCCCCTGCAGAGCCAGCAAAAATTCGGCGGCCAAGGCTCCCCTTTGGAGCAGACTCATCCGCCTGTGTCTCTGTAAGAGAAAAGAGGAACATTACAATCTACATATTGTCACAATAACATTTCAGAGTTGGTTACATCACAACATTTACCTGGGACAACATGAGGAGCCGCAAAGTCTGGCATGTCCGTATCCATGTTGGACACGCGAACACCTCCACATCCTGCACACACCCCTGTGCCAGCTCTTCCAAATCATTAAACTCCAATGACACAGGGGTGGGACCCCCACCTGTCCCCCTTGCATGCCTAGCCCTGTCCGCCATTTTTTGTTTCAGGCGATATTTGAAGTCTTGCCATCTGTGGGTGAAAAAGTAACCATTATTCCTGTATTTTTTCTTTTTTTGGTTTTAGGGGGGTCAAGTTTTTACTTACCGCCGTTTGACATCCCGGGCTAGACGGACTTAATCACCCACCCTATTGACAGCACTGACTATCTCCTCCCACATTTTCCACTTCTGGCTTACACCCATATTCCTGTCTGCCTGTGGCAGGATGTCCACACACTTCTGAACCAAAACCTCCATCCACTTTCTTGTGAATTGTGGCTGCCTTTTCTTTTTCCCTGCTTTGGCCGGA
Source organism: Taudactylus pleione (assembly GCA_031769625.1). NCBI lineage: Eukaryota > Metazoa > Chordata > Amphibia > Anura > Myobatrachidae > Taudactylus > Taudactylus pleione. Next base: position 3,074,733 of record JAUIMM010000470.1, read on the forward strand.
ATACTGGGCCCAGCAGCCTCTTTCATGTCATCCTCCACACCTATTTTTTAAAACATTGAGAAATTGTAGCGTGCAAACTTTCACTATATTATGTTTCAAAATAATCCTTGTTTGGAAATGCCTGAAAAACTTACCGGCCGCCTCTTGGCCATTGTTTGGCTGGTCTGTAGCCATTTCTTATAGCAAAACAAGAAATACACCAGACCGTTTTTTTTGGGTCGTGACGTATTTATACATGCATCCTTATTTTTCGTCCACATCATTGATTGTGCGTTCCTATGATCCCTCCTTAATTTGAGCGGGAAAATAAACACTATTTATGGCTTTGGCCGTCTCGAGTCTAGGTGGCGGGTGTTGGTTGTTGGAGGTTACGTTGGTCGGAGTGGATTGTTGGTGGGAATTGTATTTGGCAGTGTTTGGCGTTTTTTTCTGTGCGTTTTTTTGGAGTTTATCTTTCCGTTCGCTTTTTTTGGTGTGGTTCTTTTATTTGTCGTGTCTTTTTTTGGTAAGTTTTTGGCCTTCTTCCTTTTGTTCAATTTGACTATCCTTCTTTTTGTTAATTTTTGTTCTCTAATTTTTTTACAATTATCCTTTGGTAGGTTTCTTTTGGCTCTGCCCCAACGACCTTTTACTCCGGTGACTTATATATCCTGTATTGGTAAGTTTGGATTTTCACTTGTTTATTAAATGTTCATGTCATTTTTTTCGCAACTTTTGTTCACCTTACAGTTTTTCCCTTTGGTTTTGTGATTCCTAAATGTCTGAACTAATTAGCACATTTTTGTCTGCTTCTTTTCTGTATTGTAATTGCAAACTAATTAGCGCATTTTTGTCTGCTTCTTTTCTGTATTGTAATTGTGAACTAATTAGCGCATTTTTGTCTGCTTCTTTTCTGTATTGTAATTGCGAACTAATTAGCGCATTTTTGTCTGCTTCTTTTCTGTATTGTAATTGCGAACTAATTAGCGCATTTTTGTCTGCTTCTTTTCTGTAGTTAAATTGGTTGCGATTTACTGTTAACAATCTTGTTTTTTTTTTGGGTCCCAAATTGTGGTAGTCTGTGCACTGTCATTTTGCTCTTTGGAGAAATGTGTGTTTATCCCCTTTTATATTTTGTATTTTACCCAATTTTGATTCCTAAATGGCCACCCCAAATTTTTCCATTGTTCGCTTTTTTTTTTTTTAGGCTTGGTAAATCATGACAATACCCCGGCATGTAAGCATCATTGGATTGTATCGTAAAGATAAGTATTTTTTTTTTGGGGGGGGGGGGCAAACAAACCTTACATTCAATTCTTGCCATTTCAGGTTGATCTTGGTCGGATTGTTGTGGCCATGCTCCCGGGAAGCCGACCAACCTCAATCTCGTCCCAGGCGTAGGCATCGTAGGCGTGCAAGGCCCCAGATATATCGAACACGTGTCACCCTTTTTGGAATGCCCGATGATGAGGTGTTAAGACGCTACCGTCTTCCGCCCCAAATCATCATAGAAACTCTCATTAATAGAGAGTGATCTTGAGCGGCAAATTGACAGTCCAACAGCAATACCACCACTTACGCAATTTATGGCGGTGTTACATTTCTGTGCCTCAGGATCCTTTCAAACCACGGTGGGAATAGTTGCGGGAATCTCCCAATCCTCCTTTTCCAGGATCCTGAGGGCAGTGATGGAGGCCCTTTTTAAGCACCTCCATCATTTTATTAAAATGCCTTTGGATATGGGTGCCCTTAGTGTAGCCAAGGCCAATTTTTACCAAATAGCTGGCTTCCCACACATCATAGGGGTTGTGATTGGTACTCACATACCACTTCAGCCTCCAGCACGGCTGGAGGCCATTTTTAGGAACCGCAAACACTATCACTCCCTGAATGTAATGGTGGTATGTGATGCCTCCCTCCAGATCCTGTCCCTGAATGCAAAATTACCCGGGAGTGCACATGACTCATTCGTCATCCGGCAATCAGGGATATGGCAAAAATTAGACAACCTACAAGCTGGTGATGCGTGGCTTCTGGGTAAGTGGAGACCTTTAGTACATAACAATGTTAAGCTTGATACACAGTGATCCTGATGTTGTCACTTCTTTTTCACAGGAGACAGTGGCTACCCTTGCACGCCTTGGCTGCTCACTCCTTATTTGGCTCCCACACCAGGGCCACAAAGTGATTTTAATTCCGCACTTACAGCCACCAGGCAAGTGGTGGAGCGCTGTATCGGCCTATTAAAAGGCCGATTCAGATGCCTCCACCGCTTTGGTGGCGAGCTCATGTATTTGCCGGATATGGTTTCGAAAATTGTGGTCCTGTGTGGGATATTTCACAACATCGCCATAAGGAGTGGTGTCCCAATGCAGCCAGAGGATGCCTTGCCTGAGGAAGGCCCCCCCGAGGTTGGTCGGAGGTCAGTATGTGGGGGGGCCATACGCGATGATGTGGTGGCCAGATATTTTAGGTAATTATTGGCACAAAAGAAGTTCTTTGACACAATGTGGTAAGGATTTTTGGAGACCATCTAATTAATTTGTTTATTATTTCCCATCTGTTTGATTTCATAATCTTTTGGACTGAAACGATGACTACTTCCTGCTACCCAAAACAAACCTTCATGGGGACACATTGGATATATATTCTGGACCCAATATTGCAACGCCACATTTGTGGAATTATGTTGGCATGCTCATTCGTCAACCAGTTCATGATTTTTCTTTAATTTTTTCATATGGTGTTTGATGGTTTTTACATTTTGTTATCACTGTGTGTATTGTTTGTGAGCCAACACTTTGGTTTTTTATTTATGTGGTGAATAAATTTTTTGATTTTGTAAATTCCTAAATTTTCTTGAACATTACAAGCAAGTGTAACCAGGTTCACCCACGTTAAATTTGCTTAAGGGTTAATCCTGTAATGTCGCAATTTGCACAAAATTTAACTATGCTTTCTGGGTCCAAACCAACACCAAAAGGTATTATGTAGAATCAGTATGCTTTGGAATCTCAGTCTAAGCAGGTTTCCCCCAAAATTGGAACATGTAAAATGTACTAAGTAAAAAAATGTAAAACAAAAAAATGCCCCAAACCGATTGTTAGTGTTAGCTGTTTCATGTGCCTGTTTTCTAAAAATCAACAACACACAATCTTAGTGACATTAGTTGCAAATACTTGCTGCAAGAGTCTACTTATGTAAGTGTAAACAATCTAAGATTTGGAGACAAGGAATGAGACTGAACTCAAAATTTTACTTTTTAATTATGAAAAATAATTTGCCTATAAAAAAAATAAATTATGGACGCAGGATCCCTGCCATATGATCCAGGACCACCAGCAGGCCGATCACGTGGCCCCGCATCACTTGTACGCACCCGGCTAGGTCCGCCAAACGCCTCTGGTCCTCTGTGGGTTAGAAAATTGTGGGGCTTACTACATAATTTAAGAATCACCCAAAAAAAACAAGCATAAGAGAGCTATCAAAAAATGACAATAGTGTGACCAAAAGCACATTTATCCAAAAAAAAAGAAGGCCCAAAAAATGGACACACAAAAAACCAAAAAAAAACAGACAAGTTTGACTGTTTTGCCATGTGGGATATGTGTATGGGGAAATCAGCAGTAAAAGGTAAATACAAACAGAGATATAACAAAACTTTTGTCAAACCAAAAAAAGGAAAAGGCACAGACACAGGATTAGATCAACACATTTTAAACAAAAAAAAGGATAAAAGGGAAACATACCGTTCAGAATGACAGCTGCCCAGAAACAACTCCCTCGTCCTCCTCGGAGGTGGCCAAATTTCCCAAGTAGGTGGGAGGGGTGATGACCGATTCCGGCGATGGGGTAGTCACGAGAGGGGTGGTTTGAGGGGAGGGGGAATTGGGATGGAGGGGAAGTAGCACAGAGGGATGTGCGACAGGGTCTGGGGAGGAGGGGGAATTTTGGGGAGAGGATGTTTGGCTGGGGGTTGGGGAGAGGGGACAAGAGCGCTGTCTTTGACGGCGATGATGCCGTAGTCTTCGCTCTGCCCCTAAATGATGGCAAACAAATTGAGGTTAGTTTAGAACATCACCTTGTTAAACGCTAATTGTTGAACCCCAAAAAATGAAAACATGCACATGCAGATATGAGTACAAAGAATAAACAGGCCATACAAGAAAACATGCACATGCAGATATGAGTACAAAGAATAAACAGGCCATACAAGAAAACATGCACATGCAGATATGAGTACAAAGAATAAACAGGCCATACAAGAAAACATGCACATGCAGATATGAGTACAAATAATAAACAGGCCATACATGAAAACATGCACATGCAGATATGAGTACAAAGAATAAACAGGCCATACATGAAAACATGCACATGCAGATATGAGTACAAAGAATAAACAGGCCATACATGAAAACATGCACATGATGAGTACAAAGAATAAACAGGCCATACATGAAAACATGCACATGCAGATATGAGTACAAAGAATAAACAGGCCATACATGAAAACATGCACATGCAGATACGAGTACAAAGAATAAACAGGCCATACATGAAAACATGCACATGATGAGTACAAAGAATAAACAGGCCATACATGAAAACATGCACATGCAGATATGAGTACAAAGAATAAACAGGCCATACAAGAAAACATGCACATGCAGATATGAGTACAAAGAATAAACAGGCCATACAAGAAAACATGCACACGCAGTTAGGGCCACAAAGATAAACATGAAAAACAAAGTCGAATAAACTTTCCGCTATCTGCATGCGAAAGCATGCCAGCAAGCGGGGCGTCCGCCGTTGAAGGTCGGACCACCTGCACTCCAGTTGGCCGATCTGGCGGCGTGAGTCGAAGGAACGCAGGCGTCCACGTACCTCCGCATATGCGGAACGCTTTTCACGATTGGTGATGGGGGGAGGCTGGCTGGTGATCCGCCTGTCCATCACCTCTGTTAATACCAGGAGCTCGCGCTTGGTGAATGCCGAGGCTCTCATGATGGCAGTGGTGTATTTTTAATAAAACAATTTTAATAAAGACCAGAAAATAATTTTGATTGGCTAATGTATTTGGGTAATTAACAGGACCAATTCTATTGGTTAGTGTATGAGTCATGTGTTCGACAGGGCCACAAATCTATTGAGAGTTATGATAGGCTTGATGCAGTGACATGCGTAAGCTAATTTAAATAAAGAAATGAACCCATTAAAATATGCGTGGGTAAAAACACAGAAAACAAATGGATAATTGCCTCAAACATGTATTTTGACAAATAAAAGCGAATGTTTAAGCCGTACGTATTCTGCGGGTAAACACAAACACGGACAAGAGTAAAGTTTATTGCATGTCAAAATAAAAAAAACATGTGACGAGCAATTAAGCTCATTGATATATTGATTGGCATGATACGATTGAGGGAGGTAGGCAGAATAAACGAGCAGGTAATCGGAATCTGACAGGCCCACTTCCGGTTTGTACTTGTGCGTGCGTTCCCTGCAAGCCACATTGGGGATGTACGCTCGCTATTTGGCTTGCTCGTTAGCTAGAGGAGGGGTCGGTAGACTTTGGGGAGGAAGTTTAGCTGCGTTTGAAATTACGAGCGAGCGCTTAAATTAACATATTTCGGTACGTACGCCGAACGTATGAACGGCCACTTGCGTCCGTGTCTGAATCAGGGCCTATATGTTCTATTCATTGTGCAACTCATTTGATAAATAGAAGTCAGTTTTCATGTAAAACACAAGATTGTCTGGGTGACTCCAAACTTTTGAACGGAAGTGTGTGTGTGTGTGTGTATATATATATATATATATATATATATATATATATAGTCAGGTGCATAAATATTGGGACATTGACAGAATTTTCATATTTTGGCCTCTATTCACCACCACAATGGCTTTGAAATGAAACAAACATGATGTGCTTTAACTGCAGACTTTCAGATTGAATTTGAGGGTAATTACATCAAAATCAGACGAATGGTGTAGGAATTACAACGGTTTCTATATGTGCCTCCCACTTTTTAAGGGGCCAAAAGTAATGGGACTATCAACTCAAAAGCTATTTCATGGACAGGTGTTGGCTATTCCCTCATTATTTCATTATCAATTACGCAGGTAAAAGGTCTGGAGTTGATTCTAGGTGTGACATTTGCATTTGGAATCAGTTGCTGTCCACTCTCAATATGAGATCCAAAGAGCTGTCACTATCAGTGAAGCAAGCCATCATTAGGCTGAAAAATCAAAACAAACCCATCAGAGAGATAGCAAAAACATTAGGTGTGGCCAAAACAACTGTTTGGAACATTCTTAAAAAGAAAGAACGCACTGGAAAGCTCAGCAACACAAAAAGACCCGGAAGACCACGGAAAACAACTGTGGTGGATGACAGAAGAATTATTTCCCTGGTGAAGAAAAACCCCTTCACAACAGTTGGCCAAATCAAGAACACTCTCCAGGAGGTAGGTGTATATGTGTCAAAGTCAACAATCAAGAGAAGACTTCACAAGAGTGAATTTAGAGGGTTCACCACAAGATGTAAACCATTGGTGAGCCTCAAAAACAGGAAGACCAGATTAGAGTTTGCCAAACAACATCTAAAAAAGCCATTACAGTTCTGGAACAACATCCTATGGACAGATGAGACAAAGGTGAACTTGTACCAGAGTGATGGGAAGAGAAGAGTATGGAGAAGGAAAGGAACTGCAAAACATACCACCTCATCAGTGAAGCATGGTGGTGGTAGTGTCATGGCGTGGGCATGTATGGCTGCCAATGGAACTGGTTCCCTTGTATTTATGGATGATGTGACTGCTGACAAAAGCAGCAGAATGAATTCTGAAGTGTTTCGGGCAATATATGCTCATATTCAGTCAAATGCTTCAGAACTCATTGGACAGCGCTTCACAGTGCAGATGGACAATGACCCGAAAGCATACTGCAAAAGCAACCAAAGAGTTTTTTAAGGCTAAAAAGTGGAATGTTATGCAATGGCCAAGTCAATCCCCTGACCTGAATCCGATTGAGCATGCATTTCATATATATATATATATATATATATATATACAGTCAGGTGCATAAATATTGGGACATTGACCGAATTTTCATATTTTGGCCTCTATTCACCACCACAATGGCTTTGAAATAAAACAAACAAGATGTGCTTTAACTGCAGACTATCAGATTTAATTTGAGGGTAATTACATTAAAATGAGGTGAACAGTGTAGGAATTACAACGGTTTCTATATGTGCCTCCCACTTTTTAAGGGGCCAAAAGTAATGGGACAAACTAAACAATCCTAAATCTAACTTTCACTTTTTAATACTTTGTTGCAAATCCTTTGCAGGCAATTACAGCCTGAAGTCTGGAATGCATAGACATCACCAGACGCTGGGTTTCATCCCTGGTGATGCTCTGCCAGGCCTCTACTGCAAATGTCTTCAGTTCCTGCTTGTTCTTGGGGCATTTTCCCTTCAGTTTTGTCTTCATCAAGTGAAATGCATGCTCAATCAGATTCAGGTCAGGAGATTGACTTGGCCATTGCATAACATTCCACTTTTTAGCCTTAAAAAACTCTTTGGTTGCTTTTGCAGTATGCTTCGGGTCATTGTCCATCTGCACTGTGAAGCGCCATCCATTGAGTTCTGAAGCATTTGACTGAATATGAGCATATAATATTGCCCGAAACACTTCAGAATTCATTCTGCTGCTTTTGTCAGCAGTCACATCATCCATAAATACAAGGGAACCAGTTTCATTGGCAGCCATACATGCCCACACCATGACACTACCACCACCATGCTTCACTGATGAGGTGGTATGTTTTGGATCATGAGCAGTTCCTTTCCTTCTCCATACTCTTCTCTTCCCATCACTCTGGTAGAAATTGATCTTTGTCTCATCTGTCCATAGGATGTTGTTCCATAACTATAATGGCTTTTTTAGATGTTGTTTGGCAAACTCTAATCTGGTCTTCCTGTTTTTGTGGCTCACCAATGGTTTACATCTTGTGGTGAACCCTCTATATTCACTCTTGTGAAGTCTTCTCTTGATTGTTGACTTTGACACATATACACCTACCTCCTGGAGAGTGTTCTTGATTTGGCCAACTGTTGTGAAGGGGTTTTTCACCAGGGAAATAATTCTTCTGTCATCCACCACAGTTGTTTTCCATGGTCTTCCGGGTCTTTTGGTGTTGCTGAGCTCTACGGTGCGTTCTTTCTTTTTACGAATGTTCCAAACTGTTGATTTGGCCACACCTGATGGGTTTGTTTTGATTTTTCAGCCTAATGATGGCTTGCTTCACTGATAGTGACAGCTCTTTGGATCTGATATTGAGAGTTGACAGCAACTGATTACAAATGCAAATGTCACACCTAGAATCAACTTCAGACCTTTTACCTGCTTAAGTGATAATGAAATAACGAGGGAATAGCCCACACCTGTCCATGAAATAGCTTTTGAGTTGATAGTCCCATTACTTTTGGCCCCTTAAAAAGTGGGAGGCACATATTGAAACCGTTGTAATTCCTACACCGTTAACTTGATTTGGATGTAATTACCCTCAAATTATATCTGAAAGTCTGCAGTTAAAGCACATCTTGTTTGTTTAATTTAAAAGCCATTGTGGTGGTGAATAGAGGCCAAAATATGAAAATTCTGTCAATGTCCCAATATTTATGCACCTGACTGTATATATATATATATATATATATATATATATATACTGTATATATGCTAACACATATACACACACCGATCAGTCATAACATTAAAACAACTGACAGGTGAAGTGAATAACAAACAGCCAGTCCTTGCAGTTGATGTGTTGGAAGCAGGAGAAATGGGCAAGCATAAGGCTCTGAGTGACTTTGACAAGGGCCAAAATGTGATGGCTAGATGACTGCCTCAGAGCATCTACAAAATGGCAGGACTTGTGTGTGAAGTTCCTGGTGCGCAGTGGTTAGTACCTACAAAAAGTGGTCCAAGGAAAGATAACCAGTGAAACAGCAACAGGGTCATGGGTGCTCAAGGCTCATTGATGCAAGTGAGGAGCAAAGGCTAGCCTGTCTGGTCCTATCCCACAGAAGAGCTATTGTAGCACAAATTGCTGAAAAAGGTAATGCTGGCTATGATAGAAAGTTGTCAGAATACACAGTGCGTTGCAGATGGGGCTGCATAACTGCAGACCGGCCAGAGTGCCCATACTGACCCCTGTCCACTACCTGAAGGGCCTACACGTGAGCATCATAACTTGACCATGGAGCAATATAATTAGGTGGTCAGGTCTGATGAATCACATTTTCTTTTACATCATGTGGACAGCTGAGTGTGTGTGCATCATCTACCTGGGGAAAAGTTGGCACCAGGATGCACTATGGGAAGAAGGCAAGCTGGCAAAGGCAGTGTGATGCACTGGCTGGGAAAGCTTGGGTCCTGGCATTCATGTGGATGCTATTTTCATACATAACACCAACCTAAACATTGTTTCAGATCAAGTACACTACTTCATGGCAGCGCCAGAGGTGTATCTATTATGGATGCAGGGTGTGCGGGGAACACAGGCCCCTGGGTCCAGAGGGGCCCCGCACCGCACACCCTGCACCCATAATAATACTTACCTCTCCGGAGTTCCACGTCTGCGGTGGGGTCCGGCGCTGGAAAATGGCCGCGGCAGCCATTTTCCTGTCGGTTGCGCATGTGCAGTACAGGAAAAATAGCCGCCGTGGGCATTTTCCCAGTTACCTGTGCATACGCTATAGACTCTGGGCACACTCTAGTGCCCAGAGTCTATAAATCTGCTGGGCGCGCACAGCTCAGTGCGCTGCTGGCCGCCGGGCAGAGAGGAGGGGGCCCGTGTCGGAGACTGTACACGGGCCCCCTCCTCTCTAGAAACGCCCCTGGGCAGCGCTATACCCTAATGGCAGTGGTATCTTACTGCAAAATAATGTGCCATGCCACACTGCAAATAATGTTCAGATATGATTTGAGGAACATGATAAGGAGTTATGATCTGGCCTTTAAATTCTCCAGATCTCAATCTGATCGATGTGCTAGAAAAACAAGTCTGAGCCATGGAGAATCCACCTCACAACTTGAACTTACAGGACCTAAACGTTTTTCTGCTAATATCTTGGTGCTTTCCCAGTACTTTTCCAGTCTATCTCGGACAGGGCATTCACTACTCTCAGAGCACATGCTCAAGAGGGGATTTGGAACAGAGAGGAAAGGGTGTCCTTTTCATTTTCTATAATAGCAATGTATCATTTATTTGTGTCAGGTACCCTCAATGTACAGCACTACTAAATATGTAATGATAACTACTTGCCCATCTGAAACATAAGCGGTATTGAGCAGTCCGCGGCTGGGAATGGGGTAGCCAGACGAAGATGTCCTCTTGACATTTTTTTCCCCCTTACATATTTCTTGTACTTTTTTAATTAGAACAGTAAGAAAGTGTATTAAGTTATTTTTTGAGCTGATCTCGTAACTTTAAACAACAGCCATATGGATGGGAATATGATAGAAGTAAACAATACAGAAAATTGGTGTGTTGATTTTTTTTTTCCTGGCAATAACAGCTTTAAGCTTTCTATTAAGAGGCGACTGTAGTTCTTTACGGCACATCGCGTCCATCCATACAGTATCACAGGTTTTGTCATAAAGGTTCACAGGGAAACTTGTGGTGTTTGAGCTATTGTAACTAGCTGATATGTGAGTAACCACACATTGCGGTGATGCTCGGTGCCACATCGCCACCTTGAAGCTTGTTCTAATTTTGTTGACCGGTTACCATGCACATGAAAGCCAGATCAAAAAGCACATTAGAAGGAGCAAGAATTTGAGGTAATTTAATTTTGAAAAAAACGCAAGTTTCTATTATTTAGTTGCCGGGGAGAAAATCAGTTGCAATAATTTCCTATAGAATTTCTAATTACTGTGGCTTTGCTCACAGCTCCCAACGCCCCCATTATTTTAAGATAAAACAGTGCGGACTTGCTGCAGAACTACCCCTCATCCTAAAGACTTACTAGGCAATTTGAAGATTCCAATTAGCCTAATTGGTCCAATAATTACATCAGTGTTTGTCTCACTCTCTCCTCCATCTGGCTACACCTGCCCGCTTTTGATACCTCCTCTCTGGGTATCCCTGCTCTCCCCATCCCCTGCCCCGGCCATATATCAGGCCCCTTATCTCGGTCTCATACTCTAATCTCTGTCCTCTGTGGCAGGTTCTGGGCTGCACCTCTCCGGGCTACAGGAAGGCAGAAGATGATGAGATGTCCACAGCCATGTCCAGTGCTGAGCAGGTGAAGGCAGCCACCAGCATCATTCTCATCAATCAGCCACAATCCTGCAAATTCAGGGACCACCAGGTGAGGTGAATGAGACAGCCCAGGCAGGCTGCATCCTGTGCAGGCAGGCAGAGGAGCTGTGACTGAGGGCCCGCAGCAGAAGCACTGGAACACCACAGGGAATGCCCATAAAGTGGAGCTGATGCTGCTGGTCCCACTTGTTCCTCACTAGTCTGCAACATTACACCACTAACTTCCTGCACTCACTGAGCACATGGTAGACTCCTGTCAACTGAGTTAAACATTTCTCTATCTCTTTGGGGCCTATTTATCAAGCTTTACATTTCTATATCTCTCTTTACATTAACATTTCTCTATTTTTTTTCTATCTCTACATCTCCCTATCTATACATATCTCTATCTTCCTATATATACATTTCTCTATGTTAACAGTCCTCTTCTTTTTTAAACATTTCTCTATCTTTACAGTTCTCCGTCCCTGCTTTGAGGTGACCGCCAATGGGTAAGTCCAAATACAGCCTGTCCAAATTCATTCACATGTGTACACAGGCTTTATATTCGCCTGTATACAGATATATTTATGTGCTTTTATACTTAAAATTTATATATACATTTTATACAGGCTAATATAAAGCCAATAAATTTTGGCAGGTTTCACATGCTCTAGAGTGACTTACCTGTCGGCGGTCACCGCAAAGCAGGCAGGGAGACTGGGCAGAGTTACAAGATGCTGCAGGGACTTATGGGAAAATTTCCCTCTGTCCCTGCGGTTTTAAGGAAATTTACGTATTTTCTTCATATAATGCCATTCTGAGATGGCGTTATATAAAGTAAAGATTTTTACAGTAGTTTAACGCTTTTACTTTGTTGAATAGCAAATATAGTTAAAGCACTGTAGAGATCAATAGCTGATCCCTACAGTGCAATACTCTGCCGAGATGGGAATTAATGGAGAAGATAATTGCGTTATCTTTTCCATTATCCCATTGCTGAATAGGAGATTTACATAAAAAATGCGGAAATGATCGTTTCTGCAATTTGTATGTAAAAAAAATCATTGCTGAATAGACCCCTCAATCTTTAAACTTCTCTCTCTCTCTTTCTATACATTTCTCTATCGCTTCATCTTTACATTTCTCTCTTTCTATACATTTCTCTATCGCTTCATCTTTACATTTCTCTCTTTCTATACATTTCTTTCTCTTCATCTATACATTACTCCATCTCTTCATCTTTACATTTCTCTCTTTCTATACATTTCTCTATCTTTACATTTCTTCATCTTTACATTTCTCTCATTGTCTTTCTATGCATTTCTTCATCTTTACATGAATATATTTCTCTTTACATTTATCCATCTCTTTATCTTCACATTTCTCAAGCTCTTCATCTTTAAATTTCCATCATTCTCTTTCTGTGCATTTCTCTATCTTTTGATCTTTACATTTCACTATATCTTTCTGTGCATTTCTCTATCTCTTTATCTTTACATTTCTCTGTATCTTCATCTTTAAATATGTGTCCACATACATCTATCTTCCGTGCACTACAAGTTGCGTTACACATAACGCATGAGTGCTGTGTGACTCAGTAGCGCCGAGCGTATTTTCTATTCTTACCTTCAAATGCAACTTATTCGCACAGCAATTCGAATAGAATGCACAAGCAGTTTCTGCTGATTAAAATCTCCATATCTAAACATTTCACTTTGTCCCTATCTATACATTTATCTGTCTCCCTATCTAAACATTGTTCTATCTATATATTTCTCTGCCTCCCTAATTATACATTTCTCTATCTCTATCTCCTTATCTAAACAGCTCTCTCTCTCCATTTCTATACATTTCTCTCTATTAATCTTTACATTTCTCTCTGTTTCTATACATTTCTCTATCTCTTAGGGGCCTATTCATCAACACTAAAATAACATTTTTAAGGACATTTTCCTTAAATAACGTTATTTTGGTATTCATGAACAGACTTAGGGGCCTATTCATCAACACTAAAATAAAGTTTTTAAGGACATTTTCCTTAAATAACGTTATTTTGGTATTCATGTAGCCACTTAGCACAGGAGATATCACAGATATCTCCTTGCTAAGTTCCCCTGCGTTAATTTCCACATTCCCCATACATTAGTATGGGGATGTGGAAATTGGTGTATTCATTTGATGCAGTTACTATTTGATGCAGTTACTATTCACCACTGTGAGGAATTTGATGCAGTTACTATTCACCACTGTGAGGTGGCGAATAGCAGAATCGACTTACCTGTATCCGCGTGTGCAGGTCCCCCGACGAGTCCCTCCGGCGCTCTGCTCCGTCCTCAGGCTCCGGAGGCTGGTCGGACATGTGTGCTCCCCAGCAGAGCACAAGAAAGTTTAGAAAAAGAAAAGAAAATTTTTCTTTTCTCTAATCTGTCATGTGGTCTGCTGGGAAACCACATGACAGACCAGCAGGACAGAGCCGGAGGCTGCTGCGCGGACAGGTAAGTCGGGGGGGGGGGGGGTACCCAAACTTAACGCATCTGTAGGCAGTGCTGCGCATGCGCTGGTTTTACAGATGTAACAGCGCATGCGCAGCACTGTTTCCAGATGCGATAAGGTATTGTAGGCAGGGAAAAGTATCTATTTCCCGAAAAGCTGTCATCGCAAAAATGACAGCTTTTCGGAATAGATACTTATGGAGAGGTGGAATGATGAATTCCACCTATAATTAGGTAGAACTCCATGCGAGTTCTAAACCTAATTATCTCTAGAGAATTTTTAGGTTTAATGAATAGGCCCCTTAATCTTTACACTTCTTTCTCTCTCATTCTATACATTTCTCTATCTCTTCATCTACATTCTTTCTATCTGTGCATTTCTCTATCTCTTCTTCTTTACATTTCTCTTAAATACATTTTTCTATCTTTACATTTCGCTAGCTCTTCATCTTTACATTTCCATCATTTTCTCTCTATGCATTTCTCTATCTCTTCAGCTTTACATTTCTCTAGGGGCTTACACAGTGAACCTGATGATCACAAGATGTTATTCGGCTGATTGTGGTTCAGATGGCAAGCTACGGCTTTGGTGGCAGGATGCGGCTTTGGGAGCCGAGGTTCGGCTTGAGAGTCGAGGTGCGGCTTTGAGAGACGGGGTGTGGCACTAGTGACGAGGTGCGGCTTTGAGCACCGGGGGACGGCAGTGGTGACAAGATGCGGCTTTGCGAGCCGAAGTTCGGATTGGAAGTCGAGGTGCAGCTTTAAGAGCCGGGGTGCGGCACTAGTGACGAGATGCTGCTTTGAGCGCCAAGGTGCGGCCTTGAGGGCCGAAATGAGGCACTGGTGTTGAGGTGCGGCCTTAAGGGCCTAGATATGGCTTTGAGAGCCGGGGTGTGACCTTGAGGGCTGAGGTGAGACACTGTGCTGAGGTGAGGCCTTAAGGGCTGAGTTGCGGCACTGTGGCCGAGATGAGTTGGAAGCAAACAGAGGCTGCTAGGTGGTAAGGCATTTCTTTATCTCTTCATCTTTACATTTCTCTCTCTCTTTCTATACATTTCTCTATCTTTACATGTCTCTATCTCTTCATCTTTACATTTTGATCTTTCTGTGCATTTCTCTTCATCTTTGCATTTATCTCTTTCAATAAATTTTTCTTTCTATCCATATCTCTAGCTATACATTTCTCGCTATCTAAATATTTATCTATCTACACATTTATCTATCTCCCTATCTAAACACTCATCAATTTATCCATTTCTCTATCTATACATTTCTCTATTTCCCTATTTATACATTTTTCTAGCTTTACATTTCTCTATCCCCCTCTCTGAACATTTCTTTATCTCCACATTTCTCTCCCTATCTATACATTTCTCTATACATGTCTCTATCTCGTTATCTATACATTTAATTCTATACATTCCTCTATCTTTACATTTCTCTTTTTATGCATGTTTGTACCTCTTCCTCTTTAAACTTATTTTTCGCTTCATATACAATTCTCTGTGTTTACATTTTTTATCTCTTCGTGCTTACATTCCTTTCTCTCTTTATATACTTTTCTCTAGCTGTACATTTCTCTATCTCCCTATCTATACATTTCTATCTCCCTATCTAAACATTTCTCTAGCTATACATTTCTCTATCTCCCTATGTATACATTTCATTTTCTCCCTATCTAAACATTTCTCTATCTCCTTATCTAAACATTTATGTCTACACATTTCTCTCCCTATCTATACATTTCTCTATCCCCCTCTCTAAACATTTCTCTATCTATACATTTCTTTCCATATTTATACATTTCTCTATCTTTACATTTCTCTACCTATCTATACATTTCTTTTTCTATACATTCCTCTATCTTTGCATTTCTCTATTTACATATCTATACATTTCTCTAGCTATATATTTCTCTATCTCCCTAGCTAAACATTTCAATATCTACACATTTCTCTCCCTATCTAATAAATTTTCTATCTATACATTTCTCCATCTCCCTATCTAAACATGTACTCATTTCTCTATCTCCCTATCTATACATTTCTCTATCTATACATTTCTCTATCTCCCTATCTACACATTTATCTTTCTCCCTATCTATACATTTCTCTACACATTTCTATATCTCCATATCTCTACATTTCACTATGTATACATTTCTTTATCTCCCTATCTAAACATTTCTCTTTCTATACATTCCTCTATCTTTTTATTTCTTTACTTTTCTCTCTTTCGATGCATGTTTTCTACCTCTTCCTCTTTAAATTTATCTTTCTATACATTTCTCTGTCTTTATATTTTTTATCTCTTGATGTTTACAGTTCTTTCTCTCCTTATAAAATTTTGTCTACTTACATTTCTCTTTCTCCCTATCTAAACATTTGTCTAGCTGCCTAACTATACATTTCATTTTCTCCCTATTTATAGATTTCTCTCCCTTTCTATAATTTTATCTATCTATACATTTCTCTATATCCTTATATAAATATTTCTCTATCTACATATCTACTGTATACATTTCTCTAGTTACATATTTCTGTATTTCCCTAACATTTCTCTCTCTCCCTATCTAATAATGTCACTATCTATACATTTCTTTATCTCCCTATCTACACATTTCTCTATTTGCCTATATTCATTTTTCTAGCTATAAATTGCTCTATCTCCCTATATAAACATTTCTCTATGTACACATTTCTTTATTTACATATCTACGCATTTCTCTATCTACATATTTCTCTATCTCCCTAGCTAAACATATCTCTATCTACACATTTCTGTATTTCCATATCTCTACATTTCTCTATCTCTCTAATAACACATTTCTCTATCTCCTTATCTACACATATCTATCCATTTCTCTATCTCCCAATTTAAACATTTCTCTATCTGCACATTTCTCTACACATTTCTCTCCCTATCTAAACATTTCACTATGTATACATTTCACCGTCTCCCTTTCTATACATTTCTCTATCTACACAGTTCTCTCTCTCCCTATGGGCTCTATTTATTAACATTATTTTTACTAAAATAAAGTGAAAAAGGGTGTTTTCACACCCTTTTCACATTATTTTAGTTTCACCTGTAGTTATTACAGGGCAATTGGAGTAGAATTAGTAAAATTCTACTCAAACCCCTAGTATCACTTATTTTTAGTAAAGCAGATCGCATTACCCATAATTGTAATGGGAAATGTGATCCGACCAGAGTTACTAAAAATAAATTGTAAAATAATACCGGGGGAAGCCCTGTGATAATAACGCCACCTGGAGGCGGGCTCCACTCTGCGGATTGTAGTAAATAGAGCCCTATCTATTAATTTCTCTTTCTATACAATCCTCCATCTTTACCATTCTCTCTCTTTCTATGCATTTTTCTACCCCTTTCTCTTTATAAACATTTCTCTGTCTTTACATTCCCTTATCTCTTCATGTTTACATTTATTTCTCTCTTGATATACTTTTGTCTCTTTACAATTCTCTATCTCCCTATCTAAACTTTTCTCTATCTATACATTTCTCTATCTCTCTGTCTATACATTCCTTTATCTAAACAGCTCTCTCTCTCCATTTCTATACATTTTTCTCTCTATTAGGGGCCTATTCATCAACACTAAAATAACGTTTTTAAGGACATTTTCCTTAAATAACGTTATTTTGATATTCATGAACACACTTAGCACAGGAGATATCACTGATATCTCCTTGCTAAGCCCCCCTGCGTTAATTTCCACACTCCCCATACATTAGTATGTGGATATAGAAATTATGGTATTCATCAAATTCCAAAAATTATGTATTTTCGGAATTTGATGGAGTTACTATTCGCCACTGTGAGGTGGCGAATAGCAGGTAACACTTACCTGTATCAGCGTGGGCAGGTCCCCCGGCGTCTCCCTCCAGCGCTCTGGTCTCTCCTCTGGTGGCTCCGTCTGCTATGCTGACATTGTGTTCTCCAGGCAGAACTCAATAAAGTTTACGGAAAAAAAATAAAACGTTTTTTTTTTTTCCTAAACAGTAGTGTGCTCTGCTGGGAGACCATGTGACAGCACAGCAGGTGGAGCCGGAGGCTGCTGCGCAGACAGGTAAGTGCTGAACGGGGTGGGAGGGTTAGCGGGGGGGGGACACTAACACCGCATCTGTAGACAGTGCTGCGCATGCGCTGGTTTTACAGATGTAACAGCGCATGCGCAGCACTCCTTCCAGCTGCGGTAAGTTAGTGTAGACAGGGAAAAGTATCTATTTCCCGAAAAGCTGTCATCACAAAAATGACAGCTTTTCGGAATAGATACTTATGGAGAGGAGGAATGATGAATTCCTCCTGTAATTAGGTAGAACTCCATGCAAGTTCTAAACCTAATTACCTCCATCGGTATTTTAGGTATAATGAATAGCCCCCTTAATCTTTACACTTCTCTCTCTTTCTATACATTTCTCTATCTCTTCAACTTTACATTTCTCTATCTCTTCGTCTTTACATTTCTTCCTTTCTGTGCATTTCTCTATCTTTTTATCTTTACATTTCTCTTTAAATACATTTTTCTATCTTTACATTTCTCTAGCTCTTCATTTTTACATTTCCATCATTGTGTTTCTATGTATTTATCTCTCTTCACCTTTCCATTTCTCTCACTTCTATGAATTTCTTTATCTCTTCATGTTTACATTTTTTTTATCTCTTTATATACAGTTCTCTATTTTTACATTTCTCTATCTCTTCATCTTTACATTTCTCTGTCTCTTATTATTCATTTCTTTATTTGTTCATCTTTACTTATCTATCTCTCTTTATATACATTTCTTTATCTGTACTCTTCTCTACCTCTTTTTGTTATGTTCTCCTAGGAAACACTGTGTAAGCCCCCTAAAGTCACTCTGGTGAAGTCTTCTGCCAATAACAGCCACCCGCTGTTCCCTTAGAGCTGGTCATGCTCACCGGTACTTAGGTGGCCGCCTGGTCTTAAACTCGGAACAGTAGGGGCTTACATGGTGAACCTGATCACAACAAGATATTATGCGGCTGATGGTGCTACAGATGGCAAAGTATGACTTTGGTGGCAGGATGCGGCTTAGGAAGAAGTTTGTTTCTCTGGCTATACATTTCTCTGGCTATACATTTCTGTATCTCCTTATCTAAACATTTCTCTATCTGCATATTTCTCTATTTCCTTATCTAAACAATTCCCTATCTAAACATTTCTCTATCTACCAATTTCTCTATCTCCCTATCTATACATTTCTCTTTCTATATATACTTCTATCTTTTTATATCTTTACATTTCTCTCTCTCTCTTTCGATGCATTGTTTTTACCCCTTTGTCTTTACACATTTCTCTATCTCTCTATCTAAACATTTCTCTTTCTATACATTCTTCTATCTTTTTATTTCTTAACATCTCTCTCTCTATTTTTATCAATTGTACTACCTCTTCCTCTTTAAATTTCTCTTTATATACAATTCTTCTTTATAGTTTTTTTATCTCTTCATGTTTACATTTCTTTCTCTTTTTATATACTTTTCTCTCCTTACATTTCTCTATCTCCCTATCTAAACTTTTCTCTATACATTTCTCTATCACCCTATGTATACATTTCATTTTCTCCCTATCTAAACATATCTATCTCCCTAAAGTATCTAAACATTTCTCTGTCTACACATTTCTCTATCTATATATCTATACATTTCTCTAGCTACATATTTCTCTATCTCCCTAGCTAAACATTTCAATATCTATACATTTCTATCCCTATTTATACATTTCTGTATCTACACATTTATATATCTCCATATCCCTGCATTTCACTATGTATACATTTCTTTATCTTCCTATCTAAAACTTTCTCTTTCTATACATTCCTCTATCTTTTTATTTCTTCACTTTTCTCTCTCTATGCATGTTTTCTACCTTTCTCTTTCTATACATTTCTCTTTCTATGGGGCCTATTCATTAAACCTAAAAATTCAATGGAGATAATTAGGTTTAGAACTCGCATGGAGTTCTACCTAATTATAGGTGGAATTCATCATTCCACCTCTCCATAAGTATCTATTCCGAAAAGCTGTCATTTTTGCGATGACAGCTTTTCGGGAAATAGATACTTTTCCCTGCCTACACTACCTTATCGCATCTGGAAACAGTGCTGCGCATGCACTGTTACATCTATAAAACCAGCGCATGCGCAGCACTGCCTACAGATGCGTTAAGTTTGTGTACCCCCCCGACCCCTCCCCCCCCCCCGACTTACCTGTCCGCGCAGCAGCTTCCAGCTCCGTCCTGCTGGTCTGTCATGTGGTTTCCCAGCAGACCACATGACAGATTAGAAAAAAAACAAAACTTTTTTTTTCTTTTTCTAAACTTTCTTGTGCTCTGCTGGGGAGCACACATGTCCGACCAGCCTCCGGAGCCTGAGGACGGAGCAGAGCGCCGGAAGGACTCGTCGGGGGACCTGCACACGCGGATACAGGTAAGCCGATTCTGCTATTCGCCACCTCACAGTGGCGAATAGTAATTGCATCAAATTCCGAAGATTCATAATTTTCGGAATTTGATGAATACCACAATTTCCATTGGAAATTAATGCAGGGGAACTTAGCAAGGAGATATCTGTGATATCTCCTGTGCTAAGTCTGTTCATGAATACCAAAATAACGTTATTTAAGGAAAATGTCCTTAAAAACTTTATTTTAGTGTTGATGAATAGGCCCCTGTATAGTTTTTTTATCTCTTGATGTTTACATTTCTTTCTGTCTTTAGAAAATTTTATCTACTTACATTTCTCTACCTACACATGTCTCTATCTCCCTAACTATATATTTCATTTTCTCCATATCTAAACATTTCTCTCCCTATCTATAATTTTATCTATCTATACATTTCTCTAATTACTTATTTCTCTCTCTCCCTATCTAATGTCTCTATCTATACATTTCTCTATCTCCCTATCTAAACATGTTTCCATTTATCCATTTCTCTATCTCCCTATATATACATTTCTCTATCTATACATTTCTCTATTTCCCTATATTCATTTTTCTGGCTATAAATTGCTCTATCTCCCTATCTAAACATTTCTCTATGTACACATTTCTCTAGCTCAGGGGTGGGAACCTTTTTTCTGAAGAAGGCCATTTTGATATATATATAATATTATTCACGGGCCCGGTGCAGGTCATGACCCCTCCGTGTGACGTGGCACGGGGCGGGGTCACAATCTCCGGTGATTACAGCAATGCCGGAAGCTGTAAGGCAGCGGTGTGACCACCTGAAGTGTCCTAAGGACGCTCCAGGCCGCACTGCTGCATAGATTCTGGGTGCAGGGTGCCATTCTAGGCACCCTGCTAGCCAGATGAGGCTAGCAGAAAAAAAGCTCAGAGAGCTAGACCAAAGTAATCCGGGGGCCTTATACGGCCCCAGGGCATGAGGTTCCCCATCCCTGCTCTATCTACACATTTCTTTATCTATACATTTCTCTTTCTCCTTATCTATACATTTCTCTATCTACACATTTCTCTATCTCCCTATCTAAACATTTTTCTATTGATACCATTCTCTATCCACTTATCTAAACATTTCTCTATCTACATATTTCTCTTTCTCCCTATCTAAACATATCTCTATTGATACAATTCTCTATCTCCCTATCTAAACATTTCTCTATCTACACATGTCACTCCCTATTTATGCATTTCTCTATTTACAGTATTCTATATCTCCACAGATCTCTACATTTCTCTATTTCCCTATCTAAACTTTTTCTATCTACACATTTCTATATCTAAACATCTCTACATTTCTCTATCTATACATTTCTTTATCTCCCTATCTAAAAAAAATCTATTTGCACATTTCTCTCCCTATCTAAACATTTCTCTATTTACATATCAATGCATTTTTCTAGCTACATATTTCTCTGTCTCCCTAGCTAAACGTTTCTCAAGCTTTATATTTCTCTATCTACCTATTTACACATTTCTCTCCCTATCTACACATTTCTCTTCCTATCTATACATTTCTTTATTTCCACATCTCTACATTTCTCTATCTAAACATTTCTCTCTCTCTCTGATAACACATTTCTCTATCTCCTTATCTAAACATCTCTATCCATTTCGCTATCTACCTTTTTAAACATTTCTCTATCTGCACATTTATCTCCCTATCAATACATTTCTATTTATACATTTCTCTATCTACACATTTCACTCCCTATTTAAACATTTCTCTATTTATACAATTATCTATCTTCCTATCTAAACATTTCACTCCCTATCTATACATTTCTCTATCTTATTATCTATGAATTTCTCTGTCTACACTATTGTGTATCTCCATAGATCTCTACATTTTTTTTTCTACCCCTTACTCTTTTTCTCTTTATAAACATTTCTCTGTCTTTGCATTTCTTTATCACTTCATGTTTACATTTATTTCTCTAATTATATACTTTTCTCTCTTTACAATTCTCTATCTATACATTTCTCTATCTCCCTATCTAACAATTTCTCTATCTACACATTTCTATATCTCCCTAGCTATACATTTCTTTATCTAAACAGATCTCTTTTCTATACTTTTCTCTATCTGTTAATCTTTACACTTCTTTCTCTGTCTCTTTCTATACATTTCTCTATCTCTTCAACTTTACATTTTTCTATCTCTTCGTCTTTACATTTCTTCCTTTCTGTGCATTTCTCTATCTCGTTATCTTTCCATTTCTCTTTAAATACATTTTTTTATCTTTACATTTCTCTAGCTCCTCATCTTTACATTTTTCTGTCTCTTTCTATGCATTTCTTTGTGTGTTCATCTTTACTTCTCTATCTCTCTTTGTATACATTTCTTTATCTTTACTTTTCTCTACCTCATTTTGTTATGTTCTCCTAGGAATCACTGTGTAAGACCCCTAGAGTCACTCTGGTGAGGTCTTCTGCCAATAACAGCCACCCGCTGTTCCCTTAGAGCTGGTCACGCTCACTGGTACTTAGGTGGCCACCTGTTCTTAAACTCGGAACAGTAGGGGCTTACACAGTGAACCTGATCACCACAAGATATTATGTGGCTGATGGTGGTTCAGATGGCAAGGTATGGCTTTGGTGGCAGGATGCGGCTTAGGAAGCAGAGTTTCTCTGGCTATACATTTCTCTGGCTATATATTTCTCTATCTCCCTATCTAAACATTTATCTATCTACACATTTCTTATCTATGTATACATTTATCTCCCTGTCTATTACTTTCTCCATCTATACATTTCTCAATCTCCCTACATAAACAGTTTTCTATGTATCCATTTCTCTATGTCCCTATCTAAACATTTCTCTGGCTATACATTTCTGTATCTCCCTATCTAAACTTTTCCCCATCTACACATTTGTCTATTTCCTTATCTAAACATTTCTCTATCTATACATTTCTCTGTCTCCCTATCTAAACATTTCTCTGTCTATACATTTCTGTCTCCCAATCTAAACATTTCTCTATCTCCCTATGTAAACATTTCTCTATCTACACATATCTCTATATCCCTATATAAACATTTCTCTATCTATACATTTCTCTGTCTCCCTATCTAAACATTTCTCTGTCTATACATTTCTGTCTCCCAATCTAAACATTTCTCTATCTACACATTTCTCTATCTCCCTATGTAAACATTTCTCTATCTACACATTTCTCTATATCCCTATATAAACATTTCTCTATCTACACGTTTCTATATCTCCCTATCTAAACATTTCTCTACCTATACATTTCCCTATGAAAACATTTCTCTATCTTTACATTTCTCTCTCTCTATCTATGCATTTTACTACCCTTTTGTCTTTACACATTTCTTTATTTATACATTTCTCTATCACTGTGTAAGCCCCCTAAAGTCACTCTGGTGAGGTCTTCTGCCAATAACAGCCACCCGCTGTTCCCTTAGAGCTGGTCACACTCACCGGTACTTAGGTGGCCGCCTGGTCTTAAACTCGGAACAGTAGGGGCTTACATGGTGAACCTGATCACAACAAGATATTATGCGGCTGATGGTGCTACAGATGGCAAGGTATGACTTTGGTGGCAGGATGCGGCTTAGGAAGCAGAGTTTGTTTCTCTGGTTATACATTTCTCTGGCTATACATTTCTGTATCTCCTTATCTAAACATTTCTCTATCTGCATATTTCTCTATTTCCTTATCTAAACAATTCCCTATCTAAACATTTCTCTATCTACCAATTTCTCTATCTACCTATCTATACATTTCTCTTTCTATATATACTTCTATCTTTTTATTTCTTTACATTTCTCTCTCTCTCTTTCGATGCATTGTTTTTACCCCTTTGTCTTTACACATTTCTCTATATCTCTATCTAAACATTTATCTTTCTATACATTCTTCTATCTTTTTATTTCTTCACATTTCTCTCACTCTTTCTATTAATTTTTCTACCTCTCCCTCTTTAAATTTCTCTTTACATACAATTCTCTGTCTTTATATATTTTTACTGCTTCATGTTTACATTTCTTTCTCTCCTTATATACTTTTCTCTCCTTACATTTCTCTATCTCCTGATCTAAACTTTTCTCTATACATTTCTGTATCTCCCTATCTAAACATTTCTCTATCTAAACTTTTCTCTATACATTTCTGTATCTCCCTATCTAAACATTTCTCTATCTAAACTTTTCTCTATACATTTCTGTATCTCCCTATCTAAACATTTCTCTATCTAAACTTTTCTCTAGCTGTACATTTCTCTATCTCCCTATCTATACATTTCTCTATTTCCCTATATAAACATTTCTCTATCTATACAATTCTCTTTATCCCTATTTATACATTTCTCTAGCTATGCAATTCTTTATCACTCTATCTATACATTTTATTTTCTCCCTATCTAAACATTTCTCTATCTACACATTTCTCTATCTATCTATACATTTCTCTATCAATACATTTCTCTTTCTCCCCATCTATACATTTCTCTATCTACACATTTCTTTATCTCACGATCTAAACATTGCTCTTTCTATACATTCCTCTATGTTTTTATTTCGTCACTTTTCTCTTTCTTTCTTTGCATTTTTTCCACCTCTTCCTCTTTAAATTTCTCTTTCTATACATTTCTCTGTCTTTATATTTTTGACCGCTTCATGTTTACATTTATTTCTCTCTTTATATACTATTCTCTCCTTACATTTCTCTATCTCCCTATCTAAACTTTTCTCTATACACTTCTGTTTCTCCCTATCTATATTTGTTATCTCTTCATGTTTACATTTATTTCTCTCTATAAAATTTTCTCTTCTTCCATTTCTCTATCTCCCTACCTAACATATCTATATCTACACATTTCTCTCTCTCTCTATCTAATAATGTCTATAACTATACATTTCTCTATCTCCCTAGCTAAACATTTTTCCATTTATCCATTTCTCTATCTCCCTATCTATACATTTCTCTATTTCCCTATATAAACATTTCTCTATCTATACAATTCTCTTTATCCCTATTTATACATTTCTCTAGCTATGCAATTCTTTATCACTCTATCTATACATTTCACTTTCTCCCTATCTATACATTTCTCTATCTACACATTTCTCTATCTACACGTTTCTATATCTCCCTATTTAAACATTTCTCTACCTATACATTTCTCTATTTCCCTATGAAAACATTTCTCTATCTATACATTTCTCTTTCTATACATTCCTCTATCTTTACATTTCTCTCTCTGGGGCCTATTCATCAACACTAAAATAACGTTTTTAAGGACATTTTCCTTAAATAACGTTATTTTGGTATTCATGAACAGACTTAGCACAGGAGATATCACAGAGAAGTTCCCCTGCGTTCATTTCCACACTCCCCATACATTAGTATGGGGATGTGGAAATTGTGGTATTCATCAAATTCCGAAAATTATGAATTTTCGGAATTTGATGCAGTTACTATTCGCCACTGTGAGGTGGCGAATAGCAGAATCGGCTTACCTGTATCCGCGTGTGCAGGTCCCCCGACGAGTCCTTCCGGCGCTCTGCTCCGTCCTCAGGCTCCGGAGGCTGGTCGGACATGTGTGCTCCCCAGCAGAGCACAAGAAAGTTTAGAAAAAGAAAAAAAAAAAATTTTTTTTCTTTCTAATCTGTCATGTGGTCTGCTGGGAAACCACTTGACAGACCAGCAGGACGGAGCCGGAGGCTGCTGCGCGGACAGGTAAGTCGGGGGGGGGGGGGGAGGTGAGCGGAGGGGGGGGGGTACACAAACTTACCGCATCTGTAGGCAGTGCTGCGCATGCGCTGGTTTTACAGATGTAACAGCGCATGTGCAGCACTGTTTCCAGATGCGATAAGGTAGTGTATGCAGGGAAAAGTATCTATTTCCCGAAAAGCTGTCTTCGCAAAAATGACAGCTTTTCGGAATAGATACTTATGGAGAGGTGGAATGATGAATTCCACCTATAATTAGGTAGAACTCCATGCAAGTTCTAAACCTAATTATCTCCATCGAATTTTTAGGTTTAATGAATAGGCCCCTCTCTATCTAAACATTTTACTACCCTTTTGTCTTTACACATTTCTCTATATATACATTTCTCTATCTCTCTATCTAAACATTTATCTCTCTATACATTCTTCTATCTTTTTATTTCTTCACATTTCTCTCTCTCTCTCTTTCTATTCATTTTTCTACCTCTTCCTCTTTAAATTTCTCTTTATATACATTTCTGTCTTTATATTTTTTTAACGCTTCATGTTTACATTTCTCTCTCTCTTTATATACTTTTCTCTCCTTACATTTCTCTATCTCCCTATCTAAACATTTCTCTATCTATACAATTCTCTATCTCCCTATTTAAACATTTCTGTGTCTAAACACTTATCTATCTATACAATTCTCTATCTACATACAGTATCCATAAATTTCTGTAGCTACATATTTCTCTATCTCCTTAGCTAAACATTTCTATACACATTTCTTTCTCCACCCTATCTAATAAGTTCTCTATCTATAAATTTCTCTATTTCCCTATCTAGACATGTCTCTATGTTCCTATCTATACATTTCTCTATCTACACATTTCTTTATCTCCCTATCTAAACATTGCTCTTTCTATTCATTCCTCTATCTTTTTATTTCTTCACTTTTCTTTCTTTCTATGAATTTTTTCTACCTCTTCAAATTTCTCTTTCTATACATTTCTCTGTCTTTATATTTGTTATCTCTTCATGTTTACAATTATTTCTCTCTCTATAAAATTTTATCGTATTCCATTTCTCTATCTGCCTACCTAACATATCTATATCTACACATTTTTCTCTCTCTCCCTATCTAATAATGTCTGTAATTATACATTTCTCTATTTCCCTATATAAACATTTCTCTATCTATACAATTCTCTTTCTCCCTATTTATACATATCTCTAGCTATGCAATTCTCTATCACCCTATCTATACATTTCACTTTCTCCCTATCTAAGCATTTCTCTATCTATATTACCTCTATCTCCTTATCTAAACATTTTCTATCTATACATTTCTCTATCTACACATTTCTGTATTTCGATATCTCTACATTCTCACATATTTCTACTATCTACACATTTTTCTTCCTATCTATACATTTCTTAATTTCCACATCTCTACATTTCTCTAAACATTCCTCTATCTCTCTAATAACACATTTCTCTATCTCCTTATCTAAACATCTCTATCCATTTCTCTATCTTGCATTTTAAAAATTTCTCTATCTGCACATTTCTCTCCCTATCTATACAGTGACAAACACAGGATTTCTAGAGGGGGGTTTCCAAATGCTTGATTTTAGAGTGAGTGTGGCCAGTTCATGAAGAGGGTAGAATTAGCACTTAACCAGCTTTAATATGCGTCATACAAAGTATATTGTGTGCCATAATTCCGACATATACAGGACCAGTGATCACAGTAAGCCATTAGATGCGGCAGTAAGGCCATCCTGTCTGAGCTGAATGCTTTATTTTAGCTGTGTCACCATTCCAGAGCATTAGAGTCAGGGGCTGGCTGGCAACTTTTAGCCTGGGGGGCAAATGCATGCAGGCGGCCCTGGCAGAGGAGAAGCGTGTAGCCAGGGTGCCCGAAAGAACGTGCGTGCTACGGCACCTCCCCTCCCCTCAGGAGAGGACACCCTTATGCAGGCCTCTAGTGCCCCCAGTAGTGATCCCCCCTATGCAGTGCCCCTTGTGCCCGCAGTAGTAAGCCCCTTATATAGTACCCCCAGTAGTGGTAACCCTCATGCAGTGCCCCTTAAATAGTGGCCCCAGTTGTAGTCTTCCCCCTATGCAGTACCCCACTATTGCCCTTTATACAGAGCCCCCAGCAGTGGTCCCTCGATGCAGTGCCCCCAGTGGTAGTCCCCTCCCCCTATGTAGTGCCCCTAGTAGTAGTCCACTCCCCCCTATGCAATGCCCCTAGTAGTAGTCCCCTTGTAGTGCCCCTAGTAGTAGTCCCCCCCTTGTAGTGCCCCCAGTAGTAGTAGTCCCCCCCTTGTAGTGCCCCCAGTAGTAGTAGTCCCCTCCCTTGTAGTGCCCCCAGTAGTAGTAGCCCCCCCCTTGTAGTGCCCCCAGTAGTAGTAGTCCCCCCATTGTAGTGCCCCCAGTAGTAGTAGTCTCCCCCCTTGTAGTGCCCCAGTAGTAGTAGTCCCCCCCCCTTGTAGCGCCCCCAGTAGTAGTAGTCCCCCCCTTTGTAGTGCCCCCAGTAGTGGTCTCCTCCTTATAGTGCCAGACCCCCCGCAGTAGACACACGTAATATTAAAAAAAAAAACACTTACCTGACTCCTGCTCCTGGTTCCGCCGCCGAGATCAGCTCCTCCGTCCGCCGCTTTGCATTATGGGAGTGACGCGTCACTCCCATTACCCACTGCGGGAGCCGGAAGATGTCCGGCTCTGGCAGTGGGAGCAGCAGCCGATGAGAGTCTGTCTGACTCTCATCAGCTGATAAAGCAAACACACAGCTGCCGGCTGCGGGGGCTGTGTGTTTGTGCTGTGTAGCGCTGACCGAACTCCGTCCGGTCAGCGCTACACACGCGGTGCAGTCTGTGTCACAGTGACACAGATGGCCCGCGGCCCGCATGACGCTGCGGCCCGGGGGGCACATGGCACCCTGCCCCCCGGCCCAGCCCGCCACTGATTAGAGTCATTCCGGGAGCCTAAGGGAGCAGCAGCAGAACCTAGCACTGCCCTGGACATATATGTACATATTGGGCTCAATAGCAGCACATCCCTAACAGTGAACATTTTCCAAATCTCCTAGTTGGTGCACAGGTTATTTATTACTGACTGATACATGTTAAAAGATCCACAGGTTGTGCTAATTATCTAATTTGTGATACTGTGAAGAATATGCAGCACTAATAAAATTATATTACATTACTATTTCTATTGTGGTGGTGTGGACTGGGGAAGGGGGTTTCCAGGCAGACGGAAACCCCCCCCTGCGTTTGCCTATGTTATACATTTCTCTATCTACACATTTCTCTCCCTATCTAAGCATTTCTCTATCTATACATTTCTCTCCCTATCTAACCATTTCTCTATCTATACATTTCTCCATCTCCCTTTTTATACATTTCTCTATCTACACAGTTCTCTATCTCCTTATCTAATAATTTCTCTAACTATACATTTCTCTATCTCAATATCTAAACTTTTTTCCATTTACACATTTCTCTATCTCTCTATCTATACATTTCTCTAGCTATACATTTCTCTATTTCCCTATCTAAACATTTCTCTTTCTCTCTTTATACATTTTTGTAGCTATGCAATTCTCTATCACCCTATCTAAGCATTTCTCTTTCTATATTTTCTCTATCTCCTTATCTAAACATTTCTCTATCTACACATTTCTGTATTTCCATATCTCTACATTTTCTATCTAAACATCTCTCTATCTCTCTAATAACACATTTCTCTATCTCCTTATTCTAAATATCTCCCTTTTTAAACATTTCTCTATCTGCACATTTCTCTCCCTATCTATACATTTCTCTATCTGCACATTTCTCTCCCTATCTATACATTTCTCTATCTACACATTTCTCTCCCTATCTAAACATTTCTCTATCTATACATTTCTCCATCTCCCTTTCTATATATTTCTCTATCTCCCTAACTATACATTTCTCTTTCTTTCTTTTTTTTCCAAACACTTTTTATCAGACGGATCACTTGATTAACACAGACCAACGTAATTAAAGACCCACTTATACAAATAGTTGTCAAAAAGTCAAGGTCTGAATCTTATAATACAAAAAAAATGCTGTAAATTGTGATCCATTTTTATATTTAACATAAATAATCAAACCTAAAAAAGAGAGATAAAAAACAGTGTATTCAGCATCAAAATATGCTGAATAGAAAAAGCAGAAAAGAGGTAAAAAAAAGAAAGAAATAAAAAAAATTAAAAAGAGGGGAAAGACCCTGGGGTGGGTCATCAAAATAAGAATAAACAAATGACTACGTATATACGCATATATACACTGCAAACATACATATACAAATAAAATAATTTTTACAGGGGCGTGGCCTGGACAGGCTAGTGAAAGGAAGCTGACTCCGTAGCTCCTAGGCCCAAATATCCGACGCACCTATCCTGGATCTTCGCCTGGACCCTCACACTGGCATATTGTCGGTGACTTACCTCTCCACGTTTCGGGAGTCCCTTGGCATGCTTGTCTCCCCTGGTTGTGGTGATACAGGCGCTGATAATTTCTCCTGCTGTGCTTCCTCATCGCGGGCGCCATCTTGGCTCTGGCTTTGACGGCTGCTGCAAATCCTGACTCCAGCGTTGGCCTCATCTCTCTCCCAGTCTGTCTCCTAGGTGAGCAGATAGGTACTATCTCCTGTCCCTGTTGAGTCACGGCTATCTGTGGGTTAGGGCAGCTCCGTAAATACCGGCCTCGGACGCCATTTTGGAGTGTTGCTCTGCGACAGTAACAACCTCTGGGCAATAGTGGCTATACCCTCGGTACATAGCATGGATGGCTATTGATGAGTCTGAAAGGAGGATTGTGGCTCGACTGGAGAACTTACATACCATGCTGTCTCTTCCCTGTTCTGACTTACCTCATAGTGAGACTGGGCTTGCTGATATGGAGACATACGTTCCCACTCTGGAGGGTGCTGATACTCCTGATATTGTTAATCCGACCACTTTCAAATTGTGGAGAATGATCTATCCGACACTGCCTGACGTCATTGCTGATTTATTTTATCATATTTTACATCCCTCCTTGATCTTTGACTCTGCAGGGCTATTATTTTCTACAAAGGATCAATATATGGATATATCCTCTACAAATGATGAGATTACATCCGGTGGTGAAGATTTCTCAATATATGGGTACTTTGATTCTGTGCTGCCTCTACAAAAAGCCCTTCCTTTTCCTGTGCATGGTGTGACGAAGATTCTGAATTTATCCTTTCCATATTATATGTACTTTTCAATTTGTTTTTGGGTGGGCTATTCCGAAATGTTTTTTCTCTATATTGTTTTGCAAGAGGCTGAGGCTTGGCCTGATTAGTACTCTGGAGTTTAATGTGTTTGTTACGCCTTTGCCGCCTTTTAGATAATTGTATATCTCACCGCAATGATAGATATATATATATACTGTTTTTTCAAATGTTCTTATTTCTTATGTTACCATTGTACTGTTATATGTTTTATTGTGGGAGGATTATTAATCCTTGCTATGCTTGGGAGAAGAATTATACCTGATTTAAGATCTTTTAACCTATTGCCCCTGTCAATTATCCTGTGGAATTATTTGCTCTTATTTTAGTTGGGAGTTGGTGGGGGTTTTATTTCTTCCGTATAAGTGCATTTTATATCCTTGTATTTTGGCTGAGGGGGAAAGGGTTTTAGATCTCCTATATTTTGTGGGCCTGTTGTGAGTTGGGGTTGGTTTTCACTAGCTTAAGGCCATCTTGTTTTTTGCCCCTGTTATAATTTTTATTTTTGGTAAGGGGGGGGATTTTGGTATTTCGATAGATTAGTTAGTAGGGGGGTAGTGGACAAGGGGATCCAGGTATGCCTAGATTGGGTTACATCATACAGGGTGGGGGGTTATGGGGAGGGTTGTTTTGGTATTTATTTATTTTTTTTATATTTTACTGTACTTATTTTATCCTGGTATGTGTAATTATTGTGGACTATATACAGCCAAATTATTCTTTCTGCTCGTATAACATAATTTTATATTGCTCTAGAATACGTGGGCTCAGATGGCGCCTATGGGTCCACGTTGTAATATCCGTACGATTTATGATAGCAGTGGTCTATAAAGTTTTGATATTTATTATGAGTTTTGTACTCTTCAATATGCAGTATATTATTTGAGTTGATTAGTACACTGTGGGGCCTATTCATTAAACGTAAAAATTCAATGGAGATAATTAGCTTTAGAACTCTCATGGAGTTCTAGTTAATTATAGGTGGAATTCATCATTCCACCTCTCCATAAGTATCTATTCTGAAAAGCTGTTATTTTTGCGATGACAGCTTTTCGGGAAATAGATACTTTTCCCTGCCTACACTACCTTATCGCATCTGGAATCAGTGCTGCGCATGCGCTGTTACATCTGTAAAACCAGCGCATGCACAGCACTGCCTACAGATGCGTTGTTTCGTACCCCCCCGACCACCCCCCCCCCCTCCGCTCACCTTCCCTCCCCCCCCCCCCGACTTACCTGTCTGCGCAGCAGCCTCCGGCTCCGTCCTGCTGGTCTGTCATGTGGTTTCCCAGCAGACCACATGACAGATTAGAAAAAAATAATTTTTTTTTCCTTTTTCTAAACTTTCTTGTGCTCTGCTGGGGAGCACACATGACAGACCAGCCTCCGGAGCCTGAGGACGGAGCAGAGCGCCGGAGGGACTCGTCGGGGGACCTGCAAACGCTGATACAGGTAAGTGGATTCTGCTATTCGCCACCTCACAGTGGCGAATAGTAACTGCATCAAATTCCTAAAATTGATAATTTTCGGAATTTGATGAATACCATAATTTCCACATCCCCATACTAATGTATGGGGAGTGTGGAAATTAACGCAGGGGAACTTAGCAAGGAGATATCTGTGATATCTCCTGTGTTAAGTCTGTTCATGAATACCAAAATAACGTTATTTAAGGAAAATGTCCTTAAAAATGTTATTTTAGTGTTTATGAATAGGCCCCTGTATCTTATTGTGATATATTCTACATCTGCTGATATTACTATATTGTCAACCGTTGTATGTCTGTTTGTTTTTTATTTGTTGAAAAACAATAAAAAAACTATTGAATTTAAAAAAAAAAATGTTTACAAAAGGAGAAGGGGCAGATTGAGAGACTAACCACGGGCTCCATACTTTATCAAAAGATTTAGAAGAATGATTAATAATGCTAGTCATATATTCCATACGATAAATATACCAAATGCGAGATAGGATAGACTGCATGGAGGGAGAATCGAATTTCTTCCAGTCCGAAGCTGACATTTCGCTGCATTAACAATATGGCGCATCAATTTGTTTTGGTGCCTAGTCAGCGTAGGGAGGTCTAAGGGGAGAAGAATATATTTAAGATCATAAGGGATAGGTATATTATTGAGTAGATGGTGTATCAGGCCAATAACTTCTTTCCAGAGAACTACTATCTTAGGCAAGTCCACCATATGTGAAGAAAGGTACCCTCATCTGTACAACCTCTCCAACATTTGTCAGACGTGCCAAGATACATTTTACTCAATCGAGAGGGAACATAATACCACCTATATATATAGTAGCTTGTATGTATTTTCTTTAATCTTAACACAGATTGAGCTAAAGGGGCATTATCCCAAATCTCTGTCCATTCCTCATCATCTAATGAGGTACCCAGATCTACCTCCCAGGCCTTTTCATAAGAATCACGTTGCGGATTCAACGAGCATTGTATAGAGAGAAGAAATGAAACCTCTGGTTGGGGAACGTCTTAAACATAAAGCCTCTAAGCTGGAAAGGGGTCTATTAGTTAAAAGGTGTTTCATTTTAGAGTGGAAATACCTAAATTGCAAATATTGGAAAAAAGTATTAGAGGGAAGAGCATTAGTCTCTTGAATCTGAGAAAATTGGGGAAAACTCGAATCTTTAGTGATATCGTTTAAATAAAAAATGTTCCCCTTTCTCCATGGGAGAAAAAAGTTTTATTTTTGCCTGGAGGGAAGCTAGGGTTATGATAATCGGAATAACGTGAGAAGGACTAGCAGCCAGCCCAAATTTTCTATTAGTATAATCCCATATCAATAATGAGCGGGAAACAATTGGGTGAGAAATTACATTTTTAGGTCTGTGAGATCTCGGAAGCCAGAGAAGAGAGGAAACCGTAGAGAGACCCAACTCAGCAGCCTCAATAGCAACCCAGACCTTCCCAGCATCAGGATTACACCACTGCACACAGTGAGCAAGTTGCGCAGCTAAATAGTATCTTTTAAAGTCAGGGGAACCCAACCCTCCACTATGTGTAGGACGTTGCAACAATTTTAAACGTATCCGGGGACGTCTATTTGCCCATATAAATCGTGAAGTATGAAACTGTAAAAATGTAAAAACATAGGGAGGAATAAAAATTGGGAGAGTCTGAAAAAGGTAAAGTATCCAAGGGAGCACGCTCATTTTAACAGAGTTTACTCTGCCTATCCAAGATATAAAGTAACCAGACCAAGAATTCAGATCCGACTTTATTTGATCTAATATACGGGGAAAATTTGCCTGAAATAACTGGTGATGGCGATGTGTTAGGAAAATACCTAGATATTTAATTTTTTGTTTATGCCAATTAAATGGAAAAGATGCTTCCAAAAGGAGTTTCGTTGGCCCAGGAACATAGAAGTCAAGCACTTCTGTTTTACTCATATTAATTTTGTAGCCCGAGTAACTGGAATAAAGATCAATTTCAGAGATGAGAGGCTGCAGGGAGTGAGCAGGGTTCCCAAGGGATATAATAATGTCATCTGCGTATAGCGCACAATTTTATGTTTGGAGGAACCAGCTTTTATACCTATAATGTCAGAATTGTGGCAAATCTTTGCCGCCCTGGGTTCTATGACCAGGGCAAAGATCATAGGAGAAAGCGGGCATCCCTGCCTGGTACCGTTGGCAATTCCAAAAGGGAGCGAAGTAATGCGATTGACAGAGACCGTAGCAGTAGGGGATCTGTATAGGGCTAGAATACCAGAAAGATACTTTCCAGAAAACCCCATTCTCTGGAGTACCCCAAAGACACAATTCCAAGAAATATGGTCGAAAGCCTTCTCAGCATCTAGTGCCATAATTATTGAGGGCAATTTTTGAGTGTGGATAGAATGAATTAAATCTATGGCTCTCCTAGTTTTGTCAGATGCTTGACGTCCTGGGATAAAGCCTACCTGATCTGGGTGTATTAGATAGGCAAGAAGTGGGGCTAGACGGTTGGCTAGAATTTTTGCATATATTTTTATATCTACATTGAGCAGTGAAATTGGTCTATAGTTAGAGCACTGTGTAGGGTCTCTATCAGGTTTTGGAATTACCACAATATCAGCCAATGTGGAGGCAGGTGCAAACAATGCACCATCCAGAATGTTATTGAAAAGGGAGGTAAGGTGTGGGGCAAGCTCCTTCACAAATGACTTATACTGAGCTGTAAAGCCGTCAGGACCTGGGGCAGCTGAGGACCTCTAATGAAATTTCTGTATTAAGTTCAGAAAGTTGGGATTCTGACACACTTGGTAAAGGAATATTGGACAGATATGAGCGCACTCCCTCGGGACCAGTGGAAGAAGAAAGGGGAGGGTCTGTTAAATTATAGAAAGAACTATAAAAGTCCCTAAACTCCTCCATCATCACCGCAGGGTCATATGTAAGGGCACCTAATTTGTGAGAAAACAATTTATCTATTGTATTCGATGCTTGCTTACGCCTCAGTTTATTTGCTAGAAAAGTATCAATTTTATCAGCTTTGTCATAAAACCGTTGATGTAGTTTCTGTAAAATAACGGCAGCCTGGTTGGACAAAAGGGTATTCAGTTGCCCTTTCAGGCATTCAATCTAGGAAAGGAGAGAGGCCCTAGGAGAGTGTTTGTGTTGATCCAAAAGAGCAGAGATTTGAGACTCTAAAGAAATAATCTCTTGGGCTGCTTTTTTGCGAACTGCAGAAGCCTTTGCAATTAGCTGGCCTCGGATGGTGGCCTTATGAGCCTCCCAAATGATTCCAGAAAAATATCGGGATATATTTTCTTTAAAGTAGTTTGACAAAGCATTTTTGGTTTCCAGAACCATAGATAGATTTAATATAAGAGAATCGTCTAAACGACATTTACGAGTCCCCCGTGGAGCCCTATATAAATCCAACAAAATATAAACCCTCGCATGGTCAGTCCATGTGAATGGCGTAATTCCACCATCAGAAATTAGTGATGTAAGTGATTGAGAAATGTGAATCATGTCAATACGGGAGTACTGTTGATGTGGCGCGGAGAAATGGGTATAGTCCCTAGCGGAAGAGTGGCAGAGTCGCCAAGAATCACATAAATTAAGCTGTTTGAGGGAAGATGTAAGAGAGAGGGAGGCGCTGGATGGTGTTGCTTCTTTCTTCGTTTTAGGGGAACCGGATCTATCTAAAAAAGGGTCAAGGACAGTGTTAAAGTCCCCTCCCAAAATTATATGACCCTGCACAACTCTACTTAGATGTCGGAATAAAGATTGGAAAAACTTTGGTTGCTCCTGATTAGGGGCATATGTAGAAACAAGAGTGAGAACCTCTATACATATGGAGCCAATCACTATTACATAACGTCCCTCTGTATCAACTATTGTTTTAATGTGCACAAATGGGATATTACGATGGATCAGAATAGCAACCCCCCGTTTCTTACAATCTGCAGATGCAAAGAAGGTCTGGGTAAATTGCTTACCTTGAAGCTGAGAATGGAATCCAGTAAAATGAGTCTCCTGTAGGAAAACTATATCTGCTTTCTCTCTCCTGCAGGCACCCAAGACCACAGTACGTTTTCTAGGCGAGTTAAGTCCATTAATGATTATAGATAATAATTTGAGAGCCATGGTAGAGTATTAATACATTTCTATAATAACAAAGTGTAAAACAGCCCTAAAATTGCAGAAAGGCCATCAGTGGCCCACCCCAGGGAGAGGAAAAAGAAATAAAGTAAAAGTAAAGAAGAAAAAATATCTAGAGAAAATAGGTAAAGTAAGTAGAAGATGAGAAGATGCCCAAAAGGGCAAAAACCCTGCATATGAGGATCCTTCTCAAGGATCGCTGCAAATACAAATAAACAAACATCGGTAGCAATTAAAATAGGGTATATGGGGGCAGTGGTAAGAAAACACATGACCAGGATAGCCCGGTCCCCAACTAGTCCCCGATATATCAAAAACATTCCCTTAATACACAGAATCAAAATGTGTCACCTATAAAAATTAGTATAAATAAAATATAAGGGGGAGGGGAAGGGACAGAGGGGAGATGGGGGAGGGAAGGGAAATCAATGAGGATGAAATGCTCCTGTCTAGAACAAATAATATATATAACTAGCGTTATTGCCTACTTAAGTAAACAACTAAACAAAAGCAGAAGCATAATGTCCTAGAATATTTTGCATATTATCAAACAAGTCCTTCGCTATGAAGGGGTAGAGAGATTGCTGGATCAATGTCCAGAAACATTGAGGTATAGCCTGTTAAGACTGGGGCACCTCATGGGGGATTAGAGTCTTTATCCTTATGACGGGTCACCCGTGACCATTCTGGCGGAGGAGGTCTGGAACGTTGGGGTTTTGGTGAGCCGCCATGAAGAGGAGAAAAAGTGGGTTCTGGGAGGAGATCCAATTTGGCCAACAAGTCCTGCCCTTGAATCAAAGTTTTCACTGGATGTGTTGTATTGTTGGCGTAGACTTGCAATAGAAACAGGAACCCCCATCTGTAGCGGATATGATGTTGGCGAAGAATTTTCGTTATTGGTTGCAAATCCCTGTACTTTTGAATTGTGGATGGAGCCAAATCTTGGAAGATTTGCAGCTGCATGTCTTGAAAGGAGGTAACAGGAGCATCACGAGTAGCCATGAGGATTTTCTCTTTTGATCTATAATAATGCAAACGGACTATAATATCTCGAGGAAATTGAGATGATGTCGGCTTGGCCTTGAGGGCTCTATGCTCTCTGTCCAAAAGACAATCCTCAGCAGAGAGGTCTGGGACAACATGTTGAAAAAAATCTTTGAGGAGAGCAGGTAATGCCGAGCTTAGGATTGACTCAG
The DNA here is from genome assembly GCA_031769625.1 of Taudactylus pleione. Lineage (NCBI taxonomy): Eukaryota > Metazoa > Chordata > Amphibia > Anura > Myobatrachidae > Taudactylus > Taudactylus pleione. The sequence goes on from JAUIMM010000470.1 coordinate 3,112,822, forward strand.
GTTTTTCTTTAAGAGATTCACTTTCATCGTGTAGACGTGCAAATTCTTTATCTAGACGTCCCTGGGAACGGCAAAGATCATCTGTTTTGGTTTCTAAAGCATCGGTCCTAGAACCCAGAGAAGCAATCTCCGATTTAAAATCCGAAACAGCTTTCGGCAGTTCCTGATGAAAAGCTGACTGTACTCCCTCTAGTAAACTAGACATGATTGCCTGGAACTGAGGGTCTATGCTCGCATCCGAGGCATAGGGTGTGGATGGAGATGCGGGTTGGGATGGACATGCAGTCAAAGCTTTCGGTTTGGCTCCAAAAAAATTGGCAGAGGCAGGTTGATTTTTCTTTGGTTCTGTGACATTATTGGGATGTCAAGGGAAAATATAGGACAAACGGACCAAAATATAATGAGAGGGTAAATAAATCAGATATACGTGACACAATAATAAGGTTGGAGACCAAAACAATTTTGGTATAGTTATTTAAGCATCTTAAATATCAGAGCAACATAAGAGAAAAAATTAAAATAAAATGCAGGTAATTGTGAATGTGGCCACTAGATGGAGCTCGGGATCCACTTTAGAGTTTAGTACAATATTGAACTGCAGTTGGCCAAATGAATCAATAGAGAGTCAAAAAAAATGTCTTGTATATAATTCTCCAAGTGTAGATCACACACATAGATAAACTTTAATAGGAGAAAGTCCCACAAGTTGATAGGAGAATCCAAGGAGGGACGTAAAGCAAGCAGGAAGCACTGATCGTGTAGTATCAATCAGCTAGTATGCTACCCGTGATGAGCTCACCTTTCTCCAGCGGCAGCTCAGCTCAGGCAGCCTTAAGGGGAACAGCACGGATCTGCAAGGAACACCACTGACAAGCCTGCAATCTGCCACAGAGAGACACTGAGTCTCGTCAGATGCCAGGATCAGAGACCAGCTGCAAAGGGCTCCAGCCTCCGTGCACCGGACCTAGTAGCAGCGCAGCACAGCAGCGGCCACTAGGATCACAACACTCCAGCAAATGGAAGCGGTCAGCGGCAGTAGTGATACCGCTCACGGACAGGCGCAGAGAGGAGATTAAACGTGCGCCAGGCAAGGGGTTACATGAGGGACTGTAGGAAGTGGTCTGGCTGGTGTGGTAGGCCTGTGGCTGGAAATCAGCAAAACAGGCATTAAAAACGTCCAGAAAAGGGACTCTTGTGGTCCAATGCAGTTTGGAGCACCACCCTCACTGACCAGAGATACCTGCTGAAAATCTCTCAAAAGGGGTTTGCTGCAGACGGAGCTCTGGGCCCACATATCCACTCGAGATGGCCGACAAGCCACGCCCCTACATTTCTCTTTCTACATATTCCTCCATCTTTACCCTTCTCTCTCTTTCTGTGCATCTTTCTACCCTTTACTCTTTTTCTCTTTATAAACATTTCTGTCTTTGCATTTCTTTATCACTTCATGTTTACATTTATTTCTCTAATGATATACTTTTCTCTCTTTACAATTCTCTGTCTCCGTATCTAAACTTTTCTATACCTATACATTTCTCTATCTCCCTAACAATTTCTATATACACATTTCTCTATCTCCCTAGCTATACATTTGTTTATCTAAACAGATCTCTCTCTCTCTCCATTTCTATACTTTTCTCTATCTGTTAATCTTTACACTTCTTTTTCTGTCTCTTTCTATACATTTCTCTATCTCTTCGTCTTTACATTACTTCCTTTCTGTGCATTTCGCTATCTCTTTATCTTTCCATTTCTCTTTAGATATATTTTTCTGTCTTTACATTTCTCTAGCTCCTCATCTTTACATTTTTCTGTCTCTTTCTATGCATTTCTTAGTGTTCATCTTTACTTCTCTATCTCTCTTTATATATGTTTCTTTATCTTTACTTTTCTCTACCTCATTTTGTTATGTTCTCCTAGGAATCACTGTGTAAGATCCCTAGAGTCACTCTGGTGAGGTCTTCTGCCAATAACAGCCACCCGCTGTTCCCTTAGAGCTGGTCACGCTCACTGGTACTTAGGTGGCAACCTGGTCTTAAACTCGGAACAGTAGGGGCTTACACACTGAACCTGATCACCACAAGATATTATGCGGCTGATGGTGGCAGGATGCGGCTTAGGAAGCAGAGTTTCTCTGGCTATACATTTCTCTATCTCCCTATCTAAACATTTATCTATCTACACATTTCTTATCTATGTATACATTTATCTCCCTGTCTATTACTTTCTCCATCTATACATTTCTCAATCTCCCTACATAAACAGTTTTCTATGTATTCATTTCTCTATGTCCCTATCTAAACATTTCTCTGGCTATACATTTCTGTATCTCCCTATCTAAACTTTTCCCCATCTACACATTTGTCTATTTCCTTATCTAAACATTTCTCTATCTATACATTTCTCTCTCTATGTAAACATTTCTCTATCTATACATTTCTCTGTCACCCAATCTAAACATTTCTCTATCTACACAATTCTCTATCTCCCTATCTATACATTTCTCTCCCTATCTATACATTTCTGTTGTAAAATGTTTATCATGCGCTCTTAATTAGTGGGTAAGCAGCTGTCTATTTCAGTGTAATCAGGAACCTGATTTCCACTCTCGACTTGTGGAAAAGGGGGAGGGTAGATGCGCTTGTGTTTAAAAAATAAAACAAAGATAAAAATGATAACACAGAATTATACGCACATAAGACCAACAAGTGCTGAACTAACGGATGGCTGGAATGTGATACATGAAAACACAGGGATGTTTATAGCTCTTTCACTGAAAAAATGTTGTGTTGGAATTGTTAAATCAGTTGTGGGGATCACGTATCTGTAGGACTGGAAGCGGAGCAGCGCTTACTCACCCTAACTTTCCCTACCGGCAGCGCAGGCTGGGTTCTGCTGGCAACTGTCGGGGCGGGTTCAGTCGGCTGTGTGCAGTGCACTTTGTCGTCCTGCTTGGGTTTCTCCCGGCCGTGCTTTCTTCCTGGCTCTGAATCGCGAGCCGGAGACGGGGGTTTCTGCTGCTTCTTGCGCTCCCGCTGTCTGTATACGTGGTCAGTACGGGATCCTTCTAACACCAACGCGTTTCGTCAATGAATGACTTTTTCAAGGTATACATTTCTCTACCTACACATTTCTCTATATCCCTATCTAAACATTTCTCTGTCTACACGTTTCTATATCTCCCTATCTAAACATTTCTCTACCTATACATTTCCCTATGAAAACATTTCTCTATCTTTACATTTCTCTCTCTCTATCTAAACATTTATCTTTCTATACATTCTTCTATCTTTTTATTTCTTCACATTTCTCTCTCTTTCTATTAATTTTTCTACCTCTTCCTCTTTAAATTTCTCTTTATATACATTTTTGTCTTTATATATTTTTACCGCTTCATGTTTACATTTCTTTCTCTCTTTATATACTTTTCTCTCCTTACATTTGTCTATCTCCCTATCTAAACATTTTTCTATCTAAACTTTTCTCTAGCTGCGCATTTCACTATCTCCCTATCTAAACAATTCTCTATCTATACAATTCTCTATCTACATACAGTATCTATACATTTCTCTAGCTACATATTTCTCTATCTCCTTAGCTAAACATTTCTACACACATTTCTTTCTCCACCCTATCTAATAATTTCTCTATCTACACATTTCTCTATCAATACATTTCTCTTTCTTCCCATCTATACATTTCTTTATCTCCCTATCTAAACATTGCTCTTTCTATACATTCCTCTTTCTTTTTATTTCTTCACTTTTCTTTCTTTCTATGCATTTTTCTACCTTTTCCTCTTTAAATTTCTCTTTCTATACATTTGTCTTTATATTTTTTTACCGCTTCATGTTTACATTTCTTTCTCTCTTTATATACTTTTCTCTCCTTACATTTCTCTATCTCCCTATATAAACTTTTCTCTATACATTTCTGTTTCTCTCTATCTATATTTGTTATCTCTTCATGTTTACATTTATTTCTCTCTTTATAACATTTTCTCTTTGTCCATTTCTCCCTATCTAAGCTATTCTCTATCTATATTTTCTCTATCTCCCTATCTAAACATTTCTCTAACTAGATTGTAAGCTCCTAGGAGCAGGGACCTCCTCCCCACTGTCTCACAGCCTTCTTCTCTAGCACTTCTATGACAGCCTTCACCTTCATAGCTGTATTGTGAATGGATAATTGTGTTGCTAACTGTTACTTGTGTTCTGTTTATATTTTGGTTACTGTATTGTAATGTAATGTTCTGTGTACCCTTTACTGTATGTACGGTGCTGCGGACCACTTGTGGCACCCTATAAATAAAATATAATAATAACTACACCTTTCTCTGTCTCCCTATCTAAACATTTCTCTCCCTATCTCTACATTTCTCTATCTCCCTACCTATGCATTTCTCTATCGATACTATTCTATATCTCCATATCTCTACCTATACATTTCTGTATCTCCCTATCTAAACATTTTTCTAAGTGCACATTTCTCTCCCTAACTAAAAATGTCTCCATCTACACATTTCTCTATTTCCCTATATTTATTTTTCTAGCTATAAATTGCTCTATCTCCCTATCTAAACATTTCTCTATGTACACATTTCTCTATATGCATATCTATGCATTTCTCTAGCTACACATTTCTCTATTTTTCTCTCTAAACATTTATCTATACATTTATCTTTCTCCCTATCTATACATTTCTCTAGCTATGCAATTCTCTATCACCCTATCTATATATTTCACTGTCTCCCTATCTAAGCTATTCTCTATCTATATTTTCTGTATCTCTCCATCTAAACATTTCTCTAACTACACATTTCTCTATCTCTCTATGTAAAAAAAATTCTATTCATACAATTCTCTATTTCCCTATCTCTACATTTCTCTCCCTATCTCTACATTTCTCTATCTCCCTACCTATGCATTTCTCTATCTACACTATTCTATATCTCCATATCTCTACATTGCTCTATCTATACATTTCTGTATCTCCCTTTCTAAACATTTTTCTATCTGCACATTTCTCTCCCTAACTAAAAATGTCTCTATCTACACATTTCTCTATTTACCTATAAATATTGTTCTAGCTATAAATTGCTCTATCTCCCTATCTAAACATTTCTCTATGTACACATTTCTCTATATGCATATCTATGCATTTCTCTAGCTACGTATTTCTCTATCTCCACATTTCTCTATCTATACATTTCTCTATCTCCCTTTTTATACATTCCTTTATCTACACATTTCTCTATTTCCCTATCTACACATTTGTTTCCCTAGCTAAACATTTATCTACACATTTCTCTATTTCTCTAATAACACATTTCTCTATCTGCTTATCTAAACATCTCTATCCATTTCTCTATCTCCCTTTTTAAACATTTCTCTATCTGCACATTTCTCTCCCTATCAATAAATTTCTCTGTCTCCCTATCTACACATTTCTCTCCCTACCTAAACATTCCACTATCTATACATTTCTCCATCTTCCTTTCTATACATTCCTCCATCTTTACCCTTCTCTCTCTCTTTCTAAGCATTTTTCTGTCTTTATATTTCTTTCTCTCTTTATATACTTTTCTCTCTTTAGAAATTATTCTCTATATCCCTATCTAGACTTGTCTCTATCTATAGATTTCTCTATCTAAACATTTCTCTATCTCCCTATCTATACATTTCTTTATCTAAACAGCTCGCTCTCTCCATTTCTATACATCTCTTAATCTTTACACTTCTTTCTCTCTCTCTTTCTATACATTTCTCTATCTCTTTATATTTCTCTTTAAATACATTTTTCTATATTTACATTTATCTAGCTCTTCATCCTACATCATTGTGTTTCTATGCATTTCTCTATTTTTTCATCTTTACATTTCTCTGTCTCTTTCTATGCATTTCTTTATGTGTTCATCTGTACTACTCTATCTCTCTTTATATATGTTTCTCTATCTTTACTTTTCTCTACCTTTTTTTGTAAATGTTCTCCTAGGAATCACTGTGTAAGATCCCTAGAGTCACTCTGGCTAGGTCTTCTGCCAATAACAGCCACCCGCTGTTCCCTTAGAGCTGGTCACGCTCACCGGTACTTAGGTGGTCGCCTGGTCTTAAACTCGGAACAGTAGGGGCTTACACAGTGAACCTGATCACCACAAGGTGTTATGCGGCTGATGGTGTTTCAGATGGCAAGGTACGGCTTTGGATGCAGGATGCGGCTTAGGAAGCTGAGTTGTGGCTTTGACAGCTGAAGTGAGGCTATGAGAGCCGAGGTGCGGCTATGAGAGCCAGGGTGTGGGTTTGAGAGCTGGGGTGTAGCACTAGTTGCGGCCTTGAGGGCCGAGGTGTGGCCTTGCGGGCCAAGATGCAGCACTGGTGCAGAGATGAGCTGAAAGCAAATGGAGGCCGCTAGGTGGTAATGCCGCAGATGCGGCTGGCCACAGACAAAGATCAGACTAGAGATGACCACTGCTTGTTGCAAATTTCCTTTTACGGCTGGAACACTGCTCTGGATGGTAACAACAGTGAGCGAACTGAAGACTGTAGCAGGTATTAAAGGGAGGACAGTGGTCACAGACAAGGCACAGACAGGCAAAAGCCAGGAATATGTGCACCAGCCCGGCTTGTGTCACTTATTTTTTTCTATGCATTTCTTTATCTCTTCATTTTTACATTTCTCTCTCTCTTTCTATGCATTTCTCTTTAGCTATATATTTATCTCTTTCAATACATTTCTCTTCTATCCATATCTCTATCTATACATTTCTCCCTATCTAAACATTTCTCTATCTACACATTTCTATATAGCTTTTCTCTATCTATACATTTCTCTATCTCCCTATCTAAACATTTATCTATCTACACATTTCTCTATCTACAGGTATCTATACAATTCTCTCGCTATCTAATACTGTCTCCATCTATGCATTTCTCTATTTCCCTATGAAAACATTTTTCTATCTACACATTTCTCTATCTCCCTATCTATACATTTCTCTTTCTATACATTCCTCTATCTTTAAATTTCTCTCTTTCTATGCATTTTTCTCTCTATATATAAACATTTCTCTATTTCCCTATCTATACATTTAATTTTCTCCCTATCTAAACATTTATTTATCTATACCATTCTCTATCTCCCTATCAAAACATTTCTCTATCTACAGATTTCTTATCTACTTATCTATACATTTCTCTATCTACACATTTCCCTATCTAAACATTTCTCTATCTACACATTTCTCTATCTCCCTATCTAAACCTTTCTCTAGCTATACATTCCTCTATCTTTACATTTCTCTCTCTCTCTTTCAATGAATATTTCTACCCCTTTGTCTTTACACATTTCTCTATACATAAATTTCTCTACCGATCTATCTAAACGTTTCTCTTTCTATACATTCCACTATCTTTTTATTTCTTCACATTTCTCTCTTTTTCTATGCATATTTCTACCTTTTCTTTTTTAAATTTCTCTTTATATACAATTATCTGTCTTTATATTTTTTTATCTCTTCGTGTTTACATTTCTTTCTTTCTAAACTTTTCTCTCCTTACATTTCTCTATCTCCCTATCTAAACATTTCTCTATCTACACATTTCCCTATCTCCCTATCTAAACATTTCCCTATACATTTCTCTATCTCCCTATCTATACATTTTATTTTCTCCCTATCTATACATTTCATTCTCTCCCTATCTAAACATTTCTCTATCTATTACAACTCTCTATCTCCCAATCTAAACATTGCTCTGTCTACACATTTCTCTCCCTATCTATACATTTCTCTTTTCCCTATCTAAACATTTCTCTATCTACATATCTATACATTTCTCCAGCTACATTTTTCTCTATCTCCCTAGCTAAACATTTCTATATCTACACATTTCTCTCTCACCCTATCTAAACACTTCTCTAATTATAAAATTATATATCTGCCTATCTATACATTTCTATATCTACACATTTCTCTATCTCCCTATCTACACATTTCTGTATTTCCATATCTTTACATTTCTCTATCTAAACATTTCTTTATCACTCTAATAACACATTTCTCTATCTCCTTATCTAAACATCTCTATCCATTTCTCTATCTCTCTTTTTAAACATTTCTCTCCCTATCTATACATTTCTCTATCTACACATTTCACTCCCTATCTATACATTTCTCTATCTACACATGTATTTTTCTACCCCTTACTCTTTTTCTCTTTATAAACATTTCTCTGTCTTTACATTTCTTTATCGCTTCATGTTTACATTTCTCTAATGATATACTTTTCTCTCTTTACAATTCTCTATCTTCCTATCTAAACTTTTCTCTATTTGTACATTTCTCTATTTCTCTAACAATTTCTCTATTTACACATTTCTCTATCTCCCTAGTTAGACATTTCTTTATCTAAACAGCCCTCTCGCTCTCTCCATTTCTATACTTTTCTATACTTTTCTCTCTCTATTCATCTTTACACTTCTCTCTCTATATATTTCTCTATCTCTTAGGGGCCTATTCATTAATCCTAAAAATTCTCTAGAGATAATTAGGTTTAGAACTCGCATGGAGTTCTAACTAATTATAGGTGGAATTCATCATTCCACCTCTCCATAAGTATCTATTCCGAAAAGCTGTCATTTTTGCGATGACAGCTTTTCGGGAAATAGATGCTTTTCCCTGCCTACACTACCTTATCGCATCTGGAAACAGTGCTGCGCATGCGCTGTTACATCTGTAAAACCAGCGCATGCGCAGCACTGCCTACAGATACGTTAAGTTTGTGTACCTCCCCGACCCCCCTGCCACCCCCCTCCCCCCTCTGCTCAACTTCCCCCTCCCCAACTTATCTGTCCGCGCAGCAGCCTCCGGCTCCCTCCTGCTGGTCTGTCATGTGGTTTCCCAGCACAGCATGACAGATTAGAAAAAAAATATATATATTTTTTTTTTAAAAAAACTTTCTTGTGCTCTGCTGGGGAGCACACATGTCCAACCAGCCTCCGAAGACTGAGGATGGAGCAAAGCGCCGGAGGGACTCGTCGGGGAACCTGCACATGTGGATACAGGTAAGTCGATTCTGCTATTCACCACCTCACAGTGGCGAATAGTAACTGCATCAAATTCCGAAAATTCATAATTTTCGGAATTTGATGAATACCACAATTTCCACATCCCCATACTAATGGAATGGAAATTAACGCAGGGGAACTTAGCAAGGAGATATCTGTGATATCTCCTGTGCTAAGTCTGTTCATGAATACCAAAATAACGTTATTTAAGGAAAATGTCCTCAAAAACGTTATTTTAGTGTTGATGAATAGGCCCCTTAATCTTTACACTTCTTTCTCTCCTTGTATACATTTATCTATCTCTTCGTCTTTACATTTCTTCCTTTCTGTGCATTTCTCTCTCTCTTCATCTTTACATTTCTCTTTAAATACATTTTCTGTTTTACATTTCTCTAGCCCTTCATCTTTACATTTCCATCATTGTGTTTCTATGCATTTCTCTGTATCTTCAGAATTAAATTTCTCTATCTCTTTATGTGCATTTCTCTATCCTTTCATCTTTACATTTCTCTATCTCTTTCTATGCATTTCTTTGTGTTCATCTTTACTCCTCTATCTCTCTTTATATACGTTTCTCTATCTTTACTTTTCTCTACCTCTTTTTGTAAATGTTCTCCTAGGAATCACTGTGTAAGATCCCTAGTCACTCTGGCGAGGTCTTCTGCCAATAACAGCCACCCGCTGTTCCCTTAGAGCTGGCCACGCTCACCGGTACTTAGGTGGTCGCCTAGTCTTAAACTCAGAACAGTAGGGGCTTACACAGTGAACCTGATCACAAGATGTTATGCGGCTGATGGTGTTTCAGATGGCAAGGTATGGCTTTGGATGCAGGATGCGGCTTAGGAAGCCGAGTTGTGGCTTTGACAGCCGAGGTGCGGCTTTGAGAGCCAGGGTGTGGCTTTGAGAGCTGGGGTGCAGTACTAGTGTCAAAATGTGGCCTTGAGGGCCGAGATGCAGCATTGGTGTTGAGTTGCGGACTTGAGGGCCGTGGTGCGGCCTTGCGGGCCAAGATGCAACACTGGTGCTGAGATGAGCTGGAAGCAAATGGAGGCCGCTAGGTGGTAATGCCGCAGATGCATTTCTTTATCTCTTCATCTTTACATTTCTCTCTCTCTTTCTATGCATTTCTCTTTAGCTATATGTTTATCTCTTTCAATTCATTTCTCTGTCTTTACATTTCTCTTTCTATCCATATCTCTATCTATACATTTCTCCCTATCTAAACATTTCACTATCTCCCTATCTACACATTTCTATATATCCTTTCTCTATCTATACATTTCTCTATCTCCCTATCTAAACATTTATCCATCTACACATTTCTCTATCTATACAATTCTCTCACTATCTAATACTGTCTCCATCTATGCATTTCTCTATCTACACATTTCTCTATTTCCCTATCTAAACATTTCTCAAGCTATACATTTCTCTATTTCCCAATGAAAACATTTCTCTCTCTACACATTTCTCTTTCTATACATTCCTCTATCTTTTTATTTCTTCACATTTCTATCTTTTTCTATGCATATTTCTACCTCTTTTTTTAAATTTCTCTTTATACATAATTTTCTGTCTTTTTTCATCTCTTCATGTTTACGTTTCTTTCTTTCTACACTTTTCTCTCCTTATATTTTTATATCTCCCTATCTAAACTTTTCTCTATCTATACATTTCTCTTTCTATACATTCCTACATTCCTCCATCTTTAAATAGAAAGAGGTGTTGCTGCGCTCAACCTACATGAACTGCTTGAGTGGTAATATTATTTAGAGCCCATCTCTGTTAATGTAAAATCAACCAAAAAATAAAACAATAAGGAATAAATAAGTAAATAACACCTGATACTAAACATACATACACAGTGCACGTTATAGTGGTAATGTATTAAATAACAGAACCAAAAGGTAGTAGTAGTCTGTTGGTATGGAAACATGTACTCTATCTTGAGTATGTTGTGTAGTGATGGAAATATTCCAAAAACATATGTTTGTAAAAACAAAAGTATTTTATTGGGGCATGTGCTAAACCAAAGCTAGCTAGAAAAGCTGCACTTGCAAAAATGGTGTCAATAACACCCAGCTGTATGTGTGTACCAGACTTATGGGTGGTGGCAATCCGGACTGCAGATGTCAGTAATGGATGGATGCCTGGATAGATAACTTCCAGAAGCGTCGTATATGAGGATAATGGGGTTGGATTGAATAGTTATTAGCGGCGTCCCGCTGTAGTTTATCAGATTGTGGTACTTGACAGTGGTGCCCGGGGTAACTTCTTTGGGTCAGGGAGTATGGTGTGGACTGCCGGGGAAAGGTAATCTCTCTACAGCGCTTGCGTCACTCACCAGCACAGTCGTGGTATATATATGTCGTAAGGTGCCTGACTGAACAAGCAAACTCCGGCAGTCCGAGCCGGGGTGCATGCTGCGGTCTGAGGGGAAGACAGCACGGCTCATTAGAGTAGTGTGCCGTATGTCTCCTACTGTGGACAGGATGCTTACTTCTCTACCTAGAGGGCACCACTCCTGCCCTGCCGGTTCTTCCCACGATCAGAGGCGCTTGCTTCCTTGGTGTTCCTGGGGTTGATCACGTGACTGCAGTGATGCAGGAAATGATGTCCTGACGGGGAATCTAGATGCTTTGACTCTGGTTCCGGATTGAAGCAATGTGCACCCTGATCTGCGGTCTTAGTAAATAATCCAAATGGGTTTATAGTGAGATGTTTACTGAGGTCCAACCCGTTTCAGCCTTTAAGGCCTTTTTCAAGGAGATAATGTCATGATTAGATTCCTGGGATCTGTATAAATCAACTCGGGGTGGTCCTAGCACATGTAAATCCTGCTGTGATGATTGGTGGCTCATATGGTCACTGTGAATAGGTGTAAATAACTGTCAATCATTCACTCTGAAAAGGGTGGTAATGATCGATGGTACACATGGTCACTATGGATAGGTGTAGACAACTTTCAATCATTCACTCTGAAAAGATGGTAATATATATAACTGCATGTTACTGCAGTGCGGTGGTGGATGCAATTGTTATTAGTTCAATAAATATCTATCCACTTATCCAATATAGAGAGATTATTAAAGAAAATCTACTTTAATAGAGATCATGATATGATTGAATATAAACTAATACCTAACCCCTAGGTGCCGTGATTAATCATAAATAAATCAAAAATATACATAATAATATTTAATAAGTAGGACCTGCAATATCTACTTGTACCGTAACCTATATATACTACGAGTTGACATGAATGAATATATGGAACAGTTCTGCCTTAACTACTTACATATAATCGATATAACCTCATTATCTTTGTTCAGACCCCTGGGTGCAAATGTCTTTAGTTCATGCATCCACTTGAGTTCCTGTTTATTCTATTAATAAAATCTCCTCTCCAGTTGGGTTTTATTTCTTGTATTCCTATAAATGTTAGTGATTTGTGGTCACTATTGTGGAATTCCTTAAAATGTTTTGACAGGTTGTGATCATCTAGACCTTTCTTTATATTGCGCATATGCTCGCTAGTACGGGTTTTCAGTGGTCTTATGGTACGGCCTATATATTATTTTTTGCAACCGCATTCGAGTAGGTAGATCACTCTTTTGCTGTTGCATGAGAGTCTGTCTTTTATTTCATATGCGGTGCCTGTGTGGTGTGATCTTAAAGTGCCCGTTGATTTTGTACTTTGTTTGTTAGTGTTGATGCATCCTGGGCAGTTACCACAGTAGAAAGATACATTTTTTAGTTTTTCATTGTTTATAGTGGTTTGTCGTTTAATGGTGGGGGCAATATGGTTATGTACCAGCTTGGATCTAAGATCTGGTGCTTTTCTGTACACGATCTTTGGAAAAGGGGATAAGTGATTCGCCAATACTTCGTCCTCTAATAGTTTTGGCCAATGTTTTTTGACAATCTTCTGTATGTCTTTATATTGTTTGGAGAAATTGGTTATGAAAAGGACTCTTGTCTTCCTGAATGTTCCCCTTTTCCCTATATTTTAGAAGTGTGTCCCTCTCTAAGTGTTCCACTTCCTTGAACGCTTGTCCTAGTGTGATGGTATCATCATTTTTCTCAATGAATTTGGCTGTCAATTCTTTCCCTTGTTTAATGAAGTCTTCCTTATTCGAGCAGTTCGTCCTCAGTCTGATGTATTGACTTTTGGGTACTGCTCTCAACCAATTAGGGTGATGCCAGCTGTTATGTAGGATAAAACTGTAGACATCTACTTTCTTTTTGAAAGTTCTTGTTTGTATGGTGTTATCGTCAATATGGATCTCAAGATCCAAGAACTCTATGTTGGTTTTACTAAAAGTCGCTGTAAACCTAAGATTATTATCGTTAGTATTCAGTCGTTCCATGAAATCCTTAAGTTGTGACTAATCACCTCTCCAGATGATCAGAATATCATCTATGTATCTTTTCCAGAGCACGAGATTTGCCCCAAGGTCCGGCTCACTCCAGATGTGCTGGTCTTCCCTCCAACTCATATACAAGTTTGCATAACTTGGGGCGAATTTTGTGCCCATGGCAGTACCGGTTCGTTGTAAGTAAAATTGGTCCTCAAACCAGACAGTTATGATCCAATATAAATTGGATGCAGTCTAATGTAAAGTTACGTTGTGTCTCTACCATGTCAGGATCCTTTTCTAGGTGGTAATTATTACTCGAGATGCCTTGCTTATGATCTATCACTGAATACAGTGATGTTATGTCTGCTGTAACTAACCATAAGTCACTGTCCCATGTGATATCCTTTAAATAGTTAAGGGTAGATGTAGTGTCCCTCAGATATGTTTGTTGGTTCTGTAGGTATGGTTGTAATACCAGATCTAAATATTCTGAAAGTTTGGAGGTTGGACCACCTATACCCGAAATAATTGGTCTTCCTGGGGGTGATTCTGCATTTTTGTGAAGCTTTGGTAGGTAGTAAAATACCGGTATTATGGGTCTGTATGTATTTAAATTCTTTATCTGATAGGACCCCCAACTGTAACCCTTTCTGAAGTAGTTTGTTGAGTTGATCTTGAAATTTTGTGGTTGGGTCTGACTTTAATTTTAAATATGTTATCTCGTCGTTAAGTAATTTCTGTGCCTCTTTTAGATAGTCTTGTTTAGCCAATATTACTATTCCTCCTCCCTTATCTGCGGGTTTTATAATAATTTGATGATTATCTTGTAGTTCCTGTATTGCTAATGTCTCCTTTCGGGTGAGATTATTTAACCTCTGTTTGCAACGTGACTCATCCAATCTTTCAATATCTTTCTCTATCATTTTTGGAAATGTTTCAATATGTGCCCCTTGTACGTGACTGGGGTAGAAATTGGAGGGAGGTTTGAGGGTGGTGTGTTTGAATGGTTACAATTTTGTGGAACTTTTCATTTGTGGAGGAGAATAATTTTTTAAGTGTCAGTTTCCTCTTGAAACTATGTAGGTCTAAGTAAGTTTGGAATTTGTCCAATTTTTTGGTTGGGGCAAATTTTAATCCTTTGTCTAAAAGTGTAAATTGCTAATGATAAGGTGGTGCTACTCAGATTGAAAATCCCTTTGCCTAGTTCAGCTGTGTCTTTTTGCGTGTTTTTCTTGCTTGTTTCGCCTCCTCTACACCCCCCTCTGGTCTTTCTAACTTTCACTAAATGATGGTAGTGGATTTGTTGGTGTGGTGATCATTTGGTCCTGGTCTAAAAAAAGAACAGCGGCACATGTTGCTGTTGGTAATTCTTTAAGTGGGGGTTCGGTAAGTGGCAACCCCTCTGTTGAAGGTGTAATTAATGTCGTTCCTAGTTTGAGTACTTCTGGATTGTCACGGAGGTGGCTTGGACTTGTGTTTCCAATAATTCTGTTAGTGTAGTCTGTCTGTCTTTTAGTAAGCTGCTATTAATCCATCCTGTTTCTAAGGACAGCCTAGCGAGGAGAAAAAGTGTCTTCGCTGTCAACCATTTGAGGTCCACTATGTCCAAGGGCTCAAAGGGAAGACCCTGCAACGTCCTGATAACCAAGTATAAATCCCATGGTGCCACTGGAGGTTGAAGACAGAACACCCTGCAAAAATGATCCAACATCCGGCAGAGGAGCAATTCTACGCTGAAACCAAACTGACAATGCAGCCACCTGAACTGTCAAGGTAGCCAGACAAAGACCCAAGTCTAGTCCAGCCTGGAGAAAAAGCAAGAACTCAAGAGACCCTGAAAACATCAGGGTCATACTTTCTGTGGGAACACCATTGAAAAAAAAATGGACTGCCAAATTCTGAAACAGATGCGGGCAGAGGAAGGCTTTCTTGCCCTGAGCATTGTCTGAATCACAGAAGTAGAATAATCCTTGGCTTTTAAGATGGAAAACTCAAAAGCCACGTTGTCAAAGCCAGACGAGGTAGGTCCGGATGTAGGCAGGGTTCCTGCCCTAACAAATCCGGCCATAGAGGAAGTGGATTGTCTATGAACCAATGTCGCCTGGGCCAAGCCGGGGAAATTAGTATCACCCTGCCGCCTTCTTGCTATCAATTTTCTGAGGACTCTTGGTAGGAGGGAGTGGAAACAGGTATGGTAAACTGAAATCCCACATCACCGCCAGAGTGTCAAAGAAGACTGCTGAGGGGTCTCTTGACCTTGACCCGTACCTGGGGACTGTGGTTGTGATGTGATGCCATGAGGTCTACGTCCAGTAGTCCCCACTTGTCCACCAGGAGCTGAAAGACGTCCGGGAGGAGAGCCCATTCTCTGGTGTTTATGTCCTGATGACTTAGGTGGTCCGCTTCCCAGTTGAGGACTACTGGGATGAATACTGCAGAGTTGCTGGAAGATGGCGTTCTACCCAAACCAGAATGTTCGCCACTTCCCACATGGCTGCCGGACATAGTGTGCCTCCCTGACGGTTGATGTAGGCCACTGTGGTCACATTGTCGGACTGAATCTGGACCGGACTGCCCCAAAAGGAGGTCCTGTGCCAGAATGAGTGCCTTGTGCACTGCACGAAGCTCCAAAATGTTTATGGGGAGGTGACTTTCCTGAGCTATCCATCTTCCCTGAAAAGTGTGATGACCTGTCACCGCGCCCAATCCTCGAAGACTTGCGTCGTTGAGTTGGTGAGAACCCAGTTTGGGATACATAATGGGCGACCCAGATAGAATGTGATAGGGGAGTTGTGCAAACAACCTTCTGGGGATTTCCCACCTAATGCATTCTCCCTGCGGGAGAGTGTAGAGACATTAGTCATTTCAGAATCTGGAACAGTGTCTCTGGAGTGTTCCATGCATCCCCCATGGTCAGTGAGCTGTTCAGATTGGGGTAACCCAGCCTAAATCACCTTCAGGTGTCTGAACACCAGGTTTATTAGGCTTTAGGAACTGGTACTTCATCTTCTGAGGATTGAATTAACCCTACTTTAGAGGAACAACCACTGCTGAATGACGCTCCTCCTCTCCGAGATAGGACCAGAGGGAGAAACCCGTGTATCCTCTGCCTCCTCAGATGATATATCAGAATCTGAAAGCATGGTGGACCGAGAGGATGGTGCAGTCCATTTATATGCTTAGACAGCTCATGTCTTATTCACCTGTAACCTCTACAGATAGGCAAATGCTAAAAGCCAGATTCTGAACTGAGTGGACATAACTCTCCACCCAGGAAGGATGTATGGGAAGAGGAAGCATCGTGGGGGCTGATCAGCGGTCCACTAACTGCGTCATAACCTGAGGTGCTGGCCAGGTGGACTGTTGTGGTGTCCATCCCGTATGAAAACCTGAGGCCTACTGCACAGGATTTACATGAAACCAGCACAGGGACAACAGTCTGCTGTTTCCCTTTGTCCTGAGACATGGGATATATTGCAAATAACCTACAGCAAGTGTAGGGTTAACAATGCAATGTGACCTCCTTCACAGTTACAAATAAATGTGAAGTACACTCTAACCCCTATACACCAGGTAGTTGGGGGTTAGGAAAAAGACAAACTTTTTTTTTCCTTCAACAGCAGAGTTTAGCATAAGTCACATCAAATGCATATATTTGCAAAAGGGCATTAAAATCAACTACCTAAACACATAAAAGTTTGGTAGAATTTACATGCATATAAATATATTTGCAAATGGGCACTAAATTGCAGTCACATTGGTAGGATACAAGTGCAATGCATACAAATAGGCACTGAATCAACTTATACAAGCAAAAAAGTTGGTAGGATTCCAGTGCTATATACCTTGGTCTTAGGAGAAAGGTATACTCAGAGAGCAAATCTCCCCTCAGCACACACTCAACTGCAGATGAGCGTCTCCAACTAATTAGAAGAGTGGGTGGGCTGCTCAGTCTTCACAAGTAAATATTTTAGCTGGTGTACTGGATTCGGAGAGGTGGCTGTTTATAACAGGCAGCACACAAAGTAGCATGACATCCTGAGAAGACAGGCCTGCTAAACAGGATTTACATGACACCAGCACAGGAGCGTCAACCTCCTGTTTAGTCTTAATCTTCGACATATCAATGTATAAAAGGTACAAGGTATAAATGCAATGCAATGTGACAGTCTTCACAAGTACCAGTATTTGTGAAGTGCACAGAAAACCCCACACACCCTGTACAGAGGGATGAGGAGAAAAACAGTGATAGTTATAACCGACAGTCAGAAATAAAAGGCAGTATCTAACAGCAGCTAGCACAAGTCACATACAATGCATATGCAATTAAATCGCAATGGGCTCTGAATCAACTGACCAACACCCAAGGCTTGGTAGGATGTAGAGCACTACGGGTCTCATTCAGACCCGGATGCAAGCGCCGATGTGCTAGCGATGGGCACTCCGTCACTAGGGGTCTCGTAGCAGACGGGGCAAGCTGTCGATGTGGAGTGACAGCTCGCCCAGTTTGCTGGGCGGGCAAGGGGGCGTGCCCGGCCAAACGGAGGCGTTCCAGTGACAACGCTTGCTGTTTGGGGGCGGCCCCACTGACATCATTGGTGATGTCAGTGGGGAACTTCCTGCTCAAACAGAGCAGGAAGTTCCCTGGGGCTTACGAGAGCCCAGACCCAACCTTAGGGTCTGGTCGTAAGCCCCGATGGTCGCGATGGTGATGACCATTGCGACCATCACCCTGATCACAAGCTATGCTGTGGGTGGTACCCACAGCTTAGCTTGCGACCTGGAGGCAGCACTTCAAAACAAGAAGTGCCCGCCCTCATTCAGAGTGGGCGATCGCTTCTTGCGATCGACTCTGAATGAGGGCCTATATACCTGGCCCATGGGGGAGGTATACAGGGAGACAAACCCAAACCTTCTGAGAACAAACAGCTTCAGCAGAGCACCGATGGTAGACTGTGAGCGTCTCATATACACGAGGCGGGAATATTTTCGTAGGGTCTGCGTCTGGGGAGGAGCAGCTGGGGGAAAGCCTACCTCCCTTGAGCTGCAACCACCTGCCGGGTATGCTGGCCTCATAGCAGATGCGTCTACTGCCGATCGCCAGCGTCAGACAAGAAGGCCCCGGTGGTCTAGTGAGGACGCGGTGGCGCAGCCGGGCCTTCAGTGCGGCTTCCGGTGCGTCTACAGTGCCGGATGCAAGGAATCGCCTTACCCGACATCTCCGTGCGTCCGATTGCAGTATGGGCCTCCAGCGACGCTGCTAGCCAAGCTCCGCTGTGACCCGCCAAAATCACCAAACACGTTACTTGTGTTGCAGCATCAGCGGAGGTAGGGGTCGCAGTGCATGCGTCTTATTAGGACGCTCAGCATTGCTAACCCAGTAAAACAAATCATAAAATTAAAGCTTGGGACTGCCAGAGCAGTCCCCTGTTCAAACGGTGCGTCTGAACTCCCGCCTGTGGCTGGGGTATATATATATATATATATATATATA
The DNA here is from genome assembly GCA_031769625.1 of Taudactylus pleione. Classification (NCBI taxonomy): domain Eukaryota; kingdom Metazoa; phylum Chordata; class Amphibia; order Anura; family Myobatrachidae; genus Taudactylus; species Taudactylus pleione. Next base: position 3,131,740 of record JAUIMM010000470.1, read on the forward strand.
TATATATATATATATATATATATATATATATATATATATATATATATATATATATATATATATGTATGGAGGACCACCAGTGCATTCTGGGGGCTAAAACTTTGACTGTTTGGTGCCTGGTTCTCTCCAACCACATACGCCAAGGTAGTTCCTGTGGACCCTATGGAACCTGAAGAAAATCTATTATCGAGTGAAATATACAGGCTATAATAACAAGTAGGTCTCCCACTAGGCTTTTAGCGGGGCACCACGATATGCACCCTGCCCCAATTGAGTGTGCTGGCTTGTGCCCTGCAGTGACTGATAACGTCTCTACCAAACTTTGTGCTTCACCTGGCCCTGCCCTTGTTGCTTATAGTTGGCAGTCAACAGCCCAGTCTTGCTCACCTCAGGATGATATTACCTGAAGCACCCGTATTGGCTTGCGATTGGTGGGGAGCTGCTGTCAGTCAGATTGTGTGCTCTACAGCCACCTCTATAGTGTCTGTGGATGAGTAGCCGCTGTGACATCTCCAGCCGTCTCGAGAATCTAAGGGAGGTTCCTGGATGCGGCCATGCCTTGGATTAACCTTGAGATGGTAGTGAAGCAAAAGCAGCATTTCACTGCCGAGGGCGAATAAGGAGTGTGACTGGAGGTGGGGTTCGGGCCTGCAGTGTTCTGGGGATGTGGGGTGTTTCAGCTGGGAGAGTGAAGGCATCTAGTACACCAAGAATCGCAGCCCACCACCATTGGCGTGTTGCATATAGTGTGGCATCCTAACTTCTCTTTGCACCTCCACATGCTGCATTTCCACATTCCTGTGTGCCAGACAGCACCAGGTTTTCCCGAATTCCCCATGTGTCAAACAGCAGCAAGCATCTGCGTGTGCCACCTACCACTAGGAACATGTATAGTGCATCTACAGGGCAGCCTCATAACTGGGCACATGTATTTTGCAGCCCTATCCCTTGATACATGTACAGTGCAGCTCCATCCCTGGGCATATGTACCCTGCACTTACTGTGCTGGGTACATGATGCTTACAGCATTAAAACTTAATTCCTTCTAGCCTGGGAGCAGCCGAGCATCTCCAGGAGTACCGGGCACGCCCCCAAAGTCAAGGAAAATGCCACTACACCTTGCCCCTCCACACAAGGTCACACTCCTTTTCTTCAGGAGTGTTCACACAGGTGTGCACCCCCAACGGAGATCAGCTCCCTGCCCTAAAAAACTCCTAGAGTGAACACTAGCAAGTGCATCCTCATACAGGTAGTAAGGAGTACTTCTAAACAATTCAATGAGAAAGGTAAAGACTGGTGATTACAAAGTATATTTTAGCAAATTTTAGACACAATGCTTCGAATTAGGAAAAATATACTCTGGGGAGATTCAATTGTTTTAGCTATGGATATTTCTTTTGGGCGCCCAACAGAGAAATTCAACTGTTGCTGTTTGGGCGTGAATAGCCACTGTAGCACACAATTCTGCTTGCAGCCTCCTGGGGTGGCAAGCAGAAATATGAGATAAGTCGGCTGTTTGGGCACCAAAACAGGACTTTAGATGGGGTTAGCGGCTATATGCAGCTAAAGCTAAGCCTGGGCATTTAGGCAAGCACACGTGGCACTTGCGCCCGAACAAAAGAACAATTGAATTGCTCTGTTGTGCATTCCAAAAAAAAAAAAACTCTGAATCACCCCGTTTGTTCAGAAACCCTAATTTCCCTGCTTTTGTGTAAAAAAGATTGTATGTATCTGTAAACAATAAATAATTTCATCTACTTTCTTTGAAGAAAAAAAAAAACAACAGTTATTTGTATTTTTTTTGTTATTTAGTTTATTTTCAATTATATACATAATTTATTTTTTAGTAATAATTTCACAAACAGGAAGAAGCTTCAGAGTTTCGGTTCAGATGTAATGAATTCCCAGCCATCTCTTTTAGAGCTCTTGGCTAGAGCTGCCAAGACACCAAATGCGAGACATGCAGAAGTCCCAGTTGCGTAGCTGTGACCTGTGAATAGCAAGATCATACTTATTAAGGTCACACCATATTACATTCTAAACTTTTATGTTTCACATTTATTCTTCACAACTGCACATTTCTTCATGTACATACAACCTCTTAGGGGCTGGGTATATTTGTTAGACTGTCAAAATTCAGACATTCAAAACAGACACCATAATGGTCGACAGGTACAGATGTGTCCTCACTCGCCGAAAATGGGTCTAAGTTGCAATGCGATGCACCACTGACACACCAGGAGAATGTGCTCATTAATTTGATATGTGACACTTGTATATCTGTGTGCGACTAAGTCAATCAGCATGCAAAGTGCTACGATGCAGCGGCCGCAGCTTTTTTTCCACATCAAGTTCCTTTTACAGTCTCAGTCGCACACAGATACTCCTGGTGCATCCTAGAAGTATTGCATTTCGACTTAGACGCACGTTCTGCAAAAAAAAAGATCAGAGTTGCACAGAACCTGGCAGCTCACTCATGCTAGGCACATCACGCTGCATGGTATAATGAGGCTAGATGAGAAAGGAAACATCTGTACAATATTTAGACAACCAAAATGTCGACATGGACTAAATGTAGAGAGTCAAAATATAGACAAATATAGGTCACTGCACATACTGTAATCTGCATTCAAAATATAGGCAGGTGTACATGATTTGATTAGCGCTACTATGAAAGGTATCAGCGGCCGCAGCAATTAATATCTACTACTGTGGAACTACACGTCAGCATGTCCTGACAGTCTGAGCAGGCCCCAACAGCAGCACTACCGTGATGGGGTTTAGCGGCTGCGGAAAATTAGTGTATGTTGCTGTAGAACTACACATGTCCTGTTTCAACAGTTCATTGCAATTAGCATCACAATGGAGGGTAGTATCATCTGTCGCTAATTGCAATCAGTCTGACATGACAGGCTCACTGTTTACTGGTCACCATTAGTTGTTATTTTAGCCATGTTGACATTTTGACTGTCAACATTTATATTTTCAATGTCTACCTTTTGACCATGATGACATTATGACAGTAGACCTTTTGATGGTCTATGTTTTGACTACATCCCCCTCTTAGAAAACAACCACTTATCAGGCAAACATGAATACATGAATCTCTGTGGAGGAGACCAATCCAATTTAGTTACTTAATTTCAAACATATATAATAATAGGAATCGGTATGATATGGAATCTCGACACCAGCATCCTGGCAGCAGTGGAAATCCTGATCGTCCTCAGGTAAGTATTAGCTAACCTAATTCTACCCCCTAACCCTCCCTTAGGGGTGCCTAACCCTAACCTCCCCCCCACTACCTAAACCTAACCCCCCTCCTTCCCTGCTGCCTAAACCTAAGTCCCCCAGGGGGGTGGCTAACCCTAACCCTCCCTTCCCCTAGCCTAACCCTAAGCTCCCGGGGGGGGTGCCTAACCCTAAGTCCCCCCCGGGAGCCCTAAACCTAGCTAACACCCCCCCGTGCGGCTATCTGCGCTCGGCGTCCCTTCGATCGGGATGCCGGGCGTCGGTCTCCCGGCGTATGTCTAATGACAGGCGTCGTCATATTGACACCTGTCTTTAGACCCTTGCCAGAATATGACAGTCGGGAAGCCGGCTGTCGGGATCAGGTCCGCAGGCTTCCCAACTGCATACCATAATAATATATAATAACCTTTTCACTGTAAACTGTGGATGAAAAAGGAAAGTCTCCAATAGTAGTCTTTTCGTTATCAAAATAACCTTATGTCACCATTAATTCAAAAGCTTGTGAAATAATGAAAAAAATATGAGATATGGTAAGAACTTACCTTTGTTATCTCTATTTCTACGAAGTCCATACGGTTCCACAGGATACCTTGGGGTATAGGTGATGACGTCAGGCATCGGGCACCATAGAGTTACGTTTTCAGCCTCCCAGGATGCACTAGGGTCCCCCTCCTATACCCCGCCCCCGAGCCAAGGCATCTCAGTTACGTACCAAGCCATAGGCCGGAGGAGGAGAAGGAAGAGAGAGAAAAAAGATCTGGACACACACAAGAATCACATTCTCACCAGAGGGAGACGGAAAAACCGGTGACCAGAGCAAAGCCCATCTGCAGCACAGGTGCGACAGGGCGGGAATCCTGTGGAACCCTATGGACTTCGTAGAAATAGAGATAACAAAGGTAAGTTCTTACCATATCTCATATTTTCTACCTCAGGGTCCATAGGGTATCCACAGGATACCTTGGGGATGTCCCAAAGCAGTATCCTTGAAGAGTGGGGATGCTCCTGTGCTGAAAGGAGAATCCGCCGCCTGAAGGAAGCATCCTGAGAGGCAAAAGGTGTCAAACACGTAATACCTCACAAAAGGTATGGACAGAGGACCACATGGCCGCCTTGCAGATCTGGACTACAGAGGCACCACGTCGAGCTGCCCACGAAGGACCCACAGACCTAGTGGAATGAGCCCTCACAGAAGATGGAACCGGCAGGCCTTCATGAAGATAAGCTTCTGAAATGGCCATACGGATCCAAGCTGCCAAAGTTTGCTTTGAAGCAGGCCGACCCTTTTTACGGAAGCCATAGAGGACAAACAAGGCATCCGACTTTCTAAACGAAGAAGTGCGGTCAACATAAATCCTTAAGGCCCGCACAACATCCAAAGTGGCCTCACCCACTGAAAGGTCAGGTGAGTTAAAAGCCGGCACAACGATTTCCTCGTTGATATGAAAACGGGAAACAACTTTGGGAAGAAAATCAGGACGAGTGCGCAGCACTGCCCTGTTCCCATGAAAAATCAAGAAAGGGGGTCTACAAGAGAGAGCCCCTAAATCAGAAACACGTCTGGCCGAAGCGATGGCCAGAAGGAAAACAGTTTTAGCTGTTAGCCTTTTAAGATCCACTGAGCCCAGTGGTTCAAACGGCGGTCCCTGGAGAGCCCTCAGAACCACAGCCAAATCCCAAGGCGCCACTGGTGGAACAAATGGCGGCTGAATTTGCAGAACACCTTGCATAAAGGTGTGCACATTAGGGATTGTAGCAATCCTACGATGGAACCAGACAGACATGGCAGAAACCTGCACCTTCAAAGAAGCAAGGCGAAGCCCATGGTCTAGTCCCGCTTGTAGGAAGGCTAGCACTCTAGACAGACGGAACTCCCGAGGTCGGTCGACACCACTGGAAGAACTTATGCCACACATGATGGTATATTCTTGCTGAAGACTGTTTCCGAGCTCTTAGCATAGTTCGTACTACAGAGCTGGAAAACCCCCTAGACCTTAACATTGCCGTCTCAACAGCCACGCCGTCAAAGACAGCCGAGTCAGGTCCGGGTGAAGACAAGGGCCCTGAGACAGAAAGTCCGGTCGTAGCGGCAACCGCAGAGGAATGTCCACGGACAGACCCTGAAGGTATGAGAACCAGTGCCGTCTGGGCCATGCGGGAGCTATCAACAGGAGCGTCCCTCTTTCCTGTTTGAATTTCCGGATTACCCCTGTAAGAAGGGAAAACGGAGGAAAGAGATAAGCCAACCGGAACGTCCACTGGACGGACAGAGCATCCACCAGAGACGCCTTTTCGTCTCTTGTGCGAGACCCGTACACCGGCCGTGACGCCATGAGGTCGATCTCTGGAAGACCCCACCTGTCCACCAGAAGTTGAAAGACGTCCTGGCGCAGAGACCAATCCCCCGGATGAACGTCCTGGCGACTGAGAAAGTCGGCCTCCCAGTTGAGGACTCCTGGGATAAATACCGCTGATATGGCCGGGAGATTGCGCTCCGCCCAGATCAGGATGCGGAACGCCTCTACGAGTGCCGTCCGACTACGGGTTCCTCCTTGCCGATTTATGTAGGCCACGGTGGTGGCGTTGTCCGATTGGACCTGCACGGGATGACCCCGGAGAACCTGATGGGCCTGCTGGAGAGCATTGAAAACGGCGCGGAATTCCAAGATGTTTATCAGAAGCTCCTTTTCCGCCTGAGTCCATCTGCCCTGGAACAAGTGTGGACCCGTGACCGCTCCCCAGCCCCGAAGACTGGCGGCAGTTGTCAACAGGACCCAGTTCGCCACCCAAAACGGACGACCCTTGTTGAGATTGGTCGTCTGCAACCACCAGGCAAGGGACAGGCGAACCTCCGGAGTGAGCACCATCGTCTGGGATTTGAGACTCTGAGGCAGTCCAAATGGTGTAGAAGGAGCTCCGGAGATTCTGCTACCAACAGTAGGTCGTCTAGGTATGGCAGCATGCGGACTCCCTGCAGCCGCAGGGAAGCTGCCATGACCACCGTGATGCCGTGAACACACGTGGTGCTGTCGCCAAGCCAAAAGGTAACGCCCGGAACTGGAAGTGATCGTTGCGGATTGCAAACCTGAGGAACTGTTGATGGCGCGAAAGAATAGGGACATGGACATACAGGACGCTTATCTGCAACGACACCGTGTAATCCCCAGGTTCCAGCACCAGAATGATGGACCGTAGGGTCTCCATCCGAAACCTCGGCACCCGCAAGGACTTGTTGAGTGCTTTGAGGCTGAGGATTGGATGGTACGACCCATTGGGTTTCTGCACCAAAAACAGATTGGAATAGAAACCCAGGCCCCTCTGGGTTAAAGGAACTGGCACTATAACTCCAGCCTGGAGCATAGTGTGCAAAACCTTCCGCAGTTCCGTGGCTTTGTTCTGGTCTGATGGAAGACCCGTGGTGAAGAATCGGGACGGGGGCCTGTGCCGGAAGGAGAGGACATACCGTGAGAAACCACCTCGTGAACCCAACTATCTGTCGTGGTTACCGACCAACACTGGGCGAACCGTAGCAGGCAGCCTCCCACTCTGGGATCCCCCAAAGGGAGGCCCGGACCGTCAGGCCGCAGGTTTGTCATCGGACTTAGGGGCCGGACGTCTGGTACTCCAGGCCTGCTTCCGGGGCTTTGCCGACTTCTTGAGGCCAGCCTGTCGGGGAAATGACTGTGCTTTAGGCCTACCCTGGGCCCTGTAAGGCCGAAAGGACGACATACCGGAACTGGAAGGAACTGCAGCAGACGGGAGACATGCCGGTAGCTCTGGCTACCCAACAAATGGCCATAGCCGGCCTGGCTACCCCCCGAGAGGGAATAAACGGACTTTAGGCAGATTTCCACCTTACGGTCCGTGGCATCCTTTAAGGAGGACATGGAGGGCATGGGCAACATGGCACTTTGGACCAGGCGTGTCACATGTGAATCCACCTGTGGCGGGGATTCCCACTTAGCAAAATAATTGTCTGCAAACGGATAAGCCACTGCTAAACGTCTTTGAGGCTGAAACCATTTGGCTGGATGTTTCCACACCTCCTCTAAGTGATCCACTAATTGACCCGAAAGAGGAAACACTGTGGACTCACCCTTAACATCCTTGAAAAAGGCATATTTGGATTTTGATACCGGAGGTTCATCATCCTCAAAAACTAAAGCTGTGCGGACTGCACGAATAAGGCCAGGAATAAAAACCTTAGACTTAGCGTCCGACTCTTTAGTACGGGGAGGTTCTTGGTCAGAAAGATCCAGAATCTCCCCATCATCGGACGTCCCATCGTCATCCTCATAAGGAGCAGACAGACGCCACCGGCCGCTTGTGAGGCCGCAACACAGACTCCCCTTGTAACACGTCCGACAAATGCTGTACAGAGCTTGTCAGCAAATTAACCCACGCAGGCTCCTGAGAGACCTGAGGAGGGAAAATAGGGAGACTGTGGGGTACCATCAAATGTCTCGGGAAACCCTGCATGGGTGACGACACCACTGACTGCTGGGACAATGCCATCTGTGGGAAGGCAGGCTGCGGAGCTAACTGGCCCACGAGGGTTGTAAGCGCTTTGGCGAAACAAGCCCAGGACGGCTCCTGTACCGGAGCTGTGACAGAAATTGGCCGCGCCAATAAATAACACTGCCGACATAGCCCCTCCGCGTTACCCTCCCCCTCCGCTATTGGTACCTTACACGTAGTACACAAAAGCTGGAGAGGAAAGTCACTCTCAGACATGATGGTAAGTATGTGACCCCTCTCACTGATACTTGTTAGTATAGTGGGAGAACCACCCTGCAAGCACTGCACGCAAGGGCTTTAGCAGAAGAAGAGCAGGGACAGTGAAAAGGCTGACAGTAGAAAGTGAAAGTACAGGCAGCAGACGCTAGCAGCAGTCACATACAATGCAAAGAAATCAATCCCTGCACTATCAGCGCTGATCCTCAACTATGCAGACACAGAGCCTGGTAGGACACAGCGCTGCATACACAGACCTCAACCATCGGAGGAGTGGTATGCTGGGGGACCCAGACCGCGATGCCACCGATCTTCAGCATCCAGCAGCGCTCACCATGCTTCCAGCAAAAGATGGCCACCGAGGAGCAGAGAGAAGGCCGGCCTGGGGGAGGAGCGCTGCCACAGGGCCAGTCAGCAGAGCGTAGAGGGCTGTGTGCAGCGGGGGAAGCGCCGGCTGTGATATAGGAAGGCGCGCTCCCCTGGCATGCAATTAACCCCTGGGACGCCACAGCGCTACCGCTCAGCTGCGGTCCGCTGTCCCAGGGGGGTAGTGGAAGCGCAGGTTAGTTACCTGGCTCCACGCTGCAGCCAGTCCCTGGGGACTCTGGACCATGTGCTCAGCAGGGACCCACCGCGGGACCCCGCTGCCCCCTTGAATCCGGCAATGGTCCCAAACATCTGGGGTCACCGCTAGCTGTGACCCCAGATGCCTACCAGCATCCCCGGAACAGTACCGGCGTTCTGTTACCGGCATGTACTGACTGTCCATGCTGTACATCCAGATGAGCAGCCACAGCTGCTTGTAGAAAACACTGCCTACTAACTAGTACATTACAGATATGTTTATTATCTATAATAGAGATTCCCAAACTCAGTCCTCAAAGCATCCCCAATGGTTCAGTTTTTAAGGATATTCATGGTTGAGTCCAGATGGATAAATCAAAAGACTGTGGTACTAAGTCACCTGTGCCCAAGCATGGTTATCCTTAAAACCTGGACCATTAGGGTGCCTAGACGACAGAGTTTGGGTACCTCTGATTTAGAACATGGTTTCCCAAATGCTCACCCTAAAACTGGCTACACCTGAGGTTCCCAAACAGTCCTCAAGGCACCCTAGTGGTCCAGGTTTTAAAGGATCCAGGCACAGGTGACTTAATTAGTACCTCAGTCTTTATTTAACCATCTGTGTTCAACCATGTATATCCTTAAAACCTGAACCGTTAGGGTGCCTTGAGGACCGGGTTCGGGAACCTCTGGACTACACATCTAAAAGATTAATTTTCCAAGCAGTGGATGAAAATGGCCATTCAGACAAGTTGGTTAAATAATTTAACCAACTTGTCTGAACAACTGTTTTCGGGTGTTTTTGAGCAAACGGCTGATTGTCATTTGCTCACATACATTACCAGATTTTCCTAGTTGGCTGGTTGAAAAGATAATCTTTAGAGGTGTGGCCAGTTTAACAGTCCAGGTTTTAAGGATATCCATGCTTAAACACAGATGGTATAATCAAACTGAATGAGGTACTACTTAATACCCCTTTTACACCCAAGTAGTCAGTCTGACCCAGGATTTGGAACATGGATCCAAATTGGGTCACACTGCTTTCACACTGGTGCACTGACCTGGATTATTCCTGGGGTCAGCGCCATTCTCACTGCACTTGTGTGCAGTGGAACTCTCCTGCCGGTGCTTGGAGATGACATCATCTCCAAGCGTCGGGAAATCCGGATCTCGCCATGCTGTAAACGGGACCAGGGGTGGAAGACCCAGGTTACCAATTTACACTGCAGAGTTATACATGACGTTCCAGGTTTAAGACCTGCAAGCTACCTGGGTTGGATTGCCGGGTCATTAGACGCAGGAATCCAACCCTGGCCCCATTTACACCAAACAGCAACCCGGCAATAACCCAGGTTTTAGCTGCGGTGTAAAAGGGATATAAGTCACCTGTGCTTAAGCACGATATCCTAAAACCTGGACTATTAGAGAGCTGTGAAGACAGAGTTTAGGAACCATTGATCTAGAATGTTCCGAGCACACGCACAAAAAAAACAAATAAAGAAATGTTGCTGCTCAGTGAACTGTGCATGTGACATTATCACAAAGTGTCTCCTCCTATAGTCACTGTGAGGAGCACAAGCAATACCAGGGGCTCTGGGGACAGATAGGGATCATCTATAATTGTAACTAATTAGTAGGGGTGAGCGGGTTCGGATTTCTGAAATCCGAACCCCCCCGAGCCCCCCCGATCCGAGTCCGATCCGAGTCAGGCTCGACTTTTCCCGCCTGACTCGGATCTGACATCGAGGCAAAACGTCATCATCCCGCCTTCCGAGTCTCGCGGGTTTTGGATCCTATATAAGGTACCCGCGTCGGCGCCATTTTCTCACTCGGCTGTGGACAGTGAAGAGGGAGGGTGGGAGTTAGTGCTGTGTAGTGTAGTGCTGCTGTTGTCCACTACTTCAAAGTCCATAGGGGCTGGCTGTATTGTGCTGTGCTGCTGTTGTTAATAGGGGCTGTGTCCACTACTTCAAAGTCCATAGGGGCTGGCTGGACTGTGTTGTGCAGTCAGTTCCAAAGTCCTGTGCAGTGTCCCAGTCCTAAAGGGGTGCTGTAGTGTTGTCCAGGGGGTGCTCTGTCCATCAGGGGTGCTCCCCCCAAGTGCTAAAAAAATAATATATTTTCTGTGTTTGTGAATTGTGTGCGCAGTAGCCGCACGTGCATCAACAAAGTAGTGCCAAGCGTGCGCCTGTGTCATAAGTAAAGGGCCGGCTGGCTTGACCGTTAAGGGTGCTGTAACCCCCGAAAGTACACTCCAGTCCAAACCTAAAAAAAAATTATTTTCTGTGTTTGTGAATTGTGTGCGCAGTAGCCGCACGTGCATCAACAAAGTAGTGCCAAGCGTGCGCCTGTGTCATAAGTAAAGGGCCGGCTGGCTTGACCGTTAAAGGGTGCTGTAACCCCCGAAAGTACACTCCAGTCCAAACCAAAAAAAAATTATTTTCTGTGTTTGTGAATTGTGTGCGCAGTAGCCGCACGTGCATCAACAAAGTAGTGTCAAGCGTTCGCCTGTGTCATAAGTAAAGGGCCGGCTGGCTTGACCGTTAAGGGTGCTGTAACCCCCGAAAGTACACTCCAGTCCAAACCAAAAAAAAAATTATTTTCTGTGTTTGTGAATTGTGTGCGCAGTAGCCGCACGTGCATCAACAAAGTAGTGCCAAGCGTGCGCCTGTGTCATAAGTAAAGGGCCGGCTGGCTTGACCGTTAAGGGTGCTGTAACCCCCGAAAGTACACTCCAGTCCAAACCAAAAAAAAAATTATTTTCTGTGTTTGTGAATTGTGTGCGCAGTAGCCGCACGTGCATCAACAAAGTAGTGCCAAGCGTGCGCCTGTGTCATAAGTAAAGGGCCGGCTGGCTTGACCGTTAAGGGTGCTGTAACCCCCGAAAGTACACTCCAGTCCAAACCAAAAAAAAAATTATTTTCTGTGTTTGTGAATTGTGTGCGCAGTAGCCGCACGTGCATCAACAAAGTAGTGCCAAGCGTGCGCCTGTGTCATAAGTAAAGGGCCGGCTGGCTTGACCGTTAAGGGTGCTGTAACCCCCGAAAGTACACTCCAGTCCAAACCAAAAAAAAAATTATTTTCTGTGTTTGTGAATTGTGTGCGCAGTAGCCGCACGTGCATCAACAAAGTAGTGCCAAGCGTGCGCCTGTGTCATAAGTAAAGGGCCGGCTGGCTTGACCGTTAAGGGTGCTGTAACCCCCGAAAGTACACTCCAGTCCAAACCAAAAAAAAAATTATTTTCTGTGTTTGTGAATTGTGTGCACTGTGGCTGCACGTGCATCAACAAAGGAGCAGCGCCAAGCGTGCGCCTGTGTCCCATAAGTAAAGAGCCGGCTGGCTCATTTCTTAAAGGGTGGTGTAACCCACAAAGTGCACTACTCTCCAGCAAAAATAAAATAATATTTTCTGTGTTTGTGTGCGCTTTAGCCGCACGTATATATATCAATATAACATAAATGGAGGACCAAACATTCTCCGATAAAAATAAAATAGGGAAAGATCAAGAACCACTTCCTCCTAGTGCTGTTGCTGCTGCTGGGAGTTGTTCATCATCCCAGAGAGGAAGTAGGAACATCACTACTTTTACTAAACAATTGACCCTCCAACAGTCCCTAGCGATGAGGATGAAGTACGACAGCAGTCATCCTGAAACAAAACGTATAACTGAGGCCTTGACTGCTATGTTGGTGTTAGACGTGCGTCCGGTATCCGACATTAGTGCAGTGGGATTTAGACAATTGATGGAGGTAGTGTGTCCTCGGTTCCAAATCCCGTCTAGATTCCACCTGCATCCTCAAAGCAGCAGCGACAAGCGTGCGTCTGTCTGTTAAAGGGTGGTGACACCCTCAAAGTGTGCTACACAAACAATTAAAATATTGTTCTTTTTTTTTCTGTCTTTGTGAATTGTGTGGGCTGTAGCCGCACCTGCATCCTTAAAGCAGCAGCGACAAGCGTGCGTCTGTCTGTTAAAGGGTGGTGACACCCTCAAAGTGTGCTACACAAACAATTAAAATATTGTTCTTTTTTTTTTGGTCTTTGTGAAATGTGTGGGCTGTAGCCGCACCTGCATCCTTAAAGCAGCAGCGACAAGCGTGCGTCTGTCTGTTAAAGGGTGGTGACACCCTCAAAGTGTGCTACACAAACAATTAAAATATTGTTCTTTTTTTTTCTGTCTTTGTGAATTGTGTGAGCTGTAGCCGCACCTGCATCCTTAAAGCAGCAGCGACAAGCGTGCGTCTGTCTGTTAAAGGGTGGTGACACCCTCAAAGTGTGCTACACAAACAATTAAAATATTGTTCTTTTTTTTTCTGTCTTTGTGAATTGTGTGAGCTGTAGCCGCACCTGCATCCTTAAAGCAGCAGCGACAAGCGTGCGTCTGTCTGTTAAAGGGTGGTGACACCCTCAAAGTGTGCTACACAAACAATTAAAATATTGTTCTTTTTTTTTTGGTCTTTGTGAAATGTGTGGGCTGTAGCCGCACCTGCATCCTTAAAGCAGCAGCGACAAGCGTGCGTCTGTCTGTTAAAGGGTGGTGACACCCTCAAAGTGTGCTACACAAACAATTAAAATATTGTTCTTTTTTTTTCTGTCTTTGTGAATTGTGTGGGCTGTAGCCGCACTTGAATCCTCAAAGCAGCAGCGACAAGCGTGCGTCTGTCTGTTAAAGGATTACATCGGTGACAGCATCCAAGTAGGCATGTCAGTCAGTCCGTACCTGTACTGGCAGGAAAAAGAAGCAATTTGGAGGTCCCTGTACAAACTGGCTCTATTTTACCTGAGTTGCCCCCCCTCCAGTGTGTACTCCGAAAGAGTGTTTAGTGCAGCCGGGAACCTTGTCAGCGAAAGGCGTAGGAGGTTGCTTCCACAAAATGTGGAGAAGATGATGTTCATAAAATGAATTATCAACTCTTCCAGGGAGACCAGCCTCCAGAACGTACAGAGGGACCTGTGGTTCCAGCAGGGACGAATTAATACTCTGTGAGGATGAGGATGTACACACTGAAGAGGGTGAGGAATCGGTGGATGAGGAGGATGAGGATGACATCTTGCCTCCGTAGAGCCAGTTTGTGCAGGGACAGATAAATTGCCAGCTTGTTTTGTGGGGGCCCAAACGAACCAATCATTTCAGCCACAGTTGTGTGGCAGACCCTGGCGCTGAAATGATTGGTTTGTTAAAGTGTGCATGTCCTGTTTATACAACATATGGGTGGGTGGGAGGGCCCAAGGACAATTCCATCTTGCACCTCTTTTTTTTCTTTGCATTATGTACAGTTTGGGGCCTAGTTTTTCAATGCCATCCTGTCTGCCACTGCAGTTTCACGCCTAGATGGGTCACGTGTTTGTGCCGCCCACTTGTGTCGCTTAGCATAGTCATCCAGCTACCTCGGTGCAACCTTTTGGACATAAAAACACTATTGTGAGGTGTGAGGTATTCAGAATAGACTGGAAATGAGTGGAAATTAAGGTTATTGAGGTTAATAATAGCATAGGAGCAGAAAAACCTACAAATTCTGTGATTTTAGCTGTTTTTATGCTTTTTTTCAAAAAAATACAGATCCAAAACACAAAACCCAGAACCCAAAACACGCAAGGGTGGTTTTGGCAAAACCAATCCAGATCCAAAACACGAAGAAAGATCCAGATCCAAAACCAAAACACGAAAAGTGGCCGGTGCACACCCCTACTAATTAGTATATATTAGGAAGTGCTCTAAATTACAGAAAAAAATCCTAAAGAAAAAAAACGAAGTCCAAAACATTGCAGATTTGAATTGCGCTTCTTCAGCATTTTCGTCCCTTAACACTGATTTTTAATACACAATCATTAATAGAATTAAGTGGTCTCACATAATGGTCTACGTAGTACAAGTGAACTTACTTTTGACCCCGAGGAAAACACCAGAGGCACAACCCCCTACAAAATAGTTGACCATGTCATCTGGCTTCTCCCTGAGCTGGGCTGTTACACAGGTGGTGATGCCAAAGATTGCAGCAAGTGAGGCTGAAAGGAAAAGGATACAGGACAAAACGCAAAAATAATATTACTTTAGAGAACGTAATTCAACATGTTCTAATGTTTACTTTAGTCCAGCCACATTTTCACATTGTAACAAAAAAAACAAAAAAAAACATATACAGATATGGCTTTTTTGTGACCGTACAAATATATTATGTAAGATATTATATATCTACTGGTGTTCGAGGAATTTAATTAAAAAAAATGTTGTTCCAGCCTCTGATGATTGCACACAGGAACAGAAAAGAATTCAGGGGAAATTGGGAGCAACCAACAAACTTCACAAAATATGTATAACATGAAATCACAGGTTTTTGAAAAGATCAAAAGAAAAAGGTTTTCTACTCTTCCGTTATCTTGGGGAGACCTATTATAGAGATATGGATCTCCTCTACATATTTAAGCAGATACCAGCATGTGTGCCCTTGAAGCAATCTTTACGCCACAAAATAATGTGATTCATACGTTATTGGTTAATTTTTGTGCCTGCCCGAAAATCCATGGAGAATACAATAATGTAGGAAATATTGAGATTACAATCCAATAGATTTCAGTTCTTCTATGTGCCTTCTGTTTAGTTAATCAATGTATTGTGGTATGTACACTAATACCCCTTTTACACCAAACAAATAACCCGGGTTATTGCCAGGTCGATCCGGGTTGAGGCGCTGTGTGAACGGCTCCCAAAAACATAACCCGGGTCGATTTACCAGGCAATCTTACTCTGGTTGAGAGCAGGGTTGAAAACGGGTTGTTCCCGGGTCATGAGGCAGTGTAAACGGGTGCTACCCTGCTTATTTGACCCGGCTAGCTCTGAATGATTCTGGGGCACTGGCAGATGATGTAATTTGTCAGTGCCCTGCATAGAGAGACTCACATGAAGCCATCGCTTGCCTGCCTAACCTCCTGCACCACAGCAGCCTGACCAGCAGCCACAAAAGCAGGCAGGCACACAGCCTGCCACAGCCAGAACTGCAGCCTGACCAGCAGCCACAAAAGCAGGCAGGCACACAGCCTGCCACAGCCAGAACAGCAGCCTGTAGCAATGCTGGAAACAGTCCCCACCCCTCTCCTTTGCTGCCTTTTGTGACCATCTTTGTCAGACCTTAAAGCAGACCATTTTTAATTACTTCTATAGAGAAAAGCAGGGATTACCAGGGTTCAGTGTAAACGGGGCAAACCTGGGTCGAGTTGCAGTGTAAACGGGGTCTGAAGCCGAGTTCAACCCGGGATTGACCAGTGTTCAAATTCCAGGGTCGGACCCGGGATTTTGGTGTAAAAGGGGTATTAGAAGGAGTAACCTGGAGTCCATAAACATGTCATCACAGAAGTCCCACCCCATTACTTTGTAGCAGTCACTTCCTGCAAATCCATAGAGGGCTGTGGTTTGTGAGCCCCCAAAGCAGCCACATACTGTTGTAACCGGCTACCAACCACACAGTACATTGGTTCCTGACAGTACAGAGGGCATAGGGCCTTCCAGTTGAGATGATTGACAAGGATCAGCCAATACAACAACACTATTTGATGAAGTGTTAGAAGGATCTAATAGATTTCCACCATTAACAGCCACACATGGCAAGCACTGGTTAATGTGCATTGAAAATGTGAGCAATCGTTGCAGTAACAATGAAATATAATAATATATTGTAGATTAAAGGTACACATCAGAAAAATTATTTTGTTATTAAACTGGCCATGTTAAATTATCTATAAATACACTGAGTGGCCAAACTATTATGACCACCAGGTGATTTTATTCAAAGTAGTTAGTCCATAGATAATGCTGACATAGGACGTCTGAATATGTAAAAGATCAGAAAGGTGAAGGTACTAATGAAGTGTATCACTCACAAAATAATGGGTAAACAACACGATCTGATGAACTTTGAACGTGGTTTAATTGTTGGCGCTTGCAACAGCTGCGCGAGCATTAGCAAAATGGCTGCACTAGTAAATTGTTCAATGGCAGCAGTTGTTAAAGTGTACACGGAGTGGACCAGCAAACTAAAAAGTGGGTCTGAAAGCAAGGCCTGTGGTCATAATGGCTACTGGATGCTAGAGCAGAAGGAATAATGGACAGATTTGTTAATTCCAACAGACAGGCTACAATGCATCAAATTATGGAAAATCTGCCTCCGGGACCAATTCAGATAGAAAGAGAGAGGTACTCTCTGTTGAAAGCTATCATATGGGCTACAGAAGCAGGCGGCCTGCCCATATGCCATTGCTATCTACTGCAAATAGAGTGAAATATGCCTCCAGTATGCTCAGGCGCACACAAATTGGGCAGTAAAGGATTGTAAACGGGCGGTCTGACTAATAAAGTTTTCAATTATACCATGCAGATGGTAGGGTGAGGATATGGAGACAACAGCATGGATCCTTCTAGAATCATCATGACTCTTCAGGCTGGCAAAAGCAACGTTATGGTATGGGGTATGTTTTCATGGGAGTGTCTGGACCCTGTGATTCATATGGACCGTTAGTAGAATCCATGTCTAGAAGCATTTAATCCGTATTAAGGGCAAAAGGTGGCCCAACAAGGGTGCTAACCTGGTGGTCACATTCTTGTTAATGCAATTATCTGATATTTTGGCAGAAACTCAATGCATAAAACAATGCAAACAATAGTCAAAAGGTTCAGTTGTTGGTGTCAGAGGGGCATTTTCAAGAGCACAGTATCTGGAGGGTACAAACATTGCCCACACTGCTCCCCACCTTTGGAACTCTCTCCCGCTTCCCATCAGACTCTCCACCTCTCTTCAATCCTTCAAACGGGCTCTCAAGACCCACTACTTCATCAAAGCCTTCCAGCTCTCATCTTAACTTGCTGCTACATACTTCTTCCTCCCTGCCTACCCCATCTGTGTCACCCCTGTTTGTCTATTCCTCCCCTTTAGAATGTAAGCCCCTATGAGCAGGGCCCTCTACCCTCTTGTGCTTCTCCTTACTCTACCTTCATCTACTTCTTACTTACCAGGGCACTTAACACTTGGTTGCTTTGCATTGTTGCTTATCTGGGTGTTATGGTCGCGAATGTAGCAATGTATATTATCCATGTCCTGTATTGTATTGTATTGTACTGTACTGTACTGTACTGTAAGTCACTGTAAATCAACCTGTTTATGTACTTTGTAAGGCGCTGCGGAACACTTGTGGCGCCATATAAATGATAATAATAATAAAAGTTGCACAACAAAAAAAAAAAAAAAAGTTCATTCTGCGGCAGGTGTGTGGGCAAAACAGTCTGGTTAAAGGCAGAAGTCACAGGAGAATGGTTAAAGTGGACAGTAACTCATACAACCGTATTTTACAATAGTATGCAAAAGAGAATCTCTGAATGCTCAGTACATTGAACATTGAAATAGATGGGCTACAGCAGCAAAAGACCACATTGGGTTACACTCCTGTTAGCCAAAAACAGGATATTATGGTGGGCACAGGCACACCAACCTTTAACTGATAACAATTGGGAAACCTTTAACTGATAACAATTGGGAAAACATTTCCTGGTTACCAAATATCTATTTCTGCTGCAATGATGGGTTCGGAATTTATCATAAATAATTTAAATCTATCCTGTGTCATGTCCACGATTTAGGCTGGTGGTTTAAGGGTATGGGGAATGTTTTCTTGGCACACCTTAGGCCTCTTAATAGTAAATGAGCATGTTTAAATGCCACAGCCTGAGTACTATTGCTTACCATGTATATTTATATACCCCTATATAGCCATAATCTACCCATGTTCTTATCTAATGGCTACTTTCAGCAGAATAACACCATGTCACAAAGCACACATCAAGCTGGTACCACAGACATGACAATGAGATCCGTATATTCCAATGGGCAGGACACCAGATATAAATCCAATAGAGCACCATTGAAATGTGGTGAATTGCCCATGTTAAATAACATAATATATTGAGTGGCCAAATAATTATAACCACCAGGCAATATTATTCGAAGTATGTAGTTGTTCGGTAGATAATCCAACAAATCTGCAGCAACTGCATTTTACTATCATGTCAACATGGACCAGAAATGTATGTGTGTGTATTTATGTTTTTTTACAGAAATTAACTATTTCCTGGCTTGCCAGATGACTGGTACCTCAGGTGTAAAAGTTTGACTGTCAACCATCGACTGTACACTTGGGGGCTATGTGGACATTGGCCAACAAGATTTTTCTTGACAAGTCCAATGAAAATTCAGTCATATTTGAACCTGGTCAGGTTCATTCTTCATTTTGAGCAAATTTGTTGTAAAATTCCTAGATTTGTATCTTTGGTGCTATAAGGCACTCATACTTTATTTAAACCTTGCTCTAGTTTTGATGCTGTACACAATACGTTTTGCAAGTTACAGAACACTTCTGGCAAAAAAATTTCCTCACTGTTCACTTATGAAACACGACAGTTGAGCGATATCATACATATAGGCAAAATCACGATGGGGCCTATTTATCGCCGCAGTACAGCGATTATTAATACACAAGCCCCTATAAGTCAAGATATCAGACAGGCAATGAGTAGCTTTCTAAGTTAAACATACAGTATAAGGAGGCAATTTAGTGTTCATTCTAGCTCCGGCGCGAGGCAGGGCGCCGGAGCTAGAGAGGGCACGATCTTGCGCGCGCGACCGAGTAGGGGGCGTGGTCATTGAAAAGGGGGCATGTCTATAAGACGCGTCCCCTTTTCATCACTCTTGGGGGCGTGTCCGGCACTTAGGGACACGCCGGGCAGCCCCCAAGCCCTGCAGACAGTGAGAATAGATGCCGGGCGCATGCGCCCGGCGTCTATTTTCCGGCGGGGACCGGGTCACCGCACATTTCTTCACCCGCGGGACACTGCGACCCGCGGGTGAAGACGGTTCCCGCAGGCTGTTAGGACAGGGCGCTTTTTGCCCTCCTTCTGGAGGGCAGGGCGCTTTTTGCCTTCCAGAAGGAGGGCAGGGCGCTGCGCCCCGCTAAAACAGCCTAGCGGGAACGCTAGCAATTCATTTGGCTGAAAGAATTAGGGGTCTATTTACTAAGTCTTGGATGGAGATAAAGTGGACGGAGAAAGTACCAACCAGTCAGCTCCTGTCATTTAGTAAATAGACCCATTAGCTCCCATGAAAAGTGGCTAGGAGATAATTAAATTAGTTTAATTAGTACCAGGCCCAAGGCTGCACTTATCGCGGATTTCTGTTCGCACCCTCCTGAGTTGCAAGTAGAAACCCATGTAAAGTAGGGCTGTTTGTGAGTGGTGGGTATACCTTAACTGCAGCACATACAGCCAATCCCGTGCATAAGGGCGCAAGAATGTGACCGTCGTGGGGGCTGGTCGCGTAAACAATTAAATTAGCTCCAGCCCACTTTAGACGAGACCTAATTATCTCAAACAATTGACTCGCCCCCAAGAAAAGTAGTATGGAGAGGGAAGATTTTATTTCAGTCAATTATTATAATATGTTCCCTTAAACAATTCTTGTATGAGCCAATCATTATGCTGCTAAAAGACAGATGTTAAGATTTTGCAATTGTCCGTCTGGCTTAACCAGATATAGCTCTGTTCACCAGATAGTACCAAATAACTGGATCCTAGAATGTGCAACCAACATTAAATAAATAAAATGTAATTTACATTTATTCACAAAGGGATCAATTTAAACATTACCCATGGTCAGAGTTGCTCCAGCTGTTCTCTGAACACCCTCCAGTAGCGTTTTAGGCGGAAGTGCGACTATGTGATATGCAGACCCAACTAGACCTAATGAGTAAAATAAAGCAATATATTAATAAACAGCATTAGAATGAGTTGGAAAGATTTGGAATACTGAAGACTGGATTTCATAGTTCCCATTAGCCGGGCTGTGGGGGTCTAACTGACACAGCCAAACTTCCACATAAACTGGCACAGCCCAACTTCCACAGCCAAACTTCCACATACACTGGCACAGCCCAACTTCCACATACACTGGCACAGCCCAACTTCCACATAAACTGGCATAGCCCAACTTCCACAGCCAAACTTCCATATACACTGGCACAGCCCAACTTCCACATAAACTGGCATAGCCCAACTTCCACAGCCAAACTTCCACATACACTGGCACAGCCAAACTTCCACATAAATGTTGTCTTAGAAAAGAGGTGCAAAAGGATTAGACTACACATAAAGAAAATGGCAATAGAAAAATAATGACAGTCCCACTGTTTTAGCGATGGAGAGTACCTGGATGGCATTATTTATATCAGTTTTGCATGTCTCATAACTGGAACACTGCATTGCCCCCAGTATACATCACCCAGAGGTGTACATACGATTACCTCAGGACTTCTTCTTCTGCAGCCCGGTATACACATTAGCGAGCGCCCTAACAGTCATGTACAGAAGGAAAGATGCTTACACAGAGTTAAGGTCACCTACCCACAGCTACCGCCATTTTTGTGGCTATCCATGTCTTCTGTACGCAGTCTGTCCCGTCCGGAATGTCCCAATACCCCATTTTCTTGCAATGTACAAGGACAGAGACACTCGCCAGTTACGTCGCTACGTCCTCAGCGTACACAAAATCTGCAGACGTGCCGCCATCTTGGAGAGGTAGCCACTCCTCTCCGCACTCTGTTTTGTTTCGTTTGACGCCATGTTGTGATTGGCTGCAGGCTGTTTGGTTGCCACATGTGGCTGTGCTGCTGTATGACAAATAAACATCAACGACACGAGGACAGTATACAACAACTGTGCGGCACGGGGTGGGCACGGCGGGCCAAGCAGCAACATTTGCTCCTCACGTTAGTGTAGGTTGTGCCAATGCAGTATAAAACTTACTTCCAGAAGAGTGGAGAGGTCAAATGTTTATTTACTAGAATTACTTTTAGGTGCAAAACTTACATTAAATTATAACAAAATGCTAGTTTTCATTAAATATTTGTGACATGCCCAGAAAACATCAATTTTGGGGGCATAGCCGCAAATATTTAGTATTCCCCAGATGTATTATTGCTGTGCCATGATTATTAACAGTCCATATCGCAACAGAATTTTCTTTTTAAAAGAAATTTCCCTTCTACATACTAAGGAGTAAATGTACTAAAGTGAGAGTTTTTAGAAGTGAGTTTTAAAAGTGATGTTGCCCATAGCAACCAATCAGATTCTACTTAACATTTAAATAGCACCTAGAAGATAATAGCTAGAATCTGATTGGTTGCTATGGGCAACATCTCTTTTAAAACTCACTTCTAAAAACTCTCACTTTAGTAAATTTACCCCTAAGTGTAAATCGCTAAATGGGGCCCATTTATCATTGCCTATTTGAGGTATAATACCCCAAAAACACCCGTTTTCAGGGGTTAACCCATACTTGTCTACACTCCCGAGATGGTTGGGAGCCTCCCAAAAATTGGATGGCGATCTCGGCCCCCCTGGAAAAGTGGACAAGTATCCCGGCCGGCGCCACCTACACGCACCCCCTTGCCATTCGTTCTGCCCTGTGATTGGCCATCTGTGGGAGCCGATGACGCGATTCAGGCTGCAAAAAAACTGTAATCTCTACATTTTGTAGCAGGGGCATGACCGCAATGAAGCGATCACGCAGTCCTGTCTCCCCTTCCCGGGTGGTATGATCGCATATTGCAATGCGATTATGGGCGGTACTGTCATGCCCTGATTGCATTGCAATAGCGATCATTCATAAATGGGGGCCAGTGTCAGTTTCCCGGAGCCGGACTAGGCTGCTGAAGAGGGAACATAAGATCCCTCTCCTGAGAATATTTCTCCAAAGGCATAAAGCGGTTTACACCGTCTAATGATAGCATAAACCAATGTGACCAAACGTCGAAAAACGTAGCTTTCGGAGTTTTGTACATAGCCATTGACAATAAATGGGATTGTGGTCTGTAGCGCTAAATAGCCAACTGCAGAATATTTCTGTGAGCGAAATTAGGTCCTATGCATGCACAGACCCTAAACCATTGGAGATGTATGCTGACCATCGGGCTAGCGTACATCTCTGAATCAGGACCATAGTGCAGAAACTCAGTTTCTGCATAATTTTATGAATAAAAGCAGTTTCATAAATAAAGGCCCCTTACTTTCCACGTAAGCGCAAATAAGGGGACTCATATGAAAACTTTTTAGTGAGAAATGGTCATGTAATCTATCACAATCAATTACTGTACATTCTGATTTGATTTTCAAAAGCAAGTATCAGACTCGTTGCAGTACGTTTTCCAGTGCACCAGATTTCATAAATAACCTTTTATTTATTTGCATATTATACTAGGACCCAATTAGACACCACTTTGAAGGAGGCAATAACTACTTTCATCTTGATCCAAGCAAATGTATAATTAAACTAGGGGTGTGCACCAGCCACTTTTCGTGTTTTGGTTTTGGATCTGGATCTTTCTTCGTGTTTTGGATCTGGATTGGTTTTTCCAAAACCACCCTTCCGTGTTTTGGGTTCTGGGTTTTGTGTTTTGGATCTGTATTTTTTTTTTAAAAAGAATAAAAACAGCTAAAATCACAGAATGTGTTGGTTTTTCTGCTCCTATGCTATTATTAACCTCAGTAACCTTAATTTCCACTCATTTCCAGTCTATTCTGAACACCTCACACCTCACAATAGTGTTTTTATGTCCAAAAGGCTATGCTAAGCGACACGAGTGGGCGGCATAAACACGTGGCCCATCTAGGAGTGGCACTGCAGTGGCAGACAGGATGGCAGTTTGAAAAACTAGGCCCCAAACAGTACATAATGCAAAGAAAAAAAAGTTGCAAGATGGAATTGTCCTTGGGCCCTCCCACCCACCATTATGTTGTATAAACAGGACATGCACACTTTAACAAACCAATCATTTCAGCGCCAGGGTCTGCCACACGACTGTGGCTGAAATGATTGGTTCGTTTGGGCCCCCACAAAACAAGCTGGCAATTAATCTGTCCCTGCACAAACTGGCTCTACGGAGGCAAGATGTCGTCCTCATCCACCGATTCCTCACCCTCTTCAGTGTTGTGTACATCCTCATCCTCACAGACTATTAACACGTCCCCGCTGGAATGCACCACCACAGGTCCCTCTGTACGTTCTGGAGGCTGGTCTCCCTGGAAGAGTTGGTAATTAATTTTTATGAACATCATCTCCACATTTTGTGGAAGCAGCCTCCTACGCCTTTCGCTGACAAGGTTCCCGGCTGCACTAAACACTCTTTCGGAGTACACACCGGAGGGGGGGCAACTCAGGTAAAATAGAGCCAGTTTGTACAGGGGCCTCCAAATTGCCTCTTTTTCCTGCCAGTACAGATACGGCCTGTCTGACATGCCTACTTGGATGCTGTCACCGATGTAATCCTCCACCATTCTGTCAATGGTGACAGTATCATATGCAGTGACAGTAGACATGTCAGAAATTGTTGCCAGGTCCTTCAGTCCGGACCAGATGTCCAAACTTGGTCCTGCCTGCCCTGCATCACCGCCAGCGGGTTGCTTAGGATACCTAAGTTTTTTCCTGGCAGCCCCAGTTGCGGGAGAAAATGAAGAAGGAGCTGTTGACGTGTCACGTTCCGCTTCAGCTGACAGTGTTTTCACCAGCAGGTCTTTTCACCTCTGCAGGCTTGTGTCGGCCGGAAAGAGAGACACCACATATAGGGGTATTCAATATGGGTGCGATAACATCGTTTTTTGCGTTAATATCGCACTTTTTAACTTTTTTGCGTTAATATCACTGGTTTTAATTTTACACCGTATTCAATTTCAAAGACTTATCACAGTTTTGAAAAGTCTTTGATATAAAACGGTGATAACTTTTCACCATTGAATAGGTGTCGAAAAAAAGTGCAGAATTGGGGTTTAGGGGTGCAGGCTTAAAAAAAAATAGCCTGCACCCCTGAGATTGACATTTAAAAAAGAACTGTGTCAAACAAAGTAAAAAAAAAAAATAAGGACACCCCAAAAAAGTAATTTCAAAATTGGGGTGCAAAAAAAAAAAAAGGGAAAAAATTGTTAAACAATCGGGAAATAGGTTCAGGGCTATTCTGCAAGTATGCGGCAGGTGTTTTCTAGAATAGAATTATAGCGGCAGGTGCACAAATGCTGAATTTTTTAAAACTTACTTTAGGGATATCAAAATATGCTAGTACCCATTTCATGTACCCCAAATTTGATGGGACCACTTAAAAAAACGAAAAAAATAACCTAAGTGTTCTTCTGCACCACTTCTTCAATGTCGGGAAAAAAACACCTGCTGTGGCTATTTAAATCCCCGACTTTCAATTAAAGGCTAAAATGGGGGTACCCATAGTGTTCCCCCATGTTTTTACAACTTTAGGGGGGGGTCTTACAATTATTTTAAGGAAAAATTTGTAACTTTACGCAAATCCAACTTCGGAGTTTCCCGTTTTCGTTAATTTTATATTGAATACGGGGATAAGCGGGAGCGCGCACCAGACTTAATGCAGAAAAAAACTCTGATATGAAACGTTAACTTCGGCAGTGAAGTTAACGTTTCATGTTGAATACCCCTCAAAGGCTTTAAACCTAGTCCGGACCAGATGTCCAAACTTGGTCCTGCCTGCCCTGCATCACCGCCAGCGGGTTGCTTAGGATACCTAAGTTTTTTCCTGGCAGCCCCAGTAGCAGGAGAAAATGAAGAAGGAGCTGTTGACGTGTCACGTTCCGCTTCAGCTGACAGTGTGTTCACCAGCAGGTCTTTGCACCTCTGCAGGCTTGTGTCGGCCGGAAAGAGAGACACCACATAGGCTTTAAACCTAGGATCGAGCACGGTGGCCAAAATGTAGTGGTCTGATTTCAACAGATTGACCACCCTGGAATTCTGGCAAAGCGAATGAAGGGCTTCATCCAGAAGTCCCACATGCCGAGCGGAATCGCTCCGTCTTAGCTCCTCCTTCACTTTCTCCAGCTGCTTCTGCAAAAGCCTGATGAGGGGAATGACCTGACTCAAGCTGTGTCTGAACTGACTTCACGTGTGGCATGTTCGAAGGGTTGGAGAACCTTGCACAACACGGAAATCATTCTCCACTGCGCTTGAGTCAGGTGCATACCCCCTCCTTTGCCTATGTCATAGGTGGATGTATAGGCTTGAATGGCCTTTTGCTGCTCCTCCATCCTCTGAAGCATATAGAGGGTTGAGTTCCACCGCGTCACAACCTCTTGCTTCAGGTGATGGCGGGGCAGGTTCAAGAGTGTTTGTTGGCGCTCCAGTCTTCGGCACGCAGTCGCTGAATGGCGAAAGTGGCCAGAAATTTTTCGGGCCACCCAAAGCGTCTCCTGCACGCCCCTGTCGCTTTTCAGAAAATTCTGCACCACCAAGTTTATTGTGTGAGCAAAACATGGGACGTGCTGGAATTTGCCCAGATGTAATGCCCGCACAATATTGGTGGCGTTGTCAGATATCACAAATCCCCAGGAGAGTCTAAGTGGGGTAAGCCACTGGGCGATGATTTCCCTCAGTTTCTCTAAGAGGTTGTCGGCGGTGTGCCTCTTACAGAAACCGGTGATACACAGCGTAGCCTGCCTTGGAACGAGCTGGCGTTTCTAAGATGCTGCTACTGGTGACGCTGCTGTTGTTGCTGCGTAAGGTGATACATCTACCCAGTGGGCTGTCACAGTCATATAGTCCTTAGTCTGCCCTGTTCCACTTGTCCACATGTCCGTGGTTAAGTGGACATTGGGTACAACCGCATTTTTCAGGACACTGAGGACACTTTCTGACGTTTCTGTACAGTCTCGGTATCGCCTGCCTAGTGAAGTGGAATCTAGATGGGATTTGGAACCGGGGACACACTACCTCCATCAATTGTCTAAATCCCACTGCACTAATTGTGGATACCGGACGCACGTCTAACACCAACATAGCAGTCAAGGCCTCAGTTATACGTTTTGCTTCAGGATGACTGCTGTCGTACTTCATCCTCCTCGCTAAGGACTGTTGGAGGGTCAATTGTTTAGTAAAAGTAGTGGTGTTCCTACTTCTTCTCTGGGATGATGAACGACTCCCAGCGGCAGCAACAGCAGCAGTAGGCGTAGCAATGCAGGATCCTCCGGAGGAATCCCGGATAGGAGAGTCAGTCATGCCAGAGACATGGCCTGCAGGACTACTTCCGATCCTGACTAAGGAGGAAATTGACGAGGAGGGAGTTGACGGTGTGGTTTGCAGGCGCTTGGATACAACAGGACAATGGGATTTAGGTGTCCCTGAACTGCTTACGGTCTTAGCCAAAGTTTCTGAACTTGACAGTAACTTTTTATGAACGCGCTGCAGGTGCCGTATAAGGGAGGATGTTTCTAGGTGGTTAACGTCCCTACCCCTACTTATTTCACCTTTACATATGGTACATATGGCAAGACAGTTGTTGTCCGGATTTGGATAGAAATATTGCCAGACCAAAGAGGTGGAATGTTTGGACTTCTGCCCAGGCATGACCGTGATGGGATTTTTCATCCCACGGACAACAACTGTCTCCCCCGGAGCCTGATTTAAACAAACCACATCACCATCAGAATCCGCTTGGCACTGCTCCTTTGTTGATGCACGTGCAGCCACAGTGCACACAATTCACAAACACAGAAAATATTTTTTTATTTTGTTTGGAGTGTACTTTGGGGGTTACAGCACCCTTTAACGGTCAAGCCAGCCGGCCCTTTACTTATGACACAGGCGCGCGCTTAGCGCTGCTCCTTTGTTGATGCACGTGCAGCCACAGTGCACACAATTCACAAACACAGAAAATATTTTTTTATTTTGTTTGGAGTGTACTTTGGGGGTTACAGCACCCTTTAACGGTCAAGCCAGCCGGCCCTTTACTTATGACACAGGCGCACGCTTGGCGCTGCTCCTTTGTTGATGCACGTGCAGCCACAGTGCACACAATTCACAAACACAGAAAATATTTTTTTATTTTGTTTGGAGTGTACTTTGGTGGTTACAGCACCCTTTAACGGTCAAGCCAGCCGGCCCTTTACTTATGACACAGGCGCACGCTTGGCGCTGCTCCTTTGTTGATGCACGTGCAGCCACAGTGCACACAATTCACAAACACAGAAAATATTTTGTTATTTTGTTTGGAGTGTACTTTGGGGGTTACAGCACCCTTTAACGGTCAAGCCAGCCGGCCCTTTACTTATGACACAGGCGCACGCTTGGCGCTGCTCCTTTGTTGATGCACGTGCAGCTACATTGCACACAATTCACAAACACAGAAAATATATATTTTTTTTGTTTGGAGTGTACTTTGGGGGTTACAGCACCCTTTAACGGACAAGCCAGCCGGCCCTTTACTTATGACACAGGCGCACGCTTGGCACTACTTTGTTGATGCACGTGCAGCTACATTGCACACAATTCACAAACCCAGAAAATATATATTTTTTTTGTTTGGAGTGTACTTTGGGGGTTACAGCACCCTTTAACGGACAAGCCAGCCGGCCCTTTACTAATGGGACACAGGCGCACGCTTGGCGCTGCTCCTTTGTTGATGCACGTGCAGCCACAGTGCACACAATTCACAAACACAGAAAATATTTTTTTATTTTGTTTGGAGTGTACTTTGGGGGTTACGGCACCCTTTAACGGTCAAGCCAGCCGGCCCTTTACTTGGGACACAGGCGCACGCTTGGCGCTACTTTGTTGATGCACGTGCGGCTACTGTGCACACAATTCACAAACACAGAAAAAATATTTTATTTTTTTTTGCACTTGGGGGGAGCACCCCTGATGGACAGAGCACCCCCTGGACAACACTACAGCACCCCTTTAGGACTGGGACACTGCACAGGACTTTGGAGTGGACACAGCCCCTATGGACAACTGACTGCACAGCACAGTCCAGCCAGCCCCTATGGACTTTGGAGGAGTGGACACAGCCCCTATGGACAACAGCAGCACAGAACAACACTACACTGCACTACACTACACTACACAGCCCAGCCAGCCCTAACTCCCACCCTCCCTCTTCACTGTCCACAGCCGAGTGAGAAAATGGCGCCGACGCGGGTACCTTATATAGGATCCAAAACCCGCGAGACCCGGAAGGCGGGATGATGACATTTTGCCTCGATTTCAGATCCGAGTCAGGCGGGAAAAGTCGAGCCTGACTCCGATTGGCCTCGGATCGGGGGGGCTCGGATTTCAGAAATCCGAACCTGCTCACCCCTAAATTAAACACAAATAGATTGTCACATTTTGATATAGAAGTCATTGCCTTTCCACCCTTTTGAATTTACATCTTTGGATCCCTCACCAGCAGTTGGACAGTGCATACATGTGGCTCAGTACCCAAACAAACACATTACAAACAGCTCTTTTTCCCACTGCAATAAGCAAGTAGTGAAGAAACCTTCAATGGTGTCTATTCATCATCACTTAATTTAAACAAAAGCCCGGAGACCAGCTGACCGAAGCCCCATAGGACATCACCTAATACATGCAGGTACTTTTTTTTTTTTTTTTTACAGTGATCGGATTGTGGTCTATTTATACCACACAGCTGATAACAGAGGCCGGCTCCCAGCTCTGCTGTGCCTGTCAGAGCAGAGCAGGAGTCAATGAACCGGGGAAAAGCCCAAATAACGCCATCTGAGGTGGCGATATTATCACAGGGCTTCCCCCGATATTTTTTCACAATATGAGCAGATCACATTTCCCGTTACCTTTATGGGAAATGCGATCTACTTACTAAAAACGAGATAATTAGGGTTTGGTGTAGAATTTTGCGAATTCTACTCCATTTGCCATTTATTAAATTCATGTGATACTAAAATAATAATAAAAATAATATTGATAAATAGGGCCCTAAAAGCCCTATTTATCAAAATCCGCAATTTAATTGCAGTTATTCAGTGATGATAACGATCATTATCGCATTGCGATAATCAGAGTTATCACACGGATGTATCAACATCCGCACGACAGGACATTGCTTGTGATAAAGCTATGTCCCTGCCGATCCTCACCGCAGACATTTTCACAGTACTTATTTTTCGTAAAAAAATACGGTGAGATGTCTCTGCCAGCTATCTGAAGATGGCGTTATTGTCACAGGGCTTTCCCACTTATTTTTTTACTATTTATTTTTAGTAAATCTCAGGCAGGTCACATTTCCCATTACAAGTACGGGAAATGCGATCTGCATACTAAAAATATGCCAATTAAAGGGCATAGAGTAGTTTTCATGAAAACTATGCTAATTGCCCTTTAATACATTTATATGATACTAAAATAATGTGAAAAGGGTGTGACACATTTTTTTTGTAAAAATAATGGTGATAAATATGCCCCTAAGATATAGCAGATGTTAGTTAACAGTGTGCAAATGTGGTTATTGATTAATAGGCCCCATATTTCCTTAGGTGTGTGAAACTTCCTACTTTGTTGCACAAGAATGATCTTTGCCCTGCCGCTGCTGACAGGTTAAAGTCTGCTCAGTACTCCAGAGATGAAGACGGAAAATGTATTGTGTTGGTGATATATCTTATATGTTTTGCACTAAAAGTAAGGTGAGATCAAATAATTACAAAACCAAATAACAGTATGTATGTGTGCATTAGTATCTATATATAATGTGGCAGTATAGTGGGAAATTTAGTTTTGGTTTACATCTTTAATATAGAACCTATTTATTGGTATTTGCTTTTTTATCCTGTGAAATATTAACATAACTTATATTTAAAAACAATAATCAGAGTATTACAGTATAATATGTATTTGTTCATAAAATGCCTGTCTTTGGCTACCTGTTTTTAGACACATGTATTTTATCTTCCGCAAACACTGTTCTGTCTTTTCATGTGTCACAGACAGAAACATTGATTTGTAGAGTACCAGACCAGTTCTTATTTTACTTGTTCCTGTACCACAATTTCCTAACATTTGCCATCCCTTCTGCTGCCTAATATATTTTATTTCCATTGTTCTTACATTTTACTGCACATTGCAAATATACCTATTTAAATAACAACTTAATTTCACGTAGAGGTACATTTGACAGCCCAATCTTTTCAGGTACAGATTAACAGGATCATTATTATGTTGGATTCCTGGAAAACCTGCATCTTCCATTGTCTCACACGGGGCCTAATGCAGAGGTAGATACTGCTGCGTCCACTCTTGCGTCTGTTGCCGGAGTGGCATCTGCGATAATATGCTGTTCCTTTTTGTAGCTTGCGACTGAACGACCAAGCCCTGAAACACCCACTTTTGCCGTCTCTACACGATGTGACACCGCCAGTGATACTTGATACACCACCATCACGTGCATCATCAACACGTGGACAAGCCCTATGGCAGGTGCAGTATCTTCGTCTGAGCATGGTTTCTGTGGCTGCGGCTCTGCGTCTGGGAATGCAACCGTTGACACCAAAATGCCCGCGACACGCCCATGAGACAGACTTTTTTGTGTTCACTTCAGGTCACCAACCAGTAACGCCCATCACTTTGCCGCCTCATATGTGATACTGTCTGTCCTGATCATAGGGGCTTGCAAGACATTTTGCGCATGCGCAGTAGCAAATAATCGCTCAACTACATGAACATCGGCATTGCGTTTGAATTGTGTGCACCTCTGAATCACACCCAGTCTCTGGTTTCCTGCTTATCTCCATTCCCTATATCATGACACCAGGGGCATATCTATAATGGGTGCAGGGTGTGCGGGGCACACGGGCCCCTGGGTACAGGGGGCCCCCACACCGCACACCCTGCACCCATAGTATTACTTACCTCTCCGGAGTCCACGTCAGCGCCGGGTGCTGTCAAAACGACTGGAAAATGGCCACCGCAGCCATTTTCCCGTCGTTTGCGCCCAGAGGCCCAGAGTCTATAACTCCGGCGTTGGCTGCGCACAGCTCAGTGCGCTGCCGGCCGCCGAACAGAGAGGAAGGGGCCCGTGTCGGAGACTGCACACGGGCCCCCTCCTCTCTAGACACTTACCTTTCACTATTCCTCCCAACATTTAAAAGTGCAAAATCAGGACAAAAATGACCTGCCTAAAACAACCAAACTCCACCACAATTCACACGACCATGCTCAAGCCCTAACTTCTTTTGGAGTCCATTAATCTGGGCTATTTGGAATTATGGGCCTGATTCAGAGCCACTCGTAAGCGGCCGCTCGTTCGCTCCGAGCGATGTTCGCACATCTGCGCATGCGTATGGGTTTTAGTACGCATGCGCGCACCAGTCAGTGCGGCCGAAAATCGTGTGTTCGCAGAATAGCGAATGCCTGCTAATTTGAGTGACAGGATGAGGCGTTTGTGGGTGGTAACAGGGGAAGGTGCTTGAAAACGGGGAGTGGAGATCCGAACGCAGGCGTGCCAAACGGTCAAAATGGGCGTTTTAAGGGTGTGCACAATTAACAAAGCAGCGTCATCGACCACGTCAGTTGGGTGTCTTTTAGCCAGAACTGCTCGCATGATTGTGGTAGGAAAATGCAACCACATGAATAGCGAGCAGTTCATTCGCCTTTCGATGTACTCGATTAATCTAATAAATAGCGGAGATGACGTATGATGCGAGCGGCCAGGGGGCGTTTTGTAAAAAAAAACGTCTGCATGTTTTGTTCGCTCGTTCAGACTTAGAGGCGTCAACAGACCGCAAAGAGCCAGCCCCTTTTTTCTGGACGAGCGAGCGCAAATAGTGTCCGGCTCTGAATCAGGCCCTATGTCTCTGGCCACACACTCTATTATACTGTAGTCTATATCAGGCAACCAATCTGATAATGCAGTGTATGTTCCAAAACACAGCGCCAAAATGTTGTTCAGATTAGCAATTTAAGCATTTGGCCATAATGAAAGATGATTCAGCTACTACACACTCGGGGATAGGGGTAAGATTGGCTTATATTAGTTGACAAATAACTTTAGCCAGCAGCACAGTCATCTCCTGAAATGCACTGATGATCTGATTTAGTACTTGTTTTAGCCCCATTTATTGGATACACACTATGCAATATTTTGCTCGATATGGCTATTTCTGACTGACATGGCCAATAATTGTTTAGTGTGTAGGCAGCATGAGTGCCTGCCAGTCAAAACCAGGTAGTTTTTGCTCCTGATAGTTGTACTCACTATGGGCTCTATTTACTACAATCCGTATTTAAAATACGGTTGTACAGGTACTGTGATATTTCCGACTAAACCCCATTGCGAATTTAGGAAATATCACAGGGATTTCACTTAACCTCTAGTGATTGGTGCTCCGGTTATGTCCTCTCGTCAGCTGGTCTACCGGCCTTCACTGTTACCCCGGTCAGCTGTTCTATGCAGCAGCTGACCAGGGTCACAGTGCAGGAGCCAGGAGACCAGCTGACTGGAGCCCCAGAGGACATCACCGGAGCACCTATCACCCTGGATGCAGGTAATTTTTTTTATTTTTTTGCAGCGATCAGCTTGTGGTCTATTTAGACCACACAGCTGATTACTGGGGCCCAGCTCCCAGCTCTGCTCTGCCTGTTAGCGCAGAGCAGGAGTCGGGGAACAGTTGGAAACCCTGGATAACGCCATCTCCAGGTGGCATTATCACAGGGCTTCCCCACAGTATTTTTTCACAATTTTATATAAAATTTGTGATAATTAGGGTTTGGAGTAGAATTTTACGAATTCTATTCCGATTGCACTTTAGTAAATTTATGTGAAACTAAAATAATGCGAAAAGGGTGTGAAAACACCCCTTTTCAGTTTATTTTAGTAAAAATAATGTTACTAAATATAATGTTGATAAATAGAGCCCTATATCTTTCACTTTGTTTTGGTATAGTACATAAAATGCAGGGTGTATGGATCTCAGCCAATGGAGAGATATGGAGGGGACTTAGGGCTCTATTTACTACAACCTGCATTCCAAATGCGGTTGTAGTATGATATTTCCGACTAAATTCGCATTGTGAATTTAGGAAATATCACAGGGATTTATCAAAAATCCCTTTCAGGGACAGAGCTTGCGATAAAGCTCGGTCCCTGCGAATCCCCTTTGCACACTTCTCCCTGTGTTTTTCATGCACCCGCCGCCAGCTGCCGCAACATCCCCCCTTTTAAAAAAAAATTGTTAAAAAAAGAAATCACCTGCACCCAGGGTGATCAGTGCTCTGGTGATGTCCTCTGGAGCTCCGATCAGCTGGTCTCCCATCCTGCACTGTGATCTGCTTACTAAAAAGATGTGATAATTAGGGTTTGGAGTTGAATTTTACGAATTATGCTCCAAATGCTATTTAGTAAATTGATGTAAAACTAAAATAATGTGAAAATGGTGTGAAAACACCCTTTTTCACTTTATTATAGTAAAAATAATGTTAATAAATAGAGCCCAAAAGGAGAAAGATGGAGTGGGCAATAGGAGAGAGATGGATTGGGCAATTGTTAAGAATAGCACAGTTTTCTATTTTTCTCTTTCTTTTTTAAATACTTATTACATTATTTTGACCTAACTACTTACAAAAACAGAAATGCTCGGCCCTAAGGGTACCTCGAACTGAGAAAGTTTGAGAACCATTGGTATAGTGTACTGAGATACTATGGGCTAAATGTAATACACTGCATGTTAAAGGCTAAACCAGCTTGGTTTAGCTTTTAACATGATTGCTGCTATAAAAATACGGGCATACTCGCATGTATTCCCGCAGCAGCGCCAGCTCGCAGTCTATTACATTTAGCCCTATATCAGAAGATTTGGAACAGAAAGGATGGTTTGGAACTATTTGATATTCGGTAGTGCGTACGATGCTTAGTGACTATTTTCGGGATCGTTTTCATCTGTCTGAGGGCCTGATTCAGAGCCGCTCGCAAGCGGCCGCTCGTTTGCTCCGAGCGATGTTCGCACATCTGCGCATGCGTATGGGTCGTAATGCGCATGCGCCAACCAGTCAGTGCGGTCGGAAATCGAGCGCTCGCAAAATAGCGAGTGCCTGCTAATTTGAGTGACAGGATGAGGCGTTTGTGGGTGGTAACAGGGGAAGGTGCTTGAAAACGGGGAGTGGTGATCCGAACGCAGGCGTGCCAAACGGTCAAAACGGGCGTTTTAAGGGTGTGCATAATTAACAAAGCAGCGTCATCGGCCACGTCACTTGGTTGTCTCTTAGCCTGAACTGTTCGCATGATTGCGGTAGGAAAATCCTACCACAAGCACTGCGAGCAGTTCAGACGCCTTTCGATGTACTCGATTAATCTAATAAATAGCGTAGATGACGTAGGATGTGAGCGGCCAGGGGGCGTCTTTACAAAATAGCGAGCGCATGTTTCGTTCGCTCGCTCAGACATAGAGGCGTCAACAGACCGCAAAGAGCAAGTGCTCAATTTAAATAGCCGGACCCTTTTTCTGAACGAGCGAGCGCAAATAGCGTCCGGCTCTGAATCAGGCCCTGAATCTTTCCAGTCATGGCAAAATCTTATAGTGTGTACCCTGCTTAACTGCATATTGCATTGACAGAATAAGCAATATGCAGCTTCCATTCTGTGAATAAATGCAAACTATAAGGCCAAACAAAACAAAGGGATGGAAATCAGAGACTAAAGTGCAAAAAAATACATGTTTTATGCCAAGTACTCTATGATGTTTATCAAGATCAGCAATATTTTCCAGCTCATACATCTGGTGAGTAGTGGCCAGTTTATCAATCATAGAAAAATGCAGCATATACATGTATTTTTATAAATAGAAACCATAGCGAGATTACCGAGTTCTTGACTGGGCTTGGCCAAACTACCCGGGTCACACAGAAAAGCAAATTCCCTGGCCAAGCATTTGGATCCGGTAATTTGCGGATCAACATGGGACATTTTTCTGTGTGAAGGGGTCAACCCAGGTCAAAATTCCCGGGACTTCGACCATGGTTTTTACCAGGGTCGAAGTCCCGGGAATTGCAACCCAGGTTGACCCTTTCACACAGAAGAAATACTCAAGTTAATCCGCAAATTACCAGATCCAAATACTTGACCTGGGAATTTGCTTTTCGGTGTGAAGGAGGGTACACGCTGGGACCGTCAAAAAACCTGTGCATCAAATGCCAGGTAAAAGCTGGGTTATTGAGGTTTTCCTGTGTGAAAGTAGTATTAGAGACAGTATGGACCTGCCAACATAATATTTGTTTTAGAGCACAGTTTAATGTCACTGTGACTACTTGACAAAAATACACAATACCAACCTAGTTAAAAATTCTATTTCGCCAGAAAAATTTAAAATATAATTTTTTTTATTTATTTTACTAGCAAATTGTAGAAGTCAGAAATACCAAAGTAATGCTATTACTGTGCTATTTTAAAATCAAAAGTATGAAACAGATATGTTCTATAAATGACAGGGCAGTACATGAGAATTGGAGTCCATTGTATCACCTCTCTGAATATGCTCGCTACCAACACTTTCCCCACTGCCAAGACCATTTTTTTCTCCTATTGTATCCCGTGGCCCCTCCCACACAGTGTACCACTGTTCTAAAAAGAGCCACAATCAAAAGTATTGGTGATCTTTATTTGCCGGCTCTTTTGACAAGCCCTTTATTAACTAATTTACAGCTGTTCACTGAACTTTTAGTGTAAAAAATTAAAACACACAAATAAAATGCAGAAGCTATTACAACAACTTATATATAATTTCACCTTTTACAGACACCACAAAACATCCAAAATGATAATGATGAATATATTTATTGTATGCTTTCAAATTCCAGATAGAACCCAAAACATGACCCAGTAATTTTTATGTATGAGCTGTAATTAAGAAAAAAAACCACGGTTTGTAAATAGAATTCCGTATGATTTGGGAGATAAAACAGTGATCACTAAATGAACTGTTGGAAAAGCAAACAATCCAAACATACATAGCCTTATAAATATATGAGTAAAATAGAAATATACAAAAAAAAAAAAGGGTAATATTTTATGGTGTAACAGCTAGGTAACACAGCCTCTATATGCAACAGTATTATGACTGCGTTCAAGTGTGCATCTTTAGTTGACAACCATCAGGAAATGTACTGACTGTCAGCTTATAGTAAGCTAATGCCGCGTATCCACAAGGCGATTAAAATGAGCGATTGAACGATAACAACATTGTTATTGTTCAATCGCTCATTAATCGTTCACAAATTGTCGAAAATGACCAGCGATGCGCGCTCACGAATTCATCAAGTGCTTTTTGTACCCACACCACAAATGAAATGTGTAATTTTGAAAAGCAAATTGTTCATATGAAGAAATAATGTTGCATAGATCTCATCATTTTTTAAAGTTAATATCAACACAAAATAAACCAATGCCCATAATCCATGCCTGTTCCACCCAAGCCTCTCCTAGATATATAAAGCTGAGCACACACTATGTGATCTATCGTCCAATATATCCGTCGTTCCCGGGGTCATTCATTGCATCGTCTCATCTGCTATGCTGCATGTCGGATGGGAGGAAGCAGTGAATGATGTGATGCACATTGTGCAGTGTGTACGCACAACCGCATGACCACAAGATATATTGATCCAGTCTCTGAAGACATTACCTGAACTGCCAGTGATCTACACAATGATTGCATAGTGTGTACAGGAGAAACCATTAATTGGATACAATCTTCCAACATGATATGTCTTGCCGGTGTCCAGAAAAGAGCATAATGTGTACGCTCTACATCGTGTGTTATGGGATTTAGTGAAATTGGCATGACTGTCGCATTGTTTGTTACATCGTACAGTGTGTATCCAGTTTATCCGTGCCAACATTTCCCACAAAGCCACACCTACTTTCTGACAGAAACTCTAGCTATCATTTTATAGGCTATACTGGATAAATGACACAGTAGCTAGAATCTGACTGGTTGTACCACTTAGAAGGTGTGATAAATCTCCTAAGTGACCTAAGTAGGTGGGGCTTATTTCTAAGGCACAAAATGAATCATGCCACTGCATATACAGGCTCAGTATCCCATATCCAAAATGCTTGGGACCAGGGTTATTTTGGATATCGGAATATTCCGCATTTTGAAATATGTGCATACCATAATGAGATATCTTGGGAATGGGACCCAAATATAAACACAGAATGCATTTATGTTTCATATACACCTTATACACAGAGCCTGCAGGTCATTTTATACAATATTTTCAATAATTTTGTGGCTCAAACAAAGTTTGTGTACATATATGAAATTCATTTATGTTTCATGTACATCTTATACACAAAGCTTGAAGATAATTTTATACAATAGTCTTAATAATTTTGTTCCTTAAACAAAGTATGTGTACATTGAACCATCAAAAAGCAAAGGTTTCACTCTCAGTCATGCTAAATAAAAATCCATATTTCGATATATTTGGATATGGGAGACTCAACCTGTAATGCTTTTTGGCTTTGCAACACACATAATATATTTTGGATCCTCATTACAGGCCAGGGTGCATATAGATGGGATATAACTGTGCAAATTATGGACCTGCATACAACACACCAAAAAATTATCATTTTCTACAATTGACTAAATAACACCTGTCTTTCATTTTGTTAATGGACCACTGATTAAATGACCTGAGAGTAGGAATAGAGCAGGGGTGGGGAATGATTGTCCTAGGGGCCACATTAAGCCCTTGTGCTGAGTATTTTTCCCTCTTTGGTACACTTCCCTGTAAGTCTAAAGCCATGGAATGAACATACAATCTATATAGCAGACTAGTCCATGATTGAAAGGTGCTGGGTAGGTAATCATAGGCTTTCCTCAACACTGCATGTTGTGGCTCTGATCTCATCATTTGATTTGATGCTTTTTTGTAAAGCAACTGTACAGCAATTGTGGAGCCCCTGAAAAATATCATGTTGTCCATCAGTGGTAGGGCCGTCATTGTGCACATTCTATCTATGCAGGAATGCTATCAAAGCCAATTTAATCCTAGTGGTGCAATTTATTTCTCTTTTCTCACCTTTAAAGAATGTTTTGTTTTTTAATTGACAGTAATTCTAAATGTACAGTACCTGAAATACACTCCTAATAGTAGTACCTGAACCACAAGTAAATGCAAATAATCTGCAGACTGTTTACGGCAGAGGCTTATGGTTTTTGCATATAAAGTTAAATAGCAATATTTTTTTATATAAAACCAATATAAGGAAGATTCCCATACAAACTAACATAACAATACTCTTTCATACAAAGTCATTATTTGGAAAAGTGATGTTGGATTTAAATTCCATTTCCTTTTTGGAAAATTTCCCGTAACAGAAGGTGGAATTCACTTGTAATATAAGTACCCGATCATTATGTGTTATGAAATATATGAACCACATATATGTTACTGTAACCACCATGTTACTGTCTGACAATAATGCGCAGAGTTTAAGTATTTATAGGAAACAAAGGTGGTAATAGGGCTTCCAGCGAAAAATGTAAAGAGAAAAAAAATAAGGATACTTCCGTTTCTTTGCGGCCCCCTGCTGGATGTGTGTTGAAGATAAGGAAGTAACGTAAACTTCAGGAAATGCTGTTCGGACCCTTGCGGGCTCACTGTGCTCGCCACACTGCGTGCACGGTGGCTCGCTTCGCTCGCCACATGGATTTATTCAACTCCATGCCCACTTGGATGGTAGGGAATGACGTTGGATGGTAGGGAATGACGTTTGACACAAGCTTATAAGCCAGTGTCCAACATCATTCCCTACCATCCGTCATTCCCTACCATCCAAGTGGGCACGGAGGGGGGAGTAAATCCATGTGGCGAGCCACTGTGCCCGCAGCGTGGCGAGCGCAGCGAGCCCGCAAGGGTCCGAATAGTATTTCCTGAAGTTTACGCTACTTACGTATCTTCACTGAATAGTGAAGATACGCAAGTAGCGTAACCAGGGGCCACAAAGATACGGAAGTACTAAAATAAGTATAATGATGGTAACTGCATTAAATGCAATAAAAATAAACTTATAGCTTATAAAATACCTCTTAAAGGATTGTAAGCTCTCACGAGCAGGGACCTCTTCCCTCATGTGCTTCTCTGTAAATTTTTTCTACTCCTTACTCCCCATAAAGGCACCTAACACGTGACTGATAACTCCCGGCTGCTTATTGTGAGTGCTTTAATTGCTATTGCAGCAATGTATATAAATCGTGTCCTTGTCCTGCACTGTAATGTACTGTAAGTTACTTGTTTCTTGTTCACTTATTAGTTTTATGTACTATGTGAGGCACTGGGGAACACTTGTGGTGCCATATAAATAAAGGATGATAATAATAATAATAATAATAATCATCAGATAGTGTTTACCCAGTACTTTTAAAGGATTAAAACAAAACACAAGATACCCGAGATAAGAATGCAAGGAAAACCCTACATTTAGTAACAATATATACTTATAAAAATATACTAATACATATATTTAAAATATAGAAATTGTAAATGTAAATAAGATGTTTTTTCTTTAGACAGTTGTCCCAAAAAGTGTCCTGTCCACATCTGAGTCTTCAAGGTCTCCATCACTTTGAGAGTAGTCTGGTATATGCGGAAGGCCATTGTGTTGTCCCAGGGTAGGCAAACATGGAATTCCTTCAGCCTCTGCCATAAGAGAAACTAATGCATCCAAAAGGGGTCGGCTGTGACACATCTGAGCCAGGAGGCGACTGTGGTGTCGAAGACGCTCCAACTCCCTGTCCTTATCCTTGATGGAGGCCATCAGTCTTTGTGTTTCCTCTTCCGATTGTGCTAACCTCTTCTGAAATTCAGCAATCTCCCTATCACAATGTTAACAAAAAGGTCAGTCCAGTACAACATATCAATGTCAAAATATTACCATACGTTGACCATATTGGTTTGTGTATGTGGGGATCGGGTATCAGGAAATGCTGAGCACTTTTGACCCACTCTTTCAAAAATGGCAGTACATGTTCAGTTTAATGTATCTACATATATGTGGTCAACATGGAAATATATCTGGTTGCTTAGCGAACATGAAAACTAGAGTATGAAACACACTTTATAAACTGTTTAAAAACAGTTTTTATATAAAAACTCTGGAGCATGACAGGGAGTTTGATAGCGGAGGGAGGCTCTGCCTACCCTGACTGCACATCCCTGGTATATATTCCTGGATACATTGTGTGTCTTTCCAAGTTTTCCTTATTAAATGCAAATGGCTCACTGGGATTTGTATGTTACAGGTAGAGGAATAAAGTTTTATTGAAAAGACTTGTCACTCATGAATGAGTACAAACTGTACAAAAGTGTATTCCTCAGAGCAGCAGTGTAAGAGTGGGTAAGAGGTAATTTTCAGTTTGTAGCTTTATTAGGACCCACACATTTTCCTGCAAATGGAAATCTACTGGAAACTATTGCACCAGGATTGGTAAGTGTGAATGGAAGTTGAAGTCACCAACAGCAGTATTAAGTTATGGCAGGCAAACAACATTTAGGTGTGGCTTTTATAGAAGGACATGTCACATGCAGGTGAATTTTGTGGACAAAAGAAAAAAGTAGAAAAATTTGATTTTTAAATGGTCATTTTGTGTTTTTTATGGATTCAGTATGATTTACTGCCGGCCATAATCCCAACAGCGGCATCCCGGCAGAGGAGGAAAAACCGATCGTCCTAAGGTACGTATAAACTAACCTAATTCCCCCCTCCAACCCTAACCCTCCCTTAGGGGTGCCTAACCCTAACCTCCCCCCTAAGTGCCTAACCCTAATCCCCCCTCTAAGTGCCTAAACCTAACCCCCCCTTCCCCGTCGCCTAAACCTAAGTCCCCCGTGGGGGTGCCTAACCCTAACCTCCCCCCCCGGGGGTGCCTAACCCTAACCCCCCCTTCCCCTAGCCTAAACCTAACCTCCCGGGGGGGTGCCTAACCCTAAGTCCCCCCGGGAACCATAAACCTAACCCTCCCCTCCCGCGGCCTGATTCAAAGGTGACGCTAAGCAGTAGCAGCTGTGACGCTACTATGAAATTATGCTAATGCTGCAAAGGTGCACCATCGAGCGGACATCGGCCGCACCATTGGACTTCTGAGTTTTGACGGTATTTGTTTGCCAGGGCCAGTGGCAGCGGTGTAACTAGAGTATTTGGAGCCCAGGGCAAATTTGAAAAATGGAGCCCCCCCCCATGTGGCCACTGAAAAATGGGGCGTGTCAACATGACACACACCCCTTTCTTGTCACTGGGAACATTTCTTTCCATTTGCACCTTAATGCAGTGCCCCTTATACAGTCCCCCCCTATGCAGTGCCCTTGTAGTGGTCCCCCTTATGCAGCCCCCCATTAGTTCCCCTTATACAGTGCCCCCAGTAGTGATCCCTCATATGCAGGCCCCCAGTAGTGATCCCCCATATACAGTGCCCCCAGTAGTTGTCCCCCTTATGCAGTTCCCCCTGTAGTGGTTCTCCCTTTTCAGTGCCCCCTGTATACGTGCAGCATCCATTCAGCTACTCCGGGGTCAGGAGATTGGGCACCCCCGCCGCACAGCTAGGCGGCGGGGGTGCCCAACCTCCCGACCAGGCCACCCGCGGGACACTTTGGCCCACGGGTGGAACAGCGAGACAGTGCTGTCCCACTGAAATCGGGATGTTGGGAGGGGTGCTATGGGGTGGCACCCCTGTTCAATCGCACTGGTCGAACACCCCAAGAGACGAAAGGCTTTAATAAAGAAGAGGGCTTTAAAATCCTATTTGAAGCTTTGGTGGCCCATTTATCAAGAATTACATATGATATTAGCACCCATGATCGCATTGCAATATGCAATAAAGCCACCTGAATGTATTAAATAGCACATACAGGGACAGGGCTCCGAAAAATGCCTATCCCTTTGATGTGCTTGGAGTGAAGTAACCGCATCAGCGGAACATGTTGTTCTGACCCCATGTACAGCATACACTTTGTATATGGGATGAAGTGACGAGAGGTCATGTCTAATGCTTTGGGTGAAGCTCTGTGAAGGTAGCCAATGGCTGCAAGCAGAGTCACTCAGCTAGCCTACAGCTATGGCCAAAAGTTGAGAATGACACAAGTATTGGTTTTCACAAAGTTTGCTGCTTCAGTGTTTTTAGACCTTTTTGTCAGATGTTACTATGGTATACTGAAGTAAAATTACAAGCATTTCATAAGTGTCAAAGGCTTTTATTGACAATTACATTAAGTTTATGCAAAGAGTCAATATTTGCTGAGTGTTGACCCTTCTTTTTCAAGAACTCTGCAGTTCGCCCTAGCATGCTGTCAATCAACTTCTGGGCCACATAATGACTGATGGCCGCCAATTCTTGCCTAATCATTGCTTGGAGTTTGTCAGAATTTGTGGGGTTTTGTTTGTCCACCCACACCCACCCTCTTGAGGATTGACTACAAATTTTCAATGGGATTAAGGTCTGGGGTTTCCTGGCCATGGACTGAAAATTTCAATGTTTTGTTCCCCGAGCCACTTACTTATCACTTTTGCCTTATGGCAAGGTGCTCCATTATGCTGGAAAGGCATTGTTCGTCACCAAACTGTTCTTGGATGGTTGGGAGAAGTTGCTCTTGGAAGATGTTTTGGTACCATTCTTTATTCATGGCTGTGTTCTTAGGCAACATTGTGAGTGAGCCCACTCCCTTGGCTGAGAAGCAACCCCACACATGAATGGTCTCAGGATGCTTTACTGTTGTTGTGACACAGAACTGATGGTAGCACGCACCTTTTCTTCTCTGGACAAGCGTTTTTCCAGATGCCCCAAACAATCTGAAAGGGGATTCATCAGAGAAAATAACTTTACCCCAGTCCTCGGCAGTCCAATCCCTGTACCTTTTGCAGAATATCAGTCTGTCCCTGATGAGAGAAGTTGCTGCTTTGCTGCCGTTGACACCATGCCATCTTCCAAAAGTCTTCATCCTGTGTCATGCCAACAGTAAAGCATCATGAGACCATTCATGTGTGGGGTTGCTTCTCAGCCAAGGGAGTGGGATCACTCACAATTTTGCCTAAGAACACAGCCATTAATAAAGAATGGTACCAAAACATCCTCCCAAGAGCAACTTCTCCCAACCATCCAAGAACAGTTTGGTGATGAACAATGCCTCGACCAATGAACAATGGCGATGAACAGTGGCTCGGGGAACAAAACATCGAAATTTTGAGTCCATGGCCAGGACTAAAAACACTGAAGCAGCAGACTTTGTGAAAACCAATTTTTGTGTCATTCTCAAAACTTTTGGCCATGGCTGTAGGTGTAAGGAAGTGCAGCACTAGAGATGGGACTTTTCTCATATTCATAGACAATATGAATAAAGCTAAAATCTTCCATTCTTTACCATCTAATCTGTGCAATGTGTTTTATTTACATACGTGAGAACTGTGTTATGGATAACGCATTTCACATCTAACATGTACTTGCATTTAAAAATTGTTTCCTGAATCGGCACCAAACCTATGTTTCAATCAGTTTACTGAGATCAAACAATTAGAAATAACAATGGGCATTATTAAAAGTCAGTCTTAAACTCAATTTGAGACTTTTCCTTAAATTGCTTTTTTTTCTTTACTGCGCATGGGCGCCTTTTCGCATCTGTCTTTGTTTTGTCTCAAGTCTGACTTTAGACTTGCTGCGACTAGAGGGCGGAAACTGGCGAGGACTAGCAGAAAGTGAACGGAAATGCAATGGAAATGGGCATGCAGTTGTTACAAAATTACACTAAGCTCATCTTATGGGCATGTAGACTAACGTGGCCGTGGAAAAGTTGCAAACGCAGCCTCTTGGAGGGGCTTGAGCTGCATCAGCTCAGACCCTGGTGTAATAGTTGACAGTGATGACTGAAGCTTGGAATGATCGGTTGCAACTGTGAAAAACCCATCCACTTATTCAAATACATGGAAACAGCAGAAGTGTTTACAAAGTCATTTTACACTGCAAGTAACTCACTTTTCAGAAATAAAGTCTAATTCATGCACAATTAGGAAAGGGGAAGAATGCACATATAAGTGTTGAAATTTGAAAAATATTTTTTATATATATTTGCGTCTGCAGATATTCCAAGCTATTTGGGCATTTAATACCTGAGCAGTTTGGCCTTTACCTTCAATATATTTCTATTGTGTGCTGAGATTTTAGCAAATGCCTTGCTGTCTGTAAAGACATGCCTCCAGTTGCAATTCAGGGGGTCATTCAGACCCAGTCGCAAGCACCGATGTGCTTGCAACCGGGTCGATAGGTGGCCCTGCGCACGCACTGCGGCTGTCGATGTTGATCGACAGCTCGCCCTTTTTTGTAGGCGGGCCGGGGGGGTGGTTACCAAAATGGAGGCGTTCCTACCTTTTTGTGGGCGGCCGCCCTGACATCAGCAGTAATGTCAGTGGGGAGCTTCCTGCTCGATCAGAGCAGAAAGCTCCCTGGGGCTTGCGAGTCCCCAGACCCAACCTTAGGGTCTGGTCGCAAGCCTC
The DNA here is from genome assembly GCA_031769625.1 of Taudactylus pleione. NCBI lineage: Eukaryota > Metazoa > Chordata > Amphibia > Anura > Myobatrachidae > Taudactylus > Taudactylus pleione. The sequence goes on from JAUIMM010000470.1 coordinate 3,176,656, forward strand.
GATGGTCGCAATGGTGACCACCATCGCGACCATCACTCTGGTCGCTAGCTAAGCTGTGGGTGGTAACCCACAGCTTAGCTTGCGACCAGGAGGCCGCACCAAAAAAACAGAAGCGCCCGCCCTCATTCAGAGGCGGTCACTTCTTGCGACCGCCTCTGAATGAGGTCCTCAGTCTCTTCTCAAGGAGTCGCATCTTGAGTTTTGCAGATGCGATTCACTAACTACATTGCAGACAGGAGTGTTACTAGCAGTGATGCAGTTGATGCATTGCATAGGGGCCTGACGAAATGAAGAGGCCCACAGTATAAGTCAGACTGACTCATTAAAGTACACTGCCGCCACGTTGCAGGCCATAACAAAAAGGGAGGATGCAGTCCAGCCAGAGGAGGAGGAGAGGGTTCCCCTCATCTCTCCCAAGTTCCTGGCTCCTCTTTGAGGCAGTCCTGCTGCTCTAGCTTGCTAGAGGTGCGCTGTGCGGTGTCTACCTACTGATGTACTGCCACTGGACACTAGGACATATAGCAGACTGCCGGAAACGCGATCTCTGACATGTGCCCGCCGAGTCTTTTCTCCAGCTCCATCCTGCATATGAGATGTGCCTCTGAACTATATATGACAAAGTTGTGAGTACGCACTAGTAATACAATTGAAATGAATGGAAAATTGCTATTACATAATTGATACCAACATCATGGTTCATCACAATAAAAAATTTTTTTGGATGACTAAGTTGGTGGTGCATAGAAATCTACTAAGGACACAAAAGAACAATATAAACGTCCTTTGAAGTGTAAATGAGTATTATTATTTATTATTGATAAAACTTCAATGAGTAATCAGCTCCTGTTAAGGGTAATGAATATTCTAATTAACCCTAATTCAATCTACAGGGAGGCACATAGGATTACTTCATACAGTACATATCTGGCGAACTATAGTAGTTTTTAATTAGATCTCTGTTGTGATCGACATATACATAAATGATAGTCGGTCAGAAACAATTGTATATTGTAAGAAACCACACTATGATAACTAAGAAAGATGATTTATTAGGATAATCCAGCAGCTTTGAAATCTGTGTCCCCTGTAGATGAGTGAGAGATATATATTGTAATTAAATATCAGTACACATATATAGACATTGCTGATAGTGATAAAGTATGTGTCCCCATATATGTTAACTCATATTAGTTTTAGCAGATATGCTAGGTAAAGAATAGTACACCTTGGAGTAGTGATAAATGCATATATTAAATTGCCATATAATATCAGCAGTTTGCACTGTGAAAAACAAAGTAATATCCCAAAACAGAAAATATGTATGAAAAAGAAAAAAAAGAAAAATATCCAAACAATAATGGTAAGTACACAATGACAGTGTTACATGTACTGAATAATGACACTGTCTTCAGTGCAATAAAGAAAAATAATAACAGAAAAATTATACTTGTACTTCAGTGCAATAAAGAAAAATAATAACAGAAAAATTATACTTGTACTGAATATCAACCTAAACCATGGACAAATGCAACATGTTTGGGTACATATGTAATGAGGATGTGCCCTGAAAAAAAACAGGGTTATGTGTCACAACACAATGCATAAGGTGAATTACAATATATAAAGAAAAAATCATTGATAATAATTCAAAAAATGTTCATGAACAAAGAGAAGCAATAGTATATATACTGAGTAGTGACAATCTCGTCAGTAAAAAAAAAAATTTTTTTGCACATGTACTAAATGAAAACATAGAATTTGACATTTATATAGCATAAATAGATATATGTGAAAGTGTTTAAGCTGAAGGAAGTAAGACCTGGAATAAAGTAACGTGGAGTCACTTCTACTTTGCCCTGTCTACATCAAACAGGGGATGAGAGAGTGACTACAGCGTTCATTCCAGGGGAAACAACAGACAGCGCTTCTGCTGTCTGAGAATAGAACTGAGGGGCTGATACAGACCTGCTCGCAAGCGCAGGACGCTCGCAATGGGTCGATGGTGCCAGAGGAGGGAGCTCCGTCGTGCGCATGCGCGAGACCCGAATAACGACGGCCAAGCCGTCGTTGTGGGTCTCGCACCAAAGGGCGCGTGCTGTCGATGGTGAGTGACAGCACGCCCCCTTTGGTGGGCGTGCCTGGGGCATGGCTGCCAGACGGAGGCGTTCCCAAGCCCGATGGTCGCGATGGTCTTGACCATTGCGACCATCATCATGGACGCTCGCTATAGCTGTGGGTGGTAACCCACAGCTATGCGAGCGTCCATGAGGCCGCTCCATTTTCAGGGAGGAGGGCCCTGATTCAGAGCGAGGGCTCTGGTCAGAGCGTCCGGCTCTGAATCAGGCCCTAAATCTCACCCGTTTTTGTTTTTTTAATTCAATAAATTTTTATTGATTTTTTTAATAAACAGTTACAAACATAAAATTAAAATAACAGTGCTGAATTGTTATAGAACAATATAGTATCATTTGTTGATTCACAATAAATGTATGCATGCCGTTTCAAAGAGGACATATATATAATCTCTTATTACATTATATTAGATCATCAACTCAAAATATATATTATACAATTTCTGAAGGGAACAAACACGGTCTTTCACAGTTAATTACAATCAACCAAGTCTCAAATAAATATAGATATCTTGCTAAATCTTATCTTAGGCGTCATGTATAGAACAACTTATTATTTCAAACATTTGACACGTACCAGGACTCAATAAGCAATCACCAACAGACTTTTAATTGGCATGGCAAGCATATGAAGATTCAAGCCAGTTAGACCAAATTTTAAAGTATTTTTTTTCAGATTTCCTGGCTATGTATACATATTTTTCGTGGGAAACGACTTTGTTAACCAGTGATAGCCACGCGTTAATACTCGGGCCGCAAGATGCCATCCATTCCCTCGCTATGCACACTTTAGCAAGCATGCACATATTGTTTACAAATATTTTAGGGTATTTGCAAATAGAATCATCTTCAGTGTTAGCTAGGACACATCATACCAGAGTGAGGACATCTCTTGGTATACCTGTATCAGATATAATGCGACATACTTCATGCCAAAAAGTGTTTACCTTCGGACATTGCCATATGAGGTGCCAAAAATTTCCGTCTGATGAGTCACATTTAGGACATTGTGTGTTTGCCCTACCCCCAATTGCGTGTAACCTAGTAGGTCATATATACTCTATGAAGTATGAACAACTGTATCTGTTGAAATCGAGCAGATACTGTGGCAGTACGTGGACTGGCCAGGGCTTCTTGCCACGCCTCGTCCGAGAGTGCACCAATATCGTTTACCCATTTTTGTCTAATGTGTGCTAGGTCTGAGTCGTGGTGCCCATCTAATAATTTATTATATAAAATAGAAATCAGGCGGCGAGAACCTATAGACTTCATTGTTATTTTAAGCGGTGAGTCTCGAAGAAGCAGAGGAGCCTTTCCCGAATTGAGCATTAAGTGCATGCCTGAGTTGAAGGAATCTATAAAAGTATTCCCCAGGGACTTTAAACTCGTCCTGAATTTGTTGAAAAGATTTCAGATATCCTTCTTGATATAATTGCCCTATAGATGTCACTCCCCATTTTCCCCATACCTCCACAACTTGTAACTCAGAAAGCGCCCTTGTGTGAGCCAACAGAGTATCTGGATCTAATCCCTCCACTTTTAGAATTCGCGAGGCCATTCTCCAAATCATTACAGCTTGTTTAAATAGGGGGATTCTAACAATTATCAAACTATCACTAAGGAGTAGTTGAACTGGAGACAAACCCGTGCCGCTCCCAGCCATAATATAGTTAAGCATTGAATTCGACTGTAATACTTGGAACCACTCCCATAGGTGTGCCAGTTGCATGGCATAGTAGTATAATTTGAATGGGGGCAATGCTAGTCCTCCCGAATCTCTAGGTCTAGTCAATGTGTCAGTTTTGATTCGAACTATCCCACTAGACCAAATTAAAGAGGAAAGCAGGCCATCAATCTGTTTAAATATTCGCTGTGGAATATATATTGGGGAATGGTGTAGAACATACAGTAGTTTGGGCTGCAAGACCATTTTAACTATGTTAACCCGGCCTGTCATAGTGAGTGGTAATTTGCCCCAAACAGAGATTCGAGTTTTAATAAACTCCAGCTGTGGGTTGATATTAAGGGGCAGATACCGAGAGGGATCTTTGGAAATCCAAATCCCAAGGTATGTAAAAGAATTTACCCAATGTAGCGAGTAACGTAAAAGTGGATCTGTGGGGCCGGGATCTACAAATGGAAGTACGTAGGATTTGTCCCAGTTTATTTGTAAACCAGAGTATCTACCGAATGTATCTATAGTACTTAAAATATATGGCATGGAAACTATACTTTGAAATAAACAATAGAATATCATCTGCGTATAACGCAATCTTATCCATTTTAGTTCCCACAGTAAGTCCCATTATATGACGGCAGGCTCTGATTTTGCACGCCAATGGTTCAATGGCAAGGGCGAACCAAATAGGTGACAGGGGATAGCCTTGCCTAGTACCCCGGTACAGTGAAAACTGGGAGGAGACAAATCCATTTACCGCAACACTTGCTACTGGAGCTGAGTACAGTAATTTAACCCATTTTATATATCCCGGACCAATTCCAAATCCCTCCAGTGTTTCCCACAAGTATTCCCACTCCACTGAGTCAAATGCCTTAGCGGCGTCAAGAGACATAATGACAGATGTTGAGTCATCATCTCGGGGCATTTGTAAATGGGTAAACAGGCGTCTGAGATTAATGGCAGTTGATTTACCAGGCATAAAGCCTGTTTGATCTGGGTGAACCAGTTGTAGTATAACCTGGTTGAGTCTGGTAGTTAGAATTTTAGCTATTATCTTTACATCAGTGGGTAATAACGATATGGGCCTGTATGAATCTGTAGGTGAGGCATCCTTACCGGGCTTGGGTAGAACAATTATTAGAGGTTCTGACATAGAATCCGGAAGCTTGTCATATTCATATATTTGGTTAAAAAGATTAAGCAGGGCAAATAGAAGGCTTTATGTTTCTTATACAACTCGAGGGGGATCCCATCCACCCCTGGGGCTTTCCTGGTGGGGAAGGAGTTAATGGCCACCTCAATCTCCTCTATGGTTATGGGGGAATCTAATAAATCACGGTCCTGTTGACTAAGTCTTGGAAGAGATATATCCGCCAATAGTTACGAATATCCTGTACTCCATCACACAAACGGGAACTATACAATTGCCGGTAGTATTTAGCAAATTCTTCTGCAATATCTGGTACCTTATTGTATATCACACCATCGTGGTCAATAATTTGGGCTACATTTATGGATGGTCTCTCACCTCTAGCTAACTTGGCCAAATATGATCCAGGTCTATCCCCTGAGGCATATTGGAGGTGAGAGGAAAATAGCATTTTAAAGTTTGCCTTATCCTCCAGGCAGTTTGTCCATGCCTTTTGCGCATCCACCCAGTCCTGTCTGTTAGATTCAGATTGATCAGAAAGGTATGTCAGCTCCATCGTTCTACACATTGTCTCCAATTCAAGCTCCTGTTTTTTGTAGAACAATTTAAGGCTGGCTACTCTCTGTATCAACGTACCTCTAAGGAATGCCTTAAAAGTATCCCACAAATTAGGACGAAAAAACGGTTCACTATTTAAATCAAAAAATTATGACCATGCAGCTTCCAGTTCGAGACCAGCGCCCATTCGTGTTAGCCAAAACGGATTTAATTTCCAGAAAGATTGTCCTCTATGGCCTTCTAAATCAATGGTCAGTGAGATAGGGGAGTGGTCAGAGATGCCCCTAGTTTGGTAGTAAACCCTCTGTATACGCGGCATAATGTTTGGTGTTACTAAGGCCAGGTTAATTCTAGAAAATGATCTGTGAGTAGAGGAGAAGTATGAGTATTGCCTATCGTGTGGGTGTCTAAGCCTCCATGCATCTAATAAGCCCATTTCACTCACCATGTTCGCAAACCCAGTCCACCGGTCTCTACCAGCCTGACCCGTGCCAACATGTCTGTCTAATGACAAATTCATTACGTTATTGAAGTCCCCGGCACATATTATTGGTATTCCTGGGAACATAGCCACAAACTCAGCCGCCTTTTTAAGAACTTTGTGAGAATATGGAGAAGGGATATATACCGCAAGGAGCAATAATGATAGGGAGTGTATTCTACATTTTAGAAAAACATCTACCCCCCACATCAGTTTGTATCTGATCTAGTACAAATGGAACTGTCTTACGTACTAGTATCAAGACCCCTCCTAGACATTGATGTGTGCATTGAGTGATATGCCCAACCAACCCAAGGTTTCTTTAGTGACATCAGTCGTCCTCCAATTATATGTGTCTCCAGTAGGCAAATAACATCCGCTGTATATTGTTTAATCTGTCTAATGACCAATGAGCGCTTGATTTTGTCATTTAACCCTCTAACATTCCAAACCAAAAAGTTAGCACTTAGTGACGCCATCTTAAAGTATTGTAGTATTTATATATTGGAGAGACCACTCTCCCAGCCCTCAAGGAATACAAATTTTGCCAACTCTGAAAACTACAGTACCAAAACAGCACAAAAACCTCCCAACACTTTACACTAATCCTACAGCAATTGCTACGCCATACCCACCCCCCACACCCTGTATACCAACCCCAACCATGACATACCTCATACCAGAACAATCACCCCCCCTACAGCTTGTATTAAACCAAACTAGGGTAAGTTATACCCCTACCCCTCTACCTACAAAATATAGATAAGGCAAAATATATAATGGCCCTAAGGCATACCGCAGGCAAGGTCTCCAGGCCTGTGGGTATTTGTCCCGGGACTTTTTAGAAAAAAAAAAAATTAACTCTCTCTAAAGATTAATGTCAGTGACGTTAGCTTGTCTGTAACAAACATTAATTCAACATGCATAAGGTTAGCCTGACAGACAACATTAATCACATTTCAAACAGTAATATACATACGAGCCATAATAGTTGTAACGACTCAAAAATTATATAAGTAAGCAGTGAAATATAATTATATGATACTCAGTTTTGGGCTAGCGGGAGTCTCGCCGGCCAATGCCGGTCTAGCCACAGAGCTGCATCAGGTGGGAATGTGAAAAATTTTGTTTCTCCATCGGCAACCACCCTCAGTTTGGAAGGATAGATCATGGCATATTGAATGTTGAGATCTCTGAGGTGACGCTTAATAGGTTGGAACTGAGCTCTTTCCTTCTGTATTTCTATAGCAAAGTCAGGAAACACGGATATTCGAGACCCATTCCTTTGCAAGGGGCCATTAGTGCAGGCAAGACGGAGAATAGTGTCCCTATCTTTGTAATGAAGGAGCTTCGCAATGAATGTGCGGGGCGGGGCTCCAGGAGGCAAAGGCCTAAAGGGGATGCGGTGAGCTCTCTCCACCGTAAAATCTGGTGAAAAGGAGTCTTTACCATAGGTATCTATCAGCCATTTCTCGATAAATTGCTCTGGGCTGGTGCCCTCCTCTTTCTCCGGCAGTCCCACGAACCGCACATTCTTTCTTCTCAACAGGCCCTCCATGTCTGATATCTTTTTCTGGACTGCCAACATCTGTTCATCTAGGGATCCAACTCTGACCCCTAAAGGTGTTAATTGGTCTTCTAGAGTAGACGTGCGGGTTTCAAGCTCACCCACCCTCTCTCTGACACACTGCAAATCATGATGTATTAGTGACAGGTCCGATTGGACTTCACCAATTTTTTCAGAGAGCCAGGTTTCACATGCCGTAACTGCATCAATAACCCTTTGCATTGCATCATCTGAGGAGGCATCAGAGGTCGAGGCCGCAGACTCAGCGGGTGAAGTAGGAGAAGATTCACCTCTTCGCTCAGCAGCAGTAGATTGAGCGCCAGAGCCCCTGGCATATTGTACTAATTTAGCAGCCGCAGCTGAATGATGATTATGTTTCACCATACTTGTATGCGAACAGTGCAGCCCGCACGGCAAGCACCTTAGGAGAAGCAGGTGTTTAAAGACAAATTATCCAAGGCACTGACAGAGTTATAAATATAACAGATTCACATGAAGCAGCATATGCTGATTTGAGACTAAAGGGTATGAATTTGCAGTCACCCACAGCCTCTCTGCTGGATGTTACAGGAATTCAATAACAATAGTGAAGCTCAAGGGAAGAGAGGAGAGGAGAAGCATATAGTGAGCACCTTTGGGGGCCTCTTCTGACACCACTATCCCTGGATATTGAGCAAAGCCCGCGCTCCTGTCCCCGCACTGGAGGCAAGATGGCACCGTCTCGTCACGTGTCCAGCCACTGCACCGCTTACCATCTCTTTCCTCCTCTGTGGAGGCTCCGGATCGCACCACCCCGGCTGCGTGAAGAGCAGAAGAGCCGCCCCGGCTTGACAGCCGCGGGAGATGAAGCCGGCGGAGTGTCACGTGTGACAGAGAGAGCTCCGGCAGCGACGGATCCACAGTGCCGCAGCTCATTGACCGCCCAGCAGGATCTCCACACCTTCCGCCACTGACAGATTAGTTGTAGGTCCCAGGGGAACACAGGATAGCACTGGACGGATATTTAAGGCCTGGAGAGCACCTCAACCTGCGTGCTACTCAATGCGCTCCTAGGCCATACCCCCAAGTCTCACAGACTAGGACTCAGATGATTTCAAAGTTGCTGGATTATCCTAATAAATCATCTTTCTTATACCCCTTTTCCACCTAAATTCTGGGTCTGACCCGGAGTTGGATCAAAGTTCCTATCCGGGTCTGATCCAGTCGGGTCTGCATAGACCCGGCTTTTGCGGAGTGAAAGTGGTCGCTTGGAGATGACGTCATCTCCAAGTGCCACTGAAGCCGGACCAATCGGCCGGCTAGCAGCGCACTCCAGGTCATCGTGACCCGGAGTGCGCTGTTCTCACAGCAGGGTTTCACGGGCTACGTCCGTGTTAAACCCTGCTAGTTACCTGGGTTGGATTGCCGGGTCACTCGACCCAGCGATCCAACTCTCTCCCCTTTTACACCAGGGAGCTGCCCGGGTTAACCCTTCAAAAACCCGGGTTTTAGCTCCGGTGTAAAAGGGGTATTAGTTATCATAGTGTGGTTTCTTACAATATACAATTGTTTCTGACCGTCTATCATTTATGTATATGTCGATCACAACAGAGATCTAATTAAAAACTACTATAGTACGCCAGATATGTACTGTATGAAGTAATCATATGTGCCTCCTTGTAGATTGAATTAGGGTTAATTAGAATATTCATTACCCTTAACAGGAGCTGATTACTCATTGAATTTTTATCAATAATAAATAATAATACTCATTTACACTTCAAAGGACGTTAATATTGTTCTTTTGTGTCCTTAGTAGATTTCTATGTTATATCTACACATCACTCTCTGGGGAGAACTTCCTTTTAAAGGTGTATATTAAACGTTAAGTTTTATTCACACTAATCATTCCATCATCATCCATATATAAACAATTATCTATCATAAGAGTGCCCCTACAAAGGCATATTTGTCCTTTTCCTCTGCTTCTTGCAGAAAGTACTTTTATATGTGCCTCTGAACTACTCTGTGTTATATCCCTTTCAGACATACAGCAGATACCCAGGTTTTTGGACGTGAACGTGCATCAACCCGGGTATTTTCTAGAAATGACCCAGGTCGAAGTCCTGGGTCCATGCCCCTGCTCTGTACCAGGGTTTTTCCCAAGTGAAAACTGGGTAGGCTCTAGTGTGAATGCATCCAACCCAGATTTTTAGACCCAGGTTTTAAGAAAACTCTCTCATTAGCTGTTCCGTGCACCTGCTGATGACATCAACTGCAGGCACCCGGACCACATGGCTGGGGAGCCAATGAATTTAAGTGTGTATTATATTATGTTTAACTTTTTTATGTGAAAATGTTGTCTGTTTATAGACCAAAACTTTATAAAGGCTATATTCATAATTTTCTTATATTGTAATGTAAAAATGTATTGGTTTTCAATAAAAACAAACATTGTGGCCTTTACTCTAAAAATGCTATTTTTTATATTTTGCCATTACTGTGAACAAAAAAAAAAAAAAAAAAATATCCCCTTTAAATCCACAACAAATTCCAGGGCAGACCCGGGATCATGGTGAACGTATCTGACCCTGGAATTTCCCGGGTTTTGGTGTAGTGCGAATGGGGGTCTCAGACTAAGACCTGGGAATTTCCAGGGTTGATAGATCCGGGAAGTACCTATGCATTTCCCTGGTCTTGTGTCTGAAAGGGGGACTATGGAGAGCCCCGTGAGAACTTAATTAAGTGGATAATCCAGATAACCTGTACTATCTGTTAACCCTGTGTTTACCTTTACTTGGTCCTATTTCTACCTGGTTAATAAACCTTCACCTGGTTAAATCATCTGGCGTGTGTAGAAACCTCCACTGCACAACTGCCACCTACCATTATCGTGTCTGCCAGTATTGCTGCTCTTTCCGCCAGGGATCTGGTGTCACAATCTCATGACCATCCCCAGCGCAAAAATCCAAGAGGGATAGGTGGAGCTGCCTAGCCTGCCTGCCATCCGCCACAGCCGAGCCAGCCACTGAGCCACACGCTAACATTCTGGCGTGGGTCCAGCGGTTACAGGTAAATGAAGCATATTACTGCACCTGGGCCCACCACTCAATAGTTCCGCTACTGGAAGCAGAGATGCGGCTTAAACTCTCTCCCCCCCCCCCCACCGTCTTTAAATTGCAATATGTTTCAGACTGATGGTAAATAAAGCCCAATGTAGTGAAAGTTGTAACCGCCGTGTTACATATGTTAGGGAGATGGAACTGACCTGTCTTTGGTATCTGCAATATCCCTTATAGAAGCTCGGTACTGCTCGTCCTTACGAATGAGACTTTCAGCTTGTTCCCTCACTGTACTTTCCAGCTCTGCCACTCGGTTGTGTAGTGCTGCCAAGTGAGCATTCGCTTCTTTAATCTGAACGGTGCTTAAGGCAGACATGACTGAGTGTACTGTACTGTACCTTCAGGCTGGATTTTTCAAAAGGTCCACTATACTGTGAGGTGTAATACCCACTTTTGTGCCAGGATTTTCCCACTGCATCATTATGTGAACATTTTTTAGGCCACAGAATAAGGCCAATGAAACCAAAATGAGAAGATCTGACTCAGGAGTACATGTCATACATCAGGGTAAATTATCTTGGGCTCTAAAATGACAAACTGTAATGCCTGAGGTTTGCTTGAAGTGACAGGGTGCATCTCACACTTTCTCTGCCTTGTCCCAGGTCATCGAGCAAAACAGGCAATTTAGGTAATCACATACCCAGTCCGAGGCTCCTTATACCTAGAAGATAGATAACAATCTGCGTGGGAAAGACAAATTAAACTGGAGGTTCAATCCAATTCAGCCATTGTACAGATCAAGCCATTAGAATGCATGCTCCGCAGTTCAGAAGTCTGGGTTAAGTAAAGATCCACAAGCGAGTACTCAGTCCCTGATAATGAGTGTAGTATAACCTCTCTGAAAGGCAGCTGGATGACCAAAAGCTTTTGGTACAATCTGACAGTGTACCGGAAACCTAGTTGACAATTACTAATGTAAATAGCCAGACAACTTAATATTTAACTTTAAGCAGCTGTCTTTGCAGGAAGCGTCCTGTCCTGTGCAAGGAGGTGATTGGGGAACAGTAGAGGGCGGGCATAGGCTGCTCATTGGCTACGCTAATGCTGAGGCAGCTTGTGATAAGCTAGAGAGACTAGAGCTGGGGAATGGTTAACTGTTCATTGTCCGTGCTTCAGCCAGAAGTGACTGCCAACTCAACATAATCAGCTAAACAGACAGGCAATGTTTTACATAATGTAGTAAGACATTGCACTGCTAAAATGATAGCATTACTATTTTCTTTATTATATTTTTCCTATATGGTTTAATAACATATATCTGTAAAACATATTTAAAAATAGTTTGTTTTTTAATTACAATTCATTGTGTGAATTAATAAATAAAATAATTACTTAAAAAATGTGTTAGAGGCTCATGAATGAGGAAGTGATCAGCAAGTAATTTATACTGAGTAACTTCGGCGCAGAGCCGGCCCTAGACAATTTGGTGCCCTAGGCAAAATTTTGACTGGTGCCCCCACCAGCAAATATATTATTTTTTTATATATATAGATATATATGAGGCGGCACTCCAGGGGTCTTATATAAACAGGTAATAAAGCTGCTAGGTCAAGGCAGTGTCATTAGAAATGTCAAATTTATTAATCTTTTTCATTCATGAGTGCCGGATCCCTGCAGATCGATAGATATGAGATACATGGATATGAGATAGATAGATGGATATGAGATAGATAGATAGATAGATAGATAGATAGATAGATGGCTAGATAGACAGACAGTAGATAGATAGATAGATAGATAGATAGATAGATAGATAGATAGACAGATAGATATGAGATGATAGACTGATATTAGATAGATAGATAGATAGATAGATAGATAGATAGATAGATAGATAGATAGATAGATAGATAGATGACAGGCCGTGGCCTGAAACATCGGATTAAAATGTATTGAATTTATATTAAGACGCTGAGTGCCACCATTTCCTTACTGCACTTACATAGACCCCTGCAGAAAAAGCAAAAAAACCAAATACATTTGCACAGATAGGAATTTATTTATTTTTTAAATGGCCCCCACAGTAATTAAAAAATAAAACACATAGGCTTCCCATGAAAAAGACGAACACACATACTGGCAGGTTACATATAGAGACACACAGAAGGGTTACATATAGAGACATACACACACATACAGGTTGGGTTACATGTAGATAGAGACACAGAAGATGGAGGCTCTGGTTGAGTAAACTGTGGAGGTATACATGGTGGCTGAGTGTATATGTGGATGGTGAGTAGAGGTGGTATGCAAGAAGTTTTTTAGACATATAGCCCTGCCTAGACCATCTATTACATTAAGTTGAACACCATCTCTCTCACATGCCCACCCCTTCAATTGCATGGTAGACCTTCCCACCAGATTTTCCCGCAAAATTCTGTCTGACACACATGGCCCCAGGTTCGCTATAACATGTCCCCTCCGCAGCCAGGTACTTCCCACCTGTATGCCCTATATACACCCGGCATCTGCCACCCTCCAGCAGTGCGTTCGCATCATGCCCCCAAGCGCACAAAATGCTCCCATAATTTGCCCCCTGGCAGACTGTTAACCACATGCCCCCCTGCTCCCTAAATGTCTGTGACATGCCCCACTTTCTGCCACAAAATAACCACAGCATCTGCTCCCCAGCAGCGTCCTCCCCACACGCCCCCTGCGCCACATATGCCCACAGCATCTTTGAAATGTTCATTCCACAGCATGTTTTTCCCCAAATGCCCCGTGCCCCAAACTCACCCAGCATCTGTCTCCCCCATCAGCATCTTCCCCACAATCCCCCCTGTGCCCAAAATGCCCCCATTTGTCCAACTGCATGCTCCACATATGCCCCAGCATCATTTTCCCTATCTCCTATGCCCAAAATGTCTATAACATGCCCCTACACATCAGTGTGTTCCCCACATGCCCCACAGCATTTGTGAAAATCCCCCCACAGCAGCATGTTCCCCAAATATCTATAGTCTCCTAGACATGAGCCCTATATGCTACAAGCATTTGCCCCATCTGCTTGTTCTCAACATGTTCCCGTGCCATGCCCCCTCAGCAGTGGGCTCTCCACATGTCCCACATCCCTGTCAGCTTTACCTTACTCTTCTCTTGTGATGTACTTGACAGCACAGCAGCCCACAAAAACTATGCTGCTGCAGCTGCAGGACCCAGGGACACTGTATGTAATATATGAGATCAGTCACATGGACTGATCACATGATCGGATAACACGGGGTATATTTGCTGAAATGTATCTATTCGTTACCGCCCCCTAAGACCCGGCGCCTGTCTGCCACCTTATCGCATTCCCTCACCATCAGGGCTGCGGCATTGCAATCACGGCGGTGCGGCCTCCTCGCAGTGGCACTCTACTCACCGCGTACTCAGCATAATGGTTGGGCCAGCCCTCACCGAGACGCCAGAGTCACCTGACCTGCTGCGCTGCCCGATCGGAGCTAAGCTCCGATCGCAGCAGTGGGGGCGAAGGATCGAGGGGAGCTGCAGAGCCGTGGATGCCCCTAGGCATTCCAGTCAGCCTAGACATTTGCTTAGAATGCCTAGGGCCGGCTCTGCAGGGGTGGATTGGCCATTACCTTCAACGGGAAGATTCCTGTTGGGCCGATTGGTCTGTGGGGCCGCTTGTCACCTGTGGCCCCGCCCCCTAACCACTAAGTTACTGCTTTCTTACATGACAGGCAGCCCGCCAGCTGCCTATCATACCTAATAGTGCGTCCCGCCTACATCGCGAGAAGAGGCAGTGGCTCCAAGTCCAGGAAGAAAGAAGCTGCGCACAAGTGACTCCTTGCACCTCGGAGGCGTCAGAGCGGATCCATGTCCGACAGTGAAGGTGAATATAGCGCTACCAAACTCCCGCTGCTGCTGCTAGTCCTCCCGCTGCTGCCGCTAGTCCCCCACTGCTGCCGCTAGTCCCCCGCTATGCAGGAATCGGCAGCAGATGCTGGCAGACAGGAGATTGGCTGTGCAATGAGGCTGTGATGTGAAGGGCTGAGGTGATGTGAAGGGCTGTGCTGTGCTGTGAGGGGCTGTGCTAAAGGGGGGCTGTAATGATGGGCTAGGGTGTGAGGGCCTGTGGGGTTGGGGAGCTGTATTGTGAGAGGCTGTTCTAAGGGGCCCTGTGATGTGAGGTGCTGTGCTGAGGGGCTGTGCTATGCGGGGTACTGTGCTGTGAGGGGCTGTACTGTGTAGAGGGTCTGTGCTATGGGGGGAAATTGTGCTGTGAGGGGCTGTGTTTTGGGGGCTGTGGTGAGGAGGCCATTGTGAGGAGGACTGTGTTGTGAAGGGGGCTGTCATATGAGCGGGGCTATGGTGTGAAGAGCTGTGGTGAGGAGGGCTATGTTGTGGGGGGCCATGGTGAGGAGGACTGTTTTGTGGGAGGCTGTGGTGAGGAGGACTGTGTTGTGAAGGGGGCTGTCATATGAGGAAGACTGTGCTGAGGGGGGTTATGGTGTGAAGGGTTGTGATGAGGGGGCTGAGTTATAGAGGACTGTGCTATGAAGGGGACTGTGCTGTGAGGGGCTTTGCTATGCGGAGGACTGTTCTGTGAGGGACTGTGATGAGGGGTCCTATGCTGTGAGGGGCTATGATGTGCAGAGGGTCTGTGCTAAGCAGGCTATTGTGCTGTGAGGGGTTGTCATGTGGGGGCTGTGGTGAGGAGGGCTGTGTTGTGGGGGACTGTGGTGAGGAGGGCTGTTTTGTGAGGGGCTGTCATGAGGAGGGCTGTGTTGTGGGGGGCCATTGTGAGGAGTACTGTGCTGTGAGGGGGGCTGTCATATGAGGGAGACTATGCGGAGAGGGGCTGTGCTTAAGGGGGCTATGAGGTACTGTGAGGGGAGAGGGTTTTGCTGTGCTGTGAAAGGATGCTGTGATGCGGGAGAGAGTTGACACTGGGAGAGGAGATGGTGCTGGGGCAAAAAGGAGAAGGCCCTGGGGCAAAGAGGAGCTGGACAGTGAGATGTATTGAAGAGGCCCAGGCGGATAGTATTGGAGAGTGACAGGGGATGGTGCTGGCGAGATACAGGGGGATGGTGCTGGAAAGAACTTCTGCTGCATGTTGATGACATTGGCTTTTTTCCTACGCTGACAGGCAGCTTCCTGACCATGTGATGTCCTGCATGAATAGTGAATACTGACTCAAGACACTGCCTGTCCTGGGAGGATCAATTTCTTCAGATGTTCCCTGGTGCAGAGAAATCATATAGGTAAGAAAATACTTATTCACATGCTGTGTTTATTCACTGGAGAGAGAGACTGGGGGCATATCCATCTGCTCCCGGAGCAGTGGGTATGCCCACAGCATGATGAAAACAGGGGAGAAGCTTGCAGGCATAGCATTTCACACAAGGCCACACCCCTTGTTGCAAGGCCACACCCACTTTTTCAGGAGCGTGCACATCAGGCCACTTCATTTTCTCAAGGGCCACTTCAAATTCCCAATCCGCCCCTGGAGGCTGCCATCATCCCCACACTGCACAAAGGAGTCAATCTCAGGAAAGCCCAGCAGCTACACTGACCTCTAGGGCCGGAGTGACCATCTGGCACTTCTGGAAAATGCCAGATGGGCCGATGGTCATGTGGGCCGGTTTGGTCGTCCGCATTGAAAGGTATAATTCCCCTGTCCGCATGGATGCTGTTGAAAATGTCTATCCCAAAATGGCCGCCGCCTGAGAGAAGACATTTATTGCACATAAACTGTAATGTTACTAGAGGTCTTGCTGGTCCTCTAGTGTCTACTGGCCATGTCCTAGTAACAGGTACGTTCTGACACGCCCCCTGCCTGCTTTGTGATTGTGAGTTTGTGTGAAGAACTGGAAGTGCAGAAGAGGAGCAGTAGCGCAGGAGGAGACCCAATGCGACAGCTGCATGTCCTGGACCCTGAAGAGAAGAGGAGACACTACCAAACACTATCAAGTAAGTGTGTGCACTTTATTTTCCTTTTAAATCTGTTCCTATTTACCCTACTGACAGACAGCTTTATATGTATAATCACTGTATCTCCCCCTCAGTATCCCAGGCCTCACCCACCCTCTCACCCCCAATCAGTGTCCCAGCCCCCACCCTCCCTGTAACCTCCCTCAGTGTCCCAGTCCCACCCTCCCTGTCACCCCCAATCAGTGCCCCAGCCCCCACCCTCCCTGTCACCCCCAATCAGTGTCCCAGCCCCCACCCTCCCTGTCACCCCCAATCAGTGTGCCAGCCCGCACCCTCCCTTTAACTCCCCTTCAGTGTCCCGACTGTCACTGTAACCCCTCCTCAGTGTCCCAGCCCCCATCCTCCCTGTCACCCCCCTCAGTGTCCCAGCCCCCACCCTCCCTGTCACCCCCAATCACTGTACCAGTCCCACCCTCCCTGTCACCCCAATCGCTGTCCCAGCCTCCACCCTCCCTGTCACCCCCAAGCAGTGTCACAGCCCCCACCCTCCCTGTCACCCCCTCAGTGTCCCAGCCTCCACCCTTCCTGTCACCCCCTCAGTGTCCCAGTCCCCACCCTCCCTGTAATCCCCTCTGTGTCTCATTCCCCACCCTCCCTGTAATCCCCTGTGTTCCAGTCCCCACCCTCCCTGTAATCCCCTCTGTGTCCCAGCCTCCACCCTCCCTGTCACCCCCCTCAGTGTTCCAGCCCCCACCCTCCCTGTCACCCCCAATCACTGTCCCAGCCCCCACCCTCCCTGTCACCCCAATCACTGTCCCAGCCTCCACCCTCCCTGTCACCCCCAATCAGTTTCCCAGCCTCCACCCTCCCTGTTACCCCCAATCAGTTTCCCAGCCTCCACCCTCCCTGTTACCCCCAATCAGTGTCACAGCCTCCACCCTCCCTGTCACCCCCTCAGTGTCCCAGCCTCCACCCTTCCTGTCACCCCCTCAGTGTCCCAGTCCCCACCCTCCCTGTAATCCCCTCTGTGTCTCATTCCCCACCCTCCCTGTAATTCCCTCTGTGTCCCAGCCTCCACCCTCCCTGTCACCCCCCTCAGTGTTCCAGCCCCCACCCTCCCTGTCACCCCCAATCACTGTCCCAGCCCCCACCCTCCCTGTCACCCCAATCACTGTCCTAGCCTCCACCCTCCCTGTCACCCCAATCAGTTTCCCAGCCTCCACTCTCCCTGTCACCCCCAATCAGTGTCCCAGCCTCCACCCTCCCTGTCACCCCAATCAGTGTCCCAGCCCTCACCCTCCCTGTAACCCCCAATCACTGTCCCAGCCCCCACCCTCCCTGTCACCCCAATCACTGTCCCAGCCCCCACCCTCCCTGTCACCCCAATCACTGTCCCAGCCTCCACCCTCCCTGTCACCCCAATCACTGTCCCAGCCTCCACCCTTCCTGTCACCCCAATCAGTTTCCCAGCCTCAACCCTCCCTGTCACCCCAATCATTGTCCCAGCCTCCACCCTCCCTGTCACCCCAATCAGTGCCCCAGTCCCCACCCTCCCTTTAACTTCCCATCAGTGTCCCAGCTGTCACTGTATCCCCTCCTCAGTGTCCCAGCCCCCATCCTCCCTGTCACCCAATCAGTGTCCCAGCCTCCACCCTCCCTGTCACCCCCCTCAGTGTCCCAGCCTCCACCCTCCCTGTCACCTCCAATCAGTGTCCCAGCCTCCACCCTCCATGTCACACCCCTCAGTGTCCCAGCCCCCACCCTCCCTGTCACCCCCAATCAGTGTCCCAGCCTCCACCCTCCATGTCACACCCCTCAGTGTCCCAGCCCCCACCCTCCCTGTCACCCCCAATCACTGTACCAGCCCCACCCTCCCTGTCACCCCAATCGCTGTCCCAGCCTCCACCCTCCCTGTCACCCCCAATCAGTGTCGCAGCCTCCACCCTCCCTGTCACCCCCTCAGTGTCCCAGCCTCCACCCTTCCTGTCACCCCCTCAATGTCCCAGTCCCCACCCTCCCTGTAATCCCCTCTGTGTCCCAGTCCCCACCCTCCCTGTAATCCCCTGTGTCCCAGTCCCCACCCTCCCTGTAATCCCCTCTGTGTCCCAGCCCCCACCCTCCCTGTAACCCCCAATCAGTGTCCCTTCCCTCACCCTCCCTGTAAGCCCCCCCAGTGTCCAAGCCCTTACTCTGCCTGTAACCCCCCTCAGTGTCCCCATCCTCACCCTCCCTAACCCTCTCCATAACTCCCCCTCCGGCATGTCTGACCAATCAATATTTTCTGATCGGTCATGTGCAAACACTGTACAATTATCTGGCCAATCAGTTGATAACAGGTGGATCGGCCAGATAATTGTATATCAAATGCCCAGCGTAAGTAACACAAAATGAATAAGAAAGAGGGGCAGAATGTTAACAAAGACAAGGGGCAAAATGTAATAGGGCGAGAGTTTAGAAAATGTAAGAGTTTGGCAGTAAACTCCCACACTTTTTAACCTTGGCCAATGTAATAGAGTCAGAACAGGCAAACTCGCATGTTGTTCAGACTCAAAAAACTGTCATCCAGATGTTTTCCCATTTTGAACATAAAACTCGACCAATGTGAGAATTTACTGCTAAACTCTCACATTTTCTAAACTCTCACCCTATTACATTTGTCCCATAGACATAGAAGGGCAGGACAGTGACTAGGGCACAGAGCAAAACAAATGATGGAAGAGGCAAAGGAGCGGCATCAGAGAAAGAGGGTGAAGAATATCAGAGAGAGAAATAGTGATGGGAGGATAGATATGGGGATGAGAGAACGGAAGTGAGAGATGGAATAAGAGGAAAGAGAGGAGGAGGAGAAACAGATGGATCCATATTAAATTCATAGAATTCCTCTTTTTCAATATATTTAGGGCCTGATTCTGAAACTGACAGAGATGTTATGCTGCTAAAAATCTCTTACCTGGTGTACAAGCATACGCCCAAATTTACAAGTACTGAGACGCCCACTTGCAGCATATGAAGTTGCTACATTACCTATGGCAGGTGAAGTTCCTCCATCTGAGTAAGGCCTCCTATTTAAGCTGCTGTGTCTCTGTATGTAGCCACTTCCAGTGACACTCCTGTAAGATGCAACATCTGCATGTGTTGGATTTGCCACACCCCCTGTTATTTATCAGTCGCTGCACAGGAATGCTTAATATATGCTTAATATAATTCCAGCACCCTGAGTACAGATCTGTACTGCGTCTCTGTGGGCAGACAATGAGGGCACATGTGCGGTGATGAAAAAACATTGGCTGCTTGCATTCTTATCGGCATAGCGTGCGACTCAGGTCCTCAGTATGGAACCATCTTTTCCTATATATTTAGTATGGATCCAGGTATTCTGGGTGTGCACGTGTGGGAAATTAGGGCCTGATTCAGACCCGGACGCAAGTGGCCGTTCGCTCGTCCGCCGTACGAGCGAAAAAATTTAAATTCAAGCGCTCGCTCGTATGTTCGCTCGCAGCTAATCTTCCGCCCCATATTCTCACAACCCCTCCTCTACCTAGCGAACGTTCGAAATAGCGACCGTCCGTCTCCTCTTTGGTTGCAGGGAATGCTCGCACAAGTCAAGTCCGGAAGTGGCCCTGTCAGTTTTCGATTGCCTGCTATTTCATTCAGCAAACATACTTGAATCGATTAATAGCAATCACTATATTAATTAGCTTAATTGTTATTCACATGTTTGCAATCCTTTTTTTTTTTTCAATGTCAATAAACTTTATTCTTGTTAGTGTGTGTCATTGCTTCCGCAGAATACGTACGGTTGGACCAAGGGGATGGTTTTTCAAAATTAAAAGTTTGTTTGAATGCTACTCTTGTTTTGCGTTTTTTTTCTAGCCTGATTTTTCATCTGTTTTATTAATATTTAAATTAGCTTACGGTCACTGCATCAAGCCTATCATAACTCACATTATGTTTGTGAGGGTGTAGGTCACATGACTCATACAATAACCAATAGAATGCTTTCTGTTAATTTACAAAGTAAATTAGCCAATCAAAATTTTTCTAGGACCTTTATTAAAACTGTTTTGTGTAAAAAAAATCATTGCCATCATGAGAGCCGCAGCTTTTTGTAGACGTGAGCTCCTGGTCCTCACTGATGTGATGGACCGGAGAATCACACACCAGTCGCACCCCATCACTAACCTCCGCAAGCGGCTGGCCTACGCGGAGGTGCGGCGCCGCCTGCGTGCGATCGGCTACAGCAGGAATATCGGCCAACTGGAAAGAAGGTGGTCCGATCTGGGGCGCAGATCCCCACGCCTGTTGGCCAATTTGCGTCAGCAAATACAGGAAAGTAAGTGTTTTTTTAAATTATATTTAAAATGTAAGCATACCTGCGTGTGCATGTTTACTGTATAGTCCTGTTTCTTTATTTTGGCCATACCTGCGTGTGCATGTTTACTGTATAGCCCTGTTTCTTTATTTTGGCCATACCTGCGTGTGCATGTTTACTGTATAGCCCTGTGTCTTTATTTTGGCCATACCTGCATGTGCATGTTTACTGTATAGCCCTGTTTTTTTATTTTGGCCATACCTGCGTGTGCATGTTTACTGTATAGCCCTGTTTCTTTATTTTGGACATACCTGCGTGTGCATGTTTACCATATAGCCCTGTTTTTTTTTTGGTGTGTAAATTGTTGAAACAAAAAATTAAATATGTAATAATATACATTTTTCAACATCATTTAGGGGCTGAGCGCAGACTACAACGTCACCAACGTCATCGACGTCGGGCTCGTCCCCTATCCCCCACTCCCACCCAAACCTCCTCTGCCTATTCTTCCCCAAATTCCCCCTCCAACCCAGATCTGGCCAACCGTGAGGCCCCTCCCTCTCCTCACATTCCCATCCCTCCCAATTCACACTCCCCTCAACCCCCCCTCTCTTTTCCTCACCCTCAACTTCCTCCCAAATCACCTCTCCTCCATCCCTGCTGCACTGGCCCACCTCTGATGAGGACGATTTTGGGGCTCCAGGACCAGGCACCATTATGACCGGTATGTTTCCCTTTAAAACTATGGCTGTTTTTTCATTATTTTGATTTTGGTTGATGTTGTCCTTTTGCCTGTGCAGTTCAAAATTGTAAAGTATTTCTAATGTTTTTGATATATATCTTTGTGAAACAATGTCTAGGATGTTTTCCCCTTACACATATGACACATGTCCAAACACTCATACTTGTGTCTTTCTTGTTTACGGTACCAACAAATGTTGTATTTTTGCGTAGTTGTAACTCTCTTTTATGTTATTTTTGCAAAATATTTTTTGGCTTTGTTTTTCGACAATCTTTTCATTTGGCATTCCTTTTGTTTTGTATTTTTTTTGTCACCTTTTTTTGTATAGTATGATTTTTTAGTTGTTTTTTCACATATAAATTAAGGTGTCATTTTAGTAATCCGCCCATTTTTTTTACCCACAGAGGACCAGAGGCGTAACGCTGAAATTTATGCAGGCTTGCAGAATTTGAGGGGCCATGTAGTTGCCATGCTTGTGGCCTTGGATCACATTTTGGCGCGCCTGCGCCACTAATTATTTTATGTTTCACTCAAAAAATGTTTAAAAAAATAAAATTTATTTTGATTTATTTAAGTCTCATTCCTTGTGTGTAAATCTTAGATTGTTGAACTTTACATAAGTTTACTATTTGTCCCTGATTTTTAAAGAAATGTAAATGTGTTTGTCGAAAGCTCAAGTAAGTATGTAAGCTTGCACATTAAACACATAACAATACTAATAGGTTTGGAGAAGTAACCTCAAAATGTGATTATTTTTTGGTGTGGGTAATGTTAAATTTAAAGCTACCTGCTTAGGCCTACAATTGCAAACATACTGATTCACCATAATACCTTTGGTGTTTGTTTTTAGCAACAAAGCAGGGTACTAAACTTTTCCAAATAAGAACTTACATTTGGCATTCAGTGACAGGATCTGGAGGGAGGCATCACATACCACCATTACATTCATCGAGTGAAAGTGTTTGCAGTTCCTAAATATAGCCTCCAGCCTTGCTGGAGGCTGAAGTGGTATGTGAGTGCCATCCACAACCCCTATGATGTGTGGGAAGCCAGCTATTTGATAAAAATTAGCCTTCGCCACATTAAGGGAACCCATATCCAATGGCATTTTAATAAAATTATGGAGGTGTTTGAAAAGGGCCTCCATCACTGCCCTCAGGATCCTTGAAAAGGAGGATTGGGAAATTCCAGCGACTATTCCCACAGTGGTTTGAAAGGATCCTGAGGCACAAAAATGTAACACCGACATTAATTGCGTAAGTGGTGGTATTGCTGTAGGACTGTCAATTTGCCATTCAAGATCACTCTCTATTAATGAGAGAGTGTCTATGATGAGTTGTGGTGGAAGACTGTAGCGCCTTAACACCTCTGGCATTCCAAAAAGGGTGACACGTGTTCTATATATCTGGGGCCTTGCATGCCTATGAGGCCTACGCCTGGGACGAAGTTGAGGTTGGTCGGGTTCTGGAACCATGGCCAATATAATACGACCAACATCAACCTGAAATGTTAAGAAAGGTAGTTATAGGTTTAGACAAAGGTGTTAAGCAAAATATACTTATCTTTTCCAAGAAAACCAAAGATGCTTACAGGCCTGGGACGTGTCATGGGCAAATCAACCTACATTTCAAAATTTGAAAATTTTAAAGATATTAATTTAAAAAACTATGATTTAAAAAAAAATTCTTATTCTAAAAAATAGAGAAGGGAGCACTCATTAGTTCTCAAAATAGTACGCTACATTTAGTGGGAAGACATGATTTTACACAGAAAAATTGAAAACACATTAGTTCGCTAAATAGTACACTAATTTTACAGTTAAAAAAGGATACATTAGTTCACTAAATAGTACACTACTTTTACAGTTGAATAAGGATACATTAGTTCGCTAAATAGTACGCTACTTTTACAGTTAAATAAGGATACATTAGTTCGCTAAATAGTACGCTACTTTTACAGTTGAATAAGAATTCATTAGTTCACTAAATAGTACGCTACTTTTACAGTTAAATAAGGATACATTAGTTCGCTAAATAGTACGCTACTTTTACAGTTAAATAAGGATACATTAGTTCGCAAAATAGTACGCTACATTTAGTGGTAAGACATGATTGTTCACAGAAAAACAACAACATTACTTAGCGAAACATATGTTAAGACCAACACATCGAATTTGTAAAATCATGAAACCAAAAACACTTACCAAAAACAACAAATATCCCAAAGTTCAAAAACTTCACTCGGTCACTGCCAAAATAACTGTAAAACAAAAAAAAAATTAGAAACACATGTAAACTATTTACTATTATTTTTTACGGTGGTTTTTTTACATACTTACTCAAAAATGCAAATCAAAAAAGCAGAAAAAGATAAAAAAAATGCTAACGGAAAATAACGAAGAAAAAAAGCCAAAAGATCAAAATAAACCAGTCCTCCTTCTCCAAACCAATCGCCAACAATAAACTCCAACGCTAAACCTCCAAAAATCAAAACATGCCACCTCGACTCGAGTCACACCAAGCCATAAATAGGCTTTATTTTCCCGCTCAAATTAAGGACGGACAATAGGAGCGCACAAGGAATGATGCAGCCGAATAATGCTGACACATGTATAAAAACGTCACTGAAGGCCAAAATCGGTCTGCTACATTGACCAAAAAAAATTAGTACAGAGCAGCAAAGTACTAGCCAACAGGCACCATGTAAGTGTTTTTTTTTTTTTTTTATGGGAAAATGCGTATGTTTAACATTACATTTTAAAACATTTTACTAAAAATAATTTTTAACATTTAAAAAAAAAGGTGTGGAGGATGCCATGGAAGAGGCTGCTGGCCCTAGTAGGCAAACTAGAGCCAAAAAAAAGGCAGCCACAATTCACAAGGAAGGAGATGGAGGTTTTAGTGCAAATGTGCAATGACAACCTGGCACAGGCACCAAGGAATATGGGTGCAACCCAGAGATGGAAACTGTGGGACGACATAGCCAGTGGTGTCAATGGTGTGGGTGAGTTTGAACGTTCAACCCGGGAGGTCAAACGCCGGTACGTAAAAACTAAATTTTATTAAAAAGTGTTTACAGGTCAAAATACTACAGGAATAATGCCAAATTTTAAACCAACAGATGGAGTGACTTCAAATATCGGCTTAAACAAAAACTGGCTGATAGGGCTAGGCATGCAGGGGGGACAGGTGGGGGTCCCACCCCTGTGTCACTTGAGCTCACAGATTTGGAGGCGCTGGCCCAGGGGTGTGTGCAGGATGAGGAGGTGTTTGGCGTGTCGAACATGGATACCGACATGCCACACTTTGCGGCTCCTCATGTTGCCCCAGGTAAATGTTGTAAGGTTACCAACTCAGAAATGTGTTTTTGACAATATCTAGATTATAATTTTACTCTTTTCTCTTTTTTCTCACAGACACAGGCGGATGAGTCTGCTCCATAGGTGAGCTTTGGTCGCAGAATTTCTTCTGGCTCTGCAGGGGAGGAAGCAGTAGATCCGGCTGGGGACCCTGTGGCAGACAGTCCAGGGCATTCCCCCTCGCAGGCAGTGGCCCTCCTCACTGATCTCAATGGTAAAACGGATCAGCAGACCGAGATTCTGCTGAGGATGGACGCCAATCTGCTACGGGTGGCGGACGCCCTGGAGCAAAGTGCTGCGGCCAACGTGACCATTGCTAAGGCCCTTGCAGAAAATACTGGGGCCAACGTGCGAATAGCA
This sequence comes from Taudactylus pleione, assembly GCA_031769625.1. Classification (NCBI taxonomy): domain Eukaryota; kingdom Metazoa; phylum Chordata; class Amphibia; order Anura; family Myobatrachidae; genus Taudactylus; species Taudactylus pleione. Next base: position 3,201,975 of record JAUIMM010000470.1, read on the forward strand.
AATGCCCTGGAGCAGCTCGTTCGCCAGCACATGTTGGAGCCGGCCTCCCTTCCTGCCGGAACATCAGGACCCTCCACCTCTGGCACAACAACAGCCATCCCTCCAAATGTGCCTAGCCCTATGCCTAGTCCAGAGGCCACAACATCTGCCTCTGGCCAGGCCAGCCGAAGGACTTCCCGGACCCGTTCAGGCTATCTCCAACCCCCGGCCAAACGGCCTAAAAGGCGATGACAGCACTGGCTAATTTCCCCACAATCCATCTCTGTGTTTGCCCCATATTCCTGCATGGCAAAAACCTCCATCTCCTTTCTTGTGAATTGTTTTTATTTGTTTTAATTCTGTTCAAATGCCACTTATTTTGTGGGTGTGTGTGCAAAATGATTTGTAGATTTTGTCCCATGAAAAAAAAAATATGTTTACTTTAAAAAAAACTTGACACAAAAATAAACAAAAAATTATTACACTTTGGAAACAAAATTGCAAAAATCTATTTTTGATTTATTCACAAATTGCTTAAAAGGTAATCCCTCTAACAAACTTACAATGGAAATTTAAACATGTCATATTTTGCCGTAAAAAATAAGGGTTAAAATCAATTTATTAGTTTTAATTAACAATTATCCCAAAAAAAAGGACGATTGGTTTCTTGGTCCTTTAAAAAAAAAAAAAAAATGCGTACAATATTGTTTGTCTACAAAATAAACACTTACAAAACATTTGTGAACTAATTGATTGTATGCCCCAGAAATTAGCAGCTGAGTAGTTCACCTGCGTTCGGTTTTTAACTACTAAAAAAGGTCTATTTGCGAAACACCTTAGAAGCTGTTTAGCAATTAAAAGTTAATTGTTTTTGTTGCCTCACTTGATTAATCGCAACACCATCGATGAGTCCGGGGAAGTACGAGGAGACCATCGTCATTGCGGTAGACTATACCAGACCCAAAGCTGAGCGAGCAGTCTTAATGGAAATTGGATCACACAGTGACGTGTACAAAATAGCGTCCACATTGGACGTTCGTACAATATAATACATGTACGCCCAAAAAACGCCTTGCCACGCCTGCGTTTTCTCATCTCCACCCCCGTTACCACCCATAAACGGAACATTCTGTCAATCAATGACAGAGGTCACTTCCTGTTCACTGTGTATACGAGCGATCGAGAAATGACCGCAATGATCCGGCCGCACATGCGCAATGAGATCCGGACGCATGCGTGGTTTAAAACAATCGAATGCGTACGAGCGAACGGCTGATAGCGTCCGGCTCTGAATGAGGTCCTTAGTGTGGATCCAGCTTTTTCAATGCTTCCTATGGATCAGATTTTTTCAATATACTTTGCATGGATTTGGCTTTTACTCACACCCTATTCCGGTGATATCGTATATTAAGTGTACATTTTATAAATATTTTTAATTGATATAAATATGTGATGTGTATTGTTTAGAGTGTTTTTTTTATTTCTGTGCTCTTGTAATGGGTAGGATGTGATATATTTGGCACAGAGGGCTTTTAGGACTAAATGCATGTGTAATAGAGAACTATCTTACTGTTTTATATTTGCTATTATACATTGCCATTAGTGACTTATCTAAGACGTTGTTTGGATTATCGGAGTGTTTGACCACATATTTAGTTTAAAGTCATTATTGGGATGCTTGACATATTGTAATGTTGCTAGGGTAATAGTTTGCTAGTCCCACTAACGTTTTTTTTTGGGCCCCACCTACAGTTGATTTTGTCTTGTCTACATGGGACACTTTCAGGAAATATTTCCAGGTCCACTTTAATTTCCCAAACCACCTCTGCCTGGGGTATTATTTGGGGCCCCATTTATTAATTATCTCAATTGCAATGCAAGCTGGGTATGACATTACCGCCCATGATCGCATTTCAAGATGCAAAGCTATCGCTGGAATGCATAATTCGGCACCCGCAAGGACAAGGGCTCCAAAAGGAGCCCGTCCCTTGATGTGCTGGACAGCTGCCGGGACATAGTATGGCATAAGGGGCATTACTGTGTGGTGTAACGTGAATGAGGGGCACTACTGTGTGGCATAATTTGAATTGGGGGTACTATTGTGTGGTCACGCCCCTTCCCAGTGAGCCCACACATGTTTTTTTTTGGTACTCACCTGTGTAGTAACAACTCTGCTTTGGTGTACACAGATGTGTCCTTCTCTGTGTTCTGCACTCCCTGCCCTAAAAAAACCTACAGTGATCCCTATCTAATCCTCTACAACTGCTAAGCCAGTACTTGGTCAATTGGGAAAATGCCTTAACTTTCTTTGGGTTTGATCTACACCAATATAGTGCCAGCTTTATCTAACCAAACCAACCAAATACCAATTGTCTGACTATAGCACATTTAAATCCCCTGCAGGATGTGCTCTGTTGTGTGTGTTTTAATACAATACAGAGAATAATGTACACTTTTAATGTACACTTTTCTGTTGTTCTAGTATTAATTATATGTGTAAGAGCATAGACTAGGCAGTGGGAGGAGCCAGTAATAGTAAAGGAAGGAGTCTGTGCCAGGAACCAGATGCTTACACCAAGGTGGGCCTGTGTGCTTTAAAATGCCAGGGCCTATTTTTAGTCCCAGTCCGGCCCTGCTGACCTCCTATAGCAAAGAGGCTGCCATCATCCCCACACTGCACATAGGAGCCAATCTCAGGAAAGCCCAGCAGCTATACTGACCTCCTATAGCAGAGAGGCTGCCATCAACCCTACACTGCTCATAGGAGCCAATCTCTGGAAAGCCCAGCAGAACTGGATCTAATCAAAACTTCAGAAGCAGACAAATAATGCATCTTTAGAATCAATATATTACCTCGTATCCTAAATAAATTCCTGATACCTTCTCACTTTTACACTTAAGGTGCCCACACATACCGATGTGCTCACGATCCGATTTCTTGACCAATTTCCTCATGAACTTTCACGGGAGCTCCCTTGCCGTCGTGATCATGATTTTGGAAAAAAGACACCCAATCTGTTTTACGATCTCACGATCTATCAGATCGTACGCATCATGAGATTGGCCATAACAAATCGTGAGTTTAAAAAAAAAAAAACAGGCTCTTGACTATTGGTGGGAAATTTAAATAGCCATAACAATGGGAGGGGCTATCTAAGGAGTATAAAAAGCAAGCACCCTTTAAACTCTGTGTACAATCTGCTCTGCTACTAGATGAGGGTAAGTGTATTCCTGCTGAATCCTGTACATTGCTACTGTGCTCTTTGTATTTGGCTTGCCTTTTACAAAGTTTATTCTACCTGCAAGTGTGTGCTACCTACCTGCATTCTATCCTGTTCCTCAATTCAGTACTGATGCATCCCTATTGGTATAGAGTGTTGGTCGCTGAAGCCGGTGTCCGGGAGATTAGGAAGAGGGCCCAGCGAAGAAGGACGAGAGCATGCTGGACCAAGGAGTGGCTTCTACAAAGGGATACCCGCTCTCACATGTCCCTGCTGATGGAGATCAAAGAGAACAACCCGGACGACTATCGGAACTACCTGCGCATGGATGACGCCACCTTCCAGGAATTGCTGCATCTGGTGACCCCCCACATCCAGAGACAGGACACAAGGTGGCGGAGGGCAATCCCTGCTGAAAACAGACTGGTGGCTACCCTGAGGTACCTGGCTACAGGAAGGTCATTTGAAGACCTGAAGTTTGGGACACTCATCTCACCTCAGTCCTTGGACGTCATGATTCAGGAGACCTGCAAAGCCATCATTAAAGTGCTACAGTACCAGTATTGCAAGGTAAGTAAAAAAAAACACTCCACACATTGGTTTCTTGAGTAAAGAAAATTTTGTTTTTTATTTTTTTACTCAACATAAAGCAAAAAATAGCCTTCATTTAGTACAATGTGCACTGACCTGCAGGCAACTGAAAGTGTGCACTAAACTGTGTGCAATATCCTTTTTTTATAACAATTTTACAAAAGAACATTATCACCATATTTTATGAATCCCAATAGGTAGCTGGCTGTACGTGATAGGGTGTGTCAGATGCCAGTTTGAACAGGCTAATACACACATGGCACAAGTATACATTGTGGCCCCAGCTTCCAGCAATGTGTACTTGTGCCATGTGCGTAGTGACCTTGTGCAAATGTCGCCATCACCACCCTTATCCCATGCAGCAAGCACCTATTAGAATTCATAAAATTTGGTGATATTAAAAGCAAGAAAAAAAACAACAAAATTAAATATCACCAAATTTTATGAATCCCAATAGGTAGCCGGCTGTATGTGATAGGGTGGGTCAGACGCCAGTTTGAACAGGCCAATACACACATGGCACAAGTATACATTGTGGCCCCGGCTTCCAGCAATGTGTACTTGTGCCATGTGCGTAGTGACCTTGTCCAAATGGCGTCCTCACCACCCTATCCCATGCAGCAAGTACCTATTAGAATTAATAAAATTTGGTAATATTAAAAGCAAGAAAAAATGTACATATCTGTATATTGGGGCGACTCATCCGCTGCATCCAGTGTATTATAGATTCCGCGGTCCGATGTTAAGATTCCAATGGCTGAAGTTAGGGTGCCACATGTTGTAGTTGTGAAGCCACGGGCAGATGTTAGGGAGGCCACAGGCAGATGTTAGGGAGACCAGAGGCAGATGTTAGGGAGGCCAGAGGCAGATGTTAGGGAGGCCACAGGCAGATGTTAGGGAGACCAGAGGCAGATGTTAGGGAGGCCACGGGCAGATGTTAGGGAGGCCACGGGCAGATGTTAGGGAGGCCACAGGCAGTTGTTAGAGAGGCCACAGGCAGATGTTAATGAGCCACTGGCAGATTTTAAATGGCTTTAGCTGGGTGACTATATGGGGAAGGCAGCGGTCGGTGTGGAGGCCGGTGTGGGGGCTGTTATGGGGAAACCGCATGCTGTGCTGTGGGCGGCCTAGGTCGAGCTGCAGGCCGCCGCACAGGTTGAGTTGAGGGAAACACAGGCCGAGCCTTAGAAAAATAGGGTGACATCCTAGGCAGAAGTGGGGTTGCATATGGGGATTGCAAAGGCTTGAGTATCGCAGGCTGTGGTGCAGGCGGCACAGGCTTACCTGCAGATGGTATAGGCCGAATTGGTGGTACAGGCTGAGCTGCAGTTGGCATAGGCTGAGGGGGTTGCCGATGGTGGGGCGGCACCTGCTAAGCTGAAAGATTCATAGGCCGAGCCTTAGAAAAATATGGTGACATCCTGGGCAGAAGTGGGGCGGCATATGGGGATGGCAGGGGAGGTCAGAGGTCACCATGCGACAGGTGACCTCATATATGGGCATAGGCTGACCTTACTGACCCTCTGACTAGTGGCTTATGCAGGGGGAGGGTTTCTCAGTGAGTGTGTGTGGGGGGGAGGGTTAAATTATCATTGATCTGGACTAATAGAGCCATTCTTTTTTCCCAGAAATAGGGAACTTTCTCAAATACATTTTGTCAGTTTCTCCTATTAACCACCATTTATATTAATGAGCTTAGCTGAACTGACGCACCTTGCTTGGTTATATGTTTTATAAATATTTTAAGTGTTTTTTAATTAATAAATGTAGATACCTTTACCTTTGGGTCACATGGTAATTATTTAGCTAATGGAAAGTGATCTGACCTGTGCTGCTTCTTGTTTGTTTGTTATTTCCAAGTTTATATATTTCAGGAGCGTGATAATCTCCATTAGCAGTTGCAGGTAATTACTAATATATATCAGTAGATTCACACTACATTTTGCCCATCTGCGCCAAAAGAGATGGATCTTATGTCTATTTGATCATTTATCATGATCCCAGTAAGGGTTCCCCTAGCTCAGAGGCAAGTTGCCAAGATCTTATTAAGCTGGGTACACACTAGATCGATGGGTTGGTTGACCTACAGATGTGTCCACATACATCTTACCTCCGTGTGCTACAAGTCACGTTAAGCATAACGCGTGAGTGCAGTACGACTTCGTATCACTGAGCGTCTTTACGTGCAACTTTTTACCTTCAAATGCGTCTTATTTGCAAAGCGATGTGAATAGGATACACAAATATGATTGAAAGGATATGCAGCACGTCTATATTCTGTGTGCGACTGCAGGTGTATCTCCCTCCGTCTCTTTCCCTCCATGTCTCTCCATTTGCCACCTCAACATCTCTCCATTTGCCCATCTCCATGTCCTCCCCCCTTACTTATCTTTAGTTGTGATAGACAGCGGCGGTCTGCAACATAGCTCCTCAGATCAGACACTACCTGCCTGATCTCCCACAATGCACTGCATTGTAGGACTCCATTCAGCAACAGGCAGCCTCACAATTTACTCCAAACCACAAGTGCAAAAAAATAAATAAATATATATATATATATATTTATTTATATATATATATATATATATATATATATATATATTATACTGGTCTCCTCTTTAGGCCACCGGCCACTTCGGCACCCTGGTGACAGCAACGCGGCACTCCAGGTAGAATCAGCACACAGTTTGGGAACCACTGGTCTATGCTGAGGGCAGCAGCTACAGTGACCTCCTGTAGCATAGAGGCTGCCATCATCCCCACACATGGCTGCCATCAGAAAATATGGGGCCCGAGACGGACAAAATAGACAGGGTCCCTCCAGCCCTGGCCCCACCACAACACTCTGGTTGCTCCTCAGTCCTCCTCACACGCAGTGGCTCGGCGTGACATCATAGTGATATCAGTCAGAGGTGTAACTAGGATAAATGGCGCCCAGGGCAAATGGCACCCTAACAAAAATGGTGCCCCTTGAAAACTGCGCCCAGCCAGCATGTAGTAGACCTACTACATACACATTGTGACCACTAACTGTCTGTAGTTAGTCCTGCGGGACCCAGACTTTTTACATGGCCTTGCTACCATAAGGGGGTAAAAATACATGTTATAGTATCTAAGTGCAACACTGACTGCCTTACTATACAGAGAATAAGAGCTCTGCAGCTCACGCTATGCAATGAACGATGGTGTGGCAGCAAACCAAAATGCAGCTGTCTCATTTTGATTTGCTCCTATGTTGCCAGTTGAATGCCCACTGGCAGCAGGGATAAATGTAGAATTCCTTGCCAGGGAATTTTTAGATGTTAGCTTTCGCTATAAAGGAGAAAAATAATAAAAATTCAGACAATATCAGTATATTTAATTATATATTTTCAAACATTTTATTATAATACCCCCGTCTGTATTCTTCTGGTGTACCCCGTCATGATTTTGATTATAATGCTCCCATGTCTGCATTATTCTACTAGTGCCCCCTACTGTATTTTTCTTTTAGTGCACCCTTGTCTGTATTTTTATTCTAAAGGCATCATGTCTGCATTATTCTTCTAGTGCCCCCTACTGTATTTTTCTTTTAGTGCACCCCTGTCTGTATTTTTATTATGCCCCGCCACATTATTCTTCTCTTTACATACAGTAGCATCTCACCCCATGTTGTTTATTTCATTAATGTGCTCCGTCCTTACCCTTTTCTCCACACACACTCACACTCCCCCCCCTGTAACTCCCACAATATGTACTCTGCTCCCCCTCCACCTGTATGTTCCTGATGGGGGTCTCCTTCCCCCACCCGCGATTCGTATCATGCTCCCCCAGGACTGTAGCCTGCCTACCTGCCAAAAATGTCCTGTTCCCTCCGTTTTCCCCCGTGCGGATTCTCTGAGGCATAGTCGTTGCTTAATGATTACATCATGAGCTACTGCTGCCTGGTCTGCAGTGATCTTTGGCGCTGGCTGTTTTTAGGAAGGAGACCAGGCTCCTTTGCAGCTTTCATCCTGCCCTTGTAATGCTACAGATAGCAGTAGCGGGCGGCTAGTACTAGGAGAGGCAGTGTCCGGTGTCGGCGGCCGAGTGTCCGGCGGCGGCATTGGCAGGGCCGGTTCTTCCATTACGCATGGTACACAGCTGAGTAGGGTGCCACATAGTGGAGGGCGCCTCAGCTGCGTACCATGCGGGCCGCAGGCAGACTGCGTCTCTATAACACAGCTGCACCGCGTGTGTAGCGCTGACCGGGTGGAGTTCAGTCAGCACTTTACAGCACAAACACACAGCCACCGGCGCCGGCAACTGTGTGTTTGTTTTAGCATCTGATGAGAGTCAGACAGACTCTCATCGGCTGCTGCTCCCACTTCCGGAGCCGGGCATCTCCATGCGAGTTCTAAACCTAATTACCTCCATCAAATTTTTAGGTATGATGAATAGGCCCCATAGTGAGATACCTTAAAATATCAGACTTGCAATTAAATTGTCTATATACATGTATGCAATGTAAACTTTCCACGTGGATGGACTCCATTCCCTGGAGAAGCTACAGAGGCAAAGCAGACAGGCTACAAGCTGCAAGGTAGGTGGCCTTCAGTAAATGACACTTTTCGCAGGGTCTTTAACTCTACAGTGTTGCTGTAACAATAGCATCTTAAAAAAAGGAAATAGAACAACATTAGTTGGTTCTTTATGGTAGAGTTTGAGGTCTCGGTAAATGATGTTCTATCAAAAACCTTTGCAAACATTAATGGCAAAATACAGTGTTGCCCTCAATCACCGCTGATATTTGCATTGGTTATCAAACCCTTGACATCGCCACTTATCTGCAGATGGGAGGGAGAAATATAAGGAATATGACTGTTTGCTGATGATGTATTCCTACTCTAAACTCCCCACAAACATCACCAGCCCTATTTCAAACCCTTAATACTCATGGAACCATCTCAGGTTATAAAGTTATTTATTCTAAAACATCTATTTCTATTCACTTGCAATCCTCTACCCTGGAGCTCTTGAAGAGTATATTTTTCTCTGGGAAACATACTAAAATTAATATTTAAGGATTTATATCACATCCTGGCATGAATCTCTATATGCAGAACATTTTGGATAAGCATGGAAGCCTCCTCTAGTAATATACACTCTATGACATCGGCAATAAACATACCAGCTTGAATCAGGCCTTCTTTAGTACAGTTGCACAAGGAACACATGCCATTGTAAAACATCCTTCTCCTCCCCTATGATGTCTTTGTGGAATAATTCTGATTTCTCCCCAGACCATTTTACCATTGCTTTCTACCATGGCTGTAAAAAGTTGTCAGTAGGGTCATGTATACCATGGAATCCGGTTACTGCACCCCTCTGGCTACTGTACAAGTAAAATATGATTTTCCAACAATAAGCTCCTTTGACTTGACCTCCTACCTTCACTGTTTAGTAGTCATGTGCCACAGTTTGTATGTTTCTATGACTCTCCTGTGTGACTCTATTCTTTCTCCCTCCCCTTTCATGTGTTCATATGTGTTCATATGTCTACTTTACCTTTTCTTTTATATCTTTTATATCTGAGCCTGACTCAGAAATGGACGCAGTTAGCATTGCTGCGGCGTCTTTGGATGCAGCAGGGATGCTAACATATGATAATGCAGTAGGAGACATTTGTAAAAAAAAGATGTCTCCTGCCAACATCTGCGATCTGACTGCTGAGTCCAAAGATGCAGCATCAGATCACCATCACGATGGCCGCCGTAATCGCCCTTTTGAGTAAGCTTAAGCTTACTCAGATTGGGAACGGAACTGCTCTGCCAGGGTCAGGAAGTCTATGTCACAATACCCTGGCCCCGGCACTCTCAGAAAATGGGGACTGCTCCACACACTCTCCGTTCCCAAACGACAGACTGCAGCTTTGGGGAACTGAGAGATCTCGCAGCAGAAGACCGGCACATGTGCAGTACAGATCCTGCGCATGCGCTGATCTTCTAACATCTGAGATGTATGCAAAACCATCGGGTTTATGTACATCTCTGAATGAGGCCCCCTATCACCTACCTACTCATTATTCCATTTAATTTTATTTTAACAAGATGCCCATTCCCGCCAAATGGAAAATAGCCCAGCAGCATAAAGTTGCCACCACCATACTTTATGGTCTTTCTGAAGTGTGGGCAGTGTTAGATTTGCGCCACACTGTATCTACCAGTGTAGTACCTGCCTTTTTCTCTGGGTTCTGAGGAGTGGATGAATGCCAGTTGGCTATGATAAAACAGAGGTCCACACCATCAAGGGACAATATTACAACTGGACTAATGCTTGGGGTTTCAGAATTGCAAAACAATGAACATATGTGGAATCTTCGTGTTGTCCTGGATTGTGGCTTGATTCTTCAGGTATCAACCACAATCAACCAGGTATCATTCTTTTATCCTAGGAACAAGCACTTAATTCCCTCAGAAGATCTGCCTAATGTCATACATGCATTTGTATTATCACACTTGGACTACTGCAATGGGGTTGGGTATGAAATCCCAGCTGCTGGGATGCCGCTGGTCAGAATACCGAGAGCGGCATCCCGACAGCCAGAATCCGGACACTCATAGGAATGAATGGTAAGTGTTTTCCTAACCTCTACGCTAACCCTCCATCTCTGGTGCCTAATCCGAACCCCCCCAGTGCCTAAGCCTAACCTCCCCCTCCCTTCACCCTAAACCTAATCTCCCCCCCTAGTGCCTAAACCTAATCTCCCGCACCCTAATCCTAACACTCCCTCCCCGGTGCCTAACCCTAACTAGTGCCTAACCCTAACCCCGCACCCTAACACTCCGATACTTACCTTCGGGATGCCGACCGTCGGGAAACTGGTGCCGCGATCCCGACCTGTCGTGATTTCGGCACCGGTATTTAGACCGTCGGCATCCCGCACGCTGGGATGCCAACTACATCCCTTGCAATGCTCTCTACCTGGGTCTCCCAGTAAAAAAAATTGCACTGCTTGCAGTTGATACCAAATGCAGCTGACTGGCTGTTAACTAACCAGCCCTGCTCCTGCCACCCATTCTCTACTCCCTTCACTGGCTGCCTGTAAGATGGTGAATCTATTTCATGATTATTTTAATGACTTTCAAAGGTCTACATAAGCAGCATCCAAAGGTACCTGAAGCAGTTTTTGATCTCTCATTGCTCCACTTGCTTAATTCGATCTGTTGATGAAGGATTATTAGCAGTACCCAGAATCCCCCTTAATTAATTTGGGGGTTCAGTTTTAGCTTTATCGCCCTGGCTCTATGTAGTTCACTTCCTCACACAGTTTGAGAGGCTCCCACTCTAGAATCCGTAAAAAAAAACTAACTCAAGACTTACCTGTGTACTCAAGCATTTCATTACTGCTCCTTTAGTTCCTAAAAAAATACAAACCATTGCTGTAGCACATGGTCCCTGAGAGGAGATAAGTATGTGCTGCTTACTGCCCCTCCATCCTCTCCACGCTCTCCCCCGACTCCACTCTAGTCCCTCCCTCCTCACTCCATCCTCCCCAGCTTTAAAATACTGGGATAGAGGCTGCTGTGGGTTTGGCTTTTTTTTTTTGCTGGCACCCCTCTCCTTCCATCATCAGGGGCATGTGTTCCACCAGCCCTAACTTTGGCCCTGGCAGTAGAGTGTAGTATTTCCTAGGGCACCTAGAAGCTTTGCACCGCTGTGCACTTGGATACTGTTTTGTGCCTTTTCCTAATTTACGCATCTTACATTGGGGTAGATGTACTAAGCCTTGGAGAAAGATAAAGTGTAGAGAGATAAAGTACCAACCAATCAGCTCCTAATGCTGGGTAGACACTGGCCGATATATTTGCTGTTCAAACTACTTTGTTCACAGACATATCATGTTGGCTGTGCAGCACAGCTGATGCTCAATATATCTGCAGATATATTGGTGCATTGTGCTGTGTGTAAGTGCAGTCAGCTGACCACCCATACACTTGCTGCAGAGGCCGTCAGTGATTGACAGCTCAACTGGCCAGGCACATATAAATGCCCGCCCAGTTGTGATGTTAGTCACGACACATCGGGCGGACAATAGGTAAGTGTGCTTGCACTTACCAATCTTCCAATAGGGGATGGCCGATCCATCGCCCTAGTGTGTACCAGGGACGGACTGGGCCAGGGGGCAGGGTGTCGTGCCCCCTGGGCCGGCAATATTTTAGTGACCCAGGGCCGCCCGCAGCCGTGCTCTGCATATACATAGCAGCGCAGGCTGTGGAGGGCCGTCGGCTGGGGCTGACCCTCTCTGCTCCTTTGGATGTCCTACCTCTTACCCCGCCTCCTGTTCTCAGTTCTCTCGCAGCGGTCCCCAGGCCATTAATTTCAGCTGCAGTCAGTGACAGTGTCACAGTGCAGTTCGAAGGAGGTTAACAGGGAGGCGGAGGCGGGACAGGGGGCGGGGCTACATGGCAGTCAGTGGCAGGCCAACAGCAGCAGCATGGAAGAGAGGGGATGGAGGACACAGAGTATATAAACAGTGAGTATACTGTGCCCTGCCTGGCTGCAAGGTGATAGAGGGGGAGGGGGAGGGAAGTGGGGGGTGTGACTGTGTATGTATCTGTGTGTTTAAGTGTGTAAGTATGTTTCTCTATAACTGTATATATGTATGTATGTATCTGTGTGTATGTATTTGTCTCTTACTATGCATGTTTGTATCCGTGTGTATATATGTGTGTCTCTGTAACTGTATGTATCTGTGTGTATATGTATATATATATATAATATAATATATATATATATATATATATATATATGTGTATCTGTGTGTATGTATGTGTCTCTAACTGTACGTATGTATCCGTGTGTATATATGTGTGTCTCTGTAACTGTATGTATGTATGTATCTCTGTGTGTATATGTATATATATATATATATATGTGTATCTGTGTGTATGTATGTGTCTCTAACTGTATGTATGTATCCGTGTGTATATATGTGTCTTTGTAACTGTATGCATGTATGTATGTATCTGTGTGTATACGTGTGTCTCTGTAACTGTACGTGTGTGTTTGACTGTATGTATGTCTGTGTATGTGTTTATATTTAAGTGTGTTATGTTAATGCATGTTTGTGTGTGACTGTATGTATGTATGTATCTGTGTGTATACATGTGTCTCTGTAACTGTACGTATGTGTGTTTGACTGTATGTATGTCTGTGTATGTGTTTATATTAAGTGTTTGTTTGTGTGTGACTGTGTGTATGTCTGTATAAGTGTGTGTATGTATGTCTGTGACTGTGTGTATGTGTGTCTGACTATATTTATGAATGTGTGTGTGTATGTGATTATATGTGGTCTGTGGCCCTGATTCAGAGCCATACGCTCTGACAGAGCGCTCGCTCTGAATCAGGACGTCTTTTTTTTTTTTTATGGAGCGGCCTCCTGGCCGCTCGCATTGCTGTGGGTTTCCACCCACAGCTAATGCGAGCGGCCAGGATGATGGTCGCGATGGTCAAGACCATCGCAACCATCGGGCTTGCGACGAGACCCTTGTGGTAGGATCTCGTGGCCGCAAGCCCCAGAGAGCTTTCGGCTCTAACAGAGCCGAAAACTCTCCCACTGACATCACTTGTGATGTCAGTTGGGCGGCCCCCAGACGGTAGGTGTTTTCATGGGAACGCCTCCTGTCGGGGCAGCACCGCCCGGCCCGCCCACCAAAGGGGGCGTGATGACACACGACATCCACAGCACACCACCTTTGGTGCGAGACCCGGAGCGACGGATTGCCTGTCGCTATCCGGGTCTCGCGCATGCGCTCTGGGCCACCATTGACCCGGTTGCGAGCGCTCAGCGCTTGCGACTGGGTCTGAATCAGGCCCCATGTGTGTGTATTAATTTATGACTGTAGGTGTGTATTAGTGTGTTACTGTATGTATGTGTGTATTAGTGTGTGACAGTGAATAAATGTGTATATGTATGTGTGTAACTATGTATGTATGTGTGTGTATGTGACTGTGTGTGTATTAATTTGTGACTAGGTGTGTATTAGTGTGTGACTGTATGAAGGTGTGTATTAGTATGTGACTGTGAATAAGTGTGTCTGTATGTGTGTGTGTAACTGTATGTATGTGTGTTTGACTGTGTATGTATGTCTGTGTATGTGTTTATATTAAGTGTGTTTATGCATGTTTGTGTGTGACTGTGTGTATGTCTGTATAAGTGTGCGTATGTATGTCTGTGACTGTGTATGACTATATTTATGAATGTGTGTGTGTGTAACTGTATATATGTGTGTGCATGTATGTGATTATATGTGGACTGTGTGTGTGTATTAATTTATGACTGTAGGTGTGTATTAGTGTGTTACTGTATGTATGTGTGTATTAGTGTGTGACAGTGAATAAATGTGTATATGTATGTGTGTAACTATGTATGTATTAGGGGTGTGCACCGGCCACTTTTCTTTTTTTGTGTTTTGGTTTTGGATCTGGATCTTTCTTCGTGTTTTGGATCTGGATTGGTTTTGTCAAAACCACCCTTTCGTGTTTTGGGTTCTGGGTTTTGTGTTTTGGACCTGTATTTTTTTTTAAAAAAGCATAAAAACAGCTAAAATCACAGAATTTGTAGGTTTTTCTGCTCCTATGCTATTATTAACCTCAATAACCTTAATTTCCACTCATTTCCAGTCTATTCTGAACACCTCACACCTCACAATAGTGTTTTTATGTCCAAAAGGTTGCACCGAGGTAGCTGGATGACTATGCTAAGCGACACGAGTGGGCGGCACAAACACGTGACCTATCTAGGCGTGATACTGCAGTGGCAGACAGGATGGCAGTTTGAAAAACTAGGCCCCAAACTGTACATAATGCAAAGAAAAAAAAGAGGTGCAAGATGGAATTGTCCTTGGGCCCTCCCACCCACCCTTATGTTGTATAAACAGGACATGCACACTTTAACAAACCAATCATTTCAGCGCCAGGGTCTGCCACACAACTGTGGCTGAAATGATTGGTTCGTTTGGCCCCCACAAAACAAGCTGGCAATTAATCTGTCCCTGCACAAACTGGCTCTACGGAGGCAAGATGTCATCCTCATCCTCCTCATCCACCGATTCCTCACCCTCTTCAGTGTGTACATCCTCATCCTCACAAAGTATTAACTCGTCCCCACTTGAATCCACCACCACAGGTCCCTCTGTACGTTCTGGAGGCTGGTCTCCCTGGAAGAGCTGATAATTCATTTTGATGAACATCATCTTCTCCACATTCTGTGGAAGCAACCTCCTACGCCTTTCGCTGACAAGGTTCCCGGCTGCAATAAACACTCTTTCGGAGTACACACTGGAGGGGGGGCAACTCAGGTAAAATAGAGCCAGTTTGTACAGGGGCCTCCAAATTGCCTCTTTTTCCTGCCAGTACAGGTATGGACTGTCTGACATGCCTACTTGGATGCTGTCACCGATGTAATCCTCCACCATTCTGTCAATGGTGACAGTATCATATGCAGTGACAGTAGACATGTCAGAAATTGTTGCCAGGTCCTTCAGTCCGGACCAGATGTCCAAACTTGGTCCTGCCTGCCCTGCATCACCGCCAGCGGGTTGCTTAGGATACCTAAGTTTTTTCCTGGCAGCCCCAGTTGCAGGAGAAAATGAAGAAGGAGCTGTTGACGTGTCACGTTCCGCTTCAGCTGACAGTGTGTTCACCAGCAGGTCTTTGCACCTCTGCAGGCTTGTGTCGGCCGGAAAGAGAGACACCACATAGGCTTTAAACCTAGGATCGAGCACGGTGGCCAAAAAGTAGTGGTCTGATTTCAACAGATTGACCACCCTGGAATCCTGGCAAAGCGAATGAAGGGCTTCATCCACAAGTCCCACATGCCGAGCAGAATCGCTCCGTCTTAGCTCCTCCTTCACTTTCTCCAGCTGCTTCTGCAAAAGCCTGATGAGGGGAATGACCTGACTCAAGCTGGCAGTGTCTGAACTGACTTCACGTGTGGCAAGTTCGAAGGGCTGGAGAACCTTGCACAACACGGAAATCATTCTCCACTGCGCTTGAGTCAGGTGCATACCCCCTCCTTTGCCTATGTCATAGGTGGATGTATAGGCTTGTATGGCCTTTTGCTGCTCCTCCATCCTCTGAAGCATATAGAGGGTTGAGTTCCACCGCGTCACAACCTCTTGCTTCAGGTGATGGCGGGGCAGGTTCAAGAGTGTTTGCTGGCGCTCCAGTCTTCGTCACGCAGTCGCTGAATGGCGAAAGTGGCCCCAAATTTTTCGGGCCACCCAAAGCGTCTCCTGCACGCCCCTGTCACTTTTCAGAAAATTGTGCACCACCAAGTTTATTGTGTGAGCAAAACATGGGACGTGCTGGAATTTGCCCAGATGTAATGCCCGCACAATATTGGTGGCGTTGTCAGATATCACAAATACCCAGGAGAGTCTAAGTGGGGTAAGCCACTGGGCGATGATTTCCCTCAGTTTCTCTAAGAGGTTGTCGGCGGTGTGCCTCTTACTGAAACCGGTGATACACAGCGTAGCCTGCCTTGGAACGAGCTGGCGTTTCTGAGATGCTGCTACTGGTGACGCTGCTGCTGTTGCTGCGTAAGGTGATACATCTACCCAGTGGGCTGTCACAGTCATATAGTCCTTAGTCTGCCCTGTTCCACTTGTCCACATGTCCGTGGTTAAGTGGACATTGTGTACAGCGGCATTTTTCAGGACACAGAGGACACTTTTTCTGACGTTTCTGTACAGTCTCGGTATCGCCTGCCTAGTGAAGTGGAATCTAGACGGGATTTGGAACCGGGGACATACTACCTCCATCAATTGTCTAAATCCCACTGCACTAATGGCGGATACCGGACGCACGTCTAACACCAACATAGCAGTCAAGGCCTCAGTTATACGTTTTGCTTCAGGATGACTGCTGTCGTACTTCATCCTCCTCGCTAAGGACTGTTGGATGGTCAATTGTTTAGTAAAAGTAGTGGTGTTCCTACTTCCTCTCTGGGATGATGAACGACTCCCAGCAGCAACAACAGCAGCAGCGGCAGCAGTAGGCGTAGCAATGCAGGATCCTCCGGAGGAATCCCGGACAGGAGAGTCAGTCATGCCAGTGACATGGCCTGCAGGACTACTTCCGATCCTGACTAAGGAGGAAATTGACGAGGAGGGAGTTGACGGTGTGGTTTGCAGGCGCTTGGATACAACGGGATTTAGGTGTCCCTGGACTGCTTACGGTCTTAGTCAAAGTTTCTGATCTTGACAGTAACTTTTTATGAACGCGCTGCAGGTGCTGAATAAGGGAGGATGTTCCTAGGTGGTTGACGTCCCTACCCCTACTTATTTCACCTTTACATATGGTACATATGGCAAGACAGTTGTTGTCCGGATTTGGATAGAAATATTGCCAGACCAAAGAGGTGGAATGTTTGGTCTTCTGCCCAGGCATGACCGTGATGGGCTTTTTCATCCCACGGACAACAACTGTCTCCCCCGGAGCCTGATTTAAACAAACCACATCACCATCAGAATCCTCCTCGCCAACTTCCTCCTCAGCGCCAGCTACACCAGTATCCTCATCCTGTTGTACTTCAACAGTGACATCTTCAATTTGCATATCAGCAAGTGGACTGTGGGTGCTCTTTTCAGCACTTGCAGGGGGCGTGCAAATGGTGGAAAGAGCCACCTCTTCCCGTCCAGTGCTGGGAAGGTCAGGCATCGCAACCACCACCACACTTGGACTCTCCTTGGGGATTTGTGATATCTTCTTAGAAAGCACAGTTCTTCGCTGTGCTTTTGCCAGCTTAACTCTTTAGATTTTTTTAGTGGGAGGAGGGCTTCCATCGTCATGTGAAGCTGAACCACTAGTCATGAACATACTAGGGATCGACCTTAGCCGTTCCTTGCCACTCCGTGTCGTAAATGGCATATTGGCAAGTTTACGTTTTTCTTCAGCTGATTTAAATGTTTTTTTCAAGGTCATTTTCCTGAACTTTGTCATTTGGGATTGTATGTGCCCTCTATTATGAAATTGGGCATCGGCCTTGACAGACGACGTTGATTGCATGTTATCGTCTATGTCATGACTAGTGGCAGCAGCTTCAGCACTAGGAGGAAGTGGTTCTTGATCTTTCTCTATTTTATTTTTATCGGAGAAAGTTTGGTCCTCCATCTATGTTATATCGATTTGATATATACGTGCGGCTAAACACAGAAAATATTTTTTTATTTTTGCTGGAGAGTAGTGCACTTTGTGGGTTACAGCCAGCCATCTCTTTACTTATGGGACACAGGCGCACGCTTGGCGCTGCTCCTTTGTTGATGCACATGCGGCTACTGCGCACACAATTCACAAACACAGAAAATATTTTTTTTTTTGGACTGGAGTGTACTTTGGGGGTTACAGCACCCTTTAACGGTCAAGCCAGCTGGCCCTTTACTTATGACACAGGCGCACGCTTGGCACTACTTTGTTGATGCACGTGCGGCTACTGCGCACACAATTCACAAACACAGAAAATATATTTTTTTTTGGTTTGGACTGGAGTGTACTTTGGGGGTTACAGCACCCTTTAACGGTCAAGCCAGCCGACCCTTAACTTATGACACAGGCGCACGCTTGGCACTACTTTGTTGATGCACGTGCGGCTACTGCGCACACAATTCACAAACACAGAAAATATTTTTTTTTTTGGTTTGGACTGGAGTGTACTTTGGGGGTTACAGCACCCTTTAACGGTCAAGCCAGCCGACCCTTAACTTATGACACAGGCGCACGCTTGGCACTACTTTGTTGATGCACGTGCGGCTACTGTGCACACAATTCACAAACACAGAAAATAATTTTTTTTGGTTTGGACTGGAGTGTACTTTGGGGGTTACAGCACCCTTTAACGGTCAAGCCAGCCGGCCCTTTACTTATGACACAGGCGCACGCTTGGCACTACTTTGTTGATGCACGTGCGGCTACTGCGCACACAATTCACAAACACACAAAAAATATTATTTTTTTAGCACTTGGGGGGAGCACCCCTGATGGACAGAGCACCCCCTGGACAACACTACAGCACCCCTTTAGGACTGGGACACTGCACAGGACTTTGGAGTGGACACAGCCCCTATGGAGAACTGACTGCACAACACAGTCCAGCCAGCCCCTATGGACTTTGAAGTAGTGGACACAGCCCCTATTAACAACAGCAGCACAGCACAACACAGCCAGCCCCTATGGACTTTGAAGTAGTGGACAACAGCAGCACAGCGCAGCACAGCACAACACTACTCTGCACTACACTACACAGCCCAGCCAGCCCTAACTCCCACCCTCCCTCTTCACTGTCCACAGCCGAGTGAGAAAATGGCGCAGACGCGGGTACCTTATATAGGATCCAAAACCCGCGAGACCCGGAAGGCGGGATGATGACGTTTTGCCTCGATTTCAGATCCGAGTCAGGCGGGAAAAGTCGAGCCTGACTCTGATCTGACTCGGATCGGGGGGGCTCGGGGGGGTTCGAATTTCAGAAATCCGAACCCGCTCACCCCTAGTATGTATGTGTGTATGTGACTATGTGTGTGTATTAATTTGTGAATAGGTGTGTATTAGTGTGTGACCGTATGAATGTGTGTATTAGTGTGTGACTGTGAATAAGTTTGTCTGTATGTATGTGTGTAACTGTATGTATGTGTGTAACTGTATATATGTTACTGTAAATGTGTGCAGTGGCGTAACTACTGTAGGTGCAGTAACTGCGGATGCTATGGGGCCCGGACCGTACCGGATGCTATGGGGCCCGGACCGACCCGGGGCGCGGCCCTCCATCTGCATCTACGGTGCCAGGTCTCAGTCTGCGTCCCCCGCCCGGGCCACTTCATTCCATGTGCCCCCCATACTAAAAGTTGCCAGCCAGCCCCTGGTATGTACCCAGCTTAACTCTCACTGCACACACTGTTTGAAAAATAACAGGAGCTGAATGGTTGGTACTTTATCTCCATCCATGTTATCTCTCTCCAAGTTTTAGTACATCTAACCCATTATCTCAAAAATCTTTGCAATGCTCTCTAGTCTTCATTTTCACAGCTGTCCTTTAAATTCGCAAATTAATAATGATCATTTTACTGTGTGATTTTTTTTTATCCACAAAATATGGCAGATATTCTAATTCACTGGCCGCGGAGGACAGTATATAAGGCAATTGTGTACTCATTTGGCTTTATTTCATAAGCATAAACTTCCACAACACAAGGATTAAATTCTTATTCAATGGGGTATATTTACTAAAAGTCGATTTTTGGTTGATTTTGTGTATTAGGGTTTAAATCACACATTTACTAACAGGTGATTTTTGACATTGTTTAAAAAAATTCTGTCAAAAATCATCTGTTATTAAATGTATGATTTAGACCCTGAAATACAAAGTCGACCAAACATCAACCTTTAGTAATATACTCCCATATCTCAGTTTCTTAACTTAAGATGTTTTTGTAGCATAAAACATGTCACATTAAAATAACATCAATTTTGAGTTATAATGCTTTAAAATAAGAATATCAGAGAGAAAATGTCAATGTACTATATGTTATTCAGTAAAATGAATGTATTTGCAGGGCAGTGTATATTATTTATGTGAACATATAGGCCCTGAGTCAGACACAGTCACAGCAGTCCTTGTATCTTTAGCCGTATCTGTGACTTTATTCTAATGCTGATACAAAGCCCTTCCCTGGTGCACATCCGTGCAGCTGACTGTGTAAGGACTGAGACGCCCATTGCACTGTCAGCATCTATAGAAGCTGCATTACCATCTTGTGTGTCTTTAGATGCACCATCGGTCGCACCATAGAAACTTGCACTATGAAGGTTTCTCCATCTGAGTATGGCCTTCAATATGACCAGCTGTGTGTCTCTGTATCTAACTGATTTCAGCGACATGCCTGTTATATTCCCATAAGACATCTCCATACATCTTTTTAGCCACCTTCTTGTTACCATCCCGGTCAGCATCCATACGTCCCTGTTACCTCCCAGTCGGCGTCCATACGTCTTTTTAGCCACCCCCCTGTTATCTCCCAGTCAGCGTCAAGGAATGCCCCTAACATTTTTGCTACCATGGGTGTAAATTTGATCCCAAAATTGGTAAGCATGCACGGTGCGACGGAAACCATCGCTCCACTGCGTCCGGCATCGCTGCTTCATTCAACTCCGGATCAGATATTATTAATATTATGATGTATTATTCATGTATCCAAAAGGGTCCCCAGTTTACTTTAACCTCATTCTTGTGTAAAAATAAAAAATAATGTAGTAAAATTTATTTATTTGACTTTTTTTGCATACTGTATGCTGAAGGAAACTGACAAAGAAATAAATATTTACTCTCATGTTGGTGAATTGCATGAAGTGTATACAAAGTAGTGTACATACAAGTCCTAAATGTATGGATGTTATTGAAAATTGTTTCTTTAACCAGAAAGATTATTTTTGTTACAGCTATGAACAGCACCTCCCTGTTTTCCTATTCTACATGTCCTCTTTAAACTCCCCTTATCCTCATACCTTGTCCTTGTCCTGCATTGTTTTGTATTACTATTAACTGTTTTTCTTGTGTGCTCATTTATGTACTGTGTAAGGCGCTGCGGAACCTTTGTGGCGCCATATAAATAAAGGATAATAATAATAATAATAATAATACCCCCTTTAAATACCCTTCTTTCCTATTCACGCTCCCTTAAAGTCCTTACCTCTGGAATACGCAACCTCCACATATTATTATAACATTTTAAAACTATGTTGCTAAGTGATATTTACAATGTTTCTACATATATTGTATGTTTGAATTTGTATAATATGTAATAATTAATGTTGATTATTTAACACAGATTCAAGTTAACATGTCTTATTTTAGGTGATCACTTAGTGTGGCCTATTCTGTTGAATACCATACTCCCACCCCTACACATATACATAGCACATATTGACTCCACTAATTAAACTGCAGCAGTTTCTCCTCTGAGTGTTGTGTGAGAATTCCGAGGGGACAGCATGCAGCGTCAGCATGACCATCAGCAGAAAGCTGTTCATCACACAGACACTTAGATTTATGCCCCCTAAATGCTGTGCCCTGGGCCATAGGAGCAGAGCATGTTGAAAAGCTGCATCAGAACATCCCAGCATGAAGGTAATTAGGGAGAATAAGAGGGGAAGTGAGGATAACAATGACAGATGTGTGGGTGGCAGTGAGACAGATAAGGATGGCAATGACATAGAGGGGCAGAGTGGGCCTGAGTCAGAGATGCAAGCAATACCCGTCGCTGCTGCGGTCCTGTACGCAGTGGACATGCGAAAATATGCCAATGACTCAGCCGAGATGCCCACCACTGCGTCTCACATCCACCTCTTATGTACAAAAGCGAAAACATCAGAGACATCGGTCACACATCTAACCTCTGAGTAAGTCTATGCTATCTCAGGATGAGTGTCCCACCTAAGACGACAGGGCCTCTCCAGCTGCGTACAAATTTTCAGAGGCTCACTAGGGCACGCCGAGTAAATGGTCCCAACATTCATGGATTTTTCTATCCATCCCCCCAATATCTCCCCCAAACTGAGCCTGTCTCTCACTTTGCAAATAAATCCTTTCTGCGACTGCCGACACGCTAACCAATCGCTGTGGGTGCACAGTGCAGCTTTGGCGTATGTGCAGTAACAAATAATTGCTCCACTGCATCCAACATCAACATTGCATGCATCTCTGAATCATGCCCAGTGGCATGTGCCCCCTGGCGACAGCAGGGGCAAATGAAACTGGGAGAGAGCCCTGGGTCAGAGTAGGAATGGCCATTGACAATCGATTGTTAACAACCATCAATGGTTTGTCACCAATGCTAGATGGTTTTGACATTGATGGAGAAGTTCCGATGGTTCTCCGCCATTGATGGCATAGTTAGCAGGAATGTTTTCTTTTTTTCTATCAGGCAGTGTGGAATGGAGTTTAGCTCTGCGGCCGCTTGGTCCCGTCCTGCCCCTTTCCCTCATTGACCCGCCGCACACAATGGGAATGTCCATCCGTTTGCCAACTATGGTTTTATGCCATTGATGCAAAGCACTCATGGCACCATCGATGGTGATTCTTTCGATGGCCATCCCTAGTACAGAGGATCTCCTCCTCCCAGTCTGTCCCAGAAGGTAGAGGGGCTTGGTGCGTACAGGGGTGTGGATCTTGTCTCCAGGCGACCAGGTTGAAATTGCACCTTTGGAGAGGATAATGAGTTAGATGAGGTGGTAATGAGAAAGATGACTGCTTCAGACTAAATATATGGAAAATATTTCCAGACATTAAAAGGTGTCTGAAAGAAATATTGTCTGAGGAGAAAATTGCTGCAGCAGTCACTATAGAATTTACAAGTTACAAGGAGCAGCAAATTCTGCCTAGCAAAAAAGGGCTGATATAGGAGTTATGCAGGGGAATCATAACACCCCAGGGGATATGTGTGCAGTAGCTTCCCATCCACTGGGCCGCAGCTCCACCACCTTCTGTGGTCAGCTTCATCTTCCCAGTGATATTCGGGAATATAGCAAAGACTCTGTCAAAGTGCCAGTATATTTGCTTTCAATGCACTCCTCCATCTTTCCAAAGTTATTGCTGGGAAGGAGCGCCACCCGGCGAGGGACCCAATTGCTGCCATTTGTGACAAGTACTATCTGGGTGCAGGGTATGCAATACCCTGCACCCATTATAGATACGCCTATGGTATTATGGCATGAACTGTATATCCTGCCACAACACTCATTATCTTGCGTTGCCGTCTTTTGTGTCTAAGATATGAGATAGTCCTGAAAGCCTACAGGCTACAGTACCTTTAGCTCATGCTATTGTGAGTTCTGGCTTGGGAAAAAAGCTATATGTATGCCTTTTCAGTGTGCTTAACACCAGGGGTGTATTTAGGGATCCGAGCGCCCATGGCAATGTAATGAACTGGTGCCCCCCTCCCCTCATAATTTCAGGCAGTGCCCCCAGTAGTATTCCCCCCATGCATTGCCCCCAGTAGCGGCCACCCTCCCCATACAGTGCCCCCAGTAGAAGTCCCCCCTATGCAGTGCCCCCAGTAGTAGTCTCCCTATGCATTGCCCCCAGTAGTAATCCCCCCTATGCTGCATTGCCCCCAGTAGCGGCCACCCCCTTTACAGTGCTCCAAGTAGCAGCCACCCCCTTTACAGTGCCCCAAGTAGCAGCCACCCCCTTTACAGTGCCCCAAGTAGCAGCTACCCCCTTTACAGTGCCCCAAGTAGCGGCCACCCTCTTTACAGTGCCCCAAGTAGCGGCGCCCCCGCCCCTCCTCTCTCCTCCCTCCCTCTGCAGTGCCAGAAAAAAAGAACACAACTTACCTGATCCCGGCTAATGCCGACGACTGCCGCTGTCCGTGCCTCCCGGCCCGCTCGGCAGTATCGGAGAGACGTCATGTCATCTCTCCCATCACTCACTGTGGGGGGAGCTGGAAGACGGAGCTCGTGGTTGAGCTCCAGCCGGCTCCTTCCATGGCCACAGCAGCCAATGAGAGTCTGTGTGACTCTCATTGGCTGGCTGCTATAACAAACACACAGCCGCCGCTGGCAGCTGTGTGGTTGGTACTGTGTAGGTCAGACCGCTGTCACTGCGGTCTGCCATACACTTGTGGGGCCCGAGGGGACTAGCGGTGGCTGCACCGCAGCTAGTTCCGGCCTGATCCACCCCTTGGCTGCTGGTGGCACTGCCGGATGGCGCCCCCTTTTGGCCGTCGCCCCTGGCGAGTGCCATCCTGGCCAATGGGTAGATACGCCCCTGCTTAACACTTAAATAAAGTGCTTTGTAATGTGACCTGTGTAATGCTTAACACTTGTGAGCACACTGACTGGATTGAGCCTCAGGCCATAAAGTGGACAGCACACTGTAAATTGTGCAGCCCAGACAATGTGTTGGAGCGTGATGTTACAAGCTCCAAATTATTTTTCATCTGTTCATACAGATTCAGGAGGTTTCTGTGGATGAGGTGAAACATTGGCACCACCTGCTGACCTGAGAGGGAGTCCAAGACCACCAAACATGCTCTAAATACAACTCTGTGAGGCTCTAGGGACCCTGGTGCTGGCACTGGCTTCTCCTCCTTACCTCCTCTCTGCTCCAAAGTACACAAAGCATACATCTGTAACACTAAGCACAATATTGCCAATAAACACAATTTTGCATCATTTTGGACTCACAGTCTGATTTAGATTTGGAAATAGAATAAGACAGAGCAAGTAACTGTGTACCTGTACAAACCATGTTGCAATGCAAGGGGTGCAAATTAGGGGTGTGCACCGGCCACTTTTCGTGTTTTGGTTTTGGATCTGGATCTTTCTTCGTGTTTTGGATCTGGATTGGTTTTGCCAAAACCACCCTTCCGTGTTTTGGGTTCTGGGTTTTGTGTTTTGGATCTGTATTTTTTTGAAAAAAAGCACAAAAACAGCTAAAATCACAGAATTTGTAGGTTTTTCTGCTCCTATGCTATTATTAACCTCAATAACCTTAATTTCCACTCATTTCCAGTCTATTCTGAACACCTCACACCTCACAATAGTGTTTTTATGTCCAAAAGGTTGCACCGAGGTAGCTGGATGACTATGCTAAGCGACACGAGTGGGCGGCACAAACACGTGACCCATCTAGGCGTGAAACTGCAGTGGCAGACAGGATGGCAGTTTGAAAAACTAGGCCCCAAACAGTACATAATGCAAAGAAAAAAAAGAGGTGCAAGATGGAATTGTCCTTGGGCCCTCCCACCCACCCTTATGGTGTATAAACAGGACATGCACACTTTAACAAACCAATCATTTCAGCGCCAGGGTCTGCCACACAACTGTGGCTGAAATGATTGGTTCGTTTGGGCCCCCACAAAACAAGCTGGCAATTAATCTGTCCCTGCACAAACTGGCTCTACGGAGGCAAGATGTCATCCTCATCCACCAATTCCTCACCCTCTTCAGTGTGTACATCCTCATCCTCACAGAGTATTAATTCGTCACCGCTGGAACCACAGGTCCCTCTGTACGTTCTGGAGGCTGGTCTCCCTGGAAGAGTTGATAATTCATTTTATGAACATCATCTTCTCCACATTTTGTGGAAGCAACCTCCTACGCCTTTCGCTGACAAGGTTCCCGGCTGCACTAAACACTCTTTCGGAGTACACACTGGAGGGGGGGCAACTCAGGTAAAATAGAGCCAGTTTGTACAGGGATCTCCAAATTGCTTCTTTTTCCTGCCAGTACAGGTACGGACTGTCTGACATGCCTACTTGGATGCTGTCACCGATGTAATCCTTTAACAGACAGACGCACGCTTGTCGCTGCTGCTTTGAGGATGCAAGTGCGGCTACAGCCCACACAATTCACAAAGACAGAAAAAAAAAAAAAAGAATATTTTTATTGTTTGTGGAGCGCACTTTGAGGGTTACACAACCCTTTAACAGACAGACGCACGCTTGTCGCTGCTGCTTTGAGGATGCAAGTGCGGCTACAGCCCACACAATTCACAAAGACAGAAAAAAGAAGAATATTTTTATTGTTTGTGTAGCACACTTTGAGGGTGTCACCACCCTTTAACAGACAGACGCACGCTTGTCGCTGCTGCTTTAAGGATGCAGGTGCGGCTACAGCCCACACATTTCACAAAGACAGAAAAAAAAAGTACAATATTTTTATTGTTTGTGTAGCACACTTTGAGGGTGTCACCACCCTTTAACAGACAGACGCACGCTTGTCGCTGCTGCTTTGAGGATGCAGGTGGAATCTAGACGGGATTTGGAACCGGGGACACACTACCTCCATCAATTGTCTAAATCCCACTGCACTAATGGCGGATACCGGACGCACGTCTAACACCAACATAGCAGTCAAGGCCTCAGTTATACGTTTTGCTTCAGGATGACTGCTGTCGTACTTCATCCTCATCGCTAGGGACTGTTGGAGGGTCAATTGTTTAGTAAAAGTAGTGATGTTCCTACTTCCTCTCTGGGATGATGAACAACTCCCAGCAGCAGCAACAGCACTAGGAGGAAGTGGTTCTTGATCTTTCCCTATTTTATTTTTATCGGAGAAAGTTTGGTCCTCCATTTATGTTATATTGATAAATACGTGCGGCTAAAGCGCACACAAACACAGAAAATATTTTTTTATTTTTGCTGGAGAGTAGTGCACTTTGTGGGTTACACCACCCTTTAAGAAATGAGCCAGCCAGCTCTTCACTTATGGGACACAGGCGCACGCTTCGCGCTGCTCCTTTGTTGATGCACGTGCAGCCACAGTGCACACAAGTCACAAACACAGAAAATATATATTTTTTTGGTTTGGACTGGAGTGTACTTTGGGGGTTACAGCACCCTTTAACGGTCAAGCCAGCCGGCCCTTTACTTATGACACAGGCGCACGCTTGGCACTACTTTGTTGATGCACGTGCGGCTACTGCGCACACAATTCACAAACACAGAAAATAATTTTTTTTTGGGTTTGGACTGGAGTGTACTTTGGGGGTTACAGCACCCTTTAACGGTCAAGCCAGCCGGCCCTTTACTTATGACACAGGCGCACGCTTGGCACTACTTTGTTGAAGCACGTGCGGCTACTGCGCACACAATTCACAAACACAGAAAATAATTTTTTTTTTGGTTTGGACTGGAGTGTACTTTCGGGGGTTACAGCACCCTTAACGGTCAAGCCAGCCGGCCCTTTACTTATGACACAGGCGCACGCTTGGCACTACTTTGTTGATGCACGTGCGGCTACTGCGCACACAATTCACAAACACAGATAATAATTTTTTTTTAGTTTGGACTGGAGTGTACTTTGGGGGTTACAGCACCCTTTAACGGTCAAGCCAGATGGCCCTTTACTTATGACACAGGCGCACGCTTGGCACTACTTTGTTGATGCACGTGCGGCTACTGCGCACACAATTCACAAACACAGAAAATAATTTTTTTTTTGGTTTGAACTGGAGTGTACTTTCGGGGGTTACAGCACCCTTAACGGTCAATCCAGCCGGCCCTTTACTTATGACACAGGCGCACGCTTGGCACTACTTTGTTGATGCACGTGCGGCTACTGCGCACACAATTCACAAACACAGATAATAATTTTTTTTTTAGTTTGGATTGGAGTGTACTTTGGGGGTTACAGCACCCTTTAACGGTCAAGCCAGCCGGCCCTTTACTTATGACACAGGCGCACGCTTGGCACTACTTTGTTGATGCACGTGCGGCTACTGCGCACACAATTCACAAACACAGAAAATATATTATTTTTTTAGCACTTGGGGGGAGCACCCCTGATGGACAGAGCACCCCCTGGACAACACTACAGCACCCCTTTAGGACTGGGACACTGCACAGGACTTTGGAGTGGACACAGCCCCTATGGAGAACTGACTGCACAACACAGTCCAGCCAGCCCCTATGGACTTTTGAAGTAGTGGACACAGCCCCTATTAACAACAGCAGCACAACACAGCCAGCCCCTATGGACTTTGAAGTAGTGGACAACAGCAGCACTACACTACACTACACAGCCCTAACTCCCACCCTCCCTCTTCACTGTCCACAGCCGAGTGAGAAAATGGCACCGACGCGGGTACCTTATATAGGATCCAAAACCCGCGAGACTCGGAAGGCGGGATGATGACGTTTTGCCTCGATTTCAGATCCGAGTCAGGCAGGAAAAGTCGAGCCTGACTCGGATCGGACTCGGATCGGGGGGGTTCGGATTTCAGAAATCCGAACCCGCTCACCCCTAGTGCAAATACATATACATTTTTTGCATGTGGGGTAAATACTGGCGGTTTTGCATGTAGCCCACAAATGTTAGGCAACTTTATTTTTACATTGCAATTTAAATTTCAGTTTGGACAAATCTAATTCTCTCTGAACATATTAAATCTGCCCCGCCTGCAGTGCAGCATGGTTTTACCAAAATGCACAGTTACTTGCTCTTTCTTACTCTATTCCCAAATCTGAATTAGGCCCCCTGTTTATATGGCAGTGTGTAAAACCAATGCATCACTTATATGCTGATTTGTATTCTTACTTGAAAAATACTGGGATGGAAATAGTTGTTGTTGCTCTTTGTAAAATTGTGGATTTCTGGTGGTTTTCAAAGGATTTGGCCTTGTGCAGAGAGAAGAGCAGCTGCTGGGGACTGTCAGCGCTCCCAGCGTCCCCCCCCCCCTCCTCTATCCACACCCGCAGGCTGCAGAGAGAAGAGCAGCTGCCATGGACTGTCAGCGCCCAGCCCCACTCCTCCCCAGTCCACACCCGGATGCTGCAGAGAGAAGAGCAGCTGCCATGGACTGTCAGCGCCCAGCCCCACTCCTCCCCAGTCCACACCTGGACGCTGCAGAGAGAAGAGCCGCTGCCATGGAGTGTCAGCGCCCAGCCCCACTCCTCCCCAGTCCACACCCGGATGCTGCAGAGAGAAGAGCAGCTGCCATGGACTGTCAGCGCCCAGCCCCACTCCTCCCCAGTCCACACCCGGATGCTGCAGAGAGAAGAGCAGCTGCCATGGACTGTCAGCGCCCAGCCCCACTCCTCCCCTGTCCACACCCGGATGCTGCAGAGAGAAGAGCAGCTGCAATGGACTGTCAGCGCCCAGCCCCACTCCTCCCCAGTCCACACCCGGATGCTGTAGAGAGAAGACCAGCTGTGATTGGACTGTCAGCGCCCAGCCCCACTCCTCCCCAGTCCACACCCGGACGCTGCAGAGAGAAGAGCAGCTGCCATGGACTGTCAGTGCCCAGCCCCACTCCTCCCCAGTCCACACCCGGACGCTGCAGAAAGAAGAGCAGCTGCCATGGACTGTCAGCGCCCAGCCCCACTCCTCCCCTGTCCACACCCGGATGCTGCAGAGAGAAGAGCAGCTGCCATGGACTGTCAGCGCCCAGCCCCACTCCTCCCCAGTCCACACCCGGATGCTGCAGAGAGAAGAGCAGCTGCCATGGACTGTCAGCGCCAGCCCCACTCCTCCCCAGTCCACACCCGGATGCTGCAGAGAGAAGAGCAGCTGCCATGGACTGTCAGTGCCCAGCCCCACTCCTCCCCAGTCCACACCCGGACGCTGCAGAGAGAAGAGCAGCTGCCATGGACTGTCAGCGCCCAGCCCCACTCCTCCCCTGTCCACACCCGGATGCTGCAGAGAGAAGAGCAGCTGCCATGGACTGTCAGTGCCCAGCCCCACTCCTCCCCAGTCCACACCCGGACGCTGCAGAGAGAAGAGCAGCTGCCATGGACTGTCAGCGCCCAGCCCCACTCCTCCCCTGTCAGCTGCAGAGAGAAGAGCTGCTGCCATGGACTGTCAGCGCCCAGCCCCACTCCTCCCCAGTCCACACCCGGATGCTGCAGAGAGAAGAGCAGCTGCCATGGACTGTCAGCGCCCAGCCCCACTCCTCCCCAGTCCACACCCGGATGCTGCAGAGAGAAGAGCAGCTGCTGGGGACTGTCAGCGCCCAGCCCCACTCCTCCCCAGTCCACACCCAGAGGCTGCAAAGTGAAGAGCAGCCGCCGAGGACTGTCATCGCCCGGTCCTCCTCCTCTGTCCACACCTGGCAGCTGCAGAGAGAGGAGCAGCTGCCATGGACTGTTTGGTCCCGGCTCCCCCTCCTCTGGGCATGCCCAGCGGCTGCAAAGAGAAGAGCAGCCGCCAAGGACTGTCAGCTCCCGGCTACCCCCTCCTTTGTGCACACCTGGCGGCTGCAGAGAGAAGAGCAGCCTCCGAAGACTGTCTGGACCCCCCCTCCTCTGTGCACGCCCGGCAGCTACAAAGAGAAGAGCAGCCGCCAAGGACTGTCAGCTCCCAGCCTCCCCCTCCTTTGTGCACACTCGGCGGCTGCAGAGATAAGAACAGCCGCTGAGGACTGTCAGCGCCCAGTCCTCCTCTGCCCACACCAGGCAGCTGCAGAGAGAAGAGCAGCCTCCGGGGACTGTCTGGACCCCCCCTCCTATGTGCACGCCCGGCAGCTGCAGAGAGAAGCAGCCGCTGGGACATATATAGTAGGGATGGCCATTGACCATGGATAGTTAGCAATCATGTTAACTGCTGATGGTTTTACCATCGATGACAGAGCCAATTGTTCTCCACCGTCAATGGAAGAGTGAGCGCATGTTTTTGGTTGGCCTGCGGCCCAAAGTGACCCCACCAGGGATGGCTATTGAGGGGTGCAAACCATCGATGGTTCACCATATATGGTTTTTGTGCTATCGATGGTCATCACCAATAGACCGATCGATGGTGACCATCGATTGGCACCGCAGCGATGGCCATTTCTAATATATAGCAGAGCCCCTGCTGCCTGCAATAGTAACAATTATCGATACGTATCGCTTTTTACATAAAAAAAATTATAGATTTTTTTTTAAACAGTTCATGCACAATATACCATCAATGGTATGAAACTATCGATGGTATGTGGTTGATAGCAAGCACTGGTGCCGCACCATCAATGGCAGCGCCCGATGTTAATAAAACATTGGTGGTGCAGACCCGATGGTTGCACTCTGCAAATGCGTAAAACCCAACCACCGATGACTGCACCATCAATGGTTTTCTAATGATGGTTCAAAGCCATCGGCCATTGATGATACATCATACATTGATGATGGCCATCACTACAGTATACTATTAAAATTGCTATTTTTAAAGTATACTGGGCGGGATGTACTAAGCATCGCTTCTGTGATTCGGTACATCCCCCCTGTCTTTGGGTACATACTGCAGTTCATTACTGCGGTATGTACCAAGAATATCGCAAAGAACAGCTGTTCCAATAAGAGCTGTCCTTTGCGATGGCTCTGGACAGAGGGACTTCCGGGTTTAACACACATGTGCAAAGGGGAGCATCCCGATAAGAAGCCCACAGGCTTCTATTGGGTAACGCCACCTGAAGGTGGTGTTACCCATCTGGATGAACCATTCCAGTGCTTAGTACAATTGGGGAATGCAGTAAGACCCCAGAAAACTGCATTTTCGGGGGTTTTACTGCATTTTTGCCGTTAGTACATCCTGCCCACTGTGTTTTTAAAAAAAAAAATGAATAAAACATATTGGATAAGTTTTAAATAGATTTGCTTGACCTAATTCCATCATAAAAAAACCTGACAATTTCTGAGCAGTTTTTGGAATAAATATTAGCCAGTTATGTCAGTGGTCAGGGAACAGGGGTAAATTACCCAACATGGGGTAAAAATGAAATTCCTGGGGGTAATGGACAGACAGCCGGGCATACATATGAATCATTCTATAATATAGAGTGATTCATATGCATGCCCGGCTGTGCCGCAGGGAGGCTCTAAGCCAGACGCCCGCTGAGATGTTATTACCAGCGGGCGCCTGGCTCCTTCCCTGCAACGCCGCGTTAGCCGAAGGCTGGAGTTCTCTTTTGAACTCCAGCTTCCGACTCTCTCCATGCGCACTATGGGAGAGACGTCATGACGTCTCTTCCATAGTTCTGAGGAGCAGCCGGGCGGACAGGACAGTGGCGGATGCAGAAGCAGGGATTAAGGTGTGTTTTTTTTGTACAAGCGGCACTACAGGGGCATTATATGGGGGCACTACTACAGGAGCATTATAAGGGGGTCACTATATGGGGCACTACTACAGGGGCATTATATGGGGGCACTACAGGGGCATAACTATGGGAGCACTACTACAGGGGCATTATATGGGGGCACTACTATATGACTTCCTTTCAAATCAAAAGGGGTAATATATGGGGGATCTAAATATATTTTGGGATAAAAGGTAAAAAAGTTCCCTGAACCCTGAGTTAAGTGGTCAAAATACACATGCAGGCAGTGGCCATGTCCTCTGACTGTGCTGTTTTGGGGGTGTGACCACTCACATCCACGTCATACTGGGAGCTTGCCCAGTGCTCCAGAAGCTGCTGGGAAGCCCCCAGCCTCTCCCAGCACAGCACTCTCCCAGCACTATTTACCCTGCATGCAGGGACAATGGCTCCATTAGGATCCCATCCCTGAGATGTGTAAAAGTAAAGTGATCGCTAATGTGATCACTTTACTTTCAGTTTCCGGAGCCGGCCGTCCTATTGCTCATGTATGGTTAGTTGATCACGCATGTGCAAGCGGACAGTGCCAGAGAGGGATCTGCACACAACACATAACCATACCTGCCTACTTTTGAAAACTAGTTTCAGGGAGATTATAATTGGAAGTACAGTGCGCTGCGCGAATCGCGGTGTGCAGTTCAGGGATATTGTCATGCTCCGCCCACAGGGCGTATCTAGCTCTACCTATGAGCATATTTATTGCCACTCGGGAGTGTCCTGCAGTGCCAGGTGAAAACTAAAGTTTTAGATGCAGCATGCTCCAGATGGGGTAGTTGCATGCAGGGGCGGATCTAGACTGTTCTTTTAGGGGGGGCGATTAATGACTAATTATGACTCCTCCTCTTCCTGTATTGGCACCTCCCCTTTCTGTTCCCAATGCCTCCCCTTTACAGGTTTTTTTGTGGCCACATTTATTATTACAATGTATATATTTATGTATTCACTATGTGTGAATACACAGTTTGAGCACCAGCAGCCATCTCTCTGCTCCCCCCTCCCCCAGCTCCCCACACCAATTCCCTGCTCCCCCCTTCCCCAGCCATCTATCTGCGCCCCTCTTCCCCATGCCCCTGTAATAGTGCCCATATAGTAATGTCCCCATAGTAATGCACCTGTGCCCATATGGTAACGCCCCCATAGTAATGCCCCTGTAGTAGTCCCCATATGGAAATGACCCCATAGTAATGCCCCTGCAGCGCCCATATGGCAATGCCCCATTAGTAATGCCCCTGCAGTGCCCATATGGTAATACCCTATTAATAATGCCCCTGTAGTGCCCATATATATATATATATATATAGTAATGCCCCCTGTAGTGCCTTATAGTAATGCCCCCTGTAGTGCTCATATATATATATATATATATATATATATAGTAATGCCACCTGTAGTCCCTTATAGCCGCTGACACAGCCACTCCTGCATCCTCTGCCCTCTGGTCCGCCAAGCTGCTCCTCGGAAGTCGGAACTATGGGAGAGACGTCATGAGACGTCTCTCCCATAGTGCCTGTGGGGAGAGCCGGAAGCTGGAGTTCAGAGGAGAACTCCAGCCTCCGGCTACCGCACAGTTTGCATCGTGCCCTGAGCTGAGCAGTCTGTGTTCACCCAGTGCTGTGATCGGAGCCTGTGTAATGCGCTCTCCGCGCATTACACAGGCTACGGTCACAGCACTGACTGAACACTGGGCCTGATTCAGAGGCGCTCGTAAGCGGCAGTACGCTCGTTCCGAGCGATGTTCGCACATCTGCGCATGCGTACGGTTTGTAATACGCATGCGCGAACCAGTCAGTGCGGACGAAAAATTTGTTCGCTATATAGCTAATGCCTGCTACTTTGAGTGACAGGATGAGGCGTATGTGGGTGGTAACAGGGGAAGGAGCTTGAAAACGGGGAGTGGAATTAAGAATGCAGGTGTGCTTAAAGGTCAAAACGGGCGTTTTATGGGTGTGCATAATTAAAACAGCAGCATCATTGACCACGTCACCTGGTTGTTTTATAGTCAGAACTGCTCGCAATATAGTGGTAGGAAAAACCAACCACAAGAATAGTGAGCAGTTCAGACGCTGATCGATGTACTCGATTAATCTAATAAATAGCGGACATGACGTATGGTGCGAGCGGCCAGGGGGGCGTTTTTTTCAAAATTACGAGCGCATGTTTTGTTCGCTCGTTCAGACATAGAGGCGTGAACAGACCGCAAAGAGCGAACGGTTCATTTGAATAGCCACCCCTTTTTTTTAGAACGAACGACCGCAAATAGCGAGCGGCTCTGAATCAGGCCCACAGACTGCTCAGCTCAGTGCATGATGTGGACTGTCTGTGCTAGGGGGCAATCACTCCAATCACCACCCCCTGGATCCGCCACTGGTTGCATGGGTGTCTCTTCAGTGATGATGAGACAGTTTGAGCAGAAAGCAGATATATATGAGCACTGCATACCCAGAGAAAACAGGATGGACATAGGCAGGTGCATGTTTAAAACAAGAGAAATATGTCCAATGCTGTGTGACTCCTACTGAGTGAATGATTAATACAGGCCAGGGCAACCTGAACATTGCTGGAGTAAGAGGCTGCAGTGGGCATACAGAGATCAGGGAAAGTAATGGCAGAACACATAAGTTACAGGGGCAATAAACCCATTAAATATAAAGCAGATGGCCAATAACCGGGGGTATGACAGATAGAGCCAGGCAAGAAGATTCCATGAAATGTAATACAGGGCACTTACACATGCTATTATGGACTGTCAAAGGGTTATTGGGCGCAGTCAGGGTGGGCCACTTACCTTCTCCTTCCTGCCCTGGTTATGCTGCTCCTCTGTCTTGCTGACTCCTCTGGTCACGGCTGTGCTCCGTGTGATGTGTCAGATCCACCTGCGCCACCCCCGCCGCAGCTATTTGTATTGATGAGCCGCGGTGCTTGGGGAACACAATGTATTTGAGCTCTGTCCCCGGTAAGAAGCTGCTCCAGGTGTCGGGCTATGACTGGCCTCCTCTAGCTGGCTGTTGCTCCGGACCAGTGCAGATGCGCGGAGGAGGACGAGGAACTGGTATTAGTGATGGAGACGGGGTAAAGCTTCCAGCTAAGTAAGGACACTGCTATGCTACCAAACACTCTGCGGTGCTGTGGCCAGCCCCTTTAGTGTCCGGGAGCATTGTGTAACTTTACGGGGCAGCGGGAGAGAGCTATTTAACACATGCCGGTTTTGACCGGGCGGCAAAAAGCCGCCCGGTACTTGACCGGCTGTGAAATATAGTACTGCAGGGAAAGGACAGGCTCCTTTCACACGACACGGTCATGGCATGGTCACCGTGATATAGCCGGAAAAAACTACTATGCAGGACGGTGCCACCAGTAGTGTGAAGGAAACAATGTTTCCTTTCACACACACGGGC
The DNA here is from genome assembly GCA_031769625.1 of Taudactylus pleione. NCBI lineage: Eukaryota > Metazoa > Chordata > Amphibia > Anura > Myobatrachidae > Taudactylus > Taudactylus pleione. The sequence continues at coordinate 3,237,743 of JAUIMM010000470.1, forward strand.
TTCTGCCGGCCGGGCTTGTGCAGCAGCAGCTGCTGCTGCGCATGCCCAATAAGAAAAAAAAAAAACTGACATAAAAAGCTGCCGCTTATGAAAGGCACGGAAAAAAAAAGCCGTCCGGCTGCCGCCCGGTTCTTGCCTGGCCGACAAGAACCGGCATGTGTGAAATAGCTCAGACTCTGCAGTGAGCCGGGAGTCTCCCGCCGGATGCGGGAGTGTAGGTAAGTATACATATAACATGTGGGAAGACATACAGTATGCAGTATCAATCAGAGGATTGCAGCAATGCCCTCTAACAGAGCTATGAAGTGTCATACAAGGGAGCCTTCTGTTTTTCTTACTGTAACTATTTTACTTGCTGTAATTTAGCAATTGTGGACGCTCATGTGGAGGGGTTTGATGGCGTATAAGGGAAAGGTGGAAAAATATATATATTTAGTTCACACTATGTGGTCTAGATCTAAAATCTTCTTGGTATAGCTATTAATAAGGTATTTATATTTTATATAGTGAGATGTCACATTCATGACATCATTAAGTGACCCGTATGCTCTTTAGTATGCTCTTTAGTAGGGAGGTTTCAAATTTACGTGATCACTAAGTGCAGGGCCGACGAGAGCGGGCCCGGGTACCAGGGGGCGTGGCCTAATCACGGGAGGCGATGCTACGCCCCCTAAGAAAAAAAATGACCAAAAGTATTTTTCGCAGCGCCACAGAGCGCCGTTGCGCGCTGGGGAGGGGGGTGCTGTGTGCCCCTCAGCCCAGTGCACAGCCAATGGGGGCGCGATCAGCCGCGAGCAGTGTCCCAGTGCAGCCCAGCACACAGCAGCGTGTGCTGGTCTGCTGTGACTTAAGAGGGAGGGGGAGCGGTTCTGGACCCGGGCCCCCGCCGGGCCTCTCCAGAAAGCTCCGTGATGACTTCCCCTGCTCCTGTAAGTAGGGTAGTGGGCGGGAGTTTGGTGGTGAGTGGGGTGACTTGGTGATTCAGGCCACATCCCAGCTGCACAAGGTTGCCATAACATAGTGGGCGCTGTGTGGCCACCGCTGGGACCCGCACCCAGTACATATATACATGTACATATATAAGGGAGTGTTTGGTAGGCCTTCCTATGTCTGCCCGACGGCTGCCGGGCGGCTGTCTATACTTGCCGCCCTGGCAGAATTGAGTGAGGTGTGACAGGCAACCTAGCAGAAAGTCAGATTGGCTGCCTGTCATTACAGTGCGGCTGCTGTGCGGAGCTTAGTGTGGTGAGCACTGACAGCTCACTACACCAATGTACAAAGTGCTGCAGAGCAGACTGAGAGCTCTCCGCAGCCGGCGTACTATAATGACAGGCAGCAAATCTGATGTTATTGCTGCTGGGCCCCAGTGAGTTAGAGCTGTCCTAACACTCTCCCTCCCTCTAATTGTGTATAAAATATGCAGCCCCTATATGTATCTCTGCCTGCCCATGTGTGCCTCTTCCCCAATCCCTATATGTATCTCTGCCTGCCCATGTGTGCCTCTTCCCCAATCCCTATATGTATCTCTGCCTGCCCATGTGTGCCTCTTCCCCAATCCCTATATGTATCTCTGCCTGCCCATGTGTGCCTCTTCCCCAACCCCTATATGTATCTCTGCATGCCCATGTGTGCCTCTTCCCCAATCCCTATATGTATCTCTGCCTGCCCATGTGTGCCTCTTCCCCAATCCCTATATGTATCTCTGCCTGCCCAGGTGTGCCTCTTCCCCAACCCCTATATGTATCTCTGCCTGTCCCCCATGTGTGCCTCTGCCCCAACCCCTATATGTAGCTCTGCCTGCCCCCCATGTGTGCCTCTTCCCCAATCCTTATATGTATCTCTGCCTGTCCCACTTGTGTGCCTCTGCCCCAACCCCTATATGTATCTCTGCCTGTCCCCCATGTGTGCCTCTACCCCAATCCCTATATGTATCTCTGCCTGCCCCTCCTGTGTGCCTCTACCCCAACCCCTATATGTATCTCTGCCTGTCCCCCATGTGTGCCTCTACCCCAATCCCTATATGTATCTCTGCCTGTCCCCCATGTGTGCCTCTACCCCATCCCTATATTTATCTCTGCCTGCCCCCCATGTGTGCCTCTACCACAACCCCTATATGTATCTCTGCCTGTCCCTCATGTGTGCCTCTGCCCAAACCCCTATATGTATCCCTGCCTGCCCCCCATGTGTGCCTCTGCCCCAACCCCTATATGTATCTCTGCCTGCCCATGTGTGGCTCTTCCCCAATCCCTATATATATCTCTGCCTGCCCATGTGTCCCTCTGCCCCAACCCCTATATGTATCTCTGCCTGCCCATGTGTGCCTCTGCCCCAAACCCTATATGTAGCTCTGCCTGCCCCCCATGTGTGCCTCTTCCCCAATCCCTATATGTATCTCTGCCTGCCCATGTGTGCCTCTGCACCAACCCCTATATGTATCTCTACCTGTCCCCCATGTGTGCCTCTGCCCCAAACCCTATATGTAGCTCTGCCTGCCCCCCATGTGTGCCTCTTCCCCAATCCCTATATGTATCTCTGCCTGCCCATGTGTGCCTCTGCCCCAACCCCTATATGTATCTCTGCCTGCCCATGTGTGGCTCTTCCCCAATCCCTATATATATCTCTGCCTGCCCATGTGTCCCTCTGCCCCAACCCCTATATGTATCTCTGCCTGCCCATGTGTGCATCTGCCCCAAACCCTATATGTAGCTCTGCCTGCCCCCCATGTGTGCCTCTTCCCCAATCCCTATATGTATCTCTGCCTGCCCATGTGTGCCTCTGCACCAACCCCTATATGTATCTCTACCTGTCCCCCATGTGTGCCTCTGCCCCAAACCCTATATGTAGCTCTGCCTGCCCCCCATGTGTGCCTCTTCCCCAATCCCTATATGTATCTCTGCCTGCCCATGTGTGCCTCTGCACCAACCCCAATATGTATTTCTGCCTGTCCCCATGTGTGCCTCTGCCCCAAACCCTATATGTAGCTCTGCCTGCCCCCCATGTGTGCCTCTTCCCCAATCCCTATATGTATCTCTGCCTGCCCATGTGTGCCTCTGCACCAACCCCAATATGTATTTCTGCCTGTCCCCATGTGTGCCTCTGCCCCAAACCCTATATGTAGCTCTGCCTGCCCCCCATGTGTGCCTCTTCCCCAATCCCTATATGTATCTCTGCCTGCCCATGTGTGCCTCTGCACCAACCCCTATATGTATCTTTGCCTGTCCCCCATGTGTGCCTCTGCACCAACCCCTATATGTATCTCTGCCTGTCCCCCATGTGTGACTCTGCCCCAAACCCTATATGTAGCTCTGCCTGCCCCCCATGTGTGCCTCTTCCTCAATCCCTATATGTATCTCTGCCTGCCCATGTGTGCCTCTGCCCCAACCCCTATATGTATCTCTGCCTGTCCCCCATGTGTGTCTCTACCCCAATCCCTATATGTAATTCTGCCTGCCCCTCATGTGTGCCTCTGCCCAAACCCCTATATGTATCCCTGCCTGCCCCCCATGTGTGCTTCTGCTCCAACCCCTATATGTATCTCTGCCTGTCCCCCATGTGTGCCTCTGCCCCAACCCCTATATGTATCTCTGCCTGTCCCCCATGTGTGCCTCTACCCCAACCCCTATATGTATATCTGCCTGTCCCCATGTGTGCCTCTACCCCAATCCCTATATGTATCTCTGCCTGTCCCCCATGTGTGCCTCTACCCCATCCCTATATTTATCTCTGCCTGCCCCCCATGTGTGCATCTACCCCAACCCCTATATGTATCTCTGCCTGTCCCTCATGTGTGCCTCTGCCCAAACCCCTATATGTATCCCTGCCTGCCCCCCATGTGTCCCTCTGCCCCAACCCCTATATGTATCTCTGCCTGCCCATGTGTGCCTCTTCCCCAATCCCTATATGTATCTCTGCCTGCCCATGTGTGCCTCTGCACCAACCCCTATATGTATCTCTGCCTGTCCCCCATGTGTGCCTCTACCCCATCCCTATATTTATCTCTGCCTGCCCCCCATGTGTGCCTCTACCACAACCCCTATATGTATCTCTGCCTGTCCCTCATGTGTGCCTCTGCCCAAACCCCTATATGTATCCCTGCCTGCCCCCCATGTGTGCCTCTGCCCCAACCCCTATATGTATCTCTGCCTGCCCATGTGTGGCTCTTCCCCAATCCCTATATATATCTCTGCCTGCCCATGTGTCCCTCTGCCCCAACCCCTATATGTATCTCTGCCTGCCCATGTGTGCCTCTGCCCCAAACCCTATATGTAGCTCTGCCTGCCCCCCATGTGTGCCTCTTCCCCAATCCCTATATGTATCTCTGCCTGCCCATGTGTGCCTCTGCACCAACCCCTATATGTATCTCTACCTGTCCCCCATGTGTGCCTCTGCCCCAAACCCTATATGTAGCTCTGCCTGCCCCCCATGTGTGCCTCTTCCCCAATCCCTATATGTATCTCTGCCTGCCCATGTGTGCCTCTGCACCAACCCCAATATGTATCTCTGCCTGTCCCCATGTGTGCCTCTGCCCCAAACCCTATATGTAGCTCTGCCTGCCCCCCATGTGTGCCTCTTCCCCAATCCCTATATGTATCTCTGCCTGCCCATGTGTGCCTCTGCACCAACCCCTATATGTATCTTTGCCTGTCCCCCATGTGTGCCTCTGCACCAACCCCTATATGTATCTCTGCCTGTCCCCCATGTGTGACTCTGCCCCAAACCCTATATGTAGCTCTGCCTGCCCCCCATGTGTGCCTCTTCCTAAATCCCTATATGTATCTCTGCCTGCCCATGTGTGCCTCTGCCCCAACCCCTATATGTATCTCTGCCTGTCCCCCATGTGTGTCTCTACCCCAATCCCTATATGTAATTCTGCCTGCCCCTCATGTGTGCCTCTGCCCAAACCCCTATATGTATCCCTGCCTGCCCCCCATGTGTGCTTCTGCCCCAACCCCTATATGTATCTCTGCCTGTCCCCCATGTGTGCCTCTGCCCCAACCCCTATATGTATCTCTGCCTGTCCCCCATGTGTGCCTCTACCCCAACCCCTATATGTATATCTGCCTGTCCCCATGTGTGCCTCTACCCCAATCCCTATATGTATCTCTGCCTGTCCCCCATGTGTGCCTCTACCCCATCCCTATATTTATCTCTGCCTGCCCCCCATGTGTGCATCTACCCCAACCCCTATATGTATCTCTGCCTGTCCCTCATGTGTGCCTCTGCCCAAACCCCTATATGTATCCCTGCCTGCCCCCCATGTGTCCCTCTGCCCCAACCCCTATATGTATCTCTGCCTGCCCATGTGTGCCTCTTCCCCAATCCCTATATGTATCTCTGCCTGCCCATGTGTGCCTCTGCACCAACCCCTATATGTATCTCTGCCTGTCCCCCATGTGTGCCTCTGCCCCAAACCCTATATGTATCTCTGCCTGTCCCCCATGTGTGCCTCTGCCCCAAACCCTATATGAATCTCTGCCTGCCCATGTGTGCCTCTGCCCCAATCCCTATATGTATCTCTGCCTGCCCCCCATGTGTGCATCTGCCCCAACCCCAATATGTATATCTGCTTGCCCATGTGTGCCTCTTCCCCAACCCCTATATGTATCTCTGCCTGCCCCCATGTGTGCCTCTGCCCCAATCCCTATATGTATCATTGCCTGCCCCCCATGTGTGCCTCTGCCCCAACCCCTATATGTATCTCTGCCTGCCCATGTGTGCCTCTGCCCAAACCCCTATATGTATCTCTGCTTGTCCCTCATGTGTGCCTCTGCCCCAATCCCTATATGTATCTCTGCCTGCCCCCATGTGTGCCTCTGCTCCAACCCCAATATGTATATCTGCTTGCTCATGTGTGCCTCTTCCCCAAGCCCTATATGTATCTCTGCCTGTCCCCCATGTGTGCCTCTGCCCCAACCCCTATATGTATCTCTGCCTGTCCCTCATGTGTGCCTCTGCCCCAACCCCTATATGTATCCCTGCCTGCCCCCCATGTGTGCCTCTGCCCCAACCCCTATATGTATATCTGCCTGCCCCCCATGTGTGCCTCTGCCCCAAACCCTATATGTATCTCTGCCTGCCCACCATGGGTGCCTCTGCCCCAACCCCTATATGTATCTCTGCCCAAACCCCTATATGTATCTCTGCCTGTCCCCCATGTGTGCCTCTGCCCCAACCCCTATATGTATCTCTGCCTGCCCCCCATGTGTGCCTCTGCCCCAACCCCTATATGTAGCTCTGCCCAAACCCCTATATGTATATCTGCCTGTCCCTCATGTGTGCCTCTGCCCCAACCCCTACATGTAGCTCTGCCCAAACCCCTATATGTATCTCTGCTTGCCCCCCATGTGTGCCTCTACCCCAACCCCTAAATGTATCTCTGCCTGTCCCTTCATGTGTGCCTCTGCCCCAACACCTATATGTATCTCTGCCTGTCCCCCATGTGCGCCTCTGCCCCAACCCCTATATGTATCTCTGCCTGTCCCCCATGTGTGCCTCTGCCCCAACCCCTATATGTATCTCTGCCTGTCCCCCATGTGTGCCTCTGCCCCAACCCCTATATGTATCTCTGCCTGTCCCCCATGTGTGCCTCTGCCCCAACCCATATATGTAGCTCTGCCCAAACCCCTATATGTATCTCTGCCTGTCCAACATGTGTGCCTCTGCCCCAACCCCTAAATGTATCTCTGCCTGTCCCCATGTGTGCCTCTGCCCCAACCCCTATATGTATCTCTGCTTGCCCCCCATGTGTGCCTCTACCCCAACCCCTATATCTATCTCTGCCTGTCCCTCATGTGTGCCTCTACCCCAACCCCTATATGTATCTCTGCCTGCCCATGTGTGCCTCTACCCCAACCCCTATATGTATCTCTGCCTGCCCATGTGTGCCTCTGTCCCAATCCCTATATGTATCTCTGCCTGCCCCCCATGTGTGCCTCTACTCCAATCCCTATATGTAGCATTGCCTGCTCATGTGTGCCTCTTCCCCAAACCCTGTATGTATCTCTGCCTGCCGCCATGTGTGCCTCTGCCCCAACCCCTATATGTATCTCTGCCTGCCCATGTGTGCCTCTGCCCAAACCCCCATGTGTGCCTTTGCATCACGCGTGCCTCTACCCATCCCCTATGTGTTCCTTTGCCCACCTCCATCTGTCCTCCTGCCCACCCTCCCCATATATGCCTCTGCCCAGCCAGCCTTTATAAGCATCTTTTCGCTTCCCCTCATTTGTGTGCCCCTGATTGGGGAGCACTACTTGCTTCATTTATACTGGGCCCCACAAATTTTGATGCAACCCTGCCTGCACCCACCATGTTGTATCTTGTAGGCTGGCAGTGCTGGACTTTTCTAAGTGGCTCAGGCGCAGCCCAATCCTGGCACGAAACAGAGACTGAGAAGCCTCTATATGATGTCACGTAGCTGCATGCTGCCTTCCACTACAGTTATTCAGTCACATAGCAAGGCAGGCTGCAGTGCTGACTCAGACTGCAGTGCAATGAATTTGAATAATTGTGTTCTTTTTTTGTTTTCCTGTGGGGTCAAAAGTTTTTTTTTTCTTATGGGAGCCAATGTGTTTTTTTTTATCTTGTCGGGGCAAATGCGTGTGTTTTTCTTCATGTGAGGGGTTAATGTATTTGGCTTTTTTTTACTACCAGGGCCAATGTGTGTTTTTCTTCATGCAGGGACCAATGTGTTTTTTTTTTTTTTTTTCCTACTGGGGTCAATGTGTGTGTCTTTATGTGGGGATTAAAGTGTTTGTTTGTTTTTCCTGTGGGGGCCAATGTGTTTCTATTTTTTCCAGTGGGGGCCAATGTGTTTCTATTTTTTCCTGTGGGGGCCAATGTGTTTGTTTTCTCCTGTGGGGGCCAATGTGTTTGTTTTTTGTCCTGTGGAGGCCAATGTCTTTGTTTTTTCCTGTGGGGGCCAATGTGTTTTTTTTCCTGTGCGGGCCATTGTGTTAGGATAAAAAAACAATCGGGGCCAATGTGTGTGTTATTCTTCATGTGGGGGTTAATGTATTTGGAAATTTGTTTTTTCCTACTGGGGCCAATATCATCTGCTACATGCTTCAAGGTCTGTAGTTGCTAAATTGTTACATTTACATAAAACCTTCACTTAGATGGGACCCAGAAAAAGTCAAGTAGGACCCCAATTTCTTTAAGTGAGGGGCCCCTGGGACCCACATTTTTTTGGGCTCAGCGCAATCACTGTTCACTGTTGATATAAGCAAAGTGGGGAGGGCGATTGTGGTTCTAAACACAGCCCATGACCCATGCCACACTCCCAGCGTAGATCACATGCTCACAGTACTGGTCATACCCTCCCCCCGCGTCGGCACATAATAGACCCATCTGGCACTGGTGGCCCAACAGCCATTTCACTGCTGAAGCAGCATCTTTCTCAAGAGTGTTGGCATCTGGTTAAATAACTGGAATATAGGGGGCGATTCAGACCCGGACGCTAAGCTGTGCTCTCTCGCAGCCGTCAGGGTGGCGGATATGCAAATGCCGCAATCGCACAGCCAGGCTTAAGGACGTCCTCTATGCCTTAGAGAGCGGCAGCAGAATGATCACATGCCGGTGTAATGACGCCCACTTTTCTTTCTTAGCACACATCATCTCCAGGAAGTGTATGATTAATTAGAACCATCGGAGCTGCTCACAGCCCTTAAGGTAGACCCTACCCTGCCGCAAGCACTGCGATTACTGCAGGCTTAAATACCACCAGGTGACATGCACAATGACGCTTCCATGTTAATTATGGACGCCCAAAGAATGCCATTTTGACGTTCAGACACGCCTGCGTTCGCGCAACCACGCCCCCATTTTCAAGGACCATCCCCTGTTACCACCCACAAACGGCACTGTCACTCTGCGGGCTTCGAGCGAGCATTTCACCATCGCACAGACTGGTTTGCGCATACGCACTGCGACGCATACGCATGCGCAGATGGGCGAGAATCGCCCATAGCGAGCAATCGCGGCTTAGCGTCAGGGTCTGAATCAGCTCCAAAGTCTCTCTCTCGTTATGAGTCTTCTGTGTTTTTGAGAGTAAAGTTATTTACCTGATGGATTAGACATGTTCTATAAAATCTGACTTACTGGCAAGTACGTGAGCTACCGCATTGTCAAAGTGATCATTTACAATAGTCTTCAATAGAGGGCAGGGTCGTGCTGGGAGTTCTGCAGTGTACTGGGATGACGCAGAGAGATACTGATGTTACTACGGATACAGGATTTAAAGAAACATCTTCACAGCTGCAACCACAGTGAGCTGCAAGTGCTGGACGGGCAACACTGGTCTCAAGAAGTTCCCCAGCTGAGAAACTCAGAAGCTGTACTGTCAGGGATAGGTAAGAATCTGGAAAACCATTTCCTTCTGTGCCTTTTAACTCCTGGTCCTAAGTTTTTGCTTATCTCAACTCCAAAGTTATCTGTTTCACATAATAAGAGTAGCAGTGAGTAGAGTAAGACAAAACTTAAAACACCCATTTTCCGACCAGAAAATCTCCCTTGCATGAGAGTATTTTTTCACTGCACCTATAATTCATGATACGCTGCAATATTGGGAGGGGTTTTATCTGCTCAGATTGCCTTTGCTTATTGTTGTCTATTCTTTCTTAAATTAATCATGACAGTGATGTGATATTAGGATTTTGTTACTGTTTATTACACGCATGACTTTTCTGTGTATGAATGTTTACTCAAAGTGCATCTGGTACCTACCTACCTTCCAGCTGATGTGGGGAGAAGAAGACTGTGCACCCACCCATACAATGCACACACATGCCTTCAACATCACCATTGTCATTTCATTAATGCCAAATCCAAATCTGCCTTACTCCTTTCACCAAAAACTGCCACCCCTTAGATTCCGCAAAGTCTTAAATTCATGTGATTTCCTGTACAAACAGGTACATTGCACAAAGGCAGGCATGCAACAATACAATAAGCATTTGTGCTGCACTGTTGTTTTATTACATGACACTCGTTGCACAAATTAATGGTTTATCTCATGTTGTTAAATATAGTTCCGAATTAATTGTCAATATTTTGCTTTTATAGGTTAATATTAATACATCAGGGAAATGATTATGTTAGTTTGTGTACTAATTGATGAAAGCAGCTCTAATTACCTCCATTAGGTGCAAAGTGAGGGAGCACTGCTTAGTATGACACAATTTTATTTTAAATAACCTACAGTAGATCACAAACAACATTTTATACAGAATCCAGGACATACAGTAAGAGAAGGAATGATGCTTTCTAAGATTCATATAGGTGGTGAATGGACAAAGATAGTATATTGCAAGACTCCCAGACCTCGCAATTGCCTCCAGACAGTCGTCCCTAGTACATAGGGGCATTGCTACTGCAAATGTGCGGTCATCAGATCACGCATGTGGGAACCTTCAGTAACCTCTCCCAGAAAATTCTGTAATGCCCATAGGCTACAATGGTCAACACTATTTAAAGATGATGTTCAAATGGTGATTTGTGGGGCAATAAAATGTCATTTTTTGATGAAAACCAGACTGTGGGCGTGGCCATGCACCCACTGTACTGTAGTAATGTTCTTTGTGCCGATTCCAATCTCACAAATGTTGGCAGATCTATTGCATCTTAACTAGAATTACATTATGAAAATACACATAACTTAATACAATTGTATTGTATTATAAATTCATATTTTTTTTAATACAGTGTGACTTATACAGCATATACCAATACTGAACATACATAAAGCATACTGACGTTCATAATGAAATGTGTTGTTAGACTTTTAACAAATTGTTTTATTTTTAAATTTGAAGCAACCCAGTATTGGCACTCTGCTAATGAATCTGTTCTAATTGTAAGTGGGTTGGGTATGACTTCCCGACAGTCAGAATCCTGATGGTCAGAATGCCGGCAGAGTCATCTCGCTAGTGAAAATGCCGGCGAATATTTTTATGCTAACCCTTACCTTAATCCTAACCATAACACACTCCTCCCACAGCCTATCCCTAACCCTCCTCCCCCCTTGCAGCCTAACCCTAACTCTCCCCTCCTGCAACCTAACCTTCCTCCCCTCACAGCCTAACCCTCCCCTCCTGCAACCTAACCCTCCCCTCCTGCAACCTAACCCTCCTCCCCTCACAGCCTAACCCTCCCCTCCTGCAACCTAACCCTCCCCTCCTGCAGCCTAACCCTCCTCCCCCTCACAGCCTAACCCTCCCCTCCTGCAACCTAACCCTCCCCTCCTGCAGCCTAACCCTCCTCCCCCTCACAGCCTAACCCTAACCCTCCCCTCCTGCAATCTAACCCTCCTCCCCCTCACAGCCTAACCGTCCCCTCCTGCAACCTAACCCTCCCCTCCTGCAGCCTAACCCTCCTCCCCCTCACAGCCTAACCCTCCCCTCCTGCAACCTAACCCTCCCCTCCTGCAGCCTATCCCTCCTCCCCCTCACAGCCTAACCCTCCCCTCCTGCAACCTAACCCTCCCCTCCTGCAGCCTAACCCTCCTCCCCCTCACAGCCTAACCCTCCCCTCCTGCAACCTAACCCTCCCCTCCTGCAGCCTAACCCTCCTCCCCCTCACAGCCTAACCCTAACCCTCCCCTCCTGCAACCTAACCCTCCCCTCCTGCAGCCTAACCCTCCCCTCATGCAACCTAACCCTCCCCTCCTGCAGCCTAACCCTCCTCCCCCTCACAGCCTAACCCTAACTCTCCCCTCCCACAACCTAACCCTCCCCTCCTGCAACCTAACCCTCCCCTCCCTCCCATAGGCTCACCATAACACTAACCCTCATACTTACCGTTAGAAGTTGTCAGCATTCTGACCCGTTGGTATTATAACTTAAGCGTTGGGATTCTGACACTAGGGGTTCCTACTACATCCCTTGTTATTTATGTACCAGGACAGAGCTAAAGCTGGGAAGATCCATGTCCACTAAATAGTAGTGTAAAAATAACATCATCATAGTTTCACTCTGTCTGTGTAGCCCTGCAACATTGCATTGTAGATGGGTTGAGGGGCAGGGTAACAATCACTCAAGGAGCATTGACCCGGCATAGGCCGCCTGCATCTCCCTTCTAGGAAAACTCCTGGATAAGTGATAAACAATGGTAGGTAAGTATATATTACCTGTATGAAGAAATGTAATTGCCCCACTTGCATTACACAATGGTCTAGCTGGATTTGCACCTAACTCTAATTGACATATTTATAATTTATGTGGAATCGGTCCCGATATTGTGGAAATAACAATGAAGGATCACCTGTCTGCATCATCATTCTCATGCATGGACGGCAGAGACAGCTGCTCCAATAGGAGCCCGTTCCTGTGATGTGCTTGAAGTACATTTATTGCTATTGTGGTTACTTCCATGTTCAGACTCTGGCATTGCTACTGCACATGTAAGCGGGGGACTGCAGCAGATATGTCAGTTACTGTATCTGTTGTGGTCCCCCTGTATATACATCCCGGGAACACTTAATATATGCTGGTCGCCCCCAAAATAAGTGTTTTCGGGGGATATCCTGTAATTTTTTTTTATAAATATGCCGCTAAATAAGGCCATATGCATACATTTGTTCAGATTTTGCACTCTTGGACTTCTTATACTATTATACACTACTAAAATGCAATTATAGCTGTACAATGGAATACAAACCAGATTGTAACACTTACATCTTCTACTGTAATGTCTGGGGTATGAGAAACTACAACGTCCTATTCCCCTGTCCCATTTTCATCATCAAATTACCGCATACGGGCCCACTCTCCTGGAGTATTTGGAAGACTTCCGGTCTCACTTTATTTATTCATAAGTCTTCATAGTGTGGCAAATCACATCACTGTACAGCTGTGGGTGAAGCCATGATTCCACAAATTGCATCATCATGTCCCCCATACTTGTCCCTTGGACCATAGAGATCCTGGAGCTGAGATAAGCATGAACTACCTCCTATCTTTAAATAACATGGATTACGTACAGTGGCATAACTAGGGTATTTGGAGCCCAGGGCAAATGTAAAAATGGAATCACCCCCCCTCCCCCCGAGAAATGGGCGTGGTCACTTAAAAATGGGGCGTGTCAACATGACACACCTCCCTTTCCTTTCCATATGTACCATAACCCCAGTAGTGCCCCTTATACAGTACCCCCAGTATGCAATGTTCCCAGTTGTGGTCCCCCTTATGCAGCCCCTCATTAGTTCCCCTTATTCAGTGCCCCCAGTAGCAGTCCCCCCAATGCAGTGCCCCCAGTAGTGATACCCCCTTATGCAGTGCCCTTTATATAGTGCCCTCAGCAGTAGTCCCCCCCGAATGCAATGCCCACAGTAGTGGTCCCCCTTATGCAGGCCCCAGAAGTGATCCCCCCTATCCAGTGCCCCCTGTAGTGGTCCTCCCTATTTAGTGCCCCCAGTAGTGGTCCCCCCAGTGCAGTGCCCCTAGTAGTAAGCCCCTTATATAGTGCCCCCAGCAGTAGTCCCCCCCCATGCAGTGCCCCCAGTAGTGGTCCCCCTTATGCAGGCCCTCAGTAGTAATCCCCCCTATCCAGTGCCCTTATACAGTGCCCCCTGTAGTGGTCCTGCCTATTTAGTGCCCCCAGTAGTGGTCCCCTAGTAGTAAGCCCCTTATATAGTGCCCCCAGTAGTAGTTACCTCCCCCCCCAGTAGAGGTTCCCCATCCCGATGCAGTGCCCCCAGTAGTATCCTCCCCGCCAGTTGTAGTGCCCCACCCCAGTAGAGGTCACCCCCAGTAGTGGTGCCCCCAGTAGTAGCCCCCCCTCTGATATGCAGACACACAAGTAAAAAAATAAAAATAAAATACACTTACCTGAATCCACGCTCCAGCTCCGGCTTCGGCCACTGCTCCCGCCGCCGCACGTCAGTCCTCCCGGGCTGGCGCGCTCTGCATTATGGGAGAGACATCATTGAGTCTCCCCCCCCCCAGTGGTGCCTAACCCTTCACCCTAGGGTTGCCTAACCCTAACTTCCCCCCACCAAAACCTAATACTAACTCCGCTATGCTATCTAAACCTAACCCCCCCGCGGCTAACACTGAGGGCGACCCAGACTTGCCTCGTTCGGGCTGCCATCCGTCTGAGTTCTGGTGTCGGGATTAAGATAGGCGTCGGTATTTTGACGCCAATCTTAGGCCCCATGTCAGACTTTCAGCGTTGGGATTGAGACCAACAGCATCGCGGGCGCCGATCTCATAACTACATCCCGTGTTTGTGTATTATTTACTGGATTCAACTTTTCAGTGTGGTAGTATAGGGTTGAGTACCGTATGCCGGCAGTCAGAATTCCGACGTAAGCATTCTGACAGGGTTAGGATACAGACACCTGTCAGTAAGTATCCTAACCCTCCCTCCCCGCATCCTAAATCTAACCTCCCCCTAGTGCTTCAACCTAACCCTCCCCCTTAGTGCCTAACCCTCCCCCCATAGTGGTTAACCCTAACCCTTCCCCCCATAGTGCCTAATCCTTAACCCTCCCCCTAACCACATTACTATTGGAATGCTGGCGGAATCGGGATGCTGGCGGAATCGGGATGCTGGCGGTCGGGATGCCAGCAGTCGGGATGCCGGCGCCAGGATACTGACTGGTGTTGTGATTCCGGCTCCAGCATTCTGAACGCTGGCATCCCTACAGCCAGGATTTCAACTACCTCCCATACTATATACCAATATTGTTATACAGCTTTAGTGCTTTCCACAGATACACTATTACATTCATCAAAATACACATATCTTTTCTTTCTGATGTTATAACTTATAATTAGGGGTGTGCACCGGCCACTTTTCGTGTTTTGTGTTTTGGTTTTGGATCTGGATCTTTCTTCGTGTTTTGGATCTGGATTGGTTTTGCCAAAACCACCCTTCCGTGTTTTGGGTTCTGGGTTTTGTGTTTTGGATCTGTATTTTTTTGAAAAAAAGCATAAAAACAGCTAAAATCACAGAATTTGTAGGTTTTTCTGCTCCTATGCTATTATTAACCTCAATAACCTTAATTTCCACTCATTTCCAGTCTATTCTGAACACCTCACACCTCACAATAGTGTTTTTATGTCCAAAAGGTTGCACCGAGGTAGCTGGATGACTATGCTAAGCGACACGAGTGGGCGGCACAAACACGTGACCCATCTAGGAGTGACACTGCAGTGGCAGGCAGGATGGCAGTTAGAAAAACTAGGCCCCAAACTGTACATAATGCAAAGAAAAAAAGAGGTGCAAGATGGAATTGTCCTTGGGCCCTCCCACCCACCCTTATGTTGTATAAACAGGACATGCACACTTTAACAAATCAATCATTTCAGCGCCAGGGTCTGCCACACAACTGTGGCTGAAATGATTGGTTCGTTTGGGCCCCCACAAAACAAGCTGGCAATTAATGTGTCCCTGCACAAACTGGCTCTACGGAGGCAAGATGTCATCCTCATCCTCCTCATCCACCGATTCCTCACCCTCTTCAGTGTGTACATCCTCATCCTCACAAAGTATTAACTCGTCCCCACTTGAATCCACCACCACAGGTCCCTCTGTACCTTCTGGAGGCTGGTCTCCCTGGAAGAGCTGATAATTCATTTTGATGAACATCATCTTCTCCACATTCTGTGGAAGCAACCTCCTACGCCTTTCGCTGACAAGGTTCCCGGCTGCACTAAACACTCTTTCGGAGTACACACTGGAGGGGGGGCAACTCAGGTAAAATAGAGCCAGTTTGTACAGGGGCCTCCAAATTGCCTCTTTTTCCTGCCAGTACAGGTATGGACTGTCTGACATGCCTACTTGGATGCTGTCACCGATGTAATCCTCCACCATTCTGTCAATGGTGACAGTATCATATGCAGTGACAGTAGACATGTCAGAAATTGTTGCCAGGTCCTTCAGTCCGGACCAGATGTCCAAACTTGGTCCTGCCTGCCCTGCATCACCGCCAGCGGGTTGCTTAGGATACCTAAGTTTTTTCCTGGCAGCCCCAGTTGCGGGAGAAAATGAAGAAGGAGCCGTTGACGTGTCACGTTCCGCTTCAGCTGACAGTGTGTTCACCAGCAGGTCTTTGCACCTCTGCAGGCTTGTGTCGGCCGGAAAGAGAGACACCACATAGGCTTTAAACCTAGGATCGAGCACGGTGGCCAAAATGTAGTGGTCTGATTTCAACAGATTGACCACCCTGGAATCCTGGCAAAGCGAATGAAGGGCTTCATCCACAAGTCCCACATGCCGAGCGGAATCGCTCCGTCTTAGCTCCTCCTTCACTTTCTCCAGCTGCTTCTGCAAAAGCCTGATGAGGGGAATGACCTGACTCAAGCTGGCAGTGTCTGAACTGACTTCACGTGTGGCAAGTTCGAAGGGCTGAAGAACCTTGCACAACACGGAAATCATTCTCCACTGCGCTTGAGTCAGGTGCATACCCCCTCCTTTGCCTATGTCATAGGTGGATGTATAGGCTTGTATGGCCTTTTGCTGCTCCTCCATCCTCTGAAGCATATAGAGGGTTGAGTTCCACCGCGTCACAACCTCTTGCTTCAGGTGATGGCGGGGCAGGTTCAAGAGTGTTTGCTGGCGCTCCAGTCTTCGGCACGCAGTCGCTGAATGGCGAAAGTGGCCAGAAATTTTTCGGGCCACCCAAAGCGTCTCCTGCACGCCCCTGTCGCTTTTCAGAAAATTCTGCACCACCAAGTTTATTGTGTGAGCAAAACATGGGACGTGCTGGAATTTGCCCAGATGTAATGCCCGCACAATATTGGTGGCGTTGTCAGATATCACAAATCCCCAGGAGAGTCTAAGTGGGGTAAGCCACTGGGCGATGATTTCCCTCAGTTTCTCTAAGAGGTTGTCGGCGGTGTGCCTCTTACTGAAACCGGTGATACACAGCGTAGCCTGCCTTGTAACGAGCTGGCGTTTCTGAGATGCTGCTACTGGTGACGCTGCTGCTGTTGCTGCGTAAGGTGATACATCTACCCAGTGGGCTGTCACAGTCATATAGTCCTTAGTCTGCCCTGTTCCACTTGTCCACATGTCCGTGGTTAAGTGGACATTGTGTACAACGGCATTTTTCAGGACACTGAGGACACTTTTTCTGACGTTTCTGTACAGTCTCGGTATCGCCTGCCTAGTGAAGTGGAATCTAGACGGGATTTGGAACCGGGGACACACTACCTCCATCAATTGTCTAAATCCCACTGCACTAATGGCGGATACCGGACGCACGTCTAACACCAACATAGCAGTCAAGGCCTCAGTTATACGTTTTGCTTCAGGATGACTGCTGTCGTACTTCATCCTCCTCGCTAAGGACTGTTGGAGGGTCAATTGTTTAGTAAAAGTAGTGGTGTTCCTACTTCCTCTCTGGGATGATGAACGACTCCCAGCAGCAGCAGCAACAGCAGCAGCGGCAGCAGTAGGCGTAGCAATGCAGGATCCTCCGGAGGAATCCCGGATAGGAGAGTCAGTCATGCCAGTGATATGGCCTGCAGGACTACTTCCGATCCTGACTAAGGAGGAAATTGACGAGGAGGGAGTTGACGGTGTGGTTTGCAGGCGCTTGGATACAACAGGACAACGGGATTTAGGTGTCCCTGGACTGCTTACGGTCTGAGCCAAAGTTTCTGAACTTGACAGTAACTTTTTATGAACGCGCTGCAGGTGCCGTATAAGGGAGGATGTTCCTAGGTGGTTGACGTCCCTACCCCTACTTATTTCACCTTTACATATGGTACATATGGCAAGACAGTTGTTGTCCGGATTTGGATAGAAATATTGCCAGACCAAAGAGGTGGAATGTTTGGTCTTCTGCCCAGGCATGACCGTGATGGGCTTTTTCATCCCACGGACAACAACTGTCTCCCCCGGAGCCTGATTTAAACAAACCACATCACCATCAGAATCCTCCTCGCCAACTTCCTCCTCAGCGCCAGCTACACCAGTATCCTCATCCTGTTGTACTTCAACAGTGACATCTTCAATTTGCATATCAGCAAGTGGACTGTGGGTGCTCCTTTCAGCACTTGCAGGGGGCGTGCAAATGGTGGAAAGAGCCACCTCTTCCCGTCCAGTGCTGGGAAGGTCAGGCATCGCAACCACCACCACACTTGGACTCTCTTTGGGGATTTGTGATATCTTCTTAGAAAGCACAGTTCTTCGCTGTGCTTTTGCCAGCTTAACTCTTTTGATTTTTTTAGTGGGAGGAGTGCTTCCATCGTCATGTGAAGCTGAACCACTAGTCATGAACATACTAGGGATCGACCTTAGCCGTTCCTTGCCACTCCGTGTCGTAAATGGCATATTGGCAAGTTTACGTTTCTCTTCAGCTGATTTAAATGTCTTTTTCAAGGTCATTTTCCTGAACTTTGCCATTTGGGATTGTATGTGCCCTCTACTATGACATTGGGCATCGGCCTTGGCAGACGACGTTGATGGCATGTTATCGTCTATGTCATGACTAGTGGCAGCAGCTTCAGCACTAGGAGGAAGTGGTTCTTGATCTTTCTCTATTTTATTTTTATCGGAGAAAGTTTGGTCCTCCATTTATGTTATATCGATTTGATATATACGTGCGGCTAAACACAGAAAATAAATTTTTTTTTGGTTCGGACTGGAGTGTACTTTGTGGGTTACAGCACCCTTTAACGGTCAAGCCAGCCGGCCCTTTACTTATGACACAGGCGCACTCTTGGCACTACTTTGTTGATGCACGTGCGGCTACTGCGCACACAATTCACAAACACAGAAAATAATTTTTTTTTGGTTTGGACTGGAGTGTACTTTGGGGGTTACAGCACCCTTTAACGGTCAAGCCAGCCGGCCCTTTACTTATGACACAGGCGCACGCTTGGCACTACTTTGTTGATGCACGTGCGGCTACTGCGCACACAATTCACAAACACAGAAAATAATTTTTTTTTGGTTTGGACTGGAGTGTACTTTCGGGGGTTACAGCACCCTTAACGGTCAAGCCAGCCGGCCCTTTACTTATGACACAGGCGCACGCTTGGCACTACTTTGTTGATGCACGTGCGGCTACTGCGCACACAATTCACAAACACAGAAAATAATTTTTTTTTGGTTCGGACTGGAGTGTACTTTCGGGGGTTACAGCACCCTTTAACGGTCAAGCCAGCCGGCCCTTTACTTATGACACAGGCGCACGCTTGGCACTACTTTGTTGATGCACGTGCGGCTACTGCGCACACAATTCACAAACACAGAAAATAATTTTTTTTTAGGTTTGGACTGGAGTGTACTTTCGGGGGTTACAGCACCCTTAACGGTCAAGCCAGCCGGCCCTTTACTTATGACACAGGCGCACGCTTGGCACTACTTTGTTGATGCACGTGCGGCTACTGCGCACACAATTCACAAACACAGAAAATAATTTTTTTTTTGGTTTGGACTGGAGTGTACTTTCGGGGGTTACAGCACCCTTAACGGTCAAGCCAGCCGGCCCTTTACTTATGACACAGGCGCACGCTTGGCACTACTTTGTTGATGCACGTGCGGCTACTGCGCACACAATTCACAAACACAGAAAATAATTTTTTTTTTGGTTTGGACTGGAGTGTACTTTCGGGGGTTACAGCACCCTTAACGGTCAAGCCAGCCGGCCCTTTACTTATGACACAGGCGCACGCTTGACACTACTTTGTTGATGCACGTGCGGCTACTGCGCACACAATTCACAAACACAGAAAATAATTTTTTTTTGGTTTGGACTGGAGTGTACTTTCAGGGGTTACAGCACCCTTTAACGGTCAAGCCATCCGGCCCTTTACTTATGACACAGGCGCACGCTTGGCACTACTTTGTTGATGCACGTGCGGCTACTGCGCACACAATTCACAAACACAGAAAATAATTTTTTTTTGGTTTGGACTGGAGTGTACTTTCGGGGGTTACAGCACCCTTTAACGGTCAAGCCAGCCGGCCCTTTACTTATGACACAGGGGCACTCTTGGCACTACTTTGTTGATGCACGTGCGGCTACTGCGCACACAATTCACAAACACAGAAAATAATTTTTTTTTAGGTTTGGACTGGAGTGTACTTTCGGGGGTTACAGCACCCTTAACGGTCAAGCCAGCCGGCCCTTTACTTATGACACAGGCGCACGCTTGGCACTACTTTGTTGATGCACGTGCGGCTACTGCGCACACAATTCACAAACACAGAAAATAATTTTTTTTTGGTTTGGACTGGAGTGTACTTTCGGGGGTTACAGCACCCTTTAACGGTCAAGCCAGCCGGCCCTTTACTTATGACACAGGCGCACGCTTGGCACTACTTTGTTGATGCACGTGCGGCTACTGCGCACACAATTCACAAACACAGAAAATAATTTTTTTTTAGGTTTGGACTGGAGTGTACTTTCGGGGGTTACAGCACCCTTAACGGTCAAGCCAGCCGGCCCTTTACTTATGACACAGGCGCACGCTTGGCACTACTTTGTTGATGCACGTGCGGCTACTGCGCACACAATTCACAAACACAGAAAATAATTTTTTTTTTGGTTTGGACTGGAGTGTACTTTCGGGGGTTACAGCACCCTTAACGGTCAAGCCAGCCGGCCCTTTACTTATGACACAGGCGCACGCTTGGCACTACTTTGTTGATGCACGTGCGGCTACTGCGCACACAATTCACAAACACAGAAAATATTTTTTTTTTTGGTTTGGACTGGAGTGTACTTTCGGGGGTTACAGCACCCTTAACGGTCAAGCCAGCCGGCCCTTTACTTATGACACAGGCGAACGCTTGACACTACTTTGTTGATGCACGTGCGGCTACTGCGCACACAATTCACAAACACAGAAAATAATTTTTTTTTGGTTTGGACTGGAGTGTACTTTCAGGGGTTACAGCACCCTTTAACGGTCAAGCCAGCCGGCCCTTTACTTATGACACAGGCGCACGCTTGGCACTACTTTGTTGATGCACGTGCGGCTACTGCGCACACAATTCACAAACACAGAAAATAATTTTTTTTTGGTTTGGACTGGAGTGTACTTTCGGGGGTTACAGCACCCTTTAACGGTCAAGCCAGCCGGCCCTTTACTTATGACACAGGGGCACTCTTGGCACTACTTTGTTGATGCACGTGCGGCTACTGCGCACACAATTCACAAACACAGAAAATAATTTTTTTTTAGGTTTGGACTGGAGTGTACTTTCGGGGGTTACAGCACCCTTAACGGTCAAGCCAGCCGGCCCTTTACTTATGACACAGGCGCACGCTTGGCACTACTTTGTTGATGCACGTGCGGCTACTGCGCACACAATTCACAAACACAGAAAATAATTTTTTTTTGGTTTGGACTGGAGTGTACTTTCGGGGGTTACAGCACCCTTTAACGGTCAAGCCAGCCGGCCCTTTACTTATGACACAGGCGCACGCTTGGCACTACTTTGTTGATGCACGTGCGGCTACTGCGCACACAATTCACAAACACAGAAAATAATTTTTTTTTAGGTTTGGACTGGAGTGTACTTTCGGGGGTTACAGCACCCTTAACGGTCAAGCCAGCCGGCCCTTTACTTATGACACAGGCGCACGCTTGGCACTACTTTGTTGATGCACGTGCGGCTACTGCGCACACAATTCACAAACACAGAAAATAATTTTTTTTTTGGTTTGGACTGGAGTGTACTTTCGGGGGTTACAGCACCCTTAACGGTCAAGCCAGCCGGCCCTTTACTTATGACACAGGCGCACGCTTGGCACTACTTTGTTGATGCACGTGCGGCTACTGCGCACACAATTCACAAACACAGAAAATAATTTTTTTTTTGGTTTGGACTGGAGTGTACTTTCGGGGGTTACAGCACCCTTAACGGTCAAGCCAGCCGGCCCTTTACTTATGACACAGGCGCACGCTTGGCACTACTTTGTTGATGCACGTGCGGCTACTGCGCACACAATTCACAAACACAGAAAATATATTATTTTTTTAGCACTTGGGGGGAGCACCCCTGATGGACAGAGCACCCCCTGGACAACACTACAGCACCCCTTTAGGACTGGGACACTGCACAGGACTTTGGAGTGGACACAGCCCCTATGGAGAACTGACTGCACAACACAGTCCAGCCAGCCCCTATGGACTTTGAAGTAGTGGACACAGCCCCTATTAACAACAGCAGCACAGCACAACACAGCCAGCCCCTATGGACTTTGAAGTAGTGGACAACAGCAGCACTACACTACACTACACTACACAGCACTAACTCCCACCCTCCCTCTTCACTGTCCACAGCCGAGTGAGAAAATGGCGCCGACGCGGGTACCTTATATAGGATCCAAAACCCGCGAGACTCGGAAGGCGGGATGATGACGTTTTGCCTCGATGTCAGATCCGAGTCAGGCGGGAAAAGTCGAGCCTGACTCGGATCGGACTCGGATCGGGGGGGCTCGGGGGGGTTCGGATTTCAGAAATCCGAACCCGCTCACCCCTACTTATAATACACTTTAGAGTCTACTTACTAAGCTTTGAATGGAGATAAACAACCAGCCAATAAGCTCCTAACTGCCGTGTCATAGGCTGTGTTTGAAATATGACAGTTAGGAGCAAATTGGCTGGCACTTTATCAACATCCAAGGCTTAGTAAATAGACCCCTTTAAATCTTATTTTAGAATTGATTCATATAGGGAGAAACTTTTACCCACAATACAGGGGCATCGGGTTCCTCTTCACTCATTTGGACAGGGCCATATACCTTTAATTTCATGTAATTGAATGTAATTTGTGTCAAATGTCAGCGCTTTATAAATAAACGATAATAATAATAATAATCAGTGATCACTCTATAAATAAAGCATGAAAGTTCCCATGATTTACACAGCTATGAGGAGCTGGGCATAAAAAACATTGGATGCATAATGGGTTCTTCACAAAGGTGTTTGCTTTTTTTGGTGGTCTTACTGACATACTGTATATACATTTCTGCACCCTCAACCAAAACAGACATCATTGTGGGTTATTGGGAGTCTCTTACAGATGTGCAGTGCTAAATAATAGCACAATGTATTTAGTACACCAATCACCTGCGTTTCCTCCATTGGCAGCTCACAATGGCGTATTTTTAGAAAAAGATATTGTAATTGGGCCTTTGGGAGCAAATGGTTGTTTGTAGTTTGCTCCCATACATTACCAGCCAACTAGTTTTACGGTTGGAAACATAATTTCAAGGTGTATGGGCAGCTTTAGTGATGATCAAATGAGTAGTACATTAGGAGGAAACATGTTATAGCTGACCATGCATATATCTGGTACGGAACACATGTGCTGTTGCTGAATTACATGGTGTCCTGGCAATGCTGCCAAGATATCAGCCCAATGGGGAGATGTATCAAACCCTAAATGGGATGTGTATATATATATATATATATTATATATACAGTATATAATATATTCATAATCCTGGTGCCAGAGAGAGTTAGGGTAAGGCTGCAGGAGGGATCGTTAGGGTGCAGGAGGGGGGGGGGGTAGGTTTATGCTGCTGGGATGGAGGGTTAGGTTTAGGGGTTAGGATATTACTAACCCTGTTGGGATTCCGCCATTGGGATTCTGACTGCCGGGAGATGTTGCCCATGGCAACTAACCAGCTGTTAGAGTCACTTATCAAATACATTATATAAAATGATAGCTATAAACTTATTCGCTGCTATGAGCAACTTCTCCACCTGTCTTCTTTAGAAGGTTTGATAACCCCCCCCCCCAAGTGTGACCAGTATGGGGTTAGGAGAAGTTTCACAGAATCGGTGTTGAATTTTTGCATTTTATCCAGGGGTGACAAGAGGAAGGAGGAGAGCTGGTACTCTTTACCCGGGCCTGTTGGAGGGGCCCGGGTCCTGCACTTCGGGCAGGGAGAGAGAAGAGACGGCTGCTGCAGCAGCCTCTCACCCCAGCCCAGCGCACGCTGCAGTTCTCCCTCACCCTGTGTGATGTCCGCACTCGCCTCCTCCTGGATCTGCCCCCAGCGGCCCAACTCCCTGGGCACACATAGTATGTTTTTGATTTTTTGGTAAAGAAGGGTTTTGGCCACACCTCCCCAAGTTGACCACACCCCCTCTCAGCAGAACTGTTGGCGGCACTGCTTTTAACACAATGTTCTTATTATTTGTAAAATAGACCTAATCTATACATAATAATACATTGTATTAATAATTATAAACAATACATTATAATAATACATTAATTATATAGTAAAAAAATTAGAAAAAAAAACGCCTATTACCTTTAGTATACTATAACAGCACATTCAATAATTATAAACAATGCAAAACAAAATCACAGCCACATATAGAAATAAATCTATTTATAGATGTGAGCTTTATATTGCCAAATGGAGTGCATGCTTTTCTGACTATTTACAGTAGAATGGAGGATACTATCACTGTGTACAGATGATGCAAAAGGTGTAAATGTCTTTCTGATAGGTACAAAGGTTAATGATGTTGCCTATTTCTGGTTTCTGATCTATATATTACAAGATGTAAACGCACATGGGAATTCCTGCAGCACAGAAGGTTAATCATCAGAGAGTCAATAGCAACAGAAACCAGGAAACCATGAGGAGCTGAGTCATTGCACTACAAATGTTTTTATGTATCCTATTCCTTAGTAGTACTACCATTTAGCTTTCTAACTCTCTTTTTATGTTCAGGGCCAGTATTAGGCTGGTCATACACTGCACGATAATCGTGCAAACCAGCCATCTTAATGACTTGTTTGAATTGGCATTCAGTGTCTGGTACTAATGATAATCATTCACAGCATTAAAGCAGCTGAAAAACAGTTGGATGGTTCAGTTTGGTTTTGAAACCTGTCCTATCCACCCGACCATTATTAAGTCAACTTCAGACTGTGAATGGAGATCATAACATCCATACATTGTGTATGGAGGCGCTCCACCCGTAGGGCAGTTAGCTCCCATCCTGCTGTTCAGGGTCCCTCAAATCATTTTATCATGCGTCCAGATTCCCTGTGTTTTAGTTGCCATTGAGGGACACTTGCCTACCCTCCTGATTGGTCAGGAGCCTCCCGAAAATCGGGTGCCGCTCCCGACCTCCCGGGAAGGCAGGCAAGCCTCCAGGGCACCAGCGACCCCCTGCACTTACTATAAAATGCCGGCCGCGGAGGGGGCCGGTGACACGATTCGCACTGAATCGCGTCATCGTGGCCCGCCCCTGCCGCACAATGCCATTAATAAAGGCATTGTGAAGAGGGGGACGGAGCCACGATCGCGATGCCATGCCCCTATGTTCCGCCCCAAAATGCTCGTCCCCCACCAAGAAAGCCCGACAGCTCCCTCCCGGAAGGAGGGAGTGAAATGTTGGCATGTATGCATTGAGGCACATGGGAGGTGCACGTCTCAGAAATGTTATGAAAATGTATTGGGCATTGGGTGGCAACAGGGAGGTTGCTAAGTGGACACACAGGGATGGTCCCTCTTATGGGAGTGTCGCAGGTGTCTATACAATCTAGGGAAACAGGTCTTTTTAGTTTAGGGTGAATCCTGTAACCGAGAAAATAAGCGGCACATATAGATCACTGTGACACTTATTTTGAGTTGTAGGGTCACCTCACACTGTTCATCCCTCTGTTCAACCTCTACCCTAGAGCAACTAGAGCAAAGATCAATGCTGATGATAAAACACAGTATACCATAAATATAGCAATTCTTATAGTGTCCCGTAGTCATGGCTATCAATGGCTGTATCATCAATGGCTGATGGTTTTAAACCACCATTAGAAAACATGTGATGGTTTAGCTATCAATGGTTGAGTTCTGCTCAGACTACTGATGTTTTCTAAACATCATGGGCTATCATCGGTGGTGTGGCAGCAGTGCCCGCCAGCAATGGCAAAACCACTTGCCATTGCTCATAGACCATCAATGGTTGGGTCACCTTCGATGGTCGGTGCCCAGCCCAAGTATACTATGCCATTCCTAATCGGAGCTCTGTATGAATAGATTTGATCAATACAGGATCGCCACAAATAAAAATAATATTTTTTTAATAAAAAATACTCTGAATAAATGGATTCAGTATAAAGGCTTAATGATACAAATAGGGATTTCATACAGACCATTAATAATAATGGTTATAATATCGATTTACCAATATATCAACAAAAATGATATTCTTCGATGACATTTGGGGGGCTGAAGCTCTGATATGTTTATATGTCCCCAGTGGCTGTATCTCTTAAGGATTCTAGTCAGCTTCCTTGGCTCACACGAAAACGGATAGCGATCTTTCAGCACAAAACGGTTGCAGGTAAACCCTGCATGCCACTCCACCCTTTGCTGAGATATCGACAACCGTATGTGCCTTGTGAGTAGGTAAGTGACTTCACGATGAGCCCCCAACTAAGGATTCTGACTTTGAACCTCTGTATACCCCTGCCTATACCTTCTAATATCCTTCCTATAAACCTCTAAGGATGACGCTAATTTGCGTACGCAGTCATCCAGTAAATAAAGACTCCAGACTTAGAACATGTGGTTCCAAAGCACAAAGTATTCAAGTAAAGTACAGCAGTTACACGCTATGATCCTCATATAATCTTAGCGCAAAGAGATTATACAGACCCAAGTACAATTATACATACGCAGCGCTCTCGGGTCCAGATGTTAGGCATCAGCAAGAAACCCCTCGTCAATCAGCATTCAGCACAAAGACTAGGAACCCAGGGTCAGCACACATATTTATACCCCCCAGAAATGAACAACACAATAGAGAAGTTTATTGCTAATACAATTGGTCCTAAAGGAGAGGGCATATGTTACAAGGCATTTAACAGGTTGATTCAAATAGACACAACCCAGCCTCTAACAACTGGGGGTCTCTGGTATCCTGCCTCAAGCAATCATCCTAACAGTTGTTCATATAATGTACATTTTGTTGCTTGAAGTCTCTGCGGTCCATAAGTTGAGAATGCATGATGCGATCTCCACACCGTTGGTACCGGAATACTGATGAAAGAGTATGCATCAGTACAATACCAATCACGGCTTACTTATCATGTATAAAACCTTAGTTACCAAATAATCTTTATTTCACAGAATTAACAAACTTAAAATCTTATACTTTAAAACTTATTAAACCTTTTTTGTGAATATGTAATGTGTAAGTATGCGGGGTGTGATGTAAAGACGCTCGTTAACTTGGGGCAGATGCGTGCACATGAAGCTAATAAACAGCGTTTTCATGCAAGATCTTATGCATTCGCTAATATGTGACTAGTTAACAGCGCAATTGTGTGTATTAATGTGTGTATGAGAAATGGTGTACTTAAATCTCACTTAAACTAAGTGAACTCCTAACAGTGTGGAATGCTGAGCCTTATAGTTCCACATGCCCCCCCTCTCTCAGCAGCCCCCACCCTTCCCAGGCTAAAAAGTACAGTCCTTTGTTCTCCCAGGTTCTTGTGTAAATGCAAATTAGCACAGCTACAAGACCCAAACCTCAGATAACACTCTTGGCTTTGAAGGTATTTTATTGTAGGAAGCCTGCTAATGTAAGGTGCTACAAACGACCCTCTTGCTGTATTCGAGCAGGGCCACCTGGAGTGAGAGCAGACGTTATGTCCATGAAGCTTGTCTTCACAGACTAGTTGTCACGTGGCCATTTGCTCTGTTTAGCTAATGCAATCCAATTTTGACATACTGTAATGGGCTTTTGGTGAATCGCCGTAACTTATGGCGATGGTCACAGATGCAATCGCCTGATGCTAATAGTAATATCGCCACATGTACTAAAGTGTGAGTTTATCTAAAATGGCGCATAGGCGGCCATTCGCAAAATGGTGTCTTGCGATCTCATTTCCAAGATGGCGTCTTGCGGCCAGTCGCAAGATGGTGTCGCTGCGATTCAATTTTAAACTGATCTTGTCTCAGCCAATAATCCAGCTTCGACACTCTCTTACACACCGGGGCCAGCACACTTATGTATTCACATTTTCTCTGCGGTTGCTCTTCTCTGCAGCCACCAGTTATATAGTGGCAATGCACTACCGTATTAATATTTTCCCGGTGGCTGCTCCTCTCTGCAGTCCCCAGGTTAGGGGGGGAGGGTGGGGCGCTGAGCTGCCCGATCACTGCTGACCACTGTATTCAGGACACACTGGGAGAGAAGCCATGACTACTGTGAGCCACGGCTGCTATCTTTACATTGCAGTCTAAGCTGCTGTGCAGCTGCCTGGTGGGGGGTACTGCCAGGCTGGCAAGTCACTGTGGCCAGCAGCAGTCAGGACATACTAGGGGTGTAGTTGTGGGCAGGACCGTAACTAGGGTAGTGCGACCAGTGCCATGGCACAGGGCACCGCAGGGCAGGGGGCGCTGTTTGGGCCTGCCAATTTTCTGTTTATTATCATTCTCACTTGTAGCGTCCTCTTCTTTTAGCCCCAGCCTCTTCTGGTCTCCCCTATCTGTTCCCTGGTCCTTCCCCATGAGGCCATGGCCATTTATCAGGTGCACTATCATATTTCCCTATTTAAAAAATGGGAGGGCACCAATGCTCTCTCTGGCACAGGGCACCAAAAAGTTTAGTTACGGCTCTGGTCGTGGATGCAGGGGGCCCAGAAGGTCCCCTTGAGATTGGGCCCTAATACAGACACAGGCATGCATGTGTTGGGTGTACATGTGTATTAGTAAAATACAGATTATATGGTAAAAAAACGAGGCTTTTGCCCAACTGAAAACTATCTATATATCCACTAATCATTAATGCGGTCTGTTGTTTGTGGTAGGAAACTAATGGCGGCAATATCCCAACTAGAACGAGACATGATGGCAAAGGCTCGGCGCCAGATTTCACAGTGTCAGGACCCAGTGGAGAAGCTAAGATTGCAGTGCCTTGCAAGAGGGGCATCTGGAATTAAAGGTTTGGGAAGGTAAATTGACAAAGAAAATCTGCAATATTTAAGATCTACTTATTCCAGTACAATTTCTTCCTGCATCATATGCATTTTAATAGTGTCTTTCTTCCACTGACATGCAGTGAGGTCAATGGCTGGGGAGGCACACATGGAGATGGGAGCCTGTCTCACCCCCTACTCACTGTAACTCTCCCCTCATTACATTAAGCTTCCGTGTCCATTGATTCTTCAATCTGCATAACTGTGTCTTCTCTTGTTACTGCTGACTGAGTTCCGATCTCTAAACACTGCAATGCATTTCCTGGAAGCATGACACATCCAAGGTGTCCATCAGTGCTCAAGACAAGCCCCCCATACCGAGAGGCATGCCTCTATTAGCTGTCTTTATGTTCAGCTTACTACCCATGGTGTGGCCCCACCCTCAGCTCTTTAAGCAGTGTCTGCAGGGTGTATTTATAATGGGTGCAAGGTGTGCGGGGCCCGCACACTTTCTTTTTATACTTACCTCTCCGATGTCCCATAGAGTAGCGCTGTAGAAAATGCCTGGAAAATGGCCACCACTGCCATTTTCCCTGCATTTTGCGCATATGCAGAAGGAAATCACTGGGAAAATGGCTACAGCGCCATTTTCCTGGTGACCAGCGCATGCGCAGTATACTCCGGGTACACTCTAGCGGAGTCTACCGCTGCTGTCAGTTCGCTGACGGCAGCAAGGGAGAAATGAGGGGGCCCCCGGATGGGGAGTGAACATGGGCCCCCTTCTTTCTTAATACGCCCCTGAGTAGATGACTATATAGAAGCGAGGCTGAGCTGGTTCTGCCTCATATCTCATCTCCCTGCAGTCCCAGGGAGCTCCACAAAGATGGTGAGTGTTAACTATAAATATTAATATATTCTTTGTATTATTCTAATCATTTGTATATCAAATCTCTGGAGCTCTGCCTACCCTGCCTACCCTGCCTGCACGTCTCTGCTTTCTTCCCTGTTATAAGTTTTATCTGGGGCTTTTTCCCTGTGAGTGCAGAAAATCCTATAGCAAACAGCAACATCTTCCTTCATTGTCTAACATGTAGCAGATCTGTCAAAAACAATCACTGATTAGTTGCTAGAAGTCTCTGTACTTGTAATTAACAACCTATTTTTTCATCCCTTACATTGTTTTGTATGTTTACTGCCTTTTATCTCAGTTATATTATTCGGGGGAGTGGAATAACTCTAGCAGTGGCATAAATACGATAGAAGCAGCTGCAATGAGACCTGTATTTGAGGGGGCAAGTATTTGCTAGCTCTCCCCTGTTATCAGTGCTCATATACTCAGGGCCACCTTCATAGGTGCTCCAGGTTTACATGCTGCCTCCATCCGCAGCACCATTACCGAAGGGAAACAGGCAGAGTAAGAGGTGGTGGGAGGGGTCTGGTGTGTACCAATTTAATTAAGGTTGGGCTGGCATGATAGAGAAAAGCAGGTTAATGAAAAATGTTATTGGTGATAGAGAATAGAAGGGCAATTGTAGGAGGAGAAAGCAATGATTGATGCAGAGGCTGATGATGGCCGTGTTTATGATGGGTGAGTGGGGTTTATGATAATACTAGAGAGAGGGATTAAGGACAACTGATAATGAAAGGTTAATTATGAATATGTTGATGGGGATAATCATCATGACCATAGCAATGAAGCGGATATGATGGTGGCAGGATGGTGATGATGTGGTGGAGAAAATGGTGATAAGGATGAAGGTGACCTATGGGGAGGAAGATTATGATTGCAGTAGTGCATAGGGAAGGGGATTTAGTGGAGGGAGAGGTACCATATTAAGGGATAAAGAAAAGAGGAGCTGATAAGGGCAGAATGTGCAAAGAGAAGGGGAAAGAAGGTCTACTAAGAGGAGAATAAAACCAAAGGGGTTCAATGGAAAGAGAGGGGGCTGCATAAAGAAGGGAAACATGAGAAGAGAGATAGCAAAGGAAAGTTCCCAGAAAAACCCCATTGGATATATCTCAAGAGGGATTGTGAGAGTAGGATAACATGGAAGATTGGGGGTAACATGAATATAATCCCCTTTTACATTCTATTTGACGTCATTGTTTTGCTTGCATGTATACTTTATAACATCAGCTTAACAGGAGTCTTATATAACCATTATACAATCTGCTGTGTCTTTTCTATAAGACCTATGCGCACCTAAGTTTGCTTGTGTCTATCTTTTATCTGTCCAGAAACGTAAGGCCTGTGCTGTACCTTAAAATGTATTTCTCTTTTGTACATCAGCTAGACCTTGTAAGGCAGACTGGCAGCAGAGACATCTCACTTTGTGCACCTGGAGCAGACGGTCCTGACTCTCTCCCCTTCCTTCCTATTCCTTTTCCTAACATCTGTTATTTTTCTTGAAACAGAGCATTTCGTATCATGGATGATAACTACAGTAACTCTTTAGATCTAGAAGAATTCTCCAAGGGGCTCCAAAACTATGGCGTACCCCTACAGCCAGAAGAAGTACAGGAAATTTTCCAGCAATTTGACACAAATGGAAATGGGACCATCAACTTTGATGAATTCTTAAACTCAGTCAGGGTAAGAACTAGGACAATAAGCTTTAATTAAATGTATGACATGCCCTAATTTCTTAAAGAATGGTTGATTTCAGTTTCTCAAACCTTTTCTAATATGTTTTTAACGTGTTATAAAGTTTACACTTATATCTGTATATTTTTTATCAAGTATCCCCTACTGTGGGTGGACCTGGTTTATGACGGAGGTACATGTGCAGGATAAAACAAGGGCTGGATTATGAAGGGGTGCGACAAGGGCTGTTCCCCCGTAACCTCCACACACAGGGGCCCCTCAACAGGGTGGTATAACCGAGCAATTGCTGAGAAGGTGCATCTGTTCCCAGACAGGGGCTACCACGGATCTGTGTTCTGTATGCACAATACATATATCCTTATGTCTATCCCATGCATGTTTAAAGTGCTCTACTGTCTTAGCCTCTACCACCTCTGATGGGAGGCTATTCCACTTGTCCACTACCCTTTCTGTGAAGTAATATTTCCTAAAATTTCCCCTGAACCTACCACCCTCCAGTTTCAGAACATTTCCTCTTGTTTTAATACTTCTCTTTCTTTGAAGAATGTCTCCTTCCTTAACCTACTGCACTTCCAAAACCTCAAGTAAAATAATATGAAACTTTAATAAACTGGTCGTTTACCATGGGATACGTTTAATATCCTGACAGCGGGGATTCCGGCGGTCACAATGCCGATGCTGGAACCCGACACATATCGGAGTACCGGCGCCGGCATCCTGACCGCCGGAATCCCGAAGGTAAGTAGCGGGGGAGGGGGGGGTTAGTGTTACTGTTAGGCACTAGGGGCTGGGTTAGGGTTAGGCACTAAATGGGGAGGGCTAGGTTTAAGCACCGGGGAAGGAGGGTTACGTTTAGGCACTAGGGGGGAGGTTAGGTTTAGGAGAGTGGGTTATGGGTTAGGTTAGATATTCTTGTCTTCAGCCGTTGGGATGCTAACCTATACGGGGTACAGGCATCCGGATTCTGACTACAGGGATCCCGAACACAGGTATCCCGTACCCAATCCTTTACCAAGAAATTCCACCTACACATATTTCCAAATGAAGTGTAACCATGTTAATACAACACACAACCATTCTACAGTTAGGTCAAGCACTATGAATGGTCTAGTGTAACGTAAATAAATCTAGCCCCGTGAGCCTGTTTATGCTCAGCCTGCTTACAGCTTGGTTCTAGCCCTGTAACTAATCATGTTGGGCTAGTCCTGTGACTGTTCTAATTTACTTAGACTATTTTAATTGTGGCATCAGAGGCGTCATTGGGTATGATTACATCCGGTGCGCACTCTGATTATACCTGCTTGCCAGAGGCACGACCTTGCCAGAAAAGGGACATGGCTTTAGAAAAAGGGCGTGGCCTTATAGGTGATCCTGATGACTTCACTCTGGAGGAGTATTGTCAGAGATGCTGGGCTGCCCCCGGAGACTGGGCTGTCAGCACTGTCGGCTCCACTTTTATGACAGGAGTCGGGTGCTGCAGGGGAATGTCACACTGCATCACCCGGCTCCTGTCACTGCAGAGTAGCCGGCACTCGCCGCGCCCTCTCATGATGCCACTGCGTCCTCCTCATGATGCCATTGCGTGGCATTAGCAGGATTATGTGTAGCTCGGTGCCAGCTGGTCAGCCTTTCGCATGCGGTGTTAGAACACCATACTGCACCTCTAAGGGTAAACAACGGGCCTTACCTGACCTTGAAGACATAGCATTGGTTGCATTATAGAGTCTAATGCTCCTCCCCACACATGATACACATTGGATTGGCATGAAACTAGAAACAAGAACAAGGTGAATCTATGCTCAAATAGTGTATATTATATATATATATATTATATATATATATATGTGTGTGTGCGAGAAAGCGTGTCTGTCTGTCTTTCTGTTCGTCTTTTTGTCCTTTATGCATGGCTAGAGTTTTGGACCTAGCTCCACCAAATTTTGATGATTCATGCAAGTTCATATTAAATCCAGAGCCTGTATGTTTGCATGCAAGGGCGTAACCAGAGCAGTAAAGAGCCACTTTGGGCTCGGGGTAGGGGCGTGGCCTATAAGCGGGAGGCGCAGCCTCTATGGCGTGATTATGCGTGTTCACGCGCACACCATAGACTTCAATGGAGAGAACGCTGGCCGCGCTTAGTCACAGCCCGTTGAGAACTGCGCTATGCCGCGATGCGTGTGCCCATGTACACGCATCACGGCAATGATGTAGATGGCTACATCTGTAGTAGTATTGTGCGCCGGCAGGCAGAGGCTTACATAGACAGACAGCGCCAGCGCAATTTGAATCTGGCGCCGGTCATGAGCCAATTGGAGCTTGCAGACCAGCAGCCATTCAGGAGCCAGCACTGCTGATCGGCTGCCAGTCTGTGAGCTCTGATTGCCTCACGACCGGCGGTGCTGTCTCCCCATGACACCCTGCCAGTGGGCCAGCTGTAATCAGCAGGCTGGACGGCACCAAATCAACATTGTTGACACCCGGCCCCCCCTCGACGGCCCTGACTAGACCAGCCTACCTTGAGTGCATATGTGGAAAGGGGGCCCTAGACTGCACACCCTTAAAATATATATAATGGGAGGTGCTACCTGTGGAGACTATTGTTGCAAACATACAAAAAGAATTAGAGATGCACAACTCCAACATTACTCATTATATATAATAATACATTTTGCAACAGAATTTTGCAAATAATAAAAGAAGTTTTGGCATAATCATGGCCATGGTTATGGGCCTACCCACCGCGCCCAGGTAACCTTGTGCACAATCTAGGTAAGTCTTAAAAAATGTTATACTGTAGTGCAGCTATGGGTTGATTTTTGGGTTGTGGGTCACCTGGATTGCTTTAGTTGGGCTGCTTCAGGGCATCGTATTATATACACATTTTTCCTTTCTTGCACTTTTAGCACTTCCATTGTTTGTTTAATATATATGTATTATTTTCACATCTTTATTTTTCACTTTACTATATGCACCAGCAGCTGCTCTTATCTATCCTACACCTTTTTACACTTCACCTTTCCTTATTGGAGTGTTGCCCTCGGGTGGCTCAGCTGGCCTGGTTTGGGGGTGTCCTGCGCTCTGGATTTCAACCCCAGTATGTTAGGGACCTACCCTCAGAGGTTACCTGGGCGCGGTGGGTAGGCCCATAACCATGGCCATGATTATGCCAAAACGTCTTTTATTATTTGCAAAATTCTATTGCAATATGTATTATTATATATAATGAGTAATGTTGGAGTTGTGCATCTGTAATTCTGTTTTGTACCTTGGGGGCATGACTGGGTGCAGGGGAAGTGGCAGGACACAGGCAGCTCAGACACCATAGCAGCCGCACCCCTTGTACCCACGATAGTTACGCAACTTTTTCCAAGCATGTTAGCAAACAGTGGGGTCCTTTTCAGGATCAATGGAATGGAGTTATAGGCGAGGACAATGTAAACAAATAAAGGCTGCAGGTGTACTTCAAGGTCCAATCTTCAACCCGGGCAACACTGGGTATCCCAGCTAGTATATAATATACACCAGCACTATACAGGAGCCTAATATCACCACTCTGTTGGGTTGGGGCACTGATACTCAGGATCCCAATGGTCAGAATACCGGCTCCAGAACACGACAGGCATCAGAATCCCTATGGTAAGTATTAGGGTTAGAGTTAGGCACTAGGGAGAGGGTTAGATGGTGGGAGGGGAGTGTTAGTCTTAGGATGGGGGAAGGGTAGATTAGGGTTAGGGGGAGAGTTAGGGTTAGGGGAGGCGTGGGTTAGGGGGAGGTTCAGGATAAGGGTTAAAATAGTTATCAACATGTGTCAGGATGTTGACAGTCGGAATTCCGGAGCTGGAATTGTCACCGTCGGGATTCTGACTGCTGGGATTGTGTACCCAACCCATTTTGGTAGCTACATTACTAAATTCTCTAACACATACACAAACACACACTAGGGCAGTGGCGGATCCAGGGGGGGGCGATTGGAGCGATCGCCCCCCCTTAGAGTCCTTGCCTCTCTCTGCTCTGGGACTTGGGAGAAAACCAAAAACTCCCCCAGTCACTAGTGATGGGTAGTTCACGAATGATCAGTTCAAAATGAACTGATCTTCAAAACTAACTAGTTCACTCAGTTCACAGCTCTGGCAAAGATCAGTTCATCAGGAGGAGCTAAAACAAGTGGGAGGAGTTAGACACAGTGACAAAGAGAGCACAGCAGCTCCATTAGGCATGAATCAGTACTACTAAACGACCACAGGTGGCACTGCTATGCTCAGTCTATGTGTGTGACTGTGCAGCTCATTGAACTAGATTGTCATGACCAGGGCCGGCCCGAGCCTTATTTTTTTGATAAGCGAAGATAGATTTCGGCGCCCCTTGGTGGACTTTGCGTGTACCGAAGTCACAAGACCGAAAAAGGAAAGGGGCGTGGTACCATTGGTATTGCTTACCCATGTGACATACATTTAATGTCATGAACTCGGGACCCAGTGTGCGCCATCTGCAAAGGGCGCGTGGCCTCGTGACAGGGGTATGGCCTTGCCTCACACCACCGTTTTGTCACTGTGGGGGCGTGCTCAGTACTCCTGGAGATTATGGGCTCCCCCCAGAGATTCTCCCCGCACTGTGTAGATGCCTGTGTGCATGCACTTCTATGTATTTTTATGATAGAAATACATGGAAATATGTCCACTTCAAATTTAAATAATTAACAGAAAACAGCAAGATATCAATAAACATAATCCACGTTGAAAACTCATATACTGTATATGAATATACTTCCACTAAATATGTTAATGTCTGGTCTTTAAAAAGATTATATAATATACACACACACACGTTAGTATATCTTTTTAAAGACCAGACATTAACATATTAATCTTATAATTAAGTAATTAAACCAAACACTTTATATAGTGCACCCCCCTCTCCCCCCTTCTCCTTCCCTCCTCCCCCAATGCCCTCCAGGATCTAAGGCAGGGACAGGCAGCCTGACATGTGAGTGATCATTGCTCACCTTGACTTCTACTGTAAATTACATGTGGGCGTTCTAGGAGGAGCGTCAGTGTGCAGCTCCTCATCACTGTTACAGCAGCAGGAGAGCGTTTGGGCAGCGCCGGCGTGACGTTACACGCGCAGCCAGAGGAGTTGGAGCTGCTGAGTTAAAGGAAGCCATTAGTCCTCCCGGTCAGTAAATCTATTCCTGACCGGGCGGACATTAAGTAGTTGTATTAGTGCATCTGCGGTCCGGCTAATGGGTGGTCTGGTGAACATCCAGACCACCCCTTGCTTTCCTACAGACAGTGGATAGATGAACCCAGGGTTCATCATCTCTCTACACCACTTCAGTGTCTGTGGCCGCACCGGGAACAGAACTGCAGCTTCTCGGCGCCCTCTGCCCGCTGGTGCCCTACGTGCTTGCGTAGTTGGCGTAACGGGTGGGCTGGCCCTGGTCATGACTCGTGACTCATTCTAGCATTCTAGTTCACTAGTTCGAATAGGTCAGTGACTCATGTGGAGCTGATTGAAAGAGATTGTCATGATGACTCATTGAGTAGTTCAAAAGTCACATGATACATTCCCCACCAGTTCTCTCACATACAGTTATGAGTCAATACTACTAAACTAACACAGGGGGCACTGCTGTGATCAGATATATACATTGTATGGATCTGATGTAGATTATCAGGATTCATTCTCCTAGTATATTCATTCACAAGATACACTCCTAATCAGCTTAAGACACATTGCTGAGTGCTGCATGCTATATACTGTACTTCTGTTTACTCTACAAGACATTGGGCGAGATGTATCAACCGTCAAGAGAGATTAGCTTCTGTCATTTTATAGACTATGCTTTGCCTAACTTCTTTACTTTATCCATCTCTAAGGTTTGATACATCTTCCTCCTATCTTTACTGTACTGATCTCAATTTTATAGGGGTGATGTATAACACATTCTAAAGAGGACAAGTAGATAACTTGCCCATATTGAGACCATCCCCCTATTTTTATGTGGAGGCTGTAAACCCACCCGCCCTATTGTTAATCTACAGTAGCTGGTGTGCATTAAGTGACATTAATGGTGCAATTAAAAAATGAGGCAAAGGTGTTTTCCTTCTAATTACTGTATTATAAAAGAAAAAAAAAGTGACATTACAATACTGAATTTGGGTCTCTCTCACTTGTATATTATGGAAATAAAAATGATAACAACAATTAAATTAACATCGCAGAGCTAAACATGTCACTACTACTAGTAGTTTGTTATATATTGCTTTTTTAAAATATTAAAAGATCAGACATATTAAACATAGTTGATCATTTGAACAAGACTATAACTCACCTAGGGCTCTATTTACTACAATCCGCATATCGAATGCGGATTGTAGTGTGATATTACCGAGTGAATTTGCATTGCGAATTCAGGCAATATCACAGGGATTTACTATATATCCCTTGCAGGGACAGAGCTTGTGATAAAGCTCTGTCCCTGCGGATCCCATCCGCACTCTAGTCGCGGTATTTTTTCCGAAAGAACCCGCGCATGCGCCGACCCACCGTTGCTGATACCCCCCACACCAACACTAAGCCCCACCCCCCGTGATCGCGGACCCCCACGTCCCCCCCTCCCCCCCGTGCCCCCCCCACCTCCCCCCGCGACCCCCCCCTCCCTTCATTACACTTACCTGCATCCTCCTGGCCTCCGGTGATCTTCTCCGGGCTTCCCGATCAGGTGATCTCCCATACTGCACTGGGACCCGATCACCTGATGACCGGGCCCCAGTGTACTATGGGAGACCAGCTGACCGGAGAGGAGCCATCACCGGAGGCCCGATCACCGGTCCCTGGATTCAGGTAAGTAAAAAAAAAATGTTTAATTTTTTTTTTCTTTTTTTTACAGTAATCAGCTTGCGGTCTGCTTAGACCACATAGCTGATTACTGGTACCGGCTCCCGCCTCTGCTCTCCCCGTTAGAGCAGAGTGGGAGCCCGGTAACCGGGGGAGACCCTGGATAACGCCACCTCCTGGTGGCGTTATTATCACCGGGCTTCCCCCGGTATTTTTTTACAATTTATTTTTAGTAACTCTGGTCGGATCACATTTCCCATTACAATTATGGGAAATGCGATCTGCTTTACTAAAAGTAAGTGATACTAGGGGTTGGAGTAGAATTTTACTAATTCTACTCCAATTGCCCTGTAATAACTACAGGTGAAACTAAAATAATGTGAAAAGGGTGTGAAAACACCCTTTTTCACTTTATTTTAGTAAAAATAATGTTAATAAATAGAGCCCCTAATGAGCTAGTAATTGAAATCCCTGCTGTTTGTGTAATAGACTAGTTCTAGGTTTCCAATCACTTCTCTCAGCAGTGTTTCAGAGCCAGTGATGTAATGACCTAAATGAACTACATGAACTGATCATTGGAACTATTCTTTTCAGTGAACTAGATCATAATGAACTGAACACCAAAATGAACTACATTTCCCATCACTACCAGACACTGCGCAGTGTATTCAATCAACCAGGTGCAGTCACTGTGGCAGTGCTGCTGACTGATGGGCCCGCCTCCCGCTCCGCTCCTCCCCCTCCTGCTCCTGTGTCCTGGCACAATACATGCAGCCATGCACAGCACTCCTCCTGACTAGGTCACAGATTACAATGTCA
This sequence comes from Taudactylus pleione, assembly GCA_031769625.1. Taxonomy (NCBI): domain Eukaryota; kingdom Metazoa; phylum Chordata; class Amphibia; order Anura; family Myobatrachidae; genus Taudactylus; species Taudactylus pleione. Next base: position 3,276,852 of record JAUIMM010000470.1, read on the forward strand.
GAGGAGCAGCGGCATGACAGTGGCTCCTCCCTCCGTCTTGTCCCTTGTAGCAGTACCCCAGGCGCCGCCAGTAGCGCACCTGACAGTACTCAGGAATCCCCCCAGAAAAACAAATGTTTTTTTTCACCCACGGTCATAGCCCCGCCGCCTTGCGGCATTATGCTGCAATTCGCGGGTCTATAGGGAGGGGGCAGAGCCAAAATGATTAGAATTTATAAGAATTACATCACTTTGGTATCATCCACTCCCCCAGACCCGCGAATAGCGGAATTATGTCGTGGGGGGCAGAGCCTAATGATGCAAACTGCCGGCCCCCATCAACAAGCTGCTGCAGCATGTCAGGATGCCAAAGTAAGTGAGAGTGTGTCTGTGAATATATATATATATATATATATATGTGTGTGTGTGGGTGCGTATGTATGTTCCTATGTAAGATATGTGTGTGCTATATAGATATATATATGTGTGTATATGTATTTAGAGAGAGAGAGAGCAAAAATAATGGAGCACTCACCAGAGTTTTCTTCAAAAAGTAGCAAATGTCATCCCTAAATATGGAGAACGGATTATTCATTATAAGCGCTTTATAGATGATGTTTTTTTGATCTGGAGAGGCACCGAGGAGGAATTTAATCTTATGTTGTTTGAGTTAAATAATTTGGATGGCACTGTGTGCTTTACTGGCAGCTGTAGCCGTGACTCTATCAATTTTCTTGACGTTAAAGTGTCCCGCACGGCTGCCAGATCGGTTACCACGTTATTCAGGAAGGATACGGACCGCAATACTTTGTTGTATGCAACCAGCAACCATCCTCCGAAATTGAAAGATGGTCTCCCGGTTTCTCAATTCATGAGGGTTCTGTGCAATAGCACAGATCCGGTGGCGGCTGAGCAGCAATTGCTTGAGATGAAGGAACGGTTTCTGGAACGAGGCTACAGGGAAAAGACTGTGGAAGGCTGCCTTACTAGAGCACGTCACATGAGGACGAAGAGCCATATTCAATTAGAGGCGAAGTTTTCGCCTGTCCAACTGTTCGCTTCATTCGCCTGTTTCAGAGGCGAATTTATTCCGTGCTCGTCCCTGCTTTTCGCCTAATTCAATTGCAAAACAGGTGAACACGGAAATAGGCGAATACGGAACAGGTGAAAAGTACTGAAAGAATTGGGGAAATCAGTCTGTACCCCAGAAAAAGATGCTCTAACATAGGGAATCAATATAGATGTGTACTAATAGCCCTAATAAAACTATTTTGCGTACTTAAGTTGTGTAAATTGCTTGCTATTAGCATTTTTGTAAAAGTGGTGAAGAATGGCATAAAGCTGTATTTTTTGGTGAAAATAAGTAGTCCTGTCAAATTTGGGGTGCTTGAAAATAGGTGCTAGCATGGTTTTATGTCTCTAAAGTGAACTTTTAAAAACCGTGAAAAATCCACCTGCTGCATGCACCTGCAATCCCCAAAACACCTGACCCATACTTGTGGGCCCCCAAGAAGTCTTTTTCGCTACTTTTAATGTTTATCCCCCCACTTTTTAAATTGACACCCCATAAATGACATGTCTTTTTTGGGGTGTTCTTAGGTTTTGGTTTCTGTTTTTTTGCGTATTTGTCCTTTGGGGGGCTGTCCCAAGGGGTCTGAGTTGTTTCCCCACGTTTGCACCCCAAAATAAAGATTTTGCATTTCTTTTCACCAGCTATTGATTGGAGAATCATTTTTGGAGAATTGTTTCCACTTAGGCGAAATTGTCCTGGAATTGAATTTGGCGAATTTTTTTTAGGCACATTTTTCACAAAAAAACAGGCGAATATGGCTTTTCACCTCTAATTGAATTCCCCTCTAAGACTCGTGCACCGGTGCAGAATCGGATGCTGTTTGTCACTCAACATGATTATACCTCTAATATATATTGTGAGTGTGCCTGTCTATTCCTAGATGCTGTTGCCGGCATCTTGCGTTCCAGCTGGAACGCGGAAGCGCAATGTTGATATGTGGTTACTATGACCACTGGCTGATTCCCTAGCCGGATATTGTCATTCCCGGCCGTTGGATTGCTTACAACACGTGGTTGTTTGCACGTGTATGTGCCAGCCGGATGCGCCTCCCGCGAGCCGGAAGTGAGGTTGTGTACTCAGCTGGATGTGATGATCGCGGCTGAGCATACCTAGCACCTTTATGCGAGTACCAGGTGTTGTGTTGTTTATTATGACACATGCCCTGTTGTTAACTGTTGTATGTTTGTGCCTCCTGAGGATGGTCCTTTATGGACCAAAACGTTGAGGGATTCTTCCTCAAGCCTAAACTTGTGTGATATGATTAACATGGAATAAACTCTATTTGCTACTTTTTGAAGAAAACTCTGGTGCGTGCTCCATTCTTTTTGCTCTATGTGTTTGGACTAGGGGTGTGCACCGGCCACTTTTCGTGTTTTGTGTTTTGGATCTGGATCTTTCTTTGTGTTTTGGATCTGGATTGGTTTTGCCAAAACCACCCTTCCGTGTTATGGGTTCTGGATTTTGTGTTTTGGATCTGTATTTTTTTTTTTAAAAAGCATAAAAACAGCTAAAATCACAGAATTTGTTGGTTTTTCTGCTCCTATGCTATTATTAACCTCAATAACCTTAATTTCCAATCATTTCCAGTCTATTCTGAACACCTCACACCTCACAATAGTGTTTTTATGTCCATAAGGTTGCACCGAGGTAGCTGGATGACTATGCTAAGCGACACGAGTGGGCGGCACAAACACATGGTCCATCTAGGAGTGACACTGCAGTGGCAGACAGGATGGCAGTTTGAAAAACTAGGCCCCAAACAGTACATAATGCAAAGAAAAAAAAGAGGTGCAAGATGGAATTGTCCTTGGGCCCTCCCACCCACCCTTATGTTGTATAAACAGGACATGCACACTTTAACAAACCAATCATTTCAGCGCCAGGGTCTGCCACAAGACTGTGGCTGAAATGATTGGTTCGTTTGGGCCCCCACAAAACAAGCTGGCAATTAATCTGTCCCTGCACAAACTGGCTCTACGGAGGCAAGATGTCGTCCTCATCCTCCTCATCCACCGATTCCTCACCCTCTTCAGTGTTGTGTACATCCTCATCCTCACAGAGTATTAATTAGTCCCCGCTGGAATCCACAACCACAGGTCCCTCTGTACATTCTGGAGGCTGGTCTCCCTGGAAGAGTTGATAATTCATTTTATGAACATCATCTTCTCCACATTTTGTGGAAGCAACCTCCTATGCCTTTCGCTGACAAGGTTCCCGGCTGCACTAAATACTCTTTCGGAGTAGACACTGGAGGGGGGGCAACTCAGGTAAAATAGAGCCAGTTTGTACAAGGACCTCCAAATTGCCTCTTTTTCCTGCCAGTACAGGTACGGACTGTCTGACATGCCTACTTGGATGCTGTCACCGATGTAATCCTTTAACAGACAGACGCATGCTTGTCGCTGCTGCTTTGAGGATGCGGGTGCGGCTACAGCCCACACAATTCACAAAGACAGAAAAAAAAGAAGAATTTTTAATTTTTTGTGGAGCGCACTTTGAGGGTTACACCACCCTTTAACAGACAGACGAACGCTTGTCGCTGCTGCTTTGAGGATGCAGGTGCGGCTACAGCCCACACAATTCACAAAGACAGAAAAAAAAGAAGAATTTTTTATTTTTTGTGGAGCGCACTTTGAGGGTTACACCACCCTTTAACAGACAGACGCACGCTTGTCGCTGCTGCTTTGAGGATGCAGGTGCGGCTACTGCGCATACATTTCACACACAAACACAGAAAAAAAGAAGATTATTTTATTTTGTTGGAGCGCACTTTGGGGGTAACACCACCCTTTAACAGATAGACGCACGCTTGTCGCTGCTGCTTTGAGGATGCAGGTGCGGCTACAGCCAACACAGTTCACAAAGACAGAAAAAAAATATATAATTTTTTTATTGTTTGTGGCGCGTACTTTGAGGGTTACACCACCCTTTAACAGACAGACGCATGCTTGTCGCTGCTGCTTTGAGGATGCAGGTGGAATCTAGACGGGATTTGGAACCGGGGACACACTACCTCCATCAATTGTCTAAATCCCACTGCACTAATGGCGGATACCGGACGCACGCCTAACACCAACATAGCAGCCAAGGCCTCAGTCATACATTTTGCTTCAGGATGACTGCTGTCATACTTCATCCTCCTCGCTAATGACTGTTGGAGGGTCAATTGTTTAGTAAAAGTAGTGGTGTTCCTACTTCCTCTCTGGGATGATGAACAACTCCCAGCAGCAGCAACAGCACTAGGAGGAAGTGGTTCTTGATCTTTCCCTATTTTATTGTTATCGGAGAAAGTTTGGTCCTCCATTTATGTTATATTGATATATACGTGCGGCTAAGGTGCACACAAACGCAGAAAATAATTTTTTATTTTTGTTGGAGACTAGTGCACTTTGTGGGTTACACCACCCTTTAAGTAATGAGCCAGCCGGCCCTTTACTTATGGGACACAGGCGCATGCTTGGCGCTGCTCCTTTGTTGATGCACGTGCAACCACAGTGCACACAATTCACAAACACAGAAATTTTTTTTTTTATTTGTTCGGAGTGTACTTTGGGGGTTACAGCACCCTTTAACGGACAAGCCAGCCGGCCCTTTACTTATGACACAGGCGCACGCTTGGCACTACTTTGTTGATGCACGTGCGGCTACTGCGCACACAATTCACAAACACAGAAAATATTTTTTGATTTTGTTTGGAGTGTACTTAGGGGGTTACAGCACCGTTTACCGGTCAAGCCAGCCGGCCCTTTACTTATGACACAGGCGCACGCTTGGCACTACTTTGTTGATGCACGTGCGGCTACTGCGCACACAATTCACAAACACAGAAAATATTTTTTTATTTTGTTTGGAGTGCACTTTGGGGGTTACAGCACCCTTTAACGGTCAAGCCAGCCGGCCCTTTACTTATGACACAGGCGCACGCTTGGCACTACTTTGTTGATGCACGTGCGGCTACTGCGCACACAATTCACAAACACAGAAAATATTTTTTTATTTTCTTTGGAGTGTACTTTGGGGGTTACAGCACCCTTTAACGGTCAAGCCAGCCCGCCCTTTACTTATGACACAGGCGCACGCTTGGCACTACTTTGTTGATGCACGTGCGGCTACTGCGCACACAATTCACAAACACAGAATTTTTTATTTTTTTTTGCACTTGGGGGGAGCACCCCTGATGGACAGAGCACCCCCTGGACAACACTACAGCACCCCTTTAGGACTGGGACTCTGCACAGGACTTTGGAGTGGACACAGCCCCTATGGACAACAGCAGCACAGCACAACACAGCCAGCCCCTATGGACTTTGGAGGAGTGGACACAGCCCCTATGGACAACAGCAGCACAGCACAACACAGCCAGCCCCTATGGACTTTGGAGGAGTGGACACAGCCCCTATGGACAACAGCAGCACAGCACAACACAGCCAGCCCCTATGGACTTTGGAGGAGTGGACACAGCCCCTATGGACAACAGCAGCACAGCGCAGCACAGCACAGCACAACACTACACTGCACTACACTACACTACACAGCCCAGCGAGCCCTAGCTCCCACCCTCCCTCTTCACTGTCCACAGCCGAGTGAGAAAATGGCGCCGATGCGGGTACCTTATGTAGGATCCAAAACCCGCGAGACCCGGAAGACGGGATGATGACGTTTTGCCTCGATTTCAGATCCGAGTCAGGCGGGAAAAGTCGAGGCTGACTCGAATCGGCCCCGGATCGGGGGGGCTCGGGGGGGGTTCGGATTTCAGAAATCCGAACCAGCTCACCCCTAGTTTGGACCCCAAGTCCTGGATGCAACCCAGTGGATGAGAACCGTTACTGATGTGAGTGCGACCTTTCTATTGTGTATGTATGTATGTATATATATATATATATATATATATATACACATATATATAGAAATAGAAATAGTGAAAGATACAGCGACAGGTTTGCTGCTGTTTTAAAACCCGATTCTCCGCATATATTTATTTGCTTTTAGTATATATTATTGGGCTTGTGCAATATATACTACTGACTTTCTGCACTTTATTTAAACATCATGGTGCTGAGGCTTTTTTATGACTTGTATTTTCAATTAAGCACATGGCTAAATAGTTTCATTTCATTGCTCTTTCATTATATTAAGGTTCCTTTAATATAATTTTGAACTAGATTGACACTTTTAAAGGATTAATTTCATATTTGTGTATTATTCTGTGCGGTTTTATTTGTTTGTGTTAGTATGTCTTTATGAATTTGGAATAAATTGCTTTTATTTTCATATATTTATTGCACTTTGCACTTTTATTATTAGAGACGCCTGTCACTGTATCTTTCACTATTTCCCTATTCTCATTTGGGATTTACACCCCAATACTTATCACTGGTATTCAGCTGACACCCTTAGGTAGAGCGGCCTGTTATATATATCATTATATTGGAATCACTCTTATTAATTTATTTATTTATCTATATATAATTCATTTATATTCTGTTATTGGCTGGCACCATAGCCATTACATTGTTCTACAAATATATATATATATATATAAAAATAAACATCACATTAACGGTGGGACTCAGGAATTTGAAAAAAAGATGACACAGCCATCACCTTTCTGGTCGATGTTTCAATACCTTCGCAATTTCATCAGGGCACGCGAATGCATTGAAACGTCGACCAGAAAGGTGATGGATTTTTTTCAAATCCCTGAGTGCCACCATTAATGTGATGTTTATGTCAGGGTTACCGAACACCAATCATGGAGGGTAACTGGGTAAGATATAGACATTATAGTGAGTGCTGGGTTACTGTTTGTTATATGTATATTTATATATATATATATACACATATATACATATATATATATATATATATATACATACATACATACACGCAAGGAAACCCCCTCCCACGAATCCTGCGTTTGCCCCTGGCCACGCAGTGTGGAGGGGTTGACGTCTGGCTGTGTGTGAGACATAGTATGAGTCACCATGGGGAGGAGTTGGGACCAGAAAGGGGTGGTGCCAGGATAGAAAAGCGGAGTCAGGGTTATTATCATTATACCGCCACCCTAAATGAGAAGTCTAGATCTGCCACTGCACTAGGGCCCAGTTAGGTATTATTATCATCCTTTATTTATATGGCACCAAAAGGTCTGTCGCGCCTTACCTAGTATATAAACAAAAGCAGAGTAAACAAAACAAGAACAATAGATGCAGTCCTAATACCCACAAAAGCAGTAGTTGCTGAACTCTGAAGTTCGAAGCCATTGCTGACAATGGGAAGGAGATGATGATATAAGTGAGAGAAGGAAAACACACAAAGGAAGAGGGCCCTGCTCATAAGTGCTTACAATCTCTAGGGGATGGGCAGACAGCCAGGGTTAACGCAGAGGGGAGAGACAGTGAGTGAGGAGTATGGAGCTGTGAGGATGTGAGCTGGAAGGCTTGAATAAATAAGTAGGTTTTGAGAGCTCTTTTGAAGCTTTTTAAAGAGGTGGGGAGACTTATAGGGTTAGCGAGAACATTCCAGAGGTCGGGGCAGCACAGTCAAAATCAAGGCGGGAGTGGGCGGAGGTAATCAGTTGGGAGAAGAGGCGGAAGTCGTTGGTAGAGTGGAGGGTGATGAGGTGTGAGATGTAGGGGGAGAGGATTGGATAAGGGCTTAATACATTAGTGTTAAAAATTTAAATTATAATCTGAAGGAGAAGGGAATCCAGTGTAGGGCTTTGTGGAGAGGGGAGGCAGATGTAGTACAGGTGGAGAGGAAGATGAGCCGGACAGCAGCATTGAGGACAGATTGCAGTGAAGAGAGGTGGGAGACAGGGACTCCAGATAAGAGGAGGTTACAGTAGTCCAATCTGGAGATGATTAGTAAGTGGATGAGGGTTTTTGATGCCTCCATGGCTAGAAATGGTGTGATCCCGGAGAAGATTTAAATAGGTATGGCTGCAGTTTGGCTGCAGTTGCCATCTTTAAAACAGCATATAAATGAGATGAGGAATTATAACACAGATGTGCTTTGACCTTAGTCACACAATAATCCTTAAAACATATTTGTTTTTGAAGATCTAGAATCAACTATGAATATGTCTCCTCCTACTTTAATCTCCTACCCGGCATTGAGGGGAGATGCAGGCATCATAGAAAAGGTAGACAGAAAAAAATCACAGTTTGGGGAGGTACATACACTAAATTGATAATTGTGGGCACCTGCTAAACAAGAGAGCTGTAATAACAATGACTGCATGTACTGTCTTCCATAGCCACCAATGTCCAATGCTCGCAGACAAGTCATACTAGAGGCTTTTCATAAAATGGACAAAACAGGTGATGGACTGATTACTATTGAAGACCTCAAGGGTGTTTACAACCCAAAATGTCACCAGAAGTATCAGAATGGAGAGTGGAATGAGAGACAGGTATTCCAACATTTTCTGGACAACTTTGATTCACCGAACAAGAAGGATGGACAGGTATGTAAGAAAAAAGGACAAAAATTCCCCCAACGATCTGCAATGGGCCAGCAAAAGAGACTTGCATCCTACATAATATAATGCAGTGGACTCAGATACACAAATTTGCAAATATATGATAAACCACGTCAGCCACGTCAAGGTGTCTCTCCTCTGGTGGTCCTACCCTACATAATAATAGCCCCGCTATGGGTCATATAGTCATGTATTTCTAGATTGGGATCAGTTACTGGAGAGAATGCTGATGCCTGTATTGTTATATAGGTAAGCTTGCCATATCTTCCGTTTAATTCGGGACACAGCTGAATTACACAGTTTCTGTGGCTGATTAAAATCTGGTGAAATGAAGACTTGAAATCAGCCAGCCACAGAATCTGTGTAATTCATAGGTGTCATAATTTAAATGGATTATATGGCATATTTAGTTATGCCATATGTCTCCAGATGAGTTGGCTCTCAATTTAGAAACAACTGAATATATGACCCATAGTAGGGCTACTATTATGCAGTGTAGGACCACCTGAGCAGAGACACATTGACGTGGCTGGTGACATCATATATTTGCAAATGTGTGTATCAGAGTCCTCTGCATTTTATCAGGGCTGGCTCAATGCATGTTCGACCAGTGCGGCCGAACAGGGGCGCCACCACATAGAGGACGCACCCCTCCCAACAATTCCCCATTTCAGCGGGACAATCCAGTTTTTCGGGCACTGCTCTGCTGTTCCACCCGCGGGGAAAAGTGTCCCACGGGAGGTTGGGCACCTCCACCGCCGCAGCCATGTGGCAGTGCCAGCCCAAGAGAAGAGGAATGGATGCTGCATGCATGTGCGCGGCAACCAATCAGTGCAGGAAGATGGCTGGGAGCAGACCAGCTACTGAGGTAGTGCTCGGCTTGCCCCCAGCCTGACGTTAACGGGAGGCGTGCCATTCGGGCACCCCCCCAAATGATGACATTTAGGCAGCGTGGTCTGTGGTAATTAGGCCACACCCCCATTTTTGGTCGCAGACAGCTTCACCCTGAAGCCTGCCCTGCATTTTATTATTATTATATAACATGTAAGTCTGTGTTGGCCCATTGTAGAATGCTGGGGGAATTTTTGACTTTTTGTCTTGTCTAGATTAACTCCTCCCTTACACGCACCTGGAATGGGCGAATAAATTGATTAAGCATCTTCCATTCTGTGTATTAATGTTCATGAAATAAAATTTACTAAAAAAAACATACACACATCAGGAAAATGTATTCCATAGAAGTAAATAGCTGCTTCCAATTAAAGAGATACATATGCGTTTTGTAAGTTGACCATTACTTCTAACACTCAACAGTTATTCCGCAGTTTTATGATGGATCCTTTTTTTTGTTACTTATCAATCAAGGCATTTCCCAAACTCCGCTATTACAAGCCACGTTTTAAGGATATCCTTGCTTGAGCAGAGGTGAATTAATTAGTACCTCAGTCATTTTGATTTAACCATCTGGACTCAAGTACGGATATCCTTAACCTGGACGGCAATGGTGGAGTTTTGGAAACTCTGAATCAAGGTGTTGATCAGTCTCCAATAACATATTGTATGCCTGTATCTCTAACCACGTGTGTTTGCCTCATACAGGTAACAGCAGAAGAGTTCCTGAATTACTACAGTGGGGTCAGCGCTTCCATAGACAGTGATGCTTATTTTGTTGTTATGATGAAGAATGAATGGAAAATTTAAAACTCTTACTACAGAGCTAAATAAAGCAATCTTGACAGGTAGAAGAATAGTTCCTAGAAAAATAGATCTCATTGACCCATTGCTGCACATGCAGGGGATTGCAGGCCCTGACATAGGATATTATGGCAGCCCCCTCAGTATATAGAGAGTTCCTGTCTATGGCCAGCCAGCACTGTTGTGTTACAGAAATCAGCTAAGTAACACAGATTGCTTTCTCACTATTCAGTTTAAAGTGCTGATGACGTCCAGATAATTTATTTTAGATGGAGGGACAGATGTACACAGAAGACTGCTTATTTCTGGACCCTTGTATAATTAAAATCTGCAGGAAAATATGATGCACTCTAATATAGAGGGTATCTAGCCAACAGGTAGATGTAGAGTATAGGGGTTATTATATTTGCAAAATAGGCCCTCTGGGCCACATTATTATACGTTTACCCCAAGAATAGACAAATACACAAAAGAGGACCTTCCCCTTATTTATACTTTTTACGTTGATTTATAGCAGTATGTTGTATATAGTTAAACTGTTGCATGACTCCAGCATCAATATACTTATATAATAAATAAAAATGTTCTCTTTAATTAGTGTCATTCGTAACTGTATTACTCGTGTGTGTTTGGTAGGAATAAATGAGTCAGTCTGGTGAACATAAGTAAATGCAGAGATAAAAGATTTTCTATTACTGCTATAGTTGGCAATAGAAAAATATTTAGCAGCATAGTAAATAGGACCATTAGAAAGCTAGAACACAAGTTCTTGTCAACACAAATCAGAAATTGTATATCACCCTGAAACAGCAATTGGGGAACAAAGCATAAGTAGCAAACATTAATATAACACCACAGACCGGGGAATACAAATAACAGGGGCTAGGGGAGGGAAACATGATGAAGCTAGCAGGAGCATGCATTGGCGAGCTGCAGGTGGCAATCGATTCAGTACTCATTGATCCTGTACCCAACGCATGAGTTAACAAACAGTAGGCCTGATTCAGCAAGGATCGCTATTCTGCTAGAACGCACGCACCGCAGTTGCTAATATTAGCGGTGAAATGCAAATGTTTGCAATTCCATTGCGATCACAGCCTAACATAAGGACACCCACTTCCCCTTACACACATCCGTACACTTGGACAACTTAGCAAAATAATCAGTAACATCAAGTAACATCGGACCCATACGCACAGTTAAGGCAGATCAGACCTCACTCAGGAATTGCTAACTTCAGCACACGCTATGAGACCTCAGGCTGCGTATGGAATTGAAGTGGATAATTTATGCTCGTTCCTGCAACGCCGTCCCAACGCACTGGCACGCCTGCATTCACCCGACCACCCCCCGTCACCACCCACAAACGGCACTTTCCTGTCAATCACTGTGCTCGGGGTCTGTGTAATCTCTGCAAACGCATTTCCCATCGCAATTGCTAGTTAGCGCGTGCGCACTGCGATGCATACGCATGCGCAATGCAAATTAATTGACCGATTGCGTGCGTCTTTGCAACTGCAATCCTTGCTGAATCAGGCCTAGTGTCAGCATCGCAGAAGGAAAGAACAAGACAAGCGAGCATAGCAGTGGTAACATGGCGTATGCAAGGTAGGAACAGATGGCGCAATTCACACTATTGGCACACAATTGGCCGGACCATCGGACATTGCACCTGTCTATGGCAGATGCAGAATGTCCAATTGACCATGGTGGCTGGTGTCAGTGCAACAGCATCTATAGACGCGGTCACTGACGCAGCCACCTTCCTTTCCCCAGTCTGTGCGGTAACCATCATGGCGCATGCGCAGTGCGGCCCAGACACATGCACAAAGAGAAACCATCTGACACTTGCGCTTGATGATTTCCCTGCGTCCTCACCCCCTGTACATTCGCTGCCGCTTTCCAATATTCTTGGGGACCCTATGGTTGAAAATATTCTATTAAAAAGGAAACAAAAATGCATATGAGCTCTGCTACCAGGGCCGGCTCCAGGGGTAGCCACGCCCTGTGCAGCATGGGTAGTTGTCGCCCCCTAGCCGTGCACACAAATGGGGGCTTGGCATAATTACCATAGACCACGCCTCCCGTGTAACGTCAGGCTGGGGGTGAGCCCAGCACTCCGTCACTAGCTGGGCTTCCCCCAGCCCTCACCCTGCACTGAATGGATGATGCGCGCAGAATTCGTTCAGCTACTCCAGGGTCGGGCATGGTCGCACAGCATATGCGGTAGGGGTGCCCAACCTCTCGACCTGACCACCTGCGGGACACTTCGGCCCACAAGTGGAACAGCGGGATACTGCTGTCCTGCTGAAATTGGATGTTGGGAGGGGTGCGCCCTCAATGGGGTGGCGTCCCTGTTAGACCGCACTGGTTGAACATGCCTCGAGCCGTCCCTGTCTGCTACCTACAGCTCCTGAAATTGCTCAGTTATGTGTGAAACATATTTACAGACTATGAGTATGTCCAAGCTCTGTCAGATAGAGAGCCACAATTTATATCTCAATGTTGGAATGGCATTCTGTGAGATTTTTTTGAATGAAGTTGAATTAGTCCATCCAATGTAAAGAACAGTATTTACATATTTATAGTAATTTCCAACAAGACAACTGGTCAGAATACCTGCCTATAATAATTCTCAGCACTCAACAACTTTATATCAGTGGGCTTGCACATTCCTGCGTCATGCAGGGAATACTGGGGTGGGAGGGTTGGGGCCTCGTGGCATCATCAGGCACAATGCAGCTGCAGCCCTGACACAAGGGGTGAGCTCAACAGAGCTGGGACGCCGAGCTGCAAGCCATGCAGAGGACACATAAATGGAGAGCTGGAGCCAGGGCCATTGAGACATCTGCAAGCTGGGGTGTTACTGAGGGGTGTAACCAAATCCAGAAGGAACGGCTACGTCCCCTCCAAAAATAAAACATGTAAAATACTATGCGCTGCCACATGCTGTAAAAAGGACATTTGTTGCTCTTAGCAGCTTGCTCATGCCCCTATTGGCCCTTTTAACAGGCCTGGGCCTGGGAGAGTCCTTCAAGACTTGTGGACCCACTTGTGCTGGTCACCTTTCTTGTTCGCATGACACATGGCTTATCTAGGGAGCATAATAGCCACGATACAGATACATTGGTCTACACCAGGCATGTCAAACTCAAAATACCAACCGGGCCGAATATTCAAGGTCTTAAGAGTGTGTGGGCTGCAACAAGTCTTATATGCAATTTTGAAAGGTTTATTATTAATAAAAACCCATGCAGTGCCCCCTGTAGTAGTGCCCCTTATGCAATGCCCCTGAATTTGTGCCCATTATGCAGTGCCCTAGTAATGCCCCTTATAGTGTACCCCCAGTAATGTCCCTTGTAGTGCCCCTAGTAGTGCTCCTTATGCAGAGCCCCCAGTAATACCCCTTATGCAACGCACCCAGTAATGTCCCTAGTAGTGCCCCCAGTAATGTCCCTAATAGTGCCTCTTATGCAGTGCCCCCAGTAATGTCCCTAATAGTGCCTTTTATGCAGTGCCCCCAGTAAAGCCCCTTATGCAGTAATGTCCCTTATGCAGAGCCCCCAGTAATGCCCCTTATGCAGAGCCCCCAGTAATGTCCCTAGTAGTGCCCTCAGTAATGCCCCTAAGGCAGAGCCCCCAGTAATGCCCCTAATGCAGAGCCCCTTATGTTGTGCCCCCTCCCAGTATAGAACAGGCCCCACTCACCTGCGCAATACTTACCTTTCTTCACGATGGCCGCTGGGCACCGCTCCAGTCCACGCTGTCTTCACTCCCACCGTCCCGCGTAGACGCTGCCGCTGATTGGATCTAATTAGATCCAGAGCGGCAGGCGCAGGCTCCTCTCATCGCGGGTGACGTCATGATGTCACCCACGCGCTGCATCACTGGGAACGCTGGCCTCTGAAGCGATCAGAAGCTTCTGATCACTTCAGAGACCAGCGTTGCCAGCTTTAAATATAGGAAACAATGCCCGATTGGAGCTGAGCTCCGATCTTGGCAGGGGTATGGACCGCATATTATTTATATATGGGGGACCACACTGTCGGGCCTCATAAAATGTTTATTCGGGCCACATGTTTGACATGCCTGGTCTACACTGACTTTCTCCTCAGTAGTTGCTGATTACTATAATAGTTGTGTCATTTGTCATCTGCTCAAAGCTGAAAAACCAGCAAAAGTCCAATAGGTTAATATGCCTACTGAGGGACCATTCTTTCAACTTACAATTTGATTTCTGAATCACACAGATCACTCTTCACCAAGTGGCGAGTTGTTGCAAGCAACACATGCACAGATGTGACGTTACGCATTTTTGTGTATGTCGTCCTATTCTGAGTCGGACATAACTTAACCGAACCTGCAGGGCCAGTCCTGGGTTTAAATATAGGGGGTAAAAAATGCGTAGGGTTCCCCCTATATTTAAAACCAGCACCGGACCCAAAACGACCGGAGTGTAATGCCACAGGCCGGAGACCCTATTACCGGGTCTCCAGGGCCAAAGCATTCTCACCCCAAGTCAGTCAGGTCAAACCAGGGATCTAGGGGAGGTGGGGACCCCCTAAACAAGGGGTCCCCCCTTCCCCAAACCTCAGGCTTGGTCTGAAGCCCGGGGCTCTTCTCCGCACCCCTGGAGCGGTGGGTACGGGGGTAATAAAGTGTAAAATAGTATTACACTATTGTATTTTACAGTGGAACTATAGGTGCCAGCATGCCTGCCTTTTGGCACTTTGGCGACCAGCACCTGTACCCTCACTGTAAAATAAATAGTTAAATAAAGACAGTACACACACACTGTATTTAATAAAAGTTTATTACATACATACCTCAATCACACATACTTACCTTCTACCAAAGGTTTCTGTCCCTTTGTCCCCGTAGATTCCAATGGGAGTACCTGCAACAAAGATCCTATACTCACCTGATCCTCGCGCTGATCTCCGTAGGATCCCGGGGGGTCTTGGCAAAACAATAACACGCTTACCCGATACAAAACGGACTAGTATTGGTATGTGTCTAGTCACACATACCAATACTACGCAAATGCCAGCTGCTGGGATGTCACAGGGTTTCCCACGTCCCGCCAGTCAATCAGAGGCCGCTTCACATCTAGTGGCCTCATTGGCTGGAACCCACGTGTACCCCAGCCAATGAGAGACTGCTTAAATTACGGTGGAACCCTACTCGTTTTGTTCCCCGTAATTTTAGGAACCAGGACTGGCTGACCAGTCCAGGGCTGGTTAGCCTTTTAGGGGGGGACCCCACATAAATTTTTCTCAAAAAATTAACCCTTAAAATATAAAAAAATAAACAAGCGGTCTGCACATATTTCACTGATATGTGCAGCCTGCTTGTTCGGGAGAGAAATTCGGGCGGTGAAATCGGAACAGGATCAACCAAATACAACATCAAACAAAACGATCCTGTCAAAACCGGGAGCTTGGTAAAAACACAATTTTTAAAGTGAAAAAAACGGCCATTTCTGATCGATCCTATCCGAGTTGAAAACGGGCCAATTCGGGACCAACACAAATCTTTGTAAATTTACCCCTTTATCTCTTCATATAGGGGAAACATTTTGCAGAACAGTTAATACATAGGTTGGTGAAGCATTAGGCACTACACAGCATCTGTACCTGTATCTCCCCCCCCGCTCGACACCCACAAAGCCATGCCCCCTGGTTGTGATTGACCCACGGGTCAGTCAGTCATAGAACAGGGATGACCATCGGTTGGTGAAACCATCAATGGTCATCCATTGCATAGCTGGTAACCATCGATGGCCACTTGCTATTTTGCCATCAATGGTAAACCACACCGATGGCCATCCCTAGACTGCATCGCCCGCCCACCACCTGTATCACCACCCACAAACGACACTTCCTGTAAATCACTGTGCTCGGGGTCTGCGTAGCCTCTGCAAACACATTTCCCATCGCAATTTCTAATTTGCGCACGTGCACTGCGATGCATACGCATGCGCAATGCGAATGAATTGACTATTTGCGTGCGTCTTTGCAACTGCGATCCTTGCTGAATCAGGCCCCCAGTTCATTATATCCAGTTCCTATATCTGGTAAACAAGTCTTCTATACCACCATCGGCTCCAGCCAATACCTCCAACCATCAGTCTAATCTGATGCTTCCAACATCGGACTCTTATCAATTAAGTTCCTCAGTTCATCAATATCAGTCCCAACCGATCAAATTCATCAACATTCAATTCATATCAATTAAGTTCTTCAATTTTTCAACATTTGTCTCAAACTGATCAAGTTCTTCAATTCTTCAACATCAGATTCAAATCCATCAAGTTTTTCAAATCATCATCGGTCTCAAACCGATCCAGCTCTCAATACAGCATTATCGCTCCCTATCTGATTCTGCTCATTCAGTATTATCATCTCCAGTTCTCATTCCAACCTGCTGTTTTATAAAGACATTCCATTCTTGTTCTCGCCTTCGGGCCCATCAACCTCTCCAGCTCTACTACCTACTCCCAGCAATACATGAGGAAGTCCTGGCGCAAGCCAACCAAATTTATTCACACCTCCCAAGTCTCCTCTTCAGCCTCCCATGCCTGTTCCAGCCCAATCCAACCCTCAGATGTGACATTTGGTACTGGCACCATGGATCCAGCCGAGAATCAGGCACAAACTGCTCGGTTTACACTTGATCTTGTTGCTCTTCTAGAACACCAAGAGGCGACACAGAGACAGGTGTCACTAATCGGCTGGGTAACATCCAATCCACTCTGAGAGGCTCAGGAGCTACCACTTAATCCATTCCGAATTCTCCGGGTCCAATTTCCTCAGTGGCACCTCGTCTGCACATTGCTATTCATGCGAAATTTGATGGGAACCCCAACAATTGCAGGGGCATTCTAAAACAATGTGAACAGTTTGAGCAACAGCCCAGCAATTTTCTCACAGACCATACCCGTATGGCATATATCATCTCCCTATTATCTTAATCCGCATTAGACTGGTCTTCACCCTTATGAGAAAGATTGGATCCCATCCTAACATTTTACAAGGAATTTGTCAAGTCATTCCACCGAATCTTCGACGAGCCTGGAAGAGTGTCATCTGCTTCTTTAGACCGTCTACGGCTACACCAGGGTTCAAATTCTGTAGGCTAGTTTCAAATACTGACAACAGGCACAAATAGAGACCCTACCTACACAAGTGGCGCTATGTTGGCATATAACACAATTAAAGTATACAATACGTTCCTTTCAAGGTAAGAAAATGTCCTGAAATAGTTCTTCATTTTCTATTGTTCAAAGAATTCCTCCGTTCCAGGTGATGTTCACATGAAAAATGGACAACAGAGAAATGCAATGTGTAGTAGATTCTTAATGCATTAAAAGAATATCATGCAGGGTGTAATTTGATGGACTGGTACTCTCTAAATGTGTACCCCACTCACAATAAGACACCAGTGGTATGTGCATATAGAGGTTTCTTTTACAGCTGATACGATGATTCCCGTGCTTTATGCCGTCACCTGGTCTTTTTTACAGATAGATTTTGCACACCTTACTCACATGTAAGGAGGTTTAGGATAAGTATATAAAGGTTTCTTTCAAGATATAAGAACACTTAAAATTTCAATTGGTATGGCGTACCCCACTCACAGTTACTTAGGCGTATTCTTTCACATCAAGGTATCTTTCACCCTCGTGGTATAACAGTCTCCGGTAACTCTTCAATATTCAGAATATAGTATTCCCCCCAAAAAATTAAAAGTATGTTCCAATATGTGTATATACTTGAAAAAAGTTAATTTATTCACATACATAACATCCAACATATAGGATGTGGTCATACAGATATACAACAATTTAAAAATATAAAACAAAATATAAAAAATCCAGCATAGTCTACCTATGAGGGTCAATAATAAGTATCCACAGCTTCCAAAGGAAAAAATGTCAACACGTTTCAGCCCAGTCCTGGGCCTTTATCAAGACATATGGTTGCTGTGTAAGGTTGTGGTATTTAACTAAGGGGCCACCAATCAGGGTACACCACTCAGTGGCATCATAATTATGAGCCATACATTTAAAATTGCATCTTATATATCTAAAAATACATATATAGGGAAATTAATTTATATAAGGCAATGTTGTCAGATATCCAGTGTATATAGATTAGGTACATTCCTCCTCCGTCGCTAGATGGGAGAGTAAAAACCCCGAAATAGTTACAGTGGGGCTGCACTTTCTGTTTACACGGAAGTGACATGCACGTGTGTGTGCGTTCCACCATCTCCCATGGAGTCCGTCCTACATGTGGTTCCCAGCGCGGGAAGCGAACCGGCCATGATCATACAAAGATCACCCTCCGAACCGCACTCACTGAATAGCCACGACGCAGGCAGGCTCCCGGCTCCTGCGGAAGTGACCTCTCTATATGAGGCGTCCTAAATGCGTTCCACCGTCTCCATAGCGACTAACTCCATGTTGTCTGAGCATATTCCGGAGGTTTTTTGTCTATGGAATTTCATTGCTTTTTAAAATGTATTAACTATCAGGGTTTGGAGGAGCAAACCGGGACACCTGCAGGGGAGAAGGGCAACAAAATGGTACATTAGCGCAGGTGGAGAAAGACCGACACACACGAGGTGTTTTGGGGATGAACAGGGAGAGACAGCTGCAGCAGTGGGCTGCAGGAAAGCCCCCCCCCCAGCACAACCAGCAACAGGCTTTTCACAGCCGGTCCTGGTTGTGAAAATATGGAGAACAAATGACGTAGGGTCCCTCGTATTAAGCACAACCAGCACCAGGCTTTTCAGAACCAGTCTTGGTTGCCAAAATACGGGGGACAAACGACGTAGGGGTCCCCGTATTTAGAGCAACCAGCACTGGGCTCTGAGCCAGTTCTGGCTCTGGAAATACAGGGGAAAAAATGAGTAGGGTTTCCCTATATCTTCCAGAACCAGCACCGGACTTTTTCTAGCGAGGGGATAATGCCACGGCCAGGAGAGCCCTTTCACCAGGCCCCCCTGGCCAAAGCATCACCCCTGACCACTAGCAGCTCAGGCCGGGGATCCCTGGGGAGCTGGGGACTCCCCCAATACAGGGTTCCCCCTCTCCAGGGCACCCCAGGCCCAGGCTAATAGCACGGGGCTATCCCCGACCAGTGGGTGTGGGGTTTATAGTGTAGTGTGGTGCATATGAAAGTATAAATATTGTCTTTTGCAGTAGTACTACAGGTCCCAGCAGGCCTACCCCGCATACTAGTACTTGGAGTACCACAAGTACCAGCAAGCGGATGATTAAGGGCCCACTGTTACCTATAGTACCCCTGTAAAAGAAATATTACAATAAATTTTAATATTTAATTTTTCTGCACCTGGGGGGCGACAGCCTTCAAGCTCTTTTTCATGGCTGCCGCTTCCCCAGGACTTCCACGGCATCTTCACCTGGAGGGCGGCAGCCTTTAAGCTCTTTTTCATGGCCGCCACCCATCCAGGACTTTCCCGACATCTTCTTTCTGCGGCAGGTCTTCTCTCCTGCCCCTCCGCCGACGGACTGTCATGCCAAGTGCTCACACTGGCTTATGTAGCCAGCCGAGGGGACGGGGCGATGACATCGCAAGTCGTGAGTAGCTCACGGCGGACATCTTTAAATTTCAAAAATGGCGCTGAGGCGTCGTGGTTCTCACCATTGAAGTCAATGGTGACAACAGATCATTGGCTGAGAGGCGAAAGGCTCGCCTCTCTCAGCCAATGAGCGCTCAGCGGTGGGGTTTCCATAGTGAAGTCCCACCGCTAAGCTATCATTCACATAGTACTGTCCTTGTAGGACAGTACTATTGTCCGTGGGTCCGCTCTGTTAATTTTTTTGTCTTGCAAGCCCGGGGATTGCCTACTTTGGACCGAAGAGGACCACTCCACGCATAGGAGAAGGTGAGTATTTTTTTTTTTTTCAAGTTATTCTATGGATTCTACTAGAGAAGGGGACCGATGGCTACAGGGATACATCAGCCAGGGCCTGGGTTGCCCTTGGAGAGGGGGACCCCTTTATTGGGGGGCTCCCCAGGGATCCCCGGCTTGGGCTGACTAGCGGTCAGGGGTGGTGCTTCATATGGGGTGCCTGGTGGCAGGGCTCCAATGGCACCGCCACCCCTGCTAGAAAGGGTATGGTGCTGGTTCTGGAAAATACAGGGGGACCCTACACATTTTTTCAACACTTATTTCCAGAACTAGGACCAGATCAGAGCCCAGTGCTGGTTGCGCTGAATACGGGAGACCCCTACATCATTTGTCCCTCGTATTTTGACAACCAGGACTGGTTCTGAAAAGCCTGGTGCTGGCTGTGCTTCATACAGGGGACCCCTTCGTCGTTTGTCCCCTGTATTTAGCACAACCAGTACTGTTTTTTTTTTAAACACAGATGCACAGATGGGCACCGTCCCTGCTTCTGTGTTTGTTTATTTATACACAGATGCAGGTATCATGGATTTTTCAGATCCGAGCCTGCATCTGTGTACTGCTACATCCCCTTGGTTCTGCCGCCTGCACAACCGCCGACCACACTGCTGTTGCCGCTAATGCCTGCTAACTTTGCCGGGTCCCAGCCGCAGCTAATGCCCACTACCCTCCCTTCCCTGGGACCCAGCCGCAGCTAACGTCCGCTTCCTTCCCCCGAGCCCACCGCCCACACTGGCCAGCCATCTTGGTGCACCCAAGTGAAGCCATAGTGAGTACACCTGCTGGAGGCTCCTACTGAGGCTGCTCAACAAGTTGAAACTTCCTATTTCTATAATAGTTTAAAAACTGTAACTTTCTCAATTACCTAAATCCCAAAAGCACCTACCCTGGAACAATAGCTACCTAATGAAACAAACCTTAAGTCTAAATTCGCCCCCTACCCCGAGTTATGCCTTCCCAAAAATTCCCAATAGAGAACAGCAGAAAAGTGGTCGTAATTGAGTGTCAGAAAAACTGATAGTTGGAACTTTAGATTACTCCCGAATCCTATTTTTATAAGTATTTTGCCCTGAAATTTGGCATGCAGCACGGAGCGACAGTTCTACCCGTCCACGCCAAATTTCCATTCGGTGCCTCTGATAGCTTTTGAGGTGTAGCCCCTTAAACACCATGCCCCCCGGGAGTTCTCTATGGGAGAATTGCATTTTTTTTTAGATTCAGCCTTAATATAAGGGCACGACTGTGCCCTTATAATATATATGATGTGAATAAAGAAATGGTGATTAAAAACTGCTGTGTGCAGGGATGCCACTGTCTGTGTCTCAATTGTTCTATATTGTATCTAAGATTGGTATTGCACCTTCTAATAGGGATGATGTATGTTACAGAGGATGTCCACAATGTAATATCCTATCCACTAATACTGAGATACTATTAAAGTGGATGGTAACAAAATTACCAACATAGGATTTTATATAACAGATCTATCTCACTCAGGGGCCTATTCATCAACACTAAAATAAAGTTTTTAAGGACATTTTCCTTAATTACCGTTATTTTAGTATTCATGAAGACACTTAACAGAGGAGATATCACTTATATCTCCTGGTTAAGTCCACCTGCATTAATTTCCACACTCCCCATACATTAGTACATTAGTATGGGGATGTAGAAATTAGGCTATTCATTTGATGGTGTTACTATACACCACTCTCAGGTGGCGTATAGTAGGTAACACTTACCTGCTGTCAGCTGGGTAGGTCCTCCTCTGCTCCCTCCGGCACTCCCTGGTCCCTCCTCCGGCTCTGACTGCTGCTCTGACAATGTGTTCTCCCGCCAGAACACAGTAAAGTTTAGAAAAAAAAGTTTTGTTTTTGATAAACTTTACTGTGTTCTGCCGGGAGAACACATTGTCAGATCAGCAGCCAGAGCCGGAGATGGCTGCAGCGGCCAGGTAAGTGGGGGCAGGGAGGTGAGCGGAGGGGTGGATGGGGGGTTAGGGGGGACACAATTACCACAGCTGTAGGCAGTGCTGCGCATGCGCTTTTACGGATGTAACAGCGCATGCACAGCACTGATTACAGCTGCGGTAAGTTAGTGTAGAGAGGGAAAATTATCTATTTCCCGAAAAGCTGTCATCGCAAAAATGACAGCTTTTCGGAATAGATACTGATGGAGAAGTGGAATGATGAATTCCTCCGGTAATTAGGTAGAACGCCATGCGAGTTCTAAACCTAATTACCTCCATCGATTTTTTAGTAATGATGAATAGGCCCCTGTATCTCTCTCTCATTGTGGGGATTATTCATCATTACTAAAATTTGATGAAGATAATTAGGTTTAGAACTCGCATGGAGTTCTACCTAATTACAGGAGGAATTAATCATTCCTCCTCTCCATAAGTATCTATTCCAAAAAGCTGTCATTTTTGCAATGACAGCTTTTTGGAAAATAGATTCTTTTCCCTGCCTAGTCCCCTGTCGTCCTCCATCTGCTCGCTCGGGGCCGTGTCTGGCTCAGACCTGCTGCCCGTCTCCTACTACATGTCCATCCCCTGCCGACCTTCATCTGTCCCCCTCCATCACCTCTGCACTGCCTGCAGGGCCAGATTAACAATGGGGCGGATGGAGCTACAGCCTCCACATAAAAATAGGCCCATCAGTTGCCTAACTGGCCATAAATTTAAAGTATTCAAATAGTTTTTCTAGTCCCCACCACCCCCTTTCCAAAAAAAAAATAAAATGCAATTTTCCTAATTCTTATTAGTTAGTGTTCATAGTGTAGGGGGTGTACACTACACACCAAGGTGACTCTGAACACACTCACACAGCACCAATCACAGCTCTTCCCCTTCTCGGTATAGGCCTTTGAACATTTTCAGCTCCAGGTCCATGTGGGCCTTAATCCTGCTCTTACTGCCTGCTCCATCCATTCCGTCGCTCAGGACCAGTCTCCTACTGTACATGTCCATCCCCTGCCGACCTTCATCTGTCCCCCTCCATCACCTCTGCACTGCCTACTCCATCCACTCCGTCGCTCAGGACCAGTCTCCTATTGTACATGGCCATCCCCTGCTCCCCTGCCGTCCTTTATCTGCCCCCCTCCATCACCTCTGCACTGCCTGCTGTCCGCCCCATCCACGGTGGCTGCGGCGATGGCTCCGGACCCATCTCCTACATGTCCCCCGCAGCCACTCGGGTATTATATGTGTGGCAGCCGCTGGTGGACCCGGCTGCCTTGTACTTACAGGCGGCTTCAAAGGGACGAGCAGAGGGTGCTGTCTGCTCCATCCACGGTGTCATCGGCAGCGGAGGTGACTCCGGACCCGTCTCCAACATGTCCCCCGCAAACCCCTCCTCCGGCCAGGACTGCCCGGGCGTCGTATGTGCAGCAGTGCTCGTGGCCCCGGCTGCCTTGCACTTACAAGCGGCTGCAAAAGGAGGTGGGTGCAGTAGACTTTTATTTATTTTTTTACACATTCTTATGTTCATGCTGCTGCCAGGAAGCGTCTCCCCGTTTCCCGGTAGCACTTGTAGGTGCTTCTTCAATCAACTGCTTTATAGTAAATAAGCTCTTACAAGTGCTACCGGTGAACAGGGGGAGACGCTTCTCGGCAGCAGCAGCAGCGTGCAGTGAACACACAGTGTAGCCGGAGCCAGAAGTCTGAGGGGTGAGCGATGAAGAGCCAGAGAAGGACTACGCTGAAAGTCGGTAAGTATAACACAAGCTGCCGTCTAAACGGAAGCTTGTGAGTGCTTTCGGGAGCGGGGGATGGCGTACATTTACATCATCAATAACTGAAAATCTAAGATTTTCGGGCTTTGATGAATACAAGAATTTCGACATCCAGATATTACTATATGGGGAGTGTGGAAATTAACGGAGAATGACTTAACCAGGAGATCTTAGGCCCTCATTCAGAGCCGTACGCTATTTGCGTTCGTTCGTTCAAAAACAAGGGCTGGCTATTCAAATGATCCGTACGCACATTGCAGTCTGTTCACACCTCTAAGTCTGAATGAGCGTGCAAAACATACGCTCGTTTATTTGTTAAAAACGCCCCCTGGCCGCTCGCACCATACGTCATGTCCGCTATTTATTAGATTAATCGAGTACATCGACCAGCGTATGAACTGCTCGCTATTCTTGTGGTTGGTTTTTGCTACCACAAATTTGCGAGCAGTTCTGGCTATAAAATAACCCAGTGACGTGGTCAATGACGCTGCTGTATTAATTATGCACTCCCTTAAAACGCCCGTTTTGACCTTTAAGCACGCCTGCGATCGGATCTCCACTCCCCGTTTTCAAGCACCTTCCCCTGTTACCACCCACATACGCCTCATTCTGTCACTCAAAATAGCAGGCCCTCGCTATATTGCGTACCAACGATTTTCGGCCGCACTGACTGGTTCGCGCATGCGTACTAAAATCCGTACGCATGCGCAGATGTGCAAACATCGCTCGGAACGAGCGTACTGCCGCTAACGAGCGGCTCTGAATGAGGGCCTTAGTCATATCTCCTGCGTTAAGCCTTTTAATGAATACAAGGGATACATAATTATGGTAAAAGTTAGCTTAAAAATGAAAGTTTTGGTTTGATGAATAGGCCTGTGTGTGAGTAAATACTCATAGATCATGCACTATGAATGAATCAAATTATTAATTATAGTATAGATATTATTTGCCCTCATACATAGATCACCCTAGTTTCACAGCTAAAACCCAGCAATCATTAAATTAAAATGCTGTCAGATTTCATATGATTATAACAATCTGTGTGATTTTTACTGTGGACAGCTTTCCTCTGTGGCTGTAATCACACCTCCTTCACACTGTGAGTAAACATATACTGTAAAACAAGAGATATGGTAAGAACTTACCTTTGTTATCTCTGTTTCTACGAAGTCCATAGGGTCCACAGGGCGACCTTGGGGTATAGCTGGATCCTGGATCCTCGGGCACCACGGAGTTAAAGCTTTTAGCTGCTCCCAGGATGCACTTGGGTCCAACCTCCCCCATACCCCGCCCCCGAGCCACAGGCACCTCAGTTGGTAAGCAGCCCAGGCCGGAGGAGGAGACGAAACAGAGAGAAGGAAGACTGGAACACACAAGAACCATACTCACAGAAATGGGAGACGGAAAACCGGTGACCAGTCACAGAGCCCATATGAAGCCAGGTGCGTCAGGGCGGGTGCCCTGTGGACCCTATGGACTTCGTAGAAACAGAGATAACAAAGGTAAGTTCTTACCATATCTCTTGTTTTCTACTTCAGGGTCCATAGGGGTCCACAGGGTGACCTTGGGGATGTCCCAAAGCAGTCCAACTAAGGGCGGGGACGCTCCTGTGCTGATAGGAGAACCCGGCGCCCAAAGGATGCATCCTGAGAGGCAAAGGTGTCAAACGCATAGAACCTCAAAAAGGTCTGAATGGAAGACCAGGTGGCCGCCTTACAGAGCTGAACAGCAGAGGCGCCACGGCTAGCAGCCCAAGAAGGGCCCACGGACCGAGTGGAATGAGCCTTAACCGAGGCTGGAACAGGTAAACCCTCCTGCATATAAGCCTCAATAATAACAGAACGAAGCCAACGGGCTAGAGTCTGTTTGTTGGCAGGCCAACCCCTCTTGTGAAAACCAAAGAGGATAAACAAAGAATCCGACTTCCTCACAGAACTAGTCCGGTCCACATAAACCTGGAGTGCCCTTACAACGTCTAAGGAAGTCTCCCCAGCCGAAAGATCAGGTGACTGAAAGGCTGGTACAACAATTTCCTGATTAATGTGGAACCTGGAAACCACCTTAGGCAGGAAATCAGGACGAGTGCGAAGCACCGCTCTGTCCTGATGAAAAATCAGAAAAGGGGGACGACAAGAAAGCGCCCCCAAAACTGAAACCCTCCTGGCAGAAGCAATTGCCAAGAGGAAAACAGTTTTAAAAGTTAGCCACTTGAGCTCCACTGACTCCAAGGGCTCAAAAGGAGGACCCTGTAAGGCCCTAAGAACCACCGCCAAATCCCACGGGGCCACAGGTGGCACAAAGGGAGGCTGGATTCTCAAAACACCCTGGAAAAAGGTGTGTACGTCCAGCATAGCAGCGATCCTGCGCTGGAACCACACCGACAGACCAGACACGTGTACCTTCAGTGAAGAAAGACGTAATCCTAAGTCCAAACCGGACTGAAGGAAAGCCAGATTACGCGAAACTCGGAACACCTGGGGATCATAGTTTCTGGCCTCGCACCACTGAAAGTAAGTGTGCCACACTCTGTGATAGATCCTCGCGGAAGCAGGCTTGCGCGCCCTCAGCATGGTGGTAATAACGGAGCTAGAAAAGCCCCGAGACCTCAGGACGGCTGTCTCAAGAGCCACGCCGTCAAAGATAGTCGACCCAGATCCGGGTGAAGACAGGGCCCCTGAGACAACAGGTCCCGCCGTTGAGGTAGGAGGTACGGAGCGTCGATGGACAGGCTCCGCAGATCGGAGTACCACGGCCTTCTGGGCCACGCTGGGGCCACCAGGATCAGTGTGCCTCCGTCCTGTTTGAACTTGCGCAGGACCCGAGGCAGCAGAGATATCGGAGGGAACAAGTAAGCCAGTTGAAACAGCCATTTCACCGACAGCGCGTCTATCAGACTTGCGCCTGCGTCCCTTGTCCTTGACCCGTACACAGGCAGCTTGTGATTGTAACGGGACGCCATCAGGTCCAGTTCTGGCAGCCCCCACTTGTCCACGAGTAGTTGGAATACCTCTGGATGAAGCGACCATTCCCCGGGATGCACATCGTAATGGCTGAGGAAGTCTGCCTCCCAATTGAGGACTCCTGGGATGAAAACTGCAGAGAGAGCTGGAAGATAGCGCTCCGCCCAAGCCAGGACGCGGGACACCTCCGACATCGCAGCTCGACTGCGAGTCCCTCCCTGGTGATTGATGTACGCCACCGTGGTGGCGTTGTCTGACTGCACCTGAACGGCCCTTCCGTGAAGAGCGGTGCCGGACGACTGCAGGGCTCTGTATACTGCCCGCAGTTCCAGGATGTTGATGGGAAGAATCGCTTCCTCCGCCGACCAACGACCCTGAAGTGACAAGGAGCCTGTCACCGCCCCCCAACCCCGGAGACTGGCATCTGTCGTGAGCAGAACCCATTCCGGGATCCAAAAGGGGCGCCCCTCCAGGAGATGCGCTGTCTGCAGCCACCAGGCTAGGGACAGACGCACCTCCGAGGACAACACCAGCATCTGAGAGCGGATCCTGTGTGGCAATCCGTTCCATTCTGAAAGAATCAGCCCCTGCAGGGGCCTGGAATGGAACTGGGCAAACTCCACCATGTCGAATGCCGACACCATGGACCCCAAAACTCTCATCGCTGAGTGCACCGACACTCTGCCACTGCTCAGACAACTGTGAATCCGCAGCTGTAAGGAGGAGACCTTCTCTGGAGTCAGAAAAATCCGTTGCTGACGAGAGTCCAGCAGGGCCCCCAAATGAACCATCCGTTGTGATGGGATGAGGGAGGATTTCTTCCAGTTGATCAACCAGCCGTGCGCCTGTAGACAAGCGACCGTCAGGTGGAGATGCTGGATCAGTACCTCCGGGGAGCTTGCCAGCAAGAGGAGGTCGTCTAGATACGGTAGCAACCGTATCCCCTGGCTCCGAAGGTGAGCCGCCATGACCGCCATCACCTTGGTAAATACCCTTGGTGCCGTGGAGAGACCAAAGGGTAGAGCCCTGAATTGGTAGTGGTTGTGGAGAATAGCAAACCGCAGAAACCGTTGGTGCGATGTTGCTATAGGCACATGGAGGTAGGCGTCCTGGATATCCAGGGAGACCATATAATCCCCCGGTTCCATCGCCAGTATGATGGAACGCAAAGTTTCCATCCTGAATTTGGGAACCCTGAGAAACCTGTTCAGGGACTTCAAATTGAGGATGGGGCGATGAGAGCCATTGGGTTTCTGCACCAGAAACAGCGTAGAGTAATACCCCATCCCACGTTGAGACTGTGGTACGGGTATAATGACCCCCGCCGTCAGCAAGGCCTCTATGGCTTCCTGAACCTGCAAGGCCTTGGTTTTGTCCTGAGAAGGACTTGTGCAAAAAAACTGGCAAGGCGGCCTGTGCCGAAAAGACAGTGCGTACCCCTGGGAGACCACTTCTCGCACCCAGGCATCCGTGGTGGTATTGTGCCAGCACTGGGCGAATTGAAGAAGTCGGCCTCCCACTCTGGGGTCCCCCAGAGGGAGGCCCGTCCCATCACGCAGAAGGCTTATCTTCTGGCTTGGAAGAAGGGCGCCTAGCACTCCAGGCTTGCTTCTTTGGCTTTGAGGCGGTCTTGGGTGCGGACTGCCTCGGGAAGGACTGACCCTTTGCCTTGCCCTGAACCCGAAAGGAACGAAACGCCGAGCTCCGGACCTTAGCAGGTGTAGTAGCTGAAGGGAGGAAGGCTGACTTGGATTTTGCCAGGGTATCTACTATTTTGTCCAGGTCCGGACCAAATAGTAATTCCCCATTAAAAGGTAAGGCCTCCAAGCCTTTCTTTGAATCCGCGTCTGCTCTCCAAGACCGCAACCACAAGGATCTACGAGCAGACACTGCTGCCGCCGAAACCCTAGAGGTCAACAGGCTAGCATCCAAAGATGCTTCTCCAATGTAGGAGGCGGCATCTCTCATCTGTCCTAACAACGCCCTCTGGACGTCCGGAGATTCATCCGTAAACGTGTCCTCCAAGGCGTTGGCCCACCCCTCAATGGCCTTGGCCACCCAGGAGATGGCCATGGACGGCCAGGCTACAGCCCCTGAGAGAGAATAAATAGACTTTAGACAAGTCTCCACCTTCCTGTCCGTAGGATCCTTCAGCGAGGATATAGATGGCAATGGCAAAGTAGCACTCCTGATGAGGCGTGTTACATGGGAATCGACTGCAGGCGGAGTTTCCCATTTCTTACAATGCGCTTCCGGGAATGGATAATTGGACGCCAAGCGTTTCTGTGGCAGGAAACGCTTACTGGGCGTCTGCCAGGCCACCGCCATGTGATCAGTCAACTGATCAGACAAGGGGAACGCTGTAGAAGTAACCTTAGCCTTTTTAAAACTAGGATACCTTGACTTGGGAGCGGGTGCCTCATCCTCAATCAGAAGAATAGCCCGCACCGCCTTAACCAGAGCCCGCACATTGATGGAAGACTTAGTGTCTACCTCCTGGACTGAGGCATCTGAGGCTGAGTCATCCTGTACCTCACCATCATCCGAGAACCCCTCAGAATCCGAAAGATGCGCAGCCTGTGCCATGACTGAGCGTTTAGACGCCCTGGAGGGCACGTCACTGCGCAACATCGACTGAAAAGCCGAAGATGCTGCCGACAAAAATCTTGGACAGTGTGGGAAAGCGCATCCACCCAGGGTGGAGGAGCTGTCACAGGAGCCTGAAACGGCACCACAGCCGGCTGTGCCACAGGGGTGGACTGAATATACATTGGCAACCCCGCATAGGGACCAACAGGCTGAGACCCCGGGGGAGTCTGCAATAATTGTGGGACACCCGGGGAATGGGGGATGGCAGGCTGGGGCAACGCCCTAGTAGGGGCGGCAGTCGGGACCGACAGACGGTCCGCGATGGACACCAGCACCTGGGAAAACATCGCCCATGGTGGCTCCTGCGAAATGGGAGGTTTAGACGTACCAGGGACCGCCTGGCACCGTCCGCACAGGCCGTCCTGTGACAAATCCTCCCTATCCACTCCTGCAGAACAGCGCCTGCAGGAGAACAATACCGGAGCCCCGGAGTGCTCAATCTCCTCCTCAGACATGACTTAGGAAGAAAACGTGCGCACTCACCAGTGTGCTGAACAACAGCCCACAATATGGCACCGTGTAGCACACAACTGTATGTGACGGACCTCACAAATACGTGATCTATATAGGTGAGGTCAGTAGAAACACCCTTCCCCCGCACACCTGTAGGGCTTGTAGGAGAAGGAAAGGGATAGGTACAGGCTGACAGTAAGTAGAAAAAAGACACAGACAGGCAGCACTAGCAAAAGTCACATACCATGCAGGAAGATATACTCACTGCACCTTTCCACTACAATCAACCTCCCAGATTCAGTGTCTGGGAGGGCTATAGCGCTGTGTACACTGTCCTTGTCGGGGGAGAGGTACACAGGGGGACCGGTCCGCGTGCTCTCTGAGAGGATCCACGCTGCCAGTAAGAAAATGGCCGCTGGAGACCTCAGAGGAGGAGTGGCCGAGTAGCTGCAGCTCAGCGACGCCAGACTCCGAGCTGAAAGGCGCGCTGAGCTGAGGGGAGGAGCCGCTGACAGGGAAGGCTTCCTCCCCTGGCTAGCATATTAACCCCCGGGTTGCCGGCATCCCGCTTGCCGCGATATTAACCCTGGTGGTCTAGTGGTCTGGCGGGGTATGCCTCCGCTGGAGGGGGGGCCCGCCGCCACCGCTAGCGCCCCCGGTCTGTCCCCTAGACCGGGGGCATGGGACTGCATTTAAAAGGAACCCGCGCACCGCCGCTAATCAGCGGTGCGCGGCTTACCTGATCTCCCCAGCGTCTTCCGGCAGCAGTCCCGGGGGAAGCCAGAGTCCGGCTAGTACAGACTCTGGCTTCCCCCGCCGCGATCCCCAGTTCAGTGCTGGCGTCGCGGCGCCAGCAGGGAGAAGGAGCGGCAGCGTGGGCGTCTGTACAGACAGCCCAGCGCTGCTGCTCTAGAGAAAAAACTAATAGTAAAAAATAAATAAATTTAACTAAGTTAAATAAAAAATTAAAAGCTTTAGGGGGCTGCTCCTGCAGCCCACCCCGCAGGGTGACCCGACTCCGGCCGGGCACCATCTAAAACTGAGGTGCCTGTGGCTCGGGGGCGGGGTATGGGGGAGGTTGGACCCAAGTGCATCCTGGGAGCAGCTAAAAGCTTTAACTCCGTGGTGCCCGAGGATCCAGGATCCAGCTATACCCCAAGGTCGCCCTGTGGACCCCTATGGACCCTGAAGTAGAAACCTTCTTAGGTCTGATTAACCACCTAAAGTGTGGGTGCAGACAATACAGTCCTAATTAATATAGCTACTGTATATAGGGACACAGCGGTAGAGCCCACACACAGCTTCTAAAAGCCAGCGCACGCTTCCAAGTGTTCGCGTCGTCAAGCTTGAAAGGCCTTGCATATTTATTGCATCTTGAACATCCCCCTAGCTCTCTCATGTTTTTGGTATACCTTTCTAATGCTGGGTACACAGTGGCCGATATATCGGCCATTCAATGAAATGGCCCATATATTGTGGGTGCGTCGGCCACTGTGTACAGAAGGGGATGTAGTTATGAGACCGGCGGCCGCTATGCCGTCAGTCTCAATACCGACTGAGAAATCTCGACAAGGGACTTAAGATAGGCGTCAAAATACCAACACCTATCTTAATCCTGCCGCCGGAATGCCGAAGGATGCCAGCCCGAATGAGGTAAGTCCGGGGTGCCCTTAGCGTTAGCTGTGCGGGGGGAGGGTTAGGTTTAGGGAGCATAGCGGGGTTAGAGTTAGGTTTCTTTGGGGGGAGGTTAGGGTTAGTCACCCCTAGGGTGGAGGGTTAGGCACCACTGGGGGGGGGTTAGTGTTAGGCATGAAGGGGGAAGGGTTAGGTGTAGGCATGAAGGGAGGGTTAGGTGTAGGCACTAACGGGGAGGGTTAGGGTGCGGGGTGGAGAGGTTTAGGGTTAGGGGGGGAAGGCAAGTATACTTACCCAACCCCTGTCGGGATACCAACCATCGGGATGCCGCTGTCGGTATACTGACAGGAGGTTTCCCGACAGCCGGCTTTACATACCCGTTCCGTACAAAAGATATGTCTGAGGACGTCGGTGGTGTGTTTGTTATTGTGTAGTGCGGACCACACTCACTGCGGTCCGCACTACACTGACTGAAATGGACCTGGACTGCGGCCGGCAGTGCCCAGCCCCCCCCCCCACCGTGCGCACAAACGCCGCACGAGGCCCGGCCAACCCCCCTGGTTACACCACTGAAGTTCTGCGCAGGGCCCAGGGGCGTCTTAAGAGAGGAGGATGCCCGTGTGCACTCCCTGTGCGGGGCCCCCTCCTCTCTTCCTGGTGGCCGGCAGCCGACTGATGCGGCTGACCAGCCACCGGACCATTAGTAAACTCCGGGCTAGTGTGCCCGGAGTCTACTGCGCAAGCGCAGAATGCCGGGAAAATGGTTGCGGCGGCCTGTGCATGCACAGTAAACTCTGGGCACTAGAGTGTGCCCGGAGTCTACTGCGCATATGCAGAACACCGGAAAACTGGCCACGGCGGCCATTTTCCGGTGTTCTGAGCAGCGCTGACACCTGCCGTGGGACCACGGACAGGTAAGTTTAAAATAATATGTGTAGGGTGTGCGGTGCGGGGCCCCCCTGGACACGGGGGCCCGTGTGCCCTGCACACACTGCATCCGTTGTAGACACACCACTGGCAGGGCCCATTCTGTGCATTTACAGAACAGGTCCTGCGATCTTGCTCGCAGACCCCCCAAGCAGCAGCATGATTGACATGCTGCTGCGTATGGGGGTCGGAGCTAGGGCGTACCTGGGCGACGTTCCTTAAATGGAAGCGTGACGCCTCCGTTGTCTGGGAGGGATGAGGCCAGGGTCTGCATCGGCAGACGTAAATTCCTGGCCTCTTACATGACCAGGCACCAGCCAGGCTGCAAGAGGCTTCAGCTCCCGCAGCCTGACCAAAAGAGCAACTGGTTGTGATGGTGATCCCAGTCGGTCGCAGTTCTGGGATCGCAAATGGATCATAGAGGTGTCTGACACCTCCTTCTGCATTTGCATGTGACATGTACAGATTTGCAAACCCGCTTGTGTGCCCAGAGGAGGTCAGTAGAGAGATAGAGTCATTGACCGACCTCTAAGAAATCTGAGGAACAATCAGCATAACGGGCATCAGGCCCACTCATGATCTCTTGATGGGGGAGTTTGACTGCTTCTTGGTTTAATTCCACTGCTGACAACTGAGTGAGTGCCAAAAATGTGCACTTGACATTTAGCACATTTGTTTTGTGATTAAAGTTACAACAGCTTGTACAGTATATGTTCATGTATGCAAACTTACCTCCTCCATGTTTGGCAAAGACTTCCACAGTTCTCTGCTTTTCTATTTTTGCTGTGCACAACATCCAAGTTTTACTATTGCTGAAATCCACAATAATTACATGGAGCTACACATGCTCACATTTACCAACCTATTGTGATAAGTTAGCTCTGGTAGTCATCTTACAGCCAGTGGTGCAATATTTGGTGCAAAGCATGGTGTCCAGCCTGCAAATTTCTAAATAAATGATGCTTTGTCAGCAAAAGTGAATAAAAAAAACTAATGGGGGGCATCCACTAGACGATTTTATCCCTGTCCAACCTCTTAACGATTTTCCCTTGAAGTTTCCCTTGAAATTTGATCTTCCACTCTGAACAATTTGCAAAAGATTTGCAAAAGATCTAACGATAAACTATGTTGTTTCAATCTGTGATTGAGAGCTTTCAGCTATAGTGGGCAGATAGTGGTTCATCGTTTGATCGTTCAGCGTGAACGATGTGTAAACGATGTGTAAACGATTTGTAAGCAATCAAGTGAAATTGACCTGCATGTTCAGTCGATGGAGGAGCAGTCCCCACAATGCAGTGCCCTTTATATGGTGCCCCCAGTAGTAGTCCCCCCGCCCCTATGCAGTGCCCTTTATATAGTGCCCCCAGCAGTAGTCCCCCCCCCATGCAGTTTTCCCAGTAATGGTCCCCTTATGCAGGCACCCTGTAGTGATCCCCCCTATCCAGTGCCCCCTGTAGTTGTCCTTCCTATTATTGCCCCCAGTAGTGGTCCCCCGAGTGCAGTGCCTCTAGTAGTAGGCCCCTTTTATAATGCCCCCAGTGGTAGTTCCCCCCCAAGTAGTAGTCCCCAGTAGAGTAGCCCCCCCCCAGTAGAGGTCCTCCCAATGGCACCCCCAGTAGTAGCCACCCCTCCCCCAGTAGAGGTCCCCCCAGTAGTAGCCACCCCCCTCCCCCGTTGTGCAGATAGGTTCAAAATAAATAAATATATATAAAAATATACTTACCTGAATCCCTGCTCGCGACGCCGCTCCCGCCCGGGCTGGCGCGCTCAGCATTATGGGACAGACGTCATGACGTCAGTCCCATTACCCACTGCAGGAGCCGGACGGAAGTCCGGCTCTTGCAGTGGGTGCTGCAGCAGTCAGTGTGAGTCTATCTGACTCTCATTGGCTGCTGTTTAACACACGCATCGCCGCCAGTGCTGGCGGCGATGCGTGTGTTATGCACAGCCTGAGCCCGCCTCCTAGCGCTATTGGGCAAGCGCTCAGGGGGAGGGAACGGACTCAGGTGTGAAGCACAGGACCGGCGCTAGAAGCCTAGCGCCGGTCCTGCGTAAATGTGTAGCGCTGACCGCACTCCTTGCGGTCGGCACTACACTGGCTAACTAGGGCGGACGGGCCAGTACCGTGGCTGACAGCGCCCCCCCAGCGCCGCCGGTCCAACGGCGCCCAGGGCACGCACCCCGCTCGCCCTGCCCTAGTTACGCCACTGCACCAAGGGGCATATTTATTAGTTATTAGTGGTGTGCCCCCTCTGTTAAAGATTCCTTATCACTGCAATTCATGGCAATGAGGAATCTTTATTAGCAGGGATGTATCATTCCTAAGTCACTGAGTATCGGAGCACGTCCTGGTGATTTGTAAGAAGTAAAGTGATCGCATATACAATTACTTTATTTCCTGATTCTGCAAACGTCCACCTGCGCATGTGCAAACATTCATCTGCGTATTTTCAGGACATCACCAAGGAGGGGAAGCCCTGTTTTTAAGAAATATACGGTAAGTAGCCCGTAGGCTACAATAACTAAACGCCACCCAAAACATTGCTATTTTGCACGATAAACACTTGTTTATAATAAATTAAGTAAACCGTTCATTTAATCTCTTCTGAATGCTGTACACTACATAAAGTATATATAGTGGCGTAATGGGTGAGGGGGAACCAGGCCAAGTGCTCTAGGTGCCAACACGAGGGGGTGAGGGGCATGGTTAGGCTATGATAAGAGATAACATGACATTGACAGTGCTGTAAAACAGGAGCAGGGTCAGTTCTAGACCATGTGGAGCTCAGGGCAAAAGTTTCCTTTGGTATTATGTATTTCACTTCACAAAATCTATAAAGGGATGCGGTCATAATACCGATAGTCGGGATGCTGGCGCTTACAATGCCAACACCGGAATCCCGAAACCTGTCAGAATCCCGGCGCTGGCATCCCAACGGTAAGTACTTGGGTTAGGGGGAGGGTTAGGAGTTAGGGTTAGACACTAGGGGGGGAGGGTCAGGTTTAGGGTGCGGGGGAGAGGTTAGGTTTAGGGGTAGTGAGAGGAGGAGGGTTAGGATACTGACTGACAGGAAAAAGCACCTCTCATTGACTATGATATAATGTAATGTCCTGGACCAAAATGTATTTTCTATAAGATAAGTTTTATAAAAATATATATATATATATATATATATATATTTACACAATTGTTTTTCTATAGAACTACTCACAGTAGCTCCACCCACAGTTCCTGAACCTATTTTCCCAGAAAAATAGTCTGTGGAATCTGGCTGCAGGCACAATGATCTCCCACTGGGCAGGGCTGCTTTAAATAATCACCAAGTGGCTCCCCTAAAGATTGGACAGCCACAGTGTGTGTCTTAAGAGAACAGGGCTTTGAGTTTAACTGAGCAGTGGCCTATACCCATGCAAACATTTACGTTACCTAAAGGGGCCTAACCATTAGACGACTTTTTGAACGATCAGACCAAAAATAGGAGGTTTTGGACGGTACGTTCAGAAAGTCATCTAATGGATAGCCGGCAAGGACCAGCGATGCGTGTGCACGCTGGGTCCTTGCCAACGCTGACTATCTGTGGCATATGCTCGTCAACCTGACGACGATCGTCAGTTTCCACATGTTCGCAGATATGAGGTCAGTCTCATGCACTGATTCATGTTCAGTGAACGCCGTTTAGTGCGGGCACCGCACCTAGGCAACATGAAGGACTGAACACTAGTTGTTCAGTCTTTCAGGTTGCCTAATGGATAGGCCACTTAACATCAACAACTTCTAAAGGATCCTGTGATATCTTGCACTTGCATGTATATGGCTGTACAGGAGGGGAGTAAAAATAAAATGAGCTAGTAAGAAAAGTACTCCACAGGCAGTGGGAGCAGGGGGATGGAGGGAGTCAGGAGTGCTAGCGGAAGGCTGGAAGATCCAGGATGTAAAGAAAGAAGGGAGAGCGGGAAAAGAGGTGGGAAAAAGTGAACGGTATTTAGAAGCCATTGAGCTAAGGAGGTAGAGAAGAGTGGATAGGAAACGTCTTCAGTGATTAAAGAAGAGCAACATAAAGAAGAGGTGTCTTCACACAGACAAGTTCAGTGAGGGTATGTTGATGGAAATACTGGCTATACAGATTCGGCTAGAAGATGTGTATTGATTGTTTTTATGTTTATATTTACTGAAGTAGCACATGTATACAATATGCAATAAACATTGTCAATAACAAATCTGTTTCCTTGTTATATTTCAAAGTATAACTGAAGGGGGAGGTTATGAAAGGGGTAAGGGTGAGAGGTACGGGACACAAGAACATGCCCATATCTATGCTAACAATAGACTGATTCATATCAGCAGAACTGATAATTAGTTCAAGTACAGCAAGCAGCACAAATATCACTATATTTCATAACCTGGTGATACCTGCAGGGGACTCACTTTGTAGGGTGCTCAGTAAATAGTAGTCATGGTCAGAGATTAGGGGGCATCATTACCCTACAGTTGCCCATTGGATGTAAAATATTGGTTATTTGTCCTGTAAATAATGTGATATTGGACAAAGTATTTAAGAGGCGGAAAAGAAGGATCTTGTTATTTCCAGTCTATAGATATGAGAGACTTTGCAAGAACCAGTTTTTTGGTCTTACTAATCACATCTTGTGGAGGATGGGAGAGTAAAAATGTCCATAGATCTTTAGGTACTGATGGTTCAGACATTAAACTGATAATAAAATGTACTTTATCCCAAAAGGGAATGATAAATAAGAAAGCCGACCAGATATGGAATACAGTACCCCTGTGGCCACAATACCGCCAACAAAGTGTTCCTACAGGTTGCCAACATCTTTAGACAATTTCACCATGTACCATATGTAATATAGGCTATATGCTGTGCCTTTGATCTGTTGATATAGACCTGTTAGTAATCCCCGCAGGATTCATTAAGTGCTGGCCCCAGGCCCAACTCCCACTCTCCTTTCTGACTGTTGTGATAATACAGCAATTACGCTATGTTAGTGTGTTTAATGAGGACCCTAAATCATACTTGCTGACTGTATATATTCCCTCACTGGAGAAGCCCCAAGGGGAGATGCAGCTGCTCCCTGATGGGGGCAGGGCCAGGCACTTCATGTAATTAGGCCCCACCCATTCATACCGTAATGTTGCAAGTCACAGGTCTATGAAGTGGGAGTATCTCACATCATAAAAGCACTGCCCCTCCTCATAGACCTGCAATTTGCTCCATAATGCTTATTATCCCACCCATTTCACTTGGAAGTTGGATGTGGGAGCTCTGCCTACTATTCTGAGGGTCAACGGGATTCCCTGAAAAGGTGGGCAACTCAAGGACATTTAGAGTGAGTATATAAGTATGCCCTACTAGAGCTCTAATATATATAGTTCAGCTGGAGATATTAGATATGTGCAGCAAATAAGCAGCATAGATAGAGCAGGTATTATTTTTCAGGAACATTTAATAAAGTGGCATCCAAGCTTTTTTATTGGAGTGTTATATTAAGTGAAAATGTTTCTCTTCTATCCCCATGGAATTATTTTGAACACTAGACATCAAGCTTAACAATGTACCCTTTACTGTTGATGCAAATGTATCTGTAGATGTATTTAGGTATTGTCACATCACTATGGAGGCTTCATGATGGGTGATATAGCAAGTGTGGGGAGTAATATGATGATGGCAGATTACACACACAGCCCACCTACACCGATGATGACACACCTGAATTAGATCAGGGGATGATAATGGGTCCCTGACGGATGGGACATTCCATTTCTGAAGTTGTGTGGACATTCAACATTCTTCGATCTACGGTGTCACATGTGTACCAGGAATACCTCATGGAAGGCGTTACCACCCACCGTGGACTGCGCAGTGGCCAACCATGGGTTCTTAATGATTGTGATCAGTGGGGTCTGGCCAGAATTGACGGTGGTAATAGGCAAGCAAAACTGGTTTAAATCACATCCACATTCAATACAGGAGGCACCATACATATATCCAGCAGGTCAGTGCAGCGTTATTTAGCTTCCATGGGATATGGGAGCAGAAAACCCAATGGAGAGCCCTTGTTAACACTACAACACCGGACACATCGCCTCACCTAGGCTCATGATATCACTAATTGGACTTTGGAGGACTGGAAACATGTGGCATGGTCCGATAAGTCTCGGTTCCAGTTGTTTTGGGCTGATAGTAGTGTTTGGGTGTGGAGCAGACCCCATGAGGCCATGGACCTCAGTTGTCAACAAGGCACTGTGCAGGCTGGTGGTG
The DNA here is from genome assembly GCA_031769625.1 of Taudactylus pleione. NCBI lineage: Eukaryota > Metazoa > Chordata > Amphibia > Anura > Myobatrachidae > Taudactylus > Taudactylus pleione. The sequence goes on from JAUIMM010000470.1 coordinate 3,315,657, forward strand.
GTTCCATAATGGTGCTGGGTATGTTCACATGGCATGGGTTGGATCTGCCTGAACACACCACCGGTAAGTTATGTTGCATTGCTTGATGACCAGTTGCAGCTCTTCATGAACTTCATATACCCCCACAACGATGGAATATTCCAACAGGATATCCACAGTGTCATTGGTCTCAAATTGTCCAGAATTGGTTTGAGGAGAATTATGGAAATTTCCAACAAATGGTGTGGCCGCCATGTTCGCCCGACATGAACCCAATCAAACATTTATGGTATGTAGTAAAGAGGTCCTTTCACACCCCAAATCCTGCACCTACAAATATCAGGGAGCTGTGGGAAGCTATCCAGATGGCATGGACCAACATCTCTACAGAGGTCTTTCGTCCACTTGTGGAATCAATGCCATGTCAAGTTACTGTACTTCACCGCGCTAGAGGGGGTCCTACGCATTTATAGGCATCTATCCCATGACTTTTGGCACTTCAGTGTATGACACGTAAGCATGCCAAGCGGGTCATCTGAACTGTGGTCTATTCAGTGGGCGGGCTGCATTTGGACACCCCCTGATTTAATATAACAACTGTATGCACAAGTAAGTAACAAGTAGGTGTGGATAATAGGTGGACAACCTTGCTGGTTTGCCTGAGAATGTCCGGTTTTGACACTCTTAAGTCCCACGTCCTGGGCAAACGCTCCCTGGGAAGACTGAAGTGCTGGTTTTCTCTTCAAAGTGAGTGAAAGGAAATGTAACATCTATACAGTGGTTTTAAAAATAAAAACCAGGATGAAAGCAATGCTATTTTTGGGGTCAAATGGAAATGCTGTAAAATCCCACAAACTAGCAACACTGGGCCTGGTTCAGAGATGGACGCTAATGCGATCGCAGCTGCAATTTCGTACAGAACGCAGCGGAGAAAATGCTAATAGTTTCAAAGCATACCTGAGCATAAGGTCACCCACTGCTGCCTGCTGATATGCGTATGACATTGCTTACCTGCGTAAATATCGGTAACATCGATGCACATTGAGCAGCCATCTTGCCCTTGCAGCAGGTCTGACCAGCTGCAAACACTGCAGCTCTCCTGCCACGCAGAGGGCTCTCATGCTGCATATGCACTTGCAATGGCTAATTATTGCATTCCCATGTAACGACATTTAAATGGTAAGACACACCTGCGTTTTTATGACCTGCCCCCGTTACCTCCCCCCAAATGCTGACTACCTGTCACTCACTTTGTGAATGGGTGCTCTGTGCATGTGGAATCACTAGACAATGGCAGTGTGTGCACGGTGCAGCTTATACGCATGTGTGATAGCAAACGATTGTTCGTTCTTCGCAAAAATCGCCTTTGCGTCTGTCTCTGAATCAGGCCCACTGCTTGCAGCAACATGTAATTCACAATCTAACATCATCCAATGTTGCATTAAGTTCTCCTTTGAAAATAAAGAGAGCATTGTTATCGTGGCTCACAACTGTTAATTGGCAGTCTTTGGGGTCTAGTCATCATTCATTTATACACACAGAAATCTCACGTTCTGTAGCTTTTGCACAAATTGAAGTAATGGTCCAATACTTTGTCTAGGTAATGAAGAACATTTCCCTGATATCTCCTACTTACCTTATAGCATCAAAGTAGAACGCATTTACCATACACTAGTACAGGGGGGTTAGGTATGATATCCCGGCTGTCGGGTTGCCGCTGTTCACAATACCGACAGCCAGAATACCGACACCCATTGGAACGCAAGGTAAGTTTTTTCCCTCACCGGTGCCTAAACCTAGCCCCCCCCTCCCCGCACCCTAATCCCAGGCCCGGCGACAGGAGGGGACTAGGAGGAAACATGTATCGGGCCCCGAGCTTCCGACAGAACCCGGCACAATCCTCCTCAGTTAAAGAAACCGACACCTGATCTGAGTTACCTAGCCTACACCGCGGCCACCGCTGAGGCTCGGAACCTCCACAGTGAATTTAATTAGCTGTACTAGTGCTTCTGCCCAGACAGCGCTGGACTGTGAACTTCAAACAGCAATGCAGTGGCTGCGTGACATCACTGGTCACGCCGCCCTACTCAGTGCACTCAGAGGAAGTGATCACCTCCCTTGTGTCGGTGCCGAGTGCCTCTCCTCCACTGTCTTACCCCTCTCCGCCCACAGCACTGACCCCACCGGGGCACTCTCTTGCAGTGTTTGGCGCCATGGAGTCTGGGTGTCTGATGAGCGTGCAGGCCAGAGGGGAGGTGGTACAGGAGTTCCTCAGATGCGGCCATAATGAGCTGGACAGCAAGTCAATATATGCAGCTGGGGATTCTCAGAGGCTGCCTAGGGGACTCGGGCTTGGAGCAACAGGTGAGAGGAGCCGCTTTTTCAGGGTATGCTGCGGGCAAAGCCTGGTCTTGGAGCAAGTGTCATTGGTGTGGGGGCCTGGACCAAGGTGATGATTGGCAACTGATAACATAGGCCAGATGTCACCTGTCTCAGGAAGTCCCTGTTTGTAGCTTTGTTCCTGTAATGTCAACATAGCGATTGCTATACTGTATATGGGGTGTAATCCTCCTTATCCTCTGGCTATATAATGCTCACAGCAGTTTGCAGCATATAATTTGATTTGGGGCACAATGTTAGATGGGGGCCCCAAAAATATAAGTGTGCCGAGCCTGTCACCGGCCCTGCCTAATCCCAACCCTCCCCCAAATGCCTAAACCTAACCCCGCTACCTTCCCAGTGCACCCCGATACTTAGGGTTGCCGCCGGTAGGGATACTGGTGTCGGGATCCCGACCTGTCAGGATTTTGGCACCGGTATTTAGACCGTTGGCATCCCGCATGCCGGGATACCGACTACATGCCTTCCCGGGACCTACTCATTTTCTAATTCAACAATCTCAGAAAACACAACATTTTTAAAATGTAGTATAGTTATCCGTCTCAGGCGGTGGAAGTAGCTCCGATTTTCTTGTACAAATAAAATGACACTGAATGGAATGCATTGTTGAAAACTAACTTTTTTTTCTGGTAATAGTTGGTCTTATAAAACATTAAGTCACCCTAATGGGTTATTACACAAAATTTTTTAGTATGGTATAAGCACTGTCCATGGGTCTGGTACACTTTGTGGACAATACAATAACAAAGAGTCTAACAGAAGCGCGATCTTATGCTGACCAAGAGTCTGGTACACTTGTGGGCAAAAGCAGTACAAAGGGTTTAAACAGAAGTGTGGTCTTATTGGAATTCAAAGATCTGGACACTTGCTGGCAAAGCGATAATGATGTAGCCAGAGAATCAGGTCAGAAAACAATAACCAGGTAAGTACACAGAGAGTCGCAGAGACAAATGCACAGTGACCAGGCAAGAGCTAGTCTGGACAATCACATGATTCAAGGACTGGGCATCCTTCATACACCATGGAGCTGGGGACCAAAGTTTTAAATAACTGCCGTGCTTGTGCTATTCATTCTGAGGTATGCCAGGCATTAGTTTAGGTAAGTCTGTTTACTCCTAGGAGTAAACAGACTTAAGAATCATGTTTGGGCGGGAATAAACTCAAGCAGGTTCGCATGAATACGCACAAGTTCTCCATGACCAAAGTCGCAAATTTACCAAGATTCGAGTTTGGCTAAATCGTGTTTTCAGATGGTGAACGCAAACAAGTTTTGTTCCAAACGTGCAAGATAGAAAATGTCTCTGTAGTTGCACAACACAGGCAATAAATGCACACAAACATGGAAGTGTGTTTTTAAATCACGCACAAGAATGCACACATCAGCCTAGAAACATATTCTGATTGGTTGAAGCAGTCACATGTCATGCAAAAATGCCCCAAACAGCCTGACCTTTGAGGGTTTTGTTGGTTGGAGTTTGCAGAGGGACAGCAATGAGTGTGTTTGGTGGTGTAGGAGTTTTTGGCTAGTGGAATCGATTGTTGCTTGGTGTGTGGACATTGGGCCAATTTCATCACGGATCACAACTGCGACAGCGTACGCAGATCGGTTGATAGTGCGTACTGTGCATGGGATTGCCCACACAGAAAGCCAGCGCAGAGTGAGTGGCGGGAGGTCAGCGTTTTGGGCGTAGTTGGAGAAACACAGGCGTGTCTGTCCGCTTGAATGCCGTTGCATGGGTGTGCATAAATTAGCCACTGTGACAGCATACACAGCTTGAGTACGTACTGTATTCAACGAGATTATCAATTTCTGAGTAAGGTCAGACCTTCTGTAATTCTGCCCGAGGGGCCGATGTATATGCAGGACTGCAAGGTATTACAGATGTGAGATAGCGGTAGTGGGCGTTTATGCAGGCTGTGCGATTGCATTCATCATATTTTCACAGGAGACCTCTGTACGTTATAGCAATCCATAGTAATCAGGCCTCGTTTTGTGCTTGTCTTATTTCTGTTTGTTTTATTTTTATCTTGATTGTGATTTTTCTTTTGTCCTATTAGTGTGTGTGTGTGTGTGTGTGTGTGTGTGTGTGTGTGTAGTAGGAGAGGTTTGTTAGTTTGTCTTTTTTTGTGTGCGATGTTTTGTGTTTATGTAGGGAGGGGGACAGGAATATGTCCAGGGCAGAGGCAGGAAGAGAGTGAGGTGGAGAAGGTTGCTGCTCAAGAGGCCCTATTGAGCAGTACAGCCAGCACCGATGAGGTGGGTGCCTAGACAGCGGTTCAAGACAAAGACGGGGCGCAATGTGAAATTCTCTGTGAAGGAGAACATGGCACTTGCGCAGGTCATGAAAACCCACCAATTGCTTTTTGGACGAAAGGCTGCCAGCCCATCGACCCGCCGCAAGAATGCCATCCAGGTGGAGATTGTGAGTTCAGTCAATAGCACCAAGGACAATAGGCATGCCCACAATGCTATAAAAAGCTACCCTGACTGCATGCCACTGTAACTACTGGCTAAGGAAGCAGATGCAGGTATCCATTAGTGGCTGAAATGCCACCATTACCTGAGTTGGGTACTGTGAGAATGTTGACTGGGAAATCCTAAGAACTCTACTGGTCACAGACCGGTAGTCAGAAAGTGATACACAGACAGAAGTTTATGCAGGCGTGAGACAGAGTGGAAATGTGCTGTGTCATGGTCTAGGTCCAGTTTGACTTGGTCATACAGATGGAATTTGTTGTTACAGTTTAGTCGGAACATCTGTATGACCTAGCCATCGGAAATTGCATTCAAGTTCAAACGCCTTCTTAAAAAAAAAACCCCACGTGGCCTGCACATCCTTTATGGTACCTGCATTACCTCCTGAGCCTGCTCAGTGTCTTTCCAGCCTGATGGTAGGGCCTCTGATTTCCCAGCCATGAGCAGTGTAAAGCCATGCTTGTCTCACACAAATCAACACAACTGATTTTTGCCCCTTTTATAGGCATCATCATGTCTGTGAACACATACAAACATTCACCTCAGGAGTTAGTCTATTTGAAAAGTGTATTTTGGTGAAATTATTCGTAAAAATTGGAAAACACGATTCTTGGCAAATTTACAAGTTCTAGTATTTCCTATGGAAAGTACCTGCAAGTTGGTTTGATAGTGTATTTTGTCATATGTTTGTATTCGCATGTATTTGCCTATTCTGTTCATGCTTGTTCACCCGAGTTTGCCTTTAGTAAAAATGTGAGTCAGCAAAACACACACGAGAATGCCTTTGTCATACACCAGGCTTCTCTTCTCTTTACAGGAAAGAACATCAAATATGGTACTGCCAATGGTGACCCCATTCATGTAGTATTAGAAATGGGCTAATGGAAGGGATTATAGCCATTTATGCTGGTGTGGTATAACATTAATCACGTACCATGTGGAACTGCGGCCACAGTAGTAGGGGTTCCATTCCATCGGCTGAGACTGTGCTGGGTATCAGCATACTGAGGAGCATGTGGCGTCTAGGAGCTGTGACCGTAACCCTGTGATGAGCCTTAGGGGCTAGGAGAGACTAGACCAACTTTCATCCAACTAGTTGGTTGGAATGCAGATCTGGTAAGATATGGGAGCAAATAACAATCAGCAAGTTGCTTAAATCAAACAGATAAATTGCTGATTGTCATTTGCTCCCAGACATTAGTAGATCATAATCTCAACCAACCAGTACATCCCTGTAGTGTAAGAGAAAATTACAGTACTCCAAGGAAATATACAAAAACAGTGCTCATATACAAATTAAACTTCGGTGATTAATCTAGAGTGGAAGCTTTTTTTTTTTTTTTTGCGTTTGTTGTTGGATTCAGGTTCCATCCGGATGCTGATTCTACAATATACAATACAGACCACTGTTTTAGGAACAAGGAATGTTATAACTGTCATCTGCTGCCTGATCTTTCATATATGGTGTTATTCAAGGATGCAGTGCATGCACAGAACACCAGTATCAATTGAGTTTGCAAAGGTCTGCTCCTGGACATAGCTAGCCTAGTCTACAGATGGTATGTTGCCAAGACTTAAAAAAAAGTTGTAATCCCCTACACTATAGGAATCAAAAGATATTTGCTGAACTACCTAGATCAGTGGTTCCCAAACTGTGCACTTTGGCACCCTGGGGTGCCTCAGGTTAGTGGTCCAGCATCAAATCAAATTATTTATGGTCAATGTAATATAAATAGGTGGACAAAAACACAAACCTGTCCACCACCACATAACTGACCCCAAGGATGACAGGTAAGCACAATTTACTTCACTTTACTACATTCTGAATTTTATCTAGCTTATGTCTAACCTAAATTCAGGTAAAGAAAGTAGACTCATGTTTGGGGCACTTAGCCCATTAGTAAAATTTATCTTTTAATTAGTATACATTAAAAAGCAAAACAGTGACTATCTACAGCCATGGCCAAAAGTTTTGAGAATGACACAAGTATTGGTTTTCACAAAGTTTGCTGCTTCAGTGTTTTTAGACCTTTTTGTCAGATGTTACTATGGTATACTGAAGTAAAATTGCAAGCATTTCATAAGTGAAAATGTAATTGTCAATAAAAGCCTTTAAGTTTATGCAAAGAGTCAATATTTGCAGTGCTTACCCTTTTTTTTCCCCAAGACCTCTGACAGCATGCCAGGGTGAATTGCAATCAACTCCTGGGCCACACGCGGACCAATCAATGCTTGGAGTTTGTCAGAATTTGTAGGTTGTTTGTCCACCCGCCTCTAGAGGATTGACCACAAGTGCACAATGGACTTATAGGGGTATTCAATATGGGTGCGATAACATCGGTTTTTGCGTTAATATCACTTGTTTTAGTTTTACACCTATTCAATTTCAAAGACTTTTCAAAACTGTGATAAGTCTTTGATAAAAAAACGGTGATAACTTTTCACCATTGAATAGGTGTCAAAAAAAAGTTTTAAAAAAATAGGGACACCCCAAAAAATGTATTTAAAAATTGGGGTGCAAAAAAAAAAAAAATGGGAAAAAATTGTTAAACAATAGGGAAATAGGTTCAGGGCTATTCTGCAAGTATGCGGCAGATGTTTTCTAGAATAGAATTATAGGGGCAGGTGCACAAATGCAGAATTTTTAAAAACTGACTTTAGGGACTTAAAAATGTGCTAGTACCCATTTTCATGTACCCCAAAATTTGATGGGACCAGTTAAAAAAACGAAAAAAATAACCTAAGTGCTCTTCTGCATCACTTCTTCAATGTCGGGAAAAAAGCACCTGCTGCGGCTATTTAAATCCCCGACTTTCAATTAAAGGCTAAAACAGGGGTATCCATAGTGTTCCCCCATGTTTTTACAACTTTAGGGGGGTCTTACAATTATTTTAAGGAAAAATTTGTAACTTTACGCAAATCCAACTTCGAAGTTTCCCGTTTTCGTTAATTTGATATTGATTACGGGGATAAGCGGGAGCGCGCACCATACCTTTACGCAGAAAAAAACTCTGATATGAAACGTTAACTTCACCAGGGAAGTTAACCTTTCATATTGAATACCCCTCTTAAATGTCTGGGAAGTTTTCTGGCCATGGACCCAAAATTTTGATGTTTTGTTCCCCGAGCCACTTAGTTATCACCATCATCATGCCAACAATAAAGCATCCTGAGACCATCCATGTGTGGGGTTGCTTCTCAGCCAAGGGAATGGGATCATTTTGCTGAAGAACACAGCTATGAATAAAGAATGGTACTAAAACATCCTCCAAGAGCAACTTCTCCAAACCATCCAAGTATAGTTTGGTGACGAACAATGCCTTTTCCAGCATGATGGAGCACCACCTTGCCAAAAAGGCAAAAGTGATAACTAAGTGGCTCGGGGAACAAAACACTGAAATTTCGAGTCGATCGCCAGGAAACTCCGCAGACCTTAATTCCATTGAGAACTTGTGGTCAACCCTCAAGAGGCGGGTGAACATACAAAAACTCACAAATTCTGACAAACTCCAAGCATTGATTAGGCAAGAATGGGCGCCATCAGTCAGTATGTGGCCCAGAATTTGATTGACAGCATGCCAGGGCGAATCGCAGAGGTCTTGAAAAAGAAGGATCAACACTGCAAATATTGACACATTGCATAAACTTAATGTAATTGTCAATAAAAGCCTCTGACACTTATGAAATGCTTGTCATTTTACTTCAGTATACCATAGTAACATCTGACAAAAAGGTCTAAAAACACTGTGTGAAAACCAATAATTGTCATTCTCAAAACTTTTGGCCATGGCTGTACAATATGTTTTACAGACCTATGTACGCAAGTATTGAACCATTCATATTAAAACAGGGTTTAGAGAAAGGAGAGGAAACAAAAATAGACAATAGGTGAAATATAATGGGATACACATAACAATCATTTTAAATATAGGGTAATTACATACCAGATCACCCCCCCAAAAAAAATGAAATGTAAAAATCTGAGATGGGTGGTGGATGATTGTTTTTTGATGAGAGGATATAAAAGAAAAAAAAACAAAAACACATTTCTGCCAAATATCGATTTACTGTTCGTTTAATTGGAAAAAAAAATAAAAAATCAATATTTCGGAAACTATTAATCGCGGCTTATTTATTCAGTTTATTTGTAGTATCACAGGTGTTTATTAAAGAATCATCACGAAATTTGGACCCTTAAGGTAACTCTTCCTCCTGAACCCAAACCAAATTACTTTATCTGCCTTCCGTTTCGAGTTACTGCATAAATTCAAGATTTTTTAAACAGAATTAGAAACACAAGGTTGACATTAGGTATCCCATTTTTTTTTTTTTTTTTTTTTGTGGTAAAAAAAAAAATATCAGCATGGTACTGTTTCATAGTGGAGAAAAAAAAAATTATTAAGTTGATGTTCGATTACTGTTGTACCGCATACAAAATTTACACAAGAAACCATGAATTTTAAAAACTTAAACATAACTGAAGTTGAGTCAACAATAACATTATTTTCCCCTTGTTTGGAACCTGTTCTAACAGTCTGTAATTAGCAGACAGTGTATATTGCCTTCCAGTACTTCTTTGGATAGTAGGCACTTTCCTCAAAAAACAGGAGACATGGTAAGAACTTACCTTTGTTATCTCTGTTTCTACGAGGTCCATAGGGTTGACATTGGTGTATAGCTGTATCTTAATCCACAGGCACCACGCAGTTAAAGCTTTTGCTGCTCCCAGGATGCACTGGGTCCATCCTCCTGTATATCCCGCCCCCGAGCCACAGCAACCTCAGTTGGTAAGCAGCCAAGGCCGGAGAAGAAAAACAAAAACAGAGAGAAGGAAGACTGGAACACATAAGAACCATACTCACAGAAAGGGAGACAGAAAACCGGTGTCCAGCCACATAGCCCATATGAAGCCAGGTGCGTCACGGCGGGCGCCCTGTGGAAACAGATAACAAAGGTAAGTTCTTACCATATCTCCTGTTTTCTACTTCAGGTTCCATAGGGGGTCCACAGGGTTGACCTTGGGGATGTCCCAAAGCAGTCTAACTAAGGGCGGGGATGCTCCTGTTCTGGAAGGAGAATCCGGCGCCCGAAGGATGCATCCTGAGAGACGAAGGTGTCAAACGCATATAACCTCAAAAATGTCTGAACAGAAGGCCACGTGGCCGCCTTACACAACTGAACAGCAGATGCGCCACGGCTAGCAGCCCACGAGGGACCCACAGACAGAGTATGAACCTTAACAGAGGCAGGAACAGGCAAACCCTCCTGTGCATAAGGCTCACAAATAACAAAATTAAGCCAACGGGCCAAAGTCTGTTTGGAAGCAGGCCAATCCCTCTTGTGAAAACCAGAGAGGACAAAGAATCTGACTTCCGAATGGAACTAGCCCGGTCCACAGACATGGAGAGCACGGACCACATCCAAAGAAGCCTCACCAACCGAGAGGTCAGGAGACTGAAAGGCTGGTACAACAATTTCCTGATTAGTGTGGAACTTAGAAACCACCTTATGCAGAAAACCTGGACGAGTGCGAAGCACTGCCCTGTCTTGGTGAAAAACCAGAAAAGGAGGGTGACAGGAAAGCGCCCCCAATTAGACACCCTCCTGGCCAAAGCAATTGCCAGGAGAAAAACAGTTTTAACTGTAATCCATTTGAGCTCTACCGACTCAAGAGGCTCAAAAAAAGGACCCTGTAGGGCCCGAAATACCACCGCCAAATCCCAAGGAGCCACTGGGAGCACAAAGGGAGGCTGAATCCGAAGAACCCCCTGGAAATAGTTGCGATCATCAGGCAGTGGCTATTCTATGCTGAAACCAAGCAGATAGTGCAGACACATGAATCTTCAAAGAGGCTAGACGTAAGCCCAGGTCTAAACCAGACTGAAGGAACGCCAACACCCTAGAAACACGAAACGCCTGAGGATCGTAGTTTCTGGACCCGCACCATTGAAAATAAGTATGCCACACACTGTGGTAGATTCTGGCGGAAGCAGGCATGCACACCTGCACCATAGTGCTGATGACTGAGCTGGAAAAACCCCGGGACCTTAAGACTGATATCTCAAGAGCCACGCCATCAAAGACAGACGACCCAGATCCGGGTAAAGGCAGGGCCCCTGCGACAACAGGTCCCAATGTTGAGGCAGAGGGAACGGATCATAGATGGAAAGGCTCCGAAGAGCAGAGATATCGGAGGGAATAAGTACACCAGTTGAAACGTCCATTTCACTGACAGCGCATCCACCAGGCTTGCAGTTTGTGATTGTGACGAGAGGCCATGAGGTCCACCTCCAACAGTCCCCACCTGTCCACGAGTAGTTGAAATACCTCTGGATGAAGCGACCACTCCCCAGGATGCACGTCGTGACGGCTGAGGAAGTCCGCCTCCCAATTGAGGACTCCTGGGATGAAGACTGCAGAGATGGCCGGAAAGTGGCACTCCACCCAAGACAGGAAGCGTGACACTTCTGACATCGCTGCTCAACTGAGAGTCCCTCCTTGATGGTTGACGTATGCCACCGTGGTGGCGTTGTCAGACTGAACTTGCAGGGCCCTTTCTTGAAGAACGGTGCCGGACAACTGGAAGGCCCTGTATACGGCCCGATGTTCCAGGATGTTGATGGGAAGAACCGCTTCCTCCACCGTCGAACGGTCTTGAAGTGATAGTGGACCAGTCACTACCCCCCAACCCCGAAGACTGGTATCCGTTGTGAGCAGAACCCAGTCCGGGATCCAAAAGGGTCGACCCATGGTAAGATGTGATGTCTGGAGCTACCAAGCTAGAGACAGGCGCACCTCCGGGGACAACACCAGCATCTGAATCCTGATCCTGTGATGCAACCCATTCCATTTGGATAGAATCAGCCCCTGCAGGGGCCTGGAATGAAACTGGGCATATTCCACCATGTCGAACGTCGACACAATGGACCCCAGTACTCTCATTGCCGAGTGAACAGACACTCGGCAACTCTTCAGGCAACTGCGCACCTGCAGTTGCATGGAGGAAATTTTCTCTGGAGTCAGAAAGATCCTTTGCTTACTAGAATCCAGCAGGGCTCCCAGGTGAACCATCCGTTGTGAAGGAATCAGGTAGGACTTTTTCCACTTTATTAGCCACCCGTGCGCTTGCAGACAAGCGATCGTCAGGTGGAGATGTTGCAGAAGCACCTCCGGAGAGCTTGCCAGCAACAGGAGGTATTCCAGATACGGCAGAAGCCGTATACCCTGGCCCCGAAGACAGGCGGCCATGACCGCCATAACTTTGGTGAACACCCTTGGAGCCGTGGAGAGGCCAAAGGGCAGAGCCTGGAATTGGTATTGGAGTTGTCTTACAGCAAGCCTCAGATACCGCTGGTGTGAAGGCGCTATAGAAACATGAAGGTAGGCATCCTGGATATCCAGGGAGACCATGTAATCCCCCGGTTCCAGAATGATGGAACGCAAAGTTTCCATCCTGAACCTGGGTACTCTGAGGAACTTGTTCAGAGGCTTCAAATTGAGGATAGGCCGATGAGACCCATTGGGTTTCCGCACCAGAAAGAGAATAGTAACCCGTCCCGCATTGTGTAGGCGGAACGGGAACAATGACCCCTGCTTTCAGCAAGGACTCTATTGCTTCCTGAATCTGCAAGGCCTTGGTCCTGTCTTGAGAAAGACTCGTGCAGAAGAACTGATGGGGAAGCCTGTGACGAAAGGAGAGGGCATACCCCTGAGACCACTTCTCGAACCCAGGCATCCGTGGTGGTGTTGTACCAGCACTGGGCAAATTGAAGAAGTCGGCCCCCCCACTCTGGGATCCCCCAGAGGGAGGCCTGTCCCATCAGGCAGAAGGTTTAGCTTCCAGCTTGGAAGGGCGCCGAGCACTCCATGCTTGCTTCTTAGGCTTAGGGGCAGCCTTAGTCGCCGACTGCCGCGGGAGGGACTGTCCTTTGGACTTACCCTGGATACGAAAGGACCGAAATGCAGAAGTTCTCACCTTAGAAGGTGCCGCAGCCGAAGGGAGGAAAGCCGACTTAGACTTAGCCAGAGTATCCAGGATTTTGTCCAGGTCTGGACCAAATAACTCCCCATTAAAGGGTAAGGCCTCCAGGCCCTTCTTGGAATCGGCATCCGCCCTCCAAGAACGCAGCCACAAAGACCGGCGAGCAGACACTGCTGCCGCCGATACCCTAGAGGTGAGCAGACTGGCATCCAAAGACGCTTCCCCAATATAGGAAGCGGCATCCCTCATCTGTCCCACTAAAGCTCTCTGCATTTCCGGAGCATCATCTGGAAAGATATCTTCCAGTGTATTGGCCCAGCTCTCAATGGCTATAGCCACCCAGGAGATGGCCATGGATGGATGGGCCACCGCCCCTGAGAGAATAGATAGACTTTGAACAAGTCTCCACATTCCTGCCCGTGGGATCCTTCAGGGATGAGATGGATGGCAAAGTAGCGCTTTTGATTAAGCGAGTGACATTAGAATCTACCGCAGGCGGGGTTTCCCACTTCCTGCAATGACTCGCAGGAAACGGATAGTTAGATGCCAAACATTTATGCGGTTGGAACCTCTTACTAGGCAACTGCCAGGCCTCCGCAATATGATCCGTCAGCTGGGCAGATAGGGGAAAAACAGTTGAAGCCAAGTTTGCCTGTTTGAAATTAGGATACTTTGATTTAGTCTATATTAAGTATGGCCCGCACCGCCCGAACCAATGCCGGTACATTAATGGAAGTCTTAGTGTCCACCTCCCGGACCGGGGAATCAAAGTCAGTGTTCTCGAGCAACTCCCCATCATCCGAGGATGCCTCAGTGTCTGATAATTGCGTAGCCTGGGATAACATAGTAGGGCGCTTAGACGCCTTTTGAGGCACGTCACTATGTAACAAAGATTGGAAGGCCGAAGTTGAAGCCGCCAAACTTTGGACTGTACTGGAGAGTACATCTACCCACGGTGGTTGAGCCGCCTGAGGGAAACCCTGAAAGGGAATAACAGACTGTTGCATCACCGGGGGAGACTGCATATACATAGGCAACCCCGCATATTGACTAACAGTCTGAGACTCAGGGGGAGACTGCAATAACTGCGATATACTCAGGGAATGAGGGATGGCTGGTTGGGTCAAACCCTTATTGGGGACAGCGGGCGGGACCGCCAGACGGTCCACGATGGAAGCCAGCACCTGGGAAAACACCGCCCAAGGAGGCTCCTGCGCCAATGGGGGGTTAGAGGGACCAGGTAACTGCTGGCACCACACCTGTGATAAATCCTCATTTACTCCTGCAATGCAGCGTCTGCAGGAGAAAAAAGTAGGAGCCGCTCAACCTCCTTATCAGCCATGATAAAATATATATTTATATCACAATAGGGAAGATCAGTGTTTGACTCCTGCGCACCCACAAGTATGCCGCACAACAGCCCACAGATATGGCACTGAGCAGCACACAACAGTATGTGACCAACCTCACCAATAAGTGATTTATATAAGTGAGGTCCTTCCCCCACACACCTGCCGGGCCGTAGGAGAAGGAAAGTGATAGAAATAAGCTGACAGTATTTAGAAAAATTAGCACAGACAGGCAGCACTAGCAAAAGTCACATACAATGCAGAAAAGTTAATACTCACTGCACCTTTCACTACAATCAACCTGCCCAGATTCAGTGTCTGGGAGGGGTATAGTGCTGTGTACACTGTCCATTAGCAGGGGAGAGGTACACAGGGGGACTGGTCCACGCACCGCCTGGGAGATCTGCGTTGCTGCCAGTAGATGGCTGCTGGAGACCTCAGAGGAGTGGCCGCAGGAGGATGCAGCTCAGCGACGCCAGACCCGAGTAGCAAGGCGCTCTGAGCTGAGGAGCCGCTAGACAGGGAAGGATGCCTCCCCTGTGCAGCAATTAACCCCAGGGTTGCCAGTTCCCGCTGCTGGCATATCACCCTGGTGGTCTAGCGGTCACACTGGGTATGCCTCCTTAGAGAGGGAGCCCGCCGCCGCTGCTAGCACCTCCACTCTGTCCCCAGAGACCGGAGGCAGCAGACTGCATTATGTCCGCAGGTCACCGCACGCGGCGACCCGCGCTTTACCTGCTCCCCGGCGCATCCGGCAGCAGTCGTGGGAGTCCCCAGAGCCCGGCTAGCACAGACTCCGTGGTCCCGCCGCGATCCCCAGATCTGTACTGGCATCGCGGTACCAGCGGGTGTAGGAGCGGCAGCATGGACAGTCCAATGCTGCCACTCTGAAGAGTCTTCAAACAAAAAACGTAAAATTAAATAAGAAACTCCAAATTGTTTTGGGGGCTGCTCCCTGCGCTAAGGGTGATACGACTCCGGCACGGGGTATAGAGGATGGACGCAGTGCATCCTGGGAGCAGTAAAAGCTTTAACTGCGTGGTGCCCGTGGATCCAGATCCAGCTATACCCCTAGGTCAACCCTGTGGAAGCTGAAGTAGAAAGCAGAATTCAACTGTCTCACTGTAAAGAACAAAATTAAAGTATTACAAAGCTTGGTTGTACACCAGTGAAATTGCATGGGGTAAAGAGAAGACACCAGGAGGCATACGCTAAAAGAAAGAGTAAGCAAATGTTCAGGTTGTTTTCCCTTGAAAAAGTGAACGATTTTTTGAAGTGTAATGAACGATTTTTTGAACGATTAACGAATAATGTTTCTTCATTCAATGAAAATCGTCATGTTGGACAGTCTGAAATGGGCTATGAAAGATAACTACAAACGGGAGTGCGCATTTGTGATTATCGTTCGTTATAACTCAAACTGAACGATTTTACGATAATGACGTCGTTATCGACAAATCGTTCAAAAAATCGTTGTGTGTATGCACCCTAGCTTTTAAAATGTTATGGTTTCTTATGTAAATTATGTATGCGGTACAACAGTAATGAAACGTCAAATTAATTTTTTTTTTCTCCACTGTGAAAGAGTACCATGCTGATTTTTTTTTTTTGTGGTAGTAATGTATACCTTCGTTAAGCACCTAAAAACATTGGGATATCTAATGTTGATTAAACATTGCATTTTTCATTCCGTTCCAAAATCATGAATTTTTGCTGAAACTCGAAACGTAAGGCAGATAAAGTAATTTGATTTGGCTTCTGGAGGAAAAGTTAGTTACACCTTAGGGGTCCAAATTTTGTGCTTATTCCTTAATAAGCACCTGTGATAATTCAAATAAACTGAATAAAAAAGCCACGATTAGTAAATAGCTTAATAAATTGAAAAATCAATATTTCAGAAGCTAAATGGTCAGACAGTTGAGATATTTGGCAGAATTTTTTTTTTTTTTTTTACATCCTCTCAACTTAAATTTAAAAAAAAAAAAAATCTGAGATGGGTGGTGGATGCGCCTGGTTGAACAGACGTGGAATGACCCTATACCAGAAACAAATGCAGAACAAAAATTTGCTGAAGTTATAAAGGTTCTATTAATTACCAGGCCTAAATAACTTGCAATGTAAATGTCAACCAATATATGTATGCTGTCTGTAACATATTGTAGATAGTAAACATTAAAAAGCCAAAAAGTGCCCAAACATGAGAGACTCCTTTCTTTACATGAAATTTTGTCTGCTGATACATCCTCCACTGTAAGTTTTGTCCTATTCTGGAAATATGAAAAAATAAAAAATTATATATATATATATATTTTTTTTTTTTGTGGAGACTCCTATTTAATTCATTCTGTTGATTCATCTTTTATCAAGGAACTACAGTAAACTGTAACCTTTTTTATCCTTTTCCCCCGTATCTTTGGGATTTAATAATCTTTGTAACTTAGAAAGGAGATACACCTTTTAATGGCTAACATGGAGGATTGAATAGAAATTTACATTTTCACTCTTATCACCATCCACATTTTAGAAACAGCCTTTATATAAAGCAAGTTTCAGCTTGGAATAGGAATTTTCTATCTTAATACTGTGGTTTGGATTTGGCAGCGCTCAGAATTTTCGTGTAAAGCTTTTATATGGAATTATGAATAATAAAAAAAAAAAAAAAATACAGAACACCTAGTTCTTTATATATTTAAAGAAAAAAATACAATTCAGCATATTATACACTATATACCACACGGGAGAGGGGAGGATTGCGATGTAAGACCAAATAGAAATAACAAATTTAAAATAAGACTAGAGAAAGGATTAAAAATTTCAACATTCCGCAATGTATGTTTGGTCTTTTATTAACTGTAACCTGACACAAGAAAATATTTGCACCTGAGTGTTTAGATGAAACACCAGAATAAAAGTGTACATAATTGTGTGATATATTATATTAAAAATTTTTTTTACGTATCTTGGTAATTCACTTAACAAAATCAATTATATTCTTGTGCCAGATGACAATCTGTAAGAGACAGAAGAATATTAATGTTGAGCAGATATTGAACACATTGCTTAATAGAAGTTAATCCTCTTTTCTAGGTGTGTTTTGCTTTCCTGCATGGCAAAATGGAACACCCTTATCAGCTTTCGCAGAACACCAGTTCAAGCAGTTGGGCACTTATCAGCTTTCGCAGAACACCAGAAATGGAAATTTTAATGTACTTATGGAGTTGTGTATTGCAGTGGTTCTCAAACTTGGACCTCAGGACCCCACAAAGGTCACGTTTTCCAGGTCACCCACATTTTAAAAGATCCACAGGTGGTTAGAATTATTTCACTTTTGATTCTGCGAAGAGACCTGGAAAACATGCACTGTGTGGGGTCCTGAGGACAGAGTTTGAGAACTTGTGGTGTATTCAGTGTACGGGACAGTTAAAAAGTTGGACAGTCACATTCATCATCATAGCCACATATAAGTGGGAGGGAGAGATGGATTCTAATATTACTAATAGTAAAGAAAACAATAAATAGTGAAGTACATTTAACCATGTACTAGAACATATGAAAATATTTATCTGCAGTTCTCCTTGACCCAGTATAGGACTAAGTGGGTTCAGTCCATATGTGGCTTAGTGTGCTCTCCCAAATCTTCCACATTAGTGTGACTGGAGAACAGACACGAGAAAGGAAAACAAAAAACACAGATTCGTATACAGTGTTCCTTAACTCTTTCCCTTAAATATAGATACAAAAAATAACATTTCACGCTTTCAGAACACAAAAAAACAAAATTAGGGTCAAAACCAGAAGAAAAAAAAAAAGAAAATTTAACAAAAGCAAGGAAATGAAAACAGAATGAGAATTTTTCATTCAACTGACAAGTCCTTAATAAAGAAGAGGTTCTTATTTTAAGAGCTCTGTAAAAGTCAGTGTTATTGAAGTATTTATTCCAATCTGAAAGGCATCCACTTGAGTGTATTTGGAAGTGAACGAATTAGGCAAGAATTCCTGTACATATTCGGTAACCACTTTGTTCCTGCACAGGACTGGAATCCAACCAACTACCAGAGGATATATGTACACTGAGTGCATTGGTAAGAATAATAATAAAAAAAAAAAAAATCTGCATTTATATATATATATAAAAAAAATATTTTGGAAAAGCAATGCAAATTGCACGGCTCTGAACAGGAGGGGAGAAAAACAGGACTTCTCTCAGCTCATCAATATGATGAGCGGTTTTATTCTCATTCATCCAGGCAAGCATTCTACACTGTGTTTAGGTTGGATAACACCCTGATCCCCTCCAAAAACACTATTAAAAAAAATTATATATATATATATTTATATCCAATGTATTTTTTTCTGGTTTACTTAGGGTGAACAAAAAGAGAGAACAGTTCCTGGGGTGGGTGTAAAGTCTGTGTCCTCAGTTTAGCCTTGAAATGGGGAGCTGGTTTTAAATACTCCATGAGGCTTCAAGGCAGAGTGAAGGATGTAGACTGTCACTCTGCTAGTTGAGGATCACCATCTTTCTGGTAATGAGGTAAGTGGCTGCTATGTACTGGAAACAGGTGGCTTGTCTCCATCGTCACTAGGTGCTAAAGAAAGAAGTGCGTGTTAAAAGGCATATCAAAATAAAGTGGTTTTTTTAATGATCAAATTTGTATAAAAAAATCCTTCCATAAGTCGGGGATATTTACCACTTGTAGTTGAAACTGCAGGGGTAAGGACGTCATCATCACTGTCTTCCTCATTGGACTGGGTCACTTCCCTCACGGGCTCAGGGCACTTGATCTCTACCTCCTGCTCTACTCGGCTCCTCAGGGCAAGGATACGGTGGTGAATTGCAGCAAAAAGTTGTCCTGTGTCTTTAGAACTTGCCTATACATATATTAAAATAGAAGTGAGTTAGCTAGCATGAACAGACTTTCAAGTGGTATTAGAGACCTCAGTAAGGCAAAAGGACAGGATGGGATTCATGCTCATTAGGAATAATTAGCTTGCACTAGTAATAATAACAGGTAAATCTACTGATAAAAGCCAAATTTAACACTCACAGATATGAGAAATACTTTGACGCCCTGGTCCTCTGTGTCCATTGCAGTTATTCGAATGCTCTTCTCGCTTGCTTTGTCTATCTGCATCTGAGCCCAGAGCTTAGTGTTTAG